>JAKFHU010000585.1:24265000-25515000 GCA_023783475.1 Daubentonia madagascariensis
TTGGCTTTTGTGCAAAGGCCATGGATTTCTAGGTCATAACTTTCCATTTATAAATCTCACACATCCCATCATCTTAACTGAAAACTTAATCAGTGCTTTGTGCTTTTGGACAGATCCACTCAGGGTGGAGGGAAAGAACATAACCTACTCACCAAAAGGAAACCAAGGTTAGTTTTACTATTGAAAATGCCCACCAAAGCCAGACATTGAACATAATTTAGGAGGCTGAGGGAGACAAAAAGTCCACAGAAATTGATGATATACAAACCAGTGGTACCAAAATTAAATTAAAAATTCTTCTGTTGTGACAAAGTCAAGGTATGTCCCTGTTGAAGATTCTATTAGAACAAGAAACAGTTCAATTAATATTTTGTAGATCACATACAAATGTATGATCAAGGGGAAGATACTTTTGGTTATTTATCAATAATATGGAATTATAAGGAAGAATCGTCCTGCTTTACTGAACCACCTACCATCATTAAGCAATGAAAGATACAATAATAGATCAAGATGTATAATCTTTCCTGAGACTACAAAAATTATTGAGACAATCACATAAGGTTTGTAACATCAGTTTGTTTACAATTATCTTGCCTGGGTTAAGAAAGAAATAACCACTATATTTTAGAAGGATTACAAAGAACAATGTAATATTCCTTATAAAGACCTTTTATGTCTTCCCCTATTTAATAAAGATGTTATGCATTAAAAAAGCTTTTATAATATTTGTTCCATAAACTACCTTTTTAATGTTTATGATGCAAAGGAAGGCAATTCGTGAGACAAGCTACGAAGATAGTCTTGTTTGGTCACTTGGCTCTTGAGTTTCCGATTAGTGACAGTCATTAGGCAAGGAAACAATGCAATCTGGAACTGATCCTCAGTCGCTAATGCACTAATAATATTTTTTGACTTATGCATGCAATAAGCAGACGATCACCTCTAATGCAATCTGTTGTATGTATTATTTACATCCTCAAGTGCATTAGTAAGGAATTTGAGGAGCCAGGGAAAATTAATGGAGCCTGTTTGCTTTTCTGTCCTGTTGGTATTGTTGCTGCGTGTTATAGCACATATAAGGCATTTTCCCTGATGAAGTAGTACATGCTGTGTTTTCAAATTCTCAACATGTATACAGAAGTCCCCTCTTTACCCGTAGGGGATAATTTCCAATTCCCCAGCAGACGCATGAAACTGCAGATAGTACTGAACCCTCTATATATTATATTTTTCCTATACATACATATTTATGATACAGTTTAATTCATAAATTAGGCACAGTAAGAGATTAACAACAACTAATAATAAAAGAGAACAACTATAACAATGCAGTGTAATAAAAGTTATATGAATGTACTTGCTCGTTCTCTCTCAAAATATCTCATTGTACTGTTGATACAATAAAATGATACTTATTGACCCTGGGTAACTGAAACCATGAAAAACAAAACCCCATATAAGAGGGGACTACTATATTAATTCCATTCTCTTCACACCTTCAGTTCATTGATCTGTCCAAAATGTGATGCTGAAGACAAGATAAAGATTTTTATCTACTTGTCCAGAGGTCAGTTCAAGAAATCACTCTATTACTGTAACTTTCTTTACCAATTTTTTTCATCTCACATCATCTCTCTTCAAATAGCAACAAGTACTTGTTTTTCTTAAACCAAACACAATTTTATCATTAAAGCATTTGTATTAAACATTGAATATTTTTGTAACTAATTCAAATGAGCTCAGCATTTGCTTTTATTCCACTGGGCAAGGAGCATTTTAGGAAGACTCACTTCACCACTGATGTCACTCCATGCACAGTCTCAGGTACAGAATGAGGAACTCAAGTCTGCCTGGTAGGAACACATCTATTGGGATCATCCTGGAAATAGTGTAGATATAATGCAAATTAGGGAAATAAGAATAAGTCAATGAAAATCTATTTTTTTCCTTTTTCCTAAGTATGGTGCTCATATGATCACAAAACTTCTGTTTGAATAGAACATTTGTGACTTTATTTTTCTTGCTTCTTGGTCAAGATGCTCCTTATTCTAACCACAAATTGGCTAGGGCACAGTATATTTTAGTAAACGATTCCTTTAAATATTTATATAGCTCTGACATAAACTTTCTTTCATTTCCTTTACTCTCTCAACTTGAAAACATCCTATACAATTGAAGATGATTAAAGCAATGTTACATTTAAGTTTAATATTTATAAGTAAACAGGCACTGTGAAAATGTAAATTTAAAGGTTTGGTTTCTTGGTATTTTTTATTCAAAGGTTAGGAATTAAGAAATGACAGTTATTTCAAATAGGCTAGTATCAAAATATATTATTTTCAGTATGAATGGGTAAAAGATAAAGGATATTTTTGAAGTATAAAATAGAAATCTTGATAGGAAATTGAATTGAAAAATACATATTGAATCCAATTTTTCTATTGATTTTTATTTTAAAATTGGGTATAAGTCCCTGCGGTAGTGTTTCTAAAACACCTTGGTGCCTGAACATCATCTAGGATCCTTGGTAAAATCCATCTTCTCAGCCTTATCCACAGAAGCTCTGATGCAGTAGTTGACGAAGGTGTATGTAGATGGGGACCATAATCTGAGGCTTCTTCCTTAGGTGGTCATTTAGGTACAACCACAATACATTTTTCAGATTTCTAGATGAAGAGTGAAATTTACTGTGCTAACTGCTTTATGGTACATTATCTTACTTAATCTTCACAAAGTGAGGAGTTACAGTACATTCATCATTTTCTTTCTGCTAAGTGAGGTCTCAAAGGTTCAAAGGATGTATATAACTTGCCCAAGTTGACATAGGTAGTTGAAAAGCAGAGCTGAAATTTTGGGAGTGATGAGAGTAAGGCCCATACTCACAGCCCCTTCACAAATATTTTTCTCCTACTCTAGAATGAATAAAGGCTTCCAGCCTCTCTCTTTCTCTCACTCAAGATTCATGAAGACAAGAGGCAGCAACAAACTAAAGGCAGTTCTATCATGAGTCTTTGTGTGTGAGTGTATGTGTATGTGTCAGGGGTGTATTCTGGTGCCCGGAACATTAATAAGGTCAGTTTCCATATTACTTATTTTTTTTTTTTGGAGACAGGGTCTCCCTCTGTTGTCAGGGCTAGAGTGCAGTGGTGTCATCATAGCTTACTGCAACCTTAAAATCCAGGGCTCAAGCGCTCCTCCTGCCTCAGCCTCCTGAGTAGTTGGGACTACAGGCACATGCTCCTGTGTCTAGCTAATTTTTGTATTTTTTGTAGAGACGGGGTCTTGCTATGTTTCTCAGGCTGGTCTCAAACTCCTGTCCTTAAGTGATCCTCCTGCCTCCACCTCCCAAAGTGCTGGAATTATAGGTGTGAGCCACCGTGCCTGGCCAGTGTCCACATTATAAGGATCCTTTCTAACCCATCTCTTCCATGGCCCCTTATGAAGTAACACTTATTTGTGTACCCCAGCAGCATTTCCTAGTCTGTAATATCAGACATACGATACAATTTCGTGTCCTACCTTAGCAGCCATAACGGACAAAGACAACAGAAAGAAGGAAAGGAAAGAAAGGAAGAAGAGAGATTGGGAGACAGGACGTGAGCACGGGTATTCACGTGCGTTCATACGTGCGTGGAGTGGGAGGCGAAGTGGGTGGTATCATCTGATCTAGGAGAAAGAAAGGAAGCAAAAGAATTTAGTCTGTCACCGTGGTAAACGGTAAGTCAGAGAAACAGACAGAGAACAGATTTAGGTTCCATGGAGGTCAACATAACTGAAAATGAATGGCTATTTTGTGCTTCCCAGCAATATTCTGCATGTAAAAACTTGCAGGGAAAATGGCCTTCAGGGAATATGGCCAAGGAGAGGGTAGTTTTTGTGGTCTCCCCAAATAAGTAACTAGACTTTCTGCTTCATAACACATTGAAAGCCATTTTTCTTTTCGGTTTTACCTCTACATTTTTTGTTCAATAAAGACAATCTCTAGTTGTCTTTTTCTCAAGTATGGTTTCCCAAGTGAACTGAACAACCCCAAACAATAAAATTTCACTCTGCCAAATAATGAAAAATAGATAATGCCAAAATTGTTTCAAAAACAGGAATATGTTGTTTCAGGATGTTATTTTTGGGGGCAGCTAATCAATTTGATCAGTGAGTTTTGATTTGAAAATGTTACCATTCTTATCATAAAAGAGTAGTTTTCCTACTCAGCACTTGGAACTACAGAGCTATAAGGCATAAAAAAGAAAAATGTGACAACCCCCTGGTATTTCTATAGCAACAAACGACTCCTAGGGACTTGAGAAAAAAGTGAAAAATAAAAGATTTCTCTACTTCAGTGTTATTTTCCCCTTACTATTCTCACACGATCATGAGCCTTAACAAATACCTTTGCTACAGAAAGAATAAGAATATGTATAACAATAATCCCATTATCTTTGTATCTTTTTTCCTTTTGAAAGTTCAAAGAACTTTTACACTGCTCTTAACAGTTACAACAACCCACCTGAGGCAAGAATCTCTCTTGTTACCTTTGAAAAAAAGACTGAGGCTATTGGGTATTAATAAGTATACTACAGGTCATACAGTGAGGCATTGTCAGAGCCTAGGTCTGAATATAGAACTCCTTACCATTCATGGATTTAACAAAGGTTAGTTCAGAGGACCCACTACGTGTAACCCAGGACAGTCCTGAGCACCTGGAATGCAGAAAGGATTGTAATACTGTACTCTTTTTCTTTAAAATGCACATAGTCTAATAGAGGGAGAAACACAAGGAAACCAATGATTACAGAACTATATGAAAAATGCACCAGGTACTACTGGGCCACAGAGAAAGGATCAAGGTAGTGTCTCTTGGAAGGCTTCCTGGAAGAGATGTTCATGAGCAAATCTTGAAAGATTATTGGATGAATACATGATCAAGATTTCATCAGGCAGGGAGGGCAGAGAAGACTTTGGGAAGAGGAAACTAACGCACAGAGGTGCCAATGAAAGAAGAGGCACGCCTTTGGGGAACAGTAACTCATACGGTTGGAGCAGAGTGTGTGAGCCACAACAGAAGATGAGTCTATGAATGCAGACAGGGAATACAGTATGAAGGACTTTGTGTTTACAATCAAGGAGGTAGCAATTTTACCTGAAAACCATAGGGAGCCAAAATAAAGATTTTAAGAAGGAAGAAACATCATTAGATTTGAATTTTCCAAAGATCACTTTGGCTGCCTTTTGAGGAAGGAATGAAGGGAGAGGAGAGATTTGAAGTAAGAAATCTATTTTTAGGAGGCTAATACAAGAATCTAGCTGGTAAATGATACTGATTAAAACAATCTCTTTTTTGAGTATAGTTTATTTATGACATTCAATTATTTAACCAATTCTTTTCCTATTCATCTTCTTAATTTTGATAGTTGGCACACAAAAGCACGGAAATCACCTAGATTATTTTTCTGAGGCCAAATAAAATGATTAAATAACTAAACCCAGAAATTTCTGTTGCACTGCTTTCTGTCACAGCAAAAGAATTAATGTGAGATTTTATCTGCAGTCTAGTGGAGGGAGTTACAGCTTTTATGACGTATTATTTCTTCTCCTTCTTGTAGCTCTTAAATAATTAAGTGAAATCCCAATATAGAACAAATAAGAGTTCAGCAAAAAGATTTAAAAATGGTCCAAAAAAATGATCAACTTTATGTAAAGTCTAGATGCATTTGTGTACTACATAATCTGGTATCATATTAGTCAAATGTGCCTTCAAAAAAAAAGTGCAGTGAAGTTTAAAAAAATAAATCAAGTTAATCTTTCCTGTCCTCCTTATGTTATTTTATGTTCATAATTTGTTGGTTTTAACCATGTAATCCTCCTCAATAAATTTAAACTAATGAAACTCAAAATAACTTTAGATAGAGCTAAAGTGTGTTTTCCAGTATCTATAGTCTGTCTGCTGACAGGAGCCACACTGACAACACTTATATTACTCTAGTAAAAATGCTGCAGGAGACACTTCATGGTGAATAATTGATGAACTTTTCACAGTGCCAAAGTTTTTCAAGGCAGAGAAAAGAGATTTGATTTCAGAAGAGCCTGGATCATATGAAACATTTCACACCAGTTTCTAATTGATGACCTAGATTGAGTGAAAATTAATTGTCATTTTGTATCATTTCTTGTGAGCTAAGGTAGTACGGTCACAATAAACAGGGGAGGGTTGATTTGATTAGATAAAGCAATTTTCAGGCAGTTTTCTTAAATAAGAAGCTTATTTGGTTTTGTGACCATAATATTTGCAACTGTGGTAATCTGTATTGAATGACATTGAGAATTGCAGTCTAGTTACATGTGAACAAAAGCAGAGAAATGGAGGAGCCCACCTTTTTTAAACAATGATACGCCCAGAGATGCTATGCCACAACTACCACTATCAACCTCCAACAAAACCAGGGTGCAGCCTCCATTAGTGTCTAGTCCAAGGCTTTGGACATTCTTGTTACTAAATGTGTGCAAAATAGAAAGAAAAGAAAATATAGACATTTTTAGAAATAATTCCCTTTATGTTTTTTTTTTTTAATTTAAGAAAATATATTGCTGGACTGGAGGGAGGCCATTCTGAATGATTTAAAGATTTCCTAAAGTGTTTGTATGATAGATCTATCATATAGCATACTCATCATCTGAGACAAACTGACAGTATTTTCTTCTTTTTAAAGAAAGAATTACTGGATTTGTAGGGTGTATATTTATGAAGATATAAAACATACTATTTCTAAAGTCAGTCTAAGATGGGAAAAGTGAAATCTGGCCAAAAACTAAAAATGATAAGCTTATTTTAAAAAAATCATTATTTCTCCCTTGTTAATAAAGAGAAAATTGGTCCTTAAGGGAAGCATAAAATATATAATGACTAATTTAAAAGCCAAAGCCAAGGCACAATCTTAAAAGTGAACCAAAGCTTTTACTATGATTAGTATTTTCCATAGAGAAAAGAGAAAAGTGCTTCAAATAAACATATTAGGATCTTTCATAATTAAATATGAAAAACAATTATCCATGATATAGTTGAAAGAGTCTCACTCATTAATTTTTCAATGATAGAAGAAGTCTTAAATAAAGATATCAATGACTTACACATATCAATGCCACCCTCTCAAAAGCTATAAAATATTTCAATTTTGAATTCTTACATCTCAAAGTATATAGTGAATATTTATCTGTCACAGCAGATGGAAAAAAATCCCTCCTGTCAAATAGCTTATTCATACAAAAATTTATAGTGTATTCAATTGGATTAAGTTTTATTCTCTCTCTTACAAATTTGTTTATGAACAAATTCTTAAAATTATACAGCCTGACAAAAGAATGAGTTATCCTTATATGTAAAATAATTATATTATATTGCCAGCTCAGGATAAACATTAATGATCATAAAATGAAAGTTTTAATAGAAAGTAAAAATCAATTTTAGAGTTCTAATAATAATTTTCTATAATTTTAATAACAGATAAAATAAATTTAAATTCTTTAATAAAAGATTTTTGTACATCAATCAAAAGTGAGGTCCATATATTTGAGGTCCATATAAATAATCTTTGGACCATGATGCATAGAGTTGTCAATGTCAAACGTGTATTGGTTGCAAGTTAAATACTCATAATATGGGTGCTAGCCTTTGTGATAAATTATTAATAGTGATGGCAAAAGTTATGCTCAGTGGAAAATGCAAACTTTAAAATGAAGGGATAGTAGTAGGGATTTGCTGACTTCTAAGGGGCACCTATCAAAATACACAGTTGTAAACCATGATACTACTTTTCCTATGCCTGAATTTGGACATTATTTATTAATAAAGGTTTTAAAAGTCCTCTTAGAGACTCATTAGTTGACCCCAACATACACTTCCCAATGGAAAACATATATTTAAGTTCACATTTTCACATAAAGTTGGAAAACATTAACAAAATTTGGACACTGAACCAATGTTAAATTCCTTGGCATGATCAATTTGGGTTTCCTGTTTGAAACCATAGTTTTCCCATGAATTCTTGATATATGTGGCAAATCTCTCTTAGCACTTACAAAGATTCCCATGCTACCTCAGCTTCAGTTGCTTTGGAGAATGACTCATATCTTTAGAAGCTCAAATGTTCTTCACATTAAGAATCTTACTAGGTTGCATTTGAGAGAGCTCATCTTGTCCAATTGGCCACTCCATTATCTTCATATTGATTATTATTTTCATTTTCCCAGGAGAGGGACTATCTCTGAATTAGACTGGGGTTCTACTTAGGATCCCAGACATTAAATTTTGTATACACCATGTAGTCTGTCTTTTAAGTAAGGCCATTCCAAACATACTCTACTACTTTGGTGAGAATCCAGCTAACTATCCAAAATTAATGATATTTATATTAATATAGGGACAATCTAGGATAATGGCAACCTTGAAAACTAACTACAATTCTGCATCTGTAAGAGGTTTATTCCTAGGCATTTGTGAAATTAAGGAAGAGAAATAACGACCATAAGCATTATGGTCATCTCAGAGAGTAAATACATATCTCAGAATGATCTCTTCTTGGCATAATTACAAAACATTTTAATAGAGCTTTCATAGGAAAACTAATTTTAAAAAAGAAAAGAGCAAAGGAAAAGACAAAGCATAGCATTAGCTCAAATATTGTTTAGAAAATGACTTCCTTAATAAGATAACTTTTTTTCCCCTAACTAATCTAGACATGAAAATGTCTTTCTATCTACAATTGGGACATGACAGGAATGTTGAAATGGTTAAAGATTAAGGAAACTTCATACTTTTACATGTTCACATTCAGTAAGATAATAACTGCATTTTTTATCTTTTGGGTTCCCACAGTTCTAGCAGAGACCTAGTCATCAGAAATGCTCATGGGATTCATGTTCATTTGACAATACATAGGCAAGGAATGGAATGTTATTGAAGGTGACACAATTCCATTGTGATCAGTAAACACAGTCTTGGTTTCAAATAATTCTGATAAGTTTGGCAGTGGCATTTTGTGACTGAAATAAACAAGTGACGAGTCTGCACAAAAGCAATAATAAAAGCAAAAGCTCCCTTGCAAGGACATTTTCCCCATCCTAACTAATAGTTTATGAAAAGCTTCTCTTAGAGAGCCTTAGTCAGGGTGCTATTTCCCTATCAGAAAGCTAAAAACTTGGCACTTGCTCTGAAAAGGTAATAAGGCCACTTGACATAGCTGGCACAACTTTAGCCTCATCACCCTAACCTTAAGACACTGTGAGATTTCATTTAAATAGGGAATATCACAAGTTAATGATACTCCTTCAGGCAAACAAGGTCGGCGTAATTAGGTCACTGGAAAATATTAGAAGGAGAAATGCAGCATCTTCCAGAAGACAATCAGATTTTCAAAATAGCTGTCTAGTGTCAGGACATTGCAATTTTAGCATTTTTTCTGCCTAAGTGCAAAAATGCTTTTAAAATCAGATATTTGAGAGTAAATAATAGACCCATAGCAACTAGTAGCTAAGTCATTACTGTAAATCAAGGGATGCCACCATAGACATATTAAGTTGAGTGAATAGTCTATATTAGTTTAGGCAGGGGTGTCTAGTGGAGTTCAAAATGATGCTCTTCTTAAGAAACTTGGTGTCCCAAGTCCTGAGGGACAAAAAGAACCACACATATTATGATCATTCTTGGCTAAAGCCAATCAACAAAAGGAATCTATAGCACATCTCTCAACCATATTCTTGGATGAAATTGTACTTGCTTCTTAAAATAAAATTTGCTAAGAAAGTTCTTTATCAGGTAAAATTAAAGTAAGAAGCAAAAATTTTGGGAAGGTGTTATTGTGGGCTTTCACATGCAAATACCTGAGATTTATGCAAGATCCAACTAAGCCAACAAACTCTTATAGTTTTATGTGAATCAAAGGACTGAGCCTCTGGAGATTTGTCTAAAACTGAACACCGAGTTTTGAAATGGTGTTAAAATTAGTCTAAGGCCAGTATACCCAAATAGAAACTAAAGTAGATAACTCAAATACCTCAATAAATATAAAGCAGAATGAGAAAATACTTTTGAGATAGTTTATTGAGCAGTAATACAATATAAAGGAATCAGCAGATAATCTCAGGTACACATTAGGTTGTTATGTAAACACTGAGAAAACACTGAGTCATAAAAGAGGATAAAAGAAAATAGGAAGAACAGCCATAACTGATTCATTAATGATTTTTTTATTAGGCAGCATTTAAGACTTTATTTTATAAAATGTAGGCCTTGATCGCATGCAACTTTTCTGGTTTGTGCCATGCCAAAATACTACTAAGGAACAAATGAAAAATGCGATAGAAGGCCGGGCTTGGTGGCTCATGTCTGTAATTCTAGAACTTTGGGAGGCCAAGGCAGGAGGATCACTTGAGGCCAGGAGTTTGAGACCAGCCTAAGCAAGAGCGAGACCCCCTCTCTACAAAAAATAGAAAACTTTGCCAGGCATGGTGGTGCGCACCTGTAGTCCCAGCTACGTGGGAGACTGAGGCAGAAAGATGGCTTGAGCCCAGGAGTTTGAGGTTGCAGTGAGCTATGACCACGCCACTGCACTCTAGCCCAGGAGACAGAGCAAGACCCTGACTTAAAAAAAAAAAAAAAAAAAAAGAAAAGAAAAGAAAAATGTGACAGAGATTTGCAAAGGTTTATATAAATCCACTATAATTAATTTAGAAGATAATTTTTAATGTAGACAGATATAAGAACTCAGAAATAAATCCAAATTATACTTTTTGTAATGATGGGCTCTTATTTAGCAGTCAAAACACGGAGTCACTGCATTCAATTTTCTGGACACATAAGCCCTTTGTGCTGCTCTGAGTTAAAAATGCCAGAAATATGCAGGTTATGATCAGAGAAACAACAGAGAAAACACTGCCCTAATGTTGCAGGGAGCTTTGGGGCATCAGCTTCTGGAACACTGTGTCTTATTCTGGCTACTGCTCTTCCAGAGGGGCAGACGGAACTGAAAACAATTTAGGTAAAACAGGTCATCAGGGAAGGCAGAACAGCTTCTTTGTAGGGATAAATATTAAGAAATCAACCTCTTTTGGTCCAGGAAATTAAAAAGCTAAGGAAAAATTGAATTAAGCCTTAATAATCAAGAAGTACATGAATATGGGGAACAATAATTCATTCACCAACTTTGAGGTGACAGCCCTTGGTCTCACTGGGGAAAAGAGCTAGAAAGGCAGCTACAAAAGGAAACGATAATTGCCCATAGAAAATTTTTAAAAATTATAAAGTTTCTTAATTTAAGAAGCAACACACTATGTATTGACAAGTTTAGGGGCACTATGGAAATTGACAGATAATAAAATTTTAATAGATTCATCAGAGAAGCTGGGGCATATCTCAACCTTTTGAGATTGATTTTAAAAAAAAAAGGACATTCATTTATCAAGTATCGCTGGGAACTACTATTAAAATCTAATTATTGTAAGGAACTATGTCCAAACAAAGCCAGTCATGACATCATCTAGACAAGAATTAAAACCCCTAGTGGCCTATAAACATCAATGATAATTCTTCTAGCTGACTATATGATGAACTCCATAAAGACAGCCTCTTTTATTAACTACTGTATCCATAAACCTTGGCAAAAGTTAGGCTGAAACATATGAATTTGCTAATGTTCAAATTGCTAATGTTTATTTGAAGTATAAAATTTGCAATTTTGTATTGTTCAACCTAAGAGTAAAAGCTTGAATTTCTACTATTAATATTTTAAATATATTGAATAAATGAATGAATTAACCTAGATGTTCTGACTAATGTTTTTCATAGGATACTAAAAGTTCTTATTGATAGGGAAATGCCCTTGTGGATGTGAACATTCTCATAGGCTCAGTTGCCCTGCTTTGAAGTAGCTAGATACTTTCAAGTTTAAAGTCTTCCGAACTTGCATAAATAATTTTTTCCATGCCTATGTGTACATGCTGGAATGAATGAAAAACTCTCTCAAAGAGTCTGGGATGAGGCTCTCATTCTTAGGGTGGTTACTGCCCTGCTGATAGAAATAGCACCTACATATCTGTAATAAGCAACAATATTAGTCACACAAACATGCACCCATATGAGGCTAGACTAGGAAATAATGAATTTGGGCCTGAATAGACCAAATAAACTTTCATGGAAAAAGCAAGACTTGAGCTTGTCTTTATTTATGAGTAGATTTTTGCAGGCAGAGTGTAAAGGGGAGGCACTTTTAGATGTAAGATTAAGGGAAGAATGAACAAATGTGTGGGGAGTGCCCATGAAGCCATTCTAGCCAAAAGAGAGGTCCCATATTGGAGAGTTGAGGAGAAAACCTTGGATAAATAGAATGTGATTTCCATGCAAGAATTCCTTATGCATGAAGAATAAGTAAAAAATTTATTCTTCATGCATAGAAAACATCAGAAAATTATGCATAGGGACTAAAAAGAAAACCATTGAAGGTTTTTAAGTAGGAGGTAAACTGAGTTAAAAGAAGATTAGTTCAAATTATCAAAGACTACACTTTCCAAAATATACCATTTGTAGCATACATAGGGTTGTCTCAATTTAAATAAAGACTTATTACTTTTTTATACCAGTATTTGAAGCAAGTTTAGAGCACACACAAGTTTAGAATTAAAAGTATTATGTACAAAGAGGGTAAACTATAGTAAGAATTAATATGCATTAGTTTAGTTGTTAAGTATTATTTTTGAACTGAAAAAGAAATTTCCAATAGTCGTTAGTCCATTTTTCAAACTGAACTTCTATGAAGACTGCTTAGTCACCTAGAAAACAAATTAAAGATGTATTTTGTGTGCTTATATACAGAGTATACACACATGCACAAATGTTTACACCTGTTTCTACATTTTGATGGAATTTATGTCACCGTCAATTATTGTATTCTGGAGAGACTGCATATGCATAACTATATTTTAAAATAAACTCATGAATAATCTGGCTAGAAACACAAATAGCAGTTGTGAAATATGCTGGTGAAGGTCTGAAGGAAAAAAAATTGTAGATTAGAGAGCATAGAACAGAATAATTTAACCACAGAGTTTCTAAGTGATATGCACAGGTTTCATTAAGTAACTTCTGTGATGGTAAATGAGAGCCATGCAGCTAAAACCTTCTGTTGTGCTAATTGAGAGAGAGAGAGAAAGCGAAACTCTCTTCCATAAGAAGGAAACCAATATTGAAATCTTATGTTGATTTGGGAGGCTAAAAATCATTATGAAGTCACTTTTTCTTGCAAACATTCATTGATTTCCTATTGCTAACATAGAGAGTATATATCTGTGATATTTTAAGAATATAGTAAAATCTATCTATAAAGAAACTCATTGGTACATACACTTGGAAAGTGACAAGCCTAATCACAATTCCTTTAATACAATTTTCTATGACAGAACTTGTTACACAGATATTTATTCTGGCAACAACATAATAAAAGGATTCAAATGAATTATTTTGCTGCTATGCTTCTGTTTCATTATTTTAAAGCTTCTTGTTCCACCTTCTCTAAGAGATAGAAATTTCTCTACGTGTTCTGATTGAGTATATGCCTCAGATAGGGCCACACACCGAGGAAGACCTACTCCATAGGAAAGAGCTGGCTATTAACAGAGCAGTGAAGAGCCACTCAATTGCCAGTAAGTCACAAATTCCCATTAGAGAAAATTAATTACTAATATCAGAGGTACAGTAACCAATTACATAACTGTACTAGAGAATAAAAGAAAGTCAATCCAAATATAGGCGGAGTTTAGTGTCAAGAAAATTGTTCAACTTGATCTTTATCCATCAATACAGAGCATGGCAGGGAGGAAGGAATTTTTATTTCAAGTATATTGTCTGTAATATTCTTTTCAATTGGGTTTTTATGGTGCATTTAATTGTATCAAGTGTATTATGTCTCATTATAGACATACCAAGGACAAAGATATCAAGTAAATGCGAGTCGTATCTGCCAATAGAAGAGACATAGAAATAAACACTGTATCACTGAGATGGAAATGCAAATTAAAGGAAGATTTAAAAAAACTATTTGTAAAATGTTGATTCTATTCCTATATTTTTTTAAATTTCATAATATCATGAGGGTACACACATTTTGTTTACATAATTTGCTTTTGTACAGTTTGACTCAAAGTTATAAGTGTGCCCTTCACCCAGATAGTGTGCATTGTACCCATTAGGTGTGAATTTACCCATCCCTTCCTCCTCCCTGCACAATTCACAATCACAAAGATGTGGAAATATTCCTATATTTTTAAGAATGTTTCAGTTGCATGATATGAAGAACATGTAGCTAGATTATCACCATCCACAATTCAGAATAATTATTTACATGAACTGGCAGAGAACAAATTGGAAGGGGCATCCATACTTACAACATAAATTATATGAGCAGAGTTTACCAAATTCCTCTAAGTCTTTTCTTTTCTGGGCTAAAGCTTCCTCATTTTTTCAACCTTGCTTTGAAGGACAATCTCCAGGACCATCTCTATATTACTTGTCTTCTTTGCAACATTTTTGGTTTGTTCCTGTCCTGTTCACTCACGGCAATAAGAAGTGGCTCTGTCGCCTGGGGAATGGCCTTTCTGTGTGGTTCACATCCACTGGTCTCAACAGAGAAGGTGTCCACAATCACTGAGACCTCAAATGATAAAGGTTTGAGATAGGAGGCTGGAAATCCCACACAATTGGTGGCCACTTCCTTTAGCTAAGCTGCCATCTACAAAAATTTTAGTAACATCCATGTAAGCTTTATCTTTCAAGTATGTAGTAGGAGAAAAAACATTGAGACCCACTACTCTACTTGTAAGGTCACCTACCTGTATGTGGATGCTATATTTACTTTGTAGCCTAAGATCATAGTTTTCAAACATCCTCCCTACACTGTTGAATATTGAACCTGTATCAATTAATATGTTAACCAAACCTTTCCACGGTGTTTATGTAAATTATTTTAATCACTGACAAAAACAAGGAAGTTTCATTTACTGAACTCACCTTATTAGTCCCACCTTTCAAGAATTTTAAACTCTTCATTGTTTCACAGATGATATGCAATGTTTGGACATTCATCAACTTGACAAATATGCTATATTCTCAGTTATGTTATTGGCAATGTCAGATAGTACAGGGCCAAGTTCAAAGCCCTAACACTAAAGGACTGTACCAGGGTTGACACTGACCCCAAAGGGGGTTGCTCAGTGTAGTAATACACATCTGACTCAGGAATTAAGAAATATAGTTCTTAATACTAGCCGTGCCGCTTTTATGTGCATGTGTGACATCAACTAAGACACTCAATCTCCTCCATGCTCCTCTTGTCATCTATGAAAGGAGAATCACAAAAACATTAATGTTTGCAGGATCATGGGCAATTATGCAATCTAATATTCTTTTATTATAGATGTGGTAATAAGCCCAGAGAGGCTATATAAGTTGCCTAAGGCCACACAGAAAGAGAAGGCAGTCTTCAGATGGCTAGTCTGGTGCTCACTCTCCTTCCTATTTTCCATCACGGTAAATTAGAAAAATTATGAGAACATGAAATGGTTTCCATCCAGATTGCTTCAATAACAGTTGGGAGATTATCATGACTCCTAGGTACTGCATGTGAAAATACAACCATGAAAGAATACTTACTATAACAAAATAATGAACCAGAGCTCCAGCCCAAGCTAGCTTTGGCATTGGCTCTGCATGGAATATTAAAAAAAAAAGATTTAAAAATTCCATTCATGTCCTTCTTATTGTTGTTATTTTAATCATAGAAGAAAGATTGTGGCTTGCCAGTCACTTGTCATGTTTGAGAACAGGAGGTATGGTCATCCAGCATCCCCACTTATTTCCTGGTCACTAAACCTCTCCAAGCCTCAGAGTTCCCATTTAAAAACAAGGATAGTAATAATCTCCTTCATAACATTACTATTGGGATAGAATTGGTAAATGTAGGCAAAGTGCTTAACACAGTACCTAGAAGATACTGAGCATTTCAGACCTTTTAGTTACTGGTATATTTTTCCTGGTACAGCACCTCCAAGTTCTCTCTCTCTTCCTACTCCTGTTTAGTCTATTCCAAGAGCATTTTCTGGAAAGAGTTGGGGGGTAATTCACACGATGGCTCAGTGAGGAAAATATTCTGTGCTTATATGGAAATATGATTCTGTGTCTGCAGGCCGAATCTGTCAAAGCAAGGGTTTCTAAAGGAACTTTGTCTCGTCTGTCGTCTAATCTGACCACATGATAATTAATGAAGATCCTAGGCTGACAGGGGTCAGGAGGTTGGAGTGTCTCGGGTGGTGCCACAGGAACTTTGGCAAGATACCATTGCCAAGAAAAGGGTTATGTAAACTTGTTATGGTGCAAACAATTTAACAAGCACTATCACGTTTTTCATTTATAAGGCAAATAAAAGATTTAAAAATACCAGTTAAAATGAATTGAAGGGCAACTGGTCTGAGTAAAAGACTAATCTGTTCTGAAAAAAAAAAGGTTTAATACATTATTTTTCCAAAAATAAAATTTAATTCTCTTTTTAAGCCCTTGGAATGAAAACTATAGAAACTATGAGTAATCGAAACAAGTAATATTAAGCAATATAATACAATATCAGAATTTGAAAGCAAGTGACAGACTTGACTGATTTTATTTGACCACTACCTATTTTCTTTATTGCTTTTCCTATTATCTTAATACAGTTTATTTTAAACCTCTGAATTGTAATCACACCTTTATTTGTTAAGAAAGCGCAAAAGAACAGCATAACAATTGGATATTGATCCATGAACACAGGATCCAAGAAATAGTTTACTCATTTATCTATTTACATTAGTCCTTTAACATAAGAACCTCCACACACAAAAATACCTACTATAGCAGAAAGATTAAAAGGGAGTAAGTATAGATTCAAACAATAATCATGACTGCTTAAAAGTATAAAATAAAAGCTCAAGTATTCTAAATGTGAAATTTCTTTTACAGAGATAGCATACACTGAGTGTGTATATATATGTATACATCTAATGATATATATAATTTATCTAATTTGTTGACATGAATAAACAATTAACTTGATCAGACTATCATACCTAAAGATATGATGTCATCACATATTGGTTGTCACTACTATTTTGACATTTAGTAATATGCCCATATAAAATTATTCTCTTACTCAATATCTTGAAAATTTTCAGTTGACTTGATTAAGATGTTAATGGTGTCCACTGATGTGAATGTAAATGCTTTATAACAACATGAAAGAGAGTAGTTGTTATACAATGTATTCCTGTGCAGAAGTTGCTTATTTGAAAACTAATGAGATCATACCATAAAATTCTAGGCAAATCATTAGCTTCTAGATACATTTTGTGTAACATGATCAGAGGTTACTCTCTAGAGTGTCCAGCTCCATGTCCAATTTGTATCTACCACAGTATTACAGCCTGACATTTTGAACAAATGCCTACAGTTACAGCAGAGAAAACTCCTTGGTCAGTACTCCTGAGCCAGGTAGCAAAAAGATTATTTGGTTCTATATCTGAGAAAGCACACACTTATCACTTGGGCTAATAAGGAACAGATTTTCTACAAAAATTGACTTCACCGAAATAAAGCCATCTTGTTGAGGGCAAAAGAAGACATTGTTAGAAATAACTGAATAATAATTAAGAATCTTTTTTGCATGCCTAAAATAATTCCCATTGAGTTTACTGGAATTGTATAAGCATTACAGAAATGGAACTATTAAGGTTTTAGATAATCAACAGGCCAGTCAAAAATTACTTGGTTGGGTAAGTTTGAAGTAGGCTCAAAAAATCCTTTCATCCTTCTAAACTGTGACATTTTGACCCTAATCCCTCTGGTGGAAGTTTATACCTTCTGCTTTCTTCTCACCATCAATACATTGTCATGATAATCAGTGGCTTACAGCAATAAATAAAGTCCTTAAAAGGAACTCATTAGAATATTTAATAAATTGGTTTGAATATCAGGGCCGTGTGAGTGTTTTAGAAGTAGGACAAATCTTGAGAAAGTCATTAAGGTCTATAGCTCCAAATGGTTCACAGAGATGTACCAATGTTTAGTGCTAACTGAACAAAGATGAAATCCCTTTCTTATAAGACAATTTTTGCTTCATACCCAAGTCCTTTCTTAAATTAAAGGACTATAGGTTATGCACCTTGTTAGTCCCTGTAATAACTTTATGTTAAAATGGAGAATATTTTTATTTTGGGTAGACTCTTTCACATACCTTTTAGGTCTATGTACCCATCCAGTTGCTTTTACACTGAGTGTGATTACAAGCCCAGTGCTTTTGTACATTGGAACAAATAGGAAATTAAATCCTAACAATGAATCTAGCAAATTGTCATGCTGTGAATATTATTTGTTTAAAATAACACAAATAAACAGAAAAAATAATTTGAAGTTACTCTTAATGCACAATTAATTTTCAGATTCAATTATACTGTACAAATAAAAGCAATCAAAATGAATAAAATTAATTTTCTCTATAATGTAATATTAAATCAATTCGCAACACCTAGCTTTTCAATTTTAATGAACTAAAAGTACCTTTGCTTCCAATTATATATGTAAATACATATACATAAAATCTATTTGATGGAATAGCTATGAAAAAAACCCCACAATTACTGAAGTAGATAAACATTATTATGGCCTAAGTCAAAAAAACTGATATATGCAGACATGTCTATAATACCAGAAGTCTAAAGAAAATGAAAATTGAACTGTGTTTTTTAATTCAGAACTTATTTAATGGCTGAAAAAGATCAGGTCAACCAATTATTTTTTTCTTCTCTTTTCTCTTGCCATTCAGTGAAGCATAGTTACTGCAGAAAACTATTAAGAGGATTGGTTGTCCTTCTCATTGTTAGGGTTACCAAATAACAATTATGTGTAGGGGACTTGAACATTATTGCCACAGTCAAATATGGTAAAATTTTCAGACATTCATCATCTTGCTTGTCCTCCATAACAGCCAGTTAATTTAAAATTCAAACCAGTTCTTTACCAGTTTTTGTATGAATGTCCAGAGTTGTACAACACACCATATATTAATAGTTTTATTTTCCATCAAGTGAGCTAATTGCATTACACAAGCCACAAATACTTGGGAGGATTATGTTTTGCACTGAACACAGAAAATAATAAGATGCTGCTACTTTGTCTTCAATTGTTAAAGTTATGCTTGGGATTTAAGCTACATGGTCAAACACATTATCGTTTGAAGCAGCTTTCATTTTTTTTTTTTTTTTCACAGAAAGCTCTACTAAGATCACGAGAGAAAAGTGCAGTGTGGTATGGGGAAATGAGCACTGGACTAGGAAAGGCCTGAATTTCAGTCCTAGTTTTGACCCTTACTAGATGTTTACTGAGAGACAATTTAACCTGTCTGATATTCAGATTTCCCATTTAGAAAATGAAGACACTGAAGTAGCATATTTTTATACTTTTGTCTAACTTAAAACTAAGATTAATTTATCTTCAGATGTGAGAAACACATGGAAGTTTCATATAAATCAGTGGTTCTCAAACTTGGCTCTCTTGTCCAACACCTGAGGAGATTTAAATATTACCTGTCCCTGGGATGCTGCCCCAAACAATTAAAGAAGACCCCCCATGGGTAGCGATTAGGCACTGGATTGTCTTAAAAGCTCCCTGGGTAACTCTAATATGCAAACAGGGAGAGTAGTCTGTCATCAGGGCCCATTGTGAACTACAGCGCCACTCTAAGTAAAGGCAGTGTTATATGTATATAAGCTCAGAACTTTATTTTCTTATTTCTGGGCTTTTATTTTCCAATTTAGTCACTAAACATTTCTCAATCACCTCTTGGATGGTGTGCAAGATGGCAGGTGGAAAGGAGACAAAGATTAAAAAGTAAACAAACCATAAACCCTGCCTTCATGCCATCAAGAAACTTATTTCAGCATTTAAAAAAATATTTTTAAAAATTGTTGTGACCACTAAATAGGTAGCAGTCCCATCAGAATCCATTGTGTACATCTAGCTGCTATGGCTTTAAAAATTACTAGGCAACATAACATATACGAAGATAGTAGCAAACCTCACTTCCTCAACTCTATGTCAGATACATTTTCTTAATTCAGAGGTAATGTTTTTTCACATAGGTTTTATTTTAACAAGCAGGATTAGTATATGGCATTTCAACAAAGTACTATATGGAATTTAATTGAGCAAATACTTACCATTCAATTTTTAAGTTCTAAACTGGATGGACAATGGGATTTTAAATATATAGCTTTTTATTTCTCCCTATAAAATCCAAACAGTGGTGCCCCAAAAAGTAAATAGCAGCTATTTAAAAATGTATGTCTTCATAAAGAGCATTCATAAGCACATCTACATTATATATATATATATGTTAAGACTTCAGTGGTGAATTTTGTTTTGTTTATCATGACTTTTCAGCCTTTGCATTTGCTGTCACAGTTTCTATTGCCATTATTTTGAACAATTTTAATTTATTTATTTGTGCATGTTCAGTAAATACTTAGGGCTGTGAAATAATGTAATTTATAGTAAGTATTACTTCTACTATTTGAAAAATAAAGTGGCATTGCCATAGAAACTTACATGCTGATGTCATAACACTGTTGGAGCTTCTTATTTCCTTCTCATAGCCAACTTGCATCTCTTTCATGGTCCTTCAAACTACTTGTTGGCTTCCCATATGATGAATGAAAGAAAAGCCACTTTTAAGAGACAGCATCATCCTCACATGTCTCAAAGCGTATCATTTTTACTTCCTGTAAGAGAGCAATCTGCTTTTTACACTACATGAGAATTTTTAAAAAGTGTATTTTCTGGAAGGAATGAGAATCATATGGTGTCATTGAAATAACACTGGAACCAAGTTCTAGGAGTAGCTCTGCTGTTGATTTTTGTTTACATTATTAAAGTTTTTCAGCCTCACTTATTAATCAACACAACAAGGTATAGTTCAGATAATTTCCATTGTTGATTCCTTTTGATCTAGATATTCTAGGATTCTGAGATATAGAAGCTTATGTGTTTCCCACAAAAATGAGAGCTCCTGACTTGACTTGGGACGAGGAGAGGTGTTGAAGTTAATTTGTTACAGAAAAATCAAACCAATGGTGTCTCTGATTATTAAATAACGCAAATGATGTTTTGTCTCCAGGCAACGCACTCACTGATGGGCTTGTTTTAGAGCAGAGGTGATAGTACACTTTTTAAACTCATGGTCCTTATGACAAATGTCACGCATTGGGAGAAACTCGAGAAAAGGTTAAGAGTGGTCAGTTTGTGGCAACAGAGCAACATTTGGCTGAAGTAATCTACCAGGTATAAAGTGAGCTTTCATTTAGAAAAAGCCCTGAAATCAGTGTCCATTCTCAGCACTGCCATTAGCCCTATGTGACTCTGGGGATATCACTTAACTTTATAAACATCTATTTTCAGCTTATCTTTGTGATTCTTAATTTTCCCACAAACAAATCACTCAGTCACATTAGTATCATGCCCTCTGTGAATTGGTCAAATGAGGAGCATATTTTCAATCTCTCCCTCTCTTTTTTTATTTTAAAAATCTTTGATTTCAAAATCTTCTCTTGCTTTTTGATCTTTATAACATTTATATTTTTATATTTTACTTCTCCCTCTTTCTCTTTTTTAAAATTTTCTTGATTGTTTCCTTTTCATTTGAGGTACTACATGTGAAAGATTAACTAATTGCTGGTAACCAAAAAAAGATAAAACTATGTTCTCATAACAAAAATTGATTTATTCAGATGCTTCAAAAATTTTTTGTTTGATGTGAATTACATCATAAGACATAAAGCATTTTCAATTAAGCCTCTTCTTTACTTCCTGACTTCCTTCTAAAAAATGACTCTCCTAAGTTCTGATTTAGGCAGTTTGCTTGGTAAAAGATAAAGATTCTAAAATACATGTGATCATTTAATGTCATTTTTGTTATATCTTGACATACTATTTTCAAAAATGGTTTTGTCTACTTAGTATTTAATTCCCACTTAATAATGTTCCCTTTTAAAATGTAACCTAAACATTTGTACCCCTGTAATATTCTGAAATTAAAAAAATGTATATATCTCTATCTCTAGGCATCAATAACAAAAAGAAAAAAAATTTAAAACAACTGAATTGTATACTTGCAAATGTTTGAAATTGTAAGTATTATGTTATATACATTTTAACACAATAAAAATTTCTTTAAACTAACAAAAAAAGAAAAACAATTTTTTAGATAATTTTGTGTGAAAAAGGCAGGACAAGAGTTATAAAGATTCATTCACTGAAAAATAATAACATCAGAAATGTTATTAAGGTTATCTTTGGCTAATATCATTCATTTTCTTTCTACTTTTCTGTACTTTTCAAGAACTTTATGGCACCCATATGTATCATTTGTTGTTTAAGTAAAAAATATTCTATCTTTTGCTAAAAATCATAGCGATTCCAAGAACAGATTAGGTACCTAAAGACAAAACATTAAGAAAAAATACATAATCACGTTTATTTAAAAAACTTTTTGGATGTAGCATGCATGATAAATGATTATTAACTGTTATCTTATGTGATAGAATGCCCTGAAATGTCGATCCAAAAGCAGGCCCTTTGGAGTCAGTCATGTCCCAGCCTTTAAAAGATCAAAAGCATAAAGTATAGTCCCTGACTTCAAAAACCTGCCAGCTTATTTTGGAGATAGAAGAGAAAGTAGAAAATAAAAACTTTCCCCTGAGTGATATAGAATTTAAGTGCTGTAGGTGTGTTGAAGATGGCAAATCAGTGAAGATGAGTTGTTCCTGAAAAGCCAAATAGAGTAGGGGAGACTTGTCCTGGGCTCTGGAGTATGTCTGGGCTCTGAATAAGCCGAAGGTAATCCAAGCGAGGGTGGAGGTGCTGAAATGAGAATGGCATGACTGTGGCCAGTGAGAAGATCTGGGAAGATTAGTCAGGTATTAGGAATTAAGTTTGCGTAGGTGGAAAGATGCATATTGAGGGCCAAGAAGTTTCTAATTAAAGGCAGAGAACATGTTGTAAATAACATGCTCTTCCCTAGGACAGCTAAATAGCAGATGCACAAGGAGTGTTTGACAAGAGCATCTAGCACCCCACAGGAAATCAAATATTTATTGGATGATGTGAAGTGGAGAACTGAGAAGAAGTACATGGGGTTTTATGAGAGAAGGATACGTATAGAGCAGCAAGGAGGAGGGGGAAAAGCAGTCAGAGACACATAGGAATCAGGAAACTCTAACTTCTTATTTAAAAAGAATTTCAACCTTATAGAAAAAGTTGCAAGACTAGCATAAAGATTTCTTACATACTTTTCATCCAGATCAGCATAAATGTTTTAAAGTAAGGAGATATCAAAGAGAACCATGTTTATGGTCTTCTAGCAGCGTTATCGAGATGGGTTAGAAGGGGGTCACAGGGAATTGTCACTCTGGAGGCTGTTTCCTTGGGTGAGGAAATAAGGCTAGTGCAGAGCTCACACACAGTGAACAGGAAATGTGAATGGCTGAGGCATCAGAGCAGAACTGATGGATGCAAGAAGCCTTTCAAAGAAGAAATGACAGGATTCAGCGGGTGGCTGCAATTGGAGGACACAAAATGGACCTTTTAATTAAGTTATAAAGTGTCAAGGATAGATGACCAGGAGGAGAGAAGATGGCTAAAAGGATGGCAGTGGGGCTGTCTCCTCTGAGCTGACCAGCCCAGGCTTTCCTATTACCTTCCCTTTTCTCTGTTCTTCCATATCTTCTATTTACCTTGGCATATTCTTCCCCTCCCCTTCCCTCAGATCTTATCTCTGTTTGCTTATCAAAATGGTCATGAAATGAGAAAAAAAAAAGGCTTACTTATAAAATGCAAAATAAACTCACACAAAGTAAAACAATTCATAGAGTAGTAAAAATATGCCCATTATATGCTGTTAGAATGAGTGATTCCAATTCCACTTGGAGAGTGAAGAAAGCACAAAACAGTTTATACCTTCTGGACAAAGTCCTCCTTAAGATCTTTTCCTTAGGGCAGTAGTTCTTAAGCTTTAGCATGCATCAGAATCACCCAGAGGGTTTGTTAAAATACAGATTGTTTTCCCTGCCCCAGAGATTCAGATTCAGTAGGTCTAAGATGGAGCCCAGGAATTTGTTCCCAAGTAATGTTGCTGATGCTGGTCAGGGACCATACTTTGAGAGACACTGCCATAGGGTGCACTAACAAAGAGAAACTGTTTATTCTGCCTAAAAAGGAAGGAAGTAAAGCAAAGGAGGGGATGCAAAATATAAAGAGTAGGGGTCTCTTCTAATTTTTCTTACCCATCTTTTCTAATTTACATGAAGAGAATTAAAGGCACAGAACCAAAAGAGGTTTGGTTTTGAGTGTAACTGCTACAGGGGTACCCTACTATGCTGCCATTGGCAGTTTTGTCAAGCATTTTGAGTTTGGTAAAAGCAGCTTAAAATAAGCTAATTGTAACTTAGCAATTTTTATGAATAGGAAACAGAAAATATTGTACAGGGAGAAGAAGGAGAAAATAGATGTTTAATTGTGATATGTTAACATTTCCTGTGCTTGATTCTGCTTTTACTCTGAGAACACACCACATAATGTGACCTATCTGAAGACTACTAACTGCATTATTTTATTGACCAACCATTTAGAAGTGACTTTAAATTTTGTTTAAATAAAATATATTAACTATGCATGTCACACTCAAGTCTCAAAGGCATACTTCCAAAGTACTCCTACCTCTGCCAATGAAAACAGATATTTTCTGTGAAAATTCATACTCAAATAAAAGGTACATCAATCATTTTAATAAAAATTGACAAAAACCAGGTAACTACTTATTCTGCCTGTTGCTTGGCATGATATTGATTTGTAGGAGATCAATGTGCAATAAAGTGAACAACAGACCACTCAAACCAAGTTTTATTCTGAAGTGGTATATACTTTAAATCAAGCATAAACTTGTAATATATTTAATCAATCCTCCTAGATAAAATTGGCCATTCATTCCTTTACTACCTTATTAAACAATTAAAAAAAAATTCTTCTTCTCATCCTTGGCTATTTTATCACATAATAACAATGATGATCTTATAGGGAAAAGCAGAACTGTCTTTTATTTTCATTTTTTCCTCTTTGAATATTGATGATTTCTCATTATGCAAAATATCCTTTGTATTTAACAGACAAGCAATTAATCCTGAAATTGAATTTGTAAGTTTATTGATTATATATTTTAATTATTAGAAACATCACTTTGCTCACGTACATTAATGAATAAGTAGACCTGTACAATTACCACTTTAGTTGGGCATTGGTAACTCCTTCCAGTGATCTCTTTCCTGGTCTTATTCACAAGAGATTTTATAAGCCTACTGGGATTATAGTCTTCTGCCTTCTGCCTTTCTTTGCCCTGTCTCCTCGACCTCCTAAGCATGGATTTTACCCAGCATTGGGTTATAGGGAAGGAGATCTGAGTTTGAATCATGATTTTCCCTTCCTGTGGCTTTATGACCTTGGACAAATCATTTCCCATTTCTTGCCCTCAGTTCCCTCATCTGTGAAATAACAGGGTTGAGCTAGATAATACTGACAGTTCTTTTAAGCTTCCAATTCTAAGGCAGAATAAATTTCTGAAGACTCCTCTCCAGCAATGCTGCAGAGGTTTTCGCCCACAACTGGAAGCCATCCTGGTAAAGAATTGAAAAGTTCCAATTAAAGATAAATTAAGAGTTTTCAGCCTTTTATTTAAAGATGCATGGGTACACTTGGCTCCAGAATATATAATAAATGATTTTATAAAATATTCAGTTTGCTAGAGTAGTGGTAAGCTGCTAAATGTTTTAACAATTGGCTTAACTTTTTAAAAAAGTCCTGGGTTGTACTGTTTACTTATTTCAATGGCATAAATACTCCCACCATTCCTGATTTCAAGCTGTCAACACAATGTCACTGAACACTGAACACGGAAGTGAGTTGAGCTCAGGTGCAGAACTGATGGGTCAGTACAAGCAAGCTCCAGGCCATGGGGTCACTGGAGACAATCAAAACTTGAGGGTCAAGGACCTACTTCCAGTGCTACCTCTAACTTTGTGTGAAATTTTAGGCAAGTTATTTGTTCTTTTTGAACTCTGTTTTATCTATCAAATGGGGGAAAGCAGTTGTTCTACCTTCTGTGGCTGCAATAACATATCAGATGCAAAATAATTTCGAAAAAGCTAAACTTGCCAATGTAAATTACAACTATTACTTTTATTAAAAGGAAAAATCCATTATTAATAAATGCATTTAAAAATAACTTTCAGCAAACTAAAGTTACCAACTGTACTGATTAAGTTTCTTTCCACTGCAAGAAATAGAAATCCACTCAACCTAACTCAAGTAAATCCAACAAAAGAAAATCAGCCCTTTGTGTGTCATTCCAGAATTCAAAAGCAGCAAGGGTTGAGGTCAGTCTTACTTCTTCAGAACTGTCTGGTTCTCCATCTCTGGCTCTCTTTAGTCTTTTCTTTCTATGCTTACACATTAGGGTCATTGGTAATAAAGAGCTTCCTTGTCCCCAAGTTCCTTTGTTCATCGCTACCAGGTCATGGACTCTATAGCTCTTAGTTTGAACTTGAGAAAGAGAGAGAGAAGGATAAAAGGAGGGAGAGGGGGAAGAGAGGGAGAGAGAGAGAGGTTTATTTAGTGTTTGCCCACTCAATAAATACAATGAATTTGGGAAAAGTATACATATCAATACCTGTCCCAAACAGGTGTGGCCAGGGATAAGATTCCCATGGGTCAGAGAACTGCCTTATGTAGTTATAGCAGCCACAGAAACAACATACTAGATTCTTTTAGTGAAAATGTTAAAAATCAACATCACTATCATCTAACCAACAATTGGATGCTACTTCTGTAAAGCAAAGAGCTGTTTGTCAGCAATGGGAAATCCAGAGAAAAACCTCATTAGCACCAGCATTGCCTGATGGCCTGATCATGGCCACGAGATTCAGGTGAGGCATGATCGCTGATTTAAAAACTGACTGTGATATTAAAATAGCGGTAAGATAGTGTAAACTCATTTGGGTATCACCTCAGTAGTATGACTGAAAAACAATCAATTTGTAAGTCCTGTGCTTTAGGGAAGTGAAATGATACAGCTTAAACAGACTAGAAAATCACAGCATTTTCACAAAAGTCAGGGACATGTGAAGTTACAGACTCACAAGTAGTGTCACCTGAAATAACAGGATTTTTATGTCTCAAGCCTTATTAGTCAGCACTTTATAAACCACAACCAGCTGAAACAACAGCCACCTATAGATGAAGTTGGGCTAAACTCTGGCAATAAGAGCTGTCAAACAGTTGACAAAGCTTCCGAAGCTCCTGCTGTAGCTTTAGCATCCCTCCATGAGAGAGAAAGGTAACAGATGGGTCAAGAAACGAACCAGAAAGACAACAGACAAGCGAGCCAAACGCCGCTAACTTACTGGATAAAATCGAGATACAGTGGTTTCTGGAAAAGTGCATTCCTCCTAGCAAACTGGGACTAGCAGAAATTGCATATCCTGTTTGTCATTTAACAGAATTCCTTTCTATAGTCCAAAACAATGTCTCAATTCACAGGGGTTAAACATGAAGGACTCTGACAAGTGGCGAATTTGCTCTGGCATAAAAATATATAAATAAATTGCCTTAAATATAGAGTCAAAAATGACAGGTCAGTTTGAAATGGGTGAAGGACATTATTTTTAATTCCAGGTATCATTTTGTAAGAGTGAAACCATAAATGAGATTCAATGAAGCAGTCAATTCTACATCTAGAACTTTAGTTCAATTACCTTATTATGTTCAGTGTTTTATTTTCTTATTTATTTATTTTTGAGACAGAGTCTCACTCTGTCACCCTGGGTAGAGTGCAGTGGCATCATCATAGTTCACTGCAACCTCAAACTCCTGGGCTTAAGCCATCCTCCTGCCTCAACCTCCTGAGTAGCTGGGACTACAGGCCCACGCCATGATGCCCAGCTAATTTTTCTATTTTTTGTAGAGACAGGGTTTCACTTTTGCTCAGGCTGGTCTCGAACTCCTGAGCTCAAGCAATCCTTCCACCTCAGCCTCCCAGAGTGCTAGGATTACAGGTGCGAGCCACCGTGCCGGCCTATTTTCTTATGTATTGAATACAGTTATATAGTGCCATGAAAATGTTGATTACTATTGTCAAGATTATGTGAAAGAGTTACCATAGTTCCTTTAAATTTGTGACTTTTGAAGGCTTATTGCATACTTCAATTTGAAGGGGGAAAAAAATAGGGAGGAGTGAAATCACTGTGAGCTAGATTAGGACCATTTACAAGGCAGATGTTCAACAGTAGTGATTATGATTTTTATTATTTATATTGATTTTTATACTGAGAAGTGAAATTGAAAACCATTATGGAGGGATGCTATTTTGTGCTATTAACCTACGTTTTTCTCCTCTCAGTATTTACAATTTCTTCTCACCTCAATGCCATCAGAAAATTGGCCCTGTGCTCACTGATGAGAGGGATCTCGTTGGGCAGAAAACAAAAATTTACTGCAATTCAGTCCGGCTTTTGTTTCCAAATCCCAGGCCCTTAAGGAAATTTAGAGCATTTTCTGAACTGATAAGAGAAACAGGATCAGGACAGGAACAAACATCTTGGGCAAAAATACATGGGGAAAAGAGTTTTCCAATCAGATATAAAGAAACTTCCTGGGGTGGATAGAAAGGCTTGTATGAGCAGAGCGTGAGGGTGTTTGGTGGGCTGTGTGGGCCCCCTGGCAGCCCTGCTAAGGATGGAAAATGGCTGTGTGATGCATCAAGGCGCATGGGACCCATGCAAAATATCAACAAAAGATCCTGTGTCTTCAATATGGAAAATAAACAGTGAAGAGCTATTGGTGACCATGATGATGGTCATCTCATTTGCAACCTATGTGGGCAAATGGCTCTCATATAAAATGTGGACGATAGGAGAAGATTTGATACTGAGAATGAGATTTGGAAGAGCCTGGCAGGATAGGTGACTGAGACAAAAGTTAAAATCATTACAGAAAATGAAGACAGTATTATTTCTTGCCCACCCAAGACTGTGGAACACGATTTGTATCTGCTTAATAAAATATGTATCTGCTATAAGAAGGAAAGCTAAAGTGCTATTTCTTCCTTTAATAATTTTAAAATAAAAAATCAATGGCATGCTATAAAATGATAGCATTGTTTAGATACCAGGAAAGTTTCCAACATCTGGGAAACCTGACAAATAACCAAATTCTTATGAGACATACATGATTTGAAAGGTCAATACATTTGATACACTTGATAAGCAACTTGAAAATATGTATCAGGGGATCATATGGGTTAAAAATTTTCTTACACCAAACATAGATAAATATTATGATGTTAAGGATGTATGAAAAACTAACATCAATGTTATGATGAGGAAGTACTGAAAATTAAGCACTATAATCTACCTAGCCAGTAATCGTTATCTCCAGACTAGTTAAAAAAGAAAGGGAGCAAGGGACAGACAAGAATAATTACAGTTAATTAAATCAGTAAAGGCTTTTTGATTCATAATGTCATTAGACTGGAGTTATAAAGTGGCAAACTCCACTACAGTAACCATCCTTCACATTTAAATAGAGCTTTATAAAGTGCTTTTACATATAAGATACCTGTTTAAATCTTCATAATTTGATGACATATGTAGGACAGCTATATAAACAAATAATGCAATTTCAGTAGTGATACTGCTATGAAGAAAAAATAAGAGGACTCCAGGATCAAGAGTGTGTGTGTGTGTGTGTGTGTGTATTGCTATTTTAGTGAGGGCAGTCAGGAAAGAAAGAAGTGACATTTGTGCAGAGACCTGAGTGGAACGAGGGCTGAACCAGGCAAACACAGCAAGAGTGTTTCAGAAACAGCAAGTATATAATCAGGGATTGCAAAGAAGGCAAGTCTGGCTATAAAGCAGTGAGCAAGTGAGCGGTGGGTGATGTGGTCAGAGAGGCTTTAAGAAGAGTGTTGCAGGTCAAATTCAGGAGCTTGTGTTTTAATCTGAGTGTGATGATGAGTCACTGAAGAGCTCCAAGCAAGGGACAAGATGTGAGTTAATTTTTTAAAAGGTGACTGGGGCTGCAGTATGGATAAATGACTGTACGATGGCCACAGCGGAATCAAACAGATCAATGCAATAGTATAGGTGAGAGAGATAATGGTGCCTGAATAGGGAGGTAGCAGTGGAGGTGGTGAACAATACTTGGATTTGGTATATATTTTGAAGGTGGAGGTGGTGAACAATACTTGGATTTGGTATATATTTTGAAGGTCAAGACAATAGGACGTGCTGGTGTGTTGGATGTGGGAGGTGAAGAAATGAGCAGAGTAAGAAAACAGTGGTGCCATTTATTGAGATAGAGGAAATTTGAAGGGTGGGGCAAACTAAGAATCCTCTTTATCTGAATGTTCAGGACAGCGACCATCCTGCCTTCTGCATGTTAATTCCAGTGCATTTAGGAGAAACATTCCCAGAACTTTTATTGATTTTAATCAGTAGGTATGACCTGTTTAGAGAACTTCCCTTACATTCATTTGCACTGGTGACCAGATCGTGGAGCTGTTGTTTCAAGACTTCTAATTATTCTCTTGAATGCTCTTTAGCTGATTTATTGACTTTGGGTTTACTTCCTAAGGGTTAGGGATCCTTCAACTGGGACTGTCCTCAGCATATTTAATCCAGTAACTCATATGTGCTTAATTAGCCCTCTCCAAGAGTTACATATTCCCAGGAAAAAAGGATGGTTGTTCCTGTTTAAACTTTTAAGTCCTTCCCTTACACATAGGAACTCAGGATTCACCTCTAAATTTGATTTTTTTTTTTTTGCCTTATTGAATGTAACTTAGAAAAACTATGAAGGAAAATCTAATGTTCCACTTAAGCCAAGGGATTTTCCTTCAAAAGATGATAGCAGACAAGTTTTAAAATATGCCCTACCAAAATGCAAATCAAAACCACAATGAGATATCACTTAACTCCAGTGAGATTGGCTCATATCAAAAAGTCCCCAAACAACAAATGGTGGTGGGGATGCGGACAGATAGGAACACTCATACAATGCTGGTGGGACTGCAAATTAGTACAACCTCTATGGAAAGTAGTATGGTGATACCTCGAAGAACTAAAAGTAGAACTACCATTTGATCCAGCAATACCACTACTGGGTATTTACCCAAAGGAAAAAAAGACATTCTATAATAAAGACATCTGCACACAAATGTTTATAGCAGCACAATTCACAATTGCAAAGATGTGGAAACAACCCAGGTGCCCATCAATACACTAGTGGATTAACAAAATATGGTATATGTATACCATGGAGTATTACTCAGCAATAAAAAACAATGGTGAATGAACACATCTGGTATTATTCCGGATGCAGCTAGAGCCCATTCTTCAAAGCGAAGTGTCACAAGAATGGAAAAGCAAGCACCACTGGTACTCGCCATCAAATTGGTACTAACTGAGCAACACTTATGTCACACATGGCAATAATATTCATCAGGGCGCGGGCAGGCGGGAGGGGGTGGAGGGGATGGGAAAACTCTCACTGGATGGATGTGGGGTGCACAGTTTGGGGGATGTCCACAATTGTAGCTCTGACATGGGCAGTGCATGGGCAATATATATAAACAAAGTGTTGTACCCCCATAATATTCTGAAATTAACTAAATAAATAAATAAAAATTTAAAAAAATAAATTTATAAAAACTGAAAAAAAAATATGCCCAACCAACTTTTCTTTAAAATGATTCTTCCTTTGGGGAAAAAAGTATGTTTAGACCAATTTTTTTCCAAGCTCTAGTCATCAGCCTACTATCTCCACATTTTGCCACATACACACATTACCTATAATTAATGTTTTCTTATAATCAACTCATTTTTTAATATTCAATCAAACATTTTAAACAAAACTATTACATAACTACCACAAATGGAAAATCAGGATTATTTGTTATGAGAGGAGGTAATGACATAAATAAATACAATTATATCTGTATTTATATACTCCAGCTCACTGGTGTGGTGGTCTTTCCCTGCTTGAGCGCAGTGATTCTAAAAAGGTGCTGCTCTTTTGTTTCCATTTGATTTTGAAAAATTCCTCTTAATGACATTCGTTCCCATGAGCTTAGAAGTGTCTTTTGAAATAGGATGACAGGAAATATTTCAAAGCAAGGCAGGCTATACGCCACCCATGTTATGAGCTTCCTAATATCAATTTGCAAAGTACTAATGGTCAGCATATCACAACTGGGAAACACACTAGATCATAAACTCTTCACATCAGGGACCTTGAGAAGGAGCTAAATTCACAGTATGGTTACTTTAAAGATGAATTTTAGTATTAGCTACCTCTGCACTTACTTAACTAGAGAGGTATTTGCCCGGAGTTGTTGGAAATACAGCCTTTAAAGACCTCTTTCAAACAGAAATAACTCCTCTTAGAGCAAAGGGAACAAAAGGCTTTGTATAACTCTACTGCTATCTTTTCTAGGATCTAAATTACAATTCCCCAGAACTTTGGCAGGAATGTTCAGTTAAGAGACCTTGAAATCTCTAGAAATTTGACTCCCTTTACAATGCCTAGAACATATTTCTATTCATAATATTTTGATGAATGAGTGAAGTATCACATTTCACTCTTTGCATTTTAACAAATTCATATTTAGTAAATCTTGCCCATGTACTTTTTTTTCACTTGAAATAGACTTTTTAAGCTTCGCTAACACTCTGTTCATTCCTGTCTATACTTCAAAATCCACTCAGCTCATTTCCACCGTGAGTCTCTTTGACTTTTTAGTACTCTTTTGCAGCACTGAATATCTGGATAGACAATTCGACAATTTGATTATCTAGTTTAATTATTTTTACATGTTTACACTTTATCATCTCAAATCTGATATTATGGCTGCATGTTATCTATATTATCATATAATATAAAGTTATTTAATAATATAGCATATAGCATATGTCTGCTTCTTAGTTTACTAATTTTTTTGTTATACATTTAGGTTTTGTCATACAATCATTCCTCAGCTACGACTTTATAAAGTCGTATAGGTTTCACCTTCTCCATAGACAAAAAATCAAAAGAATAATATCCTGTGACACACAAAAATTATGTAAAATTCAAATACCAGTTTTATTAGTACACAGCCATGTTCCTTCATTTATGTATTATCTATGGCTGCTTTTGTCCAAGAATGACAGTTTTGAGTAGTTACGACAGAGATGTTATGTTCCACAATATGTAAAATTTTTATCTGGTCCTTTTAGCAGAAGTTTGACAACTCCTGGTTTAAATCACCATTTTTCCCAGATGATGATCCATTTTCTATATAATGACTAAATAAAAAACTTGATATAAACTTTGAACTATAGAAACCCATTAGTAGAAAAGAACTGTAAAGTGATTGAGTGTTATGTGAGTTTATTTTCTACTTTAATGCTTTTCAGCTAGTGACATCCATCTTAGATTTGCCCAATTCAGGGAAAGGAGAGAACAGATCTGATCACAGCTCTGCTGTGTTGATAGCTCTAGCTATACCGATGACCTTAAGAGAGTCAGAGCCTGTACGGACCTCTCTGTTGGTCTATAAAGCAAATAAGGATAAAGTTAGATTATCACCATGGGCCTTTCTAGTTTTATGACTAATTATGGAGAGAATTAGTTAAGGAAGAAACAGTAAAAATAATGGTTAAGACTACAGACATTGAAGTCAACTAGGTCAGTTTTGAGCACTGGGCTTTACACCTGTCGACTGGGGCAAGGAGTTAACAAGCCTGTTGTACATTCAATGAGATAATATATTGGAGATCTACTTAGTATAGAGTAACTTAAATATAAAATACAACTGAGAGCTGAACTGCAAAAATCACTGACCCAGGCATCCCTGTTATTCTTGTCATGGTCTCACAGGGGTTGAGGCAGAGAGAGATGTCATTGTCTTGACAAGTAGAGATGTTCCCCAAACAAGCACAGGGTCCCTCGACAGAATGGCTGCAGAAATGTTGTCATGTGTATGGAAACACTGAATTTTGGCCTCTGATTCTAACACTACTATTTTAAAGAATTCTAAAGCAACTGCCAGGTGAAAAGAAATCACATGGCCTCTAACCTCTTAGTGTCTGGTGCTGTATCATCCACAGAAATCCTAACACCATGGACAGAGTTACTGAACAAAACTGCTTAGAAATATTTCACAATAAAGACATGATTTTGAACACCCAAATGTATCAGTGAAGAATACAGAGCCAGTCTTTAAAATAATATTGTCAGGACCCAAGGAATTTGTTTGTTTGTTTTCCTTGATTTTTAAAGAATGAAGTAATAAGTAATAATCCAAGATTCATTAAACCTAAGAGCACTAAAATTACTTCCTAAGTAAGTAATTTGAATAAAAATGTGTCATTTGAGCAACAATACATTTCAGAATTGCCTGTGATTGACGCTGGCAAAATATTCTAAAAAAATCAGGTAGTTTTTTCATTGTGCCAATACTTTGGTTGAAGATGAGGCAGAGGGAAATGATTTCAATCAATTTAAAAAGTAAAATTTTAGACTTGACTGATTCACAATAAACACATTTTTATTATTTTCATGTGATTTCTACACACACTCATTCACATACACACTTCTTACTATCCCCAAAACTTCATTCAAGAAGGAAGTATTTAAACGTGATGAAACAGTTTAAGATGGTAGCAAAGGCTACACAAAATTATACACTTGGAATAATCAGACTGAGTTATTCCTATCTCACCAGACTACTTTCTCATTACTCTGACTCCCACAATAAAGGTGGAAAACCAATTTCATTACCAAGCAACATTTTCAATCACAGCCCTCCAAACTATTCAACATCAGAGTTAAATTTCCCCAAGTATTTTATGATTAGTCTATTTTTATACCTATGTGATGGTTTTAAAGTTTTATTTGTAAAAAGGCAAAGGAAATACTCCCAATTTGGAAAAATGTATCAAACAGGAAACATGGTGTTCTACATGGTATTCAATGTCATATTAACATTTCCCAAGTCTTAATGGTTACATACTAATATGAAATTTAAAATATTTCCTGAAATTATTCATTGTCCCAGACCTATAGAATTAAAAAATATAGCCATGAATTCTTCTGATCTTTTTATAATAAAAGCAGTGGACTCAAACAGGAATATCTATAAATAATAATCCAAAAAGGGATTGGAAATTCCTTTCTCTTAAGACCCAATTTGTTGTCTATAAACTAATTTTTCTGCCTCCTGTGCCGCATAAGAAGTTTATTAATTAAATTATTTCAAAGAAAAAACAAGTTATGATATTTTGGATATTAAAGTGCCCTAAAGGATTTCACAGCCTTATGGTAAATGCAGAGGAGTATAAAAAGAGCAACCTAAAAAAAATTATTCACACTACTTTCATTTATAGTACTGAAATGACTAATTAACTTGCCAAGTTCTATTTATAGAGAATACTGTTCAAGAAGCTCAAACTATTTTATAGATCTCTCTAATTGATCTTTGCCATTTTACAGATACTAAAGTTATTTGTAAAATTAGGATTCTCATAGAAAAAAAATAAAGGCAAAGAGAAAATCAGCTGAGCAAAGGGCAGAGATTAGTTCAGTAGTGTTTTGTTTCCTTGGCCAAGTTCTGTACTGTTTGAAAATATCTTTTGGGCAAGTGGAAAATAAACTTATAATAAATAACCAATCCTAGGCATTTTCAACAATTAATTTTAAATATAACCCACGTGACCCAACAGTTTAGTCAAAATCCAATATTACAAAAAATTTAACAACCTTCCCCTGTCATATAAATCACAGGGTTGAGAGAAATTTTAAGAGATCATTTATTCCCTTAGCTTATTTTCAATCATTTTTTTACTATATATCAAGTACCTACTATGTATCAGGCAATACACTAGGCATTGCAGTTTCAATAATCAGCAAATCAAGCATGGCCCTTATACACATGGAGCTTCTGATTATAGCCTCATTAAACTAGCATAAATTAAAATATCCTCCCCTAATTTTATATATGTCTAAAGAAGACTGCATACTTTTCATAAGTAATTCACCCCAATGTTAACAGCCTTCAATGGATGGAAAATTCTTCCACATCTGACATAAATCTTTTGTCCTACAATTTCATTTAATTATTCTTGCCAGACATTTCGTGGACATGAAGAACATGGGGTCAACACGCAAAGATCACTCATATGATTGTAGAGTATTATCTAATTTCTTTCCAACCTTCTCTTCTTTAGATACCAGGTTTCCTGCAACTCTTGTCAGGAACTTCTAGATAATCTGGGGGTTTTGCTTGGGTTTTAATCCTATCAATGGTTTGTTTATCTAAAAATATGTATTACGCATTTATGTGTCAGGCACTATGCTAGACACTGACGGTATAACTGTAACAACACAGACTGCTCCTGCTCTCCTCATGCAATTTATAGACAGATGCAGTGATTGTTTCTCCCATGCTGATGGAATTTAGAGATTTATTCATACCATATATTATCTAGACTCTCTATTCTCTTTTATATTTATTCTCCTATATATTCTGTTTTAATATATAATACGTAAAAATATATATGTTGCAAAAACTAATTATTTAATTTAATATATAATATATAGTTCTCTCCATACATATGTGTGTGTATATATAACTATGTATATATGTATATGTATATATGGAGATAGAGTTATATGTACTCACTATAACATTAAATTATTAAATATACATTTTATAATATGTATTATTTAAAATTTAGTACAGTGTCTCATTAGTGACTTACATTTAACTAAATTTATGTTAACCGAGTTCTTGAGGCACAAAAGGTTTCATCATCAGTTTAAGAATGAACGCCCTTTTCCAGGATTTATATTAGGCAAGTCATTTGACTTCTCTGGATCTCAACTAAATCATCTATATAGGTAGCATGCAGCTTATAGGTTTGTTGTGAGGATTAAATGAGATAGTTAAAGACTAAGTGCTTAGAATAGGATAGAAATACAACAAATGGTAAATTTTCTATTTCCCTCTCAGGATAAGATTACAACCAGCTGTGAACTAATCTAGTCATTTGTCATCTGGGTCAGATTTCTGCTGGTTTTGCTGATGTAGAAAGTAGAACTTCCCATGCTCAGGGACAAAATAAAAGAAAGGTGACTGAATTATTTTGAAATGCCTGGTTTTGCTGTTCCTATATCACTGATGACAACAGATATATTAAACTTTGGGGGGATGAGATCATACTTAGAGTTTAGAAAATATATAATGAGATGCCTCAGGACTCAAGTTAGTAAGAGAATGAGCTGCACTATATTCTCCTGAGTAAAAGTATTACTTGACTTGGAGAGAATATAGTTGAGATTATTTTTCATTTTACCAAGTAATGCAAAGTTTTGTTCAAATAAATCTAAATATTCTGACCCAGATTTTCCCGTCATGTTTTTTGAAGCTTTTCTCAAAATATAAGGAAGTTCTTAGATTTGTGGTACCTTGAGAAGAGAAAACAGAATAAAGTAGAACAGAATTGGTTTTCAGTCCTCATTGTGCCATTCACTAATTGTATGATTTCAGGCAACTGATCCCAATGTTTTGAGACTTGGCTCTATAAGAGATGGGAAATAATGTACCTTAATTATAAAGTTGTTGAAAAGGTTGAATGAGTATGTACCTAAACCACTCAACATTGAGTTCTTGGTCTATAGCAAACACTAAACAATTGTCATTTTTCTACCTCTTCTAATACTATTTAGAACAAGTGCCACATCCTAAATGCAATGTTAAATGGTGCATATTATCAACACAGCTTAGTGTCTCTTCAAGTTGAATGATTCAACTTCTTCCATAAAATATTGCTATCAGAATAATAATGATGTTTTGGTTTTAAATATTTCCCATGCTTCCTGAATTAACAGATCATATGGCTTCCTTCAAAGAGATCACTCACATCAAAGCTCTAACTTGAGCAAATTCTTATTTTGAACAATGAAGGCAAATTAAAATACATTTATTCCTCAAATCCTTATAGCTAAGAATAATAGCAGAACCATGAGAAATTTCAAAGAGTAGATTATTTTGTTTGGCAACCAGTCATCCTTGACCAGCCTTTAAAATTATGAGGGATACAGAATTAATGAGCCAATATGTCATTTTCATTTTGACACATAAATAATATTTAAGAGATGCTGACAGCTAAATTTCCCATTTGCCATCATTTCAAATCCAACACCTAAGTACCTCTTGCTTTTCTTGCTTCTATTTCCTCTTCTGCATTTTATGCTCATTGCCCTACATCAGGTCCTCATTATCTCCTACTGGGAGGTGCCAATTTAATGAGCCTTTTTTTCCTGGCTTGTCAGAATCTATACTCAACCTCTCCAATCCATCTTTTGCATTGATGATAGTAGAGCAAGCTATTTAAGAGACAAATCAGACTGTGCCATATATTGCATGGATACACAAAATTCTTCAGTAGTTTTGGAATAGAACATCAGTGCTATGAGAGAGTCAAAACTTGAAGAGCCAAGACCCAGAAGAGAAGAGAAGCAGAGATGAATAAGCCTGACATTGAGTGTTTTAACTCACTTGATAATTCCTAAATTAAGCACCTAGCATAAAATGGTGGCTAAAGGCTAAGAAATTGGAAGAACATTAGGCCCTTTCACCATTTTGGGAAGACAGAAATTGGAATTCAGGGCCTCCTAAGTAGGAAGTTCCCTCGTAACATGCTAGACTTTTCCCTGAGGTTCCCTAAGGGCTGCACACTAGGAATAAAGGTGAGAAAGAAATAGATCAGAACTTCAATAAATGGAAATCCAGGCTTGAGTCTGCTCAATCCCTGATTGGGTTATTATGGATTGACCTGCTGTTTTTCTAAAAGCCTTCCAGATAAGATGAAAATCCTCTCTGGAGGGAGTAAATATTAACCAGAACTTCTAAAATGTTTCCATATATATTGGTCAGAATCCAAAATATTACTATGCATGCCAGGAAACAAGCCCAAATGAAAAAAAATTACATTATAGAAACAGATCTATGGGTGGGCCAGATAGCAGAGTTACAAAACACAGACTTTAAATAACTGTGATTTGCATGTTCAAGAAAACAGAGCAAGGTAGAAAATTTCAATGCCTTTCTGATCCCGTCTTAGTCTTATCAATCTCAATGTATGGCATCACCACCATATTAGGCCAAGTCCCAGAAGTCAACTTTTCCTATCTTTTCCTCAATCCCTACATCCAATCCATCCATTTGACCCTCTGTCAAATATACATACACCTCCCTCAATGCCTACTCTCTATCTCCACTGCTGCTACCCTAGAGGTGCCCTCCCTATACCTAGAAGAAAGGAGCAGCCTTATCTCTGAAGACAGAGGGATACTGAAAGAAAGCCGAATAAATAATAGGCCCTGCTAAATTTCCCCCAGTTTACTACTCTTAGTTTAAATTCATTTGTCCTACCACATTTTTCCAAGACTCTGCATTCTTCATCAAACCTAATATAAAAGAACTTGGGTTTAACTGTTTTTTTCTGGTCTTCATTTTCTTGTGAAGTCTCTCATGTCACATAAAACTTAGATTACATAATTTTTATACTTCTCTCTTGTTAATCTGTTATTGGCCAGTCTAATTTACAAGGCCCCAGCTGGAGAACCTAGGAGGGTAGAGAAAAAAAGATATTTAATCCACCCCTATAATTTATACACCTCCTCCTCAGAGACCTTTTGTGACTGTGCCTTCTAAAATAAGTTCCCCTATTTCCTTCAATGGTTCCTCCTATAGTTCTTTATTCAATCCATAACTTATTTTTGTATATCTGTTTATTATCTACCTCCCCTACTAAAATGTAAGCTCAGTGAATGCAGGAACCTCTTCCATTTTATACATCCTCTATTTCCAGTGCTTTGAAGGGCACTGAGCTCACAATGAACAGTCAAAAATCATTTTTTGAATATATTACTGCATGAACATAGTCAACGCTATGGTCTTCATTGACACAGCAAAATTTGCACCTAGAAATTTGTTTCAATCCCAGGACCTAGTCTGTACCCAGTGGGTATTCATTCCTCTGAGGTCTTTCTCCTTCTTATTTATCCTTCTTAAAATCAGTGTCATTGGAACTTGGTTGTGTCCTATACCATATATTTATTGGTATAAATACCAATAAATATATGGTATTTATATTTATTGGGTATTTATTATGTGTGAAGAATTGGGCTAAGTATAAGACTGTGACAAAATGGCAGTATTAAAATTCAACAGGGCAGGAGACAGATGAGGGGAATTTAGCAACGTGCTTGAAATGACACAAGTAGATAAATAAGAATTTTACTATAGCTGTTAATTTCATACAAATGAGCAAACAATTTTTCAGGTTGAATGAAACTAAGATTTCACCAGTATATACTATAATTTTCCTACCAGGAACAACTATGAACCAGTATTGTATGGATATACACACTTCACCCATTCCACAGTTTATTTTCAGTATTTTGTCCATTTATACTGATCATTCTCTTTCTTTATTGAAAAAATGATCTGCCTAAAATTTACAGATAACTTAGGCCTATTAGAAATAATTAAGGATATTAGTAGTATAAAGAATATTATTCTGAATGACTTGTAAACAGAATAAACTGCTTATTTCCTACTTTATCCTCAGTTGTTAATGTAGTCTAAATAATTTATATATGCCTTATATGAAATCTATGTAATTGGGTACATAACATACAATTATTTATTGGTTTCCTTATTTGTATATAAATCTATTTATTTTAATTATTCTCATGGTGGGAGGGGAAGGAAGTCCACCCCCCCAGGAAATATTTCCCAATTTTAGTTGTCACAACTGGGGAAAGGGTACTACTGATATCTGGTGGGTAAAGGTCAGGGCTACTGCTGAACATCCTATAATGCACGGGATATCTCCCACAAAAAGTTATCCAGCCAAAATTGTAAACAGTGCTGAGGTTGAGAAACCCAGATTTATTCATACATCTGTAGTGCCCAGACTTAAATCCTTGAATAAATTTTCACAAATAGAAGTTTGAGTCAGTCTTCTGAAGATCGAAAACGCTCTTCTCCTTTTTGATGTACAACTCCTGACCATCCCGTCCTGAAATAGATCAGATTCATCTAGATTTAAAATCTGTTGAAGCAGTTCACCATCCTTTTTATTGATTTTAGTAAATGCCTAGCAGCTGTGGTATCAGCACTTGCCACCTTGCCACTTACTTTAATATTTTGCAGATTTGGACTGGTCTCAAGTATTTAGAAGCCAATGATGGCTTCATTAGAAGCATTTACCATGTTTTGCTTTTAAGTTTTGGAATAAACTTCCTCCCTTTCTTTGAACTAACAAGAGGCTAATAATTACTTTACTTGGATGGTGACCCTGGAGCTACACCCATTCTTTTTATTCTTTGTGATCAGTTGTCTTTATTCTAAAGCACTTTTAAAAATAATCCTTCCCATTCAAATTCAATATAAGATTACAACTCCCTTCTTAAAATTTTTAATTATTATATACACAATAGTTGTGTATCTTTATAAGGTGATGTTTTGATACAGTCATGCAATGTGAATTAATCAAGTCAGGGTAATTGGGGTATCCATCACCTCAGGCATTTATCTTTTTTTTTGTGTTAGGAAAATTCCAATTCCACTATTCTAGTTATTTTAAAGTATACCCTAACTTATTCTTGATTATATTCACTTTGTTGTCTTATCAAATATTGTTCATTCTATCTAACTATATTTTGGCACCCATGTTTAACCACCCCGCACCCTCTTAATTCCTCCCTCTGTGCTACCCTTCCCAGCCTCTGGTAACCATCATTCTACTCTCTGTCTCCATGAGATCAATCGTTTTTAATATTTAGCTCCCACATATGAGTGAGAACATGCAAGATTTGTCTTTCTGTACTTGGCTTATTTCATTTAACATAATGTTCTCCAGTGCCATCCATGTTGTTGCAAATGGTAGGATTTCATTCTTTTTTGTGACTATGTAATATTCCACTGTGCATATGTTCCACAATTTCTTTATACATTCATCCATTGATGGATACTTAGGTTGATTCCAAATCTTGGCTATTATGAATAGTGCTGCAATAAACATGGGAGTGCAGATATCATTTTGATAAACTGAATTCCCCATCTTTGGATATATCCCCAACAGTGGGATTTCTGGGTCATATGGTAGTTCAATTTTTAGTTTTTTAAGGAACCTCCATACTGTTCTCCATAATGGTTGCACTACTTTACACTCCCACCAACAGGGTACTAGGGCTTCCCTTTCTCCACATTCTTGCCAGCATTCATTATTGCCTGTCTTTTGGATAAAAGCCATTTTAACTGGGGTGAGATGATATCTTATTGTTGTTTTGATTTGCATTTCTCTGATGACTAATGATGTTGAGCATCTTTTCATATATCTGTTGGCCATTTGTATGTCTTCTTTTGAGAAATGTCTGTTCAGATCCTTAGCCCACTTTTTAATTGGGTTATTTGTTTTTTTCCTATTGAGTTGTTGGGGCTCCTTGTATGTTCTAGCTATTAATCTCTTATCAGATGGGTAGTTTGCAAATATTTTCTCCCATTCTGCGAGTTGTCTCTTCACTTTGTTGACTGTTTCCTTTGCTGTACAGAGATTTTTAGCTTGATGTGATCCCATTTGTCCAATTTTGCTTTGGTTGCCTGTCCTTTTGGGGGTATTACTCAAGAAGTCCTTGCCCAGACCAATATCCTGAAGCATTTCCCCAATGTTTTCTTTTAGTAGTTTCACAGTTTCAGGACTTGGATTTAAGTTTTTAATCCATGTGGATTTGATTATTGTCTATGGAGAGAGATAAGGGTCTACTTTCATGCTTCTGCATATAGATATCCAGTTTTCCCAGCACCATTTATTGAAGAGACTGTCCTTTCCCCACTGTATGTTCTTGGCACCTTTGTCGAAGATAAGTTCACTATAGATGTGTGGATTTATCTCTGGGTTCTCTATTCTGTTCTGTTGGTCTGTGTGTCTGTTTTTATGCCAGTACCATGGTGTTTTGGTTACTACAACTCTGCAGTATAATTTGAAGTCAGGTAATGTGATTCCTCAAGTTTTGTTCTTTTTGCTCAGGAAGGTGTTGGCTATTCTGGGTCTTTTGTGATTCCATATAAATTTTAGGATTATTTTTTCTATTCCTGTGAATATATCATTGGTATTTTGATGGGGATTGCATTGAACCTATAGATTGCTTTGGGGAATATGGACATTTTAACAATATTGATCCTTCTAATCCATGAGCATGGGATATCTTTCCATTTTTTAGTGTCCTCTTCAATTTCTTTCAGCAGTGTTTTATATTTTCATTGTAGAGATCTTTCAGTTCTTTGGTTAAGTTTATCCCTAGGTATTTTGTTTGTAGCTATCGTAAATGGGATTACCTTCTTGGTTTCTTTGTCAGATTGTTTACTGTTGGCATATAGAAATGCTACTGATTTTTGTATGTTGATTTTGTATCCTGCAATTTTACTGAATTTGTTTATCAATTCTAATACTTTTTTTTTGTGGAGCCTTTAGGTTTCTCTGGATATAAGATCATATCATCTTCAAACAAGGATAATTTGACTTCTTTCTTTCCAACTTGGATGCCCTTTATGTCTTTCTCTTGTCTGATTGCTCTAGCTAGAACTTCCAGTACTATGTTGAATAAGAGTGGTGAAAGTGGGCATCCTTGTCTTGTTCCAGATCTTAGAGGAAAGGTTTTCAGTTTTTCCCCATTCAGTATGATACTAGCTATGAGTCTGTCATATATGGCTTTTATCATGTATGGCTTTTATCATGTTAAGGTAAGTTCCTTCTACACACAGTTTATTGAGGGTTTTTATCCTGAAAGGATATTGAACTTTATCAAATGCTTTTTCAGCATTAATGATCATATGGTTCTTGTCCTTCATTCTATTGATGTGATGTATCACATTGATTGATTTGTGTATCCTCATAAGTATTTGGTATTGCCAGTCTTTCTCATTACAGCCATTGTGGTGTTATAGATATCTCATTATAAGTTTAATATGCATTTCCATTATGACTAATAAGGCTAACCACCATTTCACATGTTTATTGACCATTTGGATATCTACTTTTTTTTTTTTTGATACAGGGTCTTACTCAGTTGCCCGGGCTAGAGTGCAGTATAGCTCACTGCAACCTTGAACTCCTGGGCTCAAGAGATCCTCCTGCCTCAGCCTTCCAAGTAGCCAGGATAAATTAACCTGGTTAATTTTTAAGTTTTTTGTAGATATGGGGTCTTGCTATTGCCCAGGATGGTCTTGAACTCCTGGCCCCAAGCAATCCTCCTGCCTAGGCCTCCCGAAGTGCTAGGATTATAGGTGTGAGCCACCACGCCCAGCCTGGATAGACTCTTTTTTATACAATATTTATTCAAGTCTTTTGTTCATTTTTATTAGATTATCTTTTCTTATATCAACTTGTAGAGCTTATACATATATATTATATTCTATATATGAGTATTTTGTAGGAAGTATTGAGTTCAAATAGCTTCTCCCACTCTGTGTCTTTCCATTCTTTTAGTTGTGACTTTTGATTAACAGAAGTTCTTAATTTTAATATAGTCCAATGTATCCGTCATTCCTTAAAATTGTGTTTTCAACCAGTAAAATCCAGTGAAATTAGCTGGGTGTTTCAAAACTTTCCTGAATCTTGTATATTTTATGATGTTTTCAGGGCTGATCCCCCACAACAGGTCTTATTTTATTCAACAGGAGTGATGCCATACACATTGTTGTTGTAGGAGTCTCACAATATCTTATGTCCAAAGATTATATCATTGTACAATAAATAGTATATTTCAACTTATTGTTAAACTATATCAAGGAAAAGTGAACATTTCTATTAAAAATGTACAATAAAGGGAAATATATGTAATATTTAACTCATGTTTTTTCCATTAGTATTCCAATGTATATACACATGCAATGTTTATTTACTAACAACTTCTCTAATCATTTAGCAAAAATAACATAACCACAAGATAGGAAATATAAAGTTAGTCTATTTAAAAATGTACAGTGCTTTCAAAATTGGTAATTCAGATCATTACTTGAAGAAAATAATTAAAATTGCAGACCTCCATAGCCAGTCAAAAAAAAAATACTTAAAAAGTTGGGCGCCTGCAATACTGTTGGTAAGTGAAGCCCCTTTTCCAATATAGAATTCATTCATTATATAATATGGGGTAAAACATCAAGTGTAAGTATTTGTTGATACATACAAGTACATACTTTCCCCCACTTTTTGTTAATGTCTTATTATTTGCTATAAAAACCTGCTTGTCTCTGTAATTGTCTTCTTGAGGCTTATCTGGACCTGATATTATCTCTTAACCATATAAAATCATTTTATTTTTCCTTTATTATCTTTAAACTGAGTATAATTTACATAAATATGTACATACATATTCTTGCTACATATACAACAAACTACAACTTTACAAGTCTTATTAACTTAGGTTTGACTTTAATTAAATTATGGACATGGAGTGCTTAACAAAGTTCCTTTGATAATGTCATTAACTGGTAACTACATATCTCCCCATTACAAGGTTAAACTTTAATTATTATTTATTACACACTGCATGTTACCAGTACAATCAACATGTATACAAATTGGAGTTTGCCAAATATAATGAAATCACAAAACCCAAGGGTTTTATTCAATTACATTGAAGAGCAGGAAGTTCTGTTTCCAAATCAAATAGCCACAGCAGATGGAGGGTCAGATAGTTCTATATCAAAGTCTATCAGAGGCTTTTTAAATTAAGTTGAATAATGCACTTGACTTTAGTATGGGTATATGTTAAAGGACCCCCTAGGAGCTTGATATGGGACAAGAGAATTTCTAAAATGGCTGCTTAAAAACTTTTTCTTCCTATGTAATGCATATGAAATTATCAGACTATGATCAATGCCTTTTGCTTTTTAAACAAATATACTCAAGTCTTTTCCAGTGAGGGCCTGCATATCTGAAAGATGGAGTACATGCAACATTTAAAAATCTTCATCTTAAAGCCCCCTTAAGAAATATGCTTGCTTTTACTTGCAAAGGATTATCCATGAAAGCATAAGGATTATCTTGCACATTTGTTTTTCAAACAAAATGCAACAAAATGGTGATGAGTATTACCATAGGCTCATATTTTCTGGCCTTAAAGCAATGACAAAAGAGTATCAACACCTACCCTGATATGGTAAGTTCACTCATTCAAACACGGAAGCTAAATTATAGGTAGTGGGCAACCCTTCTGTCATGAGTTCCCTCAGTCACTTAGTTACCCACACTTGTCCCAAGTCCTGGACCATTCAGATAATTGGAGAATCCTACTTTTAGGTAGAGGTAGAATCAGTACAGCAAGATATTGTGAATTACCACATTTGGTAGGATATAAAGAGAAAGAGACACTTTTGTAGCTCATTTCTTGATATGATTTGCATAGTTTGCCTTATTAAGATTATAAAAAAAATCTAAGTATGGTTTTGGCCAGATAAGTGAGATAATCTTTACTTTTTGCCTGAGAAGTCTATTTACCATTATTAAGCCTAAATCCAAAGGCATTTAAAATAAATGTTCATCTGACCAGTAATCCAGATTCCTTTCCCTGATGTTCCCTTTTGGAAAATGTAGTTACAGATTTGTTCGGATATATACAGCTGTCTTTATTCCTCAATATCATTATTACATTATGGTATTTTGCAATGGCTGATGAACATTATGAGAATGCAGAGAGACCTAAAGGTATTGGCGCCCGCAGAGGTATTGGTGCCCACCAGCAGCTATTGCCTCAGTACCTTGCTACTGAATTCGACCCCATCATTTACCATGACTCCATGCACTGAGAGTTAGATTATTCAGATTCAGAACAGGACAAGACAATTGGAACAGAACTCCCCAGATAAAGAAACAAGAGGAGTCGCCTAGTCAAAGACAACATAGACTCTGACTTCAACACTGTTTCATCACATTTGTGACCATCAGTAATCCAATATAAAATTAAATTATGAATGTTCCAACCAGAAATAGCCCATGGTAAAGGGGTATGTGTGTATGTGTGTGTGTGTATGAGAGAGGGAGAGAAAGAGACAGGGAAAGGGATAGAAAGATTACTGACTGAGGCGTGGTGTGGCTGTGGAGACAATCAGACCAGAGTACCAATAACTGTTCTGCCATTAAGCAACTGCATGACGTAAGGGAAGTTATTTATTCTGTTTGACCTCAGTTTTTCTCATATGGACATAATATCCCTGATTTCACAAAGTTGTAAGGATTAAATGAGATAATCTATTTGAAAGTGTCGGACACCATGAGAGAATTGAAATGTTAGTTTTCATTCTCTGAATAATAATCTGGGATCTGTTTTGATCAGAGTGAAGTTATCAGATTATTGAGTGATGAAATATTTATGTATGTAATACTTGTCACTGAAGATTATAGAGCTGATCTAAAACAAACAAACAAAACAAAAGTGGAAGAGGGATTAGAGGAAGATAAATTAATGGTATGCCTGTAAGTGTGGTTCAAACCCAGAGAGTTACAAAACAATAAGATTCAGATTCTGCCAACTTAAATATTTTTAGAACTCTTCATTCTGCTCTTTTCTCCCAGAAGACAACAGGAGCTTATTTTATAATTGAGTTGTAGCTAAGAGCATAGCTATTTATACACAGTTCAAAACACAATCATCAAGTATAAAACAGGTTTATGTAAACATTTCCAGAAACCATGCCTGTGAATGTAATATACACATCGTTATTGCCACAAAGCACCCAGAGTTCCCTACATGAGGTGAAATTATAACAATTCATCAGCTTTTGTTTCTCCAAAAATTAACATTCCAGAGGTACTGCAACTCATTTTGGTAACAAGCATCTTCATTTACTTCAACTTGATTTTTAAAAATCAGAAGAGAAACAGACAATAGGGAATGATGGAAGGGTTCAGAGGCTTATAGCTTGATTCTTTCTAAGTGAAGGCATGCAGCACCTGTAACTTTTACTCATGATGGAAAACCTGAGGGTTGACTTAAACATAAACTTACTACTTCCTAACCTCATCAGTACAAGTAGTTCAATATGCTCTAAAAAGACAGTTCCCTTTTATAGCATGGGGACACACATATATGTATATGCCAGGAAGTATTATATACATATATATACACGCATATATCTATATATGGATACATACAAATATATGTGTATATATGGATACGTGTGCACATATGATACATAAACGTGCTCACTCCAATCTCACTGTTCATCCATTTGCCAACCCATTCACTGTATGTGGAGCAAAAAGACTAGAATTCAAGCTGTAACTTTCTCTCTTATTAACTCCTCACTAGACTATAATCTACACAAGGACAGGAACTCTGTCCACTATGTTAACTGTTTAATCCTTTGTACCTGTACCTGTTCAATAAACATTTCTTGGATGAATACACAAGAAAGATTTTTAAGATCTTTCTTTAGGTATTGTGATATCCTCTTAAATTAGGTCTTTTATTCTCAGAACCACACAGTGGGGTATAAATTATTCCAAAATAAGGGAACTGATGTTCACAGAGACTGAAACAAGTCTTACTGAAAGTCACAGAGTTTAATAAATGGCAGAGCCCACATATATGTCCTTTGGTTTTGATTTCTGCTTTTGTAAGTTGGGAATGACAGTGTGAGTATTCTTAGATGGTGATTGTGAGGAACAAATTAGATTATCAATGTGTAAGTGCTCTGTGCCTGGCTAGACTTGTAAATTTGGGTTAAATTGAAAGAAATATAAACTCTTAGCTTTCAGTATTTTAAGAGAGATATTTCTTATACATTACTTTTTAAAAAATACTTGCATAGTTCACTCACTGAATAATTTTTAAGGTAAACATAGGAATTGTGCTTTGTATATGGCATCAATAATTATTAACTGACTCAATGAAATAGTACTATTTTGGGTAACACAGTAGGCTTATATGCTTTGGTATTAGCATCTTCCTACAATTGTTTTAGGAAGTTGAGGATAGTATAACAAAATAAATGGCAGGGAGTTACCACAAGTAATAACTTCAATGTAAATTATAAAATTACTTTCTACCAATAATAGTCTAGAGATGCAGAACTAGAAAAGTAAACCATGTTAAGAAATCTCTTTGTGGGTTACAAGAATGAGCAAAGGATGTACTCCCATGTTTATTGCAAAATTATTCACAATAGCCAAAATTAAGAATCAACCTAAGTGCCCATCAACAGATAAATGGGTGAAGAAAATGTGGTATGTATACACAATGGAATGCTATTCAGCCTTAAAAAGGGAAGGAAATCTTGTCATTTATGACTACATGGATGAACCTGGAAGACATTACATTAAGTAAAATAAGATAATCACAGAAAGACAAATACCACATGATCTCACTTATATGTAGAATCTAAAAAAGTTGAGCTCATAAAAGCAGAAAGTAGAATGGTAGTTACCAGGGGCTGGTGGATTAGGGGTTGAGGTGATAGTGATCAAAGGATACAAAATTTCAGTTAGATAGGAAGAGCAGTTCAATGGGTCTATTGTACAACATGGTGATTATAGTTAACAATGTACAGGCACACCTCATTTTATCGCTATTGAGTTTATGTGCTTGGCAGGTATTACACTTTTTTTTACAAACTGAAGATTTGTGGCAACTGTGCATCAAGCAAATCTGTTGGCATCATTTTTCCAACAGCATGTGCTCACTTCATGTCTCTGTGTCACATTTTGATAATTCTTGCCATATTTCAAACTTTTTCATTATTATTATATCTGTTATGGTGTTCTGTGATCAGTGATCTATAACATTTGATCAGTGATTGTTTGTTTTGGGGAAACATGAACCATGCCCATATACAATAGCAAACTTAATCAATAAATTTTGTATGTGTTCTGACTGCTCCACCAACCAGCCATTCCCCTGTTTCCCTGTTGCCTGAAACACAACAACGTTGAAATTAGGCCAATTAACAACCCTATAATGACCTGTAAGTGTTCAAATGAAAGGAAGAATCACACATTTCTCCCTTTAAATAAAAAACTAGACATGATTAAGCTTAGTGAGGAAGGCATGTAGAAAGCTGAGATAGGCTGAATGCTAGGCCTCTTGCACTCATTAGCCAAGTTGTGAATGCAAAGGAAAAGTTCTTGAAGGAAATTAAAAGAGCTACTCCAGTTAGCACTGAGAGGTAAGAAAGCTACAGAAGAAAAGGTTGAATCTAGCAGAGGTTGGTCCATGAAGTTTCAGAAAAGAAGCCATCCCTGTAAAGTAATAGTGCAATGCAAAGAAGCAAGTACTGATGGAGAAGCTACAGCAAGTTGTCTGGAAAATCTAGCTATGATCATTGAGGAAGGTGGTTACACTAAATAATAGATTCTCAATGCAGACAAAATAGGCTTATATTGGAAGAAGATGCCATTTAGGACTTTCATAGCTAAAGAAGAGATGTCAATACCTGGCTTCAAAGTTTCAAAGGACATACTGACTCTCTTGTTAGGGAGGCTAATGCAGCTGGTGATTTTAAGTTAAAGCCAATGCTCACTGAACATTCCCCAAATCCTAGAACCCTTAAGAATTATGCTAAATCTACCCTACCTGTGCTCTATAAACAGAACAACAAAGCCTGGAGGGTAGCACATCTGTTTAAATCATGGTTTGCTGAATATTTTAAGCCCACTGTTGAGACCTGCTGCTCAGAAAAAAAGATTCCTTTCAAAAAATTAGTGCTCATTGACAATGCATCTAGTCATCCAAGAGCTCTGATAGAGAGGTACAAGGAGATTAATGTTGTTTTCATGCCTGCTAACATAACATTCATTCTATAGCCCATGTATCAAAGAGAAATTTCTACTTTCAAGTCTTATTATTTAAAAAATAAATCTTGTAAGGCTATAGCTGCCATAGATAGTGATTCCTCTGATGGATCTGGGAAAAGTAAATTGAAAACCTTCTGGAAAGAATTCACCATTATATGCCACTAAGAATATCCCTGACTCATTGGAGATGGTCAAAATATTAATATTAACAGGAGTTTTGAAGAAGTTGATTCAAACCCTCATGGATAACTTTGAGAGGTTCAAAACTTCAGTGGAGGAATTAACTACAGGTGTGATAGAAATAGCACGAGAACTAGAATTAGAAGTAGAGCCAGAAGATGTGACTGAATTGCTGCAAGTTCATAATAAAACTTGAATGGATGTGAAATTGTTTCTTATGGATGAGTAAAGAAAGTGTTTTCTTGAATATAAGCTGGTACAATTTCTATGGAAAATAGTATGGAGATTTCTCAAAGAACAAAAATAGACCTACCGTTCAGTCCAGTAATCCCATTACTGTGTATCTACCCAAAGGAAAGAAATCATTATGTCAAGAAGATAACTGCACTCATATGTTTATTGCAGCACTATTCACAATAGCAAAGATATAGAATCAATCTAAATGTCCAACAGAGGATTAGATAAAGAAATATGGTATATATATGGTTCAGCCATAAAAAACAATGAAATCATTTCTTTTGAAGCAACATAGATGGAACTAGAGGCCATTTTTTTAAGCAAAAGAACTCAGAAAGTCAAATACCACATGTCCTCATTTGTAAGTGGCAGTTAAATAATGTGTACACACAGACAGAGTGTGGAATAATAGACGTTGCAGACTCAGAAGGGTGGGAAGGAGGGAGGGGAGTGAGGGATGAGAAATTAGTTAGTGGGTACAAAGTACATTATTTGGGTGTTGGTTACTATAAACACCCAGATTTCACCAATATGCAATATATTCACATAATAAAACTGCACTTGTACCCCTTAAATGTATACAAATTTTAAAAAAAAGAAATAGCTTTAAAAAAAAGAAAGTGTTTTCTTGAGATAGAATCTACTCCTGGTGAAGATGCTGTGAACATTGCCGAAATGAAAACAAAGGATTTAGACCATCACATAAACTTAGTGGGTAAAGTAGTGGCAGAGCATGAGAGGATTGATTCCAATTTTCAAAGAAGTTCTGCTGTGGGTCAAATAGTTTCAAACAGCATCACATGCCACAGAGAAATCTTTTGTGGAAAAAAGAGTCAATCAATGTGGCAAACTTCAAGGTTGTCCTATTTTAAGAAATTGCCACCCCAACTTCAGCGAGCACCACCTTGATCAGTCAGCAGCCATAAACATCGAGTCAAGACCCTCCACCAGCAGAAAGATTAAGACTTGCTGAAGGTTCAGAGGATTTATTAGCAATTTTTTAAGCAATAAAGTATTTTAAAATTAAAGTTATGTACGTTGTTTCTTAGACATAATGTTTTTGCACATTATGACTGCGGTATAGTGTAAACTTAAATTTTATGTGCACTGGGAAACCAAAAAATTCATGTGACCCACTTTTTTGCAATGGTCTGGAATTTAACCTGAAATATCTACAAGGTATGCCTATATTGTAGTTTGGAAATCACTCAGAGAGTAGATTTTAAATGTTCTTACCACAAAAAAATGATAGGTATATGAAGTAATGCATATGTAATTAGCTCAAATGATCCATTCCACAATGTATATATATTTCAAAACATTATATTTGTTGTACAGGCAAATATATAAAGTTTTATTTGTCAACTGAAAAAGTAAAATGATATTATTGGTAATTTTTTTTTTTAAAAAAAGAAAGAGCACAGGACAATTTTTGTCCCTTACACATCATGTTTACAAATGCAGACTAGGCTAAGATGGTGGACTAGAAGCAGCTTGCGCTCGTTGCTCAAAGTAGAGGATCAAAGTTTGCAGGTAGAGGTTCACCTATGGATGGACTGTCTCATCAGAGAAGCGACCTGAGACACCCAGAGAAGGGGAGAGAGAGGTGGGGTGATCTACTCGGCAAGATTGGAAGGTACCTGGGCTAAGTGTCCACACGTGGGGAAGGGTTAAGGGAGAGATCCCAGGGCTCCACACTCACCCAGCAGACACTGAAATTGGAGGGTCAAGGGGGCTCCCCCACCACAGCAGGCCTCTGAACTGATCAGGCAGCTGCTTGGAGACTACAACAGCATTGCACCAGAGAGCAGGAACAGTGGGGTCCCACCAACTTCTGGTCCCAGGTCACAGCAACAGATGCCAATCTGCACCTCAGCCCCAGAATGCCTGGTCTGCAGAGGGGTTGGCTCTGCTGCAGCTGCCTCCCCATTGCCCCTGCCAAGTCAGAGAGGGAGTGGGAAGGGTGGGTGCTCTCATGTGCACTGTCACTGGTGCTGTGCACCCCCTAAATCCCCCCAGCAGCCGCCTCCTGGGGATCCAAGCAGAGCAGGCATCTGGCCCTCAGTATCTACTGCTGCCATCTTGCCATCTCAATAGCACCACTGCTGCCACCTGAGTGGCACCATAGCAGCTGCCACAGTTGGACCTGGGTGGAAGGAGAGCTTCAGTCACTGCGACTACCCAGCAGGGTGCCAGGCATCACCCTGGCCCCATGAGCCACAAATGGCTCAGCCACTACAGCCCGAGGAGCCATCCCACTGGTGGCTGCAGTCCCACAACCTTCCCAGGCACTGGCCAAGACCCTCGACCAGTCCAGGGGCCCACCAAGGCCCCATACCCCACACATGCAGCCACCAAGGTCCTGTGATCCACCCAGGAACTGGCCAAGATCCCGTTAGGCGCCCAGGCACCTGCCAAGGTCCTGCGACCTGCTCCACCATGGGCTGCAGTCCCGTGACATGCCCAGGTGCCCACCAAAGTCCTGCAACATGCCCCGCTGCTGGCTGCAGTTTTGTGATACATCTAGGTACCCACCAAGGTCCCGCAATCCACCCAGGTGCCAGCCAAGGCTATGTCTCCCACCTCTGTGGAGACAGACTTGCCAAGTCCCCTGCCCAAGCTTTTGACAGCAGCCTGGGGACCAATCCAAATGAACATCCCCCAGCACCAACTTGGACTGTGACAACCACAAGGGAATGGGACAACACAGGAGAACAGCTGCATTATAGGCTCTCAGTGCATCTGCCCCTCTCCAGAGTAGGACACAAAAGCACTATTTCTCCTCCTTCCCAGCAAAGGAGAACTGGTGTGCCGTGAACCCAGCAGCTGACCTGAGAGAAGAGATTTACGATGAGAAGAAACCAGCAAAAGAATTCTGGCAACATGAAAAACCAAGCTAGTTCAACACCCCCAAAAGATCACAACAGATCCAGATCCATAGCAACACATGCTAACCGACAGGAAATGGTTGAAATGTCAGAAATGGAACTCAGAATACGGATGGCAAAAAAGATGAATGGAATTGAAGAGAAAGAACCAAAACAAAGAAACCAAAAAACATTTTTCAGGATATAAATGAAAAATATGAAAAACTCACTGTAAAGAGACAGACAACATAAGAAAGGATATAACAGAACTTAAAGAAATGGAAGAGTCATTTAGGGAATGACAAAATACGATAGAAAGCTTCAACACCAGACTGGACCAAGCAGAAGAAAGAATCTCAGAGCTTGAAGACAAGGCTTTTGAACTAACCCCCTCAGTCAAAGATACAGGAAAAAGAATAAGAAAGAATGAACAATCACTCAAAGAAATATGGGACTATGTAAAACGAGCCAATATATGAATTATAGGTATTCTGAATGAAGAAGAAAAAAGGTAAAAAGCATGGAAAACCTATTTGAGGGAATTATTGAGGAGAACTTCTCTGGTATCACCAAGATTCAGATATCCAGATATAAGAAGATCGTCAAACACCAGGAAGATTTATAGCAAATAGGACATCTCCAAGACATATATTCATCAACCTGGCCAAAGTAGAAATGAAGGAGAAAATTCTACAAGCTGCAAGACAAAAGCAACAACTAACCTACAAAGGAAAACCCATCAGGCTAACAGCAGACTTTCCAGTGGAGACCTTACAACCAGAAGGGAATGGGGCCCCATTTTTAGTCTTCTTAAACAGGACAACTGCCAGCCAAGAATTTTGTATCCTGCAAACTAGCATAAATGATGGAAAAATAAAGACTTGTCCAGACAAGCAAATGCTAAGGGAATTTGTCACTACTAGACCTGCCCTACAGGAAATGCTCAAAAGTGCATTATACATAGAACAGCACAATAGATACCAACCAGTGTAAAAGCACCCAAAAGTTAAAGCTCATAGCCCTTATAAAACAATATCACAAGAGGGAAACAAAACAATAAGGCATTACTACAAATGATGAACAGAACAGCATCCCACATACCAACATTAACACTCAATGTGGATGGTCTGAATGCCCCACTTAAAAGACATAGACTGGCTGAATGGATGAAAAAAGACAATCCAATTACCTGTTGTCTCCAGGAAACACATTTAACCCACAAGGAGACACACAGACTCAAGGTAAAGGGATGGAAAAAATACTCCATGCAAATGGAAACCAAAAGCAAGGAAGTATAGCCATTCTCATATCTGATAAAATAGACTTTAAGTCAACAATGGTGAAAAAAGATAAACATGGCCACTATATAATGATAAAGGGAGCAATTCAATAAGAAGACGTGACAATCCTAAATATATATTCACCTAACACAGGAGCTCCCAGATTCATAAAGCAAATTTTGCAAGATCTAAGCAAAGAAGTTAACAGTAGCATCTTAATAATCAGACTTCAAAGCCCACTGACAAAACTGGACAGATCATTGAAGCAGAAAATGAATAAAGAAACAATGGACTTAAATAAGACTCTAGAATAAATGGACCTGACAGACACTTGCAGAATATTCTACCCAAAAACTACTGAATATACACTCTTCATCAGCACATGGGACATTTTCCAAGATTGATCATATCTTAGGCCACAAAACAAGTCTTAGCAAATTCAAAAAAATCAAAATCATACCCTGTGTCTTCTCAGACCACAGTGGAATAAAACTAGAAATCAATTCCAAGAGAAACACCCAATTCTACACAAAGTCATGGAAATTAAACAAGTTGCTGCTGAGTAATCCAATGAAACCAAAAGTTGGTTCTTTGAAAAGATACACAAAATAGATAGACCTCTAGATTAACTAAAAAAAAAAAACAAAAAACTAAACAACAACCCCATCAAAAAGCAGGCAAAAGACATGAACAGAAGTTTTTCAAAAGAAGATAGAGAAATGGCCTACAAACATAAGAAAAAATGCTCAACACCACTAATCATCAGGGAAATGCAAATTAAAACTACAATGAGATACCACTTTATCATTTAGAATGGCCATTACTAAAAAGTCAAAAAACAATAGATGCTCACATGGATGCAGAGAGATAGCAACTCTTATACACTGCTGGTGGGACTGCAAATTAGTACAACCTCTATGGAAAACAGTATGAAGATTTTTCAAAGAAATAAAAGTAGACCTATAATTTGATCTAGCAATCCCACTACTGGGTATCTACCCAAAGAAAAAGAAGTCATTTTATCAAAAAAACACCTGCACCTTAATATTTATCACAGCACAATTCGCAAATGCAAAGATGTGGAACCAACCTATGTGCCCACCAATCATGAGTGGATAAAGAAAATGTGGTGTATATATGTACTGTGGAGTACTACTCACCCATAAAAAGGAATGAAATAATGTCTTTTGCAGCAACTTGGATAGAACTGGAGACCATTATCCTAAGTGAAGTATCTCAGGAATGGAAAACCACCATATGTTCTCACTAATAAGTGGGAGCTAGACAATGGGTACACAAGGGCACAAAGAGATATAAAGGACATTGAAAACCAAGAAGTGGGGAGGCTGAGAGGGGTGGTGTAGGATAAAAACTTACCTATTGGGTATAATGAACACTATTCTGGTGATGGACACACCAAATGCCCTGACTTAACCATTATACAAGGTATCTATGTAATAAAAACATTTTCACCCCCTTAATATTTTGAAATAAAAATTTAAAAAAACAAAAGCAGTAGAGGGAAAGGGAGGTTGGTATAACTTAAGTTTTTAGAACACAAAGCATAAATGCTCTTATATTGTATTATATTATAGACCACCTCATGGACTTCCACATAAAATGCTTCTTGTATTTTAATCTTATCATTGCAGTGAAATGGGAAACTCCTTGAAAGCAGGTTCCAGGCTTTCTATCCTGCTTCAACCCCAATAAAGTTCACCACATTGTACCATCTTAAACAAATTCCAGAAGTTTCTTGTTATAGTTCAAAGAACATCCACATTTGGACTTAAATCCTAACATTAGGATTTCTCATTGTCTAGTTATATGCACATGATTTAAACCCTCTCTTGCCTTTGGTTTCCTCATTTATAAAAAGGAGATGAAGCCACTTTCCTAATAAGATGAGATGGCACGGCACATACAAAAGCCCAATATGGTATATAGTCCACATTACGTGCTCAGAAGATATTAGTGACATTTCATAACCCCTCCTACCATCTCCCTTTCAGTTAATTTATTTTGTCTCTATCCTTACAACTGCCTCTACACACACATTTATGACACAAAACCTAACTTGCAGAAATCAAGACAGTGACATTGAACTTAAGTGATAAAATTGAGATTTGAATCTGTGTTACAGATTTCTACCATGATGATTCCCACATGTAACTCATTCAAAGATTAATCACTCCTTGCATAGTGCTAGGTCCTATTAACTGAAGTATATTTCTAAAATATTTATTTACTTAGCCTAATACATATGCACACATATTTATTGTTTTTCTTGGTGTTACCAGGTTTCTTTAATGCATTGTGTCAATCAGGGCTTTTTCTGTGAATATTCCAACACACTGTTTGAAATAACTATTTAAACCATTACAATGTTGTTAAGGAGTCACCAGCTGTAACATTACTAATGAATATTAATGTTCTTTTACATTTGGTTGGCATTGAAATAATAGCACTTGTCATGTAGCATCAACAATTTTAACTCAGGTACTCTAGAAAGTCATTTTAAATCTGAAATGCCCTCTAGATTACATTTTGTGGTCAACACACAGCCACGAAGTCAGCTGTGATCAATATTAGCTAACAGCAATATTGTTGGAATAACGTCATAATAAAATGTGATTTAAAAACAACTCATTTCCCCCATCTATTGCTTCCACTTTTATACAAAGCAGATTAAACACCTTCTAATTTGCTCAGTTTGGGTAAAGGGATCTGTAAGAACAAATGTCAATGCTCTTCAATCACATTGAATGAAAAGGATAGAATTGGATGGGAATGAAGAAAGCTAAAACAATAGCAGAATGGAAGTGCTGAGATAGTTTTCTGCCATTTGAGAAAGATCTATGATAAGAAGAATTTATGTCTTCTGGCCAGATCCACAAAAGTGACCAGATCACTTGGATGCAGCAAAACGTTTAAGGCTTTTTAAAAAAGTCACCTTCACAAGACAAACATGACTGCCTTAGAAAATATTTCAAAGCAATCTTCCAATTTTATATGTCTATGCCATTAAAATTAATAAAATGCTGCACACGTCCTCTGATAACTTGTCATTAATACATGGTGTGGTAACAACCTTGCCCAGAGTTCTTTCCAGCTGAAGTAACTGTAATGTTTTAAAAAATATTATCATGAAAGTCTCCACTTATTAAGGCAGACAATGTGTATATCCTTGTACTTAGAAAGTGAAATGATAGGTATACTGTGTTGTAATTATCCCTCTTGTGGTAAATTTATACTAATAATATCAATAACTAACTTTCCTGAGCATTAACTATTTGCCAGGTCCTGTTTAAATGCTTTACATGTACTGTGTACTATCTCATTTAAGCCTCAGTCTAGCTCTATGGGGTCTCTATTATCATCATCTCCATTTCACAGATGGGTAACACAAGATCACATAGCAAATGACAAGGCTAGGGTTTGAATTCAGGCTGTCAGATTCTAACATCCATACACTTAATCATTAAACTACTCTCTCTCAAGAGTATATTCACCATTCCCTGTTTTAGACATAGAGGCATTTAAGTTTAAAAAATTACACATTTTTAACTGTTAACCTTTTGACTTCCTAAAACAGAAGAGGTCATTATTAGCAAAGAAGGATAGAGTACAGGCTAGAGACATGAGAACTTTCAAGGGCATTAGTGGTCAGGGAGAACATCTCGGATGGCATAACTGAAAGAGCTCCATTCTTCCTTTTCCAGCGTGTTCCCTCTGACTTCAGTGTGGCTACACCAGTTGTCTTCCCAGTGAGACGAGTAGGGAAGGGAGGAGTGGGTTTGTACTGAGTCAGCTCTTTTCTCTTAAGTGGGTCACTCATGACCTATGGAGGGATGACTCCCTAACAAACCTAGTGTAAAAGTTCAATCAACGTCCCAGGGAGTGATATTTTCTGACAAAAATCTTTAACTGCAACTGAGGACTATCCATCTCTGAAACACTGTACTCATGATACAAAGCAAGCCAAGCAAAGATGAAAGAATTTTACAGCAAGCTAAGACACTGCCGAGGTACAGACACAAACAAGAATTACAAGCAAGTATGCAAGCAAGGATTTTCATACATGTGTTTTCTTCAGATAGCTCATTTAGCCAAATGCTTTGTGAGTGGAAAAAAACATGAAAAATCTTTTTTACCCTATCCTGAATTCTTTCCATATACTTGGTGCGTCAAGAGGTCTGTACCAGTTAATCAGATTCTTTGCACCTCTAATCAGATTCTTTGCTAGGGAGCAAAATAAGAGTGGAACAACTAAGGCAATTTCCATAGCTTGTGTTATGGTGCCCATACACTGGAATAATTACAGGCATCTCTTCCTTATCCCAATGGGGCTCTACTTTGTAAGAAAACAGCCATTATCCAAAGAATTAAGCTTTGTTAAAGTACGAATTTGTAATCTTCCTCTGTCTTTTTTTGTTCTTTCTTTTGGTAACCAAACAACAACAGAGGCACCCAGCAATATTTTCACTAAACACGGACTGTAGGATATCAATTCTAAATTATGAATTACTTGCTTAAAATTTCCAAGCATTTTTAAATGACTGTTTTTCTATTGTTTAACCACCATTTTACAATCAACACTGTAAAACATATAAAGCTGTCAAGTGCCCTACAAACATTCCTACCTTCATATTTGTATCTGGATGTAAAAGAGAAGAGGTTCAAGATTAGGGGACTGACTGAGGTCTCAAATGATAAACTAAGTCCATGTATATTGTTTTCACAACAGTCACATGTAGGCATAGGCCCAGAATCTGATGATTCAAAGGCTGGCCAAGGATTTAGATTTGGCAAAGGCCAATGTTCTATTATAGATTAGGTCATTCCAATTTGGAGAGACTGAGCTCCTAGAGCCACCTAGCAACAAGACAGGAATGACAGTGCAGCTCTCCTGAGCAGATTCTACAGCCAAACTCTAGTTTTACACAAAACATGCAAACAATGCTTTCTAATGGAAATTTCTTTGAAGTGTTGTAACCTAAGATATCTCACTGAACTCTCATAACAAGTGTGGGCAAGTATTTTCTTTTTAATTTTCAAAAAGTGTTTCCTTCATCTTCTCCTTTATTTTACATTTAAAAGAGAAGGGATTGAAAGAAGGGGAAAGAAGGGTGGGCTCTGTGGGAGCAAACGTTGGGAAGAGAGAGTGGGGGCAGAGTGAGGAACACGCAGGAAAAGTGCCGAACACAACACAACGCCGGGTACACTCTAGATGCTCAATAATTCTCACTTTCTTTCCTCCTGTAAAAAAGAATACAGTAGGACTTACATGGTGATTTTTTAAAAGTTAAAGACTTTAGATACTGAGATTAAAATAAAGAATAAAGTGAAATGTGGATCTCCCTTACTCTAAAAATCCATTTCTGTCTCAGAAGAAAATTTCTATCCATTAGGATTTCAAATGCACTCATCTTTGAAAAACAGAATATGTATATAATCTTATAGCTGATTTATGAGTGAAGGATCAGGGTCTGATAATCAGTAAACCTGGCATTGAAGTTTAGCTTGTTAGTTCAAAAAGGAGAAGACCTGGATTTACAATTCAACACTAACCTCCTGTCTTGACTAATCATTTCAAAATGCATGATATAACATCTGGGGGTAATAACTCAGCAAGACATTCTACAGATCATATGCATGACTTCATTTGATGATCAGAGTAAGTGTGGGATTTGGAGAGTGTCATTATCCCCATTTTACAGATTAAGGAATTTAAAGCTCAGAGAATTTACATGATTCACCCAAGGTCGTACCACCATTAAATTAGTGAAGCTGAAATTGATTTTGGTTCTTCCAACTCCAAATCCACTGCATTTTCTGAGCCCTAGGGGACTGGTACAAAAGAACACACTGGTCTATATAAACATAGACTCATCCCTTGTATCAGCAAACAGCACAAGATGTATGCTCTATAATGACAGAAAATTGTTTTTTTCGTGTATAACTTAGGTGAGTGAAAATAGCAATTTGTGCTCCTCAGAGCTCACACTTGGCAAAACTGAGCACAAGATCCTATGCTTGCATGCCTCCGAAAGTACCTGAGTGGCACCAGGGATAGGATTGTTCTGATTTCCTCAGGTTACTTCTCTACACCTATCTGGTATGTGATTTGAGTTGTCAGAATAGCAGAGACCCAGCATGTGATCCCTCAGAATGTGGCTGCTCAGCTGTATTCTAATAAATTTGGAGTGACCTCAGGTCTGGGTAGAGATTCATTCATTCCCAGTATGGATTTGGGCAATAAATACTCTAAAGCCTAGTAGAAAAGTCAAGCTTATAAGTCATGTTTTGTTTATTTGTGCTTTTTGTTTGCTTTTAGAGTCACTAAACACACAGAATCTCATAAAATGTGACTCCTTATAGAACACATCACATTGAATGCCGCATGAAATCTCAAAGAATTCATAGGCCTACAAAGCCTACCTATGGATACCTTCTTATTCAGGATAAGCACTTTTGCTGTAGAGTAAAAAAAAAATTTGTGCCCATATTTTGTCAAGATACAATAACTTTGTACAGATGCTTGAGGGGAGCCAAAACTTACCAAAAAAATAAAACTAAATTTAGGTGAACTAGCTTCCACATAAAGAATATTCTGTTCTGCCATCTTGGCTTAATAAAGGGAGTTTTGCCAAAATGTTAATAGCAGGCAAGTTCTGCAGGAATGCCAAGCCCTTTTGTCAAATAACAAATACTATATAAGCTATCCTGAAAATTTCACTAAATTGGAAAATGGACAAGGATTCAGCACAAACATGGCTGGTCCAATAGAAATAAGCAAAGCAGAGATTCACAAAGAAGCACAGATGGAGAGAGCTTGAATGTTAGACTTCCATTAGCCAAGACACAAGCCAGCCACAGTGGAAGAGGTTCTACAGGAATCCATCCAGGAGGTTGTGTAACACACCCAAGATGAGTAGTATCCAACAGATACCTACAGAAACCTCCCCCTCACTGAACTTCTGAATTGCGGTCTGTGTTCAGTCCAAGTACTTTAACTGTAAAGTCAGAGTCAGAGACATCAAAAATATAATTTATCTGATGATTTCCTTTACCCAACAAAACAAGCAACCTATTAGAGACATGGAGGAATAATTCCAGTGTGGTGGGCCCCCTGATAATGTTATAATCCTTTGGTTACAAGCAACAGAAATTTAAACAAACTTGAACAAAATTCCATCTTAAGCAAAAACAAAAGGGATTTGTTGGAAGGATATTGCATGATTCAGAAGCACAGGGAAACTGAACAATATGGTCACATAAAGATAGGAACCAGGGAAGCTCTGAGCACTAAGTAACACCAATCAATGGAGGATCACTTTAAAGAAAAACACAGCTCCAATTGTTTTCTATCCTTGTGCCTCACTGTTTAATATTCAAATTGAGGAGCAAGAGAATCTGAATGGCCTAGTTTGGGTTATATGTTCACTCTTTGGGGATGGAACACCTTAAATGACAGCTCCATCAGGACCACATGAAATGTAAAAATGCCAAGGCAGAGCTGTATCAAAACAGGGGAAAGGAGTCTTTCATAGGCAGAACAACAAAATAAATGCAGAGATCTCCAAGGATATTGGATGGGGATCACTTGAAGGACAGCCGGACCCTATGTAATACTGTCGGCTCCCATTTAAGGTTTATGCAGTATGTGAAGAGCTCTAAGCAAGCCTAGATATTAGGAGAATCTGGGACTAGAATCTCATTTCTGATATCTGAACCTAATTTTTTGGTATCTAAACTGTGTTTATTGCACATCTCAAGGTTTTCTACACACTGACTTGCAGTAAAAGTGATTCACAAATACAAAATATGATCAGGAGGAGACCACATATGAGGACAGTTACGGGAGATTTTTAAACAGTGGCATTCAGCACTAAGTGAGTTGTTCCATGGCCTCATTTATTGGAAGCATTATTGAACTGCCAAGTTTAAGCAGAAACATTATTCAATGGGAACAGTCAGAAATGGTGCTCTTCATTCAAATACTATATGTTACTAGAAATGCAGAGGTGTTTAATTTTTGACATAAAGTCAAGAAAAAGTGAACACTGAGGAACAAATAAACTTGGACACATATAATCTCTAAGTAGAACAGAACAATAGAAAAATACTGGCATGAACAATAAAAATAGTAACTGCCAAATCTGATGGAAGCTATTAAATAAAGACTCATTAGCACAATGTTTAAGCAGGAATAAAAGTAGAAGGAAGGTGAGATGTTCTGTGTGGCCAAAATGATGTATAGTACCAAAGAATTAGAGGGAATTTAAATTATTTAGTTTGTACTAATAAGCTTACTTTTTTGTTGCCCATTTTCACACGTGAAATGAACATTAGAGACTGTGGACAAGTGAATGGGGCCTCAATGTTTAAGTAGATAATTAGGTGAAATTGCATGGTATGAAATTTCCTCATAAAGGATAATTCTACTAGATGATTTAAAACTCAATTATAATACATAAAATGTCTTTCCCTTCTCTGGGAGCCTCTTATTGACATTTTTCTTATGTTTATTTTCTATCTCATATTTTGATTATTGTACTGGAAGGCTTTGAGAATGACTTCCAGGTAATTCTGACAGATCCTGCGGTAACACCAAGTACTGGCTATACTTACAATCCTCTTCTACATTCATGGAGCTGTATGGTTGTTTCTACTTGGAGGGGGCCGAGCATTTCTGACCACAGCAGTGTCTCCATGTACTCAGAGCTACTGCCCCGACTACCAAAGGAACCTGGGAGAATGCTCTTAAATTATATCTCTTTGGTTTGTCTTATATGAACCAAAGCTGACTGACCTGAAAAAGTATGAAAAACTGTTGTTTCAATATTATCAGTTAACTTTCTGATCACTTTGCCTCTTAAAAGTCAGTTTGGTAGAACAGAGTGGTGGCTCTAAGACAGGTCAGGTCTAGCCCTTTAGAAGCCTTTTTTCTTCCATATGTATGTTGTTTTTTTTTTTGTTGCTGCTACTGTTGTTGTTTTTAACAGAGTCAGGATAAATAGATTTAAGGAATGAAAGCAAAAGAAGGACAGGAAGAAAGCATGGAAAAAGAGTATTAGGTAAAAGAATCCTTTATTACCTTATGACACAGAGGAAGGACCTTCAGAGAACAAAGACCCAATTCAACCTCAGTACATTTGTATTACATGTGCTTCCTCAGACAGTTAATAGACTTAATAACTCAACAAAAACTTGAAAGGACAAGAAAACCAAGTAGCTTTTGATTCACCTATACACATTACACACTGTTTAACCAAGGCCTATAGACATCATTTACATATTTATTTATTTATTTTTAATTGACATAAAATTGCATGTATTTACCATGTATGACATGATATTTTGAAGTATATATACATTATGGAAGGACAAAATCTATATAATTAACATATGCATTACCTCACTTAGTTATCATTTTTGTGGCATTTACCAATTAAAGTACTAAGTTTAATGTTAAAAATTTCACCCATGGCAAAACTTTGATAGTTAGTGCCTGTGTGTAAAACTTCCAGAGGAATAATTCTATTTCTCTTGATGAACATTAGCATAGCTAGATTATTCCATTTGAAACTAAACCTAATTTTATAAATAAGTGTTCCATATTGTTTTTCTGTGATTATTTCTAAAGTCAAAACTAAGTATTTCTGTATTTTCTCAAATTATACAAACTAGGGCATGAATGAAAGTTGCTAGATAGTTGGACTTTGAACTCATCAAAACTGGGAACTTCACCTTAATTATTTATATATCCTTTATTCCAAGCACAGTGCTTGGCATCTAATAGGTGCCCCAAATATTTATTAAGCTAATAAGAATTTTCCCAAGGACAAGAAACTCTCAGCATTCCACTGCTAAAACCACGCTTCAAGATTCAGAAAAAGGCTTACCCATGCTGAACAGAATCAGACTCAAGAGATAAGAAGGACAGGCAGCTCTCTATTAATTCAGCACAAGCCTTACCAGGAAGAATCCCTACACTCAATGCATCCCAGATGCAACCATGCCTACAATTTGTAGATTTTTTTCCCCCATAATATTCTTCTAAATGTTATTGAAAGAGCTCAGAGGAAGCCATGGACAGCCAAATTTCAGTTGATTAGATTGCTCATATAAATTTAAGTCCCATGAGAGCTGGATTTCATCCCAAACACTAAATCAACATTTCTGCAGAGAATGGACAGGATTAGAGAACATACACCTTACAAGGCCTCTACCTGATCTCTAGTCAAATTATATATCTTATCCCCATTTGCTTTTCTCTGTCAGAAATATCAACCGCACCAGATACATCCCTGCTTAACACTGGTCTGTGCAATGATCATTTCTTTGGAAAGTTTCTCATTATTTATTATCATGCCACCATGCTACTCTCTAATTGCATCATGCATCACAGTTGTAATTTTACACTAAATAGTCTGAATTTTTCACTACTCTTTTTTTCTCCTACTAGTCTAAGGGCTGCAGAAGGGCCATTTTCTTTCACTGTTGTGATCTCAGCAACTCATGAAATGCCTGAAACATAGTATGTGCTCCATTAATATTTATTAAATATTGAATGGATGACTCATTGGAAAAGTATTGAGTATCCACAGGTTGTTAAGGAAGAAAACCTAAAGAGGAAAGAAAATTATTTCTTTTTAAGTTGACTAAAGTTATAAGGTAAAAATTAGTTGAAAATTTAAGAAAACTCTGATGATCAAATAAAACATTTTATTATACTTCAATAATGAAATGAAATTCAGAGAGGTGAAGTGACTTAATGTGGTTATCACAACTAGTTAACAGTAGACGTGGGTCTAAAACTCAGATCTCTCATTCCAATGCTCTTTCTATAAGTACACGTTTTCAAATTCAAGCAAATGGTTAACTCTGGTAAAATATAATAGATCCATTTAACTTATTATTGAAATCACTTTTCTAAAAATAAAGAAGACTCAGCTGGGATTGAAGGTCATGTTAAATTCTATTTCATTTCTAAAAAGCTTATTTTCAGAAAGAACACAGAATTATTACATCTATATATTTGTTATGAGAAAACAACCCAGAACATGGATCTAAAGTAAATTATAAAACAGGGAACAAATAAGAAGTTGACAAGGTTTTACTAATCCCAAGCACACAGCACTCAAAAATATTATTTATAATTATGATCACTATTACTAATTATGACCTTTGTAGAAAACAGAGGCCTAAGAAAATAGACTATTTGGATGAAGATGTTCATCAGTAACGGTCTGAATACTGAGGTGTTTTCTGATAAATGTTGATTCGGTGAGCACCTTTGGGACAAGAAGTCACATCCTTTGAAGCCAAGGGCACCAAATGCTTTTTACTTCTCAATTTTCCCAAGGGACAGCTGGCTCTGTGCACATTTCCATTAAGAGAATAGGGGCCAGGGGTGATTTTGAAATTCTTTACATGAAACAGAGATTGAAGGTCTTCTGTCCTTTATAGAGCTGGCCACACAGTTCTGTAGCTTAGCCCACACTGACATGCTTAACAGAGTCTAACTCGCAACTCTTCTGTCTGCAACTCAATTATATATTATTTCAAAGTGTCTCTGATTTAGTTCCTAAGTAGGTCAGATATTTGCCTTTAATTGTGCAAACAGGTAACACCTAGAAAAGAAAATGAACCTCTATCCTGTCATAGAATAGACACTTCCCTTTAGTCAGTTATGAGAGGAAATTCTAATAAAGCAGAGTACCATTCCATGGGATGGCACCATCAAACCCAAGAGTAGAATATCACTGTTTTCATTCTTCAATGTCGTAGAAGTGCACCTAATGCATTCAGCAAATAAGCAAACAAGGAGTAATGTGCCAGAACTTACTGGACACTCTAAAAGTACACACTCAAATGTGTTGGAAAAAAAAAATCTAAAGTACTTCACATCTAACTTGAAAATGCATTAAGTTAAGCACTAATTTACACAAAACAGTTTAAAATTCGTGTGCTCTATTAATTTATTTTTCAGATTTGATCAAATTGGCTATATGGAATTTGTACTGGGTGGGCAAAATAACAACTACCCCCTGAATCACACCTGTCACTTTTAAAACAAAACTATTCCTTTCCTTTTATACTTCATGTTGGCTGAAGCATGTCTTAACTTAGCTAAATACACATTTACTATCTTACTGAAGACATTTTTATAACATTGCCAAAGCCTTATATTAATGTTTTAAATTTCTTTTTATTATAAGGCTAAATCAATGCAATTTTGAGAGAATTAGTACTTAGCATTTGATATCTTAGTTAATGTGATAAACCTACTGGGAACTGAGGGAATATTAATATATAACTTAGTTCTTTCTTTTCAATTTTTAAATATTAGAATTTAAATATTAAATATTACTTGAGACCCACTCCCTTGATGCTTTCATAAACCTGGTGATAGCAACTTTCCTTGAAGTTACTGCACTATATGGAAAGATATCTTTCCTCATTAATTAATCCAAATCGAAATGAAAAAAAAAAATACTAGTACTAGTGTTCAAGTTCAAAGCCATTGTAAAAGATTCAGATACCACATTTGTACATCTCATGGACTTGGACACTTGATTTTAAATTTATTTTATTTTATGTTTTTTTAGAGACGGGTTCTTGCTCTGCTGCCCAGGCTGGAATGCAGTGGCATTATCATAGCTCACTGTAACCTTGAACTCCTGGGCTCAGGCAATCCTCCCGAGCACCTGGGACTATAGGTGCATGCCACCATGCTCAGATAATTTTTAATGAGAGGAAATTCTAACAAAGCAGAGTACCTTTCCATGGGAAAGTTTTTTGTAGAGATGAGTTCTTCCTATGTCATCTTGGCTGGTCTCTAACTCCTGGCCTCAAGCGATCCTCCTGGTTTGGCCTCTGAAGGTTCTGGAATTACAGGTATTAGCCACTGTACCCAGCCCTAGCACTTAATTTTGGATTTGGTAAAACTAATTAAGAAAAACAATCTGCTCCATCAAAATCATCACCTATCCTCACAAAACAGCCTGACTTTCAGCAAAAATGGGCAATACATTTTACCAAGTGATCGAGGGTTAACAAAATGTATCATTTTGCCTGATTTTTCAAGAGTAATAGCAAACCATAATCTGCTTATTCTTCCACATAAATGACTAATTCAAATAGTATAATAAAACTAATACAATAAATCTAAAATCTGTAAGTTTTCTTAGTTGCAAACAATATTAATAGAAAAGTATTGAGGGCACACATTGTTTTAAAGTCTACTGAAACTATTCTGGTTTTACATTTTAAAAGAAAACATATTAGTCTAGAACTAAATCATGCAACATGATTCAACCATAGGTTCTTATTCCCATTAACTAGCGAGTAAGTTATAGTTTTTAATTACCATTTTTGCATGTATCGCAATGTTTGCTATCTCCATTTTTTCTGGATCGTTAACTACAGTTCTCTGTATCTCCATTCTTACCACAGCAGTGAGACACAAACAGTTGCATTTCATACCTACATAAAGTTTTCTTAACTCTTCTACTATCATTGATACTACTTTCAGTTTTCTCTGCTGAAAGGCAATTTCACCAGTTGTTAACAGATAATGGCGATAGTTACCCATTTGTTAAAATAAGAGTTTCTTTTTTCTTTTTCTTTTGTGTCATCAACTACTGAGAAGACGCTGTGTAGAAAAATGTGTCCTATCAAGAGGAAATAGAACAATGAATTTGAAATAATTCTAATTTTTCTGTGTTTTTCTAAAACAAAATCAAAGTAACAGCACAGTTAAGACAATTATAAACTCTGAAAAATGCTACAATATGAACTGGTATCCATTCCAACCTGTTTCAAAATTGGTTGCCCAGGTGTAAGAACCTGGAAGCTAGAGGCCTTGTAATTCTGGGTTAGTTCTCTTGAGGTTTACTTCAAAATCTTAGAAGTAATCCATAGTCTTTTAACAATGGGCCATCCATTTAACTATTGAGCAAATGATGATATGTTTTCTAATAGAATTTGAAGTCTAGTAGGTAAGACAGATATGGCACAAATAATAAATGACTGTCTGCCATGGTCTTAGGCAGGGTCAAGACTCCAATTTTGAATTTTGTGGCTTTGAGACATGCCTCTTAAATCTTACCCAGGCAGCCTGGTTCATGATAGAGAAACTTACCCAGATCCCAGAGCAGAAAAGCAAGCAAAATGTTCTTTCTTTATTTTTAACTTTTATTTTTCCCCAGAATAAAAAAAATTGTTATAACATGTGTATGTTATAGGGAGTTATTGCGGGAGGCATTTATTTTAATACCTGGGGGATTTCTTTACTCTTCATGCCTGTTGCCTTAGGAGGTGACAGGTCTTTTTATTGTTAAAAGCAGTAACTTCATTCTTAATCTTTGAAACACTAGCTGTTCCCTGATAAAAGCTGTTTTGCTTACCTTGTTAGTATTATCACATCCTTATAGAATGGAGTAGCAACAACAAAAAGAGATTGGATTTTATCTAAATTTAGTCTTTCAGAAGTCCCCTGGGTGCTTTTGAGGACATCAACTGAGTTCTTTTGTAGGAGTAAAATCCTATGCTTTAAGAGCAGCTCTGGATTTGGAGGACATGGGCTGAGGGCTCTGGGTGGAAATTAGAGGACAAAGTTTAGGAGTGAGGGGCAAGAGCAGTTAAGAATGGCTAGAAGTTTGAGAACAGAGAGAAATTGATGATGGAGGGGGGAATTTAAAAGTCAGGGGGAGTGTTTCAAAGTCATGTATAATTTGATAGACTACTAATATTGTAACATTAAATGACTATTTTAATATTTAAAATGACTATTTTAATATTTAAAATAACTATTTTAAAATATAAAGTAAAATTTTATATTTAAAAAGTAAAAAAAAATCTATTATTTTTTAATACAAAGTACAAGAAAGTAAAGCTTGGTTTATGAGGATTCACATAACCTAACTCAACAGGGAGCATGAATAACACAGCTAAACATTTAGTCAATAGCTAAAAATTACTTTCTGGTAACACAAATGAAAAAAAATGGCATTGTAGGTAGTATAGTTGTTTGTCACACATTATTATGGTAATGGTGATGATTTATTTTAGGAAGCCCCAAAAATGCAACTACAAACAATCCACTAATTACACCTAAATTAACGATCATCATCTTCAATATAGAAAATACCTCGAATTCTAAAACTGGTCAAAATCCATGTTTGACAAGGTAAAATTTTTCTCTGTGTGTGGGGTTTTATTTTATATATATTTTTTCTATTTTGGAAATGAGAAGATAAAAAAATTGCAAATCCTATTTTGGAGCAAAATTTAAAAAGAGCAATTAAATGATTTGTCCAAATATCCAAAGGGAGTGGCAATAGGAACATGATCAAGGTACAGATCTATAATTAATGGTCAAGTGGTGTTCTAATGAGTCAACATGACAGAGCCTGTTTGAAGTCTTCTACTACTAGGTGAATGGGACTAACTGACATTTTATAGGGAGAAAATGAAGATACAATAGGTGACCTAAGAGAAATAGACTTTTTAATTACTGGTTCAAGGAAATTGATATACTATCCATTGTAACATATTTCCTGTATTCCAAGGTAATTAAAGATCTAATAACCTTTTATGTATTTGGCATGCAGTCTAACATTTGTCACCTAACAATAATCATATCACATTCACTCAAATTTTCATTCAAAATTCATTCAATTTCATACTACCCTAAAATTACTCTGAAACACGTATAGCTCCCATTTAATTTCTTAAAAATTCAAGTATCAATTGAGGAAAACATTCAATTATATTAACTATTCAAGTATATTAAGGCATGGGGCTCTTTAATTCATTCATTTTGATTTCCTTTACTGTCTATATATTTCTTTTTGTTGTTGTTTAGCCAATCAAACCAAATGGGAAATATGTAAGTATGAAATTAAATTAGTATCACAAAAGACTATATTTACACAGCACAAAAGGAAGTTTAAAAGTGGCCCCTTTTTGATGAACTTGATTAGTATAGAACATTAGACTAGCTAATTTGGACTCAATCACCTGTTCTTTCACTGATGATTTTCTAGATAAATTGTACATTATTATTTGTGCCATGTGTTGAAAGAGAGACTCAATATCTAACAAAAATTAACTTGGTTTTTCAAAGGCAGATCATTTTGTTGTATTGATCAGATTAGTATTTCTCCTAAGGGCTCTTTAATTATAAAGAAAAAATAATACTCTTATAAAAACATTCTACAAGTTAGCATCTGCCTCTCCAAACACAAAGACATGTCTAGAAGCAGGATTTTGTCCAACTGGTCCATTGGCTTCATCTAGCCATACTCAAAACTCCTTAGAGCTAGCATTTATATGGCTAGAGATTTTCAAATGAATAATTTCCCTTTTAAGCACATAAACATCATGGTTGAGCAAAATGAGGACAGAGATAAATTGACCTGACCTAGACCAGAGAGTGGCAGAAATATTTGCTGAATTGAAACTGGTAGAGCCAGAACTTGTACTAGGTTTGGAATCAGAAAACTGTGATTCTTTCTTCATATTCATGGGGAAAGGGCAGTTGTTGAGAGGAAGGGAAAAAAAAACAAAACCAGATGATTTCTACAAGATTTAGTGTATATACAATAAGATAGATGAAATAAATTCAATGTTTGATAGTAGAGTAGGGTGACTATACTTAACAAAATACATTGTACTCGGGCGATGGACATTCTCAATACCCTGACTCTATCACCATGTATGATATACATGTAACAAAATTTCACATGTACCCCATAAATTTTCAAAAACTCAAAAAAAATTTAAAAATTTTTTAAAAAAGAAAAAGGCAAGTAGCCAAACAAAGAAACAAAAACACTTGGTGCATATAAAAACCACATTGTAAAACCTAACAGAAACAAAACAGTCAGCCATAGTCCATCCTATTTTATTTCATGGGAATGTGATTTGAGCGTGCTTTCAACTTTTGCAGTCAGTCTGATTATGTCTTTCACCTGATCCCAGCTGAATTACCTACTCATTCACAGACATGAAAAGTATTGCTAATTTATTAAGAAAATAATATTACATAATATTAGTTATATCACCTGTTTTTCAGCAACTTAGAGGCAGTTCAACAAAGTACTGAGAATATGGAGATCCAGGTAGTGGTTATAGTTGTGCTCTGAACCATTTAAAAAGGCTTCAATAAGTCACTGACTTTCTTTAGCTCTCAGTTTCCTCATCTGTCAAATGGGTTTGATGACTTTGTGACTTCCTTAGGCATTATTTTATAACTCTACTTTTTAATCCTTGGAAATGTTATATTACAGTTTTAACAGCATTCATTCATTCAAGTCCACACTTGTCAAACTTTCCATCTGAAGTATCTGCCACACCTAACAGCAAAGGAGAGAAAATACCTCTAGGAGGTCTGTCAGTAGTATACTTCAAGGTAGTTAGAAAGTTTTTGAAGTCCATCACTTTATCAGAAAATTCACATATATTCATATTCTACTCATATAACATCTATGTTTAATGTAAAATCAACTTCACTCTAAATCATGAACTAAAGTTGATGATTCGAGAAGATCCATCAGATTTATCCTTGACTTGATGACTTCCTTACATATCCCCAGGTCTTTTTGGATTTCAAGTTTGGATAGGGCAGAACACCCTGATATGAAAAATTAAGACCTAGATCTACAAAATTATTTATAAGGATTCCATAATGCCATAGATCTAGTTCCTCACTTTTTATATAGGGGTGCCCCTCCCTATACAAACCCTTTTTCCATTTTAAATATTTCTGAAATACATCTGCATACATATTTCTTTGTTGTATCTCAGTTTATTTCCATAGACTAGTTTCCTAGAAACCCTAGAAGTAGGGTTTCTGAATCAGACAGTATGGATACCTTTATGCTTCTGTCTAGATATGCATAGCCCAGTTACTTTCCTGAAAAGCTGTATCATTTTATATTTACACAAAGAATATAGGAGAGTTCATAACATCTCTCTGCCCCTGTACCAACGCTGTCCTGAAAGTTCTTTTACAGAATGTTCTATGAAAAATGGGTAGTAAATTTCCCTTTACCTTCTTGTCAGACTGTCCTGAAGCTCAAATAGTCTCAGCTCCTTAGCAGGCTAGTTAGCCTCTTTAATCTCAAATTCTTGATTGGAATAAAAAATAACACTAGTATAAACTTTGAGGATTAAGTAATAATGCATGTAAAGTACTGAGCACAGTGCCTGACACATAAGAGTGCTCAATAAATATTTGGGATACTGAATGATTCTTGAATCCTATTTCATCATCATCTTAATCTGGTATTAAATATTTAAACTATACAACAGATAACATTCACTTATGTTACTGCATTATAGTACACATTAAATACATATTAGTTAATTCAGCAAATCAGTGTTTACCTACTGTGCAAGAATAACAAATGTGGAACCACTGGAAGAGTTGCTAAATAATTTCCTATTTGTTTTTATTTTAGAGTCAGAAAAATAATAAAATCACTATTTACACCATGAGGACAACCCTCTTTGCTATATATATAACTTCGTTCAAGTGAGTCAGAGACTGTAATGGGAATTCTGGCTCAAACCAGAGGAAATACTCTGACATAATTCTGTCTGAATACCAGAGACAGAAACCTAACTGATCATTTCATCTTATCCAGAAATGAAACTGATCACGTGTACAGGAGGGGTGTTTACATTTTGATTATTTTCTGAAGAAAAGCTTCCAGTGGCCATCATTAAAAGTAGAGCCAAAAGGTAGTGAGAAGGGTAGTGATGACCAATGAGCCCACATTCAGTTGAACACTAGTAAATAGTAGTAGAACTTTTCTTAATAATCTGAAAATGAGTAAGCAGCTATTGAATATTTTTCAAATCCTATTCACTGCTACTCTTCAGTTCATGTCCTGTTACTTTTACCTGAATTACTGAAACAGCCTCTTAAGCATCATCCAGTTGTACTCCCTACCCTCCATCCCACTCCCTCAGCCCTCATCTCATATGCACTAATGTGTCTCCACCCTGCTTCCAGACAGCTCTTTTGATGAAAAATCAGATCCAACAAATGTAATTTCCCTTAAAATCCACTGGCTGTAAGAGAACTTTAGTCTATAGGTATGACATAATCTAGCACAGTGATTTTTAAACTTCAGTGTGCATCAGAAGCACCTGAAGCATTAGTTACATCATAGTTTCTGAATCAGTAGTCTAGGGTGGGGTATGAGAATTTGCATTTCTAATAAATTTACAGGTGATGCTGATGCTGCTAGTCAGGGGAACACGTTTGAGAACCAGTGATCTAGCAGCTCACGCCTACACACGGTGCCTCATTGCTCAATGTGGTGTCCTTCAAATCCCAAAATTCATTATGTTCTTTCTTGTCTCTGTGCTTCTGCTCATACTAATTCTTCTACCTGACATGCCTATGCCCTCTGCCCATAGGTTAATCACTTCTCACCTTCTGTATTCCCATGATAGCATGTATTTCCTTCTCTCCCCTTGTACCCTTATTACATTGTGCTGTAATTGCTATATTATTTATACTCTATGGTGAGGTACTTGAAGGTTAGCTGTTTCCTATCTTTATATACTCAGTGCCTAGCAAAATGCCTAACACACGGTAGGAAGGCATTCAAATGTTTTTTTCAATGAATGTTGGTAACTCTATATTAAGCACAATGACTCTAATAATTTGAGATTTTGCCAATGGTGTTAGATTTTTTTAATCATCTGACTTCCCCTTAGTGATTAGTGGGAACATCCTAAAGGAAAAGCGTCCATGTGCTTGTCTGGGATGGAAACAAGCAACTGAAGAGATTGCGGTCCACTCTTGACATGTTACAGAGGAAACCTGAAGAGCATGAGCTGTAGAGGAAGAATGCAGCCTGAATCCCCGGTATAATCAGAGAAAGGTGAACACAGGGAGCCAGTCTAGGTCTAAGATGTTTAACGTCCTCTGCGGGGCTCCCAGGCAAATATTTTTATTTTCTAGTTTGTCTAGATGATATGCATGTGTGTGTTTAAATTTTTAATGCCACATAGCTTTCATCTAATCACACACTGCTTGGTATTGAATAGTAGATTCAAGGATTAGAATCCTTGTTAAACACTGCAAGGCATGATTATATTTCAAGCCAATGTGAAGGTCTGCACAAACATCATCTAGTAGTAAATATAGATGTCAAAGTCTACTACATAGCTGGTTTATAGTGCTGTCGCCAGCCGAATAAAATACTTCCATTCCAATTATATTAAGAAAGAAAATCTAATTCCTGAAATGTAACGAGTTTTTCACACTTCCAATGCTAAGAACTTTTTTTATTAAAATGTCTTTCTACTGTTGTACCAATTTAGCTAGTACCCAAAAGCTCTTAAAGGGCATTAGTTAAGAATTAAACCTTGTAGTACATTTAAAAATCTACAATGACTGAAGTATATCTAGAGAATTGTCATGTTAAAATGTTATATGCAAAGCTCAACCTCAATATATTAAAGAAGGATCACAACTATAAGAATCATTTTTTAGAAAACCATTCAGACTGCTGTCAACATTTCATGCATTTAGGCTAGGCTGGGCCCATGGGTCACCAAGTCAACCATAGCTGACTCAGCATTTATCATATGTGTTAACGGAGAATTCAAATTAGATGATGAACATTTTCCTACTTGTGTGCTTGTCTGGGATGGAAACAAGAAACTGAAGAGATTGCAGTCCACTCTTGACGTGTTACAGAGGGAACCTGAAGAGCATGAGTTGTAGAGGAAGAAAGCAGCCTGAATCCCTAGGATAATCAGAGAACAGTGAACACAGGGAGCCAGTCTAGGACTCCACTGATTACAATGCAGTCTTACTTTAATCCTAGAATCATGTATTATCAATACATTGTAGCAGACACTCTATACATGGTAGTTGAATTAAAAAGAAAGGTGTTTTTCTATGTTTACAACTAAATTAACAGTAGAGATGATCAGCTGTTTCTGATTCATTACACTCTCCACAGTCCCCAAATATTAGGAACTGAAATAAGCCTAAAAATAACCCAAATGCTTTTTGAATTTATAGGCATGATAACTGCCATAAAGTGATTTCTAATTTGTTTCCAGTTGTACTGCTTTCATTTGGCAGGGAGACACTCTCAGAAATTACACACCAATAAATTATGAGCTCCACTGTCCAGTTAGTTTTTGGCTTAGCTTTTCCCCACTGGTGAGACAAACTCCTTAAGATTCTCTTCATTGTTTGACCCATTTTCATTAGAAGCAAGTCACCAGGTCCAGCACATCCTCAAGAGTCAGGGATTATTGCGAGCCACATCTACCTCTACCACAACTTCATATTAATTTTTCATATCTTGTCTCTGGCACCTACTAATTGCTACTTTAATATTTATTTTATTTAACTCTAGAGTTCATACTCGTAAAATACAATTCTACTTTTCGAGATGCTTATATATTGATAAACGTAAAATACAAAAAGTACCCCCCCAAACAAAACACTAATTCAAAATATCCTTATAAGTTATAATGCCCTTTAACAGAAAGATGTCAGATTAAAGTTCACATTTTTAAAATGTACTCTTATTTTTAAAAATTGCAGGATGCAGAAGTTTAGAACTTTTAAGCTTTAAGAGTTCAAATTCTAAATATTATAAGTTTTTTAAATGTCTTGAACAGGTGTTACTGGCTTGGCAGTATTTATAAAGTTTATGTACTTTTAACTCTGCATTTTGCTTTTCCCCTTTCAACCTACTAGTCAAGTTATTGATGCAAGTACTCTTTGCTTCTAGCAAATGCTCTTTAACACCCTCTCAAGATCTAATGATGCCCTTTAACAAACGTGGAAAAGAGAGTAAAAAAACCTTGTGGAAATATGAATATTAATTGGAATTTGACAATAGATCAACTGTTGAAGGACAATATTCTGCAGAAAAAATAACCACGTCATTGTGGAATTTAAGAAACACAGATTAACATTATAGTAAGCACTGGTGAATTGAGTTAAATGATTTAGGAGGTAAAATCCTTTTTTTCGATAAGCACGAAATTATTTCAAATCAATGTGCCTTAAATTGTTGATGATGTTAAAGTATACTAAGTAAGCTCAATATTTCCTTACTCAGCATTGACTTGAAAAGTTAAAGCTTTGTTAGTCCTTAAATGAAAAGCTCAAGTAGTAGAGAATGGATCACTTTTCTTCAAAAGCTACTTCAATTTTGAGATTACTCAAAAAAGATAGAGGGCTGTTCACATGTAGTCATTCAAAAGCAAGCAAGAATGGAAATGCCACTCTCCACTGCTGGCAAAGCTTAGTGTATTTTTCAAACCACTTTATTAAGGTATGATTGACACACAAATAGCTGTATGTATTTAATGTACACAACTTTTTGAGTTTGGAGATAACCATACAACTATAAAACCACCACACCATTTATGTCATAAACCTACCCATAACCTCCAAAAGTTTCATCCTGCCCTCTTATTTACAATATGCCACTTATTCTGCAGGTCTAGATCTGGAAAAAAAAATACCACTTATATGATGAATCTAAAATAGTCAAACTCATAGAAGCAGAGAGTGGAATGGTGGTTTCCAGGGATTGGGGGGAGGAAAAATTGGAAGGTATCAGTCAAAGGGCACAAAGTTTCAGTTATACAAGATGAACAAGCGCTAGAGAGCTACTGTATGGTCTAGTTCCTAGCCTATAGTTAGCAATACTGTATTCTATACTTAAACATTTGCTAAGAGGGTAGATCTTATGTGTTATCACAAACAAAAATAATACTGTATTTGTAAATGATGTACTTAAGATAATATTCTGAAATAAAAGAAAAAAACAAATAAATAAAAAACTAAGGGAAGCACTTTGGAGAAGAGCTTCAAGAAATCGGAGGGACAGGCTGATAAATAAGGGTGACTAACGTATTTGCAAAATGAAGAGATGAAAAGAGGCTCCTTGTTGCCACAAGAACTGTTGCCTATTGGGAAGCCCAGCTGGGGAGACCCTCTGTCTTGCAGCGCATTATCAACAAGTGTGAATAGCTACTAACACCATAAGTTATCATTGTTAGGAAGCTGCTACACTACAGCACATTTAAGATGTAGCATGACACTAATAGTGTCTACTCTTGTCTTTCAGCCATAAGAAAGTGCGAACATAGTTCAAATCAGTCCTGAAAGACAAGAAAGCATCCCCATGCCTCCTTTGTTTCCAAAGAAACTCCTTGCCAGCTCACATGATGTACAAAAGATAATAACAAAAGCAAACAATGTAATTTAACATGTTCTGATATTTATTTAGTAACAATACAAATTTTAGTACAGCCTCACAGGTACATACTTAGAAATCTTGTCTTACTTGAACATCCTTAATCACTTTTTATTGTACTAGGAGATTTGTATGCGAGCTGTCATTCTCCATAATATAATTTTCTTATTGTTTATTTAAGAATCTATACACTGAGTGAGGTTTGTGAAACTATGCTGCAAAGCAATCTAATTACTTCCAAGATCTGGTACACAGCCTCTTACTGCAAAGGAGTTCTAACAAGAAAACAAAGAAAATCGTCAAGGTAGAAAGCTTGATGACCATTAACCCTGTGAAGAATTCCAAGTGGTTTCTTTCCAATAATTGGAACCCCAAAGGAAATGTTTCAGATGTTTATCAATGTAACTATGGTCAACCAAGAATGTAAAGAGGATAACCAGGACACTATATGCTGTTTATTAAAAAATAAAAATAAATTTGTATTATTTACTTTTAATACCTCTGTATTAAGAAACTCAATTTCACCATAAACCTTGAGTGAAAGGCAGGTATTAGATTTTCTATTTGTCTAAGAAAACTTTTGTCCCTATTCCTTAATAATATGGGACAGCCTTAGCTCAATTTTCCTAGTTAAGATTATTGCTACATATGTCTGTTTGCTAATCAGTACTAATTATCGCTATCTTAAAAGAAAAAAGCAATATTGTCAGATAAAAGCTGGGGGATTTAAAAATAACATAACAACAACAAAAGTGTTTCCAATAAAGAAAGAGCTGACTATGACATTCTGTACAAAGTAAAAAATATACAGGCATCACAATTCACATTTGAAAAACACTTTGTGTTCAGTCAACTTAAGGAGCATAAGTTTATAGGGCACATTCCTAACTTTCTGGGGTTAACTCATAGAGGAAGTTTGTGTTAAGTCTCACATGGGGGCTTATAGATAGTAGCTGCTCAATAAGAATTTGATTGACACAGTATATATTAAAAATTATCGACTAAATATGTGATGTATCTTCAAGAGTGCAGGGAAGAAAGTAGATGACCTTTATTAAAGACAATGATCACTTTTGTATGTGGAGACTGCTAACAGGGCTCAGGTGGAGAGACACAGGCTGGGCAATTAGCTATTCCCTATAAAATAGCATCAAAAAGGCAAGTGCAGGTTGAAACCATATTACTAAATTCTGTTTCATGTCATGGCCTACTCCAAGTAAGGGCTTTATATATTAGCAATTTCAGTCAGCTCATCCATCAAAATTACTCCAACCTTATCATGTCATGCACCAACAATATTTTCAGAGTCACTAGTAGAATAAGATAAAAACAAAGCTTAGGGATGTAATTATTTGACAACTACTCTTCCTCCATTTTCACGTGTCAAAGAAAAGCCTTATAAATGTACTTAGATTATTAGTTTTTCTAACTAGTTAAATATCAATGAAGGAGGGAAACATTTAAAAGTAGTGTCAAAACTTAAGTGTATAATTAAAAACATTGTCTAACACAAGGAAATGATAAATGCTTGGAGGTGATGAATATTCCAATTACCCTGATGTGATCATTACACACTGTATGCCTATATCAAAACATCACATGTACCCCATAAATATGTACAATTATGTATCCATAATAATTAAAAATAAAAATAATTAAAAATAAATAAAACCATTATCATGGTATCTGCAGATAATACCTTCTGATTGTTTGAGACCCTGCAAAAGAGTATTATAAAGCTTTAGGAAGTAGTAATGGATACTTCAAATACATCATCACTAAGAAATCTCCATAGTTTAATTTCAGGGATGCCTCTCTGTCTGATTTTAGCTTCTAAGAAGTCAACATCCCTGGAGGCTTGTCACACATTGAATTCTTCATTCCCTAAGTACTGTCTCTAACTTGTAGGCAGTTCAACACACGTTTCCTGAGAAATGTTGAAAAATGGAATGTGGAAGAAGTTAATTAAGGCATAATTTAGGCCTATAAAGACTGATGGCTTAGTGAAGTAGACATTACCACCATTCACAACATTATACAAATGATAAAAGGAACTAAAAAAAAGGAGGAAGAAATTGAGTGGGACCTTTAAAAGTAGGTGTGACTTTAATAGGCAGAGAATGGGTAGAAAGACATTTTTGCATGGAAAGCATTCCAAGTGGAAAGAAAACCCTGCACAAAGACACCAAAACCAGAAAAGGTTCAGGGAAACTTAGAAATCTGTTTCTCAGGTTAAGAGGTAATTAAGATGGTTATCCTGGGACACTAAGCCATCATAACAATTACCATTTATTAATTTCATATTTTTATCTGGTATGACACTCTGCACTTAACATATATTACCTTATTTAAGGCTCACCACAACCCAGGAAGTATACCTTATTGTCCCAATTTTATGAAGGAGAAAACTGAAGCTTAGAGAGGTTAAGTAACTAGATAAGGCCTGAAGTACAGGCAATTTCCAACCCAGATGGGCTGACTCAAAGACCATGCTTCTGACACCATGCTACCTCTCCTAGGGGAGTCAAAGTGAGTGATATAACCAGATACCTCTTTTAGAAAGGTTAGAAAGGAATAGAATTAACTCAGTATGCACATCCAGGGTAGATTTAAGGGGAAAAAGACTAGAAGCCACTTTTAACCCTCAAGTGAGAGGGGAAAGTCCTAACAAGGCAGGCCAATGGCAGCCCGGATAAGGAGATATGATGGAGCCAATGGACACAAAACACAATTGATTTAGGTGTTTTTGATTCTCCTCCTTTAGAGTATGTATCCATTTTGTCTGCTCCTACCCTGCGCTATGTAAAAAGGAAAAGCATAAACATTCATTAAGTATTTATTTAACACTACGTATTGGTTAATAAATTCCATAGTGTTTTATTTTAGAAATTTAGACTCAGATGGGTTAAATAACTTGCTTACTGTTGATACCCAAGCAGCAGAGCTACCATTCAAACTTGGGTCTAAAGCCCATGTCTCTTGCCATCATTCCCCAGTCTGTGGAGGTGAGTAGAGTTTGCACTGGAAGATGCTGAGCAGAGGTGAAGGTTGAAAGGGAAAGTGGAAAATCATTCCAATTCCTCATGTCACTTTATATATCATGTCTGCCTCTAAGTTTTTCAAGCTATTTCCAAGAATTCTTTAATAGTGCTTTTGAAGTATAGTCATAATAGAAAAATCTAATTTCTCCTCCAAGTTATGCAACAGAATTATTTTAGATGAACTAAAAAAAAAAAGTCTCATGATATATAACCCCCTTTTTTTAAAAAAAAACAGTCCTAAAAAAAAGTTCTAAATGCTGGCAAGCTTCTGTGATTCAAATGAGCTTGATGTTATATTCACAATTTGCTAAGACACTTGAAAATCATTTCAAGGTGAAATAATTAATAAAGTACATTAACACTATAAGGAGTCATTTGAAATGCTAAGGAGAAAACTATTAGCACTAACATAAAAATATGAGCCTTTTAAAAAATATTAGTGAGTTCCAAAGCTACTAAAATTTCTCATAAGAGGAGTAAAATAAGTGATGATGGAATTATGCCAATAATGAGTTACTTGGGATTTAAAATTTCAAATAAATCCATATTAACAAGAATTTTTCTAATCAATATACACTAAAATAATGTATTTTGTTGAACCAAAGAGTCTGAACAATAAAACAGCCTTATGCTATACAAATATTCAACTTTTTCCTTATTTTTCTTCTTCTCCATAATATTCCTTCTTATCAAATTTATTTTATTCAAAAGCTAGATCAATTCTACTATGTATGAATTTCATTAAATGCCATATACATTAGACATTATATGTATGGTTCTTATCTTGATTGATTTGTAAATGCATCCACATGCTTTGGTACTACCTAGGCCTCCCTATTTTCCAGTCCCTCATATACCTAAGTAATAGGTTAATCTGTTTTGCATCACTATAAAGGAAATACCTGAAATTGAGTAATTTGAGGTTTATTTGTCTCATGGTTCTGCAGACTGTGCAAGCGTGGTTCTGGTTCTGTGAGGGCTTCAGGAAGCTTCCAATCAAGGGGGAAGTTGAAGGGGAGCAGGCATGTCACATGGCAAGAGAAGGAGCAAGAGAGAGGAAGTGGTGCCAGGATCTTTTAAACAACGAGCTCTTGCGTGAACTAATAAAGCAAGAACTCACTCATTATCATGGGAGGGCACAAAGCCATTCATAAGGGATCTGCCCCCATGACCCAAAGACCTCCCACTGTGCCCCACCTCCAACACTGGGGATGGAACTTCAACATGAGACTTGGAGGGGACATACATCCAAACTATATCACCTAGCTAAATTTGCTTTTATATCCATACTCCTTAATATATCCTCTGAAGTCCTTATTTCACATATCCTTTTTGACTGTCCATTGGGCTTCACGGCCACATTTAATTAAAAATTTTAAGGCCAACATTATGTACAAATCTTCCCATATTATCAATAACCCCCATCAATACCTTCCTATCAATATTCTCTATGCTCTGAACAATCCTGTTGTGAGAAATAAAATGTGTTTTATGCGGTTCTAAATACCATGGTACTGAAGTCAAAGTTCACAGCTGCTCCATCACGGCCAAATCCAAAGGACTCTTAGCCAACCTTTTGGGTGTTCTGGCCAACCTTTTAAGCTTTTCTTTTAGGTCCCAAGGAGGTGATCTTAGCTGCAATACCATCATTCTACTTCAAAAGATGATGCTAGTAAGGGCCAATTTTAAATTACAAGCTCAAGTTATAAGTCAAGTATGAATAAAGTTATACTTTTGAAGAGTCTAAATGGATGGACACTTTCTTACTGGTAAAAGAAGGCATAGGAATATTCTAAATGATTATAAACTAGCTTATTTAATAAGAAAAGCTTTGGAAAAGAAATTATATCAGAAGGCAGCTTACCTGTACTGTGGGTGTCAGTTTATGAAATTCATCTTAAAATTTGAAAACTTTCCTGGGTAGCTTACCACATGGACTAACATGTTTCTCAAACATTAATAACAATTGAATATCAGCTTATAGAAGAAGCAGTGAAAATCTGCTCACCCAAATGCCATGAATTTATATGACTTAAGAGCTCATCTGGAAGAAATCTAGTGCCTACTTAACTAATGCTCTGAGACGTTAATGATGTGGTTGTAAATAAATCAAGCTTGCCAACATTTAATTTTTTTGAAATGATTCTGCTGAGCAATTAAAATCAATCAACATAATTATTCCATAAATTTTAAGCTACTAGTGACTCAACTGAGTGAAACATCTAAGTCCTAAAACAGAATGCCAGACTGTCATCACAAAAATTGGGATAAACCTAAAATGCAAATGATCTAAAGGTGTGCCAAGTCAGCCACTAGATAAGCATTACTGTTGAACATATCTTTAGAAAGACACCAATCCTCTCATCACTACTTGCTATTCTAATTTAATCAGCCCTGTTAACAAAGGGCATGCATAACAGCTTCCAGTTCAAAGTATTCATGAAGCATGAATACAAAGTATTAATATTCTAGTTCAAGTTATTAAGTTGTATGGACCAAGGAGAATATGCACATCAAGAATAGAAGAGAAACCACTTTTTAATAGCAAAAATGAAAAGAAAAAAATTAGAAGACAAGAAGTGGAAGAAAAACCACACTAATATTACAATAAAAGTGAAAAGCTCAAAGAGAAAATGAAAACAAAATACAGCCACCTTGACCCAAAATAAAACCTTAAGAAGAACAAAAGCACATACCAACTATAAACACGTGATTAATGTTCAGAATTAAGCATGGTCATTAAAAAGCAGAGCAATATGATCTTACATTTTAAAATGTTCAGGAAAAGAAAGAATGAAGTCCAAAATGTTGGAAGTATTCTTTCTTGGTAGAGGGGTTATAAATGATTTTTAAAATCTTTGTATGCATATATGTCATAAACTCATTATTTTTAGGATAAAAATTATGAAAACTTTTTAAAAGGGATGTTAAATTAATTCAAATAAGGATTAGAGTAAAAGTCAATACAGAAAAATATTCCTGCTGCTTTTGTAATTGTTTACTTTTGTCCCTGGACTAAGCTGTTTCGATTGAAAAACATAAAGCACAAGTAGAAGATTCAGAGAATGAGTAAATAAAAGATTATATCTTTCATTTAGTATTAATATCTTCCTTTTCTCTCTCTTTTGACATCTAAGACTCTTAAAGTATCTTGATATATTTAAATAGAGTCCCTAAACTTCTAGAGCTCATTTCCATTTTTGGTAGTCCTAAGACTATAGATAAAGGGGGTTAATTTTTGATATCTAAGGTCTCTTCCAACTCAAATTTGAATTTTAGAAGGTGTTTAGCATTTCAGAAGCTCTACCATTAAAAAGCTGATAGTCTTAAAACTTCATATATTACCTTTTGGGCTGCACAAAGATTGGGCCATTTCACCTTGGTGAGAGTCCCCTTTATTTGTTCCGTAGCACACTCTGTTTCACGTTGTACTTAAGCTTCATGGATAACTTTTATTGGCTGTGTGTCAGTGACAAATTCCATTTAAATTGCTAGATTTTTGTTTCACAGTATTAAATGACAATGAAAGGTAATGAATATGAACAATTGCAAGAACTTGGGTAACTATATTTTTAGGGAAACTGGGAATTGCTAAATTTCAAATATAGTCGAAAGGCCAAGGGTTTGGTCGAAGGATAAGGAGCTTGAATCTATTGAGGGGGCCTGTTTTTGCATTCTTATGAAAATTATGGCCATATCATCAGCACCTTTACCCAGAAAGAATGTGGTGAATAAAAGAAATTAAGGTTATTTCCTAAGGCAATTAAAGGAGACAAATGAATTGGACATCACAATGTCTTGAATTTCCAGGCTGCACCTTAAGATAAAATCTATATCATTTTTCTGAAATATTACTTTTTAAAATAATTCACATTTTAAAGGAATGCCCAATAGCCATATATTTATAATTTGTCCAAGGTCTTATGTTCTTGGCACATTCTCAGGTCTGTGCACATATACCACAAAAATACACAAAGTCCTGAGAAATCTGCCTAGGAGGAAAGTAATGACAATATGACTATCAGACCAGATGAATACCCTTTACCTCCCTACAGACCAAAGTCATACCTCCAAGCAGAAGTATTTCATTCGATGCCCAGCCTGTGTAATTTAATCTCTGCCCCCTATATCCTTACCGCGTTTGATTTTGATGTTAGTGTTTCTTGTACAAGTTCATTCAAAGCACTTCCCTGGGTGATGGCTGTGATGAACGGAGAGGTACCTCAGGCTCGGTCTGGGATCCTTCCAGGACCTCAGTCTTTGGAACATGGTCCTTTCCCTTTCCTACACTTCACTACCTATGGATTTCAAACTGAGCTCTGGGTTCCTCTTCTGCAAATAATGAAAATTCCAACTCCCTTCAGAATTCTTTCTTCCTTTTATAGCACCAGCTATGATGGTATCAACTGTAATAAAACAGTGTTTACCGAGTGCATGACATTCCAGTTTCTGCACTAAGCCCTTCACAGATATTCTCTTATGTAATCCCTGCCACAATCATAAGGCAGGTCCTTACCATTTTAAAGGTAAGAAGGCTGAGGCCCAAGGACATTAAATTATTTTCCCAAGGGCACAAGGCTAGTAATTCCAGAGGATGAGAACCCAGGCAATATGCTTCTAGATCCTATGCTTTGAACTATTCTACTTTTTAATATTGGCACAGGTCAATTTCTATCTCCTCCATATATCATCCCTGCTGGTCCAGAATGATCTCCCTCTCCTTCAAAATTCCTCTACTTCTCTAGTCTCTTGTTGGCCAAAAATTCCTTGTAATCTTTCTATCTAACCTTTCTCTCCAATTAGATTATAAATACCTTAATTGTAGGGCTATACCCTCTCTCTGTGATGCTCCCCGGGGTGTTTAGCTGTGCCTTGCAAGAACTTGGTATGAGTCTAAGACATTCCTGATAAATGTGACAACACAGATCTGCAATTGATTGTCATCTATCAACTGCCAGAAATGACTTTTGAGAAGATGCAGTTCAATGTTTTACTGGGGAGTGTCAAGGAGAATGATATAGTTTAGAAATCCAGGTGTGTGACCTTAAGAAGTTTCTTAAGCCCTCTAAGACTCAGTGGCCTGACCTGTGCAATTGCATTATCGATCCCTAACGTACAGGACTACTGTGAAGGTCAGAGATAGTACACATAGCCAAGTGTCATGTACGTTATAGGCGAGAAAGGATTACCATCACTTAGATACTCAAAGTAACCTTGGATTCAACTAGAAATGTGGTTTTCAAACTGTTTTACCTGAGGCTGCCCGCAACTCTGTAACCAGAAAAGTCTGTTCTTATAAGCTTCCTACACAGAAGGACTCAATGAGATTTTTACTTTAAAAATAAAACAACAAAAAAGAATTCAGTTAGGAAGATAGTTTAAGCAATGCTGCCTGATCCTACTCAGAAATCTACAGACAACCATACTTTCTAGTCAATAAAAAGTTGCTCTACTAGAAGTGGGAGGACTTATGAGGGAATAAAGCGTGTATTTATTAGTAAGGCAGACAGTTTGTCCTTTAGAGAAAACAAGATGTAAAGAATGTTTAGCTTCAGAGGAAAACGTTCAGCTACCCCAGATCATTTCTTGACTCCTTCCTCCCTGCCTTTCTGAAAAGTTAATATTCACTTTCTAGGATCTACTGTCACCTTCACAGTGAAAACTCAATTCTTCAGGATTGCTGCAGAAATTAGCTGGCTCACCTCCTTGGCTGTATCCTTCAAAACCCCAGACCTCAGATCTCTACAGATCTCAATTCCTAGGAACTCCCCATTTCTTACTCAATGACTGTGATATATAGATGTCTTTTTATCTTCTAATTATCAGAAGCTAAGATATATGCAATCCATCTAGGACTACCTGGGTCCTCACTATAAATTAAGTCAATGAACACCTTTAGAAACTAAAAAGGACCTTTTTCACTATGGGTCCAATGGATTGGATTTAACCCATCAGGATCATTTCACGTATTAAGAAATCATCAACTCAGTTGTTTTCTTAAAAATGCCCACCCACATTTGTTTTCATCTAATCCAAACTACACTCATGACTATGAAAAAAAACCAACAAAAACATCAAATGGAATTTTTTCTTTGTTTTATTTTTCTACCAACATCCTAGCCATCAAGTTCAATACATCTAAAGGTGACATTTGTTAACAACAAGCCTGGCAGCCCATGATTTTTTAATTCTTCCTTCCCTCTCAATCTGTTCTTCTTTTAATTTTATTCTTATTATTCTTCAAAAGAATATGTTAATAATCTGCACAATGCAGGTACTCTTCTACTAAGGCTGTGTTTCACTACTTAAAAGAAAATGCGATTTTCCTTAAATATCTTTGCTCAACAGCAACAAAACCTCAAGGAAAAAAAAACTGTTAATACAATGATGCCAATAATAACACTGACTACTTATTATAGTATCTAATTTTCTTTTAAATTCAATATAGATAATTTGATGCATGTAGAAGTGTGCATATGTATAAATTAACACTAATTAAGCACCTGTAGTGTGCAGCTCTGTGGTCCTCAAACTTTAGTTGCATCACCTGGAAGGCTTGTTACACACAGATTGCTGTGACCTAGCACCAAAATTTGATTCAGAACATCAGGGATGCCAGAGATTTAGCATTTCTAGCAGGTGCCCAGGTGATGCTGATGGTGCTGTCCAGGGACTATACTTTGAGAAACACTGGGGGAAACATTTGAAGTTCCCTTATCAAGAGTTCACACTTTAGGTGTGGGTAGTAGGCATATTAATGACCTCATTCAGGAATCCACACACCTAGGAGGAGGAAAGGGGGGATGTTTATAGCAAGTGCTTTTAAATACTGCTACCTAAATTTCATCAGAGACTTTGTTGATGAACTACAATAATGTATTCCATGATCTTGGCCTGCATTTTCTCATCTGGAAAATCAGGGACAACCTCTCTCAACTACTAGATTGAGATATTTTGAGGATTACATTACAAATGCATGGGAAGACAAGTTGTAAATTATAAAGCATTGTAATTATGATAACTTAGAAATTTATCCAGTCCACAAAAGACATCCCATAAGAAGAGTGGGCTTCTCAGATTCACCAGTGAAGTGCTGAGATTACATTTCCTCAGTAGTCAGAGGAAATTCAAGGGGAAAACGAAGACAAACACACGTGTTATGATTCAACTTATCCTTTTATTCTGTTACAAAACAACAACAAAAAATTCTTCCCTAGTGTTCATTCATTGTTTTTGAACTTCTGTTTAAAGTTTCATAATTCCCACTTTAAAGAAATTTATTGACTAATGGATTTTATGAAAGAAATAGGTAGCTACTTAGCAACGTCTCAAATGGTGAACCATGAAGTTTCATCTCATGAAACACTCATAGGAGTCTCAATGCATTGCAAAAACTAGATCCCGCAATTGGTTTGGATTGCTCATTATATGCCCCTAAGGCTTTAAACTTATGACCCTCTTGTCATTATGTTACACATAATCCTTTTATAACAGATGTATTTGATGTAGGTCCATGTGTTAAGATTTAAACATTTTTTAATAATTGAAACATGTTGTGTGTAATTTTTTGTGAAAGTGGAGTGCTCAGGCCAATAGAAGTAGTCTTACAGATGCACTTGTGTTTAAAAGCAAAATGAATCACTGCAGACAAAATGTAAAAGCTTGTGACAATAGCAGTATACTAAAGGAGTGTCAGACTTACTGCCCTCCCTCTAACTAGCCAGTTGATAATGGGACTAGTCACTTAACTGCTCTAGGTCTTAGTTGTTATAGCGATAAAATGGGGGTAATACCATCACCCATCCCAAAAGTGCTGAGCTTAGTGTGTCACTCATAGCCCTCAAATATTATCTGCTCTTATTATTTATTATTACTGTGGAAGCCTTCATTAGGAATTCATCACAACCCATCGGCAGGGAAGTTTCCATCAAAAAAAAAATTCCAGAAAATACAGTATTGACTTATGTTACTACTTTGCTTTTTCTTCTTCAAATCAGTTGAATATAATAAATACTAAAAAAAATTATTAAATGAATGAATGAAGATTCATTATACCAAAAACTGACTCAAGCTTTACATTGTGTGGGAGCTTCTTACTATGCAGGTTTTTGTGAGAAAACTGCTACTTCTGCAGGATTTTAAAAAGCTGCTAAAAAATCAGTCTTTCTTGCCTATTGTTAAAATTTACTATTAAATTACTCGTGATCCTTAAAAAATAATAACACCCCATGAGTTAAAACCTGACTATTCTCTAGAGATAGGGAACATTCAAGATACTCAATGATTTAGTAATTATAGCAAGGAGGGAAAAAGTAATTTATCAAACCTTAAGAAAGAATTAAGTTTATTGCCTTCCTTTGACTGTGGGAGGTGACTTTTGCCCAAGAAGTACTGCTAATATATGACTGTTTACCAGGTCAAGTCAATATAGAAATTGGACTTCATTTTTGAAAGTGGTTAAATATAAATCATAAATAAATTCTGATTGTAACAGTTTTCATCAAGCCTAGAAAAAAAACAACTCAATCTGTAAAAGAAAAAAAGTGCAGTTTAATAATTATTTTCCTTTTCTCTGAAATTCACTTTTAATCTATTTAAACAGTAAAGGCATGAGATTAAAGAATAGCTTTTATATTTCCATCTGTTCATGTTAGTCTGTTATATGGCATCCTTGGTACCTAGTGAATTGATTCCTTTATTAAGGAAATTTATTTCTCAGGGATTACATAATTGGATTTATGTTACTAATTGCACAGTATTCCTTAATAGACAAATGTGATGAAAATTTTACTAAGAAGAATATTGTCTAATTAACTCACTAAACAAGTGTACCTACTTCTCCAAGATGCTGTCGAAATATACTATGTTTGCTTCATTGTCCATGAAATTCCTGGGAAGTCACTGACCCCTTCTGTAATGAAGGTCATGTTTCTAGTAATCATCAACCTAAATTTATTTTGTATCATCTCTCCTTTTCTTCAGAATTCTTGGTAAAAAGTATGCATTAGACTGGGAGAAAGCAAAACATGCATCTTTTTAATTTACCTCTCAAAGACAGAATACAGACTGTCTCATTAATGCAGTTATCTTTTCTGCTTTTTTGCTATGGCACAGTGAGCATGACAGTACATGGTTACCTATGCTCATTAAAACCCTGGGTAATCATAACGGAATATTAGCAATTGTTCTGGCAGACACTGTTGCTTCATTTCTACAGGTGAATGTATTTTTATCATAAATATGATGCTTTATGGAGCTCTATAATGATATTTCAAAGTTTGCAACTACTACAAGAGCTTCATCTGTGATTCCTTTTCATTAACAATAAAAATTGGCATGCATGCGTTTTGTTCCTTTAGCAATAAAAGCATGGTATGCATGTATAGTGTGTATACAGCATAGGTATTAGGTATAGGTATTATATTTATAATATGGAGACGTATTAGAGCAAAAATTTTCAGTCGAATCTCTTTATTTTTTTGTCATTCATCCATTTGAGGTTTTTGACAGTCAGCAGATTTTTCTGATTCAGGGTGAATAACATAATGCTTGAAACAGAGCCACAAGGAAATGTACAAGCCATTTCACTACACAGTCTCAAATTTATTTTTAAAATAAAAATAAACATAAAACTCCAGACCTTTAAATTCTGTTCTTAAAACATATATGACACTTAGTAAAATATCTTAATTACCAACTTCCCCTTTGCTAATATCCTAGGAAACCTTAAGTATGAAAATTTGAAAGTATACCAACTAAGGCAGAAAATTTTATTTTTTTACCAGATGTTATTAAAGTCATCAATTTGTCAGATTTCTTGTAGGCTGTTTAGGCTCTTTTGTGCTACTACTAAAGTATTTTAATAAAGAGGAATTTTAAAATATATTTTATTAATAATCTAAAGAGAAATAATTACTCAGATATTTCACTTAAGTAACTTCCTAAAATATCCACCACATCCACATACTTTGCAGGTAACTTTCTATGATGATCATCTAAACCCGGCATCAAGATGTTTTCCTACAAAGTGCTCTTTTATTCTTGGGTTTTTATTGAAGTATATTTGAATGAGACCATTTGAGTAATACATTACCAAAGGTTTGGGGGCATTTTGAGCTGGAAACGCAAAGTAAGAGGAGCAGGGCTTCAATTTAGTATCCATAGGCAAAAATACCCCAATTCAGTATGTGGTCACTGAATCCTTCTCTCATTGTAAACTAAATACCTTTTCTTTTCTATATTTTTGCATTTCTAGTAACTTCAACTTTTCCATTTTTGTTATGTGGAAGAACCTTGGACATAGAGGCAAGGCCCAGGGTAAGTGTAAATTGAAATTCCTTTAGCTGTGAGGGTAGTAAAAGTGAAATCACAAGCAGGAGTGACACTTTAGGAAAACATGATAATGACCTGCTTTCAGGTGTGGGAATTGAGTAAGTAAGGGGTATTCAATGAACATGTAAGAAATTCCTGCCCCTCCGAGGGTTTGGAAATGGATGGTAAAACTCCTTTCACTATATAATGCCAAAATATTTAGAAAAAAAATTATGTACAATTCAAACCATAGTGGAGACATTAATTGGTTCTGTGGGAACCAACTATAACACTGTCTCCACCACCCCCTCACCCCCTGCCACCAGCCATGCCATCTGGAGTGTTTGAGATTGGATAGACACAAACTGACCATTTTTATATCACAGGTAATAAAGGAAACTTGAGGCTATTTAAGCCTTGAATAACCTCAAAACAGTTGTTAGATTTTTGTTTCCAATATAATGTTAATTTTATATGTTTTTATACCCTCATTCGTCAGGGGAAAATCAATGATGTCATTTGATAAGACAGGAGTAGACTATGAATATAGATGTTCTGCATCATAACAGGAGTTTTTATTTTCACACCCCTATGGTTTTGATTTTTAAAAATTATTCTTCCTAGTGCTATCAGATCTTCCTCCTAGTGCTATCATGATAACCAGTGCTATACATTTATTTATTTTTACAAGAGTGCCAATTGATTTTTCCCAGATGAAAAACAGAGAGCTTGTTCAAACTACCATGGTGCTTCTTTCAGTTAGATCACTGTGAATAAGCTTATAATCATATTTTATAGCATATGTCAATCTAGTGCTTTAATAAGAAAACTATTTTTTGATAACCTAAGTTTTTTTAAAAAACACACAGGTGATATGATCACATTCATTAGCTGGGGAAGCCACTGACACTTATTTATTTGTGGCATGATCCAATTTCAAAAAGTGCTCTCTTGAACAAGAAATAGCTCATGGACATTGAAGAACTCTTAAATGCCACCTAGGATTTAGTTACCACTGTGAGATTAAAAATGCACTAAAATGCTAGGCAGCTTTTCAGGCTGATCTAGGGAAAAAGAAAAGAGAAAGGATCATCAACCTTTTCAATCATGAAAAAAGTGGGTGATGTTGGGGCTAAAAGGGTCATAAGCCCAGGTAAATAAGAAAGGAAAAAGCATGGATAGACAAGCTATTGTCTTGTAGGCAGGGTGTTCTCCTCAGATTTAGACTATTATACCCAAGTGGACAAATCTAGATTGAATGATACTCCAAATGTCCATCACTGGCAAGATGATGGTTAAGAAGAAAAGGACGAGTTGACACAACCTTGAATACTGAGAAATAATTGAACCTACAAAGCCAAATAAGTTCGAAGACATTTTTTATATCACATGTAAAGAATGAGAAAGCATTGGGGCTTATATTCTGTAGTCATTTTATAAAAGTACCATCTACAGTGGGATATAATCAGAATTATAAAGTGTTCAGTCTGAAGGCTTAATTTAAACAAAGAAAAAAATGGTACTTGAGGCCTACGGCCACAAGTACAATCTCCCTGGATACTGGAGGAGATAGGACAGAAGGTACTGAACAACAAACAATTGCTATTCATACCTTATAGGTCTTATGCAACATTCAGAAGAAACAGTTGTTCAGGTATTATTTATTACTCATGCACAAAACCTCTGTGATACATTTCACAACATCAACCACAGGCTCTTTTCTCAATACAGCCTCCACATCTTAAGTAAGCACTGTGAAAACACACATACACACACACAGATGTACTCAAGCTTTCTCTGAGTCTGCGTTAAAGAAGAATGTGATCCATCACTCATTTCCTTTGATGATGGATGTTCTGGACCCAAAATAGTTAGGATTATAATTTGCACTCTATACCCACTTTCTTCTGGCTGAATCAAATTCATAGCATCTATTTAAATTAGCTAACTATGAATACAAAAGGATGTCAGTGCAGAAGAACACCATTTTATAGAAACCCTATAATCAGAAAATTGATCTTTATGAAGCAAAGAAATCATTTTATGAAAAATCTGTGCTGTAAAATTCACTTAAATAGACTATTTAGTTTATTTAAAATATTTCTTTAACAAAAATTCCATATTTCATAAGATTAAGTACTGTGTTATTACCAATTGTTGGCCTTTGGAAATTGTGTAGTTTCAACTAGATTAAATAAGCAGTATACAAGGCTGAAATATTTTAAAATTTTAAATATTTTAAAACAAAAAATACTATTCATAATTCTGAGAAATCCTGTTTTAATCAAAATGTGCTATTCTGGTTCTTTTGCCCTAAAAGGAATATATTTCTCACGAAAATGAAGCATGGTAGTAAAATTTATTTCACTTAATAGAGCCATGAGTACTCTTTTTTCAAGTTAAGGCCTTTTTTAAGTGAGTTAAAGTTGTGGTAGTTTTTGTTACGGTTCACTAGGCCTCATTATTTTTTGAGTCATGTAATTAAATGATCACATGAAATAAAAACATGACAGTACCTATCAATCAAAAGAGTCCTGTACTTTCAGAGAACAAGAATCAAATGCCAAGGAAAACCCATCCTAAAGGGGCTCCAACTGCAATTGATGTCACAGTGGTTTCAGTAAATAAAAAGGTGATTCACTAAAAAGACAATTTCTGGGACTCTAGCTAGTTATGCATTCTTGAGTTCTTTAAAATCCAAGTTTCAATGTCCTATCATCAGTCATATGCTGCATTTCTGAGAGAAAAAAACCAATATACAAAGTAGTCAATGACATCCAGATAAAACTATTAACAATTTACTTGTCATTTTGCCAACAGCATTTTTTTAAATGACAAAACATAGTCAAAGCAATTTGTGATTAAAGTCAGCCACAGGATCGTGTGTCAGAAAGACTTTTCAAACATGAACTACACCCAGCTGCCTAAAGATGCAATGGACCTTACATTGTTGACTTCCGAATTCAGCTCTTTTTATTATATAGTCATTATCCTTACTCAGGAAGAAGGAGAATTAAAAAAAAAAAAATCTTTTGCCTTCTAACTATTGCAGCTGCTTCTACCAAGCAACAAAAGTTGTTAGAGAAATCATATATACACATACATGTAAAATTAGGGAAACAAGCTGCTTTATTGCCCTGATTTAAAATAAGCTCAATCAGTAGAAAAGAAAAATGCTGTAATATTCAGCTTGATGAGCAGCTGAAGGCAAAAATACACTCAGACACAGTTTTAGAATTCAGGATATATCTTACTCAGTGATGTTTGAATGAGATGAAGGACATTTCTCTTCTTGATTTTTTTAAACCACTGAGTAAACAAGTGGGATTTATGCAGAAAATGTAACCCAAAATAGACAGACGTGTAAAAATTTCTTAAATATGATCCTAAGGCTATAAAGGCATAAAAAAACAAGCTTTACTCCTGTTTAATTCTAATTTACAAAATTATATCATTTTAAAAATCCTAATTATGAGAATTCTTGATTAAAAGAATAATTTTCGTAAGTCGGCAATAAAATGTAAGTTATGCAGAACTGATTGTAAATAATCACCCTTTAGGAGGAAAACAAATACATCAACTGTATTCCAAAGCAAAAATTAAAATATGGATTAATAAAATTACAAAGATTAAATCAATAGGCATTTAAATCAACTTGTCAAAGGCCTAGGTAAAAAAGACAATCTGAGTATTAGAAAAATATGAAATCAGTCTTACTCTTGACGGTCGCTGTCCGGGTACAGTTGTAAAGAATAGCCAACTCCCCAAACACTTTTCCTGGACCCATGGTGCACAACTTCACACCTTCTTTTGTAACTTCAACCTTCCCATCTAAAAAGGAGAGGAGAAAATATGTTATGTCAATTCTTCCTCATGCTTCATTTCATTTGTTGCATTTTCAATGTGAGATGAGGAGTGCTAGGCTAATTTGTAAAAATGCAAAGCAGTTACCAATTAAAACAAAACTTTCACCAAGAAGCAATGCAAGAAATGAAATAAAACATATGTTAAGAAACCACATCTTTCCTTAAATTCATCACTGATACGATTTGAGATGAGACTCAAAGAAACAACAGGAAAAGAGAGAAAATGTAAACATATGAAATTATTCCAAATGTGATATTAGTAAACCATAGTAATTCTAATTTTAACATCGTTTTGAATGTGAAAGAAAACTTAAGTGGGTACTTTTTCTCCAGCATACTTCATACTTGGAAATTCTCGTTTGAGCGAGGCAGCTATTATGAAGAGAGAAATTACTTTGACACTTAGGCATCATTTAATTGTAGCTCATGATATCTTTTTATATTTAAACATCTTATCTGACTTGCACAAGACTATTTTATCTGCTTCCCAGCCCCGCAATGTTGACTGTAAGAAAAAACAAACTACAAGGGATGAAGGAAAAGAGAGACGTGTTAGGACTGCTATGTTCTACAAAGGAGTTGGAAAATGAAATGCTAAAGAAGGAAAAAAGCCAAGGAAACACCATACACTGGCTATACATTGTTGCCTGCAAGTAAGCAAAATGCTATTCATGGGGGACATGAAAAAAAATACACATTTTAAAAAGTCATAGCTATGCAAACTAAAAAATTCCATCATCCAACACAACCAAGGTAGAAATAAAAAGACAACACAATCCATTCTTGACTTACTCCCAGCCTTTTATTTTTCCCCAAGTTACTTAACCACAGTACACAGAAGAAAAGCCTAAGAATTAACTTGTCATTAAAAGGAACTAATGCTTCAGTGTTTTCCAAACTTCAGACCTTCATGCCTCGACTTCATAATTGTTCCTTTGTGTGCATCTTGTAATCTTTAACATTTTACGGGGTTGACGTTAAACTCACTCCCTCCCTTTTTAAATCAACTTGCTTTTATCTAAGCAATAATATTTGTAAAATCCTAGGTATGATGTGCTAATTAATTTTTTCAAAGACTTATTGAAATAAAATCTTAAATATTAAAAAAAATTAAATTTAAGATCCGTCCTTCATAGGACATTGTTCTACCCTGAAAACCACCTTGGAATGAACAAATCAAACAATTCAAAAGGTTTGGAAATACTTGCTTACATAGGTAAGGCCACTCAAACATTCCAGCTTTCTCATCTCTTGTTAGTTGAGTGTAGGAAAGAAAAATCCTCCCCTTGATAGGTACATCAAAACTGGTCCAGTAAGTTCATCTTTTCATAAACTTCAGATGTTTCCAATGTCATTTTCCCACCTTTCTTTCAGTGACAAGTCTATTCCTCTAGAAATTTCACCTGCCACTCAAGAATGAGAGATAGGACATAATATAAAATTATCTAAAGTTAGACCAGAAGTTACGTTCTGGTTCTCTTATTTGTTCCTTATTAGCCTTATGACCTTGGGCAAATTGCTTAACTTCTCTATGCCCCAGTTTCTTCTTTAGTAAAATGGATACAATAAAAGTACCTATCTCATTGGGTGGTTGTTAAAATTAAGTGAAATAAAGCAGGTAAAATGCTTAACACAGTGTCTGGCACATAGCAAATGCTTAATAATGCTTGATCCTATTACTGGTATTTATTTTTATTATATTTCTCTCTCACCATTTATATAGAGATATGACTTATTAGATTACATTGAAGTACAATATTCTGTCATCTACTACAGAAACTTACCAAGGTTTTCATTTTTTTTAATGGAGAATTTGTTTTCAGATTCTTTCTCTATGGGGAGTTGAGGAGATAACTTCTTGTATCAAAGCAATATCACACCCAAAGAAGAAAACGGGTGCTCAAGAAATCACATTGATCTATCTGGAAGAATGCAATGTCTTTGTACTCTTCTGTATTTGTCTATATCTGGCCAACATAGGCAAATCTGATATAATGTTGCATTAGCCATTACAGTCTAGTGGTGGAGACTCCCAACATAGTAATAGCTTTCCAAAGCATTATAAAATTATCTAGATCTAAAGCTCCTAGTGTCAATCATATTAATAGAACTAAAAGCAACATGAACAATGCCTAAAGAATATTCATAAATAAGTGATTTTGTGCAAATCCACTTCTCTCTTTGGGTTTGACAGTGAAAAGTTTTCAGTGGAAAGGGACCACTCCACTCTTTAGTAGGAGTAAGACCACTCCTAAGAATTCTGCTGGAGCTGACTGTGGTGGCTCATGCCTGTAATCCTAGCATTTTGGGAGGCTGAGGCAGGAGGATTGCTTGAGGCCAGGAGTTCGAGATTGACCTGGGCAACATAGCAAGACCCTACCCTGTCTCTACAATAACATTTTAAAAAATTACCCAGGCACGGTGATGCATGCCTATAGTCCCAGCTACTTGGGAAGCTGAGCCAGGAGGATTGCCTAAGCCTAGGAGTATAAGGCTGCAGTGAGCTATGATTGCATCACTGCACTCTAGCCCAGGTGACAGAGTGAGACCTTGTCTCAAAGAAAAAAAAAAAGGAATCCTGCTGGACTACTGGACAGTTTGGGAGTTATGCCTTCTCAAACAATAACTGGCCTAAATAAAAGACAAGGAGGAATATCAGGACTGTTGTTTTATCTCAGTGGTTCCTTAAAGGAAATTGGTGGACCTATCATACCAGAACTAGTTTATAAAATTCAGATATCCCCCTATAGGAAATTGTCAATGTCCCTCCACCACCATGAGTACCATGCTCAGTCCTACTGCCACTTCCTCCCCTGGAAAACCATGCTCATAAACACTGATCTGTTTTAAGTTATGGACAATTAATCTTGTAGCTGATTATGTTTCCTGTTCTCATATGCCCTCTAGAAGGCTCACAGGCAGAACTGTATAAGACTCTGAAGTCTTAAATTTGTGTACAAACTCACTTCTAGTTCCAATTTATTTGTCTGATCTTATTTTATATTTGCCTAAATTCCTTGTGTTTAACTTATTTTTTATAAAGTGGGTATAAATTATATATATAATATATATAAATTATTCATATATATCTGAATAATCAATGCTGGTCACAGAAGGTTGTATTCCATATTAATTAGAATAACTAAAATTTTTTTTAAAGATTTAAACAGATTGTGTTTGAGAAATAGCAATTTTGATGTAAAACATCTTTTCCAGGTTAAGTTAAACACTGGAGATTCAATATATTCACAACAGTCAAGGAAGTAAGGGATCTGATATAATATGATAGATGAGAATGTTCCAAAAAGCACTGTATTTTCTTAATGAACAGAAAAACCTAAATGGTAAACAGAAACACCTTGTCTGTAACTTGTTAGTCTGAGTCATAATTTGACTGTTTATCCTTCCACATACCTGTTATGTGAATGGGGAATGAGTAATTCAGGGAGGCAGTACAGACTGGGTGCTAACAAGAAAGTTAGGTATACACTCGCCATTAATGACAGTTCTTGCAAAGATATTTAGAAGTATCCCAATTTTCCAAGAGTCCAGTAAAGTGAGTTATTGATGTGAAAATGGTTAAGCTCATTTACCAGACCACACACCAGCCCTAGAGCAAAATTAGTAGTGATTACACATTTACAAATGATTTCCAAGTACAGACTGTGGTTCACTTCAGAAAGCTAAGAATAAGACAGTCAAAACGCATATATCCAGTGGCCCCTAATCCCACCTAATCAACTTCCTATAAAGTATTAGGGTGGTCATGAAGCCACTTCCCTAGTCTTATAGTCCTTTATGGGATTGTTTTTACTTCTTTTTCACTCTGTGGCTACCTCTGAGATTTGTTTTAAACTGATTCCACTTGCATAGAAAGTAGGTGGACCTATGCATGGTTATTTTCATGGTGGTGGGGTGGATGTGGGGTAAAAGAAATAAGAGAAAAGTCAAGTAGGCTGAATACATAGTACATTTTTGCCAGAGGCTTCCACCAAATTTAGAAAGAGCTCAGCTTGGATGTTTTTATATAATTATTATTTGCTACTAACTTTAGAAATGCATTTTGATGAATTTACTATAGGTCATCCTTGATTAATGTGATTTCTGTTTCTTTAAAGAAACAGAAGAGATTCACTAGCATTTATTCATGACTATTTTTAATACTTTAATTCTCAAATATGTTAGATTTTAAACCAAAGATTTTTGTTTCTGAGGAGTGGCAGAAAGTCATTTTCAGAACATCTTGGTAAAGTTCTAGACTTTTTCTATTATTTTCCCTAAATCCAACAGTTACTAGAGGCTATTAAAACTGTTACTTGGGGAACTAATGGTAATCCAAAATGTGGTTAATCTGTATATCCTGCTTCTGCTCCTTTTATTTTTTTATTTTTTAAATGTAATACTGTTGGTATTATTTTCATTGTGCCTTCTTGACATCACCTCCATAAGGAAAAATATAAAGAAACATTTAAATCATTTTACTTTGGATTTTGCTAAATTGCTAAAGTTGTCTGCATGAGAGAAGATGTTGAAACAGTTGGCTAAGATAAAGTTTAAAAGGTTATTTATAGGCACATTTGGCTCTTTTATCACTCCTGCCATTGCCATGAATAATTGAAAGATGTATCACAGTAACTGGAACGTATTTTTCATCCTACTTCAGGTACCATATGCCATTTATGATCTGGAATGGGCTGAGTCATAAGTCTGAAGTCTTGTCATTTTGAGCAGCAATCAATCTATCTTCTGGTTTTTGGCACCACTATACATGTTCTTCCCTTGGGAGATACCAAGCGTTATGGGATCCATTATAAAGCAAATATAGTTTTGTCTGTCTTTTATAAGAATCAGTAGGCCCTATAAATAAAGGAAAAAACTGAGTTTATGAGAAGACCCAGAATCTCCTGGCTTGTTTATCGTTATGAGTTTTTCACTAACCTGCGGTTTTGTGCCATAAGGACGTTCATGATAAATAGAATCAGCTTAGAGATTTATTATCGGCAGGCAAAAATAGAATGGCTGCCAATAACCTAATTATAATCACTGTGCTTCGTTCCAACAATCTTGGTTGGAACATTCAGGACAACTTGATTGGCCATTAAAGTGATTCAGGTGTTACATCAAAGGTCCTGTCTAGACAAGACCTCTCATTTCTTTTCTCTTCTGATCTCACTATATTTTCATGATTTTGTAGGTTAGAGACCACAGCTTTTATGTTGTATATTCTCTCATAAGGGTTTATGTAGTTGCTAAATTCAATATAAATATTCAACATTCTGGTGGTTGAGCTGTGTTGTCACCACTGTAAATGTATTTTCCTCTGGGAGATGAGGGTCATCTATGTATCTGCTTTCTTAATGGATTAGGAATACTATTATATCAGACTTTCCTTGCAGGATCATTTTAGATTGGGGGTATTGCCATTTGGGGAAGAAAGTAGAAATTGACCAGGCTGCTATGGGGTTAACTATGGGGAAAAGACATCCAATTCCCAGGGACAGACTATAAACTTAGATATCTCCCTCAAACCTATATTTCTTATTTGTCATTTATTCATGTTTTTCTTGAGCCAGCATAAGAAGGAAAAGGATGGCCCCATGGCAACATGCAATTTTGTTCTTGAACTAAAGAATGGCAGTGTGTCAGTATCTTATCAGTTGTCAGTTTAAGATATATGGTCTCTCCGGATCTGAACTCCTGCCCCTTAGATGATGTGTTGCCCCTTCAAAGGATTAATCTTGATGTTTGAAAATCATTTTTTCATCCCTGAATAAAAGCCTCTGAGAAGTTGCTCTATTTTAGTATTATGTATTCCTTTCAAAGTTTGCTGTACCCACTTCTAGTTGGCTATGTATCTTGCTTATTAATTTATTAGACATACATATTTAGTAGAGTTTTTTTCCTATTTGTGTATTCATAGTTTCTTTAACAATCAGGTTCTTATAATATTTTAGTTAGGACAAAGCTTCTCATTCAAAGAGGTTACTTTTCTTTGATATCATCATAGCAATCACTCTTCCAGGAAGCTGAAAAGTACTAGCTATCCAAATGGCATGAAACAATGTGAGATGTAAAAGTTGAAGTTGAAGCTCCATGAGTGAAGACCTTGGCTTCTCCTTCAATTAGGCAAATCTGATTTCCCTTCTGGTCATGACTATTGTAAATACACTTGTCACAATTTTTCATTACACTAAATTACAACAAATTACAATATGTATAGTTTATAAAATAAAATTATTATAGTATCTTTGGTAATGGATAAAAAACATAAATAAGCTATCCAGAACTAAAAATCTCATTTATGGAAAAAAGTTAACATGAACATCAAGATATCTCAACTTTATTTCTTTTTGTTTGTTTGTTTTGCTTCGAATTCTGAAGTCATAGGGTATACATACATATTCACAAAGAAAACCTATATGAGGACACAGACTAAAATTTAAGCAATTTAAATATTTGGATAAAAAGAATCATCTGAACCACCAGAATGAAAATCTGGAATGAGCAACTTACACTGAAGCACTTCTGTCCCTGGAGATAGTAAGGAAAGGAGAATATACTAAATGTATTGTAGATGGGTCAACCATTTATCTGACAATGAACAGGATTCTGGAGGGATTTCACAATGTTCTTCCCCAGCATCATGGTTCTATAATCTTTCTATACATTATGTTCTGAAATCTTAGCACTTTAAAACATATTGAAATGCACTAGATAAGTGTTTGTGGACTGATTTCAATTTCCAGTAATGAGGAAAGCTAAAGACAGGCCAGAGAAGCAATGTGTGCACATAGGAAAGGAAAGGGAAATAGACTAATCATCCCCTGAATAAATGAGAGTTGAACAGATAATTTAATTGTCTTAATTAAGTTTATTAAGCTTAATTCCAGCAATGTATCATATAATGCATTCTTGCTCTATTATTTCTATAACATATGAGCACCTTCAATTAGCCTATACAATGAATAGCTATTTCTGTTGTTCCTCAGAGGCAGGCAAATGGCAAGAGTACTACTATCACTACAGATTTGTGGGCAGTCATCAGGTGATTTTTGTTTTTGTTATGTTTTAATATTAAGCTTGGGAGAGTTTATGATATAATGCAACATTTCACAACTGGAGACAATTTTACCACTAGGGAACATTTGGCAATATCTGGGAACATTTTGGTTATCACAACTGGGGATCTACTGGCATTTAATGGGTAGAGGCCAGGGTTGCTGCTGAACATCCTACAATGCACAAGATGATGCCCCCACAACAAAGAATTATTCAGCCCAAAATGTCAGGAGTGCTAGAGTTGAGAAACCCTGATATAAAGTAAATCCATGCATGTACAAAATACTCTACGTTTAAAGGGAAAATTTTGACATCCACTATGTCATTTTAACTTCCACCAGTTGTAAACTACAAGCTAAATAAAAGGGTAGCACCAGGTTGCAATATTTAAGTAAGCCATGTCGCCAGTGGATTGAATAAAGCCACAAAGCTAGTTTACTGCATAATTTTCCCCAGCAGATGTCACCTGGAACAGAAGTAATTACAGAAATTTCTAAGTAAGACTTATGAAAATATCCTGCTGATGTTAGAATGGCATCCTTTCTCCAAACATACTTGAGAATTTCAGATTCTGGCTCCACCTTGGACTAGTTGTGGGATCTTGGATAAGTTATTTAACTCTCTGCCTCAACTTCCTCACTACAGATTTGGGATAATAGTATCTTGTTTCACAGGGTTATGATAATTGAATTAAGCAATACATGTAGCAAGACAAAGAATATATAAGTTAACAGTTTCCTTTTTTAAAAAAAGAAAATAAAATACTTGGAGAGACAGTTTTAAGGAGGGAGAGGCAGGCCTCTAGGTCATGGTTCATAAAATTTAGGAGGGGAAAGAGCAGAGTGATAAATGAGCAGAAGCAGTGAAGGGAAAGGATGGGCAAGGAGCTAGAGGTTACAGAGAAAGAGGCCAGTAGAAAAATCTCACACTGAAGAGGCTGGAGGACTTCTAGTAAAAGGGATGTCTAATACACAAAATTTAGTTATTTGTTGCCAGAATGAATGTCCTACCCTTCTCTCCAAATTGCCATTAAAGTCTGCTTCACTCTAATTTTCTTATGTGATGGGTTTGGGAGAAGATGAAAGCTTGAGGGAAGGTTTATTGTTTGGACATGTCAATGAACAGAAGGGCCAGGATGTGAAGAATGAGTGACAGAGGGGGTTGGGGGGCAGGAGATTTGGAGTAATTATGTAAATTACAGAAGCATGAGACACTAAGGACTCAGGAATTTGCAGATGTCTTAGGGTAAGACACTGGCCTTTTCACAGAATGTCAAATGGATACTAAATCCAATTTCATATACATTTCAAGGCTATTAGAAGGTAAATACAGTCTCATCCCTCACTAGGGTATATGTAGGGATTGGTTCCAGGACCCCCACATATACCAAAATCCTCAAATACTCAAGCCCCTTAGTCTGCCCTCTGTATAAGTGGGTTTCCCATCCTGAGAATGCTGTATTTTCCATCCATGTTTGGTTGAAATATATTGGATCTGTGCAGTTCAAACCTATGTTGTTCAGGGGTCAACTGTACTGTCAACAAGGAGATGTTGCTTCAATCGGAGATTATATCTCCTCTTTCCAAGTCCGTTAGACACCTTTGTTTAGCTTCATAATGGCTCTTATGAGGCAGAAAGAGGAGACACTTAAACCAGAAGTTCTAAGCTGATATCCTGGTCCTTACTGCTCTTAAACACATTGGACCTTTTGGCACTTAATTTCTGCATCAGTGCAATGGGAATAATAACTACACGCTTCACAGGATTAATATATGAAATTTATGTGAAAGAGCTTTGCCTGTGTTGAAGCTTTCTGTTAATATTAGTATATACTAATTGAGGGGATAATCATTTAATTCCTATAGTGTCTGGTTGTAGAAAGTAGGCATTTAGTAAATAGTCATTGGTAAATACATTGGAATGTTAGTCAAAATGACCACTACTACTGTAATTATACACGTGTGAAAGCCTTAGGACTGCATTTTAATATCACTACCTATATAGTCCAGAAGAAGAAAAACAGCAATAATTAAAAGTGTCAACCTCCCACTGCACTTATTGAAAGTACGTCTGTACTACAATTTACTTCACCTAGCGGTACAATACATTTCCTGCCATGAGAATTTTTGACAGTTTAAAATATCTGCACTTGATGTGATATATGTATTTTTTCCCTTTATATGAGAATAGGATTCTCCAGAGTGTACAATGAGCACTTACCTACCCACATACTTTTTTTAAAGCAGAGAAAAAACTAAAACAAAGACTAACCACATACCCTGCAAAATAAACATCTATTTAAAAAGGTGAAAAGAATGCTTTTGAACTTATTTTTTCAAACATAGTTATACAAATGGCCTGGGACAGGTGGAGGGTGAGAGGACTTGGTTTAAAAGTTATTACCCATACAGAAAATGATGGCCTTTGTCCTCCAGCACCAGACAGAGTAAGGAGGAAGCAGGGAAATATTTTAACAAGAGACACTGAAGGTAGAAGAAAACTGCTGAACACTCCTCTATTTGGCAGTCAAGGAAAATGGTATAATAGAATAAAGTAATGCATAAAGAGAGCTTTATCAACTGATAAATGGATAAACAAAATATAGAGTATTATTCAGCCATAATAAAGATGTATTGATACATGCTTTAATGTGAATGAATCTTGAGAACATGCTAAGTGAAAGAAGCCAGTCACAAGAACCACATATTGTATAATTCCATGTATATGAAATGTCCAGAATAGCCAGATCTACAGTTTAGAGGCAGAAAGTAGACTACAGTTGCCAAGGGTTAGGAGGAAAAGATTGGGGTGTGATGTCTAAGGAATGATGGAATTTCCTTGTGGGGTAATGAAAATGCTCTAAATTTGACTGTGGTGATAGATGCACAACTTTGTGTATTAAATGACATTTATTTAATGTATTAAAAGATATTGAATGGAAAACCTTAAGTGGGTAAATTGTATAGCATGTGAATTATATCTCAATAAAGCTGTTAAAAATAAGGATTAGCATAGTCCCATAGTAATTGCTCACTGATAAGATTAGTCACTAATGGCATTAATAGTATTATAATATATTTTATGACAATGTTAAGAATCAGAGATGCTTTGGCTTCTCACTCTTCCTCCAGTAATCACTCTTCTACTCTCTTCAGGACAATTACACCACATTTTTCACCATCTTTAATAACCTGTTTTTGCTTCCAAAATTGCCATCCATCTCTTGCCAAATTCACTTTATGACAAAGAACACCAAATTATCTTTAAGTCATGCAATCCATGATAGCAATACTTTTTACTGTGAGCACATTTAATCTACACAATTATATCCACTAAAACTCTACTTTAAGCCCTTGTTGACAACAACTGACAAAACTTCTTTCCAGGATTCTCTGCTGTCAAACTATACTGCAAAGAGAATGGAATAATTCCTTGAATATTATTCTTCCAAAGTATCCCCCTGCTAAGAAATTCACCCTAGTTTCTCTGGAGTCAAATTCAAATCACTAGCAATGTGTGTCCAGTCTTTCCACAGACTGGGATCTTCTCTAAATGAACCTGAGTCTGACTCTGTCATTCTCTTATTCAAACTTCATGGTCTAGCTCAGAGTCCTTAACCTAATGGAACTCAAGGATCTGTGAACCTGGATAAGAAAAAGAAGTACATCTTTATTTTTACTAACCTTTAATTGAAATGTAGCATTTCCATAGTGACAAACCATATTAGTTTAACAGTACCTGTGGCATTGTCACCAATAGAGAATGCATTGTCTTACTATATGACAATTGTTGCAAATATCTGTGAGTATTGTTTATGCTCATCACTCCTTCAAACTGATGTTGGTTATTGGATACATTGTTAGGTCTTATTATTTAATGTGTTAAATAAAAATTCACATCCATTAGTGAATAATAATTTTGTTATTATTTTAGTTATTTTTTCCAATATAACTGTTCTCTTGGTAATTCAAAATGGTATATTTTATGCACTTAAAAATATTCTGTAATGAGGTCCACAGGCATCAGACTTCCAAAGGGATCCCTGGCACAAAAAAGCTTAAGAACCCCTGGCTAGCTGAATAAACTTCTAACATTCGACACAAAATGTTTAACTTCTCTTCATCATTGAATTTGCCATTCTTTTAGACTTCTATGATGTTTTTGCCATAATAAAGGGCCAGCATAAAAAAAAGGCAAGATGTTCCTTCTCTTTACTTATCCAAGTGCTTGCCTTCCTCATACACACCACTGCCAACTCAGCTTCTTCATAAAGCCATCCTTGGGTATGTCTAGGAGTCCCATACCTTCCAAAACCCTGATAAAACTCTGCCACTAAGTGTAAAGATTTGTAAAGCTGCAACTATTTAAGCACTCATATTGTCTTCAGATTTTCCATATATATTCCCTCGTGTTTGTTCTCTCCTACTAAATTGAAATTTATTTAGAGTAATAGTTTCTTTATTTTCCTTCCTCATAGAATCTTACTGTTGTATTAATCAATATGGTTGATGGCCCAGAATTTGTCTGAGAAAAAGATAAAGTAAATGTTTAAACAACCAAGTTATCCTAGTTGGTTGGAGTACTTGTTAGAAGTCCAGCATCATGGAGTCCAACTCATTGCTTGCCAACTAACTTTAATTAGCTCCCTGGCCATATGGCTTGCCTCTTACCTTACAGTTATTTATTAATATGTGTTTGGACATAGTAGGGATGGGGAAAGTGTTTGGCTCTACCAGCACAAATCCAATAACACACACACAAAAAAGAAAACATAAACTATATGCACTGCTTAGAAAAATGAAAACATAAACTAGACATACTGTTTAATGGAAACTATAAAAATATAAACTTTATCTAGGATGTTAAAAATACTTTTGTCTCTTAACACATTTATGTTAATCACCCTTCTATTCTATTACTGAGGAACTTTTTATAAAGAAACCTAGTAAGTTTAAAATATTTAAAAGGATATGAAGTTCTACCTAGTCTTGAGTAGCTATGAATTAAAGAAACTAATTCCTATAGAAAAATATTATTCCTAATAACTCAGCAGCATCCATGAATAATTTGTCCCTATCTAAAAATGTCTTAAATCATTTATCTTTTGAATTCAAGCACCTCTAAATGGTATTAATGTCCATATTTCTTTTCCAGTTTTCCCAGATTTTAGTTCTTCCACTGACTCACATCAAGAACAGATAGAGTTTTTAATCTGAGGGTCTGGTTTCTTTTTCTTTTATAAACTCTCTCCCCCGACAGACAGACGTCCGTGAAGTAAATAATAAGAGGAATTTGCACTCTGCCTCAAGACAGTGATGATTATCAACAGACAAAAAGTAAAAAAAAAAAAAAATACTGTATTTTAAGTTACAAAGATTATGAAATAGAAGCTAAACTAAAGCTGTGTTTCCATCCATTAGATGGTTTCTATATAAAAATTGGTATAAAAATATACCTAAATAATATTACAAGAAAACTCTGGTATCTAAATATAAATATAACATAGAAAGCTGTTAGTGCAATCTGGTCTTAAATTATGCTTGAACCCTAAGAAAACACACTGCCTTGTATACCACTGCAGCTTCAGGGGAAAAAACAATGTTCAAGTTTACTAGCCCTGGGCCTTCATTTTTAAAGTTTTCCTGACAGACTTTGAAGTCCTTGGTCTCCATTGGGAAAATAGAAAGGGCCAGTTGACGTCTCCAGGATTATAAAGTAAGAATAAAATTAAAGCTCCAGAGTGAGACCAAGACAAAAGAGCTTACATAAATCCTTCATATTTCCTACATATTTTATTCATTACAAAGCACAGCAAAATCAGAAGATTTTTCCTGTGCTTACACCACCCTGTAGAAACGAATAAACACTAGAGGTACTGTACTATTCAACCCCATTTTGAACAGTATACAAGTTTGACCACAAACTAAAATCCAGTTGCTAAAATGAGTTGGCTTGGGGTTAGAGGAAAGCTAAAACAAGTCCAGGGAAATACTGTACCAAATAAAAAACAATTCAGTATAGATATTTATATTAGATAAGGTAGCTTGAAATTACATTAATAAAGATTACTATTTTCTTTTTTTTTCTTTTTTAAATGTCATTTTGGTCTTTACTTTTGGACATGTAGCATGTTTTAATAAATTGGTTTTACATGTGCTACTTTTTATAACATCAAAAGAAATAAAATATATTTTTCATAAATTCCTCATCACTGTAAGTTCACTTTCAAATAAATATAAGTAGCAGAGCAGAACAATGTGTTTCCAAATACTGTCCAGTGCAACACTGACAGTTACAATTACCATATTCAGGAAGCCTGAAAATTAAGATTTATGTAAGACAAATAAATTTATGGTGAGTTTCATGGCCACCTGTTCCTGGACCTCCTCAAGATTTCTATTTTTTTTAAAAAATGCCAGCGGTATATATCAAACAAAGATATGTGCTTTTAGCACACCAAGAAGATAATGGCATAGAGACAAATCTGTTTTTTCTTCTTGTTCATTTGTTGTTTGCTATTGAAAAATATTACAAGCTGGCATTTATTTGATAAATGAATAAGGATCAGTGTCTTCAGCTCTATAGGTAGAAAATGCAGTCACAGTCCTAAGAAAGGACCCGGTTGAATTTCAAAGGAAAATAATACACTTAACGTGAGTATCATGGCAGTATCAAAATGAATTAAAAGCAGGAACAGATAAAAATTCTCCAGAGATGATCCACACCTGCAGTGAGACACATACATTTAGAGGCAGAGGCCACAGAAAAAACAAAAATCCCTATGTGATGGGGAAACATGAATATCAACTTGATGAAAGATTCCATGTTTTTGATGGGCAAAAAACATATTTTTGTGTCCAGTACAAATATATGATACCCTCAAAGACATTAGATTCTGGGTTGAACAATGATTACCTATACACATTAATGAGTAGCCATTTATAATCTTGAGTTTTTTGGTCATATGCTAGAAGACAATGAAACGGTCACTAGATTATTCTAAGTAGACATATTATATAGCTTTTTGCAGTTTCACACAGGCATGTTGCAGCCAAGTCTTCCAAAGTAATTCTAGCAAGAAACTGAGTTGGTTATGACTTCCTGCTGAAGAGAATTAGACAATTCAAGCCCTGTGCATTATGACTAGTTATGGAAGTGGTTGCATGTGGTAGATGGAATATGAATGTTATATTATAGAAGACGTAGGTGAAGAGTAAGAGTTGGAGAGAAGACTCAGACAGAAATGGAAATGGTGGGTGAATGTATTGTGAAATAATAAAAAAGAGTTAAAGTTAAGGAAATAGGATTAATATAGCAAATAGAAAGGTGGTAAGTTAAGGCACCAAAAATAACAGTTTAGTATTTCTGATTACCTGGGTTTTTGTGTTGGCCATTAGGAGAACACTGTCTTTCTTATACACTTCCTGAAAACTGGTTAGAGCTAAACCCACAGTGATGCTAAATCTTGCTGATAGTTCTTCATGGGACTCTTTATATGTATAGCCCAAAGGGCTTAATTGTGTTGGTCAACTAAATATTCAGTCATTGGGAGAGTTACAGGAGTGGACTGGGGCTGGGAGGGAGATATTATTACTATCAGGTCCACAATCCCTTATCTGTTCTCTAAATCCCAAAGGTATTTTCCCATTTGGCTTCAAAAATTGACATGAACTAATATGAGGCTACTAATAGTCTAGTTATTTGACGTAAATGACTATTTATAGATTGTGCTGCAGAAAGGTTAATGTGTTTGGTTACAGATGATGTTCCACACTCAATTGGGGTATTATAGAACATGTAGTATATGTACTATATTACTTTTCTAAAATCTGAAAACATGAATTCTGAAACATCTAGTCCCATCTTGCAGACGTGTACTGCTTTACTGTACTCTGGACAAGGCTTCTCCCTTTATTGTGGGTGGGTCCTTGTATGAACTATGGAAAAAGTTTGCCTTTCAAATGAGAAACGGCTTCTGAGAGAGAGAAGTTTAGGAATGTACGTACATAGAAAGGTATTTCTTACTCTCTTGGATTCAACCATAAGATTGTCAAGAGGGACCTAGGAAAATGCCTATGGTAAGGGCTTCATCCTTCCCAAAGTGTAAGGTTAAAATGGAGAAAGTATGTTAGGGAAAAACTATGTTAGAGAAGCAGAACCTGAACTAGGAGATGAAGATCAAATCTAACGGGTGAGGACAGTTGTTTTCTTTTGATTTACAATTCAAGGTGGCAAGGTTCCTTTACATAATTGGTTTATGTGGAAGATGTAAAGTTCACATTCTTAAATCCTAAAACAATTTGCAGAAACCTTAAAATGTTTTATAACAACCAATGCATTTTAGAAATAGAAAAAAATATATAAACTTATTCCAAAAAAAGTTTGGGATGCATTATAGCAAAAACTCATATAGAGAGAGATAGCTAAGAAGTAAAGGATGAAGAAGAACTAGATCAAGGATTCCTAGATGAGGAATGCCAAAGTAACAAAGCATAAATTCTGAGCTTCCCAGTGACCAGGGAAATCAGGCAAACATATTACTTCTCTTTCCTCATATGCAGGAATACTATGAACACTTCTGGTAGATTCTGTTATGAATTACTAAATATTCACCTTTATTGAACTACTTAAATGAGAAAAAGTTGCAGAATACTTTTCAATAGAAACCCAGGGCATTTGAATCAATGTACATTCACCATTGGACTCCACTTCTTAAGAGCAGGGGCAGGCTTTTCAAATGTATATTCTCAGTTTCAAGCATCCAGCACAAAAATGATAGATAAACATTTGTTGATTGAATGTTTGAATAGGGTTTAGAGGTTAATGTGAAGATATTTCTTCATAGAGATGAGCAATTTTTTTAAATGAGTGTTTTAATGTTGAAGAAGAGCTGCAAGGCTATTTTCAACTGATTTATTCAGTTAGCATGGCAGGCAGTTGCAGACAGTGAATTATGTGTCCAGTCACACAAGACATTTTAAGACCTATGAGTCTCCCCCAAACGTAATGTTATCAAATGTCCTTTTGCTAAAAATACTGGAATCAAGTAATTATCTACTTTTGAATTTTAATGAATAGGCCATCTGCTCATTCAAATTGAAAAAATGAAATTTTTCTACAAATTAACTATTTGATGAGATGTCTCTTGTGACTAAATCTCCTTCACTATTTTTTGTTTGTTATATTTAACCTAAAGGTGACACATAGAATATTATACCAAGTTTTGTAAACTAGAGTATGGAAAAATGTTTTCTTTGATCATGTAATAATTGTAGTTTATGTTCCTTTGACAGGTTATATTTATAATTTTATCAAAGGCTAATTTTTATTAACATAATTTCCACAAATACTCTATTAAAATGAATCACTAGGAAGAAAAATGTGTCCATTTTCTCCTGTGATGATTATGACAAAGCTTTAAATTCTAAACATACTCTGTTTTATGGATTATCACTATAATCATACCAATTGTTTTCAAACTCCTTATTCTCCATTCTGAGAACACTTTGATTCCTTTATGTTGTACTCTCCTATATGGCAGCCAATTGCCACATGGTGCTATTTAAATGTAAATTAATTAAAATATAAATAAAATGTAAAATTCATCCACTTTGCTGCACTAACCACATATACTTATCAAGTTATCAAATGTTACACGTGGCTAGTGGTGGTAACACTAGTGAAGAACATTTACACCCTTCACAAAGTTCTCCTGGACAGCACTGCATCATCCTTCTCTAACCATTATCCCCATGAAGAATCATTCTTTATTTCAGCAATACAGACTAACTTTTTCAAACCAGTCCCAAGATTCCCCCCACTCAGTTCTTCAAATTATTACTCCCTTCCACAATTAGTTGACTTATCTAACATCTCCAAAGGTCTTGGGGGGGCGGGAACATACTTTGTGTATTGTTTCATGAAACAAAAACAAAATTGGTGTACTTCATAAATAATGCATTATAGCCGCATGACTTTGGCAGAAAATATACTTCATGCATACCAGCAGCTGAAGCTTCCAGCCTAATTAAAAATGAAAATACTATTACAATCTGAAATCATATCAAAGTTATAAAATTAGTATGCCTGACATTACAGTTACAGAAAGAATTCAAGATGCTGCCTTTTAGAAATGAATTTGTTGTCTTCTCTTCTATTTCCAAAGACAAATACAAGTTCTCTACCTATTATATCAAATTGAACTAGGATTGAACCATCTCATCTGAACTTACTTGGTAGCAGCTTTAAATCTGTATGCCTGTCAGGTGGGATTTCACCTAGAAGATGGAACTGGTTAGGGAGGTTAACACATAATTCAGTTTTTCCTTCAAGTTCTGACCTTTGTGTCATTTCGCTCGCCAACCGTCCACCTCCCAACATACAAACACCCAACGGTAGCCTGCCTAAGGCAAAATGGTGAGGTCCAGCTCTTTGTGGCCTTTTCTTTCCAGAGTCCTCCATGCAAAAGCCCTCACTGTTTCCCAGATCTCACCCCTTTCAAGGTCATATCTCATATGAAGTATTTCTAGTCACCACACTATGCAACTGGTAAAATAGTTAAATTATCTACAATTCCATGCCATTTATTTGTTCCTGTACTCCTTTTTCTCATATCCTGGTTGTTTTATGTAAGAAAGTATTTTTTCCTTCAAAGGCACTTTGTCTTCACTTAAGAAAATAGCATTTTTCTAACAGGTAATGAGTGCACTAAATCTATTTTCAGGTCAAATTAGAATCAGTTCTTTGCAAGAGGTGAATATATTTTTATTAATTTACAGAAGATATATTGCTTGTTGATGTAACAAGACTTGAAAATGTACAGTAGTTACCAAGTGTTCTTCTCTAGGCACACTACATACAGATTTTTAAGTACCGACACCTGTTACCCAATCCAGGTTAAGTAAACCAGGATCTCTAGAGGGTAGAATACTGACTTAAATAGTTCTTAAAGCTCCCAAGATAATGTCTATTTCCTGACAGACTTAGGCTTGAAGACCACTGCAACCCATGCAATATCTGATAAAACAAAATTACCCCATAAACAAAATAATAATGCCCACATTTTGGGGGGGATGGGGTGGGGACTGAAGGGAGGACTTCTATTTTGAAGAGAAAAACAAGTTAACCTTCCCTGAAACTATCTTTATCAGAGGAGTCATAGGAGCTATTATAGTTGATTTATTCTGCCTAGAGAAAAAACAATAAGATTCATGATTACAGGCACTAAGAATTTATATTAATATAATTATTATCAAATGTCTTCAGATGAATTACATTCTTTAAAAAAATTAAGACTTTTTTGTAGGTGTTGGCAAACGTTTTCTGTAAAGGGCTATATAGTAAATATTTTAAGTTTTGCAGGCCATGTGGTCCCTGTTGCAGCTACTCTGCCATTGTAGTGTGAAAGCAGCCGTAGACAACATGTAAATGTGTGAGCATGGCTACATTCTAATAAAACTTTATTTACAAACAGGCAGAAGGTCAAATTTGGTGGGCAGACCGTACCTTGTCAACCCCAGAGTTAAGAAATACAGTAGAGCATTTCTTTAAAACTGTTATGATGGATTGTATTTTCTCAAGACCCCATAACAATCTATCTCATCTCACATGCTCTTTAACAATGTGCCCTTACCACCACTCCATCAAGAGGTGGTTTCTATTTTTCAACCTCCTTAAATCTGGTCAGGCCCTATAACTGCTTTGACCAGTAGAATACAGTGGAAATGATGCTGGTCTGGCAGCTTCTGCTTCTTGTCTAAGTATCCAGATAACTCTATCCCCAGCTGCCATATGACTACAACCACAGAAAAGATCTCATCCAAGAAACATCTGAACCCAGGTAACACACAGAACCATGAGAGATAATAAACTGTTTTAAGCCACAAAGTGGTTTGGTATGCTGCAACGTAAGAACTTTTTGTTGTTGTTTATGTATCGATGCCACTTTTTCTGGTAATGTAAATGCTTTTGGTTGGACAGAAGTTTATCAATAAACAGACAAAGGCCAATCCTTTTTCACTCCTCCCCATTAAAGGGATGTATTTCTTCTAAAATTCATAGATTAGCCTCATTTATTTTAAGCCACATGTCTAGGCCACCAATAAGTACAATGACTATATTAAGTAAACCCATTCAAAAAGTATCTAAAGATTGTAAGTTCTTCTTCACTCATGTTAACTATCATAGATAAATTCAGTGACATTTGTGTTGTGCAGGAACAGAAATGCACTGAAAAACTGCTGTTTATGTTGTAGCCAAATCTTCATCTATTTCAAATGAGGAAAGGAGGTGGGGTAGAGTCACTAAAAAAACTATTATACCCCTGACTTTGAAACAGAATCAGAAATAAGCTAAATGATCAAATGATATTAATTCTAAATAGAATTCATTTTCCTTTAAAATAATTAGAACCAAAGTTTTGAGTGATGCAGCACTAAAAAAAATATCATTTCAGAATTGACAAAGATATAGCACTTAAATAAGAATTATTTCAAAAACTGAAACTTCCAACACAAAGCTTGATTTTAGAAATGTTCCAGTTTTGAATGATTGATTAGCTCATACTCTCCATTCCACAATAACCACAATATTAAACAAGTGAACTTTAGTGAGTGAATATGCAGGCTTTTTTTTTTCCTCGTAAAAATAATGAAAAAGTAAAACTTCCTGAGTTCGAACTACAAATAACTCTGGATAACTTCAACTGGGGAGATCATTAAAGTAAGAAAACTAAATTCTAATGTGCTTCTACAAATTCAGTAAAGAAACAGACACTGAAACCTGAAAGAAATAGCCTAGACAATAGCCTAGAGGCAAGAATCAGGATTCTGAGTACCTAAAGTAGAAAAGAAGAGAATATGGGAGATAAAATTACAAATCTTGGTTTAAGAGAGATGAGAGTAGGAAAACATGACTCAGAAGAGCAATTCCCTGAGTCATCAAATAATAGAGTTGAAATATATTTAATATATTCAAGGTAATGATCAATGCTTGATTTTATAAATGAGCAAAATTAAGTCTCAGGAGGTTTGATAACAGGGTAAAAGTAAAAAGAAAATAAAATTTCTGCTAGAACAGAACCAGAACTAGAATTCAGGTCTCCTGTCTCAACTTCTATTGGGGTTCTTTGCCACTCCTGTGCTGCTCTTTTAAAAGGTTGAAAATCAATGCATGGAAGGCAGAGTTACTCCTAGTCAGCTCTCTGTGGCAGAGTAAGTATGAACTTTATCACCAGGGTAGCTAGTGTGGAATGAGAATATAAACACTCAGGGCTTGATGCAAGGGAAACAATGGCAATATAATTTTGAAATAACTATCATATAAAAGGTGTGGCTAACAATAAAGGTACACATTCATGAAGAGAAAAGAAGTTGAAAAATGAAAAAGTCCTAGGTTAGTTGACAATTACAGTCACTTATTTCATGCTATAGATTCTCATTGATAAATTCACAATATGTCAGGGAGAGCAACAGCAAAACTGATTAAATATAAAATTAAGATGGTCTACATAAGAATGAAAAACTTGGCTCTTAAACCTTCAGTGTTTAGTTGCTACTTTTTCCTCAATAAACTACCCACTATGGTCACCATCCAACATCAGCAGAGAACATAGAAACGAAATAGCACCTGCAGAGGTTGAGAGTTAGGAAGGACCCAGGGACTCAAGGATAAAGTTACAAAGAATGTGGGAATCAATGTTTCTTTTCATTTGTCCCATGTTTATCTCTTTTAAACTACCAAGGATTTTAATATTTCAAGTCCATGTTTATTGTACCCATTCTTTTTCTGATTTTATAGGCCTCGATCATATTCTCTTATGGGTTCCATTTAATTGAAATACATAGGAAAATTGTTTACCTGAAATTTTTACCTTCTTGTCTATTTTAGTTGCTCTCTTGCAACTTCTTTAAATACTCTCTACTTTTCCCAGAGAAGTGTCTCCAGAAAGATTTTTTAAGCAGAGAAATGCAACAGCATTTTATCATGATGGAAGCATTAGATTGACAAGCCCAGTGATTTGACCTTTTGGCTTATAGCAACACTTTAGGCCAATGTCACTGGATAGAATTTATAATAATCACAAACTCTAGTTCCAGTGTTGAAATTGGTTACTGGGTGTATATAACAATTGAATTTGGATAAATTTCCCTCAAAATATGATGTGGCTTTATGCATATCAATTTTGAAGCAGATCTGATATTGTATCCACTCATGCAATCTCTTGAAATCTTCCTCTAGTTTCCCCCTAATCTTGATATTTCTCAAGACAAAAGAATTGTGATATTTACTTTGCATTCACTCATCTGATAAATATTCTAAAGCATTAAAAAATTCTCAAAGATGTTATTATAGATGCTCATTGATTGGATAAGTTGAGGAGCATACTGAATGCATATCTCATTATAAAGTCAAAAATTGGTAAGTTGAACCATTGTAAATTTGGAACTGTCTGTATTTAAACTTTACCCAGAGAAATATGTATTTTGTGTAGAATTTTAGTTAAAAATAATCAAGCTACACTATTTGGAGATAAGATGCATCATGAAAGATTGAATGGAATATTATACTTGATGTCAAAAAAACTTTTTGTCCTGGCTCAGTAAGTAAGAAGCTGACTGTATAAGTCATTTAATTTTCCATGGCTTCAGCATTTATCTGCAAAGTGATTCTGGATAGTTTCAAGTCCAACTTTATGATTACATGATTCTTAAACATTTACTTAAAAAGAAAATAAAAATGACTGTGAAAGTTCCATCTACTTTTCAGTATTTTATTTTGAAAGGAGTATTTTATTTTTAAAGGAACAAAGAATTCTTTAAGTCTGACAAAAGCTCTTCTGTTAAAAATTTGTCAAAGCTAGCATTTTTCTCATCTCAGACACCTATTTTCCATGTTCAACCTGAGTCCCTGATATGTCACTTACACAGAAAAACACACACAGTTCAGAATGGCTCCTGGGTTCTTCACATTCCAGCTTGGAGATCTCAGAGAACATCCTACCCCTGAGAATCTCAGAGAAGCTGTAGTGGATATTATATACATATATTTTTTTTGAGACAGAGTCTCACTCTGTCACCTAAACTAGAGTGCAGTGGCATCATCATAGCTCACTGCAACTTCGAATTCCTGAGCTCAAGTGATCCTCCTGCCTCAGCCTCCTGAGTAGCTGGGACTATAGGCGCACACCAACACGCCTGGCTAATTTTTCTAATTTTTTGTAGAGACAAGGTCTGGCTTTTGTTCAGGATGGTCTCAAACTCCTGGCCTCAAGCAATCCTCCCGCCACAATGCTAAGATTACAGGCGTGAGCCACTATGCCTGTAACATAAATAGATAAATATCCTGTAGTGGATATTTATATTTGCAAGATTGAAATTTTAGACTGTTCTTTGCTGAGGAGGATTTACATCTCTAGAACAGTAGTAATGTTACTTCCATACTTTTTGACTGGTATCTCTACCTTTTAAGTACAACACCAAGCTGAAAGGAGTTTTCCAGACTTATGCTATATTGGTCCAGTGGGAGTAAGAAGTAACAGCTGGAATTTATAGTGAGGTAGATTTTAAGAGAAAGTAGTACTTTTTAACATCTTTTATTTCATTTTATCCTTACCACATAATTAAAGTGCACAGATTAGGAATAATTATCCAAATCTGATGAAGAGATTGAGGCATAGTGTATTTATATAATACCTACTACATCTGTGGTTCCCAATCCCTGGGCTGTGGACCGGTACTGGCTGGTGGCCTGTTAGGAACCAGGCTGCACAGCAGGAGGTAAGTGGCGGGTGGGAGAGCAAAGCTTCATCTGTATTTACAGCCGCTCCCCATTGCTCACATCACCGCATAAGCTCCACCTCCTGTCAGATTAGCAGCGTCATTAGATTCTCATAGGAGCATGAACCCTACTGTAAACTGTGCACGCGAGGGATCTGGGTTGCGTGCTCCTTATGAGAATCTAATGCCTGATGATCTGAGGTGGAGCTGAGGCAGTGATGCTAGCACTGGGGAGCAGCTACAAATACAGATTATCATTAGCAGAGAGGTTTGACTGCACAACAAATGTGATGCATTTGAATCATCCCCAAACCATCTCCCCTCTCCCCCCCAACACACCTGTCCATGGAAAAACTGTCTTCCATGAAACCGGTCACTGGTGCCAAAAAGGTTGGGACCGCTGTACTACACGACTGCCTATAAGACACGGGTGTCAGTGTAGGAACTATGATCCTCATCTTCCAGCTCCTACAGCATCACCCTACCACACCAGGAGGTCAAAGTCATGAGGTGTTTTGTAAGGGGAGCAAAACATTTTCTGCAACTGCCAATCTGACTATAAACATTGATTTTATGTTGAATATGCTTCAAAATTCAGATCTGAAACTGCCAATTGGATTGGTTTCTCATTTTTTGGAAAAAAAAAAGACAAAGAAAAATGTCAATTATTTGTTGGTTCCAGGTGATTCTTAGCTCTTTTGATTAATCAGATTTGTCCTTTACTGCAATCTGGGTATTTCCCTAGAGTAAGTCAAGTCCACTATTTAATCTGTGAAACTATTCATTTATAAATTTACAATTTGCAGCTCCACATGTATAATAAATCTGGCAATTATAATGATGTAGGCCTTCAGAATTCCAAAACAAAAGGCAGCTACTGAAGGACAGAGCCTTGATTGGCCAGTAAAGCAAAACTGAATCAGATAAGAAATAAATGTAAGCTATAAAAATAAGTATTGAACAAAAACAACCTCAGCCAGGTGATCAAGGTCAACATCATCAGTGATAAATCATTTTGATAGGCTGTACCCTTGACATGATAGGATAAAAATGGTACTCTACCTCTGTGGCCTTCCTCCAAAAATAATATAATCCCAGTCTAATCATGAGAAAAGCAGACAAATCCTAACTGAGGAACATTCTACAAAATATCTGACCAGTACTTCTCAATACTGTCAAGGTCATCAAAAACAAAGTCTGAGAAACTGTCACACCCACAGGAGCCTAAGGAAACATAATGACAAAACATATCTTCAATGAGAACCTGGAATACAAAGAAGACATTAGATGAAAACTAATGAAATACAAATAAAGTATCAGCTTTAGTTAATGATGATGTATCAATATTGGTTCAATAATTGTTAACAAATGTACCATACTAATGCAAGTGTTTACAACAGGGGAAACTAGGTGTGAGTATATGGGAACTCTTTGTAGTTCTTCACAATTTTCTTGTAGATCTAAAACCATTCTTAAAGTTTAAGAAAACATTATTGTCATCCAGTGCTTTGCAGATATTAATGCATATACAGATCACCTGGGCTTCCTGTTAAATCCAGGTTCTTCTGATTATAGTAGGTCTTGGGTAGGGCCTGAGAGTCTGTATTTCTAATAAGCTCCCAGGGAGGCCAATATTGTTGGTTCAAGGATCATAGTTTCAGTAGCAAGTTTGTTAACTTAGAACAGGGCTTTTTAGCCTTTGCACAGCTAACATTTCTGGCTGGATGATTCCATTGTGGGGACTACCCTGTACATTATAGAATACTTAGCAGCATCTCTGGCGCTGCCTACAAGATGACAACAGCACCCTTCTCCCCCAGTTGTAACAACGAAAAATGTCATCAGACGCTGCCAAATGTCTCCTGTGAGGAGGGAGGCTGCCCCTGTTTGAGAACCACTGATTTAGGGCATTCATTACAATATGGCTTTGGGGTGACTCCTTACAAAAAAAAAAAAAAAACACTCTTTATTCATTTATTTACCATATTTGAGTGCTTAGTATGTTTTCAACTTCCATAAACTTACCTATAATTATTTTATTAAATTTATTTGCTAGAAATCATCTACTCACTATCATTGTGGAACATGATTTAAAATACACGGTTTCTGTCTTCCAGGAATTTACCATTAAGCAAATGTGTGATGTAAGTAAAATATAAAGAAAGACAGGGAGTTACAAAATAAATATTGGCCACTGGATAAAGCATGTGCAATCAAAGGTGAAGGTAAGATTGGATGTCACAAACTTAATATATTTATACAGCATTGGACAACATTGGCGAATGTTTGCATGTGTGTAAATTATCTCATTTGAGCCTTCTAATGACCTTGGAAAAAACATATTTTCCTAGTTCAGGAAATAGGCTCAGAGCTGTTTAGTCACTCATACCAAAGTACTAATTTTCTTTATTTTCATAAAGAAAATAAAAGGTAGGACAAGAATGAGATGCAGATGTTCCAAATTTTAAGCCACCATCATTCCACTACATTAATTTAATTCAGGGTAAGTATGATCTCTCCTAGTTAGGCTTTAAGGGGAAAGATAAGATCTCATCCAGCCAGAATTCAAGCAATTGAGGCTTGGCTAACAAAGATGCCAGAAGATAGAACATGAATAATAAAGCAATTGATTGGCAGAGAGATGAAAGACAAGTATGGTACAGTCTTAAGCACATCCACTGGTGCTTCCAAGTCCACATCTGGTAACTCTGATTCAGGAAACCTCTGGCAAGTCAGTTAACTATTCTGAACACTTCATTCTTTTTTTTTTTTCCTTTTATTTTTTTAATTTCAGAATATCATGGGGGTACAACACTTTGGCCATACACATTGCCCCTGTTCTGCCCGTGTCAGAGCCACAATCGTGGTCGTCTCCCAAACTGTGCTCCCCACATCCATTCAGTGAGAGTTTTTCCCATCCCTTCCACCCCCCTCCCGCCCGCCCACCCTCAGATGAATGTTATTGCCCTGTGTGATGTAAGTGTTCATCAGTTAGTACCAGTTTGATGGTGAGTACCAGTGGTGCTTGTTTTTCCAATCCTGTGACACTTCGCTTCGAAGAATGGGTTCTAGCTCCAACCAGGATAATACCAGATGTGTTAATTCACTATTGTTCCTTATTGCTGAGTAATACTCCATGGTATACATATACCACATTTTATTGATCCACTCGTGTATTGATGGGCACTGGGTTGTTTCCACAACTTTGCAATTGTGAATTGTGCTGCTATGAACATTCGAGAGCAGATGTCTTTATTGTAAAATGTCTTTTTTTCTTTTGGATAAATACCCAGTAGTGGGATTGCTGGGTCAAATGGTAATTCTACTTTTAATTCTTTGAGGTATCTCCATATTCTTTTCCATAGAGGTTGTACTAATTTGCAGTCCCACCAGCAGTGTATGAGTGTTCCTATCTGTCCACATCCCCGCCAACATTTGTTATTTGGGGATTTTTTGATATGAGCCAATCTCACTGGAGTTAAGTGATATCTCATGGTGGTTTTGATTTGCATTTCCCTGATGATTAGAGAAGTTGAGCACTTTTTTATATGTTTGCTGGCCATTATTCTGTCTTCTTTGGAAAAGTTTCTTGAACACTTGATTCTTTATTCTTGTAATGGGGATAAGAGATTTTAGTTTATGAATCTCTAGTGATGATCAGATGGCCTATACATAGGCAAGTAGAGTTGCCACTGTATGTAGGTAAGGAAGTTTACACACAATATTCATTCTCACCTAAGAGATTGTCTTGAGATTCCAGTAAGCCACTTTAAACATATCTGTTGGTTCTGAGACTTCACAGAAAGATGTGCTCACACCCAGAATGTGACAGTGATATTACATCCAACTATTAAGTCTGCTTTGAGATTAGCATGCCCTCGGTTCCTCTGTTGCCTTTTAAGAATTCATTAGGAACCATTTTTCAGTGTGACAAGCAGAGTTAAAGTCAACTTGAAATGTCTTGCTTATGCTCAATGGATGTTAGTCACACCCTTTCTCAAGGTACCTTGAGCTGCAGTTAATTTAGTTCACCCAGGACATATCTTTAAAGATGTGCTAATTCTGAGAGGACTGCAGCATCAGTAGGTAGGCAACAGAATCAAAAGTGGGAGACTTTCACAGCTGTATTTTATTAAATATATACTTAGATATAGACACACTAACTGAAAACACAAAATCCCTCCCTTTCTCCTTATATTTGTCCTTTCATAGATAGATAGTACCACTGATCAACAGCAGCAGTAACTGATAATTACTTTGTACCTGCCATATGTCAGGAACTGTGGTGAAAGAAACCTTACAGATAGAATCTCTGAACCATCCAAACACCCTGCAAAGGTGTTATTGCCTTTGTTTCACAGATAACTGATGATTAGAAAGGTTAAATCACTTGTTGAAAGTCACAGTTAGTTAGCAAACCAGATGAAACCTTATTATATTTTAGCACCGGTTCCATTTTCTCCAGGAGTTGTATATTGTGTTTAAAGGTTGTCACTGTACCATCAACCAAGATCCTAAGAACAAAATCTCAAGAAAACATCCTAGGAACAATGGTATATGCACAACATACCTGGGATTAAGAAGAGAGAGCAAGCTCTGGCACCCAAATAAGTACTCACAGCCCCCTCTAAGTGATCCTATGCCACTTGGCACCTAGTCCACCATAGCACATATCATACTGCAATGAAATTACCTGTTCATGTGTCTGGAATTCCCACCCTACCTCATGCTTCCTGAGTTTGAGTTTAACTTGCTCACCACACTATCCCCACCTCCCAGCATGATACCCAATACAGTAAGTCATGATGGATAAATGAATGGAGTAAGTATAAATACAGTTTCCAGTGTCCTCTGAACCAGTCCAAGAAAGGTAGAAAGTACAAACAGGAGAGACCAAGTATGATAAATCAGAACAACATAAATGCACATAGGGTCAATGGGACAGGAAGTAAAAATAACAAAAGCAAGTGTCAAACCAATAGCATCTTCGAGTGTTTTGCCTGCCTGTCATAAAGTCAGTAACACCCTCGGGTATAAGCAGTGCTAGTCATTCTGCCCTTATAAAGATAAGGGTCCACACCTGCAGCTGGGCCTAATGAAGTTCAGGAAATGCAAATTGCAAGGCCAATATTGCCCTTAAAGCCACGAATCAATACTAATAAAGGTCAGCTGTACAAAACACATGATGCTCTTGCACACCAAAAATGTTTATAGATTTCTCACACCAAAGCTGCTAGCCATTATGAAACTAAAGAGGATCTGGGCTATATAAGGTACATGTCAGACCAAACTCCTCCACAGCCATTATAATGAAAGTAGCTACAATTCCTGCCTTTTATAAATACAGTTGTAGTCCAAATCATCCAGACACCTGACTGGGGAAAAAAAGAGAGAAGGCATTTTTTTTTTAAATAGTGGTTAAAATGTTCTTCTCCACAAACAAATTAGAGATAACGAAATTTCACGGTGAAATATCTTACAACTGTCTGCTTGCTTTGTCATGCATAACTTAAGTTTTATTACATGTAAGGCAATAAGCGATGAACACACAAATAGTTTAGAGGCCATCCATTCAGCACATTCTTCTTAGTCTACTCACATGGGTAAGAGGCATTTACTTATCTGAAAGTATGTTTCCTATAAACAACCATCAGAAAATTAGATTCTGCAAACAATTTTCACTTCTAGTTCACATACATGGATACAATAAACTTGAACATCTCATAATTCCCAAAAATGAGAAGAGGAAGACAAAGAGGAATGACAACACCACTTGCACTGGTCTTACGTTTTAAACAGCTGACTGTCCTCAAGCATGTTAAGCATTCATTCATTCCATGGAGATATTTCCAGCTAGGCGCTAAATTTCTGTCTCATAAAAGAAAAGCCACAGTATAAAAATTGCCTTTCTTTCTGAGCAGGTGTTTCAGCTGCCACTGAAATTTATCCCAAGGTAGCTGCAATATTCATTTAAAATGCATGTTTTGGCCGAGTAATCCTTAACCTGGAACAATTTCCACTCTCTACTGACTGGCAGCTGATACTTTTATCAACGCCAGAAAAATGCCATTTTCTTAAGGTGCAGTTTGCCCTCTTTCAATCGCTACTTCGTCTTTTGACTTTGCTGTAAGCATGATGAACTGGCAGTTACACTAACTGATGGCGGCAGCCTGGACTGGGCAGCAGAGAGATTAAAGGTTGGTTGCAGTCTGTGATACAGATTTGAAGGCACATTGCCTTTGAGGTTAAGTCACCCAAAAACAGGCTCTGCCATGGCTGTGAATTTCAGCAACCAGGCAACAGCTGCAAAACTCGCAGGTCTTGTTTAAAGAGGTACACCTGCTCTGAATGACAGTTTTAATACACTGGGGGAAAACATTCTGGACTTGGTGTCAGAAAACCTGGCTTTGAGTTACAGCTCTGCTATGCACTAGCTATGGAACCTAGGCAAATCCTTTAAATTCCAATTTTCCTTACCTATACAGTAAAGGTTTTAACACCTGTTTCAAAGTGCATGATGATGGAGAAAAACGATGGATGAGATTTCCAAATGGTAAAGCAGTATATAGACTTAAGTATAGTTAATCCCATCAGGATATTCTAGAATATTTATGTGTTATACTGTTAGCCATTGTATCTAAATATTCTATTCCAAATTATATAGTAGATATTATTGTATGACATTGTTTTATTCATGGTTCCCACACAACTGTCACCAGAATTAAGGCCTCATTCACATAGCTGTATGTGAAAACATAATACGCTCACCATCCACATGGTGGGACCTGTAGATCACTAAAGGGTCCCCACTGCTGGTGCCTGGTATTTTACAAAGTCAGTCCTTCAGGTTGAGGCATTATTTAAAAGCCAAATGCCTGGTAGGGGAACACTGTGATTTTTATCATTCATTATCCCTTTCATGTGGTTTTATTTCTCAGATTCTCATATTGAAAGCCAGCATATATTGGCCTTTCCATCTGCAATCCTTAACCATTACAACTAAATCCTTTTATAGGGGAGAATCCCGAGGCTCCAAGAGAGTACTGAACTGCCCAAGCTAGTAAATGGGGCAACCAGGATTCAAACCACAGTTCATTTGATTTCAAAGCTCATGCTCTTGTCTTCTATGTAAAGACGTCTCATTTCTTAACCTTCTTAATAAGTTTAACTAGGATACTCAATCACAGTATACATTTTTTACCCTGTTCTCAGATTATAGAAAAAAAAGTAGTGGCTCTAGAACCAAAGAGCCATCTAATTTCAGACTCCTTCCCCAATCACTTCAATAACTTTTGTTTTCTCTGTAGCTGTTTTGCAGAAGAAATTCATCAAGAATCTACGATGTGCTAGATTCTCTTATCTGATAAAACCCTGAGATCCACTTGGCTATTTTTATTTTTAGAAAATGTCTATGCTATAAAGAGGAAGATTTATTTTCTTCAGGCCTCAACGTCTGTCTTAAGAAGATATACATTCTATTTTCAGAGGTGGTGGTTATTCTATTTATTCAGACCTAGAAAAAGTGGTCATGCTACCAGCAAGATATTTGTATATCCTTTGATAAATGTCATGAAAAGGACTTAGCTAAAACACCCAGTGGAGGGGAAAGAACGTATTACAGAAATAGGAGAAGTGGACCCAGGATGTAAAAAACAAAAACAACCTGTGTGTTTGCTGGCTATGGCTTTCGTCTTAAATGACCGTTATTATGTTCAACTTCTAGTGTTAAAAACATATATGTAAAATTATAAGCAGACACCCTAAAGTACAAATGACTTGAGCCCTGCTCACTAACTTTTTTAAAAAACCATTTTCCAGGGGCTTGTACCACTTGGGTGATCTGCTGCATTTTTCAGTATCAGGCAGTATTCTTTGAAATTCATTAGGAATTCACAAGGCACATTCTATTCATCTGTTTAAACATCTGTTGGACTGTGCTGCTCAACTTGATTTTGTGCTTTAACTCCCTAAGCTTTCACTCCTAAATCTCTGAAGTTGTGTTTTTTTTTTTCATTTCTTGGTTTTACAAAATACCCGAAAGTACAACTTACGCCCTTATCTAAAAATAAAACATTAGAGACAATAACATCTGAAATCTTAAAATAGTTATGATCATTTTATTTAATTATTTTATTAAAATGAATTGCATGTTGTGATGTACACAAGCAAGAGATTAATACAATTCAGTCTTACATTATTCTGGGCAATCAAAAATTGTCAGTTAAAAGCACTTTTAATAAGTATATAAAGACTAATGATAAGGATTTGAGATTCTTACTTTGCTCCCTTATAAAAATCAAGCCTTGACTGCCATATTTTCCATTGTTGAGTATAACATTCAAGAAGTCACCCATCCTGGTATATGTATCAAAGCCCTATTAAATCCCTAACTGGTAAAGAGTGTTTTACCTAATTTTGCTGCCAATGTCAATGTAAGTACTAGTAGTACATGCTGTAAAAGTGAAAAACTGCATGTGCAAATGGCTATTTTTCCATATATTTGGTTAAAAACACGTGGACAGGTTTTTGTTTTGTTTCTTCCAGAGAAAAGGGAAACATTAAAAATTACTGTTATTGAAATATACTAAAAAGTAGAAAAAAGAGCTCTCCTTCATTGCCATTTAAATTTTACCTTCCTTCTTTTTGTATTTTCTTAGATTCTGCATTTGTCTATTTGGTATTCCTTCATCACAAGGCCAATTGTATTAACTATGTTTTACTGTATTCTTGATGCACTGGCATTTCTGGTCTCCCTACTGGGGATAGACTGCCCTTTCCTCTTAGAAATAGCAAAGGCCACAGCTGGGAGCATGCCTTTCATTTGCAAACTAACCAATCCAGAGCCCACACCTCCAACCATCTTCTTTATTAGAGTCTCACACAACGAGTCGATATTCTTCCTGCCCTAAATCAACCCAGGGCCCAGTACCAGACAACTGAGGACAGCCCCTATACCCCAAAGTCCACTGGAATTATTAAAACTAGCCAAGCCAAAGCCATTTACCTTGTCCTGCCTTGTCTTTTCCATGGAAACTCCTAGGACTTCCCTGTGATCTTTTCTGCCTCCTGACCAAATCTGGTTCTTTCCTATGTGGCCCTAGATGGGATGGTGAGCCCCCTTCTCTCAGAAAAGGTAAACAACAAATTCTGCCTTCAATGTCATTCACCAGTCACCTCCATAAATTAAAATCCCATGGTACAACCGTTGATACACTGTCTCTTCCCTAAATGCCATTATCCATACCAACTGCGTCTGACAGAGAGCAACTGTCTCTCTCTCTTTTAACAGCTTTACTGAGGTATAATTTACATAATACCACAAAATTTTCCCATTTGTACAATTTATATTTGGAAAATTTATAGAACTGTGCCACAACTACAGAAATCCAGTCTAAAAACATTCCCATCACCACAAGAAAGATCTCTCAGGCAAGTTGCATTCAATTGCTGCTCCCACCCTCAGCCTGAGGTAACCACTGATCTGCTATTTGTGGAGATTTGTCTTTTTCGGACATTGCATATATATGAAATTATATAATATATAATATTTTGCATCTGACTTCTTTCCCTTAGCATAATGCTTTTGCAGTTCATCCATGTTGTAGTTCATTCCTTTTTATTGTTAAATAGTACTCCATCATATGGACATAATGCATTTTAGTTTTCCACTCACTAGTTGACAGATAATTGGATTGTTTCCAGTTTTTGCCTATTATAAGTAATGCTGTTATTAATAGTTGCGTGCAACTCCTTATGTGAACAACTCTTTATATGTTCTCATTTCTCTTGGATAGATACTTAGAAGTGAAATTGCTGGATTATATAGTAAGATTCTTTATCTAAGAAGCTGCCAAACTGTTTACCCAAGTGGCAGTAACCTTTTATATTCACACCAGTAGTCACTAGTGTATGAGGGTTCTGGTTTCTCCCCTTGTCCCCAACACTTGGTGTTATCTGTCTTTTTTTATTATAGCCATTCTAGTGGCTATCTTTGCCTTTCAGTAGTTTGATTATAATGTGTCTAGGTGTGGAAGTCTTTGTGTCTATTCTACCTGGAATTTGTTGAGATACTTGGATGTGTAGCTTAAATTTCTTTTGTCAAATTTATGTAGTTACTATTTACTTCAAATATTTTTCTGCCTCTTTTTCTCTCTTCTTGCTTTCTGTGACTCCTATTATGTGTATGTTGGTATATCTGATGGTGTCCTATAGATCTTTGAGACTGTTCATTTTTTAATATATTTTTTTTCTGTTCTTCAGGATGGATAATTTCTATTGATCCAAGTCAAGTTCACTGATTCTTCCCGCTGCCATTTTAAATCTGCTATTGAGCTCCTCTAGTGAGTACTTCATTCAGTTATTATACTTCTTAAATACAGAATTCCCATTTGTCTCTTTTGATAATTTCTGTCTTTATTGATATTCTCTATTTGATGAGTCATTTTTGTCATACTTAACTTTAATTCTTTAAACATGATTTTAGTTCTTTGAACATATTCCTAGTAGCTGATTTAAACTTTTTATCTGCAAAATCTAACAACTGAGACCCTTAGAGTCAGTTGCTGCTGACATTTTCCCATAGTATGAACCACATTTTCCTGGTCCTTTGCATATATCTTGATTTTTATTTTAATGAAAACTGGACACTTTAGCTATAGTATGGCAAATCTGAATTCTGATTTTTTCCCATTGAAGATTGCTCACTTTGATGTTTTATTGTTGTTGGTGGTGATTTCTTTAGTAGCTTTTCTGGATTAATTTGTGGATTTTGTTTCCCCTAAAAGTGTTTATGTCTCTTTTCAGTTTTTAAAATCTTATTTTTATTTTTAAATTTGGTTCCCTAGTGATTACTGCTGTGTCAGAATAGCCTAGTGGTCAACCAATGATTGATCAGAGGTTGTGCTCAAACATGTTGAGCCAATAAGCTCTTACCTTTCCCAGAGGATTTGGATCAGTGCATAGGTTGGGGAACACATTCAAAGTTCAGGCAGTTTAAATCTGCCCTGATTTTTACTTTATACTGGATCCTCTTGTGTCTCTGCATTGGTGCACGGTCTTATGTTCAGCCAGGGATATGCAGATAGCTAAAACCTTCTGCAATCTCTCCTGACTATGTGTGTGTGTGCAAATGTGCATATATATACAGGTTTTAAGACCTTTAGGTATATGTGAACGCTTATCAAGGCACACTATGGCTGTCTCATTCACTAGATCTCCCTGTTAAATTTTTGGCTTATCTGCCATTCTGTTGCTCGTCCCAAGCAGGACCATGTCAGGCTAGCTGCAGTGTTGCCCTTCCCAATAGGTTTGTCACTCAGACCACTATTGTTTCGGACAACACCCAGGGGTAAGAGGTTTTTCCACTCTTTGCTCCAAATCAAATCAGTCCTCTCTAGCAACTAAGTAATGGTTTTCATAGTATGCCCTGCCCTGGTGGAGTTACCACAATGAAGTATCTGGAAGTGGTGAAAGCAGCCCCAGCCAAAAATGGAATAGACTCCTACTGCTCTCACTCAGGGTTCAGTAGTTTTCCTTAACAAATGCTTCTCAAATTGTCATATGCCTTTGACCAATTTCTAGACTTCTGAAAAGGTCGTTTTGTCAAATATTTGGAGAAGTTTTTCTTTTTAAGTTTATTTTTGGGGAAAGGGCTTGCCAAGCTCTTCACTCCATCATTCTGATAGTCCCCATAGCTCTTTTTCATAACTTTATCAGGAATTAGTGAAGCCATAAATGACATTAAATTTCAACTTTTCAAGAAGCTAAACTTTTGCAGAAGATTGAGAAACCTGAGAATAAGAGTTAAAGAACACTTTGAGGCCTATTGTGATTTCCAGGATTAGAGATATTCCTAAATGTCCTCAGTTAATAAGAATTTGCTGCAAGTGTTCAGGAAAGTAAGAAAAGTGCGTTAATTTTAGCAGTTGCATAACAAGGAGATACAATGTACTCTACTCACGTGACAGGTACACTAAAATCCTAGACTTTACCACTGTACAATTCATCCATGTAATAAAAACCATTTGTACCCCATATATATATAAAACCAGAAAGCTATTCAGATGCAATAGGAGTTCTAGCAGTCAGAAAGCAGCTTTTTAACTCAACATCAATTTTAGAAGTCATCCTCTCAAAGAAGTTTGTCACTGCCCTCTACTTCATCACACATGCCCTTAGCATCTCTCTGACACTGCTTTTACTGTGCTCTACCCATCAGCCAATGGGACTTTACTCACATTCATTCTTCTCCATGGATTCCATTAACTTATGACTTTCACTAAATCATTGTGTCTATTTTCTTTTTTATGTCTCTCTAATTCTTTCCCACCTGGTGTTTATGACATTCTTCATGTTCCCCATCCAAGCTCCTCAGAAAAGAAGACCTGATTAATTCTTATAGTATAGTACGTCTCAAAATTTCATGTGCATATCAATCACCTGATAATCTTGGTAAAATGAAGATTTTGATTTAGAAGTCCTGGGGTGGAGCTAGACATTCTCCTAGGTGACAATGATGCTGCTGGTTCATGGATCGCACTTTCACAAGCAAGGCTCTAGTCAGCACCAAAAAAGGATGCAGCTCTTGCAACAAGTGCCTTACAGGCCACAGACTAGCCTTTGTCTGGTGGCTTTTGCATCACAGGTTAATCTCCTGTCAATCAGTTGTAGTCTGAGCCACAGGGTTATGTGGTACAAAGCATGATGATTTATGTATAAAGAAACTTTTGGGAGGGAGCTCCAGAGGAGGCAGATACTTTACACAGTCTATCAAGTAAAAATAATTTGAGTTTTTCATGCTAAATGGTTCGTTTTTGTCTTTGTTAATCAAGGTGAAAAACTCATCTTAGAACTTTACTAGTATGCCGTGGGCTGTTGGACAGGTCTCCACAATTCCAAAATTTCCCAAGAAAGATTCACTGTCAGCTTTTGCTTACATGGCACTGTATAAGCTGTGGGTTTTGTTTCTTTCTCTCTCAGTCTGTTTTCTCTCTCTCTCTCTCTCTCTCTCTCTCTCTCTCTCTCTCTCTCCCTCCTCCCCCCTCTCCCACCCCCCCATCCCATTCTGCTTTCTCTTTGTTTTTACTTCACAGCTGGATTTCTGATGAAAACAATTATAGATCCTCAAATTAATTTATTCTTGGAGATAATAGCTGTGGGGAAATAAATGGACAACAATATTTTGAAATTCACAAGACCTGACTATTCAGGAAATAGGAACACAGAAGCAAATATTCTAAGTGGGGTTTAAAAATAATCACCAACCAAACAGACAGACATGTCTTCAGATGAGGCAAGACAGGTAGAAATGAAAGGTAAGAATAACAAAGCTGGAGAAATATTGAGAAAAAGGACATCATATGGCAAACCTCCTGCTTGCCCTCTTTACTCTCCAGCCTGTTTTCTGTAAGTCTACCTTGCACAAATCACCTGTATTTTTGTACGTGCTTAGAATGTGAATACATGAAAGCAAAACAAAATCTACCCAAGAACAGAAGGTGACATGGGTGGTAAATATGCATATGAAAACTTCTTTATATATATATATATATATATATACACACACACACACACACACACATAATTTTTAGGAATGGAAAGAAATTCACCATATTCTATACCTACTTTTTCTATTTAATTGGAGAACAGGTCTCTATACTTTTAGGCTAATTAAATAGAGTACCCTGTATACTATTTAGTACCTACTCATTTTAATGATATCTATCTCTATCAATCTATTTATCTATATGCCTATCACCGTAGTTTATAATACCCTTTCATCTTTTACTTAACTTAATTAAGGACAGTCAATGATGGGCCAAACATTGAACCTCTGCATACAGAAAGGACTCATCCCTATTCATCTCCACGTCCCCAGTGTCTAGTGCAGTTGGTTACAGAGCTAACCCTAACCCAGTGTGGATGTGACTCCTCTGAGTCTTTTGTTCATTTATAAAACAAAGAGCCTATAGAAGATGTTTTCCAAGGTTTCTTCCCCATTACATTTAAAATTAAGATTTTTCTTGAGAGTTAAAGAAAATTGAGAATTAACCTATTGAATTGCCATGAAAAAATACATCCAGCTAAAGTGTCATTTTCTGCTGACGTATGACTGCAAGACAGACACAAATTATAGCATATTCTCTAAAACCTCAAAGCCAGAAACATATATCCTGTCTATGTCTCATGATCAGCAGGTATAAGGCTGGCATGTTTTCTTTGGAATCCAGAAAGTATTTGGAACCCTGCTGGGCTTGACAGAAACTGAAATTAGCCCAGGCCTGGTTCTGATCATTTACAGCTGCTTCCCAGTCTGTTGTCATCCTAGCAGATTCTAATGAACCCCAAGCCAGACCTGCCTGCTGTGGCTTCCGAAAGAGGTGGAGGCAGCGACTCCTCTATTAAATCAGCCTTCTAGTTAGTACATGGCAATATTGTTGCTGGAATGCTCTTATCAACTAAAACAATTAAAGAAAACCTCACCCACCATGCCACTGGCTTGATTATAAGACAACATTGATCTCATTTGGATAAATGCAAAGATATGAGGTAGCAAAGCTATATTTTTTAATGCATAATGGTGGTTAAATGAAAGAAAAAAAAACACTGATTACGGAGTCCTGTACAAGTTTTTTCACAACCAGAACAATTTAATTAAATTCAACCTGTTATTAGGATAATGATTGAAAACATTAATAGGTTAGGTTTCAGAAGATTCCTTAAGAGAGAACTATAAAGATCAAAGTAAAATAACACATAAACTTTTAGTATATGATTATGAACTTGATATACAGTTCTGGAAGTTAAAAAAAGAAAAGCAAATCTATGACATAATCTTTCTTAAATCTCAAGCAATACAGCATCTAACAAAATACCTGACACATAGCCGGTACCAGGACAAATGTTTGAAAAATTACGAAGGAAGGAAGGACAGATGGAACAAAGGAAGGGAGGAAGGAAGGGATGTATTCTATTACCTATCCTATTCCAAACATTAAGATATAAGTAGAATATTAAAGAATCAACCAGGAAAATCATTTTAAAAATTCATATTCACATTCCTTACAGTAATATGAGATTGAACTGTTATAGAACAAAACATCAGGGGAAAAAATCTCTCTGAGGTATTAGGACAGGGAATTAATTCTTGAATTTGCTAGAAGGATCCATTTGCTACGGTGACTAGTCTAATGCATCCAAAAAAAAAGCAATATGATGTCATCTTAAAGCACCCTTAAAATCTAAACACATTAAAATAGAGCTGTGTGGAGAAACATGTGGGTCTTTCATCACTTATTAATGGCAAGAGCATCTTATTAGGATCTGTTCAACTGTTCCACAGTTATTCTTATTTTAATGTTTTATGGAAGATGACAAACAGTGCCCATGTAGCAATACGTTGTAAACACAATCTCATGGATCTAATGAACGTGGCCCTCCAAAGCAGTCTTGCCAGAAGACAAGTTATTTTTAGGCAACAGTTGAATTGAAATCATTTCAACATAAGTACCTATTAAGATCATAATACCATAGTTGCCTATACATTTTGAAAAGCTAAGAAATTCTTGAAAGAATTTTTCTTTTCTTTTGTTTTCTTTTTTTGAGACAGAGTCTCACTCTGTCACCCTGGTAGAGTGCAGTAGCATCATCATAGCTCACTGCAACCTCAAACTCCTGGGCTCAAATGATCCTCTTACTTCAGCCTCTCTAGTAGCTGGGACTACAGGTATATGCCAGAACGTCCAGTTAATTTTTCTATTCTTAGTAGAGACAAGGTCTCACTCTTGCTCAGGCTGGTCTCGATCTCCTGAGCTCAAGCCATCCTCCCGCCTCACCTCCCAGAGTGCTAGGATTACAGGTGTGAGCCACCACACCTGGCCTGAAAGAATTTTTCTTTCAAATTACTACTTGAGAAAATATTAGAAATATATAGTATTTGAAAGATCTGTAATTCATAAATAAAAGTTATAAAATAGGTATTGAAAAATATAACATGTATTGAAAAATATAAGCATAAATATATATCCGTGTGTGTGTGTGTGTGTGTGTGTGTATATAAATAGAATGAATGACACTCTAGAATGGTCAAAAGAGAACCAGACTCAACTCTGGTATAGATATAGCTATGTGACATCTGGCAAATAGTTTGCTTCTCTGGGCTTCAGACTCTTCCATGCTAAAATAAAAGGGGGCAGACTATATTTTGCCTAAGGCATTTTCCAACAATAAAATGCCATGGTCTCAAATATCTGCAATTTGATATTTTAACTTATGTACCATAATGGTACCAAAAGCAGCAGAAGAGCCTTTGTAATATTTTGGGAACGCATGGTCTCAGGACAAATGCAGCACGGGAGTATCCAGAATTACACAGCTCCAAATGTAGCATATATAATATGGTAGTCTAATTTAATATGATGATCATAGTTCAATTTATGCCCTATTTTTACCCTGAGTGAAATGACTGTTGGTTTATTTCTAGAATCTTCTTTTGGCCACCATATGGTAAATAAAAAATAATTATAGAATATCAAATATTTCAGTGACCTCTGTGAACTATGTCCTAAAATATTCTGCTTAGCCTTCCAGAGAAATCCTCAGGATTGGAATGATACTGCTAAAGCCATTGTAATATAGACGTTGCTTTATTTATATTATTCATTGTTAACTGTTATTCATATTCATGTATACCAATATATTGAGGCTGTTAAAATGAACATATTCTCAAAAATTAAAGATAAATTCAGGCCATTTGAATTTCTTAAGTAGATGAGAACCACTGGGAGTCTTCATGGTGAACAGAAGGTTTTGTGGGAAGAAATCTGAAGATAAAATCACAGAATGAACCAGAAATAGGGAAAAGGAGATGGGATAGATGCCTATTTTTGGAAAAGGGAGGAACAAGAAAGTCAAAGAGATATGAAGAAAGCAAATATCTCCTGTTCAACATTATTAGAGAGATGGTAGGTTGTTGCTTTTTTAAATAGGCAATTGCAAGAGGAAGAATGGAATTTATACTCTTTATTTGAAACCCCAAAGTTATCATTAAGAGATAGAGATTGCATAACTACTGCACCATAGGCTAGAGCCAGACATACCAAGTATGCCAATCAAATTGGTGTTACTTTGGAAAATCTCTTCCTCATGTGGAGAGAAGCAGGATGCCACACACTTTATTTGACAAGAGAAATACAACTCTGCTTGAATAAGGGTGTGAATGTTCTTTCGTCTCTGTGATCCTTGGGTAATTCACTCTTCAAGCCAATTCATCTTATATACATAAGGAACTGGTGCATTGGTGCTTTTAGTGTTAGCTTCTAAAATCATTTTTCAGATTTAAAAAACCTGTTTCAGTAGAGATCTATAAAGATTAAGTATTTGTGTACTTTGTAAAAACATCTTCACATTCCAGTCACCATCCATCAAACCGGAAGCATTGTCTGAATAATTCATTCCTTCAGGTAAATTCTAGCCTAGCCCAGTTTTGATCAAAGATAAAAGCAATCATAACATTATGATATCTCCACTAGATGGCAGCAGCAGGCATGTGTGTGGCCCTGTGAAGTGCCAGGTCATTAGGGTTTTTTTTTTTTATTTTTAAGAAAACTTGAAAAGAAAGGCAGGGGAATTTCAGCAGCAGAATCTCAGACAGATGCCTGGAAACGCACAAGATTCAAGATGAAAAAGGACAGAAATAAGGGACCATAAACAGAAAACAATCACTGGAACTCACACTGTTGGGGTTGCTGAAGTTGGAGGGGACAGGGTGTGCAGAGTCCCCCAAGTCTGGCCAACTTCATTCTGCCCTTCTTGGTGGAGCTGCCCGGAGGCTGGGGCATGCTTAAGAGGACTCCTCTGAGATGCTGGAGAGTAGGGTGGATGGGGCAGGCAGCTGGCCCACTAAAGCATGTGAAGATCAGCACGGGCACAGCTTTTCTCCCCTGTGTGCTACCTATTGTGCTGAATGTCCAGGCCTCCCCACCACTGTGGCATCCCAGGGACTCCTCTTCCCTACAGAAACCTCACAGTGTGATCCTTTCCTAACTACAGAGACCAAATGATCTGGTATCCAAACCAGAATACTTTGTGAGTGAAACTAGTGCAGTTAATAGTCATGCCAAGACATCAAGCGCAACTTGGGCTACTTGGGCTTCTTGGGCAAAAGGAGATGGATGGAGATCCAGTTCTAATTCTCTTTCATGAGAACTTTTCAAGCTTTCAGAGTCCAGATAGATGAATTGAACTTGCCTTTTTATTTCCTTTTCTCCATTCAGTAATGCCTGGCACAGAGTAAGCAAATAGTAAGAGTTTATGGAATGAATGACTAAAGCTATCTTAGCATCCTCAAAGGACACTTTGTCTAATCTTTAAATTGTGTGACTTTACAGATGAGGAAAACTGAGATCCAGAGAGGTTAAGCGACTTGTTCAATATCAATATAGCAGTAAGTGGCAGAACCAGGCCAGTTCCTAACTCCTGCACAAGTACTTTTCCACATCAGTGTTTCAGTAGGGATCCTAAAACGAGTAGGCAACACAACCCAAACTAACTATCCAACACCTCTGCCCTGTATGCATCAAGGACTTAAAGAAAGAAAAAGAAGAATAGCATTACAAACTATTCATCCACGAGGAGACATAACATGACTCTGTGGAGGGGGCACAAGAGAAAATGTGTGCAGGAGACAGGCAGACAAGAGGAATGGCAAAAGTGGCTGGCCGGGAGGGGGTGACCTGGACACTGTGTACCCCATCTAAAAGGCATAGAGAGCAGCAGATGGCAGCCAGGTGGAAATACTTCTTTTTCAACAAGGACCTGGAAATACTAGCTTTATATGAGATCTCCCCCATGTTTTTGAGTGTAAGAAAAATTGTAAAACTCCTGTGTAAGCCAAATCAATATACCTGGTTCACCTTTGGCTGACAGCTGTTGTGGTTCTCAGCCCCCAGATGGCACCTCTGGATGTGCTGATTCTACTGGTTTGGGAATGTGGCCTGGGCAGCAGGACTTTTAAAAGTTCCCCACGTGATCTGTTATGCAACCAAGGTTGTGCCTTACCTTTTAAGGTATGGTCACCATCAACATGGGCATCAACTGAAAGTTTGTTAGAAATAAGGAACCCAGAGTTCCACCAGATTCTGATGAATCCACATGATTCTAATGAATCAAAATCTTCATTTTAAGCAGATCCCAAGGTGACTAATTTGAGAAATTCTGATCAAGAAAATGGGTTCTATTCAGGCAGTGCTAATAAGCTATTATAATAATGCTCACTTGGCAAGCAACCCAAGCCAATGCCAGACATAAAAACTGCTACTTCATTTCCTTCCCGACCACCTTCCCCACCTGGCCCCTCCATTCCAGGAGGGCAAGAGAGTCATTTTCTTTGATTTTGCTGTGCTTTTGTTTTGTAACCGTTTTGCCCTTTTACCTGGGTATGAAGAAGCAACAAACTCAGCTCAGAAGTTAGTGTATCTAAACATTTGTCCTTTTCTTTGATAGGGCAAAGCCTTAATTATGCTGCTACAGTAAACAGATCTTGTCCCAGGGATTCCATGAGAAGATGGCTAACCAAAAAAAAAAAAAAAACAGTATTATCGGCTCTCCCTGTGAAAAATAACCCCATTAATCTTAAATCTAACCTTTGGCTTCTTTTGTTCCACATCACTGATTTTATCATATATCTTTTTACCTGTCAGATATCTCTGGCATAACTGTCACTGCACTGTTCCTTATATGACATAATCTCTAAGTTTAACAAATTTCTCCACTGTACAACAGAGAAAACTTAGTGGTTCTTTGGTCATCTGACAGCCCCAAAAATTAGAAGCTCTTAAAATGTGCTGGTTTCCCTTTAGGGAAAGCTCATTTCCATTTATTTCTTCCTCCTGGGAAAAAATTGATTAGCCCCAATCCTGTGCAGGCAGTAAGTCAATAAATGTTGACATACAATAATAATAATGACCAGAAACTTCACGTTCTTCCTTATCCACGGAGGTTGCCATGGCTACTACTAAAATCTCGTTTTGTTTCACTGGTCCTCCAATTCTTTTACATAAGATTTCTCAGGGCTTACTGCTTACCCTTTCCCTCTCCCTTCACTTTCCTGAGGATCGGAGACTGTCACTGATAGAACACACCTGTGCTATATACATACCTGTGACTATTTCAATTTAAAATAAGTTATTTCACATGACACTTTAAGATCAAATTATAAGAATGCGTTTAAAGCATAAAAATATGAGAATACTGTGATAAAAATCACAACATACTACTTTTCCAAGTGGGTCAAATCACAAAAGTATGGGAAAAAACAGAATTTTTATAACTAAGCTGCTGTGGTTTCCTATTAGATTAAAAAATATTTCTTCTTTTTCAGAAATACTTAAATAAGACATATGTGAATACCGAAAAATGTTACTTTCATCCCTAAAGCAATTTAAAGCAACTCTTGCTGTGTGTGTCTGTGACCCCAAACAATAGTCTTTCCCATAATGCATGCATGGAAATTTTCCCTTGGATGACTCTGATGGCAATGAATCTTCATGTCAGCCTTCTACCCCTCAGCCTACAAGATGACCCGATGGTGTTGCCTAAAATAATCACTGTATTAATAAGTGTGTCTGCAAGATTCAGTAGCCCTCTATTCTAGTTTTCTGTGGGGCTGCAGCTTGGCTACACGTTTTGAAGTTGCACATCCATGTGTTAAACGGCCTCATTCAGCATACAGCAATAGCTATTTCCAATTTTCTCATTTATTCCCTGCATCAGTCCAACCCAGAGACTCGGTTGGCTAGCTTAGATCTCATCTTTGCTAATTATGTTTTGTAACAAACATTTATTAGATAGTGGGGCTTCCAAGAACTAGATGTGACATCTATACTTAGGTCCATATATTTTAGGCAACCATGTCTACTTGTTGCCAGCCCAGTGAGAAATCTTAGCTATAGAGAAGTGATGAATGTTCTTTCTTCTTCCTATAAATTAAATTATATACAGTTGCTGATATTTGACCATTTTAATGTACAAAAATGATAGTATTGTATGATTCAGCCCAAAAGTTGGGGAAGTTCAGGAATAGAAGGGAAGAGGATGTAGCCTTTGTAGTTTTGGCATATCTATGACTCCTAAGTTCTGCAATTCTACCCAAAGTTCTAGACTGTCAAGCCTAAATAGAAAAATGGAGGAGTCATCAAATTCTTGCTGAGGTACGCTAACTTATTCAAAGGCAGGCGGCTAAATCATGAATGAATGAATGAAGCTTGCTCCTGCTCTTTTACCTCACTCACAGTTGCTGGAAGGCCAGTATAAGGAAAGCATAGAGGAGTTAAAACCATGACCATTTAATCACAGAACTTGCAAAAGATGAGAAAGATAGAAAGCCCAATCTAATTGCTTTGTTTTGGGGGAGGGAGGCTAATGTAAAACATGTGTTTCCCACAGGGCTTTGCTATGTTTCTTATCCAAGAATATGTGAGGATTTTAAAAGGAATAGAAAAATCAGTGGCTAATATTTTCCAAGTCTCATCCAATCAAGAGATACCAGATAGTTATTATATTTGGGCCCTTCTGCCTAGTGCCGTTTTATTTTTTATGACCACAATGTGGATACTGAATTCAAATATAATTTGATGAAATATAAAGAGAGGTGTCAGTCTGAGACAACCACATACCAGAAATGGCCTAGGGGAAAATGAGCAAGCAATGAGACAAGAGTGATGTCCATCCCATTAACTCATGTTTAATAATGGTAAGTACAAGACTCAGTCCTATTATATCTTACAATTCTTTACTTTATTAACCCTCTATAATACTCTGGTTTGTTTTGTCATTTTATGACCTTAATTACAGAAGTGGTGGATTTTACACTTACATACTTGTTAACTAATTTTCTTCTACATATTCTCCACACTAAAACATTATACATTGCTTCCAAAAAGCTGTGTGTTCCTCACCATGTTATTACACCATCTATGTTTTAAAGTCCTCATCTTTAAAATAAAGGGGCCGAATGTTCCAGTTAAAGGATAGAAGGAATACTAGATTCAGGTGAAAAACCTTATTGATCAATTTTATGTTCCTGAAAGTAGCTAGGTAAGATACTGTGCTTGTGCTTTTCCGAAATGTGGAATAAATGACCACTTGGGAATATTTGAGCGGACATGAACAGACTTGTTTTTAAGTAATTATGTATTTTTAACTTTTATTATGTCAATTGATATTGGTTTTCTGTTTGTGATATAAACAGAAATAAAATTATTTAAACAAATTAGGGTTAAAAGTGAAAATATGTTAAGAAACATAGTAAGTGAATAATGGTACATTATTTAAGAAGGTGGTGGTGAATGACTGAAGTCTGGGAAACAATGCAGGGGTGATTCTCAAGGGAGCCAGGTTTACTGGTTTCTTTCTAGTAAACTAATAAGTGGTATTACCTTTGAAAATCTGAAAAATAGACATATCATTTTAGAATTTGCTAACAGTATATTTTTATGAAGTGTTCTTCATTGGAAGTCTGAATTCTAAGAGTCGTATCCTTTCTCAAAGCTTTTCTTTGAATTCTGAGGAGTTCTGACCTTTTTCAAAGCTATGGCCAAAGAATTAGTAAGGACAGAGACCTGTGGGTCATAGCTGGGAGGGCAGTACATTGTCATGAGCCCCCTTAGCCCAGGAAAAAGCATCCATCGTCCCCACCTCGTTACATCATCACAGATTCTTGTAAACTTGCATCTGCCTGGCACTGTGCTAAGCCCTTTGCAAGCATTGTCACATGTTTCCTTGTAACAATCCTATAAGGTAGATGTTTTATCCCCATTTTATGTAAAACAAAGATTAAATACTGTGTTCCAGTGGCATAGTTTGAAACTGGTTGAGCCGGGGTTCAAATCCAGATCTCTATAACAACAAACTCTGACTTTAACAACAAAAGGTGATTTTGAGAGAAATCTAATTGTTTCTGATCAAGATCCAGAAGTTTCAATTATATTTGGCTGGTATTTCAAAACACATAATCATTAGGTGCTATATTCCACTCTGACGTAGGTGACAAAATACTATTACCAAAGAAAACGGGGGAATACTGTAAATGATCATTAGTTTTCATCCTATTTTTTTCACTGTGATAAAATGATTTATTTCAAAGGACTTAGCTATAAACTGAATTATTTGATTAGTAAGCCAATTTTTTCCTAGAATCATTTCATTCTTCAGCCATTACATATACCTAAATTCACAACATAGGAAGCTAACTCACAAGTATAGAGCTTTTTATTAATTTGTTAAAGGTTTAGCTCACCTTATACACAATGCAATCATTTTCTGATCTTATTTTGCAGCAATACTTTAGACAATGATTCTTAATAAATTCTAAGGACAAAAAAATCTGCATGGTGCATGTATGTATGTGCATACGTATGCATACACACACACACACACACACACACACACACAGAGGAAGCTCCAGCATGCCATCTTAGACCACTGATAATCTAATTTCCCCCAAACTCAAAAGACCTACTAAGTGGAATGTTAAAATGGATATGGGGCCTAGACCATGAGGTCCTAAAAATGGAATTGGGGCTAATACAGAGCAGGACAGTTTATCTTGGGATAATTTTGGTTTGGTAGTTTCTTTTGGGAAAGATTTTTTGTGTTTCTTTGGCTGGTGTCACTTATGTGTCTTCTGATGTAATTTCCTAGGGCTTGAAATATTCCAAGAGAAGTGGCTGTTAGACAAATTATGATCACTGACCCCTTTCTACTAGCCTGGGTAACCTTATAAAAGAAGTGTAAGTCCCATCAGTAGAGGGCCCTTTCATCTCAAGGGATTTATATTAGCACTTAGGAGAAGAACAAGTCAATATAACAGAACAAATAAGCAATGAGGTGTGTGTGATGGTGACTTAACTGAGGGAAGCCTCCTCAACAGAAGCGTCAGACGCAGCAAGGATACCAGTTGAGGCAACAGAATGGTGAGTGGTTCCAAAAAATAGCAGGAATTGAGCAGACAACCTCATTTCTCTAAGCCTCCTTTTACTTATCTATAAAATGGGTACAACAGTCCTTCTTTATAGGGATGTTGAAGGGATTAGATTATAAGAAATACAATATGATACACAAAATTCTTAGCATTGGTCTGGCACATACTATATATTCAATAAATGGGTGCTACTATTAAGAGACAGCATACTGACAAGGACACAGACTCTGAGGTCAGACTGCCTGAACTACTTATCATGCTGGCTGTGTGACCTTGGGCATGTCAGCTAACCATTCTGTGCCTCATCTGTAAATAAAGTGAAAATGGTTATAATGTTATTTTACAAGTTATTGTGATAATTGAGTTAATACATATGAAGCCCGTAAAATAACATCTACCGTTTAGGGAGCACTCAAAGAATGTTAGCTATTGTTCATCAACATAATTTAGAATGCTAATTAAATCTTTATATTGTTTGAATAACTAGATTACTTTCATATTTAAGGTTTTTCTGCCCAAGCAATTAAAATTTTTATATATTTAAAACCAAGTGAAAATCATAGAAAAGAATGATGTAATGTGAATATAGGACCATAATATTGTTTTTTAAAAAATCCTGAAAGGATGTTGTAAATGTCAAGAATAAAAATCATCCAGTTTGATGTATTTTACAGTAAGTTTCTAAAATGTACACATTTTGATATTAATAAAAACGTTAACAGACATCACAGGGGCATAAAGCTGATTTTCATAATCACATAATTTTTGTATTTGGCATATTGTTACCATGAACTGCTAAACAGATTTAGAGAAAGTTACACTATTCATTCCAACATTCCCCCTAAACGACTCCAATTCAGAGCTTTTTATTTTTGTAGCTCATTATGCACCTCCTTGAAAGCATAACTTATGTTTCAGATGACAAAAAAGTTAAGCCTGAAATATTAACTGTACTATTTATTCCACAGTGTCGAGGTATGAAAAATAAAGACCACCTGGTCAAGATGGCAAATGCAGCGGTGGCTATTTTTGCCTTTCTTCAGAACTCCTCCTTCTAGCACCCACCTGTCCTCCCCTTGGACCAAGCCATCATTCTTAATTTCACCACTTTTGTTCAACATTTACAATGTTCCTACTGTTGGCTGGAGAAGGAAAACAGAACAATTTTTTGAATAGGGTGCTGAGGCAAGAGGAGTCAGGAATGGGGCATCTTGCTGTAAGGGACAGGCTCCAGGATGGGCATTTCACACACTTTAGCTGGAGTCTTCACAAAGCCCTGAAAAATGGGTACTGTTATCCCCTTTTTCAGATAATGAAACCGAGGCTCTGAAAGTTCAGGTACTTTGCTCATGTTCGCACAGTCACTACATGTCACAGGGGAGATTCACAAACAAGTGTGTGTCACATTCATGCTGTCATTACGCTCCTCTTCCATGCTGTCTCTGCTGAAAGTCCCTCTGTGGAAGGGTTCGGGTCTTCTAGTTATCAAACTAACAAAAGAAACACTGATGAAGAAAAAGGTGGATGCTAGGGATCTTTAGCATATTTTCTTTATTTCTATTTCCCAAGTTTTCTAAAACGAGCATTCACTAACCCTTAGGATCATTTTACATAACGGGTTTTCAGCACAATGTTGCTTAAAAGATTACTAGCTAGTTTTAAGTTATGGGTTTTTTTTCTTCCTTTTTTCCTGAAGCCCTATTGACATTTTTCTGAAGAATTTTGTGCAGAATTCTCTCTCTGTGTTGGTGCCTGTCTCTGTCTCTCTCTCTTATTTAATCAGCCTGGTCCCTTGACTAATAAATGTTTCATAGTAAGTTCAACCTGGTAGAACCCACGGATGGGAGTATTTCATAGTATGATGAAAGATAGAAGAAATACTGACAATTTAATCACACATCATTCATAGCTACTAATATCAGATAATGATACATTCTTTTCTGTTTGTTAAGCATGGGGCAGTAAGCTAATTCCAAATCAAAACTAAATATTATACTTCATGTTATATTTTTATTTTACTTCAATGATGTTGTTATTTTTCCCCTCAGAAGCAATGTGTCCTCCAGTAACAATGCATTAAGTGGTTTTAAATCTGTGTCATTCATTTAGGAGCACAATTATCCCCAATCAGCTTCTTTGCACTGCCCCATTGCCATAAATACACTCATAAAATATTCAAGAGCAGCATATGGGAGAAGGGCTTTGTTCTATTATGGCTGAAGGAAAAATATAAGTAACTTTGCTCCCAGTCAGAAGAAAAAAGGGACAGAAAAGGGATCAAAGTTACAACTTGAAGCCTATGAGGAAACTGCTAATTTTTACCTAAAGTAGAGTGTATCATCAGATATAGATAGGAATGATGCCAGAGTCTTAGAAGAAAGTTTCTCTGCTTTCCCCATCAGCCCCCAGACCCTCCTCCCCAGCTATTATCCATTATTCCTACACATGGGCACATGCACACACACATCTGCACATCCCAAAGGCAGTGGGTAGAAACCTAAATTTGGTAACTTTTCCCTAAGTTCCATGTCCTTACTTAAACATGTGTAGTTTCTTCCTCATCATTACTATTAAAGGAGTTGATTAAACTCTTTCAAATTCAATTATTCAACATTCAAAATTAACTTGTAAAATCACCACATTGTACTTCTAAAAGGTGAAAATCACCAAGAAAATTTATGTACATGCTATTATATTTACAAGAAAGTTTAAGAAATAAACGTGTAGCCATTAAAGTAAATCTTTGTAATAAAAAAGTTAAAATCATTTTCTAAATCCCAACCCTTTCCTTGTTTGTATAATGTAGATTATCATATTTGTTTTACTATCTGCAATGGATGTTACATGAAATAACCCATCTGAACATGTTCAGTATATTTATTTCTTGACACATTTTATTCAATAAGTATTAGCAGAGTATTCACCTATTGTTGCACTGCTGAAATGAATTGCTGTCATAGAAATATATAAAAATGGAAGGGTCTCATTAAAAGAAAAAGCTGGCATAATGCTTAATTTTTGCCAAGAAGCCTAGTAGTTAACACAATAGGTTCCTTTTAAAACACCTTCTTTTTCTATCTAGAGAATTCTGGGTCTTCAGGACAATCAAATTGGTTTTTCCTAAGTGGGTTTGGTTTAGAAGCATTCTTCCAACTAAAACAATCTCTCTCCAGTGGGCCAAGACTCATCAATTTCGCTCTGACATCATCCTGCCTGGGTTTCATCTGCTGGTAAAATGATAGTACAGCAATGAGGAAGACCGTATGCTATGAAGAAGAAAAGAGTATGAAAGCAGATCTATACACTTCCCCTGCACCTGGGGCAGGGTTTGCTTCCCCAAGAAATAGGGGAGGAATGATCTATAAGCTCTTGAATGAGCGTGCAGAGTCACAGCTGTTGGCAACAAATTGATTTCATTGGTTGAGTTCAGCAGCAGCAGGCAGGGGGTTTGGAGTTGCTGCCGGGTACTATGCCTACCCACCAGGGTAGTTAACATCATTAAGATGATTCCAAAGCTCTTAACTGGAAAAGTGGAGAGAGAGGATCACTGCAGAGGGAGGAGGGTAGAGAAGAGGAATTCTGATGACAGGGCACTCCACAGTCCTTAAACAGAGAAAGGAACAAACAGCAGGGTGGATTGCAAAACACTGCTTGCTACCCTGTCTTTATGACAGCCCTGTTGCCAGATGAGAAAATTACTTGGTCTTTCCAGGTCCCATTGTGCAGCTTCCCTTCTAGTACACTGAGCTCACTGTGGAACTTGCCATATCTCCCTACAGCTCATGCAGATGCTGTATGAGATGAATCCCAAGTGGTTTCCACACCCATTCTCCCTGTGTGAGAACACAGAAGAAGCCTCTCCATCGTTCCAGATACCTTTTATGGGAGCAAGGTTGTCTAATGCCAAAACACAGGATCATAGAAGCAGGATGAGACCCAAGTGCAGGAAACTGCTGTCTACAAGAGCCAAATATTTAGATCCTAGAAAAAGGTTGCCAAAGGCTTCATTTCCTGAATATACGTGCCAGATGTACATGTCTAGAGATCAAATTTCCGATATGGTTTTAATCCAATTCTCAAGCCTACATAGTTTACATATTTCAAATAGCCTGTGTAAGAGAAGCTAAATTGATGGTGTGGAAGATCCTTTCATAGATGAATTTTAGTAGTGGCTACCTCTGTGTTTACTTGACTAGTGACATTTGTCTGGAGTTGCTTGAAAATGCAGATATAAAAACTTCTTTCAAACAGAAGTAACTCCTCCAAGGGTTAAAGGAAGAAAAGACCTTCTGTAATTCCACTGTCACCTTCTCTAAGATCTAAAGTACATATGGTCCCCTACTTAATGATGATTCAACTTGATTTTTCAATTTTACAATGGGTTTATCTAGAAATAACCCCATTGTAAATCAAGGAGCAACTGTACAATAAATTGTCAGAAATTTGGCACCACTGTTTAGAATGATGGATGAATATAAAAATATTTTCCAGATGCCCTTTATTTGATGAAGACAAATATATAGATTATAAATTTCCCAAAATACATATAATACTTATTACCATTTTTTTACTCTTTGGGAAGGCTTCATAATCTAAATCAAAGCGTTTACTCATACTGTTGTTAGAAGTGATTTTTTTCCTTAATCTCTACTTTAAAAAAAGATTAAGAAAGTCCTGTGCTTGCCCTTTTCTACAGCATAAAGAATGGCCCCCTGCTCACCATTTATTTCCTAAAACACTGCTTAAGTTACACAGATATAGAGGAGAGAGGGTAAAGAGGTAGGGAAGATATCTGCTCTTCATGGACAATATGTGTGTTTGACATAAATATGGCCTTCATTCTCCATGTTTCTTGCATGTGTTTGATGTTTAAAGGAGGTAGGCACCACTTATGGAGCCTCTACAACATACCAGGTACATTTAATTGGCGTGATCTCATTAGCAGATAGAATTTTCCTGGAAAGATTAAGTCACTTGTCTAAGCTCTCAGGACACATAGGTGTTGCAAATGGGGATTTAAACCCAAGCAAGTGTGTTTTATTCCAAAGCTAAATAGCATAATATTACCATATTGACTTTTTCATTCACAGGGCAACCTTTATCTGTCACATTACACTTAGGTAATTGACATTTCCACTTCGGGCCCAAATTAGGTTTGACAAATTGACTCAACCCAGTTAGGCTTGTTTTCTGACATTGGCAGCAAGAAACATTTTGGCCTCCATAATGTACAACCTGTAGATTCATATACCCCAGCTACTGTTTCATCATAACTTATTATGAATCTACAAAGTTTATGAGTATAAATATATAAGCCATGACATAAAGTATGCTCATTTGTTCAAATACTAAGTTAAAGGAAGATCTTCACATTCTGAGACTTGTTAAGCATGTGATCAACTTTCTTTAGAAACAATGACTCTAACTTCCTGAAATACTCTTGGTGCAGATTTTGAGTAAGTGTTAGCTACATCATATTTGCTTATGGGGCCGTTCCTGATGGCACCAATCATCTGTTTAGTTTTCTTGGCTGCAACAGCACTATGCACTAATGTTTTTTAGAGAATAGTAAACTATTTCTAGAACACTGAAATCCAACAAAATGTTAAGTATCTGGGCAAAGAATGTTCATCGCTTTTAAAAGGGAGCAGCATTAACAGGGGATAAAGAAACCAAATGGCCTTGTAGGCAATAACATTAATTTAAAATGCCAGATTGCTTTGAAACCATTTAAACTAAGAGATTCATTTTTATTTTTATAATTGTTATAAAAGATGCCAATATATGAGATAAAAGCATACAGATTACAGAAACTGAGGGTTGGAAAGAAATTCAATGGTTTGTGTAGATCAACTAATCATCCTATACTTGTACCTCATTTCCTATTTCTTTGCCTAGTGTTCTGTTTAAAGATCTTGAAGGTGAGCTCTCTCTCTTAAGAAACAGTATGACAGCTGGTTAAATAAAAGGACTTGTAACAATAAGGGAGACCTGGGTTCAAATCTTGGCTTTATTACTTAAATGGATCCTTGGGCAAGTTACTGAGCCTGTTTGAGTCTCATCCTCAAATAAGAATAATGTATCTATTTCATATGGATATTGCGGGAGAGTAAATGAAGTGTCAAACACAATCTCTTGCACAGAGTAAACACTCAATAAATGTTAAATGTTACCTTCTAGGTCAGTGCTATATATGGACATTTTTTACATCTCTTAGGAGACATCTTATTTCCCTAAAAAAGTACATTTTAGATTTCTTCAGAGTCCCCAAATGCAGCTTTAAATCTGGAAATTAAGTGTTTCAAAATAAAAGCATTAACATGCCATATATAGCTGGTATGCTACATTTCTCTTTGTTAAGTATTTAACTTTACATCTCATCTGGTGGCTTAATGACAAAGTTGGACCCTGACATCTGTCACTCTGAACAGGGAAAGTCTGTCCAGAAGAGACAAGAAGTGGCTTCTTTCTGCATGAATTATCAATCTGATTTCAATCCAGGTAGATGTGTCCAATGCAGAAGTTTGGTTTCATGCTTTCTTGGCTTACAATAGTTTTATATATTCTTTCCATTTTCTAGGATGTGCTATTCCATGGCCAGTTATTTCCTTTGTATATAGTAGTAGGTTTGCCTTTTAGTCACTTAGGAAAATCTACTATATAGTAATCTGGCTAACCTTGTGAGATGCAAGGCAGACAATGATAAGAGACCCTTTTATAAGTCTCTTCTCCTTGGGAGTAAGCCAGGCATTCCTAAAATACAGTTGCCCTTGCAATTTGCCATCAATAAAGCAACATTCTGAGCCATCTCCCAAAAGAGTAGTTCCTGCCACTAATAAGGCATTCATTTTAGTTTTTCTTCCAATAGTGAAAATTACCTACCCTTTCTAGGCCAGAGTTTCTAGCTCCTGGAGCACTGTGAATAGGTTACAGGTGCCCAGGTATTGATCTGTCAGCCCTTGTCACCACCAGGAGAGGCTTGATGTACTGCCTCATCCCTTATCATTGATACAGCCAATGTATAAAATATTTTCTGCCTAAGTCTTGACATGAACAAGGTTGAGAAACATTGCAGGTTCTACCTATTCTATTCTTCCTTAGGAAGCTGAAAGAAGTCCAGTGTCCTAAGTGGTATTTGGCTATGGGACACAGATGTATGGTGTTTCTATGGCAGAAGATAATTGCAATGACCTTTTTCTGGTTTACCACAGACATATGGGGAATGGAACATATTAATTGGTGGGTCTCAATTTTGCACCATGTAGTTAGGATTTTTATCATGGCGAGAATGGCTTTTGCCTCCTTTCAAATATCAAGAAAGTGGTTGGCTGCTTTATAATTTATGATTAACAGCATAAGTAATAAAGATAAGGAATATATGGATTCATGTACGCATTCTTTTAACAATTACCTCTTTTCTTTCAAATACTAGGAAGAAGGATAAATAATAAACATAAATGTTAATGGATATATCAGTACTAGCTATATTTGCATTATTCTTATTTTATGATTATTAATATTTCTAAAGCATTTTATAGCTTACAAAAAGAATGGACCTCTTAAAATTATGAGTACAGAACCAAAAAGGCATGGTGGAATCAAAGTGGTCTACTGCATAAAGAGAGAGATAGCATTTATTTTGCAGGAGGAAACACTGCACAAAGTTCATTTTTGGCACATTGAAATTAAGAAGGTGTGTAGAAATAATATAATCCTAAAATAAAAATCAGCCAATGACTCAAGAAGGTTAAAAGCTTATCACTATATAGAAAGAAAACCTTCTAGTGTTCCTATTTTTATGTTTTGAGCATCATGGGAAGACACTTCCTGATTCCTTTTATAAACTCTTAATTATGGGAGGGAAGGGGATATTTGACAAAAGAGGGTGTGGACTGACTCAGAGGGGTTCATTGTGCTTTTCATGATGCCCTCTTTAAATGAAGAATAAGGTGAAAATTAAATCACCAAGAAAGAGAACTGTAAGAAAAAAATAAAACTTTAAAAAAGGAAGCTTTAAAATGCTTAAAGCTGTGTGATAGAGAACTTTTCAGGGAGGAGGGAAAGAGGTAGCATTGATGATAGAGTGGTGGTGAAATGTCAAGGAATTACAAAGAAGCCAGTGAACGTGGGAAAGGAAGAAAGAAAGAACAAAAACATACCTAGGAAATTACAAGGATTTGTGCAAAGTGCTATGTTCTACCTCCTCGCCTCTGAGCACACTATAACTAAGTCAGCATTGCTCTAAGTTTGCTCTTTCCAAATTTTGGCAGCTACCAGCCATATGTGGCTGTTCAGCATCTGATATGTGGCTAGTGTGAATTGATATATGTGTTAAGTGTAAAATACACACATATTTTTAAAACTTACCCTAAAGAGAATATAAAATAACTCACTAATAATTTTGGAATAATATTTTGGATATACTGAGTGTAAATATATTGTTAAAATTAACGTCACCAACTTTTTAAAAAAAATTTTAATATGACTTAGAAAATCTAAAATTACATGCATAGCTTACATTATACTTATATGTGATAGCACTGATCTTAGAGTTTTAAAAAGTTATTTAAACCTATTTATTCAGAAATATTTTTCCAGCTGAGAAAAACTGCAGTGGTCTGTCCCAAATGTAGCAAACTTCTCATTGGTCTGTTGACCATCTTAGTTTTTCCTCTAGTAACTCTTACATTTGAACCATACCGGAATTTATTTCTGCTCCCATCCTTACACATCTGAGGAAAGCCACTAAGAGAAAATCGTGGCTACTAGTTCACCAGTTCCTTTTGTTAATGAAGGCTGTTGAGAATGCAGAACAGGAGACAGGAAAGGCAAATGGTAGAACAAGTCTAGGAAAATGTGAATTGAGAAAAAACTAAGAAGAACCAAACAAGGAGAAAAAACATGTGCTAAGAAGTTAAATTTAAATAGAAACATACTCACTTCTACCTTGCCCTCTGTTCTGTATTTTCACTATAGTTATGACTGGTTTACTGAATCATTGAAGAGTCCTCATGGAAGGCTTGAAAAATGTTTATATATCGGTTTTTTTATACGTCTAGATGTTTGGATTAGATGAGCTCTAAAATCCCTTCAGGTTTGAACTTGTTATTGACTGTTCCTACTTTGGGGCCTTTGAACTAACCATTACCCCCACAGAGGACACCACTGGATTTAGACATTGGTTGCCCCTGAAGTTACCATTTCCACTGCTGCCCTTAGAAAGTGGGTACTGCTATCACTTGAACCATCACCAAAAAGAATTCTGCATTGACCTCACTTCTCTGTATCACTAACTCTATATTTAAAATTCTTAGTGTATGCATCAGATTGTTTAAACTTAGGTCACAGGGCTCATGCCTACCTACGAAGGAAAAATGACAATGAGAATTTACTTTTGGTTTTGGTTTTGTTTTCCTTCTATATAAGGAAAGGTCTCTGTTTCTCATTAAAATTTATAAGGCCAGGACTTCCCCAAACACAGAAAAGAGGCTCAGATGCTGGGAAGGTTCATCAAATGACAAATGTTCCCTATAATCTTCTACATGCTGTGGATGCATCCATTACTTTTTCTTTGATTAGATATATTCTCTTCTGCTGTATGTAATATGGTTAGGCTTCTTAGACTGTAGTGAATTTCCAAATGATAGATAGCATGTATTAATCAGGGTTCTCCAGAGAAGTAAAACCAATAAGATTTCTCCAATTTCTCTGGAGAAACCTGATTCATATGGCATGCTAATTATTATTTGGAATTCATTAGCCAATTCCTTATAATAAATCTCTTTATACATATATTTTATATATATAATCTATATCATATATCTTTAAAATATATAAAGATAGAGAGAGAGAGAGAGAGAGAGATACCTTATATATAAAGAGATTGATTTTAAGGAATGAAGCTGAGAAGTCCCAAGATCTGCAGTTAGCAAGCTGGAGACCCAGGACTGCTGATGGTGTAGTTTCAGTCTGAGTCTGAAGGCCTAAGAACCAGGGGAGCCAATGGTCTAAGCTCCAGTCTGAAAGATGGGAGAACAAGGAACAGCTGCTGTTTCAGTTCTAGTCTGAAGGCAGAAAAAAACTGAAGTTTCAGCTCAAGGTAATCAGGCAGGCGGAGATCCCTCTTACTTGCTAAAGGGTAACCTTTTGTTCTATGTAGGCCTTCAGCTGACTGAATGAGGGCCACCCACATTAGGGAATAAAGCAATCTGCTTTACTCAGTCTACTGATTCAAATGTTAATCTTACCCAAAAACACCCTCACAGACACCCAGAATAATGTTAGGCTAAATATCTGGACACACTGTAGCCCTAGGCAAGTTGACACATAAAATTAACCACCACACATGCCCTTCTAGGGACAGTCAACAGTCCAGGTAGGTCTCAACACCTGAAGCTTTGCTACAGTTACTCTTTAGCCTACTCTTTGACCAGGAACCTGTTATTTTGCTCTTTAGTTCCTTAAGGGAGTTATTCTTCCCTTTGTGATACCTGAGTTAATATTTTACCTTATAGATGCACAAAATGAACTAGAGGGATAGCAAGTTCAGGATAGTGGGGTGCAGGGTAAGCCTTAAAAAATTGTAGTAATTATACACTCAGGGCTATCATTTAGGTTGCTATATCAACTGCTGCCAATAGAATGACACAGAAACCACATGCTCATTTGCAAATTGAAATGTGAGGTGAGTTCAAGTAAGAGACACATTCTGCCTTCGAGGAGAAAAAGGACATCTGATTCATAGCAAGCCTTGCCAAGGTACAGCTGGTTAAGCCAAATGGCTCCCTGCCATTTAACCCCGAGAAACAAGGAAAGGCGGCTGCAGGTTAGGTAAAGGGATAAAAGGTTTATTATAAAAAGGAGCTTGATAACTGCTGTGATTTTAATTATATTTCCACTGCTAGAATCCATCAATATTTAAAAGCAAAGAAAACAATTTCCTGAGATGGTTCTTGTCTTCAGGATGGTCAAAATTTACCCTCCAAAAATAGTCTAAGGAAGTCAGGAGACACATTGAGTATGAAAGAAATAAATATAAATGGAAAAGCAAATGTACCCTCTAAAACAACAGCTAGTCAAAGGCCAACTCAAGAGCCTCTAGGCAAGAGGTTTTCTTGTTTAATGAAGTGCCCTTAAGCCACTGCCACCAAGGTTTAGTGTTACCGTAAAAGGTCAACAATTCCACATGTACATGTAGGATTTTTCAGTCATAGGCTATAAAAGGCAAAAACTACCATCTTTGACATTTTAAAAAGGTGCTTAGAAAGCATTTGTAACTACATAGAGGGTTGAACATGATGGCCCCAAAGGTCTTGTCTGTATCTGGGATTTGAATTTTAGAATTCTGAATCTCTGAGTTAAAATTTAAAAAATACTATATGCCAGAGCCCACTCTAGCACAAAGTGAGGCACTCGCCCTGGTCACAAAATTTCAGAAGGTGCCAAAGAACTCAGTGATTATGACAAATGATATTTTAATGCAATATTTTTTTTAAAAAAATCAAAACAGCAAACTCTGGTTCATTGGTTGGCTGCCTATTTTTGTAAATGAAGTTTCATTGAAACAAGCTGAGACAGAGTCAGATCCTGTCTGTAATTAAAATTTTGATATTTTCTTTTCATAGACTTATTTTGCAGTCATTTTCTAAAATATTGCATTAAAATATTATTTTTCTTGAATATTGAGTCTTTCCACCCAAGGTGTTTCACTCAGTTCACCCTAGTACCAGTTCCACTACATACCCTCTTGAATCAAACTACTCCTAACGTTATCTGGTTCAAAATGCTACAGTTAGCCACATTCATTGAAATATTATAAGTTGCTAAAAGGATTACATGGATTATCTATTTCACTCTGACAACACCTCCATGCAAATGTTATTTTCCCACTTTACAGCTGAGCACCCCGGAGCTCCTTGGCCAAGATAGTTCAGAAAAGCCAGAATGTGGTCAAGCCAGGATTCAACTCTCTGCAGTCAGACTCAGTTGTCTACACTACTAAGCACCACTTAAAGATCTGATAGGTTTCTTCTGAGGAAAACTGCTTTATAATGTCCACAGCCTCATGTTTTGATACTCCTTTGAGGAACTTCTTTCCTTCTAGTTTACTTATTTGCTTCCTAAATTAACAGAAATGATCAAACACAAATTGTATCCCTTTCTTGAAGAATCAAACTGATAAATATTATTATCAAATACCTTTACCTGTATAGAAAAAAGGTTTATGTATATAATATAATCTAGCATTTTATGCTATTAAAATTAAAATTATTTAACATACAATTTGCGAAGACCTGGTCACGTGGAATTATCCTAATTTGAGCAATGCAGACTAACTTGGTAATATAGAGAAGAAACCTTTGTAGGGCAGAAATGTTTCTCCTCTATCACAGCCTCCCTATTCAAAGGGTTGTCTAGCTTTAGTTTCAACCACAATATTGTCGTGTCAGTTACAGCATTATCTAGTAGAGTATGGTCAATACTTTCACTCACATCTCAACACCCTTCCTGCTAATGTGCCAGAACACAGCACCACTGCTGCGGTCATCATGCCTCAGAGATCACTTCCAATGCTGAAAAATTACTTCTACTCAGCCATTCAATTTCCCCACTATTTTTTGCTTAGTTGGTCAGTTTTATCTTATTTTAATTATATCTCAATTACAGTTTTTCAGTCACTCTCCTCCTGCCCGTAACTCCTTTAAAGAAAAATTGCCCAATCCAGAGTTTGTACTAAAGGGAATGCTCTTTCTGAATGAGGCAACCTAGCATAGACTGTACACCTGGATGTGATTCTCCGAACCAGGCCAGGCATGAGAACTAAGGGCAGGCAGCACATAGGTTAAGCAGTGAACTATGAAGTGGCCTGGCTCAAACTAATGACAGAACCAATTAGATTTTTTTTCCCTCAGGACCCAATCTAAGAAATAACCTAGACAATGAGGTGTTGCACATTGAGAAATAAGTATAACAGGTCACTATGTGGGGAGAGGCTGTGGCAACCTTAAAGGGCCATATGCAATGAAAGTTACGCAGAAATAGAATGGCAGAGAATGGGAGAGATGTTTCAGTGAGAATCTATATAGCCTGTAAGAAACCAAAAAGAGAATTTAGTCTCTGGACTTCCCTTTGTTCTGGCTGCTCTCTCAGTCCAGCTCCAAACTATATGTGTATTTAAAATACAGACCCTATTCCTAAATGGAATAATTACTCACCAGAATGTGATACATTATAAAGTAAGTTTCCCAAATATGTCATACTAATATTGAGAAGCTAAAACTATAAAAGTGAGGATTATTTTCAAAAGGAATGAACAACTTTTAAAGAGGAGAAAATATTAAAGAACCCATGAGTGGGAAGAACAAGATGGCCAAACAGAAACTTTCAGTGAGCGTCCCTCTACACAAATGCCAAATTCAATAACTATCCATGTAAGCAAGCACCTTCAGAGGAACAAAAAATCAGGTGAGCGATCATACTACCTGGTTTTAACATCGTATCAAGGAAAGAGGCACTGGAAAGGGCAGAAAAGACAGTCTTGCGTTGCCTATGCCACAGCACCCCATCCCCTGGCAGTGCAGTGCCAGCATGCCCACTGCAGAGAGAATCTGTGTGCCCAGGGTAGGGAGAGTAAAGTGACTGTGGGACTTTGCATTGAAAGTCAGGGTTGCCTTTGCACAGGGGAACACAACAGGGCATCTGCCAGTGCCCGTGGAGGGAGCATTTAGGCCAGCCTGGCCAGAGGGAAATCCTCTGCCCCCAAACTCACGTTCTGGCTAACCCCACCTCCAGCTGACAAAAAGTCCACTGGCTCCAAGGTAGCACGGCTGCAGGAGTTGCCCAAGGACTGCAGCCTTTCTGGCCCAACTGCCTTATGAATTTAGTCCAGGCCCCAGGCTACTTTTCATGAGAAAGCAAGTTTTGTAGTCATTCAACCTAATAATTAATTAAGAAGATAGCAGTGCATGGTGGAAGGAGGAAAAAAAGTTCTAATCCTGACTTTGCCCTTAGAAGGCAAGGATGTAGGTCCTGGGTTTTAGATTAAGACAAATTTATGTTCCCCCACAAGTCTTGGGATCTTGAACAACCTCTTGCCCTCTTAATACTACAGTTTCTGCTTCTGTAAAATGGAGGTAAGACTAGAATCCACCTCATATGGTGTTCATGAAGACTAAATTAAAACCAATTACCTTTGTGCAGGGCTTCTCAACCGCAGGACTATAGGTAGACATTTGGGGCTAGATAATTGTGTGTGCGGGGGGTGCTTTCCTGTGCATTGTTGGATGTTTAGCAGTATCCCTGGCTTCTACACAGTAGGTGCCAGTAGTAAGAATAAAAAATGTCTTTAGATATTGTCAAATGTTTCCTAGAGCAAAAAATAGCCCTTGGTTGATAACCAATGCTTTAGTACCTTTCAAAGATCAACTCCTGAATAAATGTGAACTCCCCTACCCTTCAGTGGGTTTTGTCTGTTGTTAAAAGGAAGAAACCCTCAAGAAAGTGAGTATCATCGTGGGCTTTAGGTATACTAACTAACGAAATAATGAAGTAAAAAGGGAGTTGCTGATTGAATAAGTATTACGTACTGTTGCAATGATATTTCCATGTACACATTAACTCATATAATCTTCAAAGCTATCCTAGGAAGTCAATACAAAGTTCTTTCTCATAAAGATACTGCTTAATTGATGATACTTTCAAAACCTGAGAGTTGAATTGTATACAAACATGCTTGCTATCACCTTGGAACAAGTTCCAAAGTGCCTCTGGATATGTGCATGTCTTGAATGTGTACATCAATGTATCCAGGAAGCCTACAGTTTCCAGAAATGTGAACCAGTCCGTGAAGTCGAGGCCAAGGTATGGTCCATAAATGGATACTGCTAAGAGCCTCATCCAGTGATTCCACTGAGTCATTTCAGATATAAAGCCATGGTATGTGGTTTGGTGAAATTCCCATGGAGTTTTGCACTTAGGATGTGTTCAGCATGATTCTACCTTGAATGCTGTACTAACAACTGAAGCATGTGTAGAGTTTGGAAACATTTTAATTAAGCTTATTCAACTGAATGTTGACCAAAAACTTTCCTGCTTACCAAACACATTTGGCCCTGGCTAAAATCAAGGAATTAGGGAGGGATGACTTTTTCCCAGATTTTGAGTATGGCCAGTGGACTGAAATTCATCTGGGTCCATGGACATACTTTTCTGCATATGGGAATTCCCAACATTTGACAGAGTAAAAGCAGTCTGTTATGAGTCCTTCCTCTCCCTGTCTAAGCTGGAATACAGCTGTCAGATTGGACTCCTGGCAGAAAGTTCATTAAAAGTGACAAGTCTTAATTTTAGAATTTTCTAGTTTCCTTATCATTTTATGTGTCACCCAATAATCCATCTGTGTATGTGAAATAACTTGTGAGGCAATCTAGTATTATTATCTCCATGTATTTGGGAAATAACTCATGAGATAATCTAGTATTATTATCTCAGTTTCAAAGAAGACGTTACTGAGAATCAGAGACATTAATTAACTTGGTTAAGGACTTGGTGGGACCCCCAGCAAGTAGAAGAGAGAAAGTTCAAAGCTAGAGCTGTCTGCCTGCTCCCAGATGCCCCCTAGTGGCTGACTGGCAACACTAAGGAAACTGTACATCTTAGGAGAATGTTAGGGGTGATCAACAGATGAAATTTAGTTAAGATAATGATTTAGTACTGTGAGGAGTGTAAAAGGATGATCAGTGTTTGACTCTTACTTCTAGGTTCCACATCTGTGGTGTTCTTTTCCTAACTAGGACTGGCTGCTTTTATTCTTTGGGGTGGGGCATCAGGATAAGAAATAAAAATGTTATTTCTCAAAAAGTAATGTCTTTGCATAAAATTAAATGTCCCTGGCAAAATGGAAATGAACCTGTTAATGTTAGGCATATTGGTCATGAAGGGAAAAGAGGATATCTTTTAAAAAGATTCTGCACTAAGAAATATTTAATCAGAACACTTGTTTCCAAACCATATCGGGGGCAACTTATTCTGCAAAAATCTTGTAATTGGCTATCACATGTTATGCAGCCTGGTCAGTCAAATTATATCACATACCTGGAGCATAACCTAGGTGGCTAGATTTAAGGAGAAAAGTATTTTGATACTAATAATATAGCAATTTGGAATCAATTGCCATGTTTCTAAGGATCCTCATTAGACCTGTTGTGAGTTGTACAGAATTCACAATTTGCCTTTATTGCAAATGTATTTCAGTTTTCTTTTCCCCAGCAACCAAAAAACTAGCACCCTGGTGAGAAAAAAAGTTTTTTTCAACAGGGCCACCTTGCTAGTATTCCTTATTACAGTACCATATTCAACCACGTTATTTTCACAGTGTACTTAATTTGACATGAGTTTACTGACACCTTTTGCTAGGCAATTTGTTTTTATAAAATATATTACAGGGTTAAAAATTACCAAAACAATGCAGAGGCATTGTTGTTTGTTAGGAAAATTTAACTGGAAAGGCAGAAGTTGTTTTTTTTTTTTTTTTCTGACATGACATTGAGTATTTAAAAAACACTGTTGCCCTTTTACTGAAAAGCTAACATTTCCCTCCAGATTTGTGATTTTCATATTCATAGGGCCTTGGTAAGCTAAACTTTAACTTGTGCAAGGCTGTATAAATATTTATCATGGACAGAAAATTAAAAAAGAAATCTTAGTGATTTTAGTCATCAAAAGAGATTTGTGTGGTATAAGAAAAGAGTACTGGACTTAAATTCAGGGGATTTGTGTGCTGATCTTTGCTCCTTCACTATTTGAATGTTCAACCTTCAGCAAGTCCCATATGCCTCTCTGGACTCAGTTTTTTCATCTGGGACGCAAGGGGGTTGGATCAGATGGCTTCACATATTCCCCCAAACTGTGGCAATATGTGATGATTAGAAAGGAAATTTTAAAATAAAAGGGGGAATATGTATTATTAGTGAGAAGATACTGTCCCAATTCAAGACACTAACTGATAGTTACTATCTTATATATGGCTTGAAACAAAAATTTCTTTTAGGTTTTGATGAAAGTAAATTTCAAAAATACACCACATCACTTCTTCAGCTCCTAAATTAGAAAATTACATGTTGAATGTTTAAGACAAAAAATAAAAGAGAGAGAGGAAACAAAAATATCATTATGTCCAGTCAACCCCCCAACTTCAAAGCTGACATTCTCAATTTAGACTGTAAAAATTTTGATTTAATAGAAAATGGCTTCAAGCCATATGCCCAACACTAAATAAATGTTTATTATTAATAATAAAATATATCAGTCATAGCATTCACTTTTAGAAGACCAATGCATTTTAGATAAGTCCAGATAGAATTAAATATATCAGAACATGGTAGAAGAGAAGGAAAATGCCTCCAGGTATAGAAATGAAAAACAAATTTAATATGTTTAGAAGAAATGAAAAACCAAAGGGGGTAAGTAAACTACACGAAATAATTTTGTTTCCTGCTATCTGGCACTTAACCAGCCAGAAAGCTAAAAGCTGGCCTTTCAGCCATATGAAAGTTTCAATCTACCAATCAATTCAGATACCAAATCTACCTAAGTGGAATAGGCAGACTACAGCAAGGGTGTCATTAGGTTGGCAGTAAACAGGTATTGACTATTCCTGCTGGGATTGTTTTGGCAAGGGAGAATTCATCTCTGGGAAGAGGTGTGATGAAGTAGAATAAGCTTTAAAGCTAGAGAGATGTGACTGGCTACATAATTTGCAGGGCCCAGAGCAAAATGAAAATGCAGGACCCCCTTTTTAAAAAAAATATTATAAATTTCAAGAGGGCTACAGCAAAACATTAAACCAAGCACAGGCCCTTCTGAGCATGGGGCCCTGTGGAACTAATTACACAGTTCCCACACTCATGAAACTGGCCCTTCAGACAGTCAAATTTCTGCTCAGCCACTTGTTAGCTCTGTGTGGGACCTAGTGCCAGTCAACGGGCTGATCTCAACCTTCATTTGTGAAATGACTAAAACTATAAAAGCACCCTGATAGGCCTATTGTAAAACTCATATTAACCAATATATTATTGTCTATATGTTCCATATCATTAGCTTGAAGGGTGAGTGGCTCTCCTTCTATTTATAAATTCTACTAAAATTTCTAAAACTTCTAAAGTTCTATTAACAAATCACAACATTTTTCTTTTAAGGTCTTAGGAAAGGGATGAACAGACAAGCAAATGACAGCATGAAAATTCCAAAGCAGGTAACAAAGTTTCTATCTCCAACACAAAGACTTTGTGGTTCTTATAGTATTTCCTTCCAATTATTTATTATAAGAATGCAAGAATGATGCAATGGTTAATTTTATGTGTTAACTTGACTGGGCCATGGGATGTCCAGACATTTGGTCAAACATTATTCTGGGTGTGCTTCTGATGGGGTTTCTGGATGAGACTGACATGTGAATTGGTGGGCTGAGTAAAGCAGATGGTCCTCCTGAATATGGGTGGGCTTCATGCAATCAACTGAAGACCTGAATAGAACAAAAAGGCTAAGGAAGAGAAATTCCTCCAACTGGGCCGCTTTGAGCTGGGACATTGGCCTTTTCCAGCCTTCTTACTTAAACTGAAGCATCTGCTCTTCTTGAGTCTTCAGCCTGCTAGCTTCCAGACTGGAACTTAGAACATCAGCTCTCCTCATTCTCAGGCCTTTGGACTCAGACTGAAACTACACCACCAACAGTCCTGGGTCTCCAGTTTGCCAGCTGCGGATCTTGGGACTTTTCAGCCTCCATAATTGTGTGAGCCAACTCCTTGATGTTTCTCTAGAGAATCCTAATACAAGTGTTATGGAAAGTCATGCTCATATTAATACAAGCCCTTGATTTTCAAAAGCGATTAGTGGCTTTTTTCCTGGAACAAGAGGATCATAAACAGTATTTGGTTGCTGTCAGTTCACCATGGGATCCGAAGGACTGAAACATCTGAATAAAGAAACAAGAGGAAATATTCCCTCGGAAAAGGAGGTCTAGTTTTCATGCAACTCATACCATGTAATTTTCAAGAACACAGGGCATCTATACTTCTCTGTAGTAGTAAATTTAACTTTTATTACCAGCAGGAATACTCTTTTTCTCTCTAATTTAAACCAATGAGAACATTACCTCATGAAATTAATTCCATTTTTGAAAGTGAAGATTTCTGAAGTCATTAAAGTTCAAGGCAACCTCTTTTGTATATATCCATTTGAAAGGCACCTATTAGTAGAATAGAAAGGAGGAATGTGAGGGAGGGAAAAAATAAGAAAGAAAAAAAGATAGTCCCTATGGTTTCTTTTTGCCCTCTACTCCTTTTCAATTTAGGATATATTAGCTAGAAAAGAAACGTGATAGAAGAAATGAAGAGTCTTTCTGAGTTTAAACTATTAGGTGACTATTTCAGAGTCTGAGTGGCTGAAAACTCCTTGGTGACACGTAGACTGATGCCCTGTTTTCAGGACTGGTTTGTTTGGGGCCAATTCCATGAATGCTGGCTTGGATTCAGGAACGCAAGGCCAATGTAGTAGTCCACTAAGGGGTCCGATCCTGAGGATGATGGAGCTCTAGGACGATGAACCTATTCACATCTGCCCTCACTTAATCGGACCCAGGAAAGGCTAAGAACACATCTGGTCCATCACAGAAATGGAATGGGCTACTCTGGGTACCCCATAAAACATGTGGGTACTCTTCTGTCAGAGAAGCACTACTTTTTTTCTGATAACATATAATAATGATGTGTTGTATTCCCCAATCAAAGCCATTTCACAAAGCCTCAAAACATTCCTTTTAAACATTCTTGTATTTTTATTACTAACTTTAATATGTGCTAATGAAAACATGTATTAGAACAACTTCATAAAAAGCCTTTTCCAACATCAACAACAAGGTTCAGGAGAGAACCCTTTATTTTACTTATGGCATTTATTTAAAGAGGATTATGCTCTTTTGTTTCATTTGTTTGCTTTGTCTTATTTTTGTCTTCATAAAGTAAATATTAGTAGTATAGAACTCATGAGAATGGAGTCACATTAAATGTTTTAATTCACTATTTTATCATCTTCAGTGTCATACAACAGCTATTTCATGTATAACTGGTATCATATTAAGAGCTATAGGGAATTACAGGGAAGTATTAGTTAGAACAACTGCCCTCAAAGAAAGTCTAAGTAGGGAAGAGGGAAAGGGGAATAAAGCTGTTGCTGAGGGTGAACTTTGGGTAGGAAAAGAAGAGATGTCAAGAAGAGTCTAATAATACACTGAGAGGAGAGGACTAGGGGGAAAATGGAGGGATTAGCAATGTCAAATAGTCGGGTGAGAGTGAGCAAGTGGATGGGTAAGGTTTTATCAGTGAAGATTTTAGAGGTAGAACAATTTTGAATAATAATCAAACTCAGAATGTGCCCCTACAAAAACATTTTATAACCTAGGAAACTGAGTTCCAGAAAGTTTACACAGCTGCTGAGAGAGAGATGGAGCCACAACTGAAGAACAGGCCCCTTAAATCCAAGTCTGCCACATTGCTATGCCTAAATCCCTCAACCTCTGGCATATGTACTAAGAAGCATATGTATTCTTCTGGGAGTGATTTATTTTAGTGTCCTAGGAAATAAATAAAATTTTCAAACTTATTTCTTTTTACCAAATAATTATACACATAGGCCACCACATTAATGTATATTTGGAATGTTAGACTAAGACTTGATTCTAAATTCAGATTGCTCTGTGAGTGGCACTCTGCCACAATCTTACCCCCTCTTCTGAAGTAGAGTTTCTCATTCCCTTCTCTAGTCTTTGAAGAATGATGATAAAACAAAAACGACAATTTTTTCAAAAAGAATTCATTTAATGGTTCTATTGATGTCTTGATCAAACAGAATTAAGTCTTTCAGGTGATGCTTTTTTCTTCTTTTTGTTAATGTACCTCATTTACAAGTCATCACTCTCTTAAACTTTACTGCTCTTTGCTTAATCAACATGGGATGAGGATTATAATAAGTGAGTGGAATAAACACATAGAAGTGTAAGCAACCTTTTAGGAAAATTGTGGAATTCAAGAAAATTCACAGAATTGCATTCTCATTCAATAAAACAGAGTTGCTAATCAAAGACAGATTGGGTAGATGGGCTATTTCAAGTTGAGGCAAACTGCATAATCTTGAGGTCCAAAAAGCAAGAGATTAGTCCCACAAGAATAAACAAGTACTCTAATAGGCCAGTAATTTGTCTTATCGTAAAACCAAGAGCTATATATGGGACAGGTCAGTCAAGAGATGATAGTAGAGTGGTTAAGATCACATATTCCAGAGCTGCCTTTTTTCCTGCATCCAAATCACAGCTTTACAGGATATGCTATGTACACTTGGGCAAGGTATGTAAACTCTATGTGCCTCTGTCTTCTCAACTGTAAAGTGGCAGTCATAATAATAGCACCTGCATCATAGGCTTGTTGTGAAAATTAAATGTGTTAATTTCTATTGCTATAGAAAGTGCACAGAACAACGCCTTACACAGTCAAGTGCTATGTAAAAGTTTGCCACCTTCCTATTCTCCTCTTCCTTTTCCTCCTTTACACCCTCTTTTCCTCCTTTTCTTTCTTCTCCTCCTCCTCCTGATCTTGGACAATTTGATGAACCTCTTGGCTTCCATATCTGTAAACTCAGGATAATAAGACTGTGGTGATACTTAGTTGTCTATTGTCTATTCAGCACCCACTCTGGCTTTTCTAACAAGATCCTGATGTTGGTCAAGGATCTTCTCTCTCCTCACATAGACATGGGACACAGGGGAAGTAGACCCAAATCACTTGCTCCAGGGGGAGATCTTTATTGGTGAGCCAATCGTTGTGAGCTAGTCTGCTTTGCTAATGAATTGGTCAAGGAACCAGAACTCAGACAAGCAGCACTAGGCATTTCCCTGGAGAGGGTGTTTGGTCCCGGTGTGGTCATATGATATAAGTTTACCTAAACATACTAAAGGAAAGGACTTATGCTTAGATTCTCCCCCTCTCCCACTGGATAAGAATAACAAAACACGGTGCCCAAGACCCAGCTGGCGGCCAACTTTCAGTTAAATGGGAAAACAAAGTTGATACATGGAAAGGGACACAGAAACAGAGCCAAGAAAAATGGAGCTAGAGCTCTGTTCTCCTCTCGCCAGCAGCCCACACTGACTCTGGACTTGTAAATTTGTGCTATAATTTATCTCTTTACTGCTCTAGATACTTTAAATTGGCATTCTGACACTTTCTACCTAAAGCATCTTCACTGATACAAATACCTACCTCACAGTATTGTTTAAGGTTGTTTAAAAAATGAGATGCTTATAAAGAAGTGTAGATCTTATAAAGCAGAGTGCAGATCACATAGTAAACATAAATAAAACAGAAGCTATTTTTACTTTGATAATGGACCCCAAAGGACTTAATATAAAATGGCATTATCATCCTTCAAAACTTCCAGAGGTTAAAGACAGCCCTTAGAAATTCCAACTTTACTTAATCACAGATGGGGCTTAGTCATTAGATCTACATCTTCAACTATCTCTCAGCGTTCATTAGCAGATTTCATATAGGTACTATTTGCAAAAAAAAAAAAAAGTCTTTTCATTGTCGTTACACCACCTTATCTAAGTTTTAAGAGTTGTCTCCATTCTAAGAAGTTAATAAACAAATTCAACTTCTCCTTTTTCTGTATCTTTCATAATTTTTTAAACTTGGGATTTTTTTTCCTCAAATTCAAGCCCCCCAAAACTCAGTCCCATCTTTCTCAAGGTCATATCAAACAAACAATGATGTTTGAAATCTAATAACCCACTCTGGCATCAAAAACCAATGAGGAAATTCTGAGAAAAAAACTCAACAACAACAAAAATAAACTCTTGATTATATTTTAGGTAGTCTATTTCCAACCCTGACTGTATGCTTTATTTCTGAATGTCTAGTTGCCTTCCAGAAAGGGAGGAACATTAAGGCAATCCCAGAGTTCGTGACACAAAGTAATATAGTTCTCAGCAATCAATAATATTGTGTGATAGAGCTTCCATGTAATAAAATTATAAATAATCAAGCTAAAAAATTAGGTATCATTCTTGTTTAGAGTGACTTATAAGTATAAATCTGAACTGGGGAAATGAAAGCAAGCTCAAGCCAAATTGTTTTAACTTCCCCAAGGCACATGCAATTTTTTTTTCCAGGTTTCTGTTTACATATTCTTAGCTCTTTTTCATTTCAGTGACTAAGCAATGAGAAGCTTGACTTACTAAATCTAACTAAAATTTTTTATTGGCTCAAGGCCAAAGTTAGAAGCAAGAAGAGAGAAACTCACAACTCTAGACTTGGTGTCCAAGTTCTGTGACTCCATTTGAACACTGGGATCTGGTAAAATCCATTTAGCAACTAAGCTCTCCATGCCCGGGTTGTGCCTCACTCAGTCACTGCACCAAGAAAAGCAGGTATGATGACCGGTCTTAATTCCACGTGATAGGAACTGGCTGACTTTCATTTGTTTGTTCATTCCTTCATTCATTCACTCACTCATTTACTCACTCACACACTCATGTCATACTTTTTCAACAAACACTTTAATTACTATGTGAAAAGCACCTTTCTAGTTCAGAGGGAAGAACGGTGAACAAAAAAACCAAAAATCTCTTCTCTCATGGAGCTTATGTTTAATGGGCAGTGGGGAGGGCAATGGTGTGCTGGTAAACCACCCTCTCTGAAAAAAATAAGGTGCCGTTTGTAGCACTTATCAATTTCCATGGTGTAAATGCTCCCACTATGGCCAATTTAATAACCAGATTGCAAAATTCCTGAATATTTAGTAATCTGCTCTTGCAAATCAATGCAAGCAGGCCCTACTATTCCACCGGTGGGAGTAACAGACAACAAATAAGTAAAATGTGTAGTGTGTAGAGAGGGGTAAGTGTTATGGAGGAGAATGAAGCAGGGGGAGGGGATATAATGTGTTTGAGATGGGGTGAAGGAGGGCAGTTAGAAATAGCCTGGACAGGGAAGGCCTCACTATGGAGCTGGTGTCTGATCACAGAGCTGACAGCAGTGGAAACAGCACAGTTTCTCTGTGGTTCAAATAGCACATCAACCAAGGATGTCAGTCTTGGTCTGTGTATGAGCTCCCTCAGTCTACTTATTTTAGCCCAGGATGCTCTCACTTGTGCTTTGCCTCACAGATACAGGCTGAGGATAAAAATGGGTTAGAGATTCAACAGGTTGAAAATATCCATCTCATCTAGTCTCTTAGTAACATAACCCTCTGCCTGCCAATGTGCACTGTCCAAAATTGTTATTCCTAGTCTCGAGGGTTAGCCTGACAGCCTCACTCTCTCAACTCTTCAGTTAAATCTGCCAAGTGAAGAGAAGGATGTAAAATTCATTCTGGAGCTAACTCAAACAGGCAGACGACTTCCTGTGTGAGATGTGAGACTTGCTCTTCATGGGCATGCCGTAATAATAACCCAAATTTACATCCACAGAAAGTTGGATAAGCTATATCAATGCAATGAAATTACTGAAAAGGAATTTAAAACCATGATTTAAATCTAATTGTAATGAATTGGAAAGATGTTAGTTTTATTAATGATGCCAACCAAAACAACTGATATTGCTTGAGTATTTTGCTTCTCATGCCTTAGTTTCCTCATCTATAAAATGGGATGAATAATGAAAACTACTTTATAGGTAATTGTGAGGTATAAATCAGTTAATACATCTAAAAGTTAGTACATCAATTAATATTAACTACCTGTGATAAATGTAATAATAAATAGAATAGAGGTGATAAATGCTAGCTTTTCTCTCCCTCCTCATTATTATTAGTTATTGTTATTACCTTGTGCCTGGCACTGCAAAGTATGTCTTATTATTGTCCCAATTTTATAGATAAGAATGCAGAGAAACAGAAAGTTTATGGTGCCTTATGTCACAGAATGAGTAAGAGGTGGGCCAGAGATTCAGAGCCAGATTGTCAAGTTCTCAATGGCTGTGCTATAAGACAAAAGTATATGTAGATCAGCATAAACCCTACTAGACTCTCAGGTCTATGAGGGCAAGACCTATGTGACTTGCATTTACCACTGAATAATCGTGTTGAATTAACACAGAGGGAAAACCATAGTCAACTCTATTTTCTGAGTGCTTATTGGTGTCCTAAATATTTAATATGCATTCTTTCACATAATTCCATGAAAGAGGTATTAATGTTGCCCCATCTTAAAGATGAGAAAATTAAGTCAAGGAGAATTTAAATACATTGCCTGGATCATGCAGGACATAAGTAGCAGTGCAATGACTCAAACTCAGGTCTACTGGATTTTTGATCACTTTGCTTTTTCTGCCTACTCTGCTTAGCTGGCAACCCCAAATTTAATGAAGAACAACTACACACTGTTTTCCTTAGCCCCCAGGATATGCGTGTCGAGGTTGGAGGTTTCATGGGAATGTACAATAGTCCCCTTCTCTATTAATTACAATGTGTGAATAAGTGAATAAGGAAAAATGCACAGCTCAGTGGGAACCTGAGCACTGGCTTTCAAAAGCCCAAAAGAGCCAATTAGCTCTGGTCTACCAATCCCTTGTACTACACGATGGTCAGCTAGTGCCACGGTAAAACTGCACACCTCTATCATGAGATCAGTCTTTCTGCCATTTCCAAACTATGTTTTGTATGAATCATGTACTTTAAGACTAGAGAACATAGAGTAATGGCTTCAAAAACTCTCCCAGGCATAAAAATAGAAGCTTAGTGCTACTGGTACGGATTTCCTACTGTTTCAAAGTAACCATTTTCAGTCTTTCCAGAAAGAGCACAGACTTTTTGCAGCAGCATTTTAGACATTCTACTATTTCTTGTAATTCTCTCAATTCACACTTCTTGTAGAGTAGAGGAAAGGACGTCTTTGGCCTGAAGGCCAAGGCTAAAACAGAGCATCTTTCATAATGAGATACCCTAAGGCCTGGTAAGAAATGTACTCTGCCGCTGGATGCTCTGCAATGTCTTCAATGTAAGTGATTCATCAGGTGACTTGGATTTTCATCAGTGAGTAGTCCAGGGCAAGGTTTCTAATCCAGGCTTCTTGACCTTCAGAGGGCAAGATCTCATTCACTGTGTTGATATAGGCAAATTGAAATTCTCTAGAAGCCAGAAAGGTAATGCAAATGAGTGAAGCAGGCTAAGTATAAGCAACAGGGAATGAAGCAGATGTAGCATTTGGGGAATGAATGTGTGGTCCTTTTCAGAACCTCTTCTAATGAAACCAGTTGCTACTCTGTTCTAGCTGATGGTTGGCTTTCTCTTTTAATTTTTTAAAAAGGGAAGTAACAAATCAGGATTGTACATGAAATTTCAACATTTTTAAATTCTAACAACTAATTTAACCAAAAAAAAAAAATCATGTGGGATAAACACATAAAGCCATAAGACAGATTTGGTGTGCCGTGTGATTTATATTGTGCTACACTGTCTTTTCTGTCTTGCTAGCAGACCCCAGGCTACTGGTAGCTGCTGCTAAAGCTTCAAGCAAACTCTTATCCCTCAAGTTTGGTTCAACAAGATCTGATTTGGATGATAACTTAGGAACCATAATATAATAATAATAGCTGACATTTATTGAGCCCCTATCATCTACATAACACTTTGCACATATTAACTGAGACAAAGCCTTTAAGGGGGTATTCTTATTATCCTCAGTTTACAGATGAGGAAACTGAGGAACTGAACAGGTATATACTTTGCCCAAGGCCACACTGGCAGCAAGTAATAGAATTAGGTGTCTCTCCAAATATTCAGATTATTCTGAACAACTATGTGAAATAAAAATACCCAGTTACTCATACAATTAGCATAGAGAGTACTAAGGACAAGATTTCTGTTGATAGCCTGAAGGGATAAACACTGGATTTTTAAATTGCTGATAGATTATAACATTAAGTGTATGGGAGTAAAGGACATATTCAGAAATAGAAAAATCTATGGAAATTTAGTTTACCACCAATTTATGGTGATATTTTGTGTTACTACCAAAAAAATGTACCCTAGTGAATGTCAATTGAAATACATAGGCTCCATAAAAATATTCAGGTCCTTTGGACAAGTAATCCACCCTTGAGAATTTATTCTAAAAATAATTTAAAGAAAGAAAAAGGTATCATCTCAGAAGTGTTAACAGCATCTAATTTTTCAATAGCAAACAAACAAATAAAATAAAAAGAAATCAAACTGCCCATGAGAATAAGACCAAGTATTTTTGATATACAAATATGGTAGAAGACTGTTTACTAAAAATCAAAGTCCTGATGATTATATTGGTAACAGAATATATTTCATTTATGAAATACTAAGTGAGAAAAGGGAAATAGACAATTGCATTGGTATTCTGAGTAGAACTATGTAAAAACTAGGAAATGTAGGCTAGAAGGAAATATAAATTAGGCTTTGGGATCATTTCAAAATGTTTAATTAATTGAATTATAAATAGCTTAGAAAAGAAATAAGGGACTTTCAACTGTTCTTATTAATACATTGTTGTGGTAGCATTTGTTGCAGCTGGACTTAACTAAATCAAAATTATGATAATCACCCCAGGCATTACTCAGCTTTGGCTTTCCAGGATTCTAGATTAACCTTTTCACTGTTCCTGTTGAGCATGACCTCTTAGCGTTTTACACATTTTCTGCAACAGTTCTAGAGAGTAGTGTTTTGCATACATGGAGGAGCTATCTGGGAATAAACTGTCATCTGTGAATAACTCCCATGAATATTTATAAGTTATAATGTATAGTTTCAAAGCAAGCTTCAATGTGGTTCTTACAGTAAATACACTCTCATCCTAAAGACTTCACCCTTGCTATCCCCAAGATATATTAAAGGCTTGCCCCTTCACTTCCTTCAGGCCACCAGTAAGAATTACCCTGATCACTTTATATAAAATAGTAACACCCCACCACCACCAATACTCATTATATTATATATTTATGTGTTTATTTTCTGCCTTTCTCTACTGTATTATAAACACCATCAGGGCAAGGATTTTGTTCCTGTTACTCAGTGAGTCCCCCACACCTTGACTAGTATCTGGCATTTAGCATAATGCAGGTTGAGCCTCCCTAATCCAAAAATCCAAAATCTGAAATCCTCCAAAATCCAAAACTTTTTGAGTGCTGACATGATACTCAAAGAAAAATCTCATTGGAGCATTTCAGGTTTTAGATTTTCAGATTAAGGATGCTCAGCCACTAAGCATTCTGCAAATATTCTAAAATCTGAAAAAATCCTAAATCCAAAACACTTCTGGTCCCAAGCATTTCAGATTAGGGATAGTCAACCTGTAATAGCATCTAACATTAATGCAATACTTCTGACATGCCAGGTACTATTCTAGCTGTTTTATTTAATCAAATGATTTAATATTCCTAATAGCCCTATAAATAGGTACTATTTTATTCTTCTCTTAGTGGACAAAGACCCTAATGCACATAGAAGTTGAGTAATCTGTCTAACATACTGCAGTGGACAGACTCTAAGATTACCCCTGATTATCTCCACATCTTGGTATTCATAGCTTGTTTAATCCCCTTTCCTCGAGTGTGAGTAGGACCTGTACATTGCTTCTAACCAATAGAGTATGGCAAAAGGTGATGGGATGGTCCATAAGTGATTTGCTACCTAATATTGTAACTTCTGTCTGACTGACTCTACTGACTCTCTCTCTGACTTTGACGAATTGAGCTGCCATATGGAAAGGCCCATGTGGCAAGAAACTGAGGGTGGATTCTAGCCTATAGCCATGAAAGAACTGAGGTCCTCAGTCTGGCCACCTGCGAAGAACTGAATCCTGCTAAAAATCACACAAACTTAGAAGCAGATTCCTCCTATCTTAGTCCATTTTGTGCTGTCACCACAAAATGTGAGAGACTGGGTAATCTATAATGAACAGAAATTTCTCACAGTTCTGGAGTTTGGGAAGTCCAAGATCAAAGTGCCAGCAGGTTCAGTTGCCTGGTGAGGGCTTCTCTCTGCTTCCAAGATGGCGCCTTGAATGCTGCATCCTCTGGAGGGGTGGGATGCTGTGTTCTCACATGACACAGGTTGCCAGTGCAAAAAAGGGACCAACTCCCTCTGTTAAGCCCTTTATAAGGGCACCTAATCCCATTTATGAGGGAGGAGCCCTCATGACCTAATCACCTCTTAAAGGCCCCACCTCTCAATACTATCACATTGGCAATACCCAAATTTTGGAGAGGCTACTTTCATTCAAACCATGGCCCCTCCCCAGTCAAGCCTCAGAGGAAACCCTAGCCCTGGCCAACATCTTGCTTGAAGCTTTGTGAGAGACACTGAAGCAGAGGATCCAGTTAACATGTTCCCAGATTCTTGATCCACAGAAATTGTGAGGTAATAAATGTGTGTTGCTTTATGCTGCTAAATTTGTGGAAATTTGTTATACAACAATAGATGACTAATACAGTCACAATAAGTTTTTTTTTAAAAAGTATTCAAACATAGGCAGTCTAGAATATATACTTTTAACAATATTACTATGTTATATTGTCCCTCAATAAATGTTTGTGGAATGAATGAATCAATGGATAGATGAATAGATGGATGGATGGACATAATGACACCTTACAGAGACAAAGGCCAATACATGCTTTATTTTTAGAGGCTAAAATAACCTCGATCCCTAAACCTGACAGAGACATTATAAGAAAAGAAAAACATCAACAACTCTCTGTCATGAACATAATTACAAAAATCCTAAACAAAATATTAGCAAAAGAAATCCAGTGGCTCATAAAAATACAATACATTATGACCAAGTTGGGTTTATTTCAGGAATATAATATTGGTTTATCAACTAAAATCAATGAATTTAAACCACCATATTTATAAAATGAAGGAGAAAAATCATATGATTATCTCAGTAGATGCAGAATGAGTATTTGATAAAATTATATCTCTGTTTATAATGTTTCAAAACCCTCTTAACAAATTTTGAATAGGACAAAATCTATTTCCATTTGTTATTTTTTAAAAAGCCTCTTAGCAAATATGAACAGAAGAGTATCCACATAAAACTACAGGAAATATTATACTTAATGATGAATGTTGAAGGCTTCCCCTGATTTTGGGAATGAGACAAGGCTATCCACTATTTGTACTTTACTCACCATTGTACTGAAAGCTCTAGACAGTGTTAAAGCATGCAAAAAGAGTGATAAGGAAATGGAGAATTAAAATTCTTATAATTTGCAAGTGACTTGATTATATATATAGAAAACTCAAAAGAATCTACATAGAAACTATTGGAATTAATAAAATGATTTAGCAAGTTTTCTGGATACAAGATACAGAGTTCAATTGTACTTTTACATATTAGCAACAAGAAATTAAAAGAGGAAATTTAAATTATTTATAAAAGCTCAATATACACCAAATACAGGGTTAAATCTAATGAAAAATGGGCAAGACTTCTGTTTGAAAAACTATAAACCTTACCCCACCAGAAATAACCAATTTAACTCATACAACACCATCACTAGTAATTCACTAGCAATTCCATTAGAGATATGACAGAGGCTATAACCAACATGACATGAAATAATAAAACATATGTTCAGTTATCCATATATTTTTTACATTTTTAGCACTTTAAATGTATAGAAAACTGTGGAAATGATGCAGGTTTTGACTTTTTTTCCTTGCATTTCCTCCAGTGGCAGTGTGTAGTGGTTGCCTAGGAAACTGTTACAGCAGGGGACAGAACTGGCTGTGCTGTCACCCTGAGCTGGGCATAGTTTTTGGTGGTAGCTTTTTGGCTCTCAGCCCCAGTGGAAGGGCACCTGTGCATCTCCGCTTGGTACCAGAGTCATTCATTTCCCAAAAAAACAGAGGCTATGCATTTTGCCGTTAGCATTTTGGCAGAAGGAAAAGGGATGACAATGGTAACTGAGGAGATTGAACAGGAGTGGTGAAGGCAGGACTAAGATATGCAGGTGAGGAGACTGCAGAATGAAAAGAATGAGAAGCTTACCTCAGCGAGCTTACTGATCATTGAAGGGCATGTCTGGGGCACTGCTGGTAGGTGGGGATGGGAGCACTACTCACAAAAGCAACCAGGGAAGCAACTCAGAAAGGGGAGGGACTTTAAGCTACTATGTTCCAGGAACTACTGCACTATGTATCTTCTTCTTAGTATTTGTTTGTTTTGTATTCATTATATCAGCTTATTCTCTCTCTCTCTCTCAGATTCACACACACACGTGCACACACACACACACACAGTGTAGTTATTATCCTCATTTTAAAGATAGGTAATACAGAGTTCAGAGAGGTTAAATAGCTTGCATAAGGTCACCTAGCTATTAAGTAATGAAAATGGAATTAAATCCCAACCAAAGCCCATGAAAACCCATATCAGGCTGCCTCTAAAGTTGGGACATGTTTTGCAACATGGATAGAGTAAAGAAAGGCAAAGGCCACTGTAGACATGAAAAGATGAACGTCTATATCATGTTCAGGAAATAAGAAGTAAACTTACAGTAAGGCTGGAATACAGAGGGTGTAGGGGCACAAAAGTTAAAAAAAAAAAACCTTATAGGACAGATCATGAACGATCTTGAATGCTAAGCTAGGGGGCTGGTTTTCACTCTGTAACTGTGCTGTCCAATATAGTATCCACTATGCACGGCAGTGTGGGTAGTCTGTACTGACATGCACTTCGGGCATAACATATTAATTGAATTTCTAAGACTTGATGTAAAAAAAAACTAACATAAAATATCTGATTAGCAACTTTATGTTAATTCATGTTGACATAATAATATTTTGGATGCACTAGATTAAATAAAATGTATTATTAAAATAAATTGCTTCTGATTCTTTTAATTTATTTTTAATGTGACTTCTAAAAAATTAAAATTATATTTGTGGTTCATATTATATTTCTTTTGATTATCAGTGAGATGACATGGCTGGGACAGGCCGCTGCTTGGACTTAACCTTCTTCCTTCCTTACACAGACAAACTCTTAGTCCCATGTAATGATAATTTTATTATTATCATTTTGAACCTAAAGCCTCCTTAGGAACAGGCACCCGGTACTCTCATCCTGCTAGGGAAAAAAAAAAAGAAAAGAAAAAGAAAGGCAGTTCTATTGGTTCTGTTGCAAACTCTAAAATAAAAATAGCTTAACCAAAATCCTTTGCAAGAAATAAAGATGGATTCATTCAGCACCCAGAGAATGTTTACATCTTAAAGAAAAAAAGTATCTGTGGGGAACAATGCAATCACAATGGCTTTGTACGAAAAATAGATTTCAAAGTCTTTTACCCCTCCAAAAAGCGCACTCAAGCAGGGAGCTCTCTCTCATAAGATCACAGAGGAGAGCAACCTTGTAGCAGTCACCGGGTGACTCACTCTTGTTTGCCATATTATGCTTTAGCCAGTCTGACCTTGATATTTCATATGGTACCAAGAAATTATTCACCTCATCATCAAAATGACAACCACCATAAATAAGGAGACAGCCCCTCCAAAATTGAGCATCCTGAGCTAGTTTGCAACAGTTAGTATAAGAAGGAAAAAAAGTAAACAATAAACCTTTATCTGATTGTTGTTCAGGCTATTCCATTCTAGTTGTGCTTCAACATTTTAGTGTCCAGAAATGTGTTTGGTGTACATGGATATTTTTCATGAGCATGTTTTCTCCCATCCAAGTACTAACCAGGCTGGCCCCGCTTAGCTTCTGAGATCAGATGAGATCAGGCACGTTCAGGGTGATATGGCCGTAGACATTTTTCTCTCATAGGTGACAAACTAGGGTAGTAAGGTACATAGGAGACACGTGACCCTAAAGATTCTTGCAAAAATGGACTTGGAAATCCCTTTACTTAACAAAGGTGGTGGGAGTTGTCAGGGACAGCCAAAGGTTGGAGAGGAGCTATTAACTGGACAGTGTGATGTTAAGCAAACAGCATTGGAATAAAAACCAAGAGACCTGGATTCCAGTTCTTGCTCTGCAATTAAGAAGTTGTGCAACCTTGGGGAATTACCAGCTTTTCTACCCTTTACATCTCTTCTATCAAAAGAAAAACTTCTAAATTGATGGCTCTCAACCTTTATTTATTTATTCAGCACATGAGAGAGAGGGGACACTCCCTGCTATCGACTGAGTGTTTGTGTTCCCCCTAAATTCATATGTTGAAACCTAATCCCCAAGGGGATAGTATAAAAAGAGGCCCCAGAGAGCTCCTTCACCCCTTCCACCAAATGAGGACGCAGTGACAAGGCACCATCCTTGAACCAGGAAGTGGGACCTCACCAGATATTGAATCCATCAGTGCCTTGATCTTGGACTTCCAAGCCTCCGGAACTGTAAGAAATAAATTTTTATTGTTTACAAGTTGCTCAATGAATGGCATTCTTGTCATAGCAGGCCAATGAATTAGGACGCTCCCTTTAGAAACAATCATCACTAATGTACAAAAAAAAAAAAAAAAAAAGAGGAAGGAAAGAAATTATAAGCACCTCCTATTGGCAGGCACTTGTTATGCACCATGGCAGTGATTTCTAGCTGAGGAGACACAAGCCCGGGGTATAAAAGTCTCCAAGTATTTGTGAGGTCTGACTCACTCACTTTTAGAATCACAGAGACTATCTGGTATCTAAGATCTTTTCTGGTGTTATGAGGATGAAGGAAATCTCAAAGTTTCCTTCAACTAGAATTCCAGAGCACCAGATGCCTTCCCCCATTTTTTTTCTTACTCTTATTTCTCCAATCAACAGTTTTGGAGACTGCTTTCTGATGGATGTTGATTTAAATAAGTCACTGAGGACACTATGCTCCCATGAAGAAAAATTCATCAGGTCAGTTCAGTCTACAATTTCTCCCGAGCATGCAAAATGTTTTTCATCAGGCAGCCTTCTGATACGTCTTGTCTTCTGTCTGAAGATGGCTTGTCCTTCAGTAGTCCTTAGAGTGGACCAGCTAGAAAGAACAGAATAAGCCTTTTGTTCCTAGTAAATACTCAAACTTTAAATGTCCCACTCTATTTTTAAGATGTTACATACCCCCATTTCACTCTGTACTTTTAAATAGGTTCAGCTATCATTTCTGAGCACTTTTTCTACATAAGATTTTAGAAGAATATAAAGCCAAAATGTGAGAAGTGCTAAGAGGTACAAGGTGCTAGAAGAGCAAAAAGACAGACTGTGACCTGAGGTAATGCAAAAATTCGGTTTCACTCTAAATATCAGAAACTTGCATTAGAATTTATATGGATCCCATGAAGCTCAACCATAGCAGGTTCTGCTCTCTAGGTGAATGACTATGAAGAGGTCAACAGAAGCTGTAAAATTTCTTATATTCTTGACAGACTACTCTATAAAGAAGGTGAACAAAACTGTAATACGTTTCAATCATGAAGTAGACAGGCCTGAAGACTGCATGCTTCTCAAATTAGATATTAACCTAAGAAATCCCAGATTTGCAATATTTAAGGAGGTATCTTGGATAATATATACATTACAAAAATAAAAGAGAGTTTATTTCTAGCTGGGAATATTAGATAAAACTGCATAAGAAAATATTCTGGCTCTACGATATTCTCAGGAATTAGTATTTGGGCTGGCCAGAAAACAGGTAGGATTTTGGGGGGGAGGAAGGAAGCAGGACATTTTTCATAAAAAGAAATAACATCAGTAAAACACAATAATCAGAAAGGAAAGGAAAGCCATGTAAAGTGGTTTATAGACTGGGACACAGTGGTTAGCTGAGCTGTAGTAACCAATAAAGAAAGAAGAGTGATTAAGAACTGGATCTTTGAGGGGTCTGAATGCCAATGGAAGAGATCAATTTTATTATGTAGGCAATACATGTTCTGATTAAGAGAATACCAATTTACCGCTGGACAAAAAAAAAAAAAAAAAAAAAGCTGCATTAGCACCTGTGCCGAGTTAATCATATATTAGGTCACAGAAAAACATTTTTGATTTTAGAATTGGTAGAGACCTTGGAGTTCTTCCACTTCAAAAACAGTAGCCCTTGCTAGGTTTAGGTGGCAATATAGAAATAAGTAAGGCAAAAGACATAAAAAGGATAAAAGGTATGAAAATATGGGGGACAAACGAAACACGAAGGAAAAAATAACTATCACTAGAAAGACTCTCATCTAGTTCCCTTTACGGAGCTAGCTGTTAAGTGTGAAGAAAGAAACAAGGAAGAAATTCCAGCCCTGAGCATCACAGGAGATGTTCCCCCAGCAGCATTTGTACCTATGCATGGTCAATTCCTACCTCTATAGCTCCATGCACCTCTTCAAAGGAGAACAAAATAACAAAAGTACCATTTTTAAGTACTAAGCTCTCTTTCAGTTGAGTTACTCTGTTGCCAAAAACACCCTCTTGCTCTTTTTGGAATTTTAATGTTTTATTTTTAAGCCCTTTTTACTGGTAGAAGAGATAAGATTTTGCAACCTAATTGAATACGTGCAGTATAACTAAGTTACAGTCTCCCTAGTTGAAATTTGTGGAGCTGAAAAATACTTTCTTTTTAGCTCTGCTGACAACATGAAGAAAAAGAGTCTTAATCACTAAATGAAGCTGCTAAAAGGGAGGAAAAGCCTAGTAAAATAAACCAGAAATCCCTCACCGGTTTTCTTAAATAATAAATAAATGAATTTTAAATTCACCATCCAATTGCTAAAATATTTAATGGAGCCATGGTCCAGAACCCAAGACACCTGGATTACAACACTTGGTTTAGTCATTGAGGTTTTTTTTTGGCGGGGGTGGGGAGTAGACTTAGACATGTGTTTTTACCTCTCTAAACAACAAGGCTTAGTAAAATGAGGGAAAATTACTTCCTATTTCCTACAATAATGAGAGACTTGATTTAGAATCTAAAAAATAGTCGAAGATTTTGGAGGAAGCTTTCGTGCAAATGCTGGAGAAATGATTTTCATGATCCTGTCTAAATATGTAGGGTCAAGAACCATATGGATGTATAACACAAATGCACACAAACATTTAAATAATGTGTGTCTTAGTTCTACAAATCTGAAGACAGAGAAGGACCTCCAATTTGTTTACACAGATTCCCTTGTTTTAATTTAACAGAATCTGGAGATAACTGTATTTACAGATTGGTATTTTATCGGCTTTACTAATTCATGGAGGAGGGTAGATAAGCAGAAGCTTGACAGGCTATAGAGGAACTATCTCCATGAAGTACAGGCTCATTTGGTTATTCCAAAATTTTAAAGTTAGACTTGACAGGAACATTTTTTTTTTACCTGGAGACCAAACTCATTGTTGACCATGATTATAGAATGCTCTTTAAAATCCAAATGGATTTTAAAAGGAACTAGTGGCTTATTGAATATCGACTTATCAGTGGTTACAAACACACATGAACTCCATGTTCTGTTAGGAAAAACTGGAAGACCAAGAATTTCCAAAAGCAGTGCCAAGTTTCCAGTTGGCTGGTGTCAGGCTGACATTGAGCTTATTTCAGTGGCAGTGATTGAGAAATCATACCAGAGAAACAAAATGAGGAAAAAATAATGACAGACTTCAAAGAAGTGACAGAAAATAAAAAATTACCTTGTGAAAACAAACTTTAAAAACTGGAACCACCGAATATAAAACTATCTTGTCTCTTAAATATAAATGAGGCCATCTGCCAAGATCTAGAACTTGAGGTGACAGACATTTTTAAACAAAGACTCAGAAAAAAATAAGTTTTCTTATTTAATCTCCTTTATATAGATAGCATTTTTTTTTTGTATAGTGATAGAGGAGGGGAAAAGGTATTTAGTATAAAGCTATGCAGCTTGAAAGTAAGATTACTTGGGGATAAGGTTACCTTATTGGAGGGAAACTAGTAAGAATGTGCATATAATGAATGAGACCAGGTATCTAAGAGACAGATTGAGGAATATACCAAGATGATGCTTCTCAAACTTGATTGTGCATTTGAATTACCTAGGAATCTGGTTAAAGTGCAGATTTTAATTCACCAGATCTGGGACTGGTCTGAGACTCTGCATTTCTAACAAGCTCCTGGATGATCCCAATGCTCAGAATCCTTCCACCACACTTCATTAAAAACAAGGAACAACTAAAGCAATTGGAATAGTCAGCCCGATTAACCCCAATAGTAGCTCCACTGTAGAAACAGATATATCAGGAAAGCAGAGTTGGCAGCCAAAAACATTCTCAGGTTGATTTCCTCTTATCCTGTCGCATTCTATACTAACTGCCTTCTGATTATAATTTGATTTCTTGTGCAAGATTTCCTCTAGAGCAAATTGTGCTGGTTAGTCAACACAATTCCTACAGGCAGGATGATGGCATGGAAAAAACTTGAGCTTTGAATCAGAGAGAATAGGATCTATTAGATATGTTGATGATGTTGATGAGAAGGGGGAAGGAGAGAAGGAGGAAGATGACAATGATGATAATGACAACAAGCATTGTACAGTGTGCTTATTATGCAGATACTGTGCTTGGTGCTTTACACATAGAAGAGCAATCTTATGAGTTGACGCTGTCACCCCTGTATTACAGATGAGAAAGCCTAAGGTTATAGAGCTAGTAGGGGTGTGTATGAGACTGACACCCATCACTGTCCGGCTCCAAAATCTGTTTCCTTTGCCAACATATACATCCCAGTAGGTGGAGAGCCTTTCATTATAATTCGTACTAAAGTAGGCACTCAGTAAATGGTAATCATTTGTTCTAATTATTATACAGGGCTTATATGTGAGTTTATATTTGAGTCCATTGTGCATTTGGTTCACATGCGTCAGAGTTCATGAGCCTCATCAACTCAGATAATATTGATTCCTTGAATCTGTAAAGCTGAGGACTACACTCTTGATCATGGTAAAGCTACCCCAGGGAGTCTACCTGAGCAATTATTTTAAAAATTCAACCCAGATAAATACTTAATAAAACATTTCTCAGACATTTAAACCAAAGAATTATTTTTTCCTATCTGTAGGCCTTTCTTGAAGTGTTTTTACATAAAGCTATCCATTTGAGCTTGGCTAGGTATTTTCTTTATGAAGAGAATTTAAGTCTTTTCCCCTTCTTTTTAATTTAATGATTTCTAAGGTAATAATTCTATTTCTAACGCATACATCTGGCATGAAAGTGAATGTGACGAAAAGTATATACTGCCAGTGGCATTAAGCACACGGGTTTCAGTGGATGTTAGAAATGGTCAAACATACACTGCAACTTAGCAAAGATATCATTTCATGAATGTCAATGTCAATAGCCTTTTATGATGTCATGTCTCTGAAGGATATTGTGTGCCCAAACCAGATATTTGCAAATCAAAGACTAGGAGTCACCAAATGTTTCCTCCTATTTGCCTAACTACTAAAGAGTCCATCCCTAGGCACGGACAGGCTAAAGGAATGGTCAGTCACAAAGGGCTAAGCAAAGAGTGAAGACCCAGTTTTGAGTAAATAGAACAGAATGTAGAGAAACCAGCTGAGAATGAGATTCAGTGTTGATGGTATTTTCCCCTTAGCCATCTAACACAAAATTGCCGTGACTTTAATCTAATTCTTGCCCTGAGAAAGCAGGAGCATGTCCTGCCAGAGTTTATGCTAGCCCAATAAAAGAGAGGTCAATGTTTTTCTGTCATTATTCAAATCAAATTTCATCTTTTTCAGTTTAGCATTTTCTAAGAGGTCCCATTCTTAAATTTCCATTTGTACAGAACACAGCTATTTGAATTATTTTGATTATTTTTTATTTAGTATGCACATTCTCACCTCTAGAGAAATAAGGAACTTTTCAATTAGAAATTCCTTGCCTTTGCTCATGCAAAAAAAAAAAAAAAAAAAAAAACTTACAGTGACATGGTAAGGGCAGAGAAGAGCAAAGAGTTCCACATGGGAGTGACTAATGGGTACCACAGGGTTCACATGCCTTGACCTTTCCCAAAGTAGCGCAGGGGGCAGAGCCATGGTGGAAAGACTCATGACTTCCACCATCGTCACCTTAAGCCTTCTGACAGCAGGACAAGAACACGTGTCTCTGATGATGATCTGAATTAATAAATAGCAGCTGAAGCTAACCAATAACAAGTTAATACATAAACTGAATTCATTAAGACCCCCAGGGTGCTTCCTGGTATTATCTGACACATCTGTTCAATTCTACCTATTTCACTTCCTCCTTCTTCTTCCTTTTATATCCACATGCTTGCATTCTTCCTTCTCAATATACTTGATTTAGTTCAGTGAAGAAATGGACCAGCTAATATTCACATCCTTGTGCATATCAAAGTATATATATTCTTAGTGGATTCCATGAGGGATGAAGAGAAAGAAAAGTTGTGAAAGCAGTGAAATTTAGTGGGGCAGTCATTCTGGAAGGAGGCATGTTTATCAATACAGATTCTCCAAAAAAGATTCTTCATCACATACTTTTAATGGGGTGCCAGAAATATTTTTGACCAGAATTTTACTCCCCTCTGGAAGATCTTATTTTGTAGTCTCTTAAAAATACTTGATGACTGTCATTGCTGATTACACAACAGATTCATATGAGGACATTTGAAAAAAATAGAGACATCTGGGCTTCATGTAGCATCTTTTGAATCAGAATCTAAAGGGTTTGGGGCAGGGCATCTGTATATTGTAAAGGCAACGGTAGGTAATTCTGGAAGGCAACTAGGACAGAGCACTGTTGGTATGTTTTTCTCCATGACTTCCTTGCTCTAAGCTGATCAAAACACTATCTAAACTTTGGTCTTAAAAGAAGAGTCACATAAAAGGTTGAAAAGTAGCCATGATGGGTATCAAAGAAAATTTGGTACCCATTTTTGAACATATAAACACTTGGATATTTTTTATATAGCTCCATGTCTTAAATATCTAGTCTACCTTTCAGTCACCTGCCAATGAAGGGCTACATGTCCAAAATTTGAATCCATTTCACAATTATATAACCCTTACACTGAATAATTTTCATTCTGGTATTTATTTTTAAAATAAACCCTTGATACATAAACAGAAAAGTGAACATATGAATTTATGAACCTATTAAAATAGATCTAAGATTTACACTTTTTTTTTAAATAAAAAAAATTTTTTAGAGATGGGATCTTGCTATGTTGCCCAGGCTGGTCTCAAACTCTTGGGCTTAAGCAATCTCCCTGACTCAGCCTCTCAAATAGCTGCAATTATTAAATAATGCTATGTTTTTAGAAAAACAATCTAGCTTACAAGAAAATTTACTGGGCAAAACTAGAAATCAAGTGTAATACAGTTTAAATAGAATGATCAGAATTAATGAAACCAAATAAAAATAAGTTTTGGAGGTGATTGTTACCACTAAAGATTCAACACACTGTTTCTGCTTATACTTTTGTTCACAGAATGACTTACATCAGAGATTCTGCCTTAATAAGAATCAACAGTATGTAATGCCAATGTGTAGTAATTTGGCATTTCAGAAGTAACTAGATGATCATTATCATGCATGAGATGGATGTTTATTCTAGATAACCCTTAACTAATTCTGGGATCCTAAGGGAAAAACCTCTTTAATTTATCACCATGGAACTGAGCCCCCTCAATAATTTCATTACCAAGCTTTCAAATACATCTTGCTAGTAATTTAATGTGTGACCCAGACCATGACTCAGAGGCTGGAACAAGTATGGGTCAATATTTTACTAACTTAAGTTGGGTAAGGTTTTCTTTTGTGCATGTGCCAATTAAGTTGCACTTGATCAAGAACTAAATAGAGCAAAACAACTATTACCAATGCTAAGTGGGTATAATCACAGTGCCTACACTGTTAAACAAGGTTTAATGAGATAATATAGGGAAAGTACTTACAGCAGTTCATGTGATGTAGAAAGGGCTAAATAAATACTAACGAGAATGGTGGTGATGCTGGTCATGGCAGTGCACCTATGGACATTAGAACATTGTATTGGGAGTCCTTTGTCTTTGATATAATATACCAAAAAATTGTCTACATACTTCTATCAATAAAATATCCAAGAATTGTATTTTTTATATATATATATATATTTTTTTTTTGAGACAGGGTCTTGCTCTGTCACCCTGGCTAGAGTGCAGTAGTGTCATCATAGCTCACTATGGCCTCAAACTCTTGGGCTCAAGTGATCCTCCTGCCTCAGCCTCCCGAGTAGCTGGGGGTATAGGCACACACCACCACACCTGGATAATTTTTTAATATTATTTTTGTAGAGACAGGGTCTTGCTCTTGCTCTGACTGGTCTCAAACTCCTGAACTCAAGTGATCCTCCCACTTGGGCTTTCCAAAGTGCTAGGATTACAGTCATGAGCCACTATGCCCAGCCTATATATTATTTTAAAAGAACAATCATCTTTATAGGTGCAGAGGATGCTAACAATTGTCCTTAAATATTCTATAGTTTCAATGACACATTTTTCTTAATTTCCTTTACTCAATGTTTTTAATAAGCTATAAACTGCTCTTCACTACTTTCTTAGAGGGAAAAGTGCCTGGGGTGGTTGGGTATTAGACCATGGTATTAATGATGCAGTGGACAGATTTGCCCAGAGAAAAGTCTCACCTCTACGGCCACAGCTTATCTTGAAATGTGTCACTGGCTCCAAAATAAGAGGACCAAGCAAGAGTATGTGGATAGCTCAACCACCTACTACAAAAGGAAACAATTTTAAGTGTGCATAGGGTCAGTGGCATCCATCTCTAAATATGAACAATGAAACCTGTAAAGCCAAAACTGCTACAATTCAGTACAATACGGTAATAATTATCTACTCTGCAGGGAATTTTACAGTTCAGAAATGATTTCTTATCCGTTTCTTTATTTTACCTTCTCACTAGCCTATAATATTGACAAGATAGCAATCACTATCCCCAATTGACAGATGAGTAAATTGAGTATCAGAGAATTTAAATTATCTGGCCTGGGATAACTAAGTTAAGAAGAGGCAGAGCTAGAACTTGAAAACAGAAATTCTTGTTCTACTCCAATGTTCTCCTTATATCAGTTGATTTCACTTAAAATTCTACCCTACACATTGGAGGTTGATGATATTTTATAACTTTATTTATAGAATTGGAAAGCCTATGTGTATAAGTATACCTGTGTGAGGTCATGAACACAGAAGGCAGGCAAAATTGAAATCAGGTTTCTGTTTCACAGGCCTGATGATGCACAATGTAACAGTGAATTCTTAAATCTCAAGTATCAGCAGGTGTATTCATGGATTCCTTGATACCTCCTATAGCTGGTGCTTCTACAGGTCAAATTTATAAAAAAACAGTGTTCTAAAAGACTTCTTTCCAAGTGTCAACCATCTAATTAGTTTTTTTAAAAAAACTACCATAATTCTCAACTAACATCTTCCCTTGTCATGGGTTGTAATATTTCCCTCAGGATATCCCAGCAGCACGTAAGCATATTTCTAAAGACTTAGAAATACTCTTGTCACTCAGTAGGGAGAAGCAGGACTCTGAAAGGTAGGGTTTCCCTTGTATCTTGGAAATTCTGGACTACCTTTTTGGCCCAGAGTTTAATACCACCCTTACACATCTGCATTTAAGAACTAGTTCCATAAATTATATTGTTCATGGAAAGTAAACCTCTTTTCCTATCTGGTCTTTTGATGTATTTGTCTCCCTTTTTCTACACGCTTGCCTCATATTTTATGCTATTCACCTTTCTTCCCCTCAGGTTCTAGGTGAGCAGTATGATTACTCACAGCAAGGAAAGCCTCACCCCTAAGGCTAAAGCATAGCCACATGACAGCAGAAATCAAGTACTCCCTTTCTTTTCTGATATTTTGTTGGCAAGATTCATGCACAGCAGTTTCTTTTTTACTTTTTAAAAAATCATAGATGGCCTATTTTTCTTTTAAATAAATCTAGTTTCCATAAAATTAATAAAGTCACAGTTCCTTTGTATATACGACTATTGATAAATAATCATAGTTCCTTTATGTATTTCCAAATGAGGGGCCAAGTAACACAGCTGGCTTGCTGGCCTTCCAGAACATGGGGGCCCTCTGTAACTCCAGTTTGCCTTTCCTTCAGAGGAAGCAGAGTATTTTAGTGAGGACTGATAAAAGTGGCTGAAGAGGCCTAACCATAAACCCTCTTAATTCTAATGCTATTTTTAACTAAACTTTTAATTTAAAAAATTAGAATATATATTATTTTCACTAGAAAAGAATTTGAATTTAAAAGGATTTCATTTGGAGGAAAATATAGGCTTAGAATAATGGCATGAATACTAATTCCAAATGAATCCTCTAGTCATTTTAAAAAAGAAACATCCCTATTTTTCAAAGGCCATAAATAAAGTATCCTGGCTGTTTTCCAATGCCAAGTGAAATTTTAGGCAATTTCTATGTAAATTTACAGTCACTTCAACGGATCTAAATTCAACTTCTAAAATCTAAGTCACACCTTCACACACAGGAAAAACCTAAAAAAAATCCTTCAATAAATAATCTTTTATTTATAAAACAAAGATGGAGGTTTTAAAATAAAAGCAAACTTGATTCTCAAAGTTGACCCTAAACAATATATGTAAACACTGTCTATTTTATGGCATTATGATAATACATTTGAAGCCCCACATTTATAGTGAACAAGAGTCTATGACAGTATTTCAAACTAGCTAACTTAGGCTGCAAAGGCCAAAATAAATCTTAACTCTTCCATCCAGTAACCTTTCATGCCTCCAAGTGATCATCCCTGTTCTGGGTTAACTTAATCCTCTGGTTATAACCTGTAAAATGACGATTCATGCCCCTCCTTTTCTCTTCCCATTCTATCAGACTATAAGGTCTCCGAAAGCAGGTGTCATAGCTTGTTTACTACTTAGTCTCCAGAATGACGGTTTTCAGTTTCTCCTTTGCCAGTTGTGGCAGACTTTATTTTCCAAAGACAGCTGCACCAATATACATTCCAGACCATCTAGTCCTATTGCATGTGGCACTGACGTTCCTTCAGACAACATCAATCCTTGACACTTGAGAGATGTGCCCACGTCTGCTGCTATTCCTCACCCACCTGTAACCTGAATGGACATTTGTAATTGACTCAATCAGTAGAATATGGTGAAAGTCACAGTGTGTGACTTCTGAGGCTATGCCATAAAAGGCATAAAAAGCATAAAATCCTTGGTTCCTTGGATTGCTCTCTCTGTATAAGAGGTCTCCACAGAGGGAAAAGAAACATGATTTGCCACATGAATGACCTTGGAAATAGATCCTCCAGCCTCAGTTGAGCCTTCAGGTAATCTCATGACCCCTCAGTTGAGCACCTTACAAATCCCTAACCCAAAGAAACCTTAAGAAATAATAAATTCTTATTGCTGTTTTAAGCCACTAAGTTTTGGGATAATTTATTATGAAGCAATAAAAGATAACAAATACAGCAATGTAACTCCTTTAAAAATAAAGTACAGGAGTCCCTAATATATAAATTTATTGAACACCACTGAAAACTCAGCATTTAGCAAAGTGCCTTGCAAATAGCATGGGTTACATTTTCTTTCCAAATATTAAAGTATAGTTCAAGAGTTTTAAAAGTATTTCATTTTGTAGTCATTTAAGTAACTCACTTTCAGATAGAATGCTGGACTTAGAAAAAAACTCTCTTAGGGCTACTATATATCAGAGGAGAAATTATATAGGGAAATTTTTTCCTCATTAATATTGTAGTGAAAGAATATGAAAGGGGGAGAAGAACCCGACTGACCATGGGACATGACCACTAACATCTATTTCCCACATAAAGCACAACATTTAAGGCTTCCTGTTTTATTCTTGTCAATAGCAGTTTCTAAAAGGTGGAGAAAGAGGTTTTTGTCCATAAAGTAACCATAGAGGACTTTATAGATGAAAATCAATAAGAGTTCATTTAATTGAAAGTCCATCATTGACAGCGAGCTGGCTGGTAGACTGGCTTTGCCAAAAGGTTTCAGAGAACGGTGCGCAGTCTCCTCAGTTGCTGTTCCATATTTTCTTGTCTGAGTCATCATTGATGAGAGAGAGATATTACCAACAGAAGACAGGAGGGCCAAAACACAAGCTGCTTCCCCTCAGTTGGAAGTCAAGCAAAGTTAAACTGATCAATAATACTACCTTGGTTGTGGACCTTTATAACAGAATTTACTTTCACCCAAAGGGTTAAGATTCCTTCAACAGTCTCCAGAAAAAGACTACTATAATCTAAAAATCTGCTTGCCTACTTGCCATGAATGAAATATCTTTCTCATTCCTTACTTCCCCTGCCTACTGTTGTACGTGTCTATGCCCATTATATGTATGCTTGCTAAGTGCCACTCTAATAGACAGCAGGCTAATTCAAATCAGCAAATATTTATCTAGTTCCCGCCATTTCTAGACACTGCATTATATACTGGGGCACCATAATTATTAAAACAGTCTCTTTCCTTAACGACCATTTATGGAGAGGGTACCATGTGCTAGGCACAATGGGCACAATGGTAAATAAGGATAAGGGCTCCTGACTCTAAGGAATGGATAGCCTAATAGAGGAGATAAATGTGCCCACAGAAATACCCAAGTATAATGCAACAGTGCAGTGACAGAGGTACACATATGGTGCAGTGGGAGTCTGGGAATTGCCCCTGGTTTGGCTAGAGATGGAGATCAGAAAGAGTCAAGTAAATTTATCTAGGAGAGAAAGACATCTAAACATATATATCTAAAATTTACAGTGAAAAGCAGAATTAGAGACACATGTACAAGATATGGGAGTTGACCAGAGCTGAAGTGGGACAGGAAATGTAAACAGAAGAGACTACAGATGACACTTGAGTTGTGTTTTAAAGTACAAATAGTTCAAAAGGCAGAAAAAGACAGAGGAAAGGGAGTGGGGGTAGAGAAGGCATGCTGGGGGCAGGGGCACAGAGACATAAAAATGATGTAGCATCTTTTAGTACAGAATATACAGAAAATCATAAGAAGTTTAGGGCTGATAGCTCTAAAGAATGATTTATTCTGTTTACAGATAGCATTTCATGGGCAGATAACTACAGAATGGACAGTCTTTGAGTACAAAATGTAAGCTGATTTTCTATCTTGAACCTCACAGATTTTTCTCCCTGAGCATGGACAGCACGTACAATTGCTTGACTCTGAACAGTGACATTACAAACTGCTTCCCCCAAAAGAAAAAAAGAAGAAGAAGAAACAGAACCAAGATTGCTCTGGCAGTATTTCCATCAACTATTCTGGCTCACTTACATTCTCTTACTAGAACCCTCTCTTTCCTTTACAATGATCTTTGCCACCAACACAGTAGCAAAGCTTTAAAATAAAACTCCTGAGGTGTGCAATATGCAGCTTCTGCCTAATAAGCTGAATTCTATCATGAGAAGAAAAAATGTTATTGTCATAGTGAATATAGGACTAAAAAAATGTGCAGGTTTAGCAGGATCTGTCTATATAAAGAAGCGCTAACATTAGCAGTGCTGTAGCTCAGGTTTTTCCCACCCTTTTCCCACAGAAATAATCTTCAGTTCTCCACAGTGAAAACACGGGTGTCAAGAAAATCCCATTCACAACATGAATGTGATGGTGGCATCCACACTGGCGTATACTACTATCATCAGGAATATTTGCAAAGACAACACCCATCAAAGACTGGTCACCCGCATTAAAACTCTTAGGCAATTTTTTCTTTATCTTAGAACTAGTTAAATAACCTTTAAAAACAAATTGCCCAGCTTTATTTTTCCAACTTCCAGCAGAAAATCTTTTCAGAAAGAAAAAAATTCACAAGTAAGGGGGTTTGCTAAGCAGGCTATGTTATCCCGATGGTGATATCTCCACTGGGCCTATTAGCTTTCTCTTCAAAAAGGGGAAAAAGCAACACGAAAGTTTTTCTCTGATTAATGTTTCAACATTGATTCAATTTGGGTACCTAGGAAAAGAAGCACAGCATGGGGGAGAAAGAACTGTAGAATACAAAGGATATTTCTATTAAGAACCTACAGGATAATCTTAGGCAAGTCACTATATATGTGATTCTACTTTCTCTTCCTCAGAGTCTGAAAAAATCATCCTTTAGGAATGTTCAAAAGAATTTAAAAAAACAGTACAAGTCACTTTACATTTCCAGAGTGTCCTTAAAGAATGTAAATAAAGCTAAAAGATTGAGGGATTCTTGAATTTCTTATTACATGCCTCTAAAATATAGATGGAAATAATAGCAATAATGAAAGCTATCCTTGACTGAGGATTTACTATCTACCAGGCACCATGCTAAGCACTTTATATGTGTATTGTTTTATTTCATGATAAAACAATCCCATGTGGTATGAGTCCATATATCGATGAGAAAATTAAGGCTTAGTCATGTCGTGAATCTGCAAAAATCATATGGCTAATAAGGGGAGGAGTCAGACCTCAAATTAACGTGCCTGACTCTGAAGACTGCTATGCTACTCCTATGCCCAGACATTTGCTAACCATGCTCAGATGGAGGGCACCTTCAAACTTTCAGCATCTGAGCATACACAGCACAGGTGGAAAGACACTTCATCTGTTTTTTGATACTTCTAATCAAAACAGACAAGTCATACTGGCTTGTTCATTTCCCGCCACCTAAAGGTTTTCAGTTTCTTTTGAAACACATGATAAATCATCCCTTCCCTTATGCCTCTTAGCCCAGCTCCTTTAAGAGTTTGCATATTACAAAAAGGCCTGGAAACAAAGCAGCTTTGATCAGATTTGTACATTTATTAGTTACTATCTGAAAGCAACGTGTAAGAGCGAAAAACTACACAACATAGGGGGACATCCATCTAATTGGAAATAGGACGTTAAATAGACTCTTCTGACTCTGAGTCTTTACTGATTTTTACACTTGTTATACTGTATTGTTCATCTTTAATCGTGTTTGCCAAAACGATATTTTAATCTCAATTTATTGATAAGAAATATAGAATAGAATGGGAGATATTTAACATCTCATCCAAGTTTTTAGAGGTAGAACCCACCCTTCTCACCACCCCGCCAAGACCGATATTTCCCTGGTATCTCCTATACTCAGTGTTCCTTCATCATCTATGTTAGTGAATTGAGATGTCTGTGCCTTAAATGGCCTTGTCATTAAGTCAATTTCTCTCTCTCTATGGAGAAGTGGCTGAGGACATGTGAGTCTGACTGCCTAACTTCACATCACTGATCCAGCTCCACTTGTGGAAACTTCTGCACCTCTACTATATGAATGATAATAGCATCTCCCAGGATTAACTCAAATAATGAACTCAGCACAGTGGCCAGCACAGAAGTATTCAAAAATGATTAATGGTTATTATTATATGAGCCCAAGGTTTATCTTTCCTCTCCTTAGCTCTACAGTATTTATGTTCCTTAAAATTATAATTAAATGACTGAATCTTGCCCTTGCCTTTTCAATAGAAAGTAAGCTCATTTAGGGCAGGAGCTGCACATTATAAATTATCTACCCGAGTTAGTGGTTCTCTATATTTCCTGGTACACCACTGAAAATCTCTAGAGAGAATGTATATTCAGCTTAAAGACATACATACACATGCACACATGCACACACACACACAAAGAATATAAACTCAACATAAGCCATTTCTTATTTTCTCTGTATAAAATACTAAAAATTTTTATTTGGGATTTTAGAAAATAGAATTTGTATCTTAGCAAATATCCTTGCTTTCACAACTAGGTCAGAGATGGTAACAAGACGGTTTTAAACTCTCACCTTGACGATAGGTCAGTGGGCATTGCCTTCCACACAAACCCACAAACACACACACTTCCAGGTCTAGAGGAGAAACCACCATTAGCGGATATAAGATGTGCTACTTCAGGCAGGTATGTTATTCCTCTAAGTCTGAGACTCCTTCCTGATAAAGGGGAGGCAATACAGTGCTTTCTTCAGTGTCAGTGGAAGGTAGAGATAATATTATGAAGGCCTGGGCACCAGGCCTAGCTTATGGTAAGAGATTATTGACATCATCTCACCATGGGGTCAAGTATAATGCTGCCAAGTGAGCTGTTTTATACCCTTCTAGCTCTCGATTTCACCTGCTACCAATGAGTAGATTTTTCACTAGCCCAAAATGATATCATATAGGGGGAAAAATGAATAAAAAGCTCACAAACCCCTACACAAATCAAGGAAATTCAAATATTGTGACAGACTAGTCACAATGAAAAATGGATGCAGTACACCTCACTAAGTTTTTCATGCTGATGGGATCTGTCAGAATAAGCGGCAAATTTGGAGGTAAGTGCAATAGACCAAGTTAGAGCAAGGAATGAGGCCAAGAAATGAGGCCAAAATCAAGTTCTTACTGGACTTTCTGGGGCTTCACTACAGGCCAGTACCTAAGAGTCAAGAGAAGTATCACCTGCAAAGAGAGGCAATCTGGTTAAAAACTTTAAAAGGAGAGTTTATTTCTTCAGTGAGTAAACATCATCGTGTGGGATCTCTAGTGTGCTTGTTTTATGTTTCTAGGCAGGATTGTTTCTTGATAAAGACGGTAAGAGTAAGATTCTAAGGCACTCACCTGGAGGTTTTTATTACTAATAGGTTGCCTTAAGGTGTAGGGAAAATTACTTAAACTCTGAAAAGTTAATTTTATCTTGGAAGATTATACATTTAGTTGGTTTCCATGTTGATATTCCACTGAAATACTATTAACAGAGAAAAGAATGACTGGACATACAGGTTTGGGGCAGTAGAGTGTGTGAGGAAGGTGGGATGTAGAGCAAACATGATATGTGGACTGAAGTGGCCTTTGGTATACATTTTTACATAATTTTTTCATTCTAATGTGATATGTTTATTAAGTTTTAAATTAAGATTTAGAATACTTTCCCTTAAATTACTTGTTTACTCCCAAAACTTCTTTGACTTTTATGTTCTGGTAAAACGTGCCAGATTTGGCCAGTGGATTCTTGTATCTCCGATTACACCACTGAGAATCCCAGGAAAGAATGTGTACCCAGTTCAAGAAGTACAGTTTGAATGATTATAAAGTCTTTTTAAAAAAATCTTGTTTCCATTTTAGACCCAGAGACATGGGTGAACAAGTTCAGCTGGAAGTCCATAAAAGGAGCAAAAAGATTTCTTTGAAAATCAATGACAAACCATCACACTATCACTAAAAATGGCATTACCATTTTTTCTCTAGGGAGAGTACTGACTGGGCTGGTCAACCAACAAATACCATCTTACTGCCAAGTAGTTTATTCAAAACGTCAAGTTTCATAAATGTATCAAGAGATCTGGGAACTGAGGTGTTTGAGGTATACATTCTTTGTTAGGGAGAACACTGTAGATTGTCTACTGCTCCCCAATGCCTTCCATCCTCCAAGCTTCTCCCTTGTTAAAAGAACCCTAATTGTATTCAGATATTCATTCTTCTTCAACATGATCCAGGGTTAGATGCCCAACCTCAGTTCCAGGGGTACATACTCATTAGTCTTAAATAATCAGTGTGTTGACATTCCTCTGGTGACTGTTCTTGACCCAGGGGTGGGCAAGCATTCTAAATTGTCTTGGTGGTAGGGAAAAGCTGCTCTTTCTACCTGTTTCACGAACTAGGAAGCATGTGGCCTCAATGGTCATTGGCACTCATCTGTGACCCTGAGAATAACCAGACTCAGGACGCTGCCAATGCTGAGAGAGGCAGAGTGGTGAGATGGGAGCAACCTGGGTCCTCAGCAACATCATCGAGCTGCTGATTGTACCAAGCTTTGAAGCCCATTTTATGTCTGCAAAATAAATTTGTTATTGAATAAGAAAATTTGAGTGAGGAGCTTTCTCTGTTACTTTCAGTCAAAAGCATCCCGTTGTTTTCACTGGAAATGAGATTGCAGAAGAGTGCTACAAAGTTTTCATTCAATTTAAGAGAGCCCCACACACACAGGGGAGGAAGGTTGGATATAGTGAGGTAGTATTCCACTTCCGATGCCCACAAACTACCATGTCATTATAATTGGAAAATATCATCTAAAATCAAATATGCTTTACAGATGTCAAATTCAGTGAAGTTATGCTCACGCAGAAAATATCATTTTGATAACTAGGAAAGCGATTGCATTTTTCATATTACTCATAATAGGCAGTGGTATTAAGTATAACATCTCAAATAATTCTGCCTTCAACTCTGAGTACCCCAAAATATGTCTATATGACCCTCAAATTAGTAATTTTGCTATAAAAGTCACATAAAACAGTTGTTTGATTTTACTTAGATTGCTGTATGTCCTCAAAATTTCACTTAAAACGTTCAACACAGTTTCATAGAAATAAACTTTTTTTCACACTTGTTAATATATCCATATCCATCTATATGTGTATATTACAAAAATTAGTATGATTTGTTAGCACTCTAGATGCACTCTTAATTTCTTTATTTAGAAGTTAGGAACTACAACAGTAATTCCTTCTAACTCTCACTAGAATGTTGGAAACATTAAAAATCATGAAACATATAATACATATTTTGTTCCTAAAAGCCACACTTACATTCGTCTTCAAATAAAACATAACTGCAAATCCATTTTTAAAATAAACAATATAGTCTGTAGTCCTAGCTACTTAGGAAGCTGAGTTGGGAGCATTGCTTGAGACCAGGAGATCAAGACTAGCTTGGGCAACATAGTGAGACCCTTTTCTCTATAGAAACATTTTTTTTAATTAACAACATAGATATATGTTATTATTTTACAGGTTATCTTCTGTACTCTTTTTGTGTGTATGCAATTTTATGCTGATCTAAAGTTTGAAACCAATTTCCAGAGAACAGAATTCCACAATGACTACCAACTAATGTCTTGGAATTCAGCCTCTTTGTTGGGTTTAATTTAGAGCAAACAAAAAGCATGTCTTAAAGTGACAGCTATTGGAAACATCACACAGAGCCAACTAACAGTGATTAAATGATCAAGCAACAGTTTATAACACCAGCTGGACTTCCATAGAACAAGGTAAGTTAAAACAGAGAAGCAAGAGCCTTGATTTTGTTACCAAATACACTAATGCAATCTGTACCAATAACAATCTCCAGAAGAAACATCAATAACTCTCTTCCTGAAATCAAGGGCAAGATCCAGAACTCTTGGTTGACAGTACCCCAGACTGTGAATCATCCTGTAGCATGGCCTTTGTCACACTGTACTATAATTATTTACTTGTTTGTTCCTCTCATTGGCTTGTGAACACCTTAAGAGTGTCTGGCACAAAGTACATGCTCAATAAAAGAATGACAAATAAACAAACAAAAATTCAGGATTTTGTAGAGTCCCCAAAGCTCTTATCAAGGGTAAGGTTATTTCCTTTACTTGCCTGTTTTATATTGTTTGCATGTTCTAAATGAGATTAAGCCTGGAATTTTCAATCTGACCTCCAAGAGCTAATGAGTAACCTCAAAAGTGATTATTGTTTGCTCTACACTTCACAAAGAAGTCTCTTGGAAGCTACATACTTACTCTCAATTAAATATCCCATTGCTAACTATATATCCTGTGGCTTTGCTTTAGGCTGAGATTATATTAACTGGACATGGTAACACTCAACCCATGCTTATCAGAAATCCCGATTAACAGTTACCTACATTATTGACAATAAAAAATGGGCAACAAATTAGGAATTATTTAGAAAATACAGGCTTGAAGGCAATAATATTTCCAAACATGGGTCCGTGTAGTGGAAGAAGATTAAAAGCTTGTAGTGACAAAAAGACTTAAAGTACTGGATTAATTATTCAAGTCAGCAAAGAATGTGCTATTACGTTAGAAGCATTGTACAAAATAGGGTAACTTAGTATCCCTTTTATGTGAAAACTTTATATTCTAAGATTTCACATATTTTAAAATTGTCTGTGTTAGATGCAGCACCCATTCTTGGCTCTCTGGTTATATTCCACCAAGAACTGCTCATTATTCTTGTTTTTTATAGTCACCAAAAGGAACCCTTGGAGAGGTAGACTAATTAGTGCACCTATTACTCTGTAACAAACTATTAAAATAAAATACTAGTCTTGTTATTTCTGTGTATATATACATATACAAGCCAATTGAAGAAATCCCAGTGTTCTTATTGTGCATGAATTTTGTGGACCAATTAGTGTGAAATGCAATTCGCACTAATTCATTGGGGGCAAAGGGAGCATACAATTACCTTGACTTGTTAATTTAGCATTTTATAGTAAATTGCTAATATTGAGCATTTTTCCCAGTGGTAATAATACTCCCTTGTCACAGGAAGACAATCTAGGCAGTAACATCATAAACCTTCTCTTCAAATCCCCGTTTTATACTACATTTCAAAGACAGTGGGAAAAAAATGGGGACAACTTGCACCCACATCTCTCACTATATCTCTCTTTCTACTAAAACATAATCTCTAAAATTATATTGTAAATTACCATTCACATGCTTTTCACCCCTATTGACTGTGCTAGAATCGCCACTTATGCAAAACAATTAAGATGTGGGGAGGTTGACATTGTATGTGAGTAAGATTCCAATGTTCAAGCCTTGAGTGTGTCCAAGGGTAGAACGTTCAGAGGAAAGAGCAGTAATTTCAAGACATACAAATGTATTTCCAGCACACAGTATCTAGGCTTTTCCTTTAGTGCTAAAAAACCTCTACTGGTTGATTCCCATTGAGCTGCTAGATACTGTGGAAGGAACACTTAGCTACATGTGGGGGGCACTTGACTGGTAATACACAGACCTGGGCTTCAATTTGGCTCCACTGTTCCCTGGCTGAGTGACTTAGAGAAAGGCACAATCCTGCTTTGCTTATTTATTTATTGGGGGCCAACCTTATACTAACATGTTAGGTAGCAGTAACATATATTGCATGCATGCTTCATAGATTTTTAAGTCATTATATGTGAAAATTAAGTGAAAATAACTTATAAAACTATATATGTTATAAAAATATAAGATATTATTATTTTCAATTTTTTAAACAAATATATAGGTAAGAGATCTACCAAACGAGGTATTGTATATTACTAAATATGCTTTTTATGCCAAATAATTATTTTAAATAAAAATGGTAGAAAATGTTATCACCATGTTTTTGACAAATATTTTGCCTTGGTTATTGATCTCACATATCCATTGCGAAAGCAAAACTGCAGAATGCCAGCTATGCCCAGAGCCCCATTCTAACAGAAATAATCACATGCAGCTGACATCCCAGAGGGCAAGGCAGTGGAAGGTCATTGATTCAACAGTAGCAAATCTGTAAGCTAACTAGGAGGGAAAATAGTGATAATTACCTCTCCCCAGAGCTTGAACTGGAGGTACAGAGAATCAAGCTAGGTGATAGTAGGGACAGCAGAAAAAAGATTTACAAAAGAGTACAGACAATAGTAGTAACTGATTCATGTGGCTGAAAGAAATTCTAAGGCCAAAGAACTAAGGTGGTAACATGGAAGGCTTGTGCAGTAGTGAATTTTGGGCAAATATCCAACTATCAAACTAGTTCAGTGTACTTGAAACCCAACTGTATAGCAGTTTCTCTATTTCTGATGAAGTTCAGTTTAGCTTCTATGCCTGGATTCCTATTCAGTGTGGCCATACTGTTTATTGTCTTTCTGACTTTCATATTTCTCATGGATAAGCCCCTTCCAACTTTTAATGCAAGGACTTAATGTTACTGCAAGCCAAAAGAATCTAAGCAGATGAATACCCATAGAATTAACCCCAAGCACTTGTTGTTCTTCATATAGCTGTCTTGCTTTACAACAAGAAGCAATAAGTATAATCGCTAATGTTTTTTGGAAATATAAAGCTATTTTGATTCTCTGAATTTATTACCTGTTACAGTATTTGAGATATTTAAAAGTCTATTGTATAATATAAATAAACTCAATTTTTGGTGATAGCAGAGTACAGAAGTGACTAGGATGATAATTACATCTGTATATGATATAGTGGAATTTAAGTAGAGCCCCAAATCAAATCAAATGTGATGACTCAGGATTTTGATATAGATCTAGGAAGTCGTCCAGGAAATTTTGAATTGGCAAACAAATAAGTTTCTGATACTGACTCTGATGTTTTACTTTATTTGAAAATAGTTCTTCTTTCTCTATGTTTTAATTCCATGTCTCTTAGAAAGTTTGATCACATCTTGTCCTTTCTGTGGTATTTCTCTGTCTAAAGAGGTGACAAGAATTGAACTAATTCTCTTAATCCCTTAAAACTTTTCTCTGTAGAATTATTTTTCTAATCTTAAAATGAGAATCTCCCTGTAATAAAGATTGGACACAACTACCCCCTGTCATACAAATCCACATAGACTCATTCCTACATCTCTTATTGTTTGTCCTGCAAATAACCATTAGGCGTTCTCGCCTTACTCCAGGATAAGATGAGGTGTTACCATCATGCCCAAATTCAGGATTCAAAAGGAAGGACATCTAGGCTAAAAATATGTCATCCTCATCCCTGCCTTCTCTCTAGTCTCTGATACCTGATACTTTGGAACTCTCTTGTTCTTTTAAGTCACTGTACAACTGTTCCCTATGGAATATCAAGTACCAGGAAGAGAAACTTACCACATTAAATCACATGTGGTTCTAACAGATTATGAAATGACTTGTAGACACACTTTACAATATCAGGTCAAAGAACAAGCATTTAGGTTCCCAGCCATGACACTGCCTAGTGAAGGCAAGACAAGTTAGGGGAAACATAAGTAGAGTACCATAGAGAGGTCAGAAGAAAGGGATATGAAAAGTTAAAAAAAAAAAAAAAGCTTTACCTCTGTTTGTTCTGCCTTTCTCATGCACGGCCTTTGCTTAACCACAGAATGTTAATCATGATGAAAATAACTTTCTGCTGACTTTTACAATATAAAATTTCAAAAGAATAACCTGGATTCCTTTTTCTAATACAATCCAATGTAGATAGATATTTAAGATAATGATTCATTGAAATGTGCTTTTGTAAAATTAATTGATATACTGTCTACAAAATCCTTTGAAATACATCTCTCTCTCTCTCAGTCACCTTTTGCTAAGTCCCTTTACTCCCTTAATTGATTCCAAGGCAATTTAAACACTAGAATATGTATTTGACACCACCAGCTGTGATTATAAAATATAGATATTTTATGGAAATCAGTCTGGTTTCCCACCAAGTACATGGAGCAGAGACTGTTTGGATGAATGGATATTTTGAATTAAGTAATGGAAAAAGGGTCTGAGGGGATTTATGTGTTAACAAGCTGCATGTGGGTCTGTGTGAGATGTAGAGTTAATTACTGAGAACTTTGGTTTTCAACATTCTGAATATGGATAAAATGATCCTCTTACCCCACTCACCCATCATATCATCTTATTCACCACCTTTCAGGCACATGTTTTTAATGTGACTTCAGACATTCTCTAGCGTTTTCTATTGACTATTATGGCACTTGAACTTTTTTCAAAGAAGGAAATCCTCAGCTATTTTTCTAGAAATCTCAATGCACAAATTTAGGTGTTCTCTGAAGAATGTATAACTTTAACGAAACGATGAGACATGTATTGGTTTGGCTCAGAAGTGATTTGATGTAGTAATTTCTTTTCCTAGTAGAGTATTATGCCTGGCTCATGACCTGAAAGAGACTTTGCAATTCAAATCCAAATGGCTTTAAGTCTTTGCATATTCATGTATGTTTAACATGCATTATTATAATAGCAAGAACTTTGAAATGAAATAAACCTTTGGAAATTTGTAGGCACATAAACTGTGAATAAAAATACAATCTTAACACAGATTGAACTAAGAAGAGGGAGATGATTTAAAAGGATTAAATGATTAGAAATGAATTTGGCAAAGTCAAAACCTTGTTCATCAGATAATTGCAATAAATTCTTAGAAATAATCTCTTAAAAACATGGTTGAGAGTTATAAACATGTAAAAGTAGTAATTCAAGCTATCAATGGAAGATATCAGAAAGTAATGTTTCTTTTCCTTAGAACTTCTTAGAATATATAAAAATGTCTTTAATCTGACATAATAAAGTGAAGGCTAATGCTACCAAGTGGATAAGATAAACAGGCAATTATTTCAAAAAGTCAATGGATAATTTCCCTAAGACTGATTCTCCTACATAATTGTTATAAAGCTGAGATCAACTAGCAGAAGCTTTTATTACATTTGAAAGTAAATAAAGCACTTCAACATACTGATGATGGAAGTATAAATTGCTACAATCTTTTGAAAGATAAAAGCCTTAAAAATGTGACAATATCTTGTCTCGGTAAAACTTCTAGGAATTTATCCTTAGGAAATAATCATAGACGACCAGAGATTAAGCACCAAGAATATTATTTACAGGATTTTTTTTTAAAGTCAAAAACTGGAAAAAATCCAGTTCAGTACTAAGATATTACTTAAACCATATTGCTTTTTTGCACATGGAATTCTTCTGTATGGCTTTTAGAATGATGTTGCAGAAGAATATTTAATTACACGTGAAGATGTTAATTATATGCTTTAGATGATAAAATCATCTTTAAAACAGTATATACCATATAAACTCATTATATGCAAATGATTATATATACAAATATGTATAAATATAGGGAAAAGGCTGCAGGAATAGATACTAAGCATTAACAGCAGTCATCTGTGGGTGGTGGTGTCTTACAAGATTTTTATTTACTTTTCTTCTTATTTTCTAAATTTGCTACAATTAATGTATATATAATATATTTCTGGTGAAAATTAAGATTGTTAAAAAATGTTTAAAGTCACAAAAAACCTGGAAACTTGGAAGATATGTTGCAAATTGTGTGATTTCTGAAATAAATATCTCAGGATGAATTATGCTTTATTTTTCCTTCCTTTCTCTGAAATGTAAACATTTTTGCACTTTCTGATGAACTCCTCTAGAGGACAATTTGAAAATACACAGCTCTTCTGATGTGGATTATACAATGTTCTAAAATCATGAGTCAAATATATTTGGCCATTCACAGCAAATATTTATGAACTCAAACAACTTGAGCCTTTAAATAAAGTAAGGTAAGTGAAGAAGAATGTCATAGAATTATATCTCTAATACTTTCAAGTATTAAGGCTTTTAAAAACTTCATATAGAAAATAGAGTTTAACATTAAACTGTGGCAAAATTTAAGGCTACTTATAGGAACTCCTTTTCCCCAATTTAATGAATACATGTGCCAATGAAATAGATATATCCTACTTAGGATTTTCAAAACATGGCCTATTATTAAGTTGGTCATTTCTCAAGACAATCATATTTCATTTTTAATTTTTTCAATTATTCTGTGGGACAAACTTAGCATTGCTCTAGATATCCTTTGTGAACCAGTCTGTGAAAATCATTTTACAAAATAGGAATAGGAACCAATTTCTGTGCCCTGTTAAATATTTCAACATCAAGTCATATTTCTGACTGTACATTCTGACTGAATCATAACATCATTAATCAGGCTTTCCAAAGATCCCCCAGATTTGTCTAAAATGATGAAGTTGACTGGAGGTTAATGATAACTTCATTAGAATCAAAGAACCAAGATTCTTCACTACCAGTTACCCTCAGTGGCAATGCTATGTGTAAGCATCTCATCATACACAATCCAGGGAGGTGCTGCCAGTTGAGAATTGTGACACAGGTTCCATGGCCCCTGATTCACATATTTTGAGGATAGCTAGCTCATAACAAGTTAGGTGGCTCTGTTTCCACTTCCTTCCTCCCATTGGACTGTCTCAGTGTGGCTAACTCCAGGCCTAGAAACCCTGTTTTTCATCTCAGGATGGTTGGTTGTTTTGGCCAAGTCCTGCCAACCAATGTCCCAAAGTGTCGACTTATCACTGCCTCAAACATTCTGGTCTATCTCCACCTCTACCTTGCCTCGTACCCACAAAGGACCACCATAAGTTCCTTTGCTTTGTGATGTTGAAAGTAAATGGCATCTCTATCAATGGAATGGCAAACAATTCTTCTATGTCAGGCATGACTATGATGGCAGTAGCAGCTGCAGAAAACACATTTTAAGAAGGATTTTGAAGCTGAGGGCTTAGGGGAAATGGAGGCCATGATCATTCAGCAGTGTGTGCCATAGGAGAGGGAGAGGACGTGGCAACTTACTGTTTTTTCTCTATCCCATCCCAAACTGGTCAGTCTTTTGTTCTGCATAAGTATTTAACATAATTTGAAAAGAACTTTTTAATTCAATTATGTTGTAATTTCTCCCTGATTGATTTTTGGTGCCCTAACATTCTTTCCTACTCTTTATTTCAAATATATCTTGGTAACATTATGGATTAAATATGGGGAAATCTAACCACCATTTATAACATTATTTCTGTAGGAAAGAGCATTTGAAGTTCTAAGTAATTGACTTTCACAAAGGAATTCTTGGAATCTAATCCATTCATAAAGAGGCCTGCACCCACGTCTTTTGTAACGAGCCATAGTTCTAGGCATATATTAACTACTCAATTAGCCTTGTTGAATGACATTGAATTAAATAGAAGTTGGATGCTCTGTGTAAGTAAGGTGCCATCTCTGTAGCTCTAAGGAAATTTCTTTTTTCTATTTTGTCATTTCATTTTCCAAGTAGTCTCAGATCAAATCCTGCCTTCTACTAAAAAGTACCCAGCAGTTCACTCAAAATTTTCACCCTGTTTTGAAAGATCAAAGGAAAGCAAATAGACCAGAAATTAATGTATTATCTATGGCAAAAGGTAAGCATATCTGAGGAGTAAGTCGGCCAGTGAAAGTCAGGTATTTATTGGTTATGGATAGTAAAAGGATTGGTTAGAGACCCGCTGGGTGGGAACTGGCGGAGGAGCAGTGTGAAAGGGGTCAGGGGTCACAGGCCCATCTTAGCAAGGGAGGGGACATCATTTTCCTTCTCTTGCTCCCTTCTTTGATAATAAATTTCCTCCTCTATTTCTCTCCCTCTGCTACCTCCCCACTTCTTCCTTTTCCTTGTTTCTTTTCTAGTTTCTTTTCTTTTTCTCCTTTCTCCTTTGTTTTTCTCCTGTTCCTCTTTTGTCCCTTGCCTCTCAGTCATCATTTCTTTCGTCTCTTAACTTTCATATTCTCTGCCACCATTGCTCCAAAACCCTTCCCTCCTGCCTTGTACTCAATCTGAAATATGTTCACAGTGCTTTCAATGCTTCCGGTTTCAGATAAAGACAAGCAAAGCAGAACACTACAACTGCTCATGTAAAACATTGCTATGAGTAAGCTGTATAATTGAAGACCAAAGAGATTAAAAGGAAAATCTCTACCCAGACTACCAGAATTGTATCTTTCCTATAACATTATTCTCAAAATTAGAGCTTTGATCATAATTTTGCATTTCCATGTGCCTTTCCAGCCCTTCCTCTTCACTTCCTCAAAGCCCACTATGATTTGCATATATTGCCACACCAGATTCAGCCCAACTCCTTCAACATATCCTTAGCCTCAAAGCCACTCTGAAGTCTAGTTTTAACCTGCCTGCTTGGTTTTCCATTCAATGACACACAAGGTCGTACCTATTAGTATCTCTCATGAAAGCACTCTGGAACAAAGGACTATTTATCAAGGTATATTTACAACAACAAATAGCAACCCTTCAATTCATGTCAAACTAGGGGCTCTGCAACCTGTGTATGAAGCATTTTAATTTTAATCTTCCATCTGAAAATTGTATAATGATTGTTTTCACTAAAAAATGTTTCAAAATCATAGCAGCCAAGGTTTCTGTTTGTATTCACATGATTTAGTAATACATATATTAGATAAAATAAAAGGGAAATTTTTAATGAATAAAATGCTTTAGAAAATTCTAAAAATCATGAAATTCTTGCTTCACTAAGTTTTTTCAGTAATTACTTTCTTTTCAGTATGAATTGAGTTTTGTCAAATGATATTTGTTAGACAGTGGAGTGGGGATTTTATGTGACATATACTGGTAGAAGTTTAATATTTTATAAAGGTTCAAGTGATATGCAAAGGAAGTCAAATTTTTGTAATGAAAGGTACATGATGTATGTCTTATTAGATGTTAGAAACACACTCTTAGGATACATGTGTATATTGTGCCCTTAGCAAGGCAACTGCTATTGTAGAAATAAAAGAAAGTTCACTGATTTCTATTAGTTGAGAGTACTATTAATTTTCTAGGAAAAGTAAGGAATATTATAAAAAATGATCCTGCTTCTATGTGTTGGGCAGGTTTGTACACTTTATGGGTTCCTATGGCCAGAAAGGACCTTAAGAAGCTGTCTAGTCCAATGTTACTTACACTGAGTTTCATGACTATCAACAACATCATCAATTGGGCACTTGTTAGAAATGTAGGTTCTTGAGGACACACCCCAAACTACTGAATCAGAAATGCTGGAGGTGGGGCCAGGAATATGTGTATACTTCCTAACTCTGAAGCCCACTGAAGTTTGAGAACCACTATTCTAGTCTACTTCCTGACCTTCCCTCTTGCCTTGAGAAGTTTCTCATGAATTCCATATGATCTGTCAGGGTAACCAATTAAAATTTTTAATCCTAGATTAGATCAATTCTTTTATTGTTCTGCAAAGATCATGGGGATAATTTACCATTCTGAAATGTTTCTGAATGAAAATAACCTAATGTCAATGTATGAAATTCCTGATATTTATTAAAGGAAGATTTTTAAAATTTTATTTATTTAATTTCTATTAATAGCAACAGAAATGATTTACTGATTTAAAAAAAAACAGTTAAAAATAACTCTTTTTGACAAAGAGTGCTATTTGAAATTTAGCCAGGGAATCTGGTTAAAAATGTTGAAGGAAGCATTTTAGTACAGATATCTAAAAACCACATAAAAACTTTGACAGCCTAAATAGATAGCAAAATATTTTGCTAAGTAATATTTTGGAAACATTTAAAAATTCAGATTTATTCTTAGATTCCCAGGCCTGGGAAAACCTCCTTTTATAAAATGTGGCAAAAATAACAGAACAAAAATATATAAAGACAGCAAATACAATAAAAAGTTGACTAGCCATGGAAACATTGACGAACTAAAATACTGCAGATCTAGGTAGCGGTTTTAAAATTTGATGGGGTTAAGAAACATGTCAGCAAATAACTTTTTGCTAACTCCAAGCACTCACATCTTGTTTTAAACATGCATCCTCTTGTTCTTCCCTTAGTAGAAAAGGCAAACATGTAGATATCATGTCTGTGTGAAAGTCTTCTCCTACATTATCTCATAGGCACCCTGCTTCCCTCTGCCTCTACTCTCTGATAACTAGGGACACTTAAGTCACCACATTCCTATTTGAGCTGCTTTAATCCTCTATTGTTTCTGTGTAAGCAAAAACTGTTTCTACTTTCCTCCTTTACCCTCTCTCTGTCGATGCAGCAGATTTCAGAAATATGTGGGAGTTCACAGCTGACCTAACCAGATAAAAGTTTGTCCTTGGAAAGTGATTAGCTGTGTGGGAGTTGGGAAAAGCAGAAGTTTGGCCTGGCTGAAAAGAGGCTATGGAAGAGAGGAAGAAGTGATGGGACTGCTTGAAACACAGTGGTACAGGAGAGGTTCTAAAAAAAAAACTTCATTAATTAGTAATCCATACGTTCATAATAATAAATGTTTATTGAGTGCCTACTATATCCCAGGCCATAGTCTCTTCCCTTATATGGCTTATATTCTAGAGAAGAGAGAACATGAATTTCAGGTGACTATGGGAGCACATAACTTTGGGAGGTATCTGATTTGGACTTGGAAAAGAAGATAGACATCCCAGAGATAGTGACATTTTAGTTGAGATCCAAGGGGTAGTAGGAGGGGCCACCCAAGCAAAAATGGTAAGAGTGTGTGTGCGTACATGTGAATGTGTATGTGCACATGTGCGTATGAGTGTGTGCACGTGTATGAGAGTGTGAGTGTGTACTTGTGTGCATGTGTGAGTGTATGTGTGAGGAGGGGGGCCTCTTATGACAGCCTGAAAAACCAGCATGGGAAGACAACCAGAGGTAAGAGATGAGATATGAAGGGTCATGTTAAAGAGTGTGGACTTTATCATAAGAGTAACCTGAGCACTTATGATCTCTTGAGTTGGTCGTAGGGTGAAAAAGGGTGACACAATTGGTTGGTTTGTTTGAAAAATAATCTTGGATACAATCTCTTAGAAGTGGATTTGGGCAGGACAAGAATGAAGCTCAGAGACTAGTTAGGGAGCTGTTACTATGGTTCAGGCACAAAGTGACAATAATAATAGGGTGAATGAGGTAAAAGAAAAAGATCAGTAGGAAAAGGCCTGTTGAAGGACCACTTGGCAGAACTGACTCACATTTTATGTCCTCCATCTGCAGCATCTCTAATACGTGTTAGTGGAAGCATGTTCAGTGACATGTTTGAGGAGCATGGAAGCTGCCTGTACGTCAGTACTTTTTCTTTTAGAAACCCAGAACAAAAAAGCTGGAATGCCTTTATACAAACAGTTTGGATGAACAGGCAAAAAGGATAGGCACTCATGATTAGTGAGCACCTCCCCACGTTCCATATAGTCAACAGGTACTAAATCGTTTTCCCTCCAGATTAAGATGAACATAGCAGTTAGAAATTATGCAGCTTTGAATCTCAGGTTTACCATTTTCATGCTGGGTGATTTCAAACAATTTACTTGACTTCCCTGAACCTTAGTTTCTTCATCTAAAAAACTGATGATAATAATAACAGTACCTAACTCATAGTTATATTGTAGAGACTGCTGAGTTAATTCATAAAGTGCTTGAAATTGTGCTTGGCATATAGTAAACACTAAATGTGAATTATTTCTATTATCCTCATAGCAGTTAAGAAAAACAATATTCACAGGTTGAGTTAGATATCCAAACTCACACACTGAGTAGGTGACTAGGGTGGGGTTTGAATCTACATTATCTATAAAACCTATGCTGTTTCTTCTTCAGCCATGGGCCTGGACACTAGACAGATTTGTACCAGCTTCTTTAAGAGGTGGCTTTGATATAGTAGTTAAAAATGTGGTGCCTTTAGTTAAGACCATGAGGTCTACCACTGTTTGGCTTTGGGCAAGTTATATAACCCTCCTGAGGCTCAATATCTTCATCTATAAGATGGGATAATAATTGTACCTACCTCGTAAAGCTGTTGTGAGAGTAGAGGAGACAATACATGAATAAACTTGGAGCACTCTCTGTTCTAGTTAGTACTGAATAAATGTTAAGTATTACTGACCCCCTGTTCTACTATAGAGTGATGGAGATGGCAGGAAGGCCAGCAGATAGCTGTCTGGGTCACTCAGAACTTAGGTCTGTTTCCACAAGTCACCAGGAGAGTGGTCCTTTACATTTTCCTTCTAGGCAAAGATGCCAAAGGTTGAAGCCAGTGACATGTGGAAAAGTCGCTACGCTGATTGATTCAGTGGTAGAACAGTAGGTCAACAGAAGGCAGAAACTCACTCTCTTCCTCTGCTTAAGAGTTTGCCTACAGTCACTGGCTTAACTTCATCTTCATTTTTTCATACTAGTTAATCTTAATGACTTTTTATCCTCATATAAATAGGTTCTCCCTCTAACCAAAACTGCCCATTCAACAGCTCTCAGTTTAACCTAAATTGTGGCTTTTGAAATATATTCATCACAGCTAAACTAAATTTTACTATAAAGTTTCTAAAAATTTGATTTTTTTCACCAGTGTGATACACATTTTTTTTTGGGGGGGTAGGAAATTTGAATTGGTCATGATCAAAGTGCTACTCCAGGTTCTATAAAAAAAATACCATAGCTCATTTTCATTCCTGAAATTGTAAACACCACTGCAGGCACTTTCTGTCATGGAACTCCTGTAAATTTAATTAGGCTCTCGCTGAACTTACAAATAATCTTTCCAGTTATTTTTTTTCCCTCTAAAACAAACATTTTCAAAGCATTTCAAAACTGATCTAGAGAAGAGATAAATCACTTCAAAAATCTTCAAAAGCATACCAGACATATTTCCATATTTGTTAACTCTATTTCATGGCTATCCATCCATTTTGGTGAGTTAAGTCTTTTCTTTCATTAGTATTTCATATTATAAAATGTTTACCACAGGAATATTTATTTGAAAGTATGATTGCATTTACTAACATACCTTGTTCAGAATGGATATTCAGTAAATATTTATTGGTGCTTATAATTACAATTAATGACAACCATGACCTTTTCATAGCTCCTCTTTAGGATTATACTTCAGAAGCACCCATTAAGCCATATTGAAAATCTAAAAGAGTACTTAAACTAGCCAACTCAAGAAATAGTTATTAATTATTTATTTTAAGAAAATCACAGATTAAGGGGTGAAGCAAGATGGTGGAGTAGGACTCTCCAGAGATTATCCCCCCACCCCAGCAGAAACATCAATTTGAACAACTGTCAATGCAAGAAAACACATCCACAAGAGTTAAGGAAACCAGGTGAGAGATCACAGAACATGGTTGTAGCACAATAATAAGAAAAGATGTGCTGAAGATGGTAGAAAAGACAGTTTTACAGTACCTATGTCACCTGTCCTCCAACCCCAGGTAACACAGTATAGCACGGAGAGAAATACCACCCACTTGGGGGAAAGAAAGGGAAGTTAGCACAGGGCTTTGCCTTGGACCTCAACACTGGGCCCACCACAATAAAACCCAGCACTAGGAAGAACCCTACAGCCCCATATATCAGGCTGGTACCTTCAGATTGAACCTTTAGACCTGACCTGGCGCCAGATGGGACTACACAAATCCAGGCTTCAGGTTTGCCTGGCAAACTTGATTTCTGGCCTGTACCTCTGTGAGACTGACATCTGAAGCCCTGGGCTCTGGACAGCCCTCAGCAGCAGGCAGGCTTAGTGGCCCCTGGCTTTGAGTGTGCCGTAGTCCTATACCAGCCACATCTAACCCAGACTCTAGACTGTCCCAGCACTGTGCCTTCCATAGTAGGCCCAAGGCTTCTGGAAGTGCCAAGCCAGTTACATCTGCCCAGGGCTTCTGGCCTACCCCAGTACCATGCCTGCCATAGAGGACCCCAGGCTTCTCAAAGCACCATTCTGGTCACATCTTCCCTGGGCTTTTGAACCAATCCAGCACTGCACTTGCAATGGTGAGCCCCAGGCTATAGGCAGCACCATACTGGCTGCAGCTGCCCCGGGTTTCTGATGCAGTCCAGTGCTGTGCCTGCCACATGCCTTTCCCTGACAAAGCCAAACTTTGAAGACTGGAACAAGTACTAACTTCCTCAAATATGCAGATATCAATGCACAACCACAAGTATCAAGAACAATCAGAGAAACATATCACCAAACAAACACAAACTGCTTGAAAGTGAATTAAAAATAACTGTTTCAAGAAAGTTCAGCAAACTTCAAGAAGGTACAAAGAAACCATTCAACAAAATGAGGAAAACAATAAGTAATCAGAATAAGAAATTTAATGGAGGGTTTGAGATAATTTTAAAATATCAAATGGAAATCCTGGAGCTGAAAAATACCATGAATGAAATGAAAAATGCAACAGAGAACAGCAACAGGAGAATTGATCAAGCAGAAGAAAGAATCTACAAACTTGAAAACAGGTCATATGAAAATAAACAGAGGAGAAAAAAATGAAAGGGAATGAAGAAAGCTTATGAGATCTATGGGACAAAATCAAAAAAGCAAATGTACAAGTCATAGGACTTAGAGAAGGAGAAGAGACAGATAAACTGATAGAAAGACTATTTAAACAAATAGTATCAGAAAACTTTCTAAATATGGAGAAATATATAAATATCCAGGTACAGGAAGGGCAAAGGTATCCAATCAGATTTAATCCAGAAAAGGCTTCCCCAAGACAAATTATAATCAAACTGTTAAAAATCAAAGACAAAGAGAGGGTTCTAAAAGCAGCAAGAGAAGAGAGTCAAGTAACATAAAAAGGAGTTCTGAGATGGTGAGCAGCAGACTTCTCAGCACAAACCTTACAGGCCAGGAGACAGTGGGATCATATATTCAAAGAGCTAAAGGGAAAAAACCCTGTGAACCAAGAATACTGTACCCAGAAAATCTCTACTTCAGAAATAAAGGAGAAATAAAGACTTTTCCAAACAAACAAAAGCTGAGGGAGTTTATTACCATCATATTTCTTACAAAGAATGCTAAAGAATGTTCTTTATTCTGAAAGAAAAGAATGCCAATGAGTATCATAAAAACATTTGAAAATATAAAACTCATTGGTAAAAGTAAGTATACAATTAAATTCAGAATACTTTAATACTGTAATGGTAGTTTGTAAATACTCACATCTCTAGTATGAGGGTTAAAAGACAAAACTATTAAAATAATAATAGCTACAATAACTTAAGCAATATGCAATACAAAATGATGTAAATGGTTACTTCAAAAATTCAAAATGAGATGGAGGAGTCAAGTAAAAGTGCAGAGGTTTTTGTTGTTGTTGTTATCAAGGTTATCAGCTTAAAATAACCTGTTATAACTATAAGATTTTTTTTGTAAGCCACATGGTAACTACAAAGCAAAAACCTATAGCAGATACACAAAGAACAAAAAGCAAGTATCAAAACATAGTCACTTAGCCAGAAAGGAAGACAGAAAAAGAATAAAACAGGAATAAAGGATCTACAGAACTAGAAAACAATTAACAAAATGGCAGTAGTAAGGCTACTTATCAATATTTACCTTGAATGTAAATGGATTAAATTTTCCAATCAAAAGACATAAAAAGGCTGAATGAATAAAAAACCAAGACTCAAGTAACAAGAGATTCACTTCAGCTCTAAGGACACACACAGACTGAAAGTGAAGGGATGGAAAAAGTTATACCATGCAAATGAAAACCAAAAGGGAACAGGAGTAACTATCCTTAAAGACTTTAAGTCAAAAACTGTAAAAAGAGACAAAGAAGGTCATTATATAATGATAAGCAGTCAATCCAGCAATAGGATGTAACAATTTTAAATATACATGCACCAACATCAGAGCATCTAAATGTATAAAGCAAATATGGATAGATCTGAAGGGAGAGATAGACTGCAATACAGTAATAATAGGGGACTCTACCACCCAACTTTGGGCACTAGATAGATGATCCAGGCATAAAATTGATAAAGGGACATTGGAGTTAAACTACACTCTAGGTCAAAGGGATCTAACAGAAAGATACAGAGCATTCTATCCAACAGCTATAGAATACAAATTCTTCTCAACTGAAACGGAACATTTTCCAAGGTAGATCATATGTTAGGCCACAAAACAAGTCTTAACAAATTTAAAAAGATTGAAATCATATCAAGTATCTTTTCCAACCACAATGATATAAAATTAGAGATCAATAAAAGGAGGAACTTCAAAAAATTCACAAATACAGGGAAATTAAACAACATGCTCCTGAGCAACAAATGGATCAATGAAGATATTAAAAGCTAAATTTAAAATTTTCTTGACATGAACAAAAATGAACACACAACATACCCAATCCTATGTGATACAGCAAAAGGAATTCTAAGGAGGTTTATACCAATAAATATCTGCCTCCAAAAATAAGAAAGATCTCAAACAACTTAATGTTGCAACTAAAGGAAGTAGAAAAACAAAAATAAACTAAGCTCAAAGTTAGTAGAATAAAGGAAAAAAATAAAGATCTGAGCAGAAATAAAGAAAATAGAGACTAGAAAAACAATAGAAAAGATCAAGAAAACTAAGAGTTTGATTTATTGAAAAGATAAACAAAATCACCAAAACTTTAGCTAGACTAAGAAAAACAGAGGACTCAAATAAATGAAATAAAAAATAAAAAGGAGACATTACAAGTGATACAACAAAAATATAAAGGATCATAACAGATTATTATGAACAATTATTTGCCAACAAATTAGATAACTTAGAAGAAATGGATAAATTCCTGTATGCATATAACCTAAGAAGACTGAATTATGACGAAGTTGAAAATCATACCAGACCAATAATGAATAAGAAGATCGAATCAGTAATAAAATGTCTCCTATCAAAACAAAAGCCAAAGACTTGATGGCTTCACTGTTGAATCATATCAAAGATTTAAAGAAAAACTAATACCAATTCTTCTGAAACTCATTCAAAAAATTGAAGAGGAGGAAATACTTCCAAACTCATTTTAGAAGGCCAGTATCACCTGATACCAAAGCCAGACAATGACACTGTAAAGAATGAAAGCTAGAGGCCAATATCCCTGATGAATATAGATGCAAAAGTAGTCAACAAACACTAGCAAACTGAATTCCAACAGCACATTAAAATGACATTCACCATGATCAAGTGGGAGTCGTACCAAATATACAAGGATGGTTCAACACGTGTAAATCAAAAAACGTGAAACATCATATTAACAGAAAAAAAGGACAAAAACCATATGATCATCTTAACAGATGCAGAAAAAATTTTTTACAAAATTTATAATCCTTTTATGATTAAAAAAACTTTCAATTTGGTACAGAGAGAATGTACCTCAACAATTAAAAGGCCATATATGACAAACCCACAGCTAATATCACACTCAACAGGGAAAACTTGAAAGCTTTTCCTCTAAGCTCTGGAACAAGGCAAGGATGCCTGCTTTCATCACTTCTATTCCATTTAGTACTAGACGTCCTATAGCCAGAGTAATTATGCAGGAGAAATAAATAAAAGACATCTAAATTGGAAAGGAAGTAAATTGTTTCTGTTTGCAGATGATCTTATATATAGAAAACCCTATGATCTTATATACAGAAAACCCTAACGACTACACAAAAAGAACTGGTAGAACTAATAAACAAATTCGGAAAATTTGCAGGATACAAAATCAGCATACAAAAATCAGTAGCATTTCATGTACCCCATGTTTATAAATTAGAAGAATTAATATTGTTAAAATGTTCATACTATCCAAGATTATCTACAAATTCAATGCAATCCCTATCAAAATACCAATGACCCTCTTCACAGAAATAGAAAAAAAATTCTTAAAATTCATATGGAACCAGAAAACACCCCAATGGGTCAAAACAATCTTGAGTATAAAGAATAAAGCTGGAGGCATCACACTACCTGACTTCAAAATACAGCACAAAGCAATATTAACCAAAACATCATGGTACTAGCATAAAAATAGGCATGTAGACCAAACAGAAGAAAGAGCCCAGAAATAAATCCCTGCATTTACAGCCAACAGATTTTCAACAAAGATGCCAAGAATATATAATGGGTAAAGGTCAGACAATCTCTTTCATAAATGGTGCTGGGAAAACTGGATATCCACATACAGAGGAATGAAATTAGATCCTTATCTCATACCATATACAGCTCAAAATGTTTTAATGACTTAAATGTAAACCTGAAACTATAAAACTACTAGAAGAAAACCTAGAGGAAAATCTTCATGACATTGGCCTGGGTAATGACTTTTTGGATATTACACCAAAAGCACTGGCAACAAAAGCAAAAATAGAATAATGGGATTATATCAAACTAAAAAGCATCTACATAGCAAAGGAAAAATTGACAGCATGAAGAGATAATCTAGAGAATAGGAGAAAGTATTTACAAACCACACATCTAATAAGGGGTTAATACCCAAAATATGTAAGGAACTAAAACACCTTAACAGCAAAAAAACAAATAACCCAATTAAAAAATGGGCAAAGGACCTGACTAGACATTTCTCAAAGAAAAACATACATATGGCCATCAGGTATATGAAAAGATTCTCATCATCACGAATCATCAGGGAAATGCAAATTAAAATCACACATTGTGATATCACCTTACACCTGTTAAATGGTTATTATCAAAAAGACAAAAGGTAATAAGTTTTGGCAAAGATGTGGAGAAAAGGGAACCTTGGTATATTGTTGGTGGGAATGTAAACTGATACAGCCATTATGAAAAACAGTACGGAGGTTCATCAAAAAATTAAAAATATAACTACCACATGATTCATCAATCCCACTACTGGGTATATATCCAAAGGAAATAAAATCTGTATCTTGAAGAAATATTTTCAATAATTGCAGCATTATGCACAACAGCCAAGATATGAAATCAACCTAAGTGTCCATGAATGGGTAAGTGGATAAAGAAAATGTTATAAATATATATAATGGAATACTTATTCAGCCTTAAATAAAAAGGAAATCCTGTCATTTATGACAACATGGATGAACCTAGAGGTCATTATGCTAAGTGAAATAAGCCAGGCGCAGAAAGAAATACACCACATAATCTTGCTCATATGTGAAATCTAAAAAAGTTGATTTCATAGAAATAGAGAGTAGAATGGTGGTTACCGGGGTCTGGAGTGGGCGATACAGTTTGGGAGGGATTGAGGAGATGTTGGTCAAAGGATACAAAATTTCACTTACATAAATGGAATAAGTTCAAGAGATCCATAGTACGATATCATAAGTATAGTTAATTCTTGACGAATGCCAAAAGAATGGTTGTAAAGTACTCTTACCACAAAAATGATAACTATGTGAAGTACTGCATGTTAATTAGCTAGATTTATTTACATTCAACAATGTATATGTACTGTAAAATATCATGTTGTACATGGTAAATATAGTCATGTGACCCATAATGATGTTTCAGTCAATAATGGATCACATACATGAAGGCGGTCCCATAAGATTATAATACAGTATTTTTAATGCATCTTTCTAGGTTTAGATACTCAAATAATTACTATTGTGTTACAATTGTCTACAGTATTCAGTAAAGTAACAGGTTGTATAGGTTTTAGCCTAGGAGCAATAGGTTATACCATATAGCCTAGGTGTGTAGTAGGCTATAGCACTGGGTTTGTATAAATACACTCTATGATAATAACCCAAATCACCTAATAATGCATTTCTCAGAATATATCCCTGTCGTTAAGTGACACATGACCATACATAAAACTTTATATGTCAAATTTTTAAAAATTTTAAAAGAATTTTTAAAAAAAGAAAAGAAAACCACATTTTTGGCCATCGTGTTTGACTTTTCTTTAACCTGACAGTTTAACCACTGATGTTACTTTTTAGTAGCTAGATTATAATTTTTTTGGTTCCCCATTAAATGGTAAATATTCCAGAAGACTCATATGCAGTATACATTCTGATTTTGTTAATTTTTTGTAATGTTTCAGGGTAGAGACACTATTTCATGATCAACACAATAAATAAGAGATAAGCACATTTGACGTAAGAAAACAAGAAATCTTGTCAAGTATAATATGATTACAAAATTTTTACTATTTCTTAACTTCCATGTACTGATTCTTACCTAATGAAATAAGTCATATTTTTATTTTATAGAGGATAATGCAGATATTTGAAGTTACTGTATTCAGTATTTAAATAATTTATGCCCAAAAGAGAAAGCACTGGGAAAGCTAGTCTTTTAACTTACATGAAAGTCAGTGAGTTGAGGCTTGTGTTTATGATAAAGAAATCCTTACGTTGAAAGCAATTTTTGTTTTTACTCTAGCCAATCCCTTCTTGCCCATACATCAAGAAAGAAAATTAGCTATTTTTGAAAGGCAAAGCTAGCAAATTTTAAATTTATCTTGCAGACTCTCTGGAGTCATTACGTAAATATTTTTCCCATTAATTTGATAATTTACAGGACATTAATGAAGAAAATTTACTTCAGAACTGATGCAATCTTGTCCCAGAAACCTATTTACTCCCATCCTTCATAATCTTCAAAAATATGTGTCTGGACAAATATAAGGAGTCATAGGAATGCCAGACCTCATATCTAGACTCCTGCTGATAAACCAATAATTCTGTTATCTAATAAGTGCTGTCACTTGAAAAATATTCAAGTTAACTTGAAAACCGGAATGAGGTCAGTAGTTGCATTTAAATTTTTACCAGTCTTCCTAACTAATTTAAAGTATGAATAGTAAAATAAATTGAGAATTTATAGACTATTACATTTCAGATAAGGATCTGAGTCCTTTAATAGAAACACACAATCATAAGCCTACTTAACTGCTTCAGGTCTCATACTATTAGGCAATCCCAGGGACTTAGGTGCATCCTGCAAATATCTAGTGCAAAAGTGAGCAACTCCTGACATGTGTGACACAAGATGAGACAAATCAACACCTTTCAAAGGTTGCGGCACCTCATCAAAATCAGTACTTGGCAAACAGTATCCCCTCCCTTTCTTCTCCAAAACTAAAAGGAGAGCTGTTTCATTGTCTCAGGCAGGTGCACGTCTCCTAGCAGGTCTCAGCAGAGATGAGACAGTTCCCTAAATGCAGTAGGAGGGGTTGGAGCTGAGACTGGCCCCCCTCGGCGTCTGCTGTGGGGCACAGGCCGGAGAGCTGGGTCTTGTTGGCTCAAAGGGGTGTAGGTCTCCCAGCAAGTCGCTGCACATCCAGGATAGAAACTATTAAATTACTAGAAGAAAACACTGGGGACACGCTCTAAGACATTGGTCTGGGCCAAGATTTTTTGGGTAAGACCTCAAAAGCACAGGCAACAAAAGCAAAAATAGATGGATGGGATTATATCAAACTAAAAATTTTCTGCACAGCAAAGGAAACAACAAAGTGAAGAGACCACCTACAGAATGGGAGAAAATATTTGAAAACTGTCCATTTGAGAAGGGATTCACAACCAGAATATATTTATAGAAAAGCCCAAATAATCCAATTTAAAAATGGGGAAAAATACTTGAATAGACATTTCTCCAAAGAAGACATACAAATGGCCAAGAGGTATATGAAAAAATGCTCAACATCACTAATCATTAGGAAAATGCAAATCAAAACCACGATGGGATATCTTTTCACCCCAGTTAGGCTATTATCAAAAAGACAAAAAATAATAAATGCTAGTGAGGTTGCAGAGAAAGGGGAATGCTCATATACTGTTGATGGGAATGTAAAGTAGTACAACCATTCAATAAAATAGTATGGAGGTTCCTCAAAAAACTAAAAATAGAACTACCATATGATCCAGCAATATGCTGACTATATACTCAAAAGAAAGAAAATTAGTTATTTTCTGCACTCCCGTGTTAATTGTAGCACTATTCACAACAGCCAAGATACAGAATCAACCTAAGCATCCATCAATGGATAAATGAATGAAAAAATGTGGTACATATACACTGGAATACTACTCAGCCATAAAAAGGATGGAACCAGAAGTCATTGTGTTAAGTGAAATAAGCCAGGCACAGAAAGAGAAATAGCACATGTTCTCACTCATACATGGGAGCTAAAAAAGTGGATCTCATGGAGGTAGAGAGTAGAATGGTGGTTACCAGAAGCCGGAATAGGAAGGGGAGAGGGAGAATGAAGAGAAGTTGGTTGATGGGTACAAAAATAGAGTTAGATAGAAAGAATAGGTTCTAGTACTCATTAGTACAGCAGAGAAATTACAGTTAACAGTAATTTATTGTATATTTTAAAATAGCCAGAAGAGAAGAATTTTAATGTTCCCAACACAAAGAAAAGATAAATGTTTGAGGTGATGGACATCCCAATTACTCTATTTGATCATTACACATTGTATGCATGTATCAAAATATCACATTACTCCAAAAATAGGCACAACTATGATATATTAATTTAAAAGAACCCAAAAGGAAAGAGTATACTTTTCCAAGTATTGTGGACCTCATGTAGAATGCAGAAATATATAGGATTTTAATATTATTTTAACAAAAAAAAAAACTCCTTACATTCTTGGAGGTCTTACTATGTGCCTGGCACTGTGCTAAGTGCTTTAATCTACTGCAGTTATTACTTCCATTTTACAGATGAGAAAAATGTGGTTTAGGAGAGTTAAATAACTTGCTCTGAATTACCAAGGTGGTAATTATTAGAGCTAGAATTTGAATATAGGTCATCTAATTCTGGAGTTTGTACTTTTAATTGATACTTAACTATTTAACAACTAAATAAATTTAATGCTGACCATTTTGAAGCAAAAACAGCTCCTCACTTCAATTTTAATAATCTAGACTTTTCTTCCACAATGAAAAGATAAAAAGGTAATTACTTCATAAAACTTTTGAGGAAATGAATTACTGTGTTATACGTAAATATATCATATCATTGTACATTTTATTTGGTAGTAGGACACCCACAAAAAACTTTTTGAGGTTTAAGGTTTGGTTTCCACCTCTGTCAATTAGTACCTTTGTGATAATGGGAGAGTTTTTTTGTTAGTTTTGTTAACTTCACTGAGCATCCATTTTTCCATATGTAAATGAATACAACAATTTCTACCACCGAGGGTTTTTGTGGAGATTAAATGATATAATGCATATAAAGCATCTATGCCAGTGCCCAGTACATAGTAACTATTCAATAAATGCTTGTAAATAATTAAAAAATTGAACATTAAAATAACAGTAATATCTAGTTGTTAGGAATAGAGTAAGGAAAAGGCAACCTTGGTGGACATGAGCTTTCAAGGAGTAGGAAGAAAGACATCGCTTAAGAAAATTCCACCTGATGTGATCAACGATTCAAGCTAATAGCACTGGATCTAATTTGATTTGGAGAAATAAAATAATACTTGACTTTAGCTTTTTTCTAAATATTTTTTTTTCTGTAAACCTTTAGAAGGTCGAGTTTTTAAAAATACTGTATTCTGTTAAGTAGGATGATGGATATCTAAGACTTAGCATACTTCTTGGCACACAGAACTCAGAAAAGCTAGAAAGTATGTTATTGATAGTATAGTTGTTGATTCTGTTGCTATTGTTATCTTATTCTGTCTGTATTTTTTCTGCTTCCCTGAGGCACTAAAATGAGAGCCTCACAATTGCCCAGGGAAGTAAGTCGTTGGACCTGGGAAGGCTGCAGAATCAATTTCAGGGTCAGACAGTCTTGTTTGATTTTTGACAATCTGGAGACCAGACTCATGTCAAACTGCATAAAGAAGCTCTTTCCAGATTTATACAAGGGTGGGAGAAAGAGTGACTGATCGCATTTGCTCAAGCTGACTTTCTCAGGATGAGAGATGTGGGGTTTTTTTGACACTGACTCCAAAGCTTCTTTAAGTAACATAGAAAGGCATAGCTGTCACTGGCTTGAAAAATGACGAGCAAAGTCCGGAGATTCTCTTTTTCCAGCTAAGATCATCTCCAGATAAAGAATTACTCAACTGGGAGTGGGAAGGTGGCAATTGCATAGTCCTGAACTGTCCAATACAGTGGCTTCACGTGGCTGTTGAGCACTTGGTAGTCCAATTGAGATGTACTGTAAGTGCAAAATACATATTGGATTACAAGGACTTTGTATGAAACAGAATTTAATATGATGTAAGATTTCCTAGGATTCACCATCTGAGGTTTACTAGCATTTATACTGCATATTTTTAACTATGATATAATTAGGTTCCCCAGATCCTAAAATGGAAAGCCATTTCATCAACTTTATGGACAATAAGTATAGTTAATAGTTAGTATATGCTTCTTAGGTGCCAGGCACTGTGCAAAGTAGCTTTCATTCATTATCTTATTTAATCTTGCTCTAAAAAAAGTTACAGTTAACTCCATTTTATAGATGAGCCAAATGAGCCTTGGAGGATTTAAGTAACTTGCTTAAGATTACATACCTGAAGCCTACTTATGTAAACAGGTCAAAGACCCCGCTGATACTAACTTATTTCCATGGCCTCCCATTGGATCATTTGTGGATAAGCACTGAATTGCACCATATATACAAAGCCAAATTAAACAAAATGGTTTTATAAAATCCGTCTAAATTTCAGTGGGGTAAAAGGATACCTTCTTGCAGATAAAAAGTTCATCTGAAGCATTTGACCTTATCTGCTTCCCAGAAAATGCAGTCAAGTTGCAAATAAGGTGAACTGTTTTCTTCTGTTACTGAATAAAACAACTTGGGTCAAATTATACATGAAGGTACTTAGAATCTAATTATATTATACTTGATTCATTGTTAAATCACTTATGCCAGTAACTGAATCTGTTAAAAGAAAATAGTAAATCCCAAGTATTTAAGGCTAGAATGTTGATTTATAAAATACATTTTGCCTTTTATTGTATTTCTGAAGTTATTTACATTTGTTTGCTAGAAGAGTGACCTTTCTTTTTCAACTTGGCCAAATGTGCAAAGCCATGGTTATTTGAATATTTATTTCATTTTAGGAGAGGACAGTGATTAGGGAGATAGTCATTTTGGTAGGAAGATGGCTGGGAGATAAATCCTGAAAAGAAACTTGAACTGTGTCCCCAGCTCTAAGCTACTCCTAAAAGATGGATATTGTCTAACAACTGAGAGTAAAGAGTCCCCTTTCTGTTCACCAGTTTTATGTGCCTAAAAGAGTGGCATTAAATTGACAGTAGTCCATGGAGCAGAAAGGAGGAAAAACAAGCAAAAACGATAAACAAAAGCCACTACAAAGCCAGCAATAGCACAAAGCAGGCCAAAAATTGTTAACTAGATCAAAGAATTATGTTCTCAGTTCCTTTCTTCTGGGGATTTATAAAATAGTTCAAATATGTCATTCCATTTATCTGTACACTTTTCCCCTGGAGGAATGAATAGAGCTTGGTAGTGATTCCCACTCAGCAAGAGATAAGATGGAAGCAGAAATGAGTGCACTGACTTGGCCCAAGTCTGTCAACTGGTTTGTAATAGCTGTTCAAAGCACTCAAAATGGCCTTCAAGGGAACAAGTGGGAAACTGAGTGAATGCTGAGCTATCCAGGAAGTTTTCCAGGAAGAGAATTCAGATTTCACAGGAATTTGGTAGAAACCAATTTTGAGACTGTATATTTTAACAAAATTGTCACAAATTTTCACGGTGTATGCTTATAAAAAGAAATGGCAAGGATCATACTTCAGTTAGCCAGCAGTTATGCATGAAGTGTTATTACAGAAATTATTTAACTGCCATGGGAAATGTCCTGACTTAGACAAAATGAAAGTAAATCAACAAAGTAGGGCTTCTGTCAACAAAACGAACAGAAATTTAAGCTCAGATTCTAAGCAATTTATCAAAATGGCCTCTAATTTAAAATATGTCAAACGAAGCATACAGGAGGCACTTTTACAAAATATTCAAGAATTTCAGCTTATTTAAACATAACATATTCAGGCTTTCCCCTCAGTCAAAGAGTTTTACAAAAAAAAAAAAAAAACTTTCAATAAAAGTAATCTTTAAATCCCTTCATCTGGTGCTATTATTTCCTTCCACTGGAATTTTTCTCTGCTTTCCCTAACCTGCATCCCAATGCCCAACTCTAACTCCTCATGGGATGCTAGCCCGTTTTTATCTGATCCCCTTCAGTACTTCCACAGCACTAATTGTCTTTACTATATACTAATTTTATTCTTTTTTTATTCTTATATAACCTTAAAAACCCGTCTATATTGAAAATTTTGTGATATAATGATACTAGCCAATATCAATTGGGTCCTCACCAACGATTTGACACTAAGCTAAAAGTTTTTCATGTACCATCTCATTTAATCCACACAATAACCTACAGAAGTAGGTACATTTATCATCCCCATCTTACATACCTAGAAAACTTACCAAATCCTTATGGCATCCTATCTTTAGAAAGTGAGATGGAAGAAGACCTTGACCGCCAGGCTAAGGAACATGAATTTCCATATTTTTACATGTCCAACAGATATCTACTGAATGCCTACCAGGCCACAGTCTCTGAACAAAAGGCTTAGGATACATAAGTAAGAACAGTTTAATTCCTACCTCCAAAGTATTCCCAATCTAGTTGAGAATATAGTCAGGGAAATATACAATTGCAATGATTGTATCAAATAAGCCACAATATAAAGCATGTATGAGGTACCACAGCACAGAAGAGGAAGGGATTAACTCAAAAAAGGCTTTGCGGAGGATGTTTGGGTTGACTTGTGGATGATTAGGTAAGAAGAGAAAGAGTGGCAGGTACAACAGCAGGCTTATGTCAGGAGGGAGCCTGGTTAGTTAGAGAGGCTAGATTAGGCATGCTAGAGAAACAGACAGGTCAGGTCATGTAGACCCTGGCGTAACTAGCTAAAGAATTCAGACTTTATCCTGTAGGCAACAGGAGACATTTATTGATTGTTAGATAACAGGGAACTACTGACGAGGGGCATAATGACAGGAGTTGCAACATTCAGAATGGAAGCCAGGTTACCCTTGACGTCTCTCTCTGCGAGCTCCCCGTCATGCATTCTCCTTATCTTTGGAGTCTGGCCTGCCCTGGCCTGCTCATTACCCTGGCTCTTCACACTCTTATTCCTTATCTAAGTTGCTGCTTTCTCTTTCAACTACTTAACACGTTACCAGCTTATTCTGTTTAGGATTTGTTACACTCATTTAATATCATTTACACACATTGAAGGCCCAGGTTGTCTGTGTGTGTAGTTAGAAGAATGAAATGAACTAAGATGAGTGCAACAGAGCTCCTGCCTTTCCAATAAAAATTTGGGATTACTAATTTTTTATCTTAGAAGCAGACATCGTGACTCTTTTACGTTTCTCTCTCTTGGATGTTAAATTATTTTTGCCCAAATGTGACTCTCAATTGACTTTTAAAACATTTCTGTGGTATATAGGTTGTAAGAGGAAAAGGTGCTTTTGTGAAAATTAAATACACACACATACATTATGTACATAAAAAAATCCAGCAGTAGTTGGGTGTATAGTTGCTGCTCAGAAAAATTGTAAGTTGAATCTGAATCTAAACTCTAGTTGACTACTAGAATTTCAATCCCTGTGATACCTACAGGGCAGGAAGGAATGGGAAGAAATTATCCTCTTGGAGGCAAAAGGACCTTTCCACACCCATTAAATCAGGGGTCCCCAGCCTACAGTAGGTTGAATAATTATTTCATTATATATTACAATGTAATAATAATAGAAATAAAGTACACAATAAATGTAATGCACTTGAATCATCCCAAAACCATCTCCCTGCTCCCGGTCTGTGCAAAAATTTTCTTCCATGAAAACGGTCCCTGGTGCCAAAATGGTTGGGGACCACTGCATTAAATTACATCTTATAGGCAGATACCTGCCAACTGACCCTGACCAAGGAGAGCACCAGTTCCTTCTACCTGGGCCGCAGATTGTGTGTGGAAGACTTCTTGTCTATCAGATAAAACCAAGAGTACATTTTATGTACCCAGCTCAAAAGATGTCTAACTACTCACTCACTTTTGTACAATGTCCCAAGCCACATACAGAATTAAAAATCCATGTCATGAGTTGGTGACTGCTGCTTAAAGTTTTCTGTAAAAGCCCTCAAAAAGGAATTTTGAAATGTATTAATATTTGAAACTTGAGTGTCTTGAATTCTAAGGCATCAGTCATAATGTCATTATCACAATTCATTTTGTCCAACTTTGTCTTTAGAGAGAACAAAACATTCCCTACATGATCTAAGAACCCTTCATTCTATAAAGTAATAAAAGCACATATTTGTCAGATTTAAGAATATAAACAGTTCTCATTCGATTTGTCATAATTATTTCTCTACTTTGTTGAACCATGAAAGTAATATCTCATACATTAGCTCTCAGACTCTCTGCATATACTTTACCCAAGGGGAAATTTGAATAAATTCGTAAAGAAAATCTGTTTTAGATTTTCTTGTGTGCAGTTAAAAATGAGATAAACTCAAAAGTTCATTGAAAACAGACTAGCTATTTCTACTCCCTCCCTCTGTTAGGCAGACTGTAAAGGCTATGGGAATGTTACTAGTTAGTATTTTTATTGATTCTCTTGTGATTGACCTCATATATCCCCAACAAACCCAATTATAGCAGATTTGGGGGAAAATATCAAATTAACTGTGATATAAACAGGCTACAAAACCCTGAAGATACAGATCAGATGAAGACAAATGAGTTATCCAAACAGGACCTACTCATCTCTACACATAATTTTGTCCCTGCTACTTCATGACTGAAATGGACTCATTTTTATCTAATTGTATAGCTTTCTCTCAAATCTTTGTGCTTAACTACTCTGATATTTATTCCTTTCTAACAGCACATATTCATGCAAAACTTACAGGACAGTAGAAACAGCACTGAAATTGACCCAGGACTGATTTATCTTTGCCATTTATTGGTTGTGTGGTCTCAGGCAAGTTACTTAGATAATCCAAGCTGTATTTTCCCACAAGATTGCTGTAAGGATTAAATGAGATGGTCAATACCTATGCCAAATTAGAAATATAGTAATAACTCAATAAAAGGTCCCTCCTACCAATAAAGTTCCAAATTAATGACCAAGATGTCCCATCTTCCCATAAAGCTACTGTAGTCACATGTTCCCTTTCTTAAAGTTTCTTTATTCATTTATAATCTTTGAAATGCACTTGTTCAAAGCGTGATTTATTTTGTTAGAACAACAAATCGCACCTGTTTCATTTGCTTATTTGCCCCTTATATACTCAGCATAGCCAATCACCTCTTGCATGAGCAATTATTAAACTCTTGCATTTACAGTTCCAAAGTCAAGACCATCAAATTTTACACTACAATTGTGACTTGCTGGCAGATTACTGATGACTGTTTCTTCTTTTGTCTCTTATTAAGAAATCTAAAGAAATAAATCACTCATTTCTCAAATTTAAAAAAAGTTCTTTTATTTGGACATTATTTTGAAAGAACATGTCAGAAAGTTAAGGGCTGAATACTCATTTCTCCTAATTGCTTGGAATAGTAGTACAGAAAATCTCATTACAAACTTTATTCTTTAATGTAATGTAGTTTGAACACCATATCCCTGCCAAGTTAATATTTGCTTGTTCAATTTTTCTAGTAATTACAGTTGTTTTAGAAAAATGGCATGAGTAGAAACCAACTCAAAGCCACAGATGTGAGACCAATGGAGACACATAGTTTGAATTACAGAACTTGACGAGGACCTGCTGACTGCTCTTGTGAAACAAATGCTCATTCCCAACTCAGTGTAAGACTTATGAAAACTCTGCAGAGTCCACAAATCCAGTCCCCACAAGAAAAGCCAATGAGCAGCTCAGAAACATAATCTCACCTTTCACTTCTATGATTTGTTTCTCTTGCATGAATGCTTACTCCTCTTTATGATGAATGTTCGTAATTTTCTTTTGTTTTCAGTTGTCAATAACCAAGTTCCCTAAGCAATATACTATGAAGATGGAAACTAAGAGAAGAGGAGCTCAGTGTTGTAATTCAAACAGCTTGCAAAAGAGTCGATCTGATGTGTATTTAATCATCCACATAATTGTTACTGTACTGTGTGGTAATTAGGTGTGAATGATAAAGGGTTCATGTAAATGAGCATATTGCAGCTATTACCAATATAGGAATTTTTTGTAAGACCTTACAATTTACAAACTGTGTTCACATACATTATCCCATTTAATTAACTTTACCTTTCCATCTTTTTCCTGACAGCTCCAGTATTTCAGGGGTCATCAGAAGGGAAAATAGAGAGGATGTACTCATATTAAAGAGGGACTCTGAGATTCTCAGTGTCCCTGAGGGAAGTATGTGATTTAATAAATACTGAGGGAGGCTTGAGAGCTACACTGACCTGGTTTAAAGCCCTGGTTCTACCAAGACTTTGCTCTGTGACCTTGTACAACATTCTTAAATTTTCTGAGTCAGAGTTTTCTCATTCATAAAATGAATGGTGAGGTCCAGCCTGCCATATGTCAAGAAAGCCTAGACCTCATTATACTTTTTGTTTGTGTCCCTAACTGGTTGCTGCAAAGACTGAATACACTGGGCCTTCTGTATCCATGGGTTCATCATCTGTGGACTCAACCAAACACAGATATTTGGAAAATATTTGGAAAATATTTGTAAAAAAAATTCTACACAGTTTCAAAAAGCAAAATTTGAAATTTGCCATGTGCCAAGTACTATGCTGAATTGATAAGAATGAATCGATGTGGAGGCATTGTATTAGGTATTATAAGTAATCTAGGGATGATTTAAAGTATACAGGAGGATATTGTCAGGATATTTGCAAATACTATGACATTTTATATAAAGGACTTGAGTATCTGCAAATTTTGGTATCTGCAGGGGTCCTGGAACCAATCCCCCACAGATACCAAGGGATGACTATATATATAAGAATCCTACATACTACATAAGTCAGATCTAGAAGCATTTATTTTCTTTCCTTTCCATCTTAATCTTTAACCGATAGGGAAGAGAATACTCTTTTCTCATACTGAATGGTCCAAAGAAATTTTTCTGATTGTTCCTGGTTCATGACCTTGAGAAAACAGGATACAAACAAGAAATATAATAAGGTCTAGTCTTTGACATAGGGCAGGCTGGTCTTATCCTTTGCAGTTAGATTCATCCACCAAAACAGAGTGAAATGAGATGGAATAGACTCTGGATAGGAAGAGAGAGAGGGGAAGAGGAGAGGGTAACTCTGTTGGATTCTTTATTTGTCCAGAAAGGGGAGCACATGTACTGAAGCCAGAATCCAGTACGCTCTCCTTTCTCTTATAGAATCAATCTGACATAGGGTCCGAGATCATGACCCCTTCCCCCAAACACTACTTAGGTTTAGATTTTGCCCAAGACTTCACAAATTAATCTAGATCATCACTTACGTGGAAGAATGTTCTCTATGACTCAAAAACAATCCCATATACATACCCTCCACAATCACCAAAGAGATACACATACACACACACACACCCTGCAACTTATTGGGATTTATGATTATCTCTAAATATCTTTCTTTATTAATGTGGAATAATGATATCAGCCCATGTCACAAGATTATGACAAAACTAAACTGAGATAATAAAACATTACAATTACCAACTGCTAAAGGAATGCTACTAGATAATATCACCCATAAATTAAACTCACCATATGGCCTCCAGATTAGTTGCATACTGAAAAACTTGGCAGTATGTCCCATCAAAGAGCATGTTTTTACAGTGGGAACAAAATTGTGTACTCTACTATTTTGGAGCTGGAAATAGTCTATTGGTGAAGGTCAATTCATCAGATATGAGTCCTTAAATAAGTTAAGGTATATATTTATACAAACATATACATATACACACACATATATATCATCTCAATTTTGCCTATTTATATTTACATATCTCTCTACATAGTTATAACTTTAATATGGTCCTTCAATTAAAACCTTTTTATTATTCTTCTTCACCCACCCCCTGCCTCATCTGGCATGAAATTTTACACCTCATCTCAGAGTGTACATTTATCAGATTTATAGTCTTCATAAAATGATCATCCCCAACCACTAGGACTTCTAGGTCACCCTGACAGTGAGTTGGCTGCCTCCCAACTCTGGGGCTATTTGTCATAGCTCAGTTTTCCTTAGTAGACACAATCCTGCCATAACTGTAAACTCCAACACTACTGTAAAATACTGTTTAGTGAGAGTTTGTAATTTTCTATCACAGCTACTTTCCTACTCCATCATAGAAGCCAATGCATGACCATATTCCAAGAAAGATAAGGGAATACTTAGAGCTAGGCTCCCAATATGGAAGAGTGGGCCCACTCAAGTTGTTGTAAAGAGAAGTGGAGGATGTTAGGAAGAAGGCCAACAGGCACAATGCTCCATCCAGGCCCTCCTGTCTATAGTGTATTTCATTTTCAAGGGAACCTCTGCTGATGGTTCGATCCAAGTGGTTGTGCTGTGGACAGATGCGCATCTTCTCCTTGTCTAATGACATGAAGAACAAGAGCAGGGCAGTACAGATGGTGAAATAAAAAAGAAAAAGCAAATTTGGTTAGTTGAACACAAATTTTGCAATGCTACAGATTTCTGAAAACTTTTGATGAAGCAGCCATTCACTGTGATTCATAGAGATCTGAAGGCAGGTCCTCAAATCGCCAACTTCTATGCTTATCCCAAAGTAGGCCAGTGAATACTTCTTCACTTTTGCTATGCAGAAATGTGAAGCAACTGCCAATGTCCCACAGAGACAATTCAATAAGTAATATGAGATACTGAATGAAAGAAAGGAATAGTTAAATTGAATAAGAACAAACCATCTAAGTGTGAACAGGCATACTGGGGATGTGACCTTATTCAGCAAATATTTTTTGAGAACACATTACATGGAGGGATATAAAGATGGACATGAGACAAATCTTGGTCTCTAGAAGCTTACAGTTAAGCACAGGCAATCAGACTTGTTCACAAATAATCACAAACCAAGGCAATATATGATAAACACTCTCATAAGAGGTACAAAGAAGAGTTGAAAAGCAGCAGCAGCCATTTTCAGTTGAAGTACTTAAGAAAGGCTTCCTGGAGGAGGTGGCTTTTGAGCTAGAACTTGAGAAAAGCTCACAATGTGAAAAAGTACTGCCTATGTTCCCCATTCCCCTTTTCTGCACCCGTAATGACCTTCTTTCAGATTCACACTCTGCTTCTTCCGGCGTGAGGTCTTCTGCACAGGCTAAAAACAGCATTCTTGTCTCTCTTTTCCCCCTCACCTGCACCTCACCTAACACTTATACATTCTTCCTCAGGAAAGCCTTCTGTGACTCCAGAACTAAATTTGGTCACCCCGCTATCGCAGTAGCAATTTGCACCTGTCTTTTCCAGCACCAATCATGATTTGTAATTTTGCATTCATTTGGGTTATTTTTTGAAATTAAGAACTGCCTCCCCTTCTAGACTGCAAGTTCCATGAGGAGGGAGCCTTGTCTCATTTGCTCAATTGTCCTATCCTTACAGCTAAAAGCACACACAGGCACTCAGTATTGTCTGGTCAGGTGTCTAAGTGATTGGCATGAGAAACGTATACAGATAGAAACGCTGAAGGTTGAATAGGAAATAGTTACATTTTGTAGCTAAAAAATAAAGGCATAGGAGAAGCATTGAGAATTCAGCCAAGTTCAAGGATCTTACTTATCCTTCCATGAAATCTTTCTGAATCCCACTGGTCAGAACACATCACTCCTTCCAATTACTTTGTGCCTCTCCTGTGGAATGACTTCTGTTTACCTTGTACCACACTAAATTGTGTGAGGCAGAAAAACCTCTTATCCATGTTTATATCCCTGAGAACCCAGAGCACAATGTTCATAGTAGGCTCTTTTTTAAAAAAACAGTGTGCATTGAGTCGACTTTGCTCAGTAGGACATGAAGATATTTGGCCAGGTGAGGGCTCCATTCCAAGTGGTGCTGTGGGAAAATTAACTGAATAGGAGTTTACAAAAGAGTCTAAGATTAGGACGACACTTGTGCTGGTTACTAAGTTATTGTCTCTCAGCTCTAAACCTATCCTTCTGCTGTCTGTTTTCCGATGCAGACCCTGTGGTTCAGCAAACTCCATTTCTCTTTGCCAGCTGGAAGCCTGTTTACACCTGTCAAGGGAGAGCCCTGAGGGAGGATAAGAGGCAGGAGGAGGGAGAAGGAACTTACTCCTTCCACTTGCCTGTCCTTTCTGACTGCACTGCCTCAGCAACAGCACTTCACCTGGGCAGCAGCAGCTGGATCCATTTTCCAGCTTTTTTTCTATGTGCCCAGAACCAGCCTCATCACACCCGCCACACCGGGAGCAGCTGGTGGTGCCCTCTCCTTAGAGGTCTCAGGAGAGGTTGCAGAAGCCTGATGGCACCCTCTCCTGGGAAGACTGGCTTCCAGCTCTGTGAGATCCCTCCTCTGAGCTTCTGGGTTCTAAAACCCCACCTTTTCCCTTTAATTTACCTAGTCCTAAATGTGTAACTGTGTCTTACAGTTATTAGCTCTGTGTTAATCCAGTGTTCTTTTTCCAGCCCCCCAGCCTGTTTGACCGACTCCTATATTAAATGATTTTTGTTAAAAAAACAACTCACATGGTCTAGTTTCCTGGCCACATGGTGACCGGTACAGTATTGATGGTTAGGGAACCAGTTAGAAGGTTAATGCAATCACCTTGTTACTTACCTTGTTCAGAATAAAGGTAATAAGCCCCTGAACGCAGGAGATGAGAGTAAGATTTAAAAGAAATTAATAACAGCAGTTAGCACGTATTGAACAAGAAGCCCGCGTGCTTTGTATGCAATATGTGATTTAATTATTGCAACATCTCTATGAGATAGGTAGGTTCAAATAGGCCCATTTACATATAAGGAAACTGAAGCATAAAGAAGTTAGGTAGCTTGCACAGGATCACCAGAAAGTAAATGGTGAAACAGAGATAGAGACCCGCGTCTATGTAAGCAAAAAGTCAACACTTTGAGCACCTCTGTACTTACCTAGTCTCCCTGTCACCACGATTACTTACTGAAATAACAGGAAATCTACTAAAAGTAATGTAACATAGCTAAAAAATGGTACAGGAGCACAAGGGAAAGAGATTCATTTTGACAAGGGAGATGTAGAAAAGCTCCATGGATAAATTAGCACATAAATATTTAATATACTCTAGGTACCTGAATTCCCCATTGTTAATTGTTTTCATTTTCTTATTTGTATTTCAAATTACTCTCTTTGATTTAAAAGGGAAATGAACTAAAAGGTGGAACTGAACAGATACAATCTACATTTGTATTTACCAAATGCCTGAATTTTGATAACTAAAAGCTTAGTAGAATGAAGTGAGACAAAATAGACTTTCTTTCTCACTGAATCTCTTCTTTCCTTGGGGCAATATTAACATGCTCTTAATACACAAAAAATTAGAGTTCTCAAAACTTATTTAGAGTACTTCAAAAGTATAATACAACCTTATAAAAGATGGGCAAATATAAATAACATATAACATATTTCAGTTTCTACTCTTTTATATGCACAGGTCTCCACATATTTAAATAAAAAGTAAGGAAACCTAGAGACCAGAAACTCAAAAATAAACATGAACTTGAGGAAAATGTCAGATGCATATGAAATATTTAAGCACCAGTCTACTAGAAGAATGTCCCAGGTTGCACATTGCCTTCCCAACTTTTAACTGCCATTATCAGAAATATGGGAAAGAGAGTCAATAAAACAGAATGATTGGTAATATAGGCTGTAGAGTAGGTCATCTTGGGGTTAAATCCTAGTGCCATCATGTGCTCCATTATCTTGGGCAAGTTACTTAACCTCCACAGTCTTGGCTTCTTCTGCAAAATGAATACAATAATACTTCCCCATGTTGAAAAGCTAAGCACAGTATCTGGAACACACTGAGTGCTCAACAAATGTTAGCTCTCATTTTACATGAAAAATATGAAGTGTAAAGTGGTGTGTGTGTGCATGTATACGAACATATCTGTACACTAGTTATGCATTATACTAATAAGATATACAATTATATTAACAATGTGTATTAATAAATTATTAACAAGTATCAAATTCTTATAGAAACTGCAAGTTTGTTGATATTTCACTATTTTATGGAGGAAGCAACTGATACTCAGAATCAAGGACAGTCTGTTTCCCACTTTCCCACTTCTGAAATGTATAAGGCAGCTGGTGGTGGATGGCGGTGTAGGCAGAAGAGCCCTGGACTGGGAGCCAGAATGTATCTATGACTTTAAACAAGTCCCTTCCACCTTTCTCAGTTGAAGTTTCTTCATCAGGAAAATAGAGATACTGTCAACTTCCTTAGAGAATTTTGGAGGGATTCAATAAAATAACATAACATTTGGCAATGTAAATAAATAAACTTGGTTTGTAAAATACTCTGTAAGCTCCTTTCATAATTTATGCCAATGTTGTCTTCAATGGGATCAATTAGTCATGAACCCTGTCTCCCCAGAGAGGAAAGTAGTGGCTAACTGTATATGGAGAGTTAAATACAAACTTCTTTCCCGGACTGCTGAATTCACAAATCCACACAATGGAACTGTACTCCTGAGTAAGAAAAAACCTATCAGCAACTCTCACTGAAAAAGGTTTTCAGAATGGGTATTTCTATTTTCTGTGCCTCAGCTCCCACATACACACGTCATCTATGAGAACTCTCAGTGGTATACAGGGAAGCCATTATCTCCTGGTGAAAATAAAATTTCAAGAAGAATCCCAAAATATAAGTGAACTATGAAATTTGGGTACAAATGGCATATTCTCTCTGCAGTATACCCTCTAAGGCTATCTAGTATAGCACAGTGAAGAGAATGTAGACTCTTGACTCAGACCAAACTTGGTTTCCATCTAGGTTCTCTTACTTACTTACTGTGTGGCCCTAAGTAAGTCACTACATCATCCTTGCTTTAGCATTGTCATCAATAAAATAAGGATGACACAACGTCTACTTCCCAGAGCTATTCCAAGAATTAACTGCCATAAGGTACATAGAATATTTAGTTTAGTGCCTATTGCCTCTACTCAGGACAGCCTCCAAGAAGTGATGACCTGTGTAACCCCCATATTTGCAGAGAGGCTTCCAACAGACAGACAGAAACTGAACATACTCAACCTCTTGTTCCTCTGTGGTGTCTGATAGAGTTATCCTGATTACAAAAGCCCTCCATATCAGGAATGTGACATTAATTCACAATATATGTGCTTAGAAAGTCAAATTCTCTAAGAAGAAAATGATCGTTTTATCCAGGAAATCATGAAACAATGCAAAATATTATACTTTGCACAGAGTCAAACAATTACCATCAGCTCTCCCCAAAGCTGGAGCAGAGAAAAAAGGAATCCTATTTTGGTGTGTACATGGATGTGAGGAAGATGCTAAGATCAGCACATCCTCCTGAGTGCGTGGGACACTCAGGGTACAGAACATTCTGTTCATGCTGCCCTGAAAGCCAACTGAAAGGCTACTAAAAGGTGACTAGATCTTAGAAAATTTGAAAAAATTAGATTTTTCTAGAAAAAGTTATTTACTTGGAGGGAGGTGCTCTTCCCAGTGAAGGGGTCTCCTGTAAATTAGCCCTTTAGCACATGCATCTATCAGCCACCCTCAACAACTGTTCTGTAAAGGAAAGTTAATAAGCCAAACTGTAAAAGGATACATGTAATTTGAGGACATTTATGAAATATGTAAAAAGCAGTAGTGGAGGCTTATCCCATAAGCTGGCTCCTCCCCGCTACCACCTATAAGCAATGTAACGTAAGGAAGTGACAACCTTTCTGGTCCCCTATTTCTTCATCTGTAAGATATGTCTCTGGATCTTACTGTAAAGCCCAATCCCTGATATATGAGTAAAACAGATTTTATGTTATCCTTTGCTATTCAACTTAATTATTACATCAGTCATTAACATGTTTTTCCTTATAGATATTTATATACCATGTCATGTTTCCAACTTGATTATTGAATATTATGTTATTATATAATATTTACGATTATATAGTAAATATAATAGTTTCCTCTTGTTCCATATTCATTTTTCTTACTTTTTAAGTGCTTGCACTGATTTATTTTTATTAGTATAATTCTTTTAACATTTTTCTTCCAAAGAAAATTCTGATTTGGACCACTGAAACTCAATCACCACTTACTATGTTTTAAAACATTTTGGATTTAGTCTTTATTTTAAAATTAACAAATTGTTTGTGATATCTTTAACAGACATTAAATACTAAAAATACATTTTATTTGGTATTTCTGTTGGAAAAATGCAATAACACTGGAGACAAAAATTTAAATTTAAAATAACTACCTTATCCAAAAAGTAAAAATGAATTTATACTTTCAATATTTCTATTAAAAGGCAAATAGGATCTGTCATACCCAGTAAGGTGAGAATTATTAAACAAATTTGCAGCAAAGCCTTCTGGGCGAGCACTAATCTCTAATCATTGAGTTGAAAGAGTAAAAAAGGCTGATCATTTCTGCAACAAGCAGAGACCTGGGGCGTTTCTCACAAATAAGGTATGGTTTTTGCTGGAGGTTACTGACAGCTCACATAGGAAGGCTGTCTTATAGTGAACAGGCTTGTTTGACCCTCCTACATGGTGACTCATCTGTTAGCCATTGATTGCCGTGGAGACTGGTAGTGAACATTTAACTCTCACAAAATCTTGAGATTTAAATAAAATTCTAGGGCCATACAACACATATTATATTATTCATATTTGAAAGAACTTAAAGAGAATATTGCACTAAAATTTGGGAAGTCCTTGAGGGAGGAGGATGGGGGAAGATATATCTTCTCAAAATTCTAATATCTGACAGAAAATTGTATTTTGTTAGTATCTTACATTTATGTCCCTTATAAAGTGGCCTTCTTTGAGTATATTCTTGACTGTTCCATATCTGCAAACAAACCAATCCCAACCAGGTGTCAAGATCCAGTTTAAACGGCATCCATTCCCTAAGGCCTACTTGATTTCCTTCCTTCCCTTGTTAGAATTAATCTCTCTGTCCTATGAAGGTCCAAAATACTTTTGCAAGAGACTCCACTGCACAGGCTGTGTGACCTTGGGTGAAATACTTAACTTCTGGAACCTTAACTGAAAAATAGGAGTTCAGTTTCTTTATTTTAAAAATGAGGCTAATAATGGTACTTTCATTATACATTTATTACGGGGATTAAATGAGGTCATATATAGGGCAGATGCTCAATAATCAGCTGCTGCCTGGAGCCTTTCTATTGTAAGTGCTATACAAGTCTCTGTTAAGTAAATAAATAAAGTACATTTCAAATGCTACTCACTGTCTTCATCTGCTCTTGTAGCCTGGATGCTTTTCCTAGGTAAAGACAATGTCTTTCAATCTCCATATTTAATACTATACGTATTTTCAGTATAAATGTCTACCAGGCAAAGAAATGGTTTCTAGGTTTTGCTATCAATTAACTCTTGACAAACAAAGATTGGTCTGAAAGAACCAACATTAGAGATTTTCATATTTTTCCATATTTTCCTAGACTACCAATGATTAGGTCTCAACTATATCATTAGTGCTTGTGACATACCATAGGCACTTAATAAACAGGTGTCAAGTGAATAAAAACTAGCAAGCAAATAGCTCTTTATATCAAAATATTAAAATGACTTCCATATTTTACCTGAAATAATGTTTAGTTTCCACATTATCACATTTACTAAAAATGGTCATTAAGTAGATGTTATTTAAAATTTGAATAAAAGTTTTTAATATCTTTGGAAGACATGTTTTCAGTAAAGCCCTATTTTAAAAAATTTACCAGTTAATCGCAAAATGTACTTCAAAAGAAGCATAAGACATATCATTACTGGTTAGTAATGAATAGTAACTGAATAGTAACATTTCATTACTATTTTCTCTCTCCTGAGCCTAGCCAGAAAGTTGGCTTCCTTTGACTCCCAGACATACCAGGTTATTAACAATCCCCTTCAGCCAAAATGAAGGAAGGGTCAGGGCAATGAACTCAACACAGGGCTGAAGCACAGCACATCTCACGGAAGACATGTGAGAAGAGAAGGCAGTGACACGCTCATCCTGTTGCCCCACAGCTCCTAGTGCCGGCTCACACTCATTACACTAAACTGAACTGAACTCCCCTGGCAGGCACGACCAGTGTCCAGGAGGCCAAGCCTGCAACGCCCAGTGGCAGCGGGGGGAATTCAGGAGGCAGGATGAGTGAGAACGGGCTTCTGAGGGGAAAGCAGCCCCTCGCTTGTCCTCCAGGTCGCATGCCCACGGACTGTCCGGGCCAGCTAAGGTTGTCACCCCTTAACCGGCTCCCCTGACCGCACCCTGACCTATTTCCAATCCTTTGGTCTTTTTTGGGGAGATTACTATGAATTTCTGTTGCTCCATTGACTTAAATATTAGTTTCCAAATAAAATATAAACAAATTCTCTGCACATTTTGAAGTGGCTCGTCCAAAGCTTTAATTTTTAAAAATTGATTTTCCTCAGAGGGTTTTGTGTATTTCTTTTTCCCCCCTACTTCAGAGGTGAGTAGGTAAGTTATATTAAACAGGTCTACAAGAAGGCACCTTTCTTTTAGGTTCTTTTTCCCCTCCAATTCCTCAAACATTTCATTATTATTTCAACTCTCCTGAGCCTAGCCAGAAACTTGGCCTCCTCTGACTCCCAAACATACCAAGTTATTAAAAATACCCTTCAGCCAAAATGAAGGAAGGGTCAATGCAATGAACTCAACATGGGGCTTAAGCAGAGCACAATGATTCCTTTGACTCAGAGTAGGAAATGAATGGTGATGATTTTGGATGGCTAATTTCTTTCACTAATCGGTTGCTGGACTCTATGGGACATGAATGTTTCTCCTTGTCAGATTTCCTAATCTCTCTCCATTTTGCAGTCACCAAAACATGAGAGTTAGCAGGAATAACAAGAGCTTATCTCATTAAAAAAAAAAAAAAAAGTCAACATTCCACAGAAAGATAAGGCCCCTTTAGTTGGTATTAAGAGGAAAGTAAAATTAGAACCTTAGCACTCACAAGGTACAGTAAAAGACAGGCAGACACACTATTTTCAGGCTGCTGCTAATTGAGTCTTATTTGGATTGGAACCCTCTGAAAGGAATCAACACATCAGGAATGGGTATGCTAACAGAGAGGACACAGCTGCCGAATATAATTCTGGAGAGAGCAGCCCTGCTGCTTATATCCCGGATAACATAGAGGTTCAGTGTCTAATTGACCGTGGAACAAAAAGAACATTGTTTTGAAAAAGAAGGCACCTTTCCTGGGGTCCACAGAAACTGTTATGGCTCCTTACCTCTGAGGAAGACCTGTGTTTAACTGTGGTTTTAGATTCAACTTTCCAAATTTGTATTTGTTGCAAAAGTGAACTGTACTCAAGAGCAAAGCAAAATTCATCAGTAAGTCTATAATTTTGCTAAGGGAAACAAGAAGAGTGTATAATATTTGAATAAGAACTAATCACCCTGGCAAGAGCTTCTCTATAAAGAAAAAGAGCAAATCATTAAATGCAGTAATCCACTGACATTCGTGAGGAGATATGTCCCAAGACTTTCATAAATCACCAACTTATGATGGCACTATATTATTACCCCACAAGAAGTATCCATGAATAACTCACAAGGATTATTGTGCATGACACAGAAAATCAAAGAAAAGAAAAGCTGCATAGACACACAGTTGCTCTGGTTGGGTATGCAGGGGCTCATTCACCAATACGCAATTCAAATTTAGGTCTCAGCAAAATGATAACTTGCTGCAAACCACAATCCTTTATAAGGTCATCTTCAAATAGACAAAATTGTGACATTTAATTCCTAAAGACATGGCTCTACTCTCTTCCTGAGCAGGTAATCTAATGAACTGTGGTGTAGTTTCAGCAACTTTTGAGGAAAGGCAATTTTCTTTCAAGATTTGACACCTTTATACCCCTTGCCTGTAATTCCAGATGGTAGGTGTAGGTGGTAGAAATGTTAGGTTGATCAGAATGATAGTACCTAAAGAGGAATGAATAGTACCAGGAAATGCATGACTCATAGTATTCTCATTTTCTTGAAGTTCTTTTGTACATTTGCATTGAGGTTTTCCAGAAAATTCTTTCTTGACTTTAATTGTAGCTTCAATTTAAGAGTCCTTTACTGAGTTTCTATTGTTGCAGAACACTTATACTACATGATTCAAGAGGTACAAAAGAAGCATACAATGTCATTTGAGAGGCCAGAAACACATTGTGAAGAGAACAATATAGATCAAAAATTCTGTGGGATTTATAATCAAGCTAAGGGCTACAGACATATGTTATAGGGTGACTGTGAAAGTATATCAAGTTTCTACTTTGAAGAATGGGCAAAAAGAGATACTCGTAAAAGTCTCAAGCAATAATTCCAGCAAAGGGAGAAAGACAGGTGTGTGTGGGGGGGGGCTTTAAGAAACCATGAAATTGATTATCTTATTAGAGCAAAAGGCTCATTTAAAGGCAGGAGTGAAAGTGATAGAGTAATAGTCATATTCCTTTAATTATTATACTTTAAACAACAAACCTTGCACTCTACCCCACTTAAATACCAGGAAAATACTTACCCAAAACAACATTAACACATTTTATGTCAATCATAAAAATCTCAGCATATGGATCATAGCAATCATGCATCCAACCTTTTGTTGCATGCATACTATGTGCCAGGAATTGTCCTAGCACAGATTTTGTCCTCATATTGTCTATCATGTTTAATGGCCCCACTCTCTACCAGCCAAACAGATTGCAGATTTCTTTTACTCTCAGTCCTGCACGAAATATTCCAACCCAACAATTTTTAATTCTAGCTCCATGATAGTCTTTCTTCCACCCAATGTTTCTGCCTTAGATCAGATGCATAAAATTTCACATTTGGATTCCTACATTATCCCCCGTCCTCCAGGCTTATAGTCTTCAAATAAAGTACACCTTCTCCCTCCCTCCAGAGGAGTGGTGTAAGTGTGGCAGCATGAACAGTAATAGCTAATATCTATTAGTACATAATGGGTGTACTATGTTGAGTGCTTTCTAGATAAAGCTGTTTCATTTAATGCTCTCAGCAACACTGTGGAAAAGGAGGCTGGAGTGGGGAGAGATTGAACAATTCCCACTAGGTTCATGAAATCAGTAATTGGTGGAGCTAGATTTTTTAATCATGTCTAAGTCAGAACCTAAATCTTTTAAGATCACGAGTCTAGTCACAATAATTAATTTCAGTGTTTTTTCTTGGTCTATAAAATAAGGCACTTTTTAAAAAAAGTACTGGCAATGGGACTCTAGGATCCAGTTGTACGGGTTCAGATTTCAACTACATCACTTACCAGATGCGTGAATTTGGAAATGATAAGTAATATCCCTAAGCCTCAACTTATCATATATAAAATAGAATAATATTAGTTTGCCTATTCTGTGGTGTTGTAAGGATTAAAGGAGATAATGTATTTAAAATGTTTATACAGAGCCTAACACATAGTAAGTGCTTAATAAGAATGGATGAAGAAATGAATGGTTAGGTAGATAAATGAATGAGTGAATGGATTTCCTTTACATATATCTCTTTAGATAAACATATCACTCACAGATAAGGACACCTATTCTGCCCCAAATTGTTAGGGTTAAAAGCTCCTTGCATATTTTTTTTAGGAAAAGCCATAAAAAATGTCTGTTAGTAAAAAGAAAATAACGAGATACATTATTGTAATTATTATCATCATGACCAACTACAACAACCACCAAAATTGATGGAAACATATTATGTATTAGACATCAAGGTTGAAAAAGAGACATATGACAAAGATGCTGTCTTTAAACCTACATCATAATGCTGGTACATGTACAGCTTGATCAGTGTCTACCCAGATTGTGCAAGTGCTATGGAACAAAAGTTCTACCATTACTGTTACTCAAGGCATAGAAAGGCACATGGGTCACCTATGTGCTTCCTACTTTCTTCCTGCTTTCTCCCACCCCTTGCCCAAACTCAACAGTATTAATTTTTACAAATTAATAAATTTCTTTTAAAAGGTATTGTTAAAGTTTCCTCTCAATCGTATTTTAAGGTGAGCAGAAAGTCATCATATGAAAATCCAGCAATTCAAATGTTTTAGGGGGAAAAAAGATAACTCAGCAGCAAAGAGCTGGTAACATATGGTGACTTAGCAATTAGAGAAAGTAGCATTTTTATTATACTCCAGATAGTGAAGTTTTTCTAAGACTTCACTGTTCAAATGAACACCCACAAGTTCACAATCCAGAAGTGGCATATCTCCTAAATTTAGAGGACAAATTGATTTCCAGAGTTCAGTACCCTCAAAGACATTTACTTTCTCCAGATGTCTAGTCTCCCTCACAACGTGCACCTGTTCTCCCTAATAAAAGTCAGCTAATCTTACAGCTTACAGGCCAGAAGTAAAGAATTCACTGAATCATAAAAGAATACTATGCCAGGGGAGGTGAACTGTTGCTTTGCTCTGATTTTGGACTTGATGGTTTGTATTCATTGTTCCCCTTTGTACCAGTCAGTAGCAGCCAATGTTGTAAACACTTGGTAAGTCACAGGAATGTCCTCCTGAAAGGACTAACCTCCTGACTGTTCACTCTCTTACATTTATCCAAGTTAAGAGATTCAAAATGAAAAGGGAAAGAACACACAAAGGTGAAACTAAAAATATAGCCTAAGTTAAACATGAAAAAGCAGAGGTGACAATGCAACTGGGTTTCATTTCAAGACAAATGAAAACAAAAACATAACATAAATGCCTACATTAAAAAAGAACATTCTCAAATAAACAACCTAACTTTACAACTTAAGGAACTAGAAAACAAAGAATAGACTAAGCCTAAAATTATCACAAAGAAGGAAATACTAAAGATTAGAGGGGAAGTGATCAAATAGGGAATAGAAAGCAATAGAAAAACATCAACAAAACTAAGAGTTTTTTTTTCCCAGAAAAGAAAAGCCCAGGATCAGATGGCTTTACAGGTGAATTTTCTTTTTTCTTTTTGAGATAGTTTTGCTCTGTCGCCTGTGCTAGAGTACAGCAGCATGATAATAGCTCACTACTACCTCAAGATCACTGGGTCCAAGTGATCCTCCCGAGTATCTGGGACTACAGGCACACACCATGATGTCTGGCTATTTTAAAAAATTTTTTGTAGAGAAAGGGTCTCACTATGTTGCCCAGGCTGGTCTTGAACTCCTGGCCTGAAGCGATCCTCCCACCTCTGCCTCCCAAAATCCTAGGATTACAAGTGTGAGCCACTATGCCCAGCCATCACAGTTGAATTCTAACAAACATTCAAAGAAGAATTGACATCAATCCTTCTTGAAGTCTTCCAAAACACTAAAAGAAGAGGGATTACTTCCAAACTCATTTTATGAGGCCAGCGTCATTCTGATAAAACCCAGACAAAGACATAACAAAAAAGAAAACTACAGGCCAATATCCTTGATGAACATAGATGCGAAATTTTTCCATAAAAGGTTAGCAAACCAAATTCAAGAGCACATTAAAAGGATCATACACCATGACCAAGTGGGATTTGTTCTTGGGATGCAAAGATGGTTCAACATAAGCAAATCAATCAATGTGATACATCACATTAACAGAATGAAGAACAAAAACAATTTCATCTCAATAGATGTGGAAAAGGCATTTGGTAAAATTCAAAATCCTTTCAGGATTAAAAACACTCAACAAAATAGGTATGGAAGAAACTTATCTCAATACAATGCCCATATATGACAAGCCCACAGGTAACATTGTAATCAATGGGGAAAACTGAAAGCTTTTCCTCTAAGATCTGATACAAGATAAGGATGTCCACTCTCACCACTTCTATTCAACATAATGCTAGAAGTCCTGGATAGAGCAATTAAGCAAGAAAAAGAAATAAAAGACATCTAAATAGAAAAGGAAGAAATAAAATTATCCCTGGTGTTAGATGGCATAATCATATATATAGAAAACCCTAAAGACTCAACTACAACAAAAAAACTGTTAGAACTAATAAACAAATAAACAAAGTTTCAGGATACAAAATCAACATACAAAAATCAATCACATTTCTATACACAAATAACAAACTATCTGAAAAGAAAATTAAGAAAACAATCCTATTCACAATAGCAACAAAAAGAATAAAATACTTAGGAACAAAATTAACCAAAGAGGCAATACCTATACACAGAAAATTATGAAATATTGATGAAGGAAATAAAAGAAGACACAGATAAATGGAAAGACATACATGTTTATGGATTGTAAGAATTAATATCATTAAAATGTCCATAATATCTAAAGTGATCTACAAAGTCAATATAATCCCTTTCAAAATCCCAATGTCATTCTTTGCGGAAATAGAAAAAATCCTAAAATTCATATGGAATCACAAAAGACCCCAAATAGCCAAAGTAATCTTGAACAAGAAGAACAAAGCTGGAGGCATCACACTTCCTGATTTAAAATATATTACAAAGCTATAGTAATCAAAACAGTATAGCACCAGTAAAACACCAGACATATAGATGAATGGAACAAAAAAGAGAGCCCAAAAATAAATCTACTCATCGTAGTCAACTGATCTTCCACAAGGGTGCCAAGAACACAATGGGGAAAGGATAGTCTCCGCAATAAATTATGTTGGGAAAATGGGACATCCACACACAGAAGAATAAAATTGGACTCTTTCTCACACCACATACAAAAATGAGCTCAGAATGGATTAAAGACTTAAACATAAGGCCTGAAACCACAAAACTACTAGAAAAAAAAATAGGGAAAAAGCTTATTGACATCGGTCTGGGTAACAATTTTTTTGGACATGACAAAAAGTAAAAATAAACAAGTGAGATTGAATCTAGTTATAAAGCTTATGCACATCAAAGGAAATATCAACAGAGTAAAAAGGTAACCTATAGAATAGGAGAAAATATTTGCAAACCTTATATATGATAAGGGAATTAATATCTAAAATATATAAGTAACACAATACTAAAAAAACCAATTAAAAATAGTTAAAAGAGATGAATAGCCATTTCTCAAAAGAAGACATACAAATGTCCAACAGGTATATGGAAAATGCTCAAGATCAGAAACTATCAGGAAAATACAAACCAAAACTTTAATGAGATATGACCTCACACCTTTACACATACTGTAAAAATGGCTAGTATCAAAAAGACAAAAGCTAAGTGTTAGTAAGGATGTGGAGAAAATGGAACCTATGTACACACTGTTGGTGGGAATGTGAATTAGTATAGCTATTTTGGAAAACAGTACAGAGGTTCCTCAAAAAATTAAAAATAGAACCACCTTGTTATCCAGAAATCCCACTTCTGGGTATATATCCAAAAAAAAAAATCAGTATGTTGAAGAGGTACCTGCACTCCCTTGTTCACTGCAGCATTATTCACAATAGCTAAGACATGGAGATAATCTAAATGTCTGTTGATGGATGAATGGATAAAAAAAAAATGTGGTATAGATACACAGTGGAATACTATTCAGCCTTTAAAAAGAAAGAAATCCAGCCATTTGTGATAACAAAGAAGAGCCTAGAGGATATTATGTTAAGTGAAATAAGCCAAACACAGAAAGACAAATACTGCATGATCTCACTGTAAATAGAACGGAATCTTGAACAGTCAAACTCACGGAGGCTGTGAGTAGAACAGTGGTTGCTGAGGCTGGGAGGAGGGGGAAATGAAGTGACATTGGTCAAGGTGTACAAAGTTTCAGTTACACAAGATGAGTAAGTTCTGGAGATCAATGAATAGTACAGCAATGTGACTATAGTTAACGATACTGTATTATGTACTCAATACATGCTAGGAGGGTAGAATTAAAGTGTTTTCACTAAAAAAAAAAAGGAAGGAAAAACAGTAACCATGTGAGGTGATGGATATGTTAAACAGCTTGATTATAGTGATTATTTCACAATGTATATGTATATCAAAATTTCAAGCTGTATACTTTAAACATATAAAAGTTTAATTTTAAATTATACCTCAATAAAGCTGGGGGAAAAAAGAAGTAATAGCATGTATGTAACCAACCAAGACACTGTGATGACAGAGATTGGGTCTGGCTTGAGCACAGTTATATCCTAAACTGCGGTCCCCAATCCCTGGGCCGCAAACCGGTACTGTTAGGGACCGGGCCGTAGAGCTCCACCCCACTTCCCCACCCCCCACCTCCGCCCCATCCCACCCTGGAAAAATGGTCTTCCATGAAAGTTGGAGGGGTGGAAGGGAGGCACACAGTAGGAGGTGAGAGGCTGGCCAGCGAGAGAAGCTTCATCTGTGTTTACAGCTCCTCCCCACCGTTGGCATCACCGCCTAAGCTCCGCCTCCTCCCTACTCTCCCCCATCGGTGGAAAAATTGTCTCCCATGAATTGGGGACCACTGCCCACATTGCAATCCTCAAATGTTCATTAGAGAAATAAATAAGAATAGGAAAGTTGGCTCCAATCATTGAGTGAATAAAACAGGTTTGAGTGTAAACCATGACAAAGTCTCAGAGGACTACAAAACAAAAAAGTACAAAATAGTATAGGTGATAAAAGGTGTGTGTCAGTGCATATAAATGTTTGTATATATAAGGTGCATAAACACGTACGGGCAGGGCTAGAAAGGAAAAATGTTTTGCTATAGCTGAAAAATATAAAATTTTCATATGTGTTTGCATATCTATAGATAAGATCAGTTGGAAGGAACCAATATGTTTTTAAAATAGCATTTTGAGCTATTGACTAATGCAGAGAAACCAAATCCTATCCCACTTAGAATAATGAGTCTCACTTTAAAAATAAACATGACTTAATATTGAACAGGATTCAAAGGTATTTTGTACTCTTAATCTCCCAAAATAGCAGTGAGGTGAATAGTTCGGTTAAACAAATTACCATGTAAAAAATATGTCCTTTCTTTGTTTATTTAAATAGCAGGCCTATCTTATTTGTCCAAAAAAAAAAAAAATGAGCAATTCTCACCTATTCTCTGAGCTGCAATGAAGCAGTGAGAAAGAGGGATGACATTTGAGCAAGTGAAGGTTTGAGGTGTGGACAGTGTTTGTCCTAATCCATGGAAGATGTTAAACCCAGAGTAAAGCTAGCTAGAATTTAGAATTGGTCCCCCAAGCTTGATAAACAAACAACTTCAGGGTCAGAGTAACTAAGGTCTGTGAGCAATGCTAGCTGTGGTTTTAAATTGTGTTCATTTCTCACTGTTTCACAATATAGAAGATAATTGGAAACAGAATTTAATAACTGCCAAGTTGCAGCTCTGTCTTTTTCAGACTCCTCCCAAAAAAGGAGATTGACTCTAACAACATTAACCAAAGACTTCACACAAAATAAGAGTTTCCACAAATTATCAGGATATTCTAGACCCAGAGAAGTTCTCAAAGAATATTAAATGGATGATTTTTAAATGCTTAAAAGTAATCAAGTATCTCAAGGACCTCAACTTTATAGTCACGGGGTAGTAAGAGGCAGGGCGGACGGTAAGGTCTAAATGAGGTTCTGTACTAGAATCTAAACACATCTGAACATTTTAAAGTACTGATGATATGAGCCACTAAGAATCTATTTGCATAAACACTCTAATGGCCATCTGTTTTAGCTATTCAACATGCAATTACCCTTTTTAAAAGAATAATTTTCTTTTAAGGAGGCTACCCATTCCTCCTGAGTTTTGTGACTTTGGTGGGTCAGTTTCAGGGGCTCCAGATATGGGCACGTGACCAAATTTGAGCAAGGACACTCAGACCAGATCTTTGGTTTGGCTTTGGACAGAGAAGCTCTCTTTTCTGCTGGACCTAAATGGCAGACTATGATTATATCTACAATTACTGTTATCTTGCTACCATGAGGAGATAAACAAGAAAAGGAGATCTAAGTAGGCCCCAGAGACAGAGAAACCAATTCCTTTTGATAATTTTCAAGCCTGTAGACTGTTATGTCTGAAGCCAGCTTATCCCTGGACTTTACAGGTAGGAAAACCAATAAATTCACTTTTCGCTTCAGTCAGTGTGGACTGGGTTTTCTTTCACCAGCAGTCCTAATTGACCAAGAAACCCTTTTGGGAACAAGTCTGGAGCATTAATATTCAGTAATAATGCTTCAGTTTTTGGAAGAGAGTACTAATTTTGATAACTATTACTCAATTGGTCTTCTGTGTTCTATGAAGAAATGAGTCTGCAAGAAAAACCAAAAAGGGACCACTTCACTAAAGACTATTTTCATAATATCTATTTCTTTTAAAGACTACTGGCTATTTAAAGCAAAAATAATAACCATTTATAGCATAGCTTTTAGCATACATTAAAGTAAAATATATTAAAAAAGAGTACAAAGGCTAGGTGGAAAAATATGGGATTATACTCCTTGAAGGTTTTACATTGTTCATGTATTAAATTAAAGCATTTGAAGGCAGACTGAAAAGTTAGAGATACATGTAATTTCTAGAGGAATCACTAAAAATAACACAAAGAGGTAAAGCTAAAAACTGTATATAACCCAAATGCACATTAAAGGGAAAATGGATAAATAAGTGTTATATTCACAAGATGGAATACTACTCAGCAATAAAAATAAAAGAAATACTTCTACACACAATAACATAGATGAATCTCAAAAACATTTCACTGAGAAGCCAGACACAAAAGAATTCATTCTACATGCATACTACATAATTTGCTCTAGATGAAATTCTAGAATAGGCAAACTAATATATGGCTATACAAATTAGAAAGTGGTTCTCTGGGCAGGGATGTTTGACTTTAAAAAATGAAGGAACTTTCTAGGGTAATAGAAATATTCTATATTATGTTTTGGGTAGTGGTTGCACAGGTATAGAAAATTATAAACACATAGTCATTTGAACACCTAAGATTTCAGGTATTTCACTGTATAAAAATTTTACCTCAATAAAAATGCAAATAAAAATTAAGTATCTATAAGACTTTAGGGGCCCGAGGCAGTACAATTTTGGAAATAAAGCATGAGAATGGAATGGAATGGCTTTGGTGCAATTGAAGGCTCCAGAAAATACATCACAGCTTTGACACTTTGCAGACACCATTATAGGGGCCTTATGCAGAACTCTGGTAGTGAGAGGAGGAACATTAGCCCTATTACCTACAGCCCAAACAAGACAGGGAGACAAAGTGGACACTGGAGACAATGGGAGGTATCCTGTTGGTAGCATATACACCAACACCCATGAACCAGCGCCTGCAGAACTACCATCAACAGTGTCAGCAATACTCATCTCTTTACAGAGAGCAATGGCTTCAAGTGGCAGGAGCTACAGGACAACTGATGGCTGTGGCGGCAGTCAAGATGGGGGTAGCCCCAGTGTCGGCTTTCACTGTGAGAGTTCTCATTATCTGGCAGTGACTAAGAGAACACAGGGACTTGTTCAGGAACACAGTTCAGACATACCCTATACCTCCCAGAAATAAATAAGTCATGGAGACTCCAGAGGGGACACTAAGTCCAAAAGTAGTTGGTAGAGATGAGAGCTAGGGAAATGTCATTTATAGACTGTCCATAGAACCCCACTTTTACTGGGGTGAGGTGGCTCGAGGAGACACAGGTTATACGATCTTAATTTTTTTTTTTTTTACTCAAATGGATACCTTTCTTTCCTTTGCTCAGGAAAAAGTAAAACTCTTATTATACTATGCCCTGAAGTGTATAAATATTTAAAAGAATCACACAGTCATAGATTTGAGAGCTGAATAGATCTTTCCATATTGTGATATAAGAATAGACTATCACAAAAATCTTAAACTGGACTTCTCTTTCATTACTACAGTGGTTCTCAAACTTGAGCATGCATAAAATTGCCTGGAGGACTAGTTAAAACCATATTTTAGCTCCCAACACCATGGTTTCTGATCCAGTAGATTTCAAGTAGAGCCTGAAAATTTTCATTTCTATCAAGATTTCAGGGGGTGCTCATGCTGCTGATGCAGAGACCACATTTTGAGAACACCTCTATACTCTCACTTGTGGTTGGGGATCAGAGATGAAGGAACAAACATTTTCTGAGCAATGGAAATGATGACAAAGAACTAATTTGTTGGGTTCTTACCTGTTGTTCCAGGTTCGGTATTACCTACTTATCTTCCTTAATTCTAATGATAACACTGCATGAATTCTATGTTTTCCTTCAATTTACAGATGAGAAAATTGTGGCTCACAAAAGTTAAATGACTTGCACAAAGTCATGCAACTAGCAAGTATGACCAGGTTTGGAACATTCTGCCTTGTTCCAAACCCCATGTTCTTTCCCCTACATCACAAAGAAAGAAGAATTGGTCAGTAGTGCTTCACAACAGGAAGCAGTAGCCAAGAAAACCTAGAAAAGATAATGTTTTTTCTAAAGTTACAAACACCATAAAAATCACAACATATCCTTTAGAAGAGAAAGAACAGTATAATCTAGATAGAATAGAATTTAATAGAATTCAAAAGATGGAAAAAGTTAAAAGATACCCTATTTATGACAAAAGCTGCACTATATGGTACTTACCCCCAGGTGAGTTTTAGAAACCTGAATTTCTCACATCCTCCATATAAATCTATATCCCATTGGCCAGAAAAGATGGCAAGACTAACACAATAACAACAGCTGGATGATGCTGACATTGACTATAGGGGTTATTTATCAATCTGAGAGAAAACACTTAGGGCTCTGCCTCACGTGGCTTCCAGAGATAATAGTGACCACCAGTGCCCATCACTGGTTTTCTTTTTAATCACATTACTTCTAAAGCTGAGAAGCAGCAGCAATAGAATCACACCATCTGGGTGAGACATGAACACACCAAGTGTCTATATTTCCCCAAAGTTGATAATCAAGCTCTGCCTGCAGATTTACTTCCATTCACTTGAAAACAGCAAATCATCAGAAGGATAACCCTAGATTCAAGTGGTTTTAAAAGGTGTTGAATTCAAAGACTGAACTTGAAAAAGAATACCATCCAGAAAGGAAACATGAACATCACATAAATCCCAAGGTGAATTATATGATCACAACATCATTTCAAAGCTGCAGAGTAAACTGCAGAGTCTCAGAGTCAAAGCGCCCTTAACATCATCTAGACTTGTGCTTCTCAGTTGTGGTCTGAGAACAATGCTGCACTGTCTGAATAAATATTTTCTTGGAGTACCTGGTTAAAAATATTAGGCACACATACACCCTTATGAAATCTACCACCAGAGACTAGGATTCAGAAAGTTCTGGGTGGAGCCAAGAAACTGTGTTTCCCAAGTGTCCTAGGTGACTTTGATGTCCATGGGGTTAAAAATGATAGATCCAGTACAACCTCTTAATTTGGACAGAGATGCTCCTTAAGGGTATTAAAGCGTATAACATAAAGGGTATAAGAGGAAAGAGAAGCGATAGCTTGTGTCCTGCCACATACCACAGGAAGATACAGCACCTGAAGGCTCTAGTTTACTGGTCTCAAGCTTCACTGGGAAGCAGCAACAGTGACTGAATAAGATGGCAGTAAGTGACAGTACTAGTAGGAATGGCAATCATAGAAGATGATTCACCCAGAGGTGAAGGCACCCAGTATTCATGGTGACAGACACTGGTGCCCAGTGAGAGAGATGATCCTAAGCAGAAAACCAATGATGTCTGGGATGTTTCTGGACACCCCGAAGGAGCAGCACGGTGGTAGGGCTGGCTGCCTGGACTTGCTCATGGACTTGTTAGGAGACACTTCATGGACAGTTTTGAACTGGGCAAGTGTACTACATCTTTCTTTTAATTTTTTTTAAAGCTAGTTATCTAGTGGAAATTTCTATTCTTATTCTTATATTATGATATTTCTGATTGTCATTTTTCTAGCCTTTCCATTCTAGATAATGAGATTCTTAGTACTGCTAAAGATGTGAATCTATTTTATGCACAAATCACTTTATTAATCAATATATAATTTCACACATTATACCTAATCATGCATGCAGCACATAAATATAGAAACACCCCAGAAATTAGTGCTTAAATTAAAAAAATCTACTTTTAAATAAAACTGGAAGCATTTAAACCACACAAGCACACAAGATTGACAGAAAAACTGCACGTACATTTTAGTTTCCCTCTGTCATTCTTTCTGCCAGCAAGTACTGGTACTAAGTGGTATTATTATTTTTATCACCTTTTCAGCTTATGGAACTCATTATTATTCTAGTCCATGATGCATAAGCAGTTACATATTTTGTGGTCAAATATCCTCACAGTCAAAGATAAGACAATAATAGAATTTCATTTCTTACTCACATGGAATCTCCTTGAACTATCATAATGATCAACAACCTTGAATGATGAGAAATTTGATGACTGTAGGCTCATGGAGCCACTGAAGACTCAGTCCCTTTAAAATTGCATTGAAAACAAATCTGTTCTTCACGCTCATTTTCAAGTAGCAGAATTAGGAGAAGCATCAATAATTAATCCAAGTGCATAAAATCAGGCTATGGTAATTTCTTAACCTTTTACTGAAGTACTAGTACTCATGAACACATTGTTCAGTAATATATTTATTCCCTCTTTCAATGTACAATAATGGAAATTTAAAATCCATACAAAAAACAGCATTTTAGCTTCCCCATATTACTCCTGAAAAGCATGCCCATCTAATTATATAAAAGCCTAAGGAAAAAAAAAAAAAACCCTCTAGCAGTGCAATTGGAACTACATTATGATTGAAATAAAAAAAGAACAGATGAAGAATAACAAATCAACATATGCTATTTTAATTATCTATGGGTACAAAATACTCAGGATCCAGAATTCTGTCTTATGGTGCACTGCATTTCTTTTATACGGTCGATATTACAGATAACATCTAGCCTAATTCTCTCATGCTGCAGGAGTAAAGAACAAATCTTAAAAAGTGGCAATATAATTTTTAAAACTCTTAATAATTACAAAAATACAAGGCAAACAAATGAGAAAATGTATAATAAAATCTCTTAGTTTAATAACTAAGGAGGAACACAGTTTAGATATATCTGTATCTCAGTCTGGCCCAGACCTTTAAAATGACCTCTTTCTCTCCATACAAATCTTGTCTTTCTTAAATGTCTTCCCAGAAAAGCTTTTTCTGGCAATCTTCTCTAAGGCAGTGCTATCCAGGATGTTCCCTTTATAGATTTATCACAATCTGAAATTATTCTGTTTATTGTTTGTTTGCTTCCTAACCTTAATCATCTCCTTCCCTGTCTTCACCCCACTAGAATTTAAGCTCCGTGTGAGCAGGACCCTCATCCGAATTGTCCCTAGCTCTGTCCGTAGCACATGGTCCCAGCATGAGTTCAAGCAGTGGACATGTAACCAACAACATGGTGAGAACTCTGGGGAGAAGTTACTGAGAGCCACGGATCTTATCACACACAAGCATCTTCTCAAATTATTCCAGGGAATTCATATATTCTCTGAAGCCAAACCAAGGACCTCAAGCTGAGGACCATGATAGTGAGTATCTACATACCACCTGGCCCTTAGTGGACACTTGATAAACCTGAGTGAATGAATGAATGAATGATGGGATCCAGACCTTGTAAAGATTGTGTAAGAAGACTATGTAACTAGGCATATTAGGCTTCCCCAGTATGAACGTAATTTCAAAATAATTCCTTTTGATTAATAAGTTGGAAATGTCTGTCTTAGTTTTACCAAGGAAAAGGATCACCTCTTCCCCTGTGTCCAAACTTGAGCCTTCTCTACAATATTTTAGAAAAAATAGTTATTCCAATGACTAAAGTTGGGATAAAAGCAATCATATTGTTTACAATGGGCCAAGTTTTAAAGGGGATAAAATATCAACTCTTCACCCACACTCGCCTTATAGTCTACTTCGGGTCAAGAATGCCAATACTTGTTGTGGGAAAGGAAACAAAGGAGGGAAAAGGTCAGGGGAAACAAGAGGGGGTGGTCACCTGGAAAATTCAGGTCCTCCCATTTTCTGAAGACATATCCAAGACCTCTGCTTCAGTGTCACCTTCTGAAAGGCCTTACCTGATCATCATATCCAACTATATTATTAACTATATTAATAATATATTATTATAATTATGTTACTTACATTTTTTCCTTTGATGGCTTTTCCTCCCTAAAACCATAAGCTCCACAGGAGCAACTCTGTTTCACGCACCACTGTATCACAGGGCCTAAGTGTGTAGAAGCTTCCTAGAAGGTGCTCAGTAAATGTGGGTTAAACAAAAAAATGAATATGGGTAGAATTTGTCCCAGGGCCACCTGTTTTCAACCCCCAATCCCTTCCCTTCCCTGTGATACTTCATATACTGCATCTGTTGTGATGAAAGAGCCCATCTCATTTATCCTGATTAAAAGCCAATGGCTTTGAGCTCTGTCTGTATCTTACCAAACAGAACCACATTCTTAGCTCTCAGAGACAAACCTGAGAAATAAGCCAAAGGGTGAACACCTATGGCTAACAGAGGGAAAGCAATAAAGAGAAGAAATCAGAAGAAATTCAAATGAGAATATATAACAATTTCCAGAGGAACAAAACCAAAAGGAATGGAGCAAGAAATAAAAGTTATGAAAAGGGAAAAGGTAGAAAACGGGAAAGAAAGACGGATGATTCATAGTTGGAGAGTTTGTGAGGGGAAGTCATTCATCATTGTCCACACTGTGTTCATTCTCTTTGCCAACTAACACATGTTTTTGTGAACTTTAAAGGATCCCTTTGAAAGACTGCTGCTGTCCCCACCTCCCTAGCCCCCTCTGCTCAATGCTCATTCTGCATCCAGCCCTTTTTTTTCAGCCCCCGTGACAGTTCCAGTGGGTTCCGGTCCTCATCCTGTCTCCTAGAATTACACCGGCACCTGCTTTGTCTGCTGGGTCTGTTTCATGAATGGCTACGCTCTGGAGAGGCTTCAGAACTCCCCACTTCCGGGCATCACTCTGCCTGGGTCCTCGCGGCTCCCTCTAACCACACTGCGGGTGGTGATCTCCCCACCACGCAAACCAGCATACTCCCCGTGCTGTCATTTGTCCCTTGGCCCCCTGCAGCCTGTCCCCCTCTTCCCTTCTCAGTTCCTCAGTTCCCGGAGCTTATTGGTCTCAGTCACGGCAGGACAGAATCAAGTCATTTCATGCAACCTACACATTAATTACCCTCCCTCGTTTGAAGGAAAATACACCATTTGAATGGATCATGTTGCCTCTGCCCATGGGTGATAAGAAGTCTTCTTAGAGAAAAGGTGCCTCTCCAAAGGTCCTGAACAGAATATGCAAACCAAACTCATGAAATTAGTATTAATGAGGGCTGAGGAAAATTTTAGCTTCATTTGTCACTAAAAAAAGAACAGAAACAGAAGAAAGAATGTGAACCTAAGAAGACATACTATATGAATTCTACTGCTTTTTGTGCTAAAAAAAAAAAACATACTTTTTTAGACTATAGGGAAAACATTTATTAAAAGAAACCATCATTCAACTAGAAGCCTGTCATTCAGTGCAATGGAAACTTAGTAAAGGTTTAATAAAAGAAGGTTTTTTAAAAACCCACAACACTGGAGCCACACACAGAACACAATATAACACATTATTTTGTCTTTCTCAGATATCCAACTGTAAGATTAGAAAAAATGCCAAAAGGCTCTTTTTAAAATATCATCTATAAACATGGTCTTGTGGCATGAACTCTGTGGACAGAAACATAATAAGCCCATAGTTTAGTAATGAAATTGTTGGAATAGAATTAAGACACTGATTTGTATTCTTGCTTCCAAGCTAATAATAAGAGCCTTTTTAAAATGCCTTTAAAAACGCATGAACATTATAAGTGACTTTTTTTCCATAGAAGTGTCTTCAAGCACATCCCTTAATAACAAAAAATATAAAGCACTGATAATACATGTTAGAATTCTTTTGAAATACATTTGCAAAGCACAAGAAATCTATTTCAGTAATTTGTAAACCAGTGTAAGATAGAGGAAAGTCAGATCTGAGTTTTAGCCCTCACTGTATCCGGTACTAGTTTTGTGTCCTTGCACAAGTTATTCAACCTCTCTGAGCCTCAGCTTCCTAGTAGGTAAAAGGGAGTTAAGAATAATGTCTTCACAATATGGTTATAGGAGGACTAACCCATCTAGACATACAATAAATACTAGTTTCCTTTCTCTTTATGAGCCACAAAAAAGTTTTTGTTTTAAGGCTTTTCTTACTCTATAATATATAATGTGAATTTATAAACTTTTCATTGGATTTTATTTTGTAGCTCTTGATTTAATGTGAGCAATTTGAAAATTTTTCCTTCTTTCTTGGCTACCTGGCATAGAAATGTTATAAATATTTTATTTCCAATCCTTCTATTATAGTCCATCATGACAGTCAAATTTCTTTCTTCATGCCTCAGCATTTTTATATCTATGTATATGTGTCTAAGAGACATAGCTCTGTTTACAGATACACTGTATGCTAAAATGTGTTTGTAAATTGGTTGATTAGAATCAAGAATTCACTTATTTATTGAATTGACTGCTTAAAATCAGTTAGATTGAGGTTCAGTGCATAAATATTTACTGAACCTATAATTTAGTTGATAGTAATAATGACATTGAGTTTTGGCCTGAGGTTGGGGTCTTGAGTGGATGATGCAAGAGTGGTTTATCACAGAGTATGGCAAATGAGTTATACCAACTTTTATTTAACCAGTTATGTATAGGTAATTTAAAAGTAGCTGGCTTATCCTTGGCATATTTTTACCCCTATTTATGGATACCATCCAGACCTTCCAAGATTCCCCGTATACCTAGGCCTAAGGTACTCCCAGTGACTTCCCTACTACTTCTTCAACTGAGGTACCCCACATCTAGCCCCATCACCCTAAATGCTCAGTGGTCTCAAACTACCAATTTCTAATTTACCCACTCACATGCTCACTGCCTCGTTGCCATTATCTAGATCAAAGCTTAGGAAAAAAGAAAAGTGATTAAAAATACACAAAAATATAATGGCCCAATAATTCTAAGACCCTTACAAATGTTTTTTTCTTCTTTCAAATAGTAAGTCTGCTCACCTAAAGTAATTATCTAGTTGGTAGAATTGGAGGCAATATAATAAAAAAGAAGGGAGGTTTTCCCTATGGGGAAAAATATTTCCAAGTAGCCAGTAGGTTATTTTCATCTGATAGCTGGTAAGCCCTGCCTAGGAATCTATCTCCCCAGTTAGTTTTGTTTCTTATAGTTCTTATGCTTTCTCTGGTTCTTTGCCTTTTAAAGTTCTATGATTTTTGTTGGTTTGTTTGTTATTAACAAACAAAGCTCCTAAAGTGGTAGTAGTGAGGGTTCCGTCAATTGGAGCTTTTGTTTGCTTTTGGTGGGCAGGGAGATAAAAAATGGTGAACAGGGCATGAGAGGCTGTTTATAATATGGGTCATTTGTAACTAAGAAGACTTTGTTTTTTCTCCTTGTTAAGAGAGAAGGTGCGTCACCTTGTAATTCAGCCCAAGAGAAAAAAATAAAGGTAGAAATTCTTGGGTTTAAAACTTTCATCAGCAAAATGGGTACCAGGGGATTTATTTATTTTTTTTTGGATTATTTGTAAAACAAATGCACTTTATACACACAAAATCTGAATGGAATCAAATGAAACTTGTGAAATATGAAAGCTGTCTCCATTAGGAAATGTTTGCTAGAAGAATATAAACTAGTTTTTTAAGTGTGCAGTTTCAAGTAAATTTTTTTTTCTGAGCCACTAGCCTAAATTTTGTTTTTTTAAAATTCTGTATTATTTAATAGGTCTCCAATTGAACAAACTATAAAATCACGTTGGCAGCAGTTAAGGAAACAGTTAATGCCATTTGTCTCCAGATTGACCCTTGTTTGCTTTCCTTTATGGACTTTTTCTTCTCTCCTTGGTTCCTAAATATTCATAATTTTCAGGGCTCAGTAACCATCCCAATTCCCACACCACAACCCCCCCAGCACTCATGGCTACTTCAGAGACTTCAGTTCCCATTATACACTGGTGATCCCACATATCCATATATGCAACCCAAATGTCTCTTAAGTTTCAGACATGTGTAGCTAATAGCTTCATGGATGTGTCTCTCAGAATTTCAGGCTCAACCTGGACAAAATCCTGCCTTCCTCAATAAGCCATGTACCCGTTATATTTTCTACTTTGTTGAATTTACCCACCATCTATCCCCTGCTTATGGAGCTAGAAACCTAAGAAACACTGTTTTCCCTCCTTCCCCTCCAGCATCAAAGCATGCTAGGTTTGCAGCCCTGCGTCTCTTCAGTTTTTATGAGCCTCCAGTTCAAAGTGTTGATATTTTATCACCTTACACTCCAATTAATAACATTTAGAATAATGGTTTTCAATTAGCCACACATTAGAAACCATCTGGGGAGATTTATTAAAATAGTAATACCTGAGAACCATTCTGAGAAATGCTGATTTAATTAGTCTGAGATTAAACTCAGTCACAGATAGTGCTTAAAATGTTTCACAGGTGATTCTAATGAGCAGAGAAACATTGCTTTAGAGGCCACCCATTTCCCTCAGGAGGAAGCCCAAATTCAGATGCCTGGTTAACAAGACCCCTCACAATCTGGTCCATATCATTTCTGCAACATCACCTTTTGTCACTGCCCTCCACCCCCTGCTGTGGACATCTTAAATTATAGGATATCAGACCATTTAATATTCCATGCTTTGGACTTTTTCTCTCTTTCCTTGATGTCTATGTATAGGCTGTTTCCTCTGTCTACAGTAATCTTTATTTCTTTACCTGCATCATCTTTACTTGCCTTTTCCTTAGCAACAAGGAGCCTTTCCTGACATATCCCAGCCAACCCAAGATAGGGATCTCGGGTCTCACCTATAGTACTATGGGTCTCTTTGCTTTGGAGAATTTGTCATTCTGGATTGTTTCTGAAAGTTTACTTCTCTGACTCAGACTGTACATAGGAAATATACTATTTCTTCATCTCACCAGCTCCTGGCACAGCAGCTTATTTATTTATTAGGTGCTATGAGAATATTTACAGGAACATATAAAATGGAATTATGTTCTTAAATTGAATTTCATTGAGAAATAAAGGTATTTGTATCACTTTAACACATTTACAGTATTTTCACCAATTTTCAAACTCAACTCACTAGCCATAAACTGACTCCCTTTGCATTCAACTCACCACACTACAAGGAAATACATTACTAAATGATGTTCAAGATATTTCCCAAGAACAAAATTAGGACTTTCCCAACTTTATCACTTTCTTTTGAAATTATGTTTTAATAGAAAAAAATTATGAACAACAGAAGTATGGTTTACCAGTATATTGGGGACATAAAGATAATTTTCACATTCTGGCTTTTATCTCTAACTCTAAACTGCCTATGAAATTAAAATGATATAGTATAAGAAATAGGAGCTAGGAAAGATGATGGCAGAAAATAAAGGTGACTTTATAATGTGGAAATAAAACACAGGACTTTATCTTGACAAATGTGGCCCTCAGATAAGCAAGAATGCCATGTCCAATACTTCACTCATTTCAACTCCTAGGTGGCCTCAAATTCGAGGCTGCTGACTATAAAATTTAATTGCAATTTTACTTTCATAAAGTCTGAGTCATGCAATGGCCCACTCAAAATAGCCCACATCATTTTGGGCCTAATATTGACAAATGATAATGCCACAGCAATATCAGCAAAAGAGTAGCTGCCACTTGCTGAAAGCCTCCAAGAAGCAAGTATTATGGTAGTCATTATAAGGAATATTCCAACCTTCACAGCATTGCTGGTTGTGGCAGAGACAACTAGCTGTCCACAAAAAGTCTGTGCTCCCAATCCATAGAGATGGGCCACATAGCCAACTCCTTTGCAATCAGCTGCAGTCAAGTGCAAGCGGAACCCTCCCAAACTTGACCCATAATAATCTTTCGCATAATTTTTCTCCATTGTTTTTTTCCTTTAGGCACTAGGAATGGATTTCAGCCTTTTAAGATGTGTATTTAAGATGGCATCAGCCACGGCATGAACAAGAGCCATCCTGTTATCTGTCCACTCAACACTCAACACTCTAACATGAGTGAGAAATAATTTTCTATAGTGTTAAGCACTGACACTTTGGGATTTATGTCTTATTGTAGCTAGCATTCCTCTAATTACTACTTAGTGAAACACTATTATCCCAATTTTATGGCTGAGGAAACTGAGGCTCCAAGAGAAAAACTAGGAGACACAATATTTCAAATACAATTAGAACAATTATTACTTTACTCGTTTTCACCTCAGTTGAAAACTGAGGCAGTTTTTTAGTGCACATTAACCAAATTTCAATGGAAATTCAAATCAAAGTCAAAATGTACTTCAGTAGGAATGAAAGTTGTAAGGTAATATAATATCCATTAATAAGTTCTCAGAAGTCGTTAGCATCTAGGAAAGGTGAGAGCAACAATGTTTTTTAAGGACTACCATGGTATATTATCATTGAAACTGGGGATTCATTTGAGGTTGTAGTTTCAAAGCAAATTTATAAAGTTAACAAGAGCAAATGCTCTCATTTCAGTATAAAAATCCAGAAAAGAATTTATGACACCAGGGAGGTAGAAGGATAATAAATATTCAACGAGCATTTAAATATGAGAAAGACATTTACTTGGGCTCCACATGTATAGTATTTTATTTAAAACTCATAACATACCTAGGAAGAAACCTTGACTATTAATAGATGTGAATGTCACAGCTCACAGGGGCTTGGAGATTTGCACATATTCCACCTTTGGGAAAGAGAGGAGCTGGGACTTAATGCAGATCTGACATGCTGATTTACCTTATGCTATCTACTTAGGAAACTATTGCTTACATCCAAGGCTCAAGTATCTAAAGGATAAGGTAGGTAGGATAAACATGTAAAACAAACCAGAATGGGAACTGTGTTGTGTAAAAATGCACATGACTCATCTAATGAGGGGTCCCAGCTTTTCTTCCCCGGGGCAGATACTGTCATGCAGAAATGTGGGCTCAGGGTTTCCATACTCTCCAAATTTTAGAAGTCAGAAATCTGCCTTTTTATGCCAGACATCCCGATGTTTAAGTGTTAGCAACTAGTGATAATACATATGACTGAGCTGGCCACCAAGCACATCTTTGGGAGGGACAAAGGTTAACAATTGCTAGATTACAGCTTCTGATTTTAATGGTCATTCATATCAGGTTGGACTATTCAGCAGCAAGAAAGATAGCAGGGATTCCATGTAATACTTGTACAAACTCCAAATGCGAACCCTTAATGCTTGGTGAGACTCTAAGCCCACTGAAATGGAAAGAAGGGCACTTTTGATAAGTAAAAAAAGATGTAAATTCAACTTTATGTCTGTCAATGGAAAAAGTGAATAACAGTTGTATACTTTCTACCTGACTGTTCTAACACTACAGGCTAATTTTGATATGGGTACTTTCAGTTTAGACTAGGGTGAACCTTGAGTTCTAACGCAAGCCATGAAAGTATTATATTATTACAGGGTTGGGCCCAGAGCAAAATCAGGGCTTCTGGTTCATTCTCAGATGGATCCTGTTCAGCCTAATCTATCCTTATTAGAAGGGAGGAGATTCCCCAGGGAGACACTGGAAATAATTCCATCTAATTAAAATATGGATCACCCACACAGAGGCTGGGCTGGGTCCTCTGAGACTACCAAGACTGAGGCAGATTTCATTTCCTGACCCACGCTATTCCAGATGTTCACCCCGCTCGGAAAGAGGGAAGGAGCCCTAGAACATAAAGCATGAAATCGTTTGTCCTGCTCACTTCTCATCGTCTTTTTCTATTAATTTTTGAGTCTAACTACATTTATTCATAACCTTAAAGTGGAGAAGAGCCTCTGGCTAACCCAGACTACTTTGAATAAATATGCAGAAGAACAAATGAAATTAATATTTGAACTTTCCTAATCATATTAGACCATAGATTTAAAATCTTTTAAAGATATTCTGTAAGAGTAAAAGCTATGTAGATCTGAAAACCCTATTTAAAGTTAATCACTTTAAATTACTTTAAAAGCTCAATGTATAAGCGATATACCCTAATCACTAATATAAGCACATTTCACTTTACAGGACAAAACTTCCCACAAAGTTGATTACAAAGAGATTTTCTGCAAGCAAACCCAATTTCTCTTTGGACTTTGTTATACAGTTAGAACTCTGTATCCATGGGAAACGAAATCAAACAGATGGAACCAAACACTTGTGGCAAGGAAAGAATTTAGCTGATGGCCAGGCTCAAAAGAATTGCAAAAAAAAAAAATCATATTTCTTCTTGAAAGAGAAAAAATAGGTAATAAACTAACTTTTTTTTACCCCCTCCACCATCTACAGTCATATATAGCTTCTCTTTATACCACAGAGATTTCTTAAAAGTGTAGAGATCCACCACAGCTGAATGAGCACATAGGAGACCAAGGTCCTCAGCTCAGTCCCATCGGGATCTACCTTGATGATCTTGAATGGATTCAGTGCCTATAAACTTTAGAATTCTCACTGACAAAAAAACGAGGCCAAGAAGGAGGACCTCTAAAATCTCTTCAAAACCAATAATTCTCATTTCTAAGTAGTTACTAAAACTTGCTTTCCTTCTTCTGCCTGAATGTTTTGTAATGTTCAATAGAACTAAAAAATTCTCACATTTTGCTGCTACCTGTAACTTTCTAGTCTAGGGTCCTTGACCTTTTCCCTCAAAAGAGTCAACTCTTGATTTTCCTAAAGTTTCATGACTACTAGGGAGTAGAGAGTTGTGGACACAAACAGAGTGGGCAGTGGGGTAGAACTGCTGCAGATCTACGGGGAAGCTCACAAGTCATGAAAAATGCATCTGGAACTGGTTTTTCTGAGTGAGAAATGCACACAACAATGAAAGCCAGAAGAAAGACTTCAATCCTGATTGCATGAATCTTTGAGATCTACTCATGGTTTCTAAACTCGGGGATTCCAGGAATAACTCATCATATGATCCATGCCCCTAATTCCTAAAATTAATGTCATGAAATTGATTTTAGTGAATGGCTTGGAAATGCTTTAAATCTGATTAACTTTAGAGAGAATATACATCTTTAACTATAGAAAGGTATTTGAAGACATAAAATGTCCAAATATGTAAGTAATTTAGATGATCCTTCACCAAATTACACTCAAGGATTCCAAAATGAATGATCAGAGCCTTGTTATCATGAAGATAATCTGCATTTTAAAAATTAGTACATTCATTTTATCATTAAATAGGTAATAAATTAATATTTTCACAATCTCTAAATATTTCAATCATGACCTTTGTTCATTTGATACAAAGTAAAGCATTAATACATTTTAGAAATCTAAATGTAATGATATATCAGTACTCTAATATTAGTCTCTCATTCCACAATTATAATATCAATAAATATGAATGCTCAGGAGAGAATACAAACCCTTGATAAACTAACCTGAGCCTCTTTAAGAGTATGTAGCTAATAGTTACAGTTAAGATACTTAATGGGAATAAATTACCAAGGAGGAGCACAAAGGTTCAGATATAAAGATACATGTTGCAGAAATATTTCACATAATAAAAATTGGAAAGAATATTTAAAAATATGGAAAAATTATTATATTTTTATATAACAAATATTAGCCTATATAAACTATGTTCTAAAGGAATAATCATTGGCATGAAAATACATATGATATTAACAAAAAATTCAGGTCACAAAATAGAATATATTATAGGGAAGCATATACAGCAAAGTGTTGAATGTTTCTCTGGTTGGTAAGTTTATGTAATTATGTGTGATCATTATGTTTTTCTTTATATTTTTCCCATGTTGTTTTCAGAATTACACATACAATTTTCATTTAAAAAATCTAATTAAAATTTACTTGGAAATGGGTATAAATTAGTAAGTTTCATGTGGATAGCAACAGGGCTAATTTTCAGCAGTACTAATAAGGTGTTAGTGGATTTTGTGACAAGCATCCATTCTGGTTTCTCAATGCCCCTTCCGTACCAGTTTTTAGCTAATTTGAATGTCATCCCTAGGAAAGGACTCTTTGACTTTGTTTATATCTCTAAACTAAATCTTACCACAGGGTGTGCCAGATATTGGCCTACAAGAAATGTTATGTCTGAATATGAGTTTAAAGAAGTCATTCAGTATGGAAAATAAAGCTGCCTCAGAAAACTGTTTTAAAGACCTAGGATGTATTCCTCATGAACTGAAATGGGATGTCAATGATAAAATCTGTGGAACCACAGTAAATGACTATTAAATTTTCTGTTCAGCTTTATGCACTGACCTCTTGGGCTGCTTGTAAGTATTCCATTCTATTTTAATAAACACCAGACCTTACTTTAACTGCTTTCTTTTTAACGGGAAAGTTCTGCCTTAACTAAACAGGAAAAATTTGCTCATCCAATTTGAAAACTTCAGTAACTATTTTCTCAAAGCTTCAAGCAATCTTGCCAAACTAAATTTTTTATCAATTTTGAAACTGGCTTCTTGGGAGGAGAGTCTACGAAAGAAAATCTACTGCCTGATTCTCAAACACTCACACAAATAACAAGTAGCTCTTAGAAGCATCCATTCTTTCTGATCCTGATGTTACCTCTCCAGTTTGGGCTCTTGACTTCTTGTTCTGTCTAATGTAATAGCTGTTTAACTAGCCTTGCTTCTCTGGTCTGTCGGTATTCTTTTCAATCAGTCCCACACCCTGCCACCAGACAAATCTTCTGACAGTACAACTCTGATATGTCACCTTGCTCACCAGCCTTTAGTGTTCTCCACTGCCTTTTAAACACAACTCAAGCTCCTCAGCAAGACGGACAAGACACTCAGGGTCCAGACCCACATTTCCAACCTTGTCTTCCACTAGTCACTCATAGCTGCATTCTAGTTCATGGCTCCCTAAGTGTGGTCCCCATACCAGCAGCATCAGCACCTGAGAACTTGTGAGAAATGCAAATTATCTCCCCACACAGACCTACTAAGCCTGAAACTCTGGTGATGGGACCCAGAACCCTGTTTTTAACAAGCCCTATACGTGATTCTGATGTGTGCTAAAGTTTGAGAACCACTGCTCTAACCAAACTATAATTCTTTAAATACACCCAAAAGTTTCCCAAATTAAAGCTTTTTCAGTGCTGTTCTCCTGCCTGGATATGCCCTTTCTTCTCTATCTCCATGTGGGTAGAAACGTATTAATCCTTTCAGGCTAAACCTATCAACTTAACTGTTCCTTCATTGGTTTCCGCAACAAGAAGTAACTTATTTATTCTTTGAATGGTCATTGTTTGTACTTCTCTTGGAGTGCTTATTGAAATTTCTCTTGAAATATGGTTAAATACATATTTCTTATTTCCTCTGTAGACTCTTTGAGGGAGGCATGTACTCTATAACTTCCACAAGATATAGCTCCACATTGTTACACAGAAGGTCTTCCACAGGTGTTTGTCCAAAACAAAAAAAAAAAAAAATAGCAACTATTGGTCAGCATTTAGGGGTGCCAGATTTAGCAAATAAAAATAAGGAACTCCCACAGTTAAATTTTAATTTCAGAGAAAAAAAGTTTTTTTTTAATGTAAGTATGTCCAAATATTTCATGGCACATACTTATATAATAGAATTAGATTGAAAAATTACTTGTTTTTCTGAAATTCAAATTTAGTTGGGCATACCATATTTTATCTGGCAACCCTATCAGTATTATTTATATGTTACTTTGTCCTTATTCAGATTTACCTTTTTGCTACTTCTCTCTCTGGGAAGTAAGAAATAAAAAATAAACTTATATACTCAAATCAATGTTTTCCTTTTAAAAAAATCACATAAGTACATGGAAAAACGTACTTACTTGTTGATATTGATGTCACCCAAAACATGTTTGAAATTCTTTTTTTTAATTGCATGCAGAATTCTCTTATTGGTTATGTAAGAAAATCAGTCTCATTATCTGAAACCTGTGTGTTTAAAAAAATACAAAAGCCATATATCTATTTTTATAGCCTAACCTACTTTTCAGCACTAACATCCAATACCATTTTACTGTTTTTGAAGATCACATTTATCTTGAAAGGCTGAATACTTGTCATGATTGAAAATAATTTTAAAATATACTTATAACTTAAAAGGGCAATTCCTAAATAAATTCAAAACTTTTAATGAAAGCCCACTGGGTTAAATATATATTTACACCTACAAGGTACAAGGTGTTACTATTTATACCTACAAAGTATAAGGTATTACTACGAAGAGCAGACTCAAAGAAATGTGTCCAGTCTGGTTCTTTCTGATTTTTCAGAAAGTCGTATTTCTTTATAATCACTGTTCTCCCTCAAGATTCCAAACTTACACCTATGCCATATCCCCACACCACCAAACATTAAATTCTTACAAAGCAAAACCCAGATGCCATGGCATCTTCTCAAAGACTTGCATGGATAAGCAAAATAAAGGACATAGAGCCAAACCAACTGGCATGTAATTTGCCACAAAATACCATAATACACTTGTGATATCAGTACATGTCTCATATCTATATAACACATTGTATTTCCATGTGTATGCATATTATTATTTATATGTTTATTTATGTCCCCCTCTCTGAGATTGAAATACCTTGAAAATAGGAGTTTCTCTTCTGAAACAGGCTTATACAGGACACGGTGCATAATAAATGAAATCAGAGAAGGCTCAATCTATAATCAATAATTCTAGCAATTTTTTTTTCTACCTCATTGTAGTTAAAATTCCTGGAGCATACTCATCAACATTTTGGATCCAACCTTCAAATATCTTTAGTGGAGAATTTACTTATGTTCTTGAGATACACCAGGCACTTTGTTGTTATTTGCCTTTGCCAACCTCACACAGCTGAGCAAAGAAAAGACGAAGGAAGGATGGCACAAGTCATTGATAATACTCTTCCTTCCTCAAAAACAAAATGAATCAATATGACACATGTGATGGAAGTTACATGAAAATAAGTTTAAGCTTTTTGGAATTTGCAATTTAAAAACTGATTTTCAAAGGAAATTTCCATATCAATGTTCAGTACCTTGGGCCTGTTCTTCAAGCTCACTGATACAAAAAAATAATATATTAGGAGTTACCATATTCTTTGAGAATAATCCCAAAGAGATATAACACTAAAAAGAGATTTCAACAGGTAATACCTTAATCATTCCAGCAACCTCTACATCCTCTCTTTCAACTCTACATGAGTATTTTAACAGGTTGTTACCGTACTCATTCTATCAGCACTAGCATTTGTTCTTTCATAAATCAGCAGGAAGCTTAAAAAAATCAGTCCCTTCCCTGTTTAAATTGACTGTGCTATGACTAAACTAATGAAATAACCACCAATGTACCTTTTCATATGAGCCACATATGAGCTACATATGCTCATATGTAGCTTTTGGATAAGAAGAAGTCAGTCCACTTGAATTGCATACATACAGACAGGACAATTTTATTCTTCATTTTTTGTTTTAATTTTTCCATGATAAAAGTATGACTTCCCCAAAGGTTTCTACCTGATTTTACAGACAGACATGAAGAGTTAATTAGAGCAGGGTCTGACAGACTAAGACAGCCAAGAAGCAGATCTACCTCTGAGGCAGAAAGGGTTCTAATTAAAGAGAGTAAATCCAGCCAAGCATGTAGAAGCCAGAATCCGGAAAACACCTAGACAAGCAAGTCACTGGCATCAGCGATATTAAGATGAGATAGGGGGCCTTGAAAAGCAACTCAAATTTTAGAAAGAGGCAACGAGGATAAAGGGGGCCAGGAAGTTGGCATCAGTGAAGTCTGTTAAATAACAGAAAGGCCCAAATTATAGGCCTGGAGAACAAGGGTTGGACATTAAATCCTAAGCAAGTTTAACAATCTAGGCCCCAATCCCACAAAGGTTTGGGTTCTGGTCATGCTTTTAGTAACAGTAAATAAGGCAGAAAACAAATCACTATAAGTGGAATATAAGATAAAGACTTTGTCTCAGGAAGAAGAAAGAATCCTTGACAACAGCACTAGATTAATAACAAGATTAAGATCCCAAATGTGGGCTTTATGCTATGTCAAACCCTTCCAAAGAAGCAGGCAGTGCATGCCACTACTAATAAACATCAGAAGACCTGGCAGAGAACATACCCTATATATCAATAAATATTATTTAATAAAGATGATAAAGATAAATTTGATAAAGATATGGTGTCATGCTTTAGCCATAAAGTTGCAGATTGGTGGACCTCAGGTCACATTGGCTTGCAGATGTGTTTTTATTTGGCCTATGCATTATTCTTTAAACTGAGTTAGTCTACAGCACATAGACATCAGGATATTTCACATTTATAATAATGATAATGGAATTTCTGTTTTCTTTAATAAGCATAGAAAGTCCTGACAACATTGGCTTCCAATTTCCATCTGCCAACACTTTATTGGAGCAGAGTAGCTGCTGATCCCTTTAAACAGGGGATCATTTTGAAACAGTCCCCACTTTCACTCACAGGCTTCTTCCATCAAGCCCCACAGGCATTTCAGTTTGCAATCCCTGCTTTAGAGAATGGTGAGAATAAAAAGAAATATTAGGGGCTATTGTGCACTACATAATAAGCTGCCAAAGAGTATATTCCTGAAATATTCTTTGCATTGGACAAAAATCAAAGGAAACAAAACTTGATCTTCACCCTGCATGAATGAGATAAACCTAGACAAGAATGACAATAGACATGTGCCTGGAAATTTTTCTTGGATATGCAAATGCTAGCTTGGTTTCAACAGTTATATTGTTTATAACTGAAATTTGTTGAAAGCCTATTCATTATCTTAAATTTCAACTATTTGGGTTCATATTTGGAAAAGACAATATGGTAAAAAGATGGCATGTATATTTTTTCCTTACACTTATTTCATAATACCCCAAATAGAATTAATCTATAGAAATGCAGACATTTGATTTCAGGCTCCAGGAATATCTCAGAATCTAATAGTGTTGCATTCCAAAATTTTTCAGGTTTAACAAAACTTTAAAAGAAATCTTAATCTTTCTCTGTGAAATCTGATTATCCATTGAAAATAATAATACTAAAATTTTGGATAGGGAAAATGCATATTAAAATAATGGTCTGTTTAACAATTTCAAAATGCTCTGCATTTGTATTTAATAATATCCTCCTTTGGGAATAAAAAAATACTTTATCTTTTTGCTTTGAAAAGAGTTGGGAAATGTTCCAATCCCTTGAAAATTTGCTGAGGAACATTTGCCACATCACGCTTATATATGCCAATTTAAGTTATGACATATTTTGTAAACTGCAGTTTTAAAGAAAGAACTGCACAGTTCTTATCAAATAAGAAACAGACACAAAGTGTTCTTGTCTTATATACTATGGTAGTTGCTGGAATATACATTCTAAATATTCTCCCTTAGAAAAGAAATCAAATTAGTTTTCTGATAGTGCTAAGTCTCATCTAAACCATTTTTTAAATTCATATAATTTCTTGGTGACCAAAAATTGTCAGTACTTGTACAGATAAGTATAATCACATCACATAGATTTTGGACTTTGTATTTGCTCTTAATCTTCAATAATCTCCATGAGCAGAATTGATTTCTGATGGCACAACCCTAGAAAGTAACACTCCCTGCAGAGACGGACATTTCAGCAGAAAATTAGAGCAATCTGCATTTCAGTGCATGCATTTTTACAGGGCATGCTTTCAAAGTCACTGTATTCCCAGTTGTTAGTCCTACTCTGGAAATATACTACATATGCAATATATCCAGACTATTATATATTCCCTAGAGAAACTATCAATATAACCCAAAGGAACAAGAAGAATTTTTAAAAATTATAGTACAGCATGAAAAAAATTATCCAGGACAGTAAAATATATACACTGATAAATCTTCAAAAAAGAGAAAATGATAATTTGATATAACAAAGCTCTTCACAGAAATGTTTATTGTTCTCATATTTTAATATCTAAGCACCAGGATACTAAATCAGAATAGCAATACAATAAATGCTTTCTATGCCGTGGAATACTTTTTTATTAATAGTGGTTGTTTAGCTCATATGGTGCTTAAGTCAAGTGTGGAGATGTTTCCAACAGAGCTGAAGAGCAACGGCATTGGCAGGCAGCAGTTCCTGTAGTTGGTAAGAGCATGGTCACTGGGAACAGACACACCAACATGTGGGGCCTGCCTCTGCCCACATTCTAATTCGCATCTCAGCTCCTCAGTTCCCACATGTATAAAACAAAGATAATATCAACCCATAAGGTTTCGATAGAGGTGAAATGAAATAAGATTATGTATTTAAATCACTTAGCCCAGTCCCCAGCAAATGGTAAGGACACAGTAAATGATAATAATCATAGCTGTTGTTATGAGTGTCTTTTTCAAGAAAAAATACATCTTTGAGATATATCTGTTAAATAGTATTCTTGATAAGAAATAACATTCACACAACTTCATTCTCATTAAAGCTTTAGGTAAGAATTGATGGTTGCACATATGTGAGTGTATGTATTAATATGTATGTATGTATGAGGTTTGTCCAGAAAGTATTCAGTCATTGTTAATATAACAGAACATTTAGTGCGACATTGATGTAACCTGGCAGCCAAGGAGAGTGGACTGGAATGCACATGTGTGAACCACGATGACTTCATTGTACTAGTCAGTGGGGCGCTAGACATTGAGTGAGCGTGTGTACTGTGTGGCTGTCACATTCAAAATGACTGAGTGTGTAGAGCAACAAATGTGCATCAAAGTTTGCATTAAGCTTGAACATTCTTCTGCAGAAACTATTCAGATGATTCAGAAGGCTTTCGGGGATGATGCAATGAGTACAGCACAAATAAAAGTGTGGAACAAACGCTTCAAAGATGGTCGAGAATCTGTTGAAAGTGATCCATGTTCTGGAAGGCCTGCAACAAGCAGAACACCTGAGAATGTTGAACATGTATGGGTTAGGTTAAAAGACACTGTGAGAACTATGTGAGGTCCCAAGGTACCTACTTTTGAAGGGACTGAGGCGTCATTGTTCCATGTACAATGTTTCTTGTATCTTATATCATCTTCAATAAATGTCTCTATTTTTCCTACTACATGGCTGTATACTTTCCAGACAGATCTCATATGTGTGCATATATATGTACATATGTAGAGAAATACATCAATGTACATAAACATATATTTTAGATTTTACAATTTGCATAAAGTAAATGTACCTCAAGAAATAAGCCAAACATATAAGTACTTGGCAGGGGGTACCATATAGCTCTAAAACCTATAAAATTGGAATAAAACCAAAAAGCATTGAAATAACTAAAAGCAGAAGAAGGAATATTCAAAAAGTAAAACAACCGTTAAATATGAGGTTCAGGTTAAGGAATAGTGATCTGGCTAACACCAAAGGGACTAACCCTCTCTTGGGATGTAAGATGCATTTCATGGAAAGAAATAAGATCACAAAATAGTGGGTTCCTACACAGAGTCATGCGCTGATTGTTGGCATTTGCCAAGTGGACAGATTTATAATAATATTTGTGATAGTAACATTAACAACAACATATATTTGCCGAAAACTTACTATATGCCAGGAATGGACTCTGATGAGCCAACAGAACATCCTCTGACTGTGGCCACATGAGTCACTGAGGCAGGAGAGCTGGTCCCATCCCTTGCTGACTAAACTGTGGCAGGACTTACACCCTCACAGGGGAGGAGGCAAAATGCACGGCAGAAGGTAGCAGCCAGAGTGACAATAGGACAAGGTCAGCTTCTGCTGGGCTGAAGCTAAATAATGCCTGGGTAGGCCTTAAAATATATAAAGAAAAGAAAGAAATAGAAGCTTTAAGTCATGAGGTCCTGACATTTGTTCTTGTCCCTCTCTTTCTTTTGAAAACCTCTTTAAAAACCCTGAATTATAAAAGCCATAAAGTGAATCATTTACTCAGGATGCTCTTTCTTCTTAAAATGTCTAAGTCACATGCTTTGAATCTGCTAACAAAAGATGTAATGATGGTAGAAGTAGCTATTTCACTACAGTCTCTGGACTTTCAAATGTCTTGCTGTATTTCTAAATCACTGAAAAGAACCTACACTGCAGGGATGGAGATACTGTTACGTTTTATCCAAGGGAATACCCCACTTTGGAGTCATGTCCCTAGAAGCCTCGTAGAGCAGTTGTGTATCAAGAAATGGACCTGATTAGCTCCCATCTGTACTTAATGGGCATTGATCAGCCTTCCCTGCTGATTCTTTTGTTTATCCTTCACTGACCTCACCTTCTTCTTGCCCTGGAAATGTGAGTATACTCTAGGCCCAGACTCTAGCTTTTCATCTTTCCCCATAATCCCAATAGTTGAGATATATTGTGTTTACCTGCTTAACATCCATACTCCTGTCTTGTAGCAGGAAAAAAAATTCTCACAGCTTCCTCTGAACATTGAGGGTTTGGCTACTGTAGCCATCACGCTGCCAATCTGAGCAGGAAACCTATGTTTTGTAGAAACCAAATCCCAATCCCAGAGAACTTCAGGGAAACTGTCATACTACACTCAGGGTCCAGCCTTCCTCAGAAATCCTTATGTGAGATGATAAATGTCCTTGTATGAGGCAGTTTGAGGCAGAGTGTTTTGTTACCTGCAGCCAAAAGCATGCTGACTGCTACTTGAGAGATCCTGGACTACACAAGCCCCCGCAGTTCTAAAATTCTGTGTTTCTAAATGTTTACATGATTTCTTTTGGCATAAAGATACCATGAAATCAATTGCTTAAACCTAGAAATTAAGATATTTGGGTGCCAAGGGAAGTGAATGAATTAGGTAATTCCCAACTCTTCTCAGACAAAACATATGTAAAGATTGAATTCCATTAATTATTTGTATTTTTAAAATTCTGTGTGCTTATATAAATTATCACAGTTTATACTTGGCACCCAATATTGATTTAATTGAATGTAAAGCATTAAGACATGTTGGAAGGCCGCTATATTATTGAACAAATTATTTTATCATGTTCTATTTTAAACTCATCACTTCCATCTGTAGTTGTAAAAACAGAAATTACTCTAATTTCAACTAACCAAATCAATGTTATTATTTGGGGCGTTCTATCCTGATTTACATTTCCCTCAGCCCATCAAAGGGAACAGAATCCACGTCTGTCATATTGTTAATTTGGGCCAAAAACATGCCACCAATCTATATTTTGACTGCTTCTTGTCCCTCAGGTGATATAAATTTGGTTTCAATGAAAACCTCACCTTTTCTTCCCAAATCACTTCTTTAATTATATTTGCAGTCTAAAGAAATAAATAATGACTTAGTTGTTTTCTTTGTACAATATCTAAAATGATTATGAAAACAAATTAACTTATCCCAGGCCAGTCAGGTACTTTAGCTCAATTAAGTATAAATCCAAATTCCCTAAGGAAAAGCACTGAATTAATTTTGCATTACATAGCTTTTTGCCACTATATATGATGCTGTTATTATTGTTTTACCAGTCTATGATTACAAAATCAACTCCTTAGATTGGCTTATTTCCTCTTACTGAATTGCCTGGTGGAAAGGTTGAATAGAATGGCCAATGGGTGATCTATAGGAAGGTTGGATCAAACTGAGTGTACTTAGTCTACAATTCAATAATTTTCCTTATGATTAGTAATTAATAACAAAAATTTAATTTTTTGTACAATATCTTGAAACAATATATATTAAATACATTGGATACCATTTTAAGTGAGACATGTAAATTAGAATTTTAACAGGCATACAAAATACAAAAACAGCTAAATTTTCCTAGGAAAATTATGTTAAAAGTATTTATAAACTTGTATATTAAAATAAATATTTGGAAAAATTAATTACTACTTTATAGAATTTCTTTAAATGATCTATTCAAACTCAAATAGTAAAATCTTGAATATAGTGTGTATACATATGTGTGTGTATGTATGTACACAGTGTGTATATAACACAGTTTTGATATTATATTGATTTTATTTACAAATACCACTCAGTTGAAACATTAAAAGTTCATGAGGATGCACTGTCAGATTAATCCATAATGATCATAAACATGGCAAGACTTTTCTTCCAAGCTTTTTGATTTACAACACAGAAACAATATACAGCTGTTGATATCACAGCCTTCTTTTGAGAAGAAAAATCTTTTGATGCATAATAACATGAAATCTTAAGTCCCTTTGACACAATACATTTTGTATTTACAAAGATTAAAGGGATGTAAAACTGTAAAGTCTTTCCATCCTGATGGGCATGTCTGTGTTCTGGCCACCTCTACACCTCTCTGACGATAATGGGTGAAAGCAATGGTTTTGAATGCTTCACAGCAAACATGAAGCACAATACAACAGACCGAGGACGAAAGTCCTCCACTTCTCCCCTTCTCTGGCCAACACTGACTTCTCTGAGACTTGCTGATTGGGTTCAGAATTTGCACATAATTGCCTTGGAAATGAATGAAATACATAACATCCAACTCAGAGGTTAAATAAAACTCTTTAATCTCAAAATCAGACTGGATGCCTTGTGGCTAAAAAAAGAGTTCTACTGGGGGAAAAAGAAAAGATGAGTTCTTTTTCCCATCACAAATTAAGCCAGGGAAGGTAAACTTGTAATCCAATAAAATCAACCTTATAAAATGGCTACATTCGGACTTCATCAGCACACAAGATTTACAAGGAATAAAACTGCTCATGGTTTGTAGTTTTTTAACTTCTGGGCAAATTTAGTGAAATAGTTCTTCATTTCCTGAAAATAGTGGTCTGAATAGGAGAATTAACTTCTGAAATGACTGCCTTTTTATTTTCATTAGCAAGGCGGTGCTGTTCCTTGCATAAACCTAAATGAAAATACTTTCAAGGTTTCTACAGTCTCCCTGCATTACCATCCTAATCTTGATACCTGTAACTCTCTGATGGGTGGAAAACCTAAAAAGGGCAGTATTTTGCAAGTAAAATCTACCAAACTGGTGTCGAAGGACTGCCAAAATGTCTGCCATTGATTTTAAGTGTGAATGAGTCTCACTGGTGGGTTGGTTTTGAATCAAACACGGTTCATCTCCTGCCAGATCCCTTTTCTTTTTGTCAAAATCATTCTCTCCCTCTGTTTTTCCTGCTTCCAAACCAACCAACAATGGTTGCCAGTTTTGAGCTTTTACTTTCTTCTAGACATTATACCAGGAGCTTAATATGCTTTCTTTTTAACCTTCAAGATAACATTACAGTACATTTTTATTTTCAATTAAAGAATGAGGCACCTGCCATTCAGAACTGTTCAATATAAAGCAACTAAGTAGTTGGATTCAGATTTGAAAATGTGGTCTTTCTGGTTCAAAACTCCATGTTTCTTCTTCTACACTACACTACTACGACAAATGTTAAAGTCAATAAAGGCAATTGTCATGTAGAGTGTTGAAAAGATAGTAATCTAAACTGTCATTACGTCATGAAAAAGAAAGGAACCTGTTAAGGGTTATAATTTTTTTCTTTTGCTTTATCATCACTGTAATCATGTAAGAAGTCCCTGTGTTCAAATTAAATATAGAGTTGATCTGTTTTCTGGAGAATTCGACAAATTTTCCAAATTTTTTTTCCAGTTAACATGACTATTTTCTTTCCATTATAAAGAATCATAAATTTTATATGTGGGTTTAAAAACCAACATTGAGTGTTTGATATGTATTTATTTATGTGTTGGTGTGTATTTTGAGTAAAAACATTGCTAAAATCAATAAAATTTATTCCATACACCAAAAGTATTATCATCTGAAGACTTGAAATTCCTAGTCTATTAGATAACAAATACTACACAACAATGCATTTAGATTCTAGGCTTTCTTTGTTTTCTTGTTTGTTTGTTTCTGTCATATGTGGGCTCAATGTGCCAATATATGGCCTGATCTGACATAGCTGGGGTTTTCCTCAAAAGACAAGAAAACACTCACATGCACATGCATGTGCATACACCTGCACTTGCATAAAATTAGGCTATCAACATTTATATGTAATATATCAAATTCTATGCTATTTATTGCTTGAGTCTTTATTTATTAATAGTAGCAGTAAACTATGATTACATCAATGTCGCACCTTTATAGCCAATACCTAGCAGGACTGGAGAGAACTTTCAGCATCTGGTAACTGATTAACTCAAGATCTGAGATCTCAGAAGCATTTGCATTTGTGAACTAGAGAACCTCCATCTACATTTTGAGTAGAGTTATGTCTCCTATTTTAAGTATTTAAGAGCCAGAGGTTGATTCTTAGTAGAATTATATGTACACATTTCCTGAAGTATACTAATTAGCTACTATGTTTTCTCTTCCCAAGAAGTGAGTTCCTAAGAACTTTATGGAGTAAAAAAACTTAGCTTACAGAGTAGAAAATGGTAATATTTTCATTCTTCCTGAGTTACTAAAGGTTTGTTCATATAAGTTGAACTCTATATAATTACTATTCAATCACCCCGAATATGAGGGTTCTTAGTGATCGGGATCTTAATTTTTAGATTTAAAACATGCAAATATAAAGGAACACTGCACACTTCAGCTGGGTGTTTGGCAGATACAGTTAGCTGGTCCAAATGGAAATGAATCACAACACCCTTCCAAGTGGTATTTCCTTTTGTAGGTCAACCCATGCCCATAAAGAGTTCATGGCTCATAAAATGCTTTTAAGAGGATTGACACCTAGTATAGAGAGAGAAACCCACAACTTCCTGCCAAGGCTCAATTCTGCCAGAGTGAAGAAGCAACTTTGAGATATCCTTGCCAATTTATGAAACAGGTGCCTGGTCTGCCTTAAAGGGAAACATGACATAACTCTACATTGAAGCAAGAAAAGTGAGCAATGAAATTTGTTGCCTATGATGTGTTTGACACTGTGGGAATTCTATTATAAAAGGTGAAGCAGTCAGAAAAGCTGTCCCTTACTTAAGACATTTTGCCACAGTAAGTATTCAGGAAAAGTGAAATCTATCTATAGAGATGGACAGGAGGCAATATACAATAATGTAAAAAGGGAACAGAGCACTGCAGTTAAGAGTTCTAGTTATGTATTCACTCAGCACTTCCACTTTCTCATCTGTAAAATAGGAATGACACTAATACTACAAAAACAGGGGTGTAGGGCTGGAAGGGATGGGTTATAGAGAGGGCTTTGCACACACTAAGTGCTCAATATTACTTCTTCCACTTCTTCCCCCTCCTCTTACAACTATTACTATATTGAAGTGAGTAAAGGCGTGTGAATGGCCCACCAAAGGAGATGTGTTTCCCACCCCTTCACTACTTTTGCACAGTTCCATTTTGCCATAGATGGAGTTTTGCATAGTCACTTGTCAGAAATAGAAAGGCAAAGTGCTTTTCTAGGCTGAGAAATGCACAAACTTCCAGAGAGAAGGGATGGTGTGCCCCTAACTGCTTTGGAAAAGAGAATTCCAGCAAACCTCCTTGCTTCCTGTTGTAAGCAGGGAGACACAAGACATTCAGAGAGAAAGCAGCTGAAAAAGTCATCCATCAAGGTCTGAGACTGCTTTAGGGAATTCACCAGTCTCCATGAAAGGTCTCTGACTTTCCATGACAAGTCATTCCATCACTCTGAAATACTCTTCACACTTTCCCATTGGTTAAACTTATTCTCAGATCAGCAGTCCAATTCAGGTTTCAGGCAATAATTCACTCTTAGTTCTTTCAAATGCTATGATATGCTGCTAAATATTAGTTTCTCATACAGATTTTATTAGTATTGCTCAATCTGTGGGGTTTTTTTTATGCCACCAAATATTCATTTTTTTCTCTTTTGCCACAAGCAAGACAAGTTTAGATGGCTGCACCCTCCCAAGGTATATTGAATAAATCGGCCTTCTGCCAAAATGTTGTGCAGGGCAGGGTGGGGGAGTAAAACTAGTAATAAAACACTGGAATGAGAGACAGCCTCACTTTTGCCACTGAGTACCTGTGAGACTCATGAATGTCAGTGAACCTTCTAGGGTCTCAACTTCCTTTTCTGAAAAACAAAATACTCCAGATGTTGAGAATTACACAAACGAATGTGAATATATTCTAAGCTATGAAGCATTATCCAACATAAGATATTACTTATGCTTTTAAATCCACTTAACCACAATATGACACTTTAGGGTCTGTAATTATAAATGCGTCATCTAGAATACAAAAATGATAAATATGCCTGGATGTTAGCATGTATGCTTCACAATTGTAGGAGTATTTGTTATGTTCAGTGGTATGCCAAAGCACTGGAACAGTGCCTTACACATAGTAGACAGTCAATCATTACTGCTGAATGAACGAATGAATAATGTCCATTATTAAAGAGAGCAATTTATAATATACTGCTACTTACAACTATTTTAATAAACATTCATATTTTTCATGTTCAGTCTTCTTTGCTAATGAAAATTGAATTGTTTTGCAAATAAAAATTTCCGAAACAGAGTCTAACACTATTAGAATTCAAAGCACCACCTAGAAATATGTCTGATAAAAAATATCAATTAAATTTAAGTAGCCAAGAGAGTAGGAAAAGTGTATAGCCACTTATAAATACCAAATAAGAAATGACAGTTTTCAGGTTTATATTTTCTATACATTCTTAAAAATTCCTATTACCTTAACATTTTTTGACATATCCTGTATGTCAAAATACTTTTGAAATTAATAGTCAGGTGCATTTTCTGATGTTGGTAATACTACAATATATGCAACTGCCTAAATATCCACTGTAAAGAAACATGGGGTGTTTCTTTACTAACATTTCCTTATAAGCCATTCTTCCAAAGTCTGTATTATACCTTTTTTGACTAAAATTTGTTTGCCCCTACTTTTTTATAGAGAATGATTTTAAAACACAAGTTAACCATGTCTGCTATTTTAAATATAGCATTAACTGCCTGCCTTTCCCCTTAAAAAAATAAAAATTATCATGCTTTTCTTTTTTGCTTTATAAATAATCAATTTGTACTAGATCTTCTATTGCTTTTAATCCCCTTGAGCCATATAAAATTTTACCTTTGGGCGTATTTAATTTTGTCTTTAATCTGATCTTGGTCTTCGTTACTCAATTACCAATCCCTCAGACCAATTAACGATTACAGTATCTTCAGAACACAGGGGATGCTTTACATTAAGGAAATAAATTTTGAGATAATTTATTTAAAGCATTTTCCCTTAGTTGTTCTTTTTCTGTAATTTCTATGCAGCCATGTAAATGATATAGAATTTGTTATACTGTATTTACAACAAAAGTGAATAAACTTTAGAATTTTAGATAGCACTTTTACGTGCAACTTTAAATTTCACTATTGCAGTTAGCACTTCCTTAAATAAATACATACAGTTCAACAAAGTTTGCCATAGAACACATTTCTGTGGCCAGAGTTTTCTCATCAGAAAAATGAAGAGAATGAATTAGATGCATTATATTTATTACTTTCAACCCTAAAATACTATATAATTATACAAATATGATTTTACTGCTGACTACTTTTCTACAACTTCAGTACTTAGCCAAGAGAAAATGTGAAGATGGATATAATAATATTATAGTTAAGAATGCACAGACCATTTTGAATCACAGGTCTAAAGGAGCAGTTTTTCAATAAAATATTAATAGTAACATGCAAACTACTCTCTCTGAAACCAATTATGGTAATTACCAACATTTTGGTAAGTACTTGAAACAAGACCTAGAATAAATATAGACATTAATATATGTATGTTTCATGTCTGGAAAATCTGGATATATGAATATTTATTTAATCCTGACTTTTTCATGCTACCTTCAGCATGGAATTAATATTTATTGGTGTGCCCTATAGATCAATAATTGTCCTGGGCAGCCTAAGAACATTTTCAGGAGCAATCCTTAAAACTTAAGCAATTTATGTAGTTTGGTTTTCAGCAGGCACAGATGAATTCAGTCCTTCTAACTTTCAACCTCAGGGTTCATTTACTTCCTTTTATGATTTTTGTTTAATATTTTCCCTTATCACTTTATCGTTACCCTTATTATTGTTAATTGTTGTTCACAGAAATGATAATTCAATTTATAGAAATGGAAGCAGCCATCCACAAACTAAAGATTACAAGAGGCAGATGAGAGAAGTCCAAGCCGAAGCTAATTTCATGCACAGGTAGAAAAATGGAAATTAGTAAATGGTTTGGCCAAAAGTAGAAAAAGATCATTCAATTTAGTTTTTAAAAGAATGAAAGAGGAAGACAAGAGAAACGGAAGAGAGAGAAATGGTGGTCACCAGAGCAAAAGCAGAGGCTAGAAATGGAAGACACGAGATAGCAATATGGGATATACTGGGGCTCCCTTGACTTATTCATTCATGTATCATTCATTCAACAAATTTAGCAGGTGCCTACTACGGGGATGCACTGTGCTGGGCCCTGAGGATTTGGGGATAACCAAGTTAAACAAGGTCCTGTGCTCAATGTGACTAGCTGAAAAGGCAACACGTTTTCTTGTGTAAATGCGATTGTCAAGCATATAAAGTTCATTGGGTATTTATTTAAACCTAACTTCTCATAAAAAAATAATGGTTATTCCAGATTTTCCCCTTGAATATTTCTTTCTCCTCACATGCATCTGAAGAGGACCAAGAAATATGTTTTGCTCATGTAACTCTTTACTCTCCGTTTTAAAAATATGATTTATAACAGATATCTAAGTTCCAAATGTGCAATTAATTCCTTTCCCTGCTTGTATTTTAGAATAACATATGATGGATTAAGGAGGAGAATTAGTCCAATAAACATTATAATAAAAAACTGTCAGAATATCCGAATCATTTTACCAATGCACTAAAAACTAATTGTGCTCTAATGCAAAATTAACCAACAGAAATAAACGTGGTCCTTTCATCCTCCCGACTCCTATTCCACCTTCACTCACATCTCATAGGCCACGTGAGAACCATACATTTACTTCTCCATTCGTCTTCTTGTACAATTTACCTCCCTATACCTTTTTGTCCTTCTCCTCTCTTAATTATGTCTTATTCTTGGTATCAAATCCAGAATCCACAAATGCATGGTCATCAAACAAATCCAGATCACAGAATGTTGCTTTTGGTCCCCCAAGGTTTAATACTATTTATGGCATTAGCTGCCAATATTAAAAAGCTGGGAGATATCATATGAACATCCCAATGTCCAGGACTCTTGAAAACTGGGAAGATTTGGCTATAAGGCATCAATGAGGAGCTGAAATTTAGGATGAATAGCAGTAAGACACAGCTCTCCACCTCATCACCATCCCCAATTCTACTGATGCCTGACTCTGAGGCCAAGGGTCTGCCAGTTGACATTTATTATCATGCTTGTACTACTGTTTCATTGTTGGAAAATATTTCTAGTACCAACATCTGTCAAAAAAGGTAAAAAAATAAAAGATTAATCAAATCATCCAAAGCTTTTTTTTTTTTTTTAAATGCTAGGGGTTAACAAACTTTCTGCAAAGGGCCAGATAGTCAATATTTTAGACTTAATCTGGCCATGCCATCAGTGTCTAAACTATTCAGCTCTGCTGTTGCAGTGTAGCACGGAAGCAGTCACAGACGATATGTGAACAAATAGGCCTGACTGTGTTCCAATAAAACTTTATATACAAAAACAAGAGGTGGGCTGGATTGGGGCCATAGTTTGTGGAACCCCGTTTTATGCTATCTGCCTGGATGCTCTAAGCATGTATGTTTGCAACCTCTGCTCTAATCCCTTTTCAGCTTCATTTTCTATCAAACCAATGTTCCATCAGTTTCCTTCCATCTCACTTTGGACTGCTTTGTAAATGTTGACATTTGTTTCAAGACATCTATTACAAGATATTATCAAATTCGTCTATTAATTTTCTGGGCCAGAGAAAGCCCATCTTGGGGAGCAGCAAAGGCAGATCTCAAGGATAGTGGAAAAGTAGGTACATAGCTATGAATTTGCCGCTCCCTTCCTCAACACCTTTGATGGTTCCCTACAGCCTAATAAAACAATGTACTCTGACACCAATTTACTGCCCCAGCTGTATTTGTCTTCCGCTGTCCCACCCATGAATTATTGCTCAAGCCATTCTGGACTGCTCGCAATTGATTTTATAACTCTTACTTTCTGCTCTCCATCTCTTCGATCAAGCTTACTCCTGTCTAGGACAGAAAGATGTTAGTTTCAGGGGAATCCCATTCTACCCTTCTTTCAAAGCCTTGCTGAAATCATATATTTCCCACAAAGCCTTCCTGGATTCCACCAGTTAAAGTTAAGGTCTTCAGCCTCACTGTGCCCTTAGTACAACTACAGCACTTATTATTAGGTTGTATCACAGGAAATTCCTATATTTTTTAGGTTAAAAATGGTCAGATATTGGCCATCTAAAATATTCTGCTTAATATTTTATAAATAAACATGTCTGCTCCACTCCTGAAAGTAAGGATTGTGTCTCACTCATCTTGCTACTAGCCCAGGTATCTAACACAATGCCTTCCTCAAAGAAGAGGATCCTCCAGCATCATTGAATTGAAAGGCTGAACTTAAAAAACTTTAAACGTAAACAGAGTAAGGAAGACAGTGTCCATATCTCTAAATTCCTTTTAACTACAACTACAAGGATGGCCTTAATTCCTGACCTAGATGACTTAAATTTATAAAAATAGTACCTGGGGAGGGAGGGAAGAGGGCAGAGATGTAGTTGAAAGATGCACTGGCAGTTCTCTGGCTGCTGACATTCTGCTACATTCAGTAGGTAACAGGTACCCAGATGTTGTTATACGATTGAGTCAATTTCAAACAGAAATACGGTAAAAATCACGTGGCCAGAGGAAGCCCCTTGTATTCAGAGCATAAAATTCTAATTCAGTAAAATGTGTGATGTTTTCTGGGCTGTCTTAGATCCTTAAGTTCTTTTCAATACAAGAGTAAAAAAGAAATCGGTTGGCAATACAGCGTTTGCCACATTCCTGTTGCTAAGCAAAGGGAAGCTAGGGAGAAGGGGAAAAGCAAAGCCCTGCGAATCAGGGGCAGTAAAATTCTAATCACCTCTTGGTGTTATGCTTGGCTGACTTTCTGGGGGAGGGAAGGCAGCAGTCTCAATTGGTATGTCCAAAGGCTCAGGAACGTAGTCCCAGGATTCACAAAGGAAAACACTTCTACTGTGAAGTTTGCAGTTAAAAAGATACGATCTCAGTTGTAGGAAAGAAACAATAACATAACCTCAAGCAGCCGATGAGCTCTCAGACATTTTTTTCCTCTAAGTGCTTATAAAACAGCTACATAATAGAAAAATTATGAGCAGTCAAATATCAATCTCTTTTAAAAGGATGGTAACATCATCTTTTATCTTAAGAAGGTTTTCATTATAAATGTGCTAAACGTAAAGTCACTTTTTATCTGAAAATATATGTTTAAAATTTATGAAAGAATACAGGAACCTTACTGTGTTTCATCCCTCTAAGGATCCTTTAGGGCATTCTGAGGTAAAGAGAAATTAAAACAGGACCTTTGGATTCTCTGAAATAGTGACCCCACAGCAGGGGGAATTGGAAGAGGGAGAGAGAGAGTGTATGTGAGAGAGAAAGAGCCTCTGAATAACCTATAAATAAATATGATCTATTCTGCATATCCCCCTAGACAGGAGGGTGAACTCAGGAATGATATTGAAATGTCAGTCTACCTACAACAAACTATTATCTTGGATTCACCTTGACGATCCAAATGGTGAAAAAGGAAGAAAGGGACTATTCCTACACCAAATTCAAATGCTTGGTTTTCATAATTTCAATTTGACACATAAAGAATTGAAAATCTCATTAAGTGACTAACAAGTTTTGATTAGCCCGATAGGTATTATCTTTTATGTAAAGTATTTATGATACATTTTTAAAATATCCCTGTTGCTCTTTCCTGGGAAATTTTATCAACCTTGTGTTGATGTGTCCTCAAATAAGAAAAAAGTTATTTGAACACCGGACCAAGAAAGATGCTACTGCTTCCAAAGGAAACAAAACAAAACAAAAGAACAAAACCAGAAACTTGGAAATTATATTTGTTTGGGAACAATTATGCCATACTCTGACCATCTTTAGTCTAAGAAAAATTTATTTACCAAAGCAATAGGAAAAATAATCTTTAAAACATTAACCAAGAAAATGGCAGAGAGCATTTCTCTCTGCCCAAGTGCCACTGCTCTATTCCCACCCCTACTTCCCTAGGAGCATATCTATTGATATCTACAAATTAATTAGCATTTCCAATTCCTTTCAAGTATTAGCATCAGGCCCATACTTCTTGCTCACAGGTATATATATATGAGAAAAGCACTTGCTAAATGCTCACAGGCATGATGAAGAACAAGACTGCCCATGCCATGCTATAGTACATCAGAAAAGATCCATCTAATGAAGGTCTTCAAAAACAATAAATCAAGACAGGAAAATGGCTAATGTTCAGAGGAGAAAACAACTTCCACAGGTCCTTGTGCAGAAGGTGAGTTCAGGGAGGAGGAAGGACATAAGGAATGGGTGGGTGCCTGCAGGTCCTCCAGGGCAGGGACAAACAAGCATATCAACCAGAGCAATGCTGAGAAACAGTGATCCTGACCTCTGACCAGAGCAGGAGCCTTCTGCTTGCTACTTTGGCTTCATAGCTGTACTGGAGGTTGATGTTTCCCTATCAGGCCAGTGGTGGTGACTGGCCCTGAGACACTGCACCATTTCTTATCAGTTCCCTTAAAATGTGTCCATATATAATAGTCCCTTAATTAAAGTCTCTCCAAATTCCTCTGCTTAAGTCTTCTTTCTGTTTCCTGTGGGGTCCCTCACTGATATATCATCCAAGTCATGAATGAAAGGATGAACACAACGGTCACCCCAAAAGCCTCCCTTCTAACTGATATCTACCAATTAATTGGCACCTCCAAGTCCACCTCAATGTATTAGCATCATATCCATATTTGTTGTTCATGAGCATGTCATTGAAGACCTAGTCAAATACTCACAGAAATCTAGTATGTGAGATTAGGTCTATGTTATGTGTGTATATACTGAGTCTCCAACCTCCAAATCTAATTTACTTTTTCCAAAAGGGAAATGAAATCACTTTAATCTTTCTTAGTAAACCCAGGATGATTCTTAGTGATCATCTCCAACCTGTCTTAGTGCTCACTATCTTTTCACTAGTTGATTCCAGATTCCTGCTCATGATTGGTATCACTCCATCAATCAAATTTACCCAGGAATTGGGGAATTGGGCTTCCTTTTCAAAATTACATCAACCTTTGGCCAATTATAATCTTCCTGCTCCTCTCCCATTCTTCATAGCTCTACCAAGTAACAGAGATCAATATAGCACTGCATTTATCCCACTGTTATATAATTAACTTGTCTTGTGTTTGTTTTACCCCTAGACTGTGAGTCCTTTAGGCAGGGATTGTATCTCATTCATCTCGACATTGACATCATCACCGGCACGTAGGAAAATGTCAGGGTATTACAGACGCGCAATAACAGTTTGCTGAATTGAATTTAAAGAACCAATGTGGTGTTTTAAGATTTCCTCATATCCCTGGGCTTCAGTTTCTTCTACTAGTATTATATCCTATCCAATCTAATACTTACTTCCTTTGATAGAGAAACTGTCATGCGTTGGGGGAAGACAAGTAAAATTTGACTCCATCCTGACAGGGGCTTATGGTAGAATGATCCCTTCACGTTCTATCTTCTTGTCCTGAACACAGTTAGTTATAAAGTTTTCTCATCTTTAGCATTTTCAGCCTTTGACACATTTTCTACAGGTCTTTGACACTTGTACTTGGTTATCAAGCTCTCTTCCCAGCCTCGTGTCCATCATCCTCTGTGTGCTAATTAGAGAACTTCTCATCCAATCATTTATACACAGGGCAACTTCCCCTTGCCTTCCTATCACAATCCACAGCTATTACTCTACCTGAATTTCAGTTCTGGGAGCCTCCCAACTTATTCAGCAGTCTTTTTGTTTCAGGCCAGACTGCTGTCTTATCTACCATTCTTTTTTTTTTTCTTTCTGTTTTTCCAGCACAGAGGACAAAAAACCATTCCCCATTGGCAGTGATGTGGATCTTTGGGAGCCAGGGTTTTGAAAGCATCTCATGCAAATAAAGCTGTTTTGAAATTGACTTGGACTATTGGATAGTTGATTTTTTAAGGGTGCTTTCACTGTCTCAGGCATAACTTTCTCAGGTTTGAGGATGGGACAGGGCAGGGAGAAAAAAATTCTTTCCTCTGCATCAGAAGTTCTACAGGTTGTCAGATTAGACTCTGACAATCTAAAAAAAGAGGATCTGGCAGAAAGGGTAGGTGACAACAATTGCAACCTAAAACAACATCTGTTATGCGAATTGTGACATTTGCTGTCATTTTATAGGTTTGGGTTTGCAAGGCTAATCTGTAAAGCTGTTTATTCCTGCCTCAAGAGGAATTCTAATGCAAGAAGAGAGTTCTTAATTCTGCTGTTAATATACTGAACTAAAGCAGGGCACTTTACCTTCCTCGGCTTAAATTAAGATGAGTTTCCTCATCTTAAATTATGTGATTACCTTTCCTCCTCTTAAAATTATGTGAGTAAATGTTTGCTAACATCTCTCCAAGCTCTGAAATTCAATGATTCCCTGAAAGAAGTAATCAGCTAAAGGAGGCGCTTTGTTGGACTGGAGCAAATGAGCTAACTCCACAGGTTGCCTTTGCCACAGATATTGTCTTGCGGGGGTAGAGCCTTTAAAAAACAAAACAAACAAATAAACAACAAAACCCTCAGCCTATCAATGAAGTACATGGTTCTGGCATCAGTCAGATTTTGGTTCAAATTCTGACTGTGTGGCTTACTAGCTCTGTGAACTTGAGTAAAACATGCATGAGCCTTAGTTTCTTCATATGTAAAATGAGGATCCCCATAGGACCTACTTCATGAGGTGGTTGTGAGGGCTAAAAGAATAAACACACATAAAGCACCCAGCTCAATGAATGGCGTGTGGTAAATTCTCAGTAGATATAGTGAAATTAACAAAATGGTAGAAGAATTATTACAGATGGAAGAATTCCATACAGGCCAGACATAGAAAAGATGAAGACTCTTATTTTATTATTCTTTTAGAAGAGATCCACTCCTAGCTGAGCCTAATTCTGGTCCAGAATCTTCTCTTAGATCCCTAAGAGGTCAGTACTTTTATTGTCCCAATCTTTTATTCCTTTAAGCAGGGGGTTTTCTTCAATTGACTACCAGAGCTGTTTAGGCATTTTCCGTCCAGGCTACACAGAGAAGATCTCTCCTGGTGTTCAAGGTCATATTCTTTTTGATATTTCACAGGTCCCTACATCAATTTGTCTTATCTAGAGGTATTTCTTCAATTTAATAAATATATACAATACACTTGGTGTGTGAAAACATGTTCTTACACATTAAAGAGGCACAACAATTTGAAAGAGAGAGTTTCTGGCCTTAGGAGCTACTGATGAGACAAATATATAAAACAGACGACCTTATTAAAGGAAATTAAGATAAGACATATTTAAAGTACATAATGTTGTGAGGCAACATAAGCTACGGTGTGGGGAGGGCATTTGAAATTAATCTTGAAGGATTAGTAACATTTTATCAGGCAAAATTGATGGGGAAGAGCTGCTTGGGAAGAAAGAATCTCACAAAGGGATGACTATAAGAAAACATCGACAAGCTTAGAGGAAAGTAGTAATTCAATTTGGATGTGTTAGGCTTATCAGAGTAGACAACTGAGAGCCATGAATGCTCTTGAGCATTGGAAGATGTGATCTGAGATAGGCAAAAGTAGTATTTAGTTTTATTTGACAATTAAACCATAGCCCACTCATTCAGCAGAATATATTGAACACTTATAATGTGCCAGGCAAGGGAAATCCTTTAATAAATAAATATTAATAGAAGTGTTTGTGATTGCATCTAAAATAATACCTGCTCAGGTGTGAAAGACTGGGGTTCATGTGGGCCTTGGGTCTCAAAAACATATTCTGTACCTTCCATGGGTCTTCAGTTACTAATAGCCAACATTTATTGGAAGTTTCTATATGTTAGAAATTATGCCACATGTTTTGCAAGAATACTTGGATTTACTTCTACACTGGCCCTATAAGGTTGACACTATTATCCCATTTTTCAACTAGAGAACCAAGGCTCCCAGCTGTAAAATGACCTGCTTGAGGTTATACACCCAGAAAATCATGGAGCCAGAATCAAACCCAGCTCAGTCTGGCTCAAGGTCTCAACCACTATGTCACATACCTTCTTTCAACCACTTCTCCAGCCCATGCAAACACCAAAACCCCTTAATTATAGAAAAGTAGAAAGGATGCAAGAATATATCACTCTCAGCTCCTTGTTTCTCTGCTGCAGACCTGTCCAGCATTGATGAGCTGGCATCAAGACCTCATCCTCACTCTCAGCACAGAGGAAGGTGTAAAGATATTTTTAAAGTTGGAAATAATTTCACACATTATCCAAATGTGCAAAAAAACTAAATGCCTAATACCTCTATTTAGCTGTTTGGCTAAGTGTGTTTTTCATAACCTCTTTACATAGGCTCCTCTATAAAAGGAATATCTGGGAAGCCCCAATTTGAACTTTTGTATGTACTTGTTAGTGCGCTACTTAGGGCTGGAAGGTGTTTAAATTGGTCCCCTGCTAGTTAACTATTTTTTTTACTTTCTTAGAAAAAAAAATCCCATGAAATATGGCTTGTTCCTGCATTGTTTTCATATGTTCCAATATTTCTATTATTTACTTCTGGTTTCTGGGTTACAGATGCTATTTAAGAACCAGTTTCTTTTTGTAAGGTTAGAGAAGGGTGTGAGCTGATATTTTAGCTAAGAACAGAACTTCTATTTTAATTCATTTTTACAGAGCATCTGGCCAAACTCCAATTCCTAATATTGTTTATCATGTTTTCTAAAATCATAGAGTTATTTTCCAAAAAGATTTTTTCAGTTGTTATAACCTCAAATCCTTTTCATTAGATTTTTATTCTTTATGGATTATCTTAAGCTCATTATATTACTGTTGACTTTACCACTTAACTTTAGGTCTAAACATACCAAACAGAGAAAATATTTCAAAGATTCTTATAATTAAAAAAAATGATTTGTCTAATTACAAACGTAAATAATTAAACTTGGGGACCATATTCTAGAATTTTCACAGCAGCCTTTTATATAATATTTAAATGTGAAGGACCTAGGTTGAAACTATGTGTGAAAAATATTTTTAAATAGAAACAAAATTATCTATGGCAACTCGACAAACTACAGCAATGAAAAGTGGATACTCTCTAACATTTTATAGTTCTGTTATTTTATTACTACTTATAGGTGAATCAGTGCTTTCCTGGCTATAGTGAAAAAAAGGCACACTTCTAACCTAAGCAGCATGAGTTAGAAAATGAGTTTATAACAATTCCTACTTTTGAGTGCTAGGAATAGACTCATAATTTTAAAATAATAGAAGAAAATATAATTTTTTATCTTACAGTTTAACAATGAGCAATTTCAATGAGATCTTACCTTTTCCACATAGAAAATACTTAAGGATATGTAAAGATAATACTATAGATATCAGTAAGTGAGAGAAATCTGGAATTCATTTGTAGCAATAATACTGCCTAAGGCTACATTTAACCATCCACTTGGAGTACCAGGGACTTAAACTTATCAGGGAGCAGGCCCGGAAACACTGAAATCAATAGCAGGATATCAGTGTTTTCTTTTTTCATAAATTTATGGGGAAAATGACTATCACTTGTGTCAGAAGTGTTTCATAATCAGAACTTTCTCTGTTCATAGATATGTAGGGAGGTACTCTAGCAAGCATTTTATTTTTATCCAAACATTTTCCTTTCTTTAGTTAGTTATTTAATTACTCTTGAAAATCTAAAGACTTCAATTTGCATGCATCCTTTAACTTTTGGGGAAGCCTGTTTTGAATATGGGTGCCATTCAATGCTGTGTATCTCATCTGGGACAAGTAGTAAGGAATCTCATAGGGAGTGAGCTCCATTCTCTCTCAAACCACAAAAGTTAATCTATCTGTCCCAGCATTCAGGGACAAATAAAATGTTTAGCTTTGTCTAACTGATAGATCTCATTGGATATGCAAATGTGTCCTGGGCCCTATGGAAATGGACTGCTATGACATCCCCAGCAAATCTCTGTGTGTTCCCCAAGCATGTGCCCTTAGAGCCTTGTGGTTTTAGCTAACATGCATTCTTGAGCAACTCTTTGGTATGAATATCTACCAACGTCCTGAGAACACCAAAATATGAATATAAGGATCAGAAGAGCTTTTGGTGACAATGAAATCAGAACAAGAAACTTTAGTAAGGTATAAATTATTTAATGTCATCAGGCAGGGAAAATTGGATCCATTCATACCTTATAGGGATGAACTGCCCATGAGAATGGAAATATTTGATGTCTATTGCATAGAGTTAAGAAAAGTATAAAATTTATTATCTAAAGAGGGACACTCCTGAAAGTAAAAGAGGCACTATTAATAGTTATGCCTGAATAGGGGTGAAGCAGAACAATCCTGTGCAAATCAGGAGGTATGATTTCCCTAGCTAAAACCTTCCATGTTCATCTTCACATTGGTAATAGCCTTGTGACCAGAACTGTACTGGGATGAAGACTGTCTAACTACCCTATCTGACTGTATATGTTGTTTCTTTATATGGATTAATTAATTCAAATGGGTTATACTGGCAGAACTAGAAAGAAGCTGGTTTGTTAAATAGATTAGCATCTATACCATAGTCCAAATTTATATTCAGAATGCAAACTACTTTCCTCATTTTCAAGTTCAGGAGGAAAAGTATCACATGATAGATATCAAATATTGACAAAGACAATTGATACCATAGGAAATTAGGAACATTTCTATACTGTGTATAAAAATAATATAAGGGCACTTGAATTATCAGTGTAATGGGTTATCATTGCACAGTTAAGAGTTAGGGCTTGTCACATTTATTGACTAATTTATCCTCTCATGTCTATAAGGCAGCTAGCTAGGGATTATCCCTATCATACAGACAAAGAAGGTAGGCTAACAGATCAAATGACTTGTGCAAAGTCACACTCTAGAACAAGAACCAATTGCTCTTATTCTTAGAACAGTGGTTCTCAAAGTGTATCAGTACCACATGGATTCTTATAGGAAATACAAATTCTTGGTACCGGCGAAGAGTTCTACACCAGAAACTCTAGGAGTAGAGCGAGCAATCTGTTTTAACAAGCCCTCCAGGTGATTCTGATGCACTTAAAATTCAAGAACCATTGATCCTGGGAAATAAGAAATATTTGCAAATACCCCCTCCCCTCCATATATTGGAAATATAATTGGGTCTCTCTTTTTTTCAGTTTTAACCATTTCTGATGAAATTTTTTCTAAATTGCTTTACATGCTTTCCTGTTTTCTTAAAGATAGGCTAGTGTACATTAATTAATTTTCATCATTTTGATGATACATTTCTAATTTTAAAATTGATAGTTTTTCATTTTAAAATGGCTTCTTCCTTTTCATTTTCATGTCTTCCTGTCACTTGTTCTATCAGAAAATTTGTTTTTCTAATGTTCTGTGAAGAAAATAGAAAATTAAGCTTCTGGAATTTTATTTTAAAATTCATCATAAATTTAAAAGCGATCATAAGACTTTTGAAGAAGTTTTGTGGAAGAATGGCTTCAGCAGTGTAGCTTCATAAAAATCCATCTCCGGGGCATTAACTGAAGAAAACTAAAAGAGCTTTCAGCAAAGGCAGATGGCAACAAACAATACATAGAATGGCAATTATTAGTATTTTCAAAGGAAGGAAGATGGTTTTATTCTACAAGATGTAAAGTAAAGATGTAAAATGCCTGACAGTGTCTTAAACATAACTGAGCTCTATATTTGTTGAAGGAAATCTGCCACTGTGTCCAAAGAAAAATAGAATAGTCATACTTAATCTTAAAATTGAGAAACAAGCAAGCAAATATCTGCCTTTCCCAGATACCACAATAAGTAACAGAAAAGCAGAATCATTTCAAAGAGGACTTAGCTAGTGGTTTGAAAGTTTTTCTTTTTTGAGCAATTGTGTCTTTATAGAAGGTAACCCTGGCTTCCTGCATGGAATAATGTTCTTAGAAAGAATATGTTACTCTTCAACACTCTTGCTGTGTGTAGGTATTATGGAAAGCACTGGCTTGAATGCCCATGGCCAGGTCACATTCTGGCTCTTTGGAAATAGAAAATACAAAGTAACACTAGCGATTTTATTTCAAGCTGCTTAAGAGTGGTATATAATCTTAGTTATGTAAAATGTATTTATTCATAGCCCATAAAATATGAGAAAAAATAGTGTGTCAGATGTATTTGGTCATCAATTTGGCAAAGATCACAAGTTGGTTTTCTGTGTTGTTTTTGTTTTGTAGAAAGACTTCTAATTTTTTTTTCTTTTCCATTCAGAAATGAAGCTTTTGGCTGGCTTGAATGTTTTTTTTGGCTAAGACTCACTGAGGAAAAAAAATACAAAAGAAAAGTCTGCAGAATCTTATTGATTAACCCCTATTTAGAAGGATTTTTTTTCTTGATTGCCTGTTATACTGTTTTACTTTCCTGTTGCTGGAAGAAAAGTATTTTGTCTTCTTGTGTTATATTTAATGTGGAGAATTAAAGTGCCAAATTAAAGCTATATATTGATAAAGCAGAGAGAAATCCTGTTTGATAAGAAAAACTCAAAGTTCATTTTCAACACAGGTAACAAATCTAAGAGTGCTTTTTATTTTTATAGTTTTGCCTTAAATGTATTCAGAGCAATACTGGTTCTAAAAAAATTTAGAGGGTAGTATATATATTTTTGAAAAGGTTGAACTCTCCTTACAAAAGGGAAGCAAACAGTTTCTGTCTTTCAGTGCAATTTAGGTAAAAAAGGCTAAATTATCACAAAGAGGATTCATTAGCTAAAAGTGAGGAATGGCCCCAACCATAACCAGAAGATACTTCTCTGAGACAGAAAGACCCATGGGAGGTTCCATAGTAAGGAAGTGGGTTTCACTACCATGCAGAACCTTGACAGGTGAGAGGATCTTTGATAACCTTTGATGAATTCAGACAGACTGACTTAAGCACTGTGGCCTTGAGAAGTTAAGAAGTTTATGAAAGTCACATAGCTGGGCAAAGTGCTCCATGGCCACATTTAGCACTAAATAGACCCCCAATTTTTAATGGCCCATGTAGATTTGGAAAATATGCATCTCAGTTCTGACTCTGATGAATTTAAGATAAGACATGCTTCCCCAAATTTCCAAGACAGCCTAAGTTCTCCAAACTCTCGGGAAGAGGATCTGATTCATTAGTCTCCCTTAAAAGTATAAAAATTTTTCTCAAACTTCCCTAATTCATGTCAATCACCTACTATAAATCTCTCTCACATGAATTATTCTGACTCCTAAGTCATACATTGAGGTAATGAATTCTATTTATCCCCTGTCTAGTTGGTAAAATGGTGCTGCTTATTTGAATGAAAATCATCCTTTTTAAGTCTTAAAGAATACCATCTGGTTCTGATATTGAAGAATTTGGTGAATATGTCCATGTTTACTCTAGACTTATAAGCTTTAATAACATTCCATCTGGAATACATTTCCCATACTGGAATACTCACTATTTTTAATATACCCCAATACTGAACCTCTTCTAGTCTTTTGGTTACTCAGAGGCTTTTCTTAGAACACTCTCATATTACAGATTTGAGTGTAGAAATAGATCCCAAATCATAGTCATGCATGTGGGATCATGTCATAAAATGGGGTGTTCTCATCAAGACTGTTTTGTTACAGGAGACAGAAACTCACTCAAGGTAGCTTAGGTAAAGAGGCATTTTTATATATGGATACAACAATGTCAAGCATGGTCTCAGAGAAACTAGAATGACAATTTCAGATCCTGAGGTCGCTTCCTCCAGCTCTCATTCTGATTCTAATATTGTCCACTGCATTCCTCTCTCTGCCTGTTCCTCCATCCCCAGCTCCTTCACCTCCTTGAGCATCTGTATCTTGAATATGCTCAGCATGGTCATCTACATAGCCTGTTCTGTACAATACATGTCAGTTTGGGAGTTCATCACTGAAGGGCCTAAGTCTTTGAGCCACTTTGTTCAAATTCTTGAGAAAAATAATCTGACTGACCTCTGCCCGATGAATGGATTAGCTCATTTTTGATTAGGGCTTCAACCCTAACAAATTAATCATGGCAAGACATGGAAATGAGTCACCTGATAAGTAGGGCTGCTACTTCCAGGAGCCAAGGGGGAGGCCAATACTGTAGAAGGTGCTACGTATTCAAGCAGGCAAAGAAACATGTGTAGCACATGGCAGGACAAGAATTAGCACTTGATTTCAATCATTTTGGGGATGACATCCTATATTCCAGAAACTGTGCCACCACTTCTGTTTGATCTGTTTATCAAGAATTATTTTTTCTTCATTGCACTGAGGCACCATGATAGGCCTTTTCTCTCAAAGGGCAGTGAGATAGCAAATATTGTCACTGTTGATTTTGTAGGTTTTCAAATGACAATTGGTGTGGAATAAAAATCACCTGGGTGGAAAATGCTTACTCTGATATTACAGAACCTGAAAAATTTAAGTGTATCACACATACACACATAAAATAGCCATTTTTTCAAGTGCATACCATTTAGCATCCCCTATTGCTTTAAAGTGTCTACATTTCAAACAGTAACATACCATACCTGGTAAACAGCTGCTCCTTGGATAACCAGCTCTAATTCCTTATTAGAATAAAAGATGGCACAGCCAATCCTTCTGCTGTATTACTCACATCTAAAATTCCTAATGTGTCTCTTATTAAAAGGCCATATGTTAGGTTTTGCCAACAAACTAGCACAGAGGCTTGGCTGAAATACATTGTCACAAATAAATCAGTATGTTCTACTTTAAGAGTCCTGGATACCAGCTCTGTTGGAACTAACAGATTTAGTTTGTACATACACATGCTCCCAGAAATTTCTTCCCTACACATATAAGTCTCCACTGTGAACCTCTTTTTATTACCTTTGCCTGCCAAGTGAAAAGCAGTCAATCAAAACCACTTGGCAATGTGTCAGTTTGTGGAATCATGTAGGACTATAAAGGTATGAGTGTTTACTGTTTTCAAGAATTGAGGCAGTAAAAACAAGGCTGGTGTACAGTGACCTCACCAAAAGACATAAAACTTCAGATTGCTAACCAGGGTAAAATGCTGTGTTGTTATTTGGCCTTTGGCCAGATTCTCTAATAAATGTCATTACATGACAAGGAACAATACATTTATATTGTGATGTAAAACTTAGCTTGGGAGCAACTAAGAGCTACCAAATCAGTTATCAATTCCCCAGAAAACATCAAATCCAGGAGAGTTGTAGGAAAAAAATTACTTCAGATATCACCAAATAGTTCCAGAATGGTCTGAGCTCAACAGGTCTAGTTTGAAGTGGAGCTTTTCAGTTCATGTATGTGTGGCCAGCTCATGTGTAGGGACAGAACTCAACAAAAAAACATGGTTTCAGTGCAAAGTAATTTTTATATACCCTGAGTACAAGAAAAAGAAACCCAGATTCAAGCAGCAGAGGAGTGCTTGTGAATTTTGTGGTGGGGAAGGTCTGTTCTTTGAAGAGACTAGAAGTTAGGCCTCTTCCACAGGGGACAGATATGAGATACAAACACACAGTTCAACTGCTCACTTTGACATGGCAATATAGCCCTGAACACTTCCTGAGCTCCAAAGCTATATGCGTCTTGGACTCAGTCTATTCCCATGTGCTAAATTCTTGGTCTGAACGCTCACGTTACCATCCCTTTTTGCTATTCATTTTTCTGATTTTTAATTTTCATTATGAAATTATGCAACTTTAGTAAGAAAGCAACTAGGGATTGCCCTCTGAAAATTAACTTCTCTAATTTCTAACATGAAATATGTTTGCTGTAGTCTGGACTCAGGAGAGTCAGAGTCTGTTTACCTCCTGGAGTGAATGAAAGACTCTCTCTCCCTTTTTAACCCCAGGAAGAAGGGCTGGGGCTGACTTACCCAGCTGACCAGGACATGCAGAGGTAAATTCCGGACTTCATGGCTAACAGTCACCAGGCCACTGGATACAGCTGAAACTCTGGAGAAACTTCCAAACTGGGAAGCCTTCTGCAAGTGCACTTTAGAAGGGCTATGCCTCTCCTTTAAAGCGACTGCAGCTGGCCCTGCATAGCCTGGGTTCCGCATCCATGGACTCAACCAACCACAGATCCAAAATATTTGAAAAAAAACTGCGTCCATACTGAACATGTACAGACATTTTTTCTTGACATTATTCCCTAAACAATATAGTATAACAACCATTTACATATCATTTATATTGTATTAGGAATTAAAAGTAATTTAGAGATGATTTAAAGTATACTGGAGGATGTGCATAAGTTACATGCAAATACTATTTTATACTATATTTTGTCAGGGACTTGAGCATTGTCAGATTTCAGTATCCATGGGAGGTCATGGGACTAATCTCCCATAAATAATAGAGATGACTGTGTATTTAACTCCTTAGAATGTACCAGACATTTTTCACATCTGATTTTATCTAATTCTCACAACCACATAAGAGGGTAATATTACATTTTATGAGATTTTTAAAAATTATATAAATGCTGTATGTTTTTGGTAAAAACATAAACAATAAAGAAAAATATAATGTGAAAAGTAAATACTACTACCCCTTGTCACACATACATGGACACTAGGTACTAGGTAACCACTAGTACCAATGCTTTGGATATCTTCCAGAAAGCTTCTACGCATCTGTCTTTGTGTATATGCCCTTCTGAAACACATTTCATTTCACATAATATCTCAAACATTTCCCTATGTCTAATTAATTTGAATTTCTCACATCTAATTCACTGGCATTCTCTTTAGTGGCTATACAGTAACCCACTGCATAGAAGTTGTATCATTTATTTAACCAGTTTTCTGAACATTTAGTTTCTAGGTTTTTGCTATTACTAATAATGCTGGAAAGAATACCTTTGTATCCGTTAGAATGCACTACTTGCAGGTGATATTGCTTGGTTAAAATTAGAAACATTTTAAATTTTGATAGACATCACTAAATTTCTGACATGAGGTTTTTAGTCCCATTTTATTTGGTGGGGAAACTGAGTCTCAAGAGATCAAGATACATTTCAGAGGTCACAAAAGCTGGCAAACAAAGTTGCAAAGCAAGATTATGAAATCAAGCTTATCTGGCTCTCTAAGTTTCACCACTTCAACCCCTCTCACCTGACTTCCTAAAACCTCAAAGGGACTCAGCCTAATAAGTAGTCCTTAAATTTTTGGAAGAAGTAGAGTCAGTTTGGTACTGGCATGGACAATGGAAAATTTATTCAGGGTGAGACAAACTATTGACCAATACCTCCTTATCTGGGAAATGAGATTCCAAAAATGTTTAAATATATCATTTATTCACTCATTTATAAAACAATATTCAAGCACTTCTTCTCTGCCAGGCATGGTACTAGGCTAGGGAGACCAACGGTGAACAAGATTGACAGGTTTCTGCATTTTAGTGGTAAAGAAAGATATTAACCAAATCATCATAAAATGAATGTAAAATTATAATCTGTAAGTACAAACATGTCCATGATATATAAGCTTGTAACAGGATTTGACATAGGCAGGGGCACAGGTTAGGATTCCTGGAGGTAATGCTGATTGAGCTGAAATTCGTATGAGGGATGTGAGTGACTAGAGGAAGAAAGTGGAAAACCACATTGCATTCCAGGCAGAGGAACAGTGTGTATAAAGGTCCATGTGGGAGGAAATAGTGCAAGTTCCAGGGACTGAACAGTACAAGTTCCCTGTAGTTGTAAGACAGGAATGGAGAAAATTTAAGCAGGATCCAGGCTCTGTAGGGTCTTGTTAGTCTAGGAAAGGAGTATTATCTTTAGCAAAGTGCGAGCCATCAAAAGGTTTTCAGGCAGGTGTAAATCAGTGCGGCAACAGAGTGGGAAATGATTACTTAGCTCCCAGTAGCAAAACTCATCAGTATATGAAATGTACATGTGATTGAAAGCAACTTCTTTAAGAAGAAACTCCACATGCCTAAGAACCACATCTGTTGCTTGCTCTCTCTCTCTTTTTTCCTTTCTCTCTCCCTCTCTCCCCACCCCCAGCTATGTATGAAGACAACAAAAAGCAATTTACTTAAGTGATGTTAAATCTGAAGATGCAGTGAAAATTATCACCACCATTATCAGGGGACAGCAATAGATATGAAGAGTTAAACTGGAGAGCTTTCAAAGTCAACTTAGCAGCAAATTCTGATATCAATTTAAAATTAACCAACTGCATAAGCAGTACAAGCAGCCACTTGGGAAAGCACAGTTTAGGAAGAATCCATTAGACTAAAAGGGTGTGGCAGCTGCCTCAGAAAAGAGACCCTGTCACTAGCCCCACAATCTTAGCTTCTCTATGTATTCTAAGCATCAGGGCTCCACTGCAAAGTGAAGTCCCAAAGGCAGACAAAATAACATAACTTCTTGGTTAAACCCATCTATACCAGACCTTTTAACATCTGAAAGTATAATCCAGATATAAACGATGTACTCATACATCTGGAATGCCAGCTTCTGTACCAAAGAATATGTGATCTCAATACCTAGTAATATAGGGCCTCCAATGCAAATCCCAAGTCTAGGTCACTTTGGGTACCACAGGAGTGGTCCTCTGCAACTCTCCCTACCCCCTCCAATAATTCCTAAAGAAGATGATCCAGTGACTGGAAAATGTTGGTAAAGGTTTAGAGTTGCCCTAAAGTAGAATAATCCAGAGTTATACATGAGATAAATTCAATTAGGTTTAGAGTTGCCCTAAAGTAGAACAATCCAGAGTTATACATGAGATAAATTCAATTTGCATGGCCCTCAAGGTTTATATTACATGCTTCGGTACAACACTCAAGGCCCTTACTAGATAGTTTCAGCTGTGATTACAACTACATGTGTGCCATAATTTTCCACCCCTTCATCTCTGCCAAACCTCATGCCCCAGTCACAGGGATGTTTCACCTTATCCCAATGTCACTATATTGCACCTCTCAATTGATGTTGCTTTCTCCACATGAAATACCCTTCCTCACTGTTGAACTCCAACTTATCTTTTAAAACCAACCTCTAATGTCTGGTCAGGAAGCAATTTGACATTTTATGAGAACCAGCTGTAAACCAGGCATTTGGAACAAAAAGATGAGTAAATCACAATTTTTGTCCCTAAGAAGGTCATATTATCATGTGTCTTTACATTTCTAGTGCATAACAGATTGCTTCAAGTAAGTAATGTTCAACAAAGTAAATTGTATTCATCAAGACAAGAATAATAAATTGAGTGTACTACCACCCAAAAAGAGGGCAAGAACACCTGAAGTGCTAGTAGGTACCATGCTGTTACAAACACAGGGTAACAGGGTATATACAGTATCCTCAAGGACTTAGGATGCCCTGACACCCATGGAAGAAAATATCGTGTTACAGAATTCAATCATTCATTTATTTATTTACTATTTCAATTTGTGATGTGCAAGATATTATCCCAGGCACTATAAGCCATAAGGGTGATGGACAAGTCTCTATCTCAACCTAAAGTCAAGCAAATGGATAAGACATAGATACAAATATACGAGGGCTGTCCAGAAAGTATCCAGCAATTGTATCCATTGTATCCGTGGCTGGATACTTTCTAGACAGCCCTCTGTGTGTGTGTGTGTGTATGTGTGTGTATTCCTATATTAAATATAACAGGAATAAATATCAAACAATTTAAAAAGAAAATTCTGTGAGAGTTCAAAGGAGAGAGATTTGAGATTTCTTCTACATAATGGAGACATCATACTATCTACACATTCACCTCATTATCACTGTGTAATCTGATACTGAATGCCCAGCGGAAAATACCATCAAGTGCTCATTCAGTGGTCCCTGGGCTTATCCAATTGCGGCTAGGATATCTATCAACATCAATAGTTGGGCACCTCCTGAGAAAGTCCATTTCAATTTCAGATGGCTATAAATATTAGTAACTTCTTTTGTTCATTGAACCAAAATATATTTTCCTGAAAAGTCTATCCATTAATCCTATGTCTTCCTCTGGCAATTTTCAGAGTTAATTTATTTCCTCTTCAAATCCGTGATTTGAAAAAATTAAATAGGTGAAATTTTCCTTAAGCCTTCTCTTCTATTGTTTATTTCTGTTGAGTTCTTTTTGGATCTGTGTCCTTATTCAAGATATGAACTAACCTGTCCAGCTTCTAATATCCTTAAATTTTATTAGTAACCTATTAAGCTTCTCTGAGAATTTATTAATAAATATATTGAACCAGAATAAAGTTTCCATCAAGTTGGCATTAATTAATGACATTGTTACAGTTAATTATTCAAATAGCTAAAAATCTACCAAACAAGATTATCACTCAGCTCACAGCCCTCCTGCTCATTATCATAGGTAATTCTGACACACATATTGCTAAAGTTCAAAGACATAAAACCTATGTAATCTCAGTCAAGTAACTCATTCAAAAAAAAAGTGAAGTTTGACTGTATGGCTTGATCATAGTGAATCTATCTGAATCTTAGTGATCAACTTTTCCTTTTCTAAAAACCAATTTTGTAAATAATCTGCCCCATATTATGCCAGAATCAATTTCAGTTACTTATATAGAGATGAGAGAATCTAAATTCTTTCCAGACTTTTTCTTAGAAGCTGAAAGATTACCAATTTCTGTGTGCTAGCAACTCTCCTATATTCTTTGAGTTCTATACAATGAATTTAGAACTTTTCTAAACCAGCTAGTTTTTTTTTAATGATAATGATATTTTTTAAAGTCTTAGCCTATAGCTGCATCCACTTAAAAAGCAATTCCTAACCTGCAGAGAAAATACATACACATTGTATTTATAATAATAATATATAATACATAATAAATGAACATTGTTAAATACAATTTTCTAATTAACAACGGCAAAGGTCTTCAACAAAAGATTTGAAAAGGAAAATATGCTAAAATATGCTTATCTTTGCTTTGAAGAAATGAAGCATATTAAACAGAAACTCAGAAACATATATGGGTTCCTAGGAGACCTTTCTTATGACACAAATATATTTAATAAAATTAATTAATTAATTAGTGTGTGCAATGGACTGAACGCTTACTTCAAGTTTCACATGCTGGAATCCTAACTCCTAAGGTGATAGCATTAGGAGGTGGGGCCTTTGGGAGGTAATTAAGTCATGATGGTAGAGTCATCATGGATAAGATTAGTGCCCTTATAAAAGAGACCCCAGAGGGCTAGCTAGCCCCTTCCACCACATGAGGGCTCAGCAAGAAGGCACCATCTATGTGAAAGGGGGCTTCCCCCAGACACTAAATTTGCCAGCGCCTCTAAACGCTGAAGCTTCCCAGCCTCCAGAACTGTGAGAAATAAATTTCTGTTGTTTATAAGCTACTAAGTTTACAGTATTTTGTTATAACAGCCCAGATGGACTAAAACAGTATATATTCCCTTTCACATGACTGCAAAATCAAAGTTCTCCCTTCCTATTTTCATCACCAACACTAAATTTATGGGTATTCAGCAGCAGGGGGGGCAGAGAGGAGGTAGGGAATGGGAAGTAGGGGCATAGCTAAAACTGTCAAACAGTTTTCATGGATTATTTCCAAACTGGATAATTCCACTGGGCTGGATTCTGCCCACTTCAACCCTCCCTATAATTTCAACCATATGTGGTCCTCTTCAGTTCTATTCTCAGGATAAACATGATGGTGAAATAGGGTTTGGATTTTACTTGAGAGGCTGCATACTTCAGTGACAAGTAAACTCATTCTTCTAAGTACCCTGTAATAGAGTTCACGGAAGTATAGGAAGCCCTGTAGGGGGAAAATAAAATGAAAGTAAATTTGTTCTTATATATCTAATAACTTTCTCAGTTACAACAAAATGTAAAATATTACACTGCCTGGGAAAAAATTCTCAAGCACAAATGCAAATTAGTCTGATGTCTGAAAATAATCACTATCTGCTAAATCTCTTAGCAGTAAATATCCATTGCTAGACAATGACAACTTCTTATTAAAGAGAAGAGGATGTAGACAAGGCTGAAGAGACTTTTAGGATGGAACATGCTGCCAGGAAAGAATCTGCCTGGTGCTCAAGCTCTAGAAGTAAGTGGACACACATTTCCCTGACTCCTCAGTGATTCTAAGGATGATGCTAATGATATCTGAACTAAGAAGGAACTGAAATCCAGAACTTGCCACTGAAAATGTTAACTCTTCCCATATGTGCCCAAACCTGTCACATTTAGAAGCAGGTCTAGATGAAGGCAAATGCACACCTTCCCAAAACCACAAAATGCAGTTTACCCTTTGTCTTTCAGCAGCACCTCTTTTGCTATTTGCACACCCCATAATCCCTCTCTCCTCTGGCCCATGTTTCCTTATGCTTGCTTCTTTTTATCCAAAGATACCATTTGCAGGATGAGCAAGTAGAGGAGAATTATCAAAACCTGCTCCTAATCAAAACACCCTTTCCCTCAGGGCCACTGATTTCAGCAATGTAGCCAAAGAAAAACAATTAAATGAGCTAACTATATTTAATCCAGAGCTAGGTATGAATGATTATTTGAATGTATTCTTCAGTATAGTATTTGCACTATGTTTGTAAACCAACATCTTTTTATCCATCAATTCTACTTCTGAGGATTTTTCACTAGAAAATAATTACATGTGCAGTATGAAACAGTAATTTCTTTCTTGAAACACTGTTTTTATAACAACAAATTTAAAAATGAAAGTAACCTAAAAGAAAACAAAGAAGAAATTAGTAAATTATGTTGTATTCTATATTGCCATTAAAATTATGTCTGTAGAAATGTACATCTTATGGGGTAAGAAATTTCATGATGCATAGTAGGGTCCCATACTTTTAAAAGTATATATTTATAGTATAGATATTCATTTGTGTATGTGTGTAAGTCATAGTGCTAAGCACCTGGTAAACAAGAACACAATGGCCTCCACTCATATGGAACAGTGTGGTATCAAATGTAGATATTAACCAAAGTCAACAGACAAAAATTTCTGTCCTCATGAAGTTTATATTTTATTCTTAATTTTATCTTTTTGCCTGGTTCATACTACTTGTGATATTAAAATAATAATTTTAAACTCTTTCATAAATATAAAGATAAGCCTGAGCAAGAGCAAGACCCTGTCCCTACAAAAAACAGAAAAATTAGCTGGGCATGGTGGCATACACCTGTAGTCCCAGCTACTCAGGAACGTGAGGCAGTAGTCCTAGCTACTCAGGAAGATGAGTCCAAGAGTTTGAGGTTGCAGTGAGCTATGATGACACCATTGCACTCTAGCCCGGGCAACACAGTGAGACCCTGTCTCAAAATAAATTGGAACTAACTGATGAGCACACATGTGCACAGAAGGAAGTATAACTCAATGGAAATCAAACAGGGTGTGGGGAGGAGACAGGTAAAACCTACCTAACGGGTACAGTGAACACTACCTGGGTGACAGGCACGCTTACAACCCTGACTCAAGCATTATAAAAGCAATTCATGTAACCAAAACCATTTGTACCCCAATGATATTAATATTTTGAAATTCAAAATAAATAAATAAATAAATATTCTCTATTTCCCCAGATTGCTTGACACACAATCAATTAAAGGGCAGAATTTAGGTGGTTGCCAGGTGCTGGGGGGTACAGTGGTGAGGGAAATGAGAATATGTTGATTAGTGGATACAAACTTTCAATTATAAAATGAATAAGTTCTGGGGCTATAATATATAGCATGGCAATTATAGTTAATATTACTGTATTGTTTACTTGAAATTGTGAACAGACTAGATTTTGTGTCCCCACCACACACACATACACACACCCCCATGGTAACTAATTAGGGTGATGGATGAGTTAATTAGTTTGATTGTGGTAATTATTTCACAATGTAGGCATATGTCGAATCACCATGTTATACAACTTAAATATATACAATTTTTATTTGTAAATTATAATTCCAGAAAGCTGGAAAAAATACAGAATTTAGGAAATTTAGAGGTGGTATCTGTGGACAGGAATACCATAAATCCTACTGTCAGAGACTGTTCTCATAAAATTCTCATACTTATGGTGGCCACCTCAACATAAACAAGTATAAACTACTCCTGCTCTATAATGCTTATTTCTAGAACCATGAAGCCATGTGACTTCCTTCTGTGAATTTCTCAGTTTTGCTTGTAAATCCACTACATAAACTTTGGGCAAAAGTTATTTATGAAACAAATAGACTAAGTAAGATTTCTCAGTCTTATTAAAGAAATGAACTAAGGAGGTTTTACTAAAGGAAAGGGTCAGAACATCTATGAAAAGGTTAGAGCAGAAATCAATTAAACATTTCTGACCATAGACACAATTATAAATAGAAAATCCTCAGAGAGTTAATGCCAGGGTGTTTGAACCAATTAAACCACCAAGATGAGGGGAGACAACATTGATTAATGTTCTACATAAAAATCAAGTATATTTAGGTCTGTTGAAAAAGAAAAGCAAACTACTTTGCTCAACAATACCCTTATTTTGAAGTAACTTTTGTCATAGAGTAGACAAAGTGAAGGTGGAAGGAACAGCCCTCTATTTCTCCCATAGAGTTCAATTTCTCCAGAGGAAAATATGGAAGCAAGTAAAGAGGAAGAAAAATACATTAAACCTCTCTTCTTTTGTTATTTTCTGCCTCTGATGCTTAGCCTCTGTATTGCTGGTTGAACTAGATAATTACCTTCCTTTCATTGTTAGTTTATCAAAGAGAATTTATTTACTGCTCACGATTTGTCTGTTTGGAAAGATGAGCTCTTATGTAACTTAACTTTAAAATTAAATAATGCAGAACATGGGATAGAAAAAATGGTTCACTTTCATCAAACTTCTTTTCTTTTTAGAATATACCGTATTGACTTGCTGAAATTATCATGGTGGTTGCAGCTATAAACTAAAGGACCACATAAAAACACCGGCCTCTAAGCCACATTTACAAATGTTATAAAATTTACTGTCAACTGGGTGGTCAGATAATAGTGCTATTTTGTAATTCTCAGAACTTATATAAAGAAACATTTAGGGACTCATCATTTTTAATAATATGTGCACATTTTAAATAAATACATACATTTTGATATCATAGACTTAGATGGCTGACATAATAATGTAGAAATTAAACTCTCCTTAGTCACTTGAGAATTTCAAAACATTCATTATTGATGTGATGGGAGAGACTATTTTATAAAAATTACATCAGGGGAAGAAGTTGTCTTTTCAAAGCATCATTTAGTAGAGGACTAAGTGGTGAGTTACACTAAATATGTCCTACGTTTTTACAAAGATACGAAAAATTAAAAGCAAATTACATTTGGCAAAAACACATTGATTTTAGTTTAACCTGCTAAAGCAAGTGTATCTTCCAACTCAGAAAATCTGCTTTTATTAAAATACATTTTCTCTCATTATTGGAGAAAGGTACTAAACTTAATAACCCAGTGCAAAATAAAACATACTGAAACTAAGCACGTTATTTATAAATACTATACTACAAGATTATGTTTCTACACACTGAAGTCCCTAAACAGAAAAATGTTTCTTATTTCTTTTTCATTTCCAACTTGCTTTTATCCTCTTTCCTCTTAGTATAAATTTTAGTATACATAATTCCCTCTTCTCCAAGTTGAAATTACTCTTATATATTTTAATTTATACCAACTTTTAATAATCTTTTAATAACCCATGTGCATTATTCCCACCTCTCCCAAAGTCAACTTCCCTACACAAACACTGGATTGTTAGAATAGATATGACTGAATAATAATTTTTACTTTCTAATGAATGTGAGCCATTTTATTACTCAACCATGCCATACCATGAATAAACTGCTATTGATCCAGATACACATATTTATCTATAGCTCCACATCTCTTAGTAAAAGGTAACTGTTGTCACTAATGCTGGTGTAACACAGTATGATTTTCTGCATTTTTTAAGCTTTTGTGACTTCTCTGCTGATTTTTCCCTCAGCCTTTTAACTGGCCTTTCTGTCTTTGTTTCTTTTCCTGGCTAACTCTTTAAAACACACTCTTCAAAATTACATTAAGTTTTTATTGCTTTGTAACAAATTGATACAAACCTAGTGACTTAAAACAACACCCATTTATAATCTCATAGTTTCTGTAGGTCAGAAATGACATGGGTTTGACTGGGTTCTCTGTTCCAGGTCTCCCAAGACCAAAATCAAGGTGGCAGCCAGGCTGTGCTCTTATCCAGAGGCCCTCTGATAAAGAATCCACTTCCAAGCCCTTTCAGGTTGTTGACAGAATTTAGTTCCTTGTGGTTGGAGGACTGATGTCCCTGTTTCCTGGCTGGTTGTCAGCCAGGGGTCTCTTTCAGCTCCTTAAGGCTGTTTACATTCCTTCTTATGTTGACCATCTTCACCCAAGCAACAGCACATTGAATTCTTCTTGTACTTCAAATCCTTCTGACTTCTTCTTTTGCCTTCCTCTTCTGCCCACCTCTTCTGCCGGGAGCTGCTGAAAGTTCCCTGATTTTAAGGGCTTATGTAATTCAATCAGGCCCTACCAGATAATCTCCCTATTTTAAGGTCAACTATTCCATATAACATAACACAATCATGGGCGTGAGATGTAATCACATTCATGGGATCAGGACGGGTGGAATCTTGGGGGTCATTCCTAGAAATTCTGCCTGCCATAAAAATCCAACTCACTCCCTACAGAAAACCTTAGGTACCTTACTTCTTCCTCCAATCCTTCCCTTCCTCCGTATCTGAATAGATGCCCCTACTTTACGTCTGCAGGATCCCACTGTGTACATCACACTACAGTATATTGCCTGTTTGCTTGTTTGTTACTCTAAGAAGACCCCTTAATGATGTAACCCCTGAGTTTAGGCTGGTGCCAAGCAACGTAATAGATGTTCACCTAATAAATGCATGTTGAACAATTTAACTGTATGTGCCTTTAAAATCAAAGAAAAAATAATTTCTGTTCAATGTAAACTATACTACTGAAGTGTACTCATTACTAATTTTTGAAAATGAGTAATCTGCATTCATAGATAAAATTCTCAGCTAATGATACTACTCATTTTATTAGAATTTTACATTGACTAAAAATAATTTGAAAATATTTCCAAAATGTATTAAGCATACATTGCTACTGTGCTAACTACTTCATTTCATTTAATCAAAACAATTCCATTTTACAGATGAGGAAACGGAGACTTTAAAAGTCAAGTTAAATTAACTTGCCCAAGGTCAAGTGACTACAAAGTAGTGAAGCCACCATAGTCTCTGAACATTCTGGCTGCCGAGTCCTTATGATATCTTCCTTCCTTCCACCTTCTTTCTCTCTTTCCTTCCTGCACTCCCTCCCGTCTTCCTTAGTTATTTATTGAACACTTACTATGTGCTAGGCACCACGCTTACCATTTTCATTAAATAAACTTGGGTCTCAAAATACTGTTAGAAATAATATCTTTATCATGTGTATTCATAGCACTTACCACATACACACACACACAAAATATCAAGCCATTATTTCTAAAATAATAACAATATTATATATTGGTATTTATATTTAACATGCATTTAAAACCACCCATCATTAATCTTGCTTTTATATAAATGCTGTATATTTGTGAAGACATGTGAACTATAAAGAAAATATACTTCATAATGTGCTAGTCATTAGCAACTTTCTGTGGGAAAAAGCAATGAGAAAATTTAAACAAGGAAATTCCATCTTGCCCAACTGTGATCTCATCATAGTTGAGGACGTTGTGTATGAACCACAGATGGTAGGAATGAAGAAGCCACACATGTTTACAGTGACTTTAACTTCACCCAAGCAAGGATCTGTGCTCTAGAGCAACTTTTTGTTACAAAACACAATGTCATACTCAAATACATGACCTCTTACTGCTGGGCCTCCAGTGAAACATTTAAAACCAGCCACAGTCATGAATACAGCAGATACTATGTTTACCTAGCTAGGAAATATATGCCTTCCAAAATTTCACAAAATTATATTGTTAAATTATATTTAGCAATATAAGTATAATATCATAGTTCATTTATAATACAAAACATATAAATATGAATTATTGCCATTCCTAAAATGGCCCTTGAAATGTACAAGTGCTAAAACCATAGTGAATTATGAGATTTTAATCACATATAAGACCTAATATTTAGAGGAAGGAGGGACCTGAAAGAAAAGAAAAATTTATCATCCCTGTAGAGAAACTCGAAAGCAATCTTTGGTAATTATTTTACAAAAAGAAATCCAAGTGTTAAAAGAATTAGATTTCCATTTTTCTTGCTATACCTTTGCCATCTATAATCAGTTCTGAATCCAAATGACTGCACAGGAGTGTTTATGAGGGGTGAAGAGAGAACCAATTTATGTAAATAATAAATCATGTTTATAAAGGCCATCTGTGCGAGCCCAGAGCTAAGGCCAGAAACAGAAGTACCAATTTATACCACAGGAAAATTATTCCTAACTCAAAAAAGAACTGTTTGTGGGCACAGGCATTTTATTTATGTAAATATAAATAGGAACAACGTGTTGCATTCTCAAAATAGATAGTGAATTCTAGTGTATGAAAATTCCAACAATCCAACATCCTCACGATGTTCTTTTCCAGTCACCTCTAGCTCCCCTGTTTTGTAATCATCCACTTGCATATTTATTATTAAAAGACAAAAGGTGATAAATTTTGCTTTCCTTCTTTCCCAGGCATTTTTCCCCCACACCAAACTTTAAATGAATAAGCATAGAATTTTAATTTTTAAGTACTTGTTTATCATGCAAATACATATTCACCTCGTTGCCACATCAGATTTGAGCTTTCTGCTGCCATCGTCATGTGATTTTAATTTCTATCATTGATTAAATATCAGACAGAATCTCTTGAGTGTGTGGGTCATCCCAACAATGCAAGCAAGCCTGTAGTGCCCCAGGAGTTAACCTGAAAAGTAAGTCTCAGTTTTATTAGGTAATGACTATTAACATATTTTGGGTCCCTCTAAAGAAAAAAAACTATTAAGATGTTATGAAGATACGTGTAATTTCATATGCAAAACAAATGAGCCATTCTCTTCTCTCATGTAAACTCAGGGAATATTTCCAGGTCTAACTTTTTTATGTCTATAAAAGAAGGTAGCACATCTGTGATTTAGTAACAGATTGTGTAAAAGATATGCATACAAATGTACGCATACATCCACACACAATTCTACATAGTCAAAACTGAATATCTTCAGTTGATATTAAATTTTAACTATCACCCACTACCTCTTAAATTTGACTATCTGCACAGGACATCATTTTCTTGTTTTTCATTTAATGACAATAAAAGCTAAAGTGGCCTGAATTTATTTTTTGTCTTATAAGATAGAAAATGACAATGATTTTATTCTTATGTATACAAGTTGTGAGCCTAGAAGCATTCTAAGGAACAAGAGGGAACTTATATTACAGTAATCTGATATTCCGCAAAGACATTTGACTACCAAATATATTTTTTAAAATCCCCTTGAAAAGTAATGCTGAAATAGCTGAAATCCACACACATACCATTTGAATAAGTTATTTAACCCTTTTGTAATTTCTACTTTTCCATCCACATCTTATCTGCGAAGCCTTCTGTAACATTCTCAGGAAGTTAGCTTTCCTTAGTCCCTGTAGAGTTTTGAAAATGACGATGATGACAATGGTCATAAGAAGAGTTACACAGTGCTTGCTAGGTATTGTTTTAAGCACTTTATATACATTAATTCATGAAATCCTCACATCAACCTCCTGAAATGGTTATATTCATTTATTTTTGTATGAAGAAATCTAGGCACAGCAAAGTTAAATAACTTGCTTAAGGTCACAGAGCAGTAAGTGGAAGACCTATTACTCAAATCCAGGCAATCTGGCTACAGAGTCCAAACACTTAACCTTTATACTGTGGAATCTCTCTTGATTTCCTGTTTATCAAATGGGAACAATAACATGTATCCATGGTATTACTTTCTAAATTATATAAGACAATTTCTGTAAAGACCTTAGTACTGTGCCCAGTGTATAGCAATGCTAAATGTTGTTATTGTTATCAAGTACAGTTATTTGTACCCAAGCCTTTGTTCTTTACAACTTTGCAAATTCCTTGAGGATGGGGCCTATATTCATTCATCTGCTCATTCATTCATCCCACAAATATTCAATGAACAGCTACTGTGGGCTGTAGGTACTATGCCAAGCCCTGCAAGCACTCATCTCTGAAGACCTAGCACTGGACAGAAGACTGGTACAGTTCTACCTCAGGACCTTTGCACTCACCATTCCTTCTGTCTGGAAAGCTCTTCCCCATATAATCTCAAGGCTTGCTTCCTCACTTTATTCTCCTTCTGCAAACGTTATGTCTTACAGAAACCTTCCCTGAGTACCTTACATAAAGTACTCCTTTCCGGGACTCTTTTCTTATTCTCCTTTAGGTTTTCTACATACACTTTTCACCATCATACTCAGTAGAAAGTAAGCTCCATATAGACAAAGATTTCTAATTCTACCGACAGAATCTAGAATAGTAGGCTCGTAAATGTGTTACATTCATGAAAGAAAGAGAAGGAAGGAAAGGAGGGAGGGAGGGAAAGAGGGAGAGTGGGAGAGGTAGAAAAAGAATTTTGATCAATGAATGTTTTGCAAATAAGACTACATTTTCCATCCCTTGTTGACCAAAATTCCTCTTACCATGAATAAAAGAATGCCAACATTCTTCCCCTCCCTCCCTCTTCCTCTCCCCCTGCAGAAATCCCTGAGAGCTCATCAAGGTCCCTTCCCAGCTTCTATTCAGGTGTCCTCCCTATAAACCTGTGTTTCTCACCATTTGAACTGCAACACCTGCTCTTGTTTCTCCAAGGAAAAAAGATGTACATGACCTCCATGGAGACCAGCTTTCCTTTTTGTTTCCAAAAGTGGTGAAGAGCTATAATTTAGCAGCATCTTAAGTGCTAGCTGTAATCACTTCCAATTTATCATTCAACTACCACAGACTAATTTATGATTAAAGAAAAAGCTCTCCTTATTTTTCAATTATTAAAAATATGTATTTGTGGATTCCTTCTTCAAACATGACACCATTAATTAGCAGAAAATATGCTTTCAGTTTCTTTTCTAATAAGAATAATGCATTTACACTAAACTAACCCTTTCCCTCCTGGAACCACTTTAATCATTTGCGGTAGTTCTTTTTTTTGTTTTCATATTAAATTTTTTTTCCTTTTATTTCAGAATATTATGGGGGTACAACACTTTGGTTATATATATTGCCCATGCACTGCCCATGTCAGAGCTACAATCGTGGACATCCCCCAAACTGTGCGCCCCACACCCATTCAGTGAGAGTTTTCCCATCCCCTCCACCCCCCTCCCGCCTGCCCAACCCCTGATGAATATTATTGCCCTGTGTGATGTAACTGTTGATCAGTTAGTACCAATTTGATGGTGAGTACCAGTGGTGCTTGTTTTTCCATTCTTGTGACACTTCGCTTTGAAGAATGGGCTCTAGCTCCATCCAGGATAATACCAGATGTGTTAATTCATCACTGCTTTTCATCACTGAGTAATACTCCATGGTATACATATACCACATTTTATTAATCCACTTGGGTATTGATGGGCACCTGGGTTGTTTCCACATCTCTGCAATTGTGAATTGCGCTGCTATAGACATTCGCGTGCAGATGTCTTTATTACAGAATGTCTTGTTTTCCTTCGGGTGGATGCCCAGGAGTGGATTGCTGGGTTGAATGGGAGCTCTGATTGGCGTTAGACGACTGGCAATCGCTCTGATTGTCCTCCTCCTGGGAGCAGGGTAGGGTTGCCCTCTCTGACCCATGAGGTTAAATGCCGCCCTGTGACTTGCTGTAACCAGGGAAATGAGTGCAGAAGTGACATTTGTCACTTAGAGAAAGAAAATTTCAAAGAGCAAGCAGTAACCTTTCATTTCCCCTTCAGTGGTGATTTGTGTCAAGGTAAGTCTCCTTCAGTGTGGGATTCTATGTGAAAACAGTGGGCAGATGCCTCCTGTGGCCCCTGCCATCCACGGTGGACATGGAAAGTGATTGTAAAAACAAACCTTTGCTCTCTTAAGTCACTGATATCTGAGAGGTTTGTTTTTTTTTTTTTCTTTCTGCAGAAATACCTGGCCCATCCTGATTAATGAAGGATCGAGGTAGGATCTGCATCCATGCAAAGTAGCAGCTTACTCCTACTGCTGACTTCATTCCCTCGGTACCTTAAATGAGATATTTCAGTCATGATAAAAAAATATCATGGTACAAATACCACGGAAGAAACAAACTTCACATGGATTATGAAACCATGGTAGAACATTTTGTCCATCCCGAGGCTTGGTTATGAAGCTGCTAAGGAATCCATGTCACATATTGTACATGTTTGAAAAGGCTTTTGGGGGTCATAAGGCTAACATCCCATTCTTCCAACACCAGAAATAATTCCAGGTGCTTTAGGGTCCTCTAAAAAATTTTTGAACTCAGTTGTAAATTTTTAACTACAATATTACACTTTGGAAAAAGGTACAAATGTATTTTCTTCTTTTAATTTATATAAGAATAAAGAATCCCATCCTGAATGAGAACCATAGACCCTTTAGACCACTCTTTTGTCTCTAAATATCATGGATATATCTTCAAGATATTAGAAATTTCTCTTCAAATAACAGAGGAATAAAAACAACTCCCTGTTCTATGACTTATTATTTCAGTTTCTTAAAATGTTCCCTCTCTCTCTCTCTTCCTCCCCCCATCCTCCTCCTCTCTCTCCTTCATACACACACACACTCATACACACTTTAAGAAATACAACATTCAGGCCAACTACAGGTTCAGTTTAAGTCCTTTAAAAAATAAGCTCTATTTATGGAAATAATATTTTAAAAGAATCCTGAATTAATTTCAACCTAGTAACAACAATGACTTCTTCACCAGGCATGGCTGTTTAATACACTGCAAATTCTTCTAACATCTGCCCAGCAATGAGCAAGTCCAAATGAGTGGTTACTTCACATGAGATACTTCAGTTTTCTTTTGCAAAATCTCACTGCTAGAAAGATACGTATAACTATTGATTTTTTATTGAGAGAAAATTATTGCATGATGTGTTAAAAAGCGCTGAGGAAGAGGTTTTCAAACATTATATCAGAAGGAAAGTACGATTTGAAAAAGTCAAGACTCACTTCTATTGCTCTCAAGCAATTAAGTCCAGGAAAAGTAATAGGTATGAATAACCACTTTAATTGCCTTCAAGTTTAATGAAAATTGCACCTCAATGTGCCCAGAGAGAATATGAGGGCAATGGGAATTGTTCTTAGGAAATACTTCAGTCCCTTTTGAAAATGCAGAAAGAATGAAACAGCACTAGTCTAACATTTTGTATACTAATTTGTGTTTTGCTTCCATGCCTCATTAATGTCAATCTGCTCTTTGTGATAATTAACTATTCCTAGGAAAATGGCAAAATGCAGCAAGAATAATATTCCAAGAAAAGAAGACACGAATAAAAAATTAAACCCACGCTACTTTTTCAACTACTAGGAATAGTTTAAATTTATTATCAATCATGTCAATAACTGTTATAACAAGAAGGAAAATTAGGCAATGAACACTGTCTTTGTGGATACAATGTGGAACTACCTTTGTGGGCACACAGTTCATGCACATCATATTCTTTTACTTTTTTACCAGGTGGAAACTATAATGCTTCAGTTGAAAATATGATGTTTCATTCCAAACACTTCTCTGTTTCAAGCCTGGGCATCCCCATAAATGCCTGGGGACAGGGATCACAATGTAGGCTAGATGAGGTTGGCAATTCAGTGATTGGTATAAGGTCAATGTGTATCTGCACACTCTTAAACCAATAAGGGAATACATTTCTGCACACTTTACCAGAGAAAAGAAAAACATTTCAGACAGAAAACAGCTTTCGTCAGTTGGCCAACACTAGTCAAAACAATATCTTTCTGTTCCTCTCTTCCACATAAACAGAAACCTGAAAGTGAATATATCACGGTGGCTTAAGAAAACCTAACTTTTCCATTGCCAGAGGGGTTTCTAGTTGATTTTTCAAACCCATTTTATAAATCTGCCTGTCTCAGTGCACCCACACCTAGTGAACTCTGCAGTGGTTATAAGTCACTAAATGCTTTCAGGAGAAAAATAAATTGACAAGAGCATAAAAGGGAAAGTGCATAATTTAATGTCAAATATGAACACACAATCCCTTCCTAATTTTCTACATGATAGTCCTATTCCTTTTGCGGCAGATAGTGAGAATATAAAATCCTAGGAGTGTTTCCCAACATGTCAAAATACCAACACGTCAAAGACATCACTGGCAGAGCGTGTCCAAAATTGTGATAGCAAAAATCCCACTGCCCCAGCTCCAGGTATTCTGAACCTGATCAGTTTCCTTCCTGTACCTTCCCAATCAAACTGCACTAAAGGTTTTGCCTTCTGAAGTCACCTTCCCATTGTTTAAGGAAACAAGTGGCTTCTTTCTCATTTCTGAACTCCCCTAGACTTTTCCATCCTCAATATTGCAAGAAAGAGTGTTCTTATCTTTCTAAGAACATTCATTCCTACATTCAACTGGTAATAATGGGTCTGTACTTACCTGATCCTCCAGATCTACTTAGGAAAAATTAGAATATTATGCAATATGAAACACCATAACTCATACTTACTTCAGTAGTAGCCACCCTGGATCCCTCCTCAGCTTTCCTGAACCATAACAATTTTACCATCTCTGAATTATCCAACATCTTATAACCAGCATCACATCTTATACTAATTAAACAATGCCCCATATCATTCTTTCATCATCTACATGTACAAAAACTCCATATACACACACTCCACAGTTAGTTTACCTTTATACTAATGAAATCTTAATGGTCAAAGATTGTATCTTCTATTTCTTTATTGGAAGAAATAATAATATACATTTAAATTCTTATTAACCTAGATATTTGACACTTTTTGAAGAGAGAAAGAAAAAGACAGAGTTTTGTTATAATAAAATGTAAAATTTATTCAACTAGAACTGAGTCCCTACTGCATGAAAGACACTGAGTTGATAATACTGCCATGAATAAGAAACAGACCTTTTAAAAGCTTACATTTGAGGGGGGGCGGTCAGATAAGATGCCCACATTGTAACTATCACACAAGGCAGAAATGGTAAACTTATTAGAAGAAAGAAATTACTTCTAACTGTGGTTTGTGGAGGTAGGAATATAAGTACTACAAATAACCAAGATAGAATTAGAGGGTACCCTTTAAGTTTTGTAATTCTAGAAAGTAGAAAAATGTTATGAAGTTGCCATTGGCTTCCATTCACTTGTAATCTGCCTGCAAAATAAGTCGAATGAACATTTAAACCATCACAAGTAGAGGAAATGGAGGAAGTATATTGGAAGAGGAGAAAGTTGTACACCTTTCAGAGCAGAGTCCTGGTGCCCGAGTGGAATTGGGTGAATTCCAGCAAATCTCTGCGACGGCTATGTGAAAACCAAGTCCACAAGCCTGAGAGGATATGAAAAAACAGACACAAGCCAGGTAACCATGTATGTTATTTGCTGAAGCATGTCTTGAGAGATGCTCAGAGCCAGTGCACAAAGTGATGCTGGAGAAGGACTTAGACATCCTCTTTTCTTCATTCCATTCACCCAGGTATATAATGAGAGATTTAGTGAATAAGAGCTGTCCTGGGCACATTTGCATCCATTTTCTAAGGGAAACAAAACGCTACCACAGGGAAGGAGAGACATAGCTGAGGATTAATCAGGATAATTCTTTTCCCTTTTAGAAGACTGGCAGCCTAGACAATATTATAAAGACTGGAAATAGATATTAATGCTGTGGAACATAATCCCTTCTCGCCAGTTATCAGGCCCTGGCCAAGTCGCACTCTCAAACTTGCCAAGTTTACGTGCTCTAGCAATTGAAACCAGAAACAGTTTAACTTACCAAAAAGAGAATATACAACAGCAACTCCTTCACAAAATTTACTCAGAAATAGTCAGTAATAAATATTACTCAAAACTTCCAAATTTTTCATATATATATATATTTTTTAAATAACTGACTTAAGTTTTCCAATGAGACAGGTGAAATTTCACATATCCATGACAACATGTGTGTGTGTATATATATACACACATATACATATATATATGTATATGTATATATAAACTGCATCCATCATGTGAATGGTTTGCTATCACTTGATTTCTGATTCCACTTATTTTGTAAAAAGTGATCATTTCCCTGTCCCAATTAGTTAAAGTCCTGCCAAAATGTCATAATTGCAGTTGAATTTCAGTTTCTAAAAAAATTACACTCAATTTAAGCAATAATTTTCTGAGTTGAAAAAGTAACACAAAAGAGAGCCAGGCAAAGGTCAGTCAATCTTTTTATTTCCCAAGAAAAATTGGGCACAGACGCCAGCTCTATGCTCGTCTCTAGTTTCCCCAGGAGGGTGGGTGACAGTCCTGTGCAGCTCAATGAGCAATCCTTTGGGAGTGTATTTTTGGCATTAAGACTAGTCTTTGGTTCTCATCCTGTCTTGAGAAAATTGACAATATTTTTTGGCTCCATCTTTGGTAATAGGTACATTCTTGGCAGGCCAGTAAGCCCTAAGAAATTATGGCATGTTTAAAAACATAATTGCAAAGTATGCATGTAAGTTATATTCACTTATGATAAATATGAATATAAATTCATATTTATATTATATAAATATAATAAAAGTCAGAAGACAGAATGTTGGAACACTAAAATATGACTATTTCTCCTTCTGCTTAAGTTTAAAATGCTTTAAATGTAAACTATCAATGTAATTTCATTGAAGGCAGAAAATTTAACTTTTCTATCAATACATGTTTACCAGTCCCCTACTTGGTGTTGATATACTTGGGGGTGAAGAGGAAACAGAAATGCTCTGGACCTACAATCTAATGGATAAAAATATATGCAAAATTATAACCATCACACAATATAAAATGTGAAAAGTCATATGAAATGTGGGGTGGGGGGATTGCTATGGAAGCATAGATGAGAATGAAAATTCTAGCTGCTAGAACAAAGAAAGGTTTAATAAAGAGGGTAACATCTGAGCTATACTTTGAGGATAGCTGGGATTTCAGGTTAGACATGAGAATGTGTAATGCAGGAAAGGCAATGATGTAAGCAAACCCAACAGCGTGGGAAAGTATAGACCATGCTCAGAAATGGCAATAGTCTCTTTTGGTTGGAACATTGGGTCAGACAGTGCATTTGCTAATAATCTTAGCTACAAGTGACAGAAACTCAGCTTTAATCCTTTAGGCCCCCAAAGGATCTATTCTATAGTTGCATGAACTCATAAAATCAAACAGAAAGAGCTCCAGGCACATTCACATCTCACTATGTATGCCTTAAGGACAACAGACACTCTGTTAGGGGTTTTGCCACACAAATATTTAAAGTTCACTGGGGTCTTGGGGAAAGTCCCCAATTTAAGCTAGAGAAATGACTTCCAGTCTGGACTCACTTAAACTTGTTCAATCCCTAAGATCCACAGTTTTTTCATCTGTAAAGTGGGAGTAATAATAATACTTGTCTAGTCTACCTGCAGCAGGGTAGCTGTGTGGCTACAGAGATTCTCTAACTACAAAAAGACTCTGTTGAAAATGGCCTGACCAAAAGCATAATACAAGCATACTACAGAACTCAGAAAAATGTTATCAAGCATTAAAATCCTTCCCTGAAGGATCGGAAAGAAAATCTTGGAGCACAAGAATGTACATACACACACGTACACGCACACAGAACTACTCAAATAATATGAACAAGCTGTTCTGATGGGGAAAAAATACCGAAGAACAGGTCACTTTTCATCTTCCTATTATTTTTGGGAAATGCCAAAGAGTAAAAATAAAAGATGCAGCAACAGTTTTTCCATGTGCTAAGCCAGCTGCAACTACCTCAACAGGATACTGTTGTTTAAATAACAGTAATAGAATCCAGAGGCCCATCAGAAATAATACGATGCTTTATAAAGAGGGGGAAACTGATTTCATTCATCCTAAATGAAATACACAATTCTCTAGGCAAAGCCAAAACAGATGGAGAAGAAGAAAATAGTTTTTAATATCAAAAAAGCTCCCAATATGCCTCTCCTTTCCTGTTTCTTATTTCAGAGAGACCAAAGGAGAACGAAGTATACAAACTGTCACTTATATCACCCAAGGAAAATATTCTTTCATCCATCCATATGACAAGCTTTAGTGAACAATTCCTTGTGCCAGGAAAGGTGCAGGAGAAAAGAAATATAAAAAAAAATAGTTTTTACCCTTGAGGAGATAAGACCAACAGGAATAAAATCCACTAACATTCATCTTGTAAGTTTAAGGAAAATTACTCACATTATCTCTATTGTCCCTCAGAACAATCCTTTGAAGAAAGTATTGCCTTACAGATTTGGAAACTGAGGCCCACAGAGTTTAAGTGATTTGCCCAAATACATAAAACTAGCTGTTGGTGGATCCAGGATTCAAACCCAGGTCTTTTGACCTAAAGCCTTTCCACAATCCTGTTCAAGAGACTTGTCGACAAGGCTTTTCTTTAACATAGCCACACACCCTGTTGTGCCCTCAGTTACATAGAAAACTCCACTTCAACATCCCATTTCTTCTTGGATTTTAGTGAGGAAACAGTCTGAGTAGAGCTCTAACTGTCATAAATCACCATGGCTCTAATACTACAACATCAAATCATATGTAGCAAGAGCTACTCTAAATTCCAGGAGAGATGAAAACGCAACAGCAGGAATGTTTGCTTACTTCTCTTGGCCTGTGACAGATCTAGTCAACAAAACCAAGTAATATTTTCACTTTTATTCATAATAAATATAGTCTAGTCAAGAAAACCAGGTAATATTTTCACTTTTATTCATAATGAACTTTTTCAGAATGAATGAAAGTAACAATGAGATATTCCTGCCATTCAATTGGCACAGGTGTTTAAAAGGGGGTAAAACTCAGCGTTTGCATTTTATAACAGAATTTTTCACGTGTATATCCTCCAATGTGACAATTCCACTTCTGGGAAGGCATTAAGAGGTCACCATTTAGGCAGGCTCAAAAGCCTTGAGTCATGATTCTCTTTCTTTCTCTCTTGCTCTCTGTATCCAATTACTTGCCAAGTCCTATCAATTCTACTTCTAAAACATCTCTCACATGTATTTCTTACCCCATCATCACTGCAGAATACCATTTTCTCTCAGTTGACTGTTAGCCTTCTTACTGGTCTCTCCAACTATTTCCTACCATTAATATTTAGTCCACATAATCAGCCAGACATATCTTTGGAAGCACATTTCCACCAGAATCAGTGTGATGTTCAAAAATACTCAATGGCTTCTTTCTGTTGCTTTCAAATTAAGAACAAACACCACATCCTAGCTTTCAAGGCATGCCACAATCTGGCCCCACCATAACCTTCCACTTCTTCCCCAGACAAAATGGGCTACATTTCAACTCTCAAACAAACCTCAAGTCATCTTGCTTCAAGGATTTTCCATTTTCTCCATAATATATGTGAAGAATTTCTTCTTTAAATCCCCATTGCATTATTCTTGTATTTCTTTTAAATCACACTATATTCTAGTTTAAATTATTTGCAAACTTGGTTTATCTACTCTTATATTAGATTATTCATTCCTTGAAAAGAGGCTACATCTTATTTTTCTCTGTATCTGTCTTCGGTGGGGTTTCCTGGAGGCAGAGCCTGAGACAGGAAGTTTTGCAAGAGATTTACTGAAGCAGTGTTCTCAAGAGAAATCTGCAGGAGAGCGAGGAAAACAGGATAGAATGATGGAAGGAGCCAGGCAACGATAGAGGTCCAAGAGAAGTCTATCATCAGCCTGAACCCATGAGAGCTCTGTAGCATGGACTGCACCAAAGAGATTGTCCCCCGCAAGGTGAGAAAGCTGGGCGGTTACACAATACATCCGTCAGTCATTGGCCATGGGCCACCTCTGGAGGTGGGTGTAACATCCCAGGCATCTCTAGGCTAGGCATTTCCCATCAGCCACAGACAATACTTTGAAGAAGCCTGTAGGGTGTGCACCTTTAACCATTAACACCACAACAGCTGAAGGATGGGCACATCCACCTAATAAAGAGGATGTGGAGACAGTATCATGTGCTATAGATTCCCTTATCACACCTCTAGTAACTTAGAGCCAAGAGTAGATGTTCAATAAGCAGCTATTGAAAAGAACTGCCTACATGAAGAAATAACTTTATTCTCCTCTTTGAAGTATATTAGTATATTCTTAATAGAAACTTGTTCACTTACTGGCTGTCAATTCGGCCTGCTATAACAAAGTACTGTTGACTGGGTAGCTTATAAACAACAGAGATTTATTTCTCACATTTGTGGAGGCTGGAAGTCCAAGACAGGGTACCAGCATGGTTGGGTTGTGGTGAGGGCTCCTGCGGGCTGCAGATACATAACTTCTTGCTGTATCCTCACATGGTAGAAAGGAGATCATTTCTCTCCAACCTCTTCTTATAAGGTCACTAAACCCACGCATGAGGGCTTCACCACCATAACCTAATTCACTCCCAAAGGTCCCACCTCTAACTACCATCACATTGGGGATTAGATTTCAACATATGAATTTTGAGAAGACATAAACATTCAGTCCATAGCACTTACTCATGGCAGGTAAACAATCAAGCAGACAGAAAGAAAAATACATGGGTTTGTTATATGGCATTTTCCTGATTCAAAATTTTTTTTATACTAAGTAGAAAGTCTGAGCTAATATATTTGATTTGAAATTAATTCATACTCATGGAAAAATTGAACAGTTTGTCACTCTTAGAGATTTAAGATGACGATTAGTGAAAACATTAAGGGCAATTTCTGATGAAAGTGATTATTTTCATTCTTAAGGACAGAATGTCCATTAGTGGCCCCATTAAGCTACTGATCATGGTAATAAATATTTACAGAAGGAGCCAAATCTTTCCCTACAAACTCCAAGAGAATCTCTTTAGCTGTAGTCAGCCATCTTCCAAGTTGAGGTCTTTTTTGGATCAATGTGTAATAAATGAACAAATGATACTTCAGTAGGCAGCACATTAAACCCATCAGTGGCATTGTGTTTCTGCTTTCAATTGTATCACATTTAAGTCAACGTTTGGATAAAATCAGTATGGTTTCATTTTAAAAGCTCTAATAAAAATGGTCAAAATAAAATGCACATGCTATGGAAACTCTAACCATGTAATTTATTCTTACAATAATTCAGCAAGCACATTTTGAGTTCCAGTAACATACAAGTCATTTTACTAAGAGCTAATGGGCGTGTATAGATAAATAAGACTTCTTTCCTTCCCTCAAGATGATTACAATCTGTTAAGAGGACAGTAAATGTACTGATAACTAAAAAGAATGATATAATTAACTTATTAAAATGTATCAAGCCCCTGCTGAAAATCCTTTTCTATTTCTCCATCACCTTAGCTGTAAAGTACAAATTCCTTAGCATTCAAAACCCTTCATGATCTGACCCCTGCCCACCTTTCTATTTATTTATTTACAAATTTTATAAACAGATTATCGAGCACCACATTTGTGCTAGGCACGGAGATGCTGGCAGATAAGATACATACCAGCTTTGCCACTGTCATCTTTATTTCTCCTACCCTTTCCTTTCCTACACATCCCTAACCATTCCTAGAATTAGGCATTAAATGTCCAACCTCTGTGATTCTGGCAAGTGCTTTTTCTCCCACTTGGTATGCATTTTCTTATATTTTTCACCCAGTAAATTTTTCAATCCTTCATCCAAGTTTTATCCCATATGCTACCGCTTTGAGCCATATTTCCTAATACCTACTATTCAGAAGAGGTGATCCTTCTCTCCTTTGTACATCCCTAGTGTTTTGTAGCCTTTCTCTTACCTGACATATTGTTAAATAAGACTTACTGTATCAGAGAGCATCCCAGGAGGAAACAGGTAGCTTTCTTGCATTAGGATTACTTGAGGAGTGTTTATTTAGAAAATGACTATTAATAGAGGTGTGGGTAGGATATAAGGGAACCACAGGATTTAGCACAGTAACCCAGGATGCATAACAGAGGAGCTGCCCCCATCCTGAGCCCAAAGAGTCAAAGGGAGGGAATGATTACCCATACCTAGAAGAAGAGAGTTGGCAGAGGAGGCTGCCTTAAAAGGAGCAGTGAAATTCGGTGGAGAAATACAGCCAGGCCCAGGAAAGTCACAGAGAGAAGAAACAACCTGAACTCATTTTCCTCCCTGTCTTATCTGCTGCTGGGCCACCTCTGTAGTAGGCTGAATCCCATTAAAAGACTGAGGCCCAGGAAGCCCTTTGGTAGTCTGTGTAGGTCATTGTGCTGGGGCAGATAACATGACTAATAAGGGTAGAAAACAGATCTCCAGGGACAAAGGGAAGAAATCTTCCACACTTACACATCTGTCTCATTTTCCAGGCTGAATTCTTTAAAGTTGGAGTCTGGGTCTGAATACACATATAAACCTGGTACCTAGGACAATGTCTAGAACATAGTAGATGCTTATTAAGTACATTCCTAATCAATGTTGTGTTATAAGAGCAGTGCAAAGGGATGTTAGTATTCAAAAGAACACAACATTATAACTGATGGAAATCAGTGCATACAGGTGCACAGGTACCACTCCTTGCTAAGTTATACATATTGAAGATGATAATTGTTGGATTTACTAAGCACCTCCCAACATTTTCAGACCAATGACATACATAGACATTTGGTTAAATGGTCCATATGGCCTATAGTTTCATGTGCAATTCATCCATTTGCAATTTTATCCCAGAAAAAAAGGAATGGGGGAAAAAAGATGTTTTTAACAATCAGATTTTTGTTATCCTTTTGCACCTCTGATTTTGCATTATTGCTTCTTATCAAATATGATGCTCTGCCTTACCTCCTTCTCCAGAGCATAAAATTTGAGTTGCATTTCTAGCAGTGCTAAAGGAATAAATCTTGATATTTTTGTGATAATTTGCTACAGGAAGATCATGGATTAATTAAATCTACAGATGATTCTAAATCTTACGTGGGGCTTCACCATCCTCTTCTACCAAATCTCTAAATGAACCTATATTTGTTAACCTAATTAACTGACTCAGGTCTCACTAACTTTCAACCTAGACACTCCTGTCAAATAGCTGGTATAGGAAATGTCCGCAAAACTGACAACATAAGAAAAATGAAAGGTCCAATAACCTATAAAGTGGACATCAGCCACTGAAATATTGATTTGGGAATATGTTACGGAGCCCTCTTCCATCAATTCTTTAAGGCAATTTTTATAGATGCTTTATCAGTTGTACGTAAAATGACTGCTCTCATAATACAACACTGTTTTTAAGATCTAGAATTCTTCTACTGGTGCTTAGAACATTTTAAATTGAGTTATACCCATTTATGGAAGAACAGCTCTCAAGTTTTTAGATCTGAGACTGAATTTTACTGCATATTTATTTCAATGTAAGATTTTGCTTAAAGTTTTATAGACTTTCTTTTTATACCACCAGCCCTACAGTAAGACAGATATGTGCAGCTCTCCCAAGCCCTAGACTCTAGAGGCCTCCCCCTACTGCTGGAGTTCTATCTTTGTGCAGAGAAGAAAGAGAGGAGAAGATACGACAATTCCAGCTGAGACTAAGAAAGCCATGGAGCTCACATCCACACAAATCAGGCATAATACCAGCATCACCGTTACCCTAACTATCCTGCCCAAAGTTGTGCCTGCTGACTGGCAAACTTTTCTTCTTTGATGACCAGGAAATCATATGTTTCATGAACAAAATAATCAAAGCAAAATAATCAAAATTTGAAACAAAGGTGAGGGCACCTAAGGTTCTTGTCCTTGTCCTCTCCTTCCCAACAGCTTTGAGAGGATTTCTTAGAGCATCATCTAGGGCTTCATGGAAACAAGTTTAAAGTCCAATGTTTGTTCAAAGGATAATATAGCACCTATGGTGACACAGCATCTCCCAAAGCTACGACTCAAGCTGCTCCTTTGTTACTCATTTTCCTCTGACAAAGAGCACCTTACTTCATTTCAACCTGACTGTACTAGAAAAATTATTCTAGAGGGACATAGCCTCTTAACAATTTGTCCTGAGTATATACACTGAGTATACTTCTACATATCTGTACCTCAGTCTGGTAAAATTTCTGGATTCACTACATCCTCTTAATAAACACAACTTCTCAGAACATACCATCAAATATTTTATCTCCTTTATGAAACTTTCCTTTCTTGCCTTCTTGATATCTGTCCACATATGCCTCAATCTCCTATACAGTTACAACTACTTATTCAACAGGTATTAGTGACTTTCTTTTTATGTGTAAGTGCCTTAGATGGATACTGTGGAGATCAAGGCCTTATGAGAGATGGCCTTTGCTCTGGAAGAGCTTACTGCCTCATTGAGGAAATGATAAGTGTAAATAATCAGAATACAAGCAGAACAGAAGTGCCAAATCAAGACAGGTTGAGTATTTTGGAAGAGAAGGGAAATACGCCTGCACACGCTATTGTGCTTGTTACGAACGCAAATTTATTCCAATGCCATTCACATATTAGGGAACAATTTGAGCATAAAATTTGCTCTGCATAATTTTGTCTGCAGAAAGTGGCACCAACTTGAACTGAGCTGGGTAACCGTACAAAAGATACACACAAGCACACACCTCAAACATTTACCTGCTACCTCAGTGGGTTACGAGTCACACCTATCCACACCTGGGGTTAAAACTTTCTGCTCAATTTCAGATCATTTTTCTTCTATCGCGTCATAATGACTCACAGGTGTCAACCCGTCTTTCACTCCCTTCCGCTCTCCAACTTCAGGTCTTCTTCAAGGTAAAGTACCATATTTATTGTAGTATTTAAGTACATCTTAACTGATTGACATACATAAAAGTGTGCTCCCATTTTTATTAGGTTCCTAACTTTATTATTTGTCACTGACAAAGTTTTTTAGTGTTGTGCCCCAACTCCATTTTTGCCATAAGCCCTGTGGCTGTTTTTGTAAAATTCTGCATAATGCGGTGATTTTTAGAAATACATATGTGTGTTATGCTGTGTTATAGAAGAATTGACTGCATATATGCATATTACTTTTTAAAGTATATAAAAGTAAATACAACTTTTATAAGCCTTCAAACACATTCGGTTCTACCCCCCACACCTGCAGGCATACTATGCACACACATACTAGTTTTTGGCATTGTTGATACAACTAACTCCCATTTTGGATGCACAATGGTTTTAACCTCCCGCAAAGATGATAATGCTAAACACTAACCTTGTCCTACCAAAGAACAGTCTGTGGCCTCTCCTTCCTACCATCTCTCCCCTTCCCCCTTACTTCTTAACAATAATTACAGCGAGGATCTTCCCTTCTCTTTCCTTTCACCTCAATCCTCAAGTATACAGTCGAGAATTTAGAATTTACAAGACTGTAACGTGTTGTGAGTTGGAATCCTGCTACAGCCCAAGTAGAAAATGTGTTCCTTCCAACCCAGATTTAAAATTTAAAATCATACACAAAAATTCCATTTCTCTATAAAACTGGTATTTCCAGCTCCTATCACAGGGCCTGGCATGCCTTAAGCACTTAATAAATATAATTTGAAAGTTAATTTTGAAGAATCACTACTTCTGATTGTTCTGTCGTTATGACCATATTTATCTTCCTCAAGTAAAGATTTTCTAATAGGTACAAAAGAAATGATATATCCAAACAACCATAGTCTTTAAAGAAATGGAAAGCTAAGATATAATCTGTTTTCCTAAAGTTGACATTGACGCCAACATTAAAATGATCTTATTTGAGCCCAAATTTATCCTTCAGAGCACTCTTGACTTTGCTTCCTAAATAGGACTTATTGACTAATAAAAAGAAAATAAAATAGATTTCCCATCCATGTTTTTGAAGAGTGTAAACAACAAAAGCCAAAAATAACCAAACTTGTTTCTGAAGTTGTCGGAATGTGACACTTTTATTATAGGAACAGAGCCAGTAATTACTCATCTTTAATTCGTTTGATTAATTTAAACAGCAAAAGAATTGGAAAATTGAAAACTGATGTTTGAATTGAATTAAGAAGGCAATTCAAATGTCAGTAACACTAACCTACCTCAGGGATGAATGGGTCCAATTCAAAGATACTTAATTGTACCACAAAGATAACTAAAATGAGCCTCAATTGACGAATAAGATGTCCTCATCAGTGGCTAATAAGCCTAAGAATCAAATCTGGATCCATCTGAACTGAGCTTTTTTTTTTTTTTAATATAGCACCTTGTTTCTCAAATGAATTTCCATCCATTTCTAAAGCTTACTCTGAAGACTATGGGTTTCCTGAATGGGCAAATAAGTATGCAGCAGGTTATGACACAGTCCTATGGTTTGAATGTGTCCTCCAAAGTTCATGTGTTGGAAACTTAATCTCTAAAGCAACAGTGTTAAGAGGTGGGACCTTTAAGAGGAGATTAGGCCATGAGGCCTCCACCCTCATGAATAAATTAATGTCATTATCTCAAGAGTGGGCTCATTATCACCAGAATGGGTTCCTTATAAAATAACTAGTCTGGTCCCCTGTTGCTCTCTCTCACCCATTCTTTGCCCTTCCACCATAAGATGTAGCAAGAAGGACCTCACAAGATGCCATGCCCTTGGTCTTGGACTTCCCAGTCTCCAGAACGATGAGCCAATAAATGTCTGTTCATTATAAATTACCCAGTCTTCAGTATTCTGTTGTAACAGCACAAAACAGACTAACACACAAACACACATGCACACACACACACATACCATGAAACTACTCAAATATGATACTCAATCTGAATACAAATACATTTTTCCATTCAGTGTAACCTAGAGAAAGGCAGAAAGTCCCAGGACTTTTGGAATTCATTTCTACCTAAAAAAACATTTAATGAGTAAAGTGAAAAATTTAAAATTTTATAATATTCAGCAGAGGACCAAAACTCCCAGAAAATCTATACAGAGAAACTTGATTATATTTTTTAATAAGTTAAACCCTGATACTAAATATTAATCTTTTACTGTGGGACAAAATCACTATATTTTGTAGAATATTAGATATGACTTTTTAAACATAACATCACATATTACCAAAGGAGGAAAACTATTATTTTTGTAGTGGAAAAAGTTATAATAATATACTTAAGAAATATCTTTTAAAATTTGAAATTAATAGATTTGAATTGAGTGTAAAGGTTATATTTTAAAACTAGTAAGTAGAAATCATGAGCTTTCCTTCTGAATGATTTACAAAGACAGTGTTCCTGTCCTGCCCCCAAGATTCTTTCAAGGAAGTTTTAGGGTGTTGCTTCCCTTAGGTATGCCATCAGTTTATGTCTTCCTTCCCACCTGATCAGTCTTCTGACTATATACAAAATATGCATTATATTTACTATATACAAAATTTGCAGATTGACTGATTGGAATCAGGGGTTGAACAGGGTTGTGAGTGGATGGATCACACAAGGTAAAGCTAATACATATTTTGAGTATAGTAATCCCTTTCTTCTTGGCATATCATCTCTGATGACCAGCCACAGAAAGTTTGGGTTTAGGGATAAGAATAAAATAGTTCAAGGTTTGATTTTGAAAGTTAGTCTTTTATCCCCAAGGTAAAACATTTAATTTACCTCTAATTTATAAACATCTAACTTACAAACATTTAATACAGAAGCCTTACCCCACAACTACTGCCACTGCTATATCTGAAAAATATTGGAGCTGAAGGTGTAGACAATCTATGGTTTCAAAGCATAGCATGATAAAATGCAAATAAAGTAGCTTCATTTAAAATCCAGGTAAAATCCTTAGCATGTCATTCAATTCTTGTCATGATCTGGCCCCTTACTAGCTCACCTTCAATAACTTTCTAACATAAAATCTGTGGCACTGGTTCTTAAACATTATCGTGTATGACAGTCCACCTTAAGATGCAATGCTTATTAAAATAGCAAAGATCCCCTGGATTCTGATTCAGTGGACATAGAGTGGGACCCATAATTTGCATATGTAAGGAATACTGCCAGGTGATTCTGATACAGGTAGTTCCTTAGCCACACAGATAAAAACTACCTACCCTCAAGCTGAATTCAAATACTTGCATTCCCCAAACTGTCACGCTCCTATGTCTCCATGACTTCCTGCTCCACCATTCCTGTCATTCAACTAATAATTATTGAGCACAAGCACTAGTCTATGCCAAATTCTATTCATCTTTCAAACCTAATTCAAGCATGAAATTCCCTTCTAAAGATTCCATGATCTCAGACAGCTAAATTAGATGTCCTTTTGCTCAACCAAGATCCCTGAGTTTAGCTTTATTCGAGCATTTAAATAGCTATATTAAAATGATTGGTATACTTATCTGTTTTATCCACTAAACTATGGACCTGGTACAGAGCACACACTTCTAAAAACTGCTTGGTAAATAAATAAGACTGAATGAGTGAATGAATGAATGAATGAATGAACCGACTTAAAAGGTGGACTTCCAGATATAAATGGCCATTCTAAGCGATGTCAATAGTCCCCAACTTGCCAAATCCTCCTGCCCCCAAGCAATCTCTTTTCACAAGAGACTCAAATTTTTTACCTCACTTTATCATGTTGACTGATAATTCATTAATTTAGAAGTTAATTTGGATTAATAAACACTTTCTTTTTAAGATGAAAATCTCTCTAACAGGTAAAATTGCTAGCAGGTTTTTTTTTATTGCAATACAGAATGTTTTAATCAGGTTACTTCACTCTTCAGGCTCACTTTCCTAACTCCCCTGTAACATTTGCAAAATTTTTAGTAGGTTATTAAGTAAACCTGAAGAATATATTAGAATGAAATGTTAAATAAAAATCTAGACTACATTTTTTCTATTGATATTTCTTATTCTAATATAGTCACATATATGAATCACAACTTTTGTGTCAAGAGTCCTAGAATTTCAAAGTTTAATAGAGACCCATCTGAACCCATTCTACTTTACAGATAAGAAAGATGAAATGCAGACAGCCTCAGAAAGTTTCCAAAGGTCATGTAGTCTTCCATCCTGTGTTAAATATTACGCATTTTATTTCAAACTGGCAAGTAAAACTGATGGTTTGGAAATGCATGTCTTATTTTTTAATGGAAATAACTCCACCCTATATTACCTATGTAGAAATATTAGACATCTGTATATGGAGTGATTTTTAAAATAAAGCACAGTGGCTTGACGGATGATATTCAAATCTAGAATTAGAGGGAAATGGCAAGTTTTTCAGCGCATGTGCTTGGCTGTAGCCCACAGGATTCACCATTGGTTAGGCGAAGAAATTCTGAAAATTAACATCTGACCCTACAGATTCAGCAGAATTTTGATAGAATCAAAAACTTCTGACCTACGGAGGGTCTTTCTTTTTTTTTTTTTTTTTTGAGACGGAGTCTAGCCCTGTCGCCCTGGGTAGAGCACAGTGGTGTCATCGTAGCTCACTGCAACCTCAAACTCTTGTGCTCAAGCAATCCTCTTGCCTCAGCCTTCCGAATAACTGGGACTACAGGTGCATGCCCGGTTAATTTTTCTATATTTTAGTAGAGACAGGGTCTCACTCTTGAGACCTCAAACTCCTGAGCTCAAGCAATCCTCCCACCTCGGCCTCCCAGAGTGCTAGGATTACAAGCGTGAGGCACTTGTGAGTGCCCAGCCAAGAAGGGTACTCTTTAATATGAGCCATAGATTCACAATTAACTTGACATTTATTCTACCATAACTAAAGTGGATATGAAATTTTAGTAAGAAGGCTGGAGAAACTCACTGTGCCTGTGGGATGTAACGGACCTCCCCTGACTCACCACATAAGTGAACTTTTCTAATATTGAATTGAGGCACTATATTCTCTCTTTGGGCTCTAGTAATAGCTCTGCTACTTGTATGAGTTGGTCAAGTTACTTAATCCCGCTTAGCCTCAGTTTTATTGTCTGTAAAATGGGGATGATAATCGTACCCACCATGCAGGTTTGCTGTGATGATTAAATGAGATAAGGCATCCAAAAGTATTTAGCACAGTATCTGGTCACTGATAAGTCTCAATAAATTATTGCTATCATCATCATCATCATCATTTTAATCTCACAGAAAACAAAATGATGGAAATAAGGAATAAAACCAAATCTAACTTGGTATAATTATTTTTTGAACATGAAGCAGGCACTGTTGCAATCATTTACATACCTCTATTCTCCATTATAAACCTAAGAGGTAGGAACTATTTCACTTATCTTACAGATGGGGAAATTCAGGCTCAGAAGTTACATAACTCACCCAGGGTCATGCAGGTAGTGAGGAGGAAAGACGAGATTCAAATAAGAGCAGTCTTAGCTCAAATATGTTAAACTATTTCTCAGAGAACAATACTCAATGTGGTTCACTCTATGTAATTTCTCAGACTTAGAAATAGTTTGAGGACTAATATTTTCTTTTAATAATCTGGGTGGCCAGAGACTCAGTGAGTTCAAACTGATAAACAAATCTTAGGAGGAGCATATTGAATTACAACAGTTTAGTCTACTATTTTCCAGCCCCTGCTCTACAGTATTAGCCAAAGCATCCCAGCAAGCAGACTAGGTAAAGGATGAAAGGAACAGGAATTTGGCCTAATCACCTACATTAATTATAACAACCCTGTTATCCCTACCCATCCATAATGTGCCTGGCTTCCTAGTAGATACATGACATCCTTTGTTTCATTTCTTTTTCTCACATTTACACAATGACAATGTAGGAACGATTTTTACCTCTATTTTACAAAAAAAGTGGAGGTTCAAAACATTTAAATACCATGTTCTAGGCTTCATTGCCCATTAATGGCAAAACTCAGATTCAAACCCAGCTCTGTGATTCCACAGAGCTATATAATGTAAAGCTCAACCACTGCATTAAATTGAAGTATTAATCAAGGCCAAAGCCAGCAGAACAAAGACAAGGGACAACAAAGGAAGAGAAGAGAACTCCTGGGTGTTCTCAGATTTCTCCAGCATTTTAGGCAAAGGAACAACTTAGGACATCTGGTTCTTCAGGATCCTTTTTTTAGAATATCTTCCCATTATCCACTATTCCATGTCTCTCACTGGCCCATGAGCTGTTTACTCACATTTTTTCTGTACTTTATGGGCATTCTCATGCCCATTAGTGCCCATCTACCTCGCTAATCTCTTCCTATTACACTAGTTGCTCACCAGCCATTTATTATTGTCTAGACTTTTCTCCTAATATTGCTTCATTCATTTGCTCAGTTTACTCACTTGTGGACTTCGATGCAATAATTTTCATAATCCATCATCTTTAGACTAGCTTCAGGTATTTAAGTATTGCATTTTATATTTACTTATATTTATTCAGTTATTTAGTTATTATTTACTTGGTTGACAAGTAACCGTGTAATGAGTCCTACAGTTATTAGTTGTACAGCTATTAATAAAAGAATATTGAAATACAAAACACAAAAGATGAACTGCTTTTAGACTGTAGGTATGACCTGAATACAATGCTATGGTTTATGAAGTGTTTAGTGACTTTTACACACACACACACACACACATACACTCACATATGTAACCAACTACTTTGACTCCACATTTCTAAGGTTTGTGTACTGTAGGTCACCGGACAAAGAGTCCAAAGATATGGGTTAAAATGGGCCACCTTTACAGAGTCACATGGGTGATATGAGCTAACAAAGAAATGTGAAGTATACAGCATAGTGTTTAACACATAGGCTCTAAATTTATATCCAGTTATTGTTAATATATTAGTCTCATTCTATTTTTAACTATAATTCTACATTCATAATATTTTAATTTAATTCCAGATATGTTAGTGACTATGCAGAAAAGCTCAGGCTATGTCCTCAAATGGAGCCATGTGTAAACAGCCATTCAATAAATGTTTGCAGAATGAATAAACAAATAACTGTGAACCAAGAATTTATTATGCAACTTCTGCATTTTGTGTTTACAAATATGGGTTTTAGATCCTTAACATTAAAACAAAATAGGGGTGAGCTCCCTGGGCAACATGGAACAAGTTCCATTTTCTGTCATCCCATTCTCTGGTCGGAATTTACTAGTACCATAAGGCAAAATGGCTAAAATATCCATGCATCTGCCTACAAATTTCTTGTTTCTTTACTTTGGTTCCCCTGTATCTTTCTTAGCTATATACCTTTTTTGTCCCTAATAAGAATATAGATTTCTCTTTGATTTATAAAAGCTGGAAAACTTGAAATCTTCAAAAGATGCTATTTTGACTATAGAAAGATTAAAAAAACAAAAACAAAAAGACATTGGAAGTTCAGTTTGCTGAGTACTATAAAAAACATATGACTTTGGAAAAGATGGACATCTGAAGCATCCTTTCCTAGGAAGAAGGTTTTTACTGGTTACCTGCAAAAATCAAGGCCAGGGCACACTCCTCAGAGAAGAGCTGGAGATGCCAAATCCCCTTCTCTAAAGGCCTCTTCACTCCATGATAGCACGTTCCAGGTTATTGAGGACCAACCTCCCCTTCGTTTTTCCTACATTATTCTCAGACTCTCAAGTGGTCCTGACTTTTTATGAGAAGGGTCCAGAGAGTAAGACTTTCCAGTGCTATCTTAATGTAGCTCAACCCTTTCACACAAAAGGTGGCTAAAAGCTTTAATAAAGCTAAATCGTGGACACTTCTGTTTCATTCATAAATAATCCAGCATCCTGTTAAATTTTTTCCCTGCTCTTTTCCATCTCAGTTCTTTTGGAGGTTCTGAGCCTTGAATTTGCCTAATTCTGGCCCAGGTCTTGCTTGCCCTTGGAATGTGGCAACTATGTTTCATTGCTCCGGGTTTTCTATGGGATTTGACACAGGCTCATCCTGCAGGGTCTTTTAATTTCTGTATATGTGGGTTAGGATACCCGCCACAGTTCACTCTCTAAGAAGTCAACCCTAGCCTGACCAGGAACACCCATTCTTCCACAAGTTCCTGGTATTAAATATCTTGCCACTTAAAAATGCGACTGTGTTTCAAGTTATTTTCTGAAGGATATTGTCATGATTTTATTCATCAATTTGTTCCAACTGTGTCTTGAAAGAAGAAAGAATTGACATGTGGGAAAATATATTTGAAAATATATCACATTGCTCTAAACAATTACATAAGATAAATATTGAAAAAATTATTTTGACCAGTTTTATTAATGTAAAAGAGATATAAAATGAAACATTCCATAATTTGGGTGTAGAGTTGTTTGTCAAGATGAAATAGTACATGAAAAGCCTTATGATCTTCTAAAGTTACTCACGTGTGCTATTCTCCTTAGAATCTGTGTCATCAAAAAATAGCCCATTGCTACATGAGGTCAGTTATAATTAAAAGATCCTTTATAAAGAAAAGACTGAGGGCAACCAGTAGTGAATAAACACAGCTGGCTCAGTTAGCACTTCATTTCCTCTTCAGTGTTTATCATATACTGCAACAAAACAGCATTCAGTGTTTAGAGCCTTAGACTAAATCAACTAGGAAAATTCTATACTTCTATTAAATAATTTTCCATTCACATTGAACTAAACTTGGGAACAACAGAAGACAGAAACATGAAGATTACTGCACCAATAAGGACCATGAAACAAACGAAAGCTTAATTATACAATTTCCTTTTCTATTAGCAGAATAACTTTTGTTTTCATAGGTCCAATGTATTCAAGAAACCAAAACAAGATCTAACAAACTTTGGGTAGTTTTAATCATCCTAGCAGTTCTCAAACACATAAAAAGAAATAATCTTCTCATAAGAGGGGAGAAAATTCCCATTGCTCATTTTAAATGTTATACACAACTATCATTTTGAGACACTGTAGCAAAAGTCTATATAGCCGTAACATGAAATTCACAAGATGGGTAATTTTCTTTTCTTGGAGAAAGGTGGGCCAAATTTTAGACCTCTCTTTTTTTGTTTTATTGATACAAAATATTTTCCATATTTATGGGATACATGGGAGTATTTGTTACATGCATATAATGTGTAATGATCAAGTCAGGGTATTTGCAGTTTCCATCATCCTGAGTATTTACAATTTCTATGTGTTGGGAACATTTCAACTCCTCTCTTCTAGCTACTCTGAAATATAAAATACATTGTTGCTAACTATAGTCACCCTATTCTGCTATGGAATATTGAGGTTTATTTCTTCTATCTAACTGTACATTTACACCTATCTTTGAGACATGAAAGTAAATTATTCTAATTTCTATCTAAATAATTTAAATTTGGCTTACACAATCTATTCACTTAGCAGCCAAACACACCGAAACAAACTCAAGACTTTGGGTAATAAGACAAGAAAATACATGGTAAAATTTGTCTGAGAGAAACCAATACAAGTAGGATAGGTCAACTTTTTAAATAACTGTCATCTATTTTTACAACTTCATAAGATTTTAACCTTGTAATTTTGTACTAAAATTATATTTTCTTTCAGTTATCATGTTCTCAAGACAGAATAGCCAAGATTTTAAAATTAAATGGGACTTACTCTATTGCCCTTATTTAGATGTGGATCCTACTTCAAAAGTTCCTTTTACACATTTCTAGTAAAGGTAGGGATGGGAGCTTCCCTTGCTAGAACTTTTGCAATCAACTTCAAATATATCAATTTTTTAAATGTGAGCTTATGATGTATACTAAACCCAGATTATCAAGATTTATAACAATATTTTTCAAGGCAATGCTGACTAAGTAATTAGAAAAATATCAGTTTGGGAAATAAATTCTCCTCCTGGAAAGAATCTAAAAGTAATACAGAGAATGAAAAAATAAGGCCTTGCAAGATTGCTTTTTAGCAAAAGCAGAAAATAGGTATGATCTGCAGACTTTAAAATTTGTGTAAAGACTGAGATCAGGAAACAGTGGCAAAGGAGGAAGTAGAAGGAAGCCTAGAGAGCGCCCACAATGGCAGGTGGGCCCGGCACCAAGAGATCTCATAAAGTGATAGTTCTTCCTGAAAGTGAGGAGCACACTCCAAGATGCAGAAATACAGCTAATCAATGGAATAGAAAATACTTTAATTATCCATAGAAGTGGTGAGGATACACACCCATACTGACACACACAAAGTCACACAGAGGAGGCTCATTTGTAGAAAGCAATCTCTCTCCATGGTATAGTATTAGAAAGATTAGAAAAATAACCTCTTTGCCCACTCTATTCCCCCATCTCCCACTCACCACCCCTGCCCCACCCTGAAATACCGCTTGACCAAAGCAGAAATGCAAGACCTCAGTAGTGAAGTGGTAAGACAAAAGGAGAACATGAAATGTGATCTGTTAGAATTCAGCAAAGAATTCTAAAATAAAACAAAGCCATCTGAGAAATGAAGAAAAAATTGTAAGAAGCCAGAGAGAACATAGAAATCACAGAAAACATACTAAGGGAAATAGAGGACTGAATGAGAGAAGAAAAAATTTAAAAATAAATCAAAAAAGTGAGTCAGTTAAGGACAGAGGGAAAATGATAAATATAAAAGACAAAGAAGATCTCACATATGTGTAATTTATTTCTTCCTAGAAAAAAACCAGAGAAATAGAAAAATACAAATAGGTAAGAACATAATTCAATGGAAAAAGATGTAGAAATAAGAATAGTTCCCATGGAGACAAATTCTTAAAATGTAATTCAAATTTAAAAATACAAAAGTATTCTTCAGGCAATCAAGCAAAACATGCTTATGCAATTTAACAAAACTGACTATGAAGAAATAGAAAATGAAAACAGATCATGTTCCATACAGATGTAGGAAAAGTTACCTAAGGGCTACCACCAAAAACAAGCACTAGGCCAAAATGTTTTTGCAGATTTCTAACAAGCCTTTAAAGAAGAAACAATTTGAAGGCTATTTCACGTTTCACAGCATAGAGAAAGGAGGAAGTCTTCTAAACTATTTTTATGAAGTGATCATTGCCTCCAAAACTGAGTAAATGTTTGTTTTAACATACACATTTACACATACTCATGCATATACACACAGAAGTAGAGATTAATCTCATGTAAGACAATCTATACAAAAATCCTAAATAAAATATTAGGAAACAGAATTTAGCAGCATTAAAATATAAAATATCAAGGATTATTCAATATCATGAAATCTAATAATATAATTAATCATAGGAGAAAAATATGATCATCTCCATAGTTTCTGAAAAAGCATTTGATAAAATTCAACAGTCTTCCTTGATTAAAAAACAAAATAGAAAGAGAGAAAGCAAGCAAGCTAAGCAAGAACACACTCAATAAAGAAATAAAATGGGTATTCCCCTAACAAAATTTTGATTCTTTATTCTCAATGAGAAAATTCTTCATAAAGCAAACACCCAGTTGTAACCAACCCAGCTGTTTCTATACGTCGCTTCCATTTTCTATGTGTCACTTTCCTTTTTCTGTCCATAAATGTTACCCAACCATGTGGAGTCACTGGTTACCTAACCCTGGAGTCGCTGAACCTATTCTGGTTCTGGGGACTACCTGATTTGAAAATCATTCTTTGCTCAATTAAACTCTTTAGATTTGATTTGTCTAAAGTTTTTCTTTTTACACACATATACTAAAGAAAATTAGAGAGCTATAATATATAATAAAAGAAAAAAGTATAAAAAGCAACAGAAAAGGTACAAAAAATAGCAATAAGCTTAATAAATAATGTTCAAGACAAATATAAAGAAAACACTGTGACACTACTGAACAATGCCAAAGAAATCTTGACCAAATAGAAAGATATGCCATTGCCAAATTCTTAGAAGAGGGTGACCTTACATTATAAAGTTGTCTGTTCTTCTCATTGTAATGTGTAAATGTAATGTGATTACACTAAAAAAAAAATCTAACAGGGCATTTCTTTTTCAACTAATTTTGGAACTAGACAAGCTAATTGTAAAGTTTATATAAACAAACCCCAAAAAAGACTATCCAAGAAAATACTAAAATAGAAAAAGAAACGAGCAGGCACTTGTTCTACCAGATATTAAAATTTAATAAATCTTTATTTTTTATATTTATTTATTTCAGAATATTATGGACGTACAAACACTTTGGTTACATATATTGCCTATGCACCTCCCAAGTCAGAGCTACAATTGTGAACATCCCCCAAACAGTGCGCCCCACACCCATCAGGTGTGAGTTTTTCCATCCCCTCCACCCGTCTCCCACCTGACCAACCCCTGATGAATATTATTTCCATGTTAATAAATCTTTAATGATAAAAGCAATGTGGCACTGGTACCCAGAAAAATGGAACAGAAAAAAATCTCCAGAAATAGAGCCAAACAAATTGGAATTTAGTATGTGATGAAGATCATATATGTTCTTTCAGAATGCTATTGGCACAGCCAGGGAATTTAGAAAAATAATAAAGTTGGATCCACCCCTCACACCTTACATCAGGATGATATTCAAATAAATCAAAGGTGTAAATGCAAGGAGGAAGAGGGGGAGGAGGAGGAAAAGGGGAGGGCTGCTCCACTATAAGAGTCCTAGGGGTGGGGGTTGAGGGGTAAGGCCAAAGGAAATTTATGTATAATATCTGGATGGGGAAGGCCTTTGTAACAATACCCCAAAATCCAAAACATATAAATGAAAAGACTGATAAATTCAACTAGAAAAAATCTCACATATTTTCTCAGTCTTCATGGCAAAAACAAAACCAATACCTTAAACAAAGTGAAAAGACAATGGCTCCTATGAATAGTGCTCAATCTCACTTTAATAAGAGAAATACAAATTTACATCTATTTCCAGATATCATTTTTCCCCTACTATGGTGGGAAAAAGTCTGACAGTTTGATAACACCCTCTTTCGGCAAGACCGGAGGGAGGAAACACACCCATTTGCTGCTGGTGGAAGTGTAAACTGGGGAAATCCCTAAGGTGTGTAATTTGCAACATTTAATAAAATTATAAATTCATATATTCTTTGATCAGCAATACTTCTAGGAATTTATTCAACAAATATACTTAAAAAGTATAAATAATTTGTGTAAGTGGTTATTATTTGTTAAAGCACGGCTTGTCATAGCAAAAGATGAAATGAACCTTCATATCTGGCAGAATTATATGCAGCCATAAATAAGAATAACAAAGTTTTGAGAAAAGAAAGAGCAAGATCATGTGTCATATATGCTTCCATCTATGTGAAAGGGGCAGGGAGAGAGTGTAGGTTTATATTCGCTTGAATGTACTGGAAAAATAAATCTCTGGAAGGTTAGAAAAGAATCATTGGAGAGGGAACAAACAGAAAAATAGATGGATTGGAACTGGATGGATGAACAACAAGAGCGGGAGGAAGACTCTTACCTGTATATACCGTTTTGTAGTTTTTTGTTTTGGTATTCAGTGGATGCATTACCCATTTTTTAAAAATCACTTTTAATTAAGATTTTCAAATGCATATACCCTTCGATCAAATAGGCTATATTTATGAATTTATCCTAAGGAAATGACTTAAAATGTGTGCAATGATATTTAAAGATGTATTCATTGAAGAGTAGTTTGTAATAGTGAGAGACAAAGATAGATACAAACAGAAATCAAATGGCAAACATCTAAAGTATGGCATTACTTAAACACACGTCACTATATTTACACTATAGAATACCATGCAATCATTAGAATTATGTTGTAAAATAATATTTAAGGACTTAGAAAGATGTTCACAATGTATTTATGATTACAAAACATCACAAACAGTATAATTCTATTTTTAAAAAAGTATATATATATATATATTCTTAAATGCAAACAGGAAGAGACTCAAAGGTTACCATCAAAATAGTAATAGTGACTTTCTTCATGGAATTTAAAAAGATTTTAATTTTTACCTTTTTTGCTAACATAGATTCTAAACACATACTTCTTTTATAATTTAAAAAGTTTTAGAATTAAAGAAAACATCAAAATAAAATAAATCTCAATTTATATCTGTTTGAATACAGATATATTCAACATAGAATCTATTTCATCTTGGTGTTATCTTATGAATAGAATGGCACAATATAAGAAAACTCAGGCTACGAAATGAAAATATTGGTCTCAACTTGAGAATAATTATAACTTATTGCAGACTTAATATTCAGCAGATACTCTTATAAATGTTTCCTCCATATTATTTCTCACAACATCCTTTTGAGGTTGATATTGTTCTTGTCCTTTGTCACAGATGATAAAAATGAGGCCTATGGAAGTTAAATAGATTTATCAAGATCATGTTGTTTGCAAAGTAGCAGATCCACGACTCAACCTCGAGAAATGTCTACAGGTTTAGCTATTCTGTGATGTTGCCCATAGTGATAAAACAGGCTAAATATTTGTCAAATCCCCACCTGATTGTGATAATGATGTGAGGCATCATCATTATCAGAATCAATTTTAGGGGGTTGTAGCTGCCCTGTAAAGTCTGTAACCTGGATGCTGAAAGAAAGGGACTGGCAGTTTCTGGACACTGAAGAATCAATTGACCTCTCTTGTACACCTGCTGTCTATAGGTTTCTCCCTAGGGATGTAACTGCTGGAGTTGCATTTCTGTGCCTGAGAAGTGACAAACCTAATAACATCAGCCTCGTGACCTGGGTGGGGCAAGTAGCAAGCAAGTCTCCTTTACTGTGAAAAAGATAGGCCAAAGAGTTGCACAAATTAAAATTAATAACTCTATGGTATTAGCTAAGTGATATTGCCTAATTGGATTAGATTTGAAAGAGTAAAATATAAAAATAAAAATACAACCTGCTGATAAAAGAATTGTTGGGATCTAGCTAATCATCTTAAAATGAAATAGGAAACTTCCCATTAGTTTCACCCCTGCCATTACTAAGTGACTTCTAAGGCAACTACAGGTTGTATAGATAACTTCTCATTTGTTCATTTTCTTTTAAATTACCATGGCCACAGAAGAACAAAGATATAAAACCTTTAGCAATGTTTAGAAAGAAAATACAGTGACTCTTATCAGTATATAAATTTACTGATATTTTACTTAGGTAATGATATAAAAATCCACAATATTCAGATAAAATTTCTCAAATCTGATAAGAACAAATTGTCGAATAATAGCAGTTAATATGCAGCATTCTCCATGAGCAGTGTGGTCCATCAAAAAAAAGCTTCCTCTTGGAGAAAGGCTGGAGATGAATTAACTTTTATCTTATGAATGTTAAACAAAAATGGAATTTACATGGCAAGAATCCAAAACACCATGAAATGTGCTTGTTCACAGTTACCATTGATCTTCAGAAGTAAAGATGTCCCACAAGTTGGATATCAGAAGGGAGGATGAGGTAAATGTTGTACCTCCTTGTGCTAGAAGACATGGCTGAGACAAAAATAAATGTTGGTACAGGAATGGCAAAGAGATTTAGCTTGGGAGCCAACACCAATCCATTGGTCATGCCTGCCTAGAGTGGTGAACTGGAAAGACAATGAGGTTGAATCCGGCTCAGTGAGCATTGTTATGATTGCTTGGCTGATTGTCTATGTCTGCCAGGGGCAAGGGATACAGAAGGAGTGATAACCACGCCACAAATTTGCCTATCCTGTGATGATAATTAGGCAGACAAGGAAAACACTGCTCGAATCAGTAACAGAACAGTGAAGACAGACTAAAACATGCTTTTCAGATGAAGAACATGTGTGTGTATTTATACATATGAAAAAGACATGTTCAGATTAATGTACAGATATATAAATATAGGAAAACGGAAAAAAAAAAGGCACTGGAATGTCAGTGTCCCTGGTTTATCTTGATATGTCCAAGCTTCACGATCTTAATCTCTAGTAAATAGATCTGCCTCTCTTCATTGAAGTTTACTCATTTATAAAATACAGATAATAATATGACATATCTCACAGGGTTTTCACAGGATCAAATGTGATCATGTGCAATAAATTGTAGCTACTGTATTACGCAAAATGGTACTAGATGTTCAGAACTCTTGCCTAGTGTCAAGAAGAGTGCTTAAGGTGAGCTCCATGGGGACTTTAGGGATAAGATCCAGGGTACTAGCTAATTAGCAAGCCTTGGAACTCTGAAGTTTATAATACAAAACAACTTATGTCAGGCAAAAACACTTCACTCAGTAATAAATCCTTTTATGCACAGTTTGTCTATGTTTTCTCAAAACCCAGCACTAACTGCACATTACACTAGAGCTTGCAGGTTTGTGTGGCATCATCATTACATACAAAGCAGGATAATTATTATTGTGGTTGTATTATTATTTTATCATTTGATAATAGTTTTAATATTTCTACCAAAAAAGTCACTATCCATCTAGCAACATTTTAAGGGAGTACAAAGACCATAGAAAATGTTATTAGTCTTTTTCCTTACCAGATTATGTCTTACAATTTACAGATGTCATTCTTTTTGATCAACATGTTATTTCCTAATGAAATTGGACCTATGTTCAACCCCCTCATCCCAGGGCCACCCATTCCCAGGAGGAAGTATAAAATAAAGTCAAGAGTTAAAGGACTTCTGCCTAAGTATGAATTCAATGCTTTTTGAAGGCTATTGGAATTCAAGGTGATGTCCCCTGGACTTTAAAGTTTCCGGGAGTGCTGACATCAGACCTCACGGATTTTAGACCATTTTAGACCTGGCAGCCTTGCATGCAAATCTGTCCCTTGATGCTTTTGTTGAAATCCTAAGTTAAGACCCATTGCCTTTCTAGAACTATGTTATCTGCCAGACCCCATTAGGCAACTGCACTCAGGCACTTATAGACAAGCTGGGTTTCATTACTCACTCTAACCCCTGTGACATGCTACCAGTTATAAATATTGGCAGTAGTAAGTCCCAGACCAGGATGAGAGGGCTTGCATCCACAGACCTGACCCAAATGGGGGGTGCAAAGACCCATTGCTGGAAGAGTGTGGCTTCAGTGAAATGGATACCACCATACCCACTCTGGGACAGAGAAAACTGTTGGCCTTTGGAGCTGTTGATAAGAAATCTTTATAATCAACAAATTTACTTTCAGGCATATTTTACTTGTATTGATAAAGCTAAAATAAGTATGAAATATCAAGAAAGAACTCTGGTTTTAGGAAGAAACAATTCCATAGCAGAATTCTCATTCTATATCCCAGAGTCTTCAATACCAAAAAAGTATGACTTGTCCAAACACCATCAGTTTGAAAAAGAGAAGAACTTTTGTGTAGTCAGCTCAAAGGATCTGTGTTCTACATAAGAGGTATGTTACATTCTGTTGGTTGTCTACTTTATTTTAAAAAAATGCTTTTGTTCATGTCCTTTGCCCATTTTTTAATAGGGTTGTTTGATTTTTTCTTGTTGATTTTCCTAAGTTCTGTATAGATTCTGGTTATCAGCCCTTTATCAGAGGTGTAGCATGCAAATATTTTCTCCCATTCTGTAGGTTGTCTGTTCACTCTAGTGATAGTTTCCTTGGCTGTGCAGAAGCTTTTCAATTTGATCAGGTCCCATGTATTTATTTTTGTTGCTGCTGTGACTGCTTTGGGGGTCTTCTTCATAAATTCTTTGCCTAGGCCAATGTCCATAAGAGTTTTTCCAACGTTTTCTTCAAGAATTCTTATGATTTCATGTCTTAGGTTTAGATCTGTTATCCATTGTGAATTGATTTTTGTGAAAGGTGAGAGGTGTGAACAAAAACTTTTCCAAAAAAGACAGAATGAGGGCCAGCAAACATACAAAAAAGTGCTCAACTTCTCTAATCATCAGGGAAATGCAAATCAAAACCACAATGAGATATCACTTAACTCCAGTGAGATTGGCTCATATCAAAAAATCCCCAAATAACAAATGTTGGCGGGGATGTGGACAGATAGGAACACTCATACACTGCTGGTGGGACTGCAAATTAGTACAACCTCTATGGAAAAGAATACGGAGATAACTCAAAGAATTAAAAGTAGAATTACCATTTGACCCAGCAATCCCACTACTGGGTATTTATCCAAAAGAAAAAAAGACATTTTATAATAAAGACATCTGCTCTCGAGTGTTCATAGCAGCACAATTCACAATTGCAAAGTTATGGAAACAACCAAGGTGCCCATCAATACATGAGTGGATCAATAAAATGTGGTATATGTATACCATGGAGTATTACTCAGCAATAAGGAACAATAGTGAATTAACACATCTGGTATTATCCTGGTTGGAGCTAGAACCCGTTCTTCAAAGCGAAGTGTCACAGGATTGGAAAAACAAGCACCACTGGTACTCGCCATCAAACTGGTACTAACTGATGAACACTTACATCACACAGGGCAATAACATTCATTTGAGGGTGGGCGGGCGGGACGGGGGTGGAAGGGATGGGAAAAACTCTCACTGAATCGATGTGGGGAGCACAGTTTGGGAGATGACCACGATGGTGGCTCTGACACGGGCAGAACAGGGGCAATGTGTATGGCCAAAGTGTTGTACCCCCATGATATTCTGAAAATAAAAAAAATAAATTAAAAAAAATGCTTTTGGAAAAAATAAAAGACAACTGTGCATATAGTCATGGGAATTAGAAGCCTTATGACAAAACTGGATTGGAAATACAAAACACTTCACAAAAAGTAATGTTCTAACTTTGTATTTTGCCCCATCAGAAGTCGTTTTTCAGTCAAAATATGAATTTGATTATTTGGTCTACTGCCAAAACTGCTGCAATCCAACATTTATATATGCAAGATACCCCCGAGGCAATATCATACAGAGGTTAAGAACAATAAGCTCCATGGTCATGTAGACCTGTGTTGAATTCTCCTTTAATAGATATGCAGTGGTAGACAAGTTAACCTGAACCTCAATCTCTCTACTTGTGACATGGATATAATAGAACCTACCTCTTTTACGGCCGCAGCGAGGGTTAAATGAGACGATACACGTGACATTCTGAAAACAGTGTCTGGCACACGGTAAGCATCAGTAAGTGTCACCCCGACTATTTTAATGTTCTAAGAATAGCTTCTTGTCCCTCATCTAAAATTTTTAAAAATCTCAGAAAGCTAGTATCACAAATTTTTCTTTTAAAATATTCTGTATAATAATCTCAGTCAGTTTTATTTGCAAAGTGTTCTTTCAGGAAATGGAACAAGAAGGTTTTCTTGTTGTAGTTTTTGCAATAGGTTGGGATGAGACCTTATTTCCCCTAGAATCCTCCCTTCTCCTCGGCATAGACTGTGTGGTGCTCCCTGATCCAAAGTGTAACAGTTATAATTGCCATCATTGACAAGAATTTGCATTTAAATAAGATTAAAAAGTTATGAACATTTAAATGAATCTTTAAAGACAAAATAATAAGATACATCAAAGAGATGAGGACTCCAGAGCGTTCATTTTTACCTCTTTTTGAGTACTTCCAGAGATTAAGAACCCATAAAATAATCTGCCTTCCATTCTAAGAAATAGATTGAAACCTCGCCCCCAAACTCTCTGTTCAAATATGGGAAAGCTAAAATTTACATATATTGAAATATTCCTATCTGAAATATACATGAAATATACAAGGATACATCCATGTAACCCATACCCCTTTCAAGATAAAAAGCATTTCCATTACCCCAGAAAGTACCTTCATGTCTCTTCCCAATCAACCCTGGTTCCTAAACCCCAGGCAACCACTGTTGTGATTTTTTTCCAATAGACTAGTTTTGTCTGCTCAAAAACTTCATATGATGTAATCATGCAGTATGTATTCTTTTGTGTCTAGCTTCTTCCTCTCAGGATAATGCTTTTGAGATTCACCCATGTTGTATGTATCAGTGATTCATTCATTTTTATTGCTGAGTTGTATTTCATTGTATGGATAGCTACAATTTGTTCATTCTCCTGCTGATGGATATTCAGGGTTTTTTCAGTTTGGGATAGAAATAAAGTTGCTATGAACATTCAAAAAAATAAAAAATAAAAAAATAAATATGGGAAAGAGCCACTCACAGCAAGACTAGAAGTAAAGTTTGTCTAGGAGTGCTACTGTTACCAGAGAAAGAACCATAATGAGAAATGCCATGTATTGCTGCAGCAGCTATGTCTGTATGCAGACCTACTTATTCCAAAATTATGCAAGCTCGTCTTAATAGGGGTCTAACTTCATGAGCAGACAGGGTGAAATTCGCACATTTGGCTTGGTTCACTGTTTACTAAGGAAGTACAGCCAGTCATTAGGTTTAATTAGATTGAAATCATATGACAGAATATCATACTTAAATTTCCATATAACTGGGTTTCTTTGTCTACTAAATAAAATTTGTGTGTTCTGCACCAGCTGTCTTTAGTTCAAAGATGGGGATTTGGGATACTGGTATATGGGAAAAGTATGTTAAAAGGGAGGGAGGCATATAGCAAAAGCAAACCAAGTTTACTTAACTATTTTTGCCTTTAGGCCAGCCCTGAGGTTAGAAGTAAAAAAGGATCTGACAATAGGCACAGGTGACGTAATCAAGCAAGCTGCCCTTCCATGTAGATAGGATGAGCCTCCACAGGGTGATGTGAAGTGTGCTGACACATTCCACCCCTCTCAGAGACGTCCCCTCAGAGAGATCATGAGTGGTGTTGAAAATACCCGCAGGATTTGTTCCTGCGGGTTAAGTCTTTGAAGGGGCCCACTCAGATGCCATGGAACAGAGAGGAGATTATAACACATTAACATCTTGTCAATTACTATAATCTTGTTTTGAATTAGATCAAAAGAACAGATACATGGCCAGCTCATAAAATTCAGAGGGATAACAAAAAGTAACAAAAGAACATTTATGGATGGCTTTCTTCATGCCAGGAGATGTCCTTAAAAACTTTACATAGATGATTTTTTTAATAGGGACTGTTAGTAAGAAGTAGGGCCTATGATTAGCTTCAATTCATAGATAAGAAAACAGATGCTCAGAGAAGTTAAGCAATCTATTTGAGATCACACAGCTAGTAATAGGCAGAACACAGATTTGAATTTGGGCTCTCAGTCTCAAGAGAATGAGTTTTCTCCTACTATCCTAGCATTTGGATAAATTAATAATGATTTATAGAAAGGACCCATGAAAATTCCACTGTGGAAAAAACATCATTCAAAGAGTAAAGACCAGGAGAGAAACACAGACCACTATTGGGCAGTAGGTGTCTGAAGGCTTAGCATACTGAAAGGTAAGAGTCATTTCACTATAATTTGCAACTTCTAATTAAGAAAGAGGATTCAAGATCAACCAAATATCATACAATTGGCATGTTGAGTTAAATCAAAAGTAAGTCTTTCATCCTTCCAGTGGTTCTGTGTGTTTCAGGTCATTAATGCCAAATGTCATATTATATTATACCTGAAAGTGCAAGATGAAATGAAAAAATCATTTAAGCGAGCACTTTGAAGGGATATATATGGATAAGGCTGATAATTAACTATCACATAGTAATCATATTATTCTATAACCCTGTCAAAACCATAACTTTTACCTTCATTTAATTTTTGTCTGTAGCTATTATTATATATTCTCCATTTTAAATGCTTCTTTATAAGAAAGCAAAACATTGGATGCAGGAAATGTCTTCTTGACTAGTCCTGAAATAGATGTTGAATGAAACTGGTGTATGTTCTGTAAAGCCCAAAAACTTTACTTTTTAACATTTTTCTTGATAATAGTAGCCTCTCTATTAGAATTTACAACCAAGTTCTGAGCACCAGTTTACATATTCATAACCCCCAGTGGACTGAAATTTGACACCATTAAGTGTAAGTCATCCGGTGGCTCATGAAGCTACAGTGAAAGCTTCTCTGGGTGTTTTATGGAAATAACACTTATTTGCTCATACATAATAAAAAATACATTACAACAATCTAATATAAAAATGTAGATCATCAGTAGTTTTCATTTGACTGCATTAAGCACTCTTAGTCAGTCTACTGCACTAATATGCACAAAAATGTTATGTTGGTTGGTAGAAGGTCAGTGTATTTGCAAGATACACGTAAGTTTGTTTTTTTCTTTTTTCTTTACAGTCAGGTCATAAACAGTTACATTATATTGTATCTATTTTATCCTCTCATTTTTTCTTCAATTAATTCTCTTACTCTACCAAATTTGCATTTTATAAAGAATATTGATACACAGGATATGCCTCAAGTCAAGTTCCTCTGCAGCATAATCATGTTGAAAACATGAGGAGTAAAGATTTGGGATATTTACGTTTAATATCAAATGCGTATTTTTTAATGTATGCATTATGTGAAGGATATTATAGATTCACAGTCAGTTGTATTGTTCATCCTTTAATTACAAATATTTCTTAGAGGTTATCCCTAAGATTTATATTACATAAATATTATAATTTGTATATTTAAATATTAAGGTTAACATGCAATTTTTAATGTGTAAATCTACTTTTTTAAAGTCATTGAATACTATACCTACACAGAAACATGTCTCCCTCTGTCAACTATGAATGTGTGGCAGACAAAGACATTTGAGGATTGTTTTATCACAATAACTGTCTTCATTTGCCATTTCATTTTATGTGATTCCAAATGATACTATCTCTCAATGCTGCAACAAATGATTTTAAACTTTTTTTAATTAAAAAAATTTTTAACTGGCACAATTTTACATATTTATGGGGTACATGGTGATGTCATAATACGTAAATGTGTAGCAGTCAGATTAGGGTAATTAGCATATCCATCATCTCAACCACTTATCATTTCCTTGTGTGGGGAACATTCAATATCCTCCTTCTAGCTATTTGAAACTGTATAATATATTATTGTTAATTATAGTCATCCTACATTGCTATGCAACACTAGAACTTATTCCTCCTATCTAACCATATAAACTTGTGTTTTAAAGCAATATAACAATATTAGCTCATTAAGACTTTTTTTTCTTTTTTTACACAGTAAACTTTTGTTAGTTGTGGGCACTATAGCTATGGTATATATGTATATGCATAACATATACTCAGGAATTAATATCAGTCCTAGGATTTCTAAAATAATGAAATGTATATGATTTTCTATTTCTACTCATAATTATTTGGTTGGACATGTTAATCTTTACTTCATTCACTCATTCATTCAACAAACACTAGTGGTGCTTATTATTTCAAGTTTTGTGCTAGTTCCAGGAAATACAAAAAGAGGATATGATATGGTCATCAAGAGGCTTAGAGTCTTTCTAGTAGAGCAACTAGCAGCCTCAATTTACTAGTTTTATAGTCAAACAAGAAATAAGTAAACTTTGTTAACAGAAAAAAGCAATTAAATTGAAATATTTACATTTGGACATAGTAATGTCTTCCAAAGAGCTACTTAGAACTTACATAAGATTTTTATCACAATTTAATTTCATTTTAAACTCATCCATTTTACTTAGTGATTCAAACCACCCCATTTCCATCCTATCTGCATTGCAAAGTGTATATCAAGTGATAAGTATGATTGGGAAGGAATCTAATCTGAGATTTTCTAGAAGAAATGCCACTGTAATCCACTTAGGAAATAGTTCAACACATTAATCATGGACAAAAGTGCTCCAAACCATCTGGCATCCTCAGTTATTCTTAGAGAGTGCTAGGGAGGAAAAACTAGAGGATATTGTACTGAATTCAGGTTTGCTCAAAATACTGACTTATCCAAACTCTAAATTCTTCGTATTTCTGTTTTTTCTAGTTTTCACTCTAAAAAAAACACTTATTTGATGCCATGTTTACTACAAACTTTGCTTCTAGCGGGACATTTATATATACTTTGCTTTGCTATAAAACATCAGTGACATTTTATAGACTTATGTGGGTAACACTGATACTTAGGATTAGATGAAAATTGATAGTACCTGCAGTATAACCCTGATCTATTGCTGATGTTCCATGTCCATCATACCAAGAGTTAGGGTTTTGCTCATGCAAGTTCTATGCTTTAAGTGTTCTTCTCTTAGTCTGTCACCTGGCCAAATGGCACTTGTCATTCTGGATCATCATCAATGTCACTACTTTAGAGAAATTTCCCCTGGTGCAATATAAATCAGGTATCTCTATTATAACTTCTCATTGTAAATCTTTCTTTCCATCTCTGCACTTGCACAATTTCTGATTGTCTTGTTTAACTATTACTTTGATGTCTATCGTAATTAATCATCACAACAGTTCCACAAAGTACTAGGTACTTTTATTATCTACATGTTTACAGATAAGAAAACTGGCTGCTTGCTCCTAAATGCTAAGCACCTAGTATGGTGCCTGGCTCATATTTATATACAATAAATGGTTGTTGAATAAACTGATTGAACCAAATATCTCCTGGAGTTGAAATTTGACTCTCTGGACATGGTGGAGAAAGTGAATCAGTGAGAATTCGGTTTGAAACCTGCCTGACTATATGACCCTGATATATAGAGAAATATATATCCTCTGAGCCTAATATTTTTATTGGTGAAATAAGTATAACATCTACTTCATAGAATTGTTGTCAGGTTTTAATGAGATAATATAATACAAATCATCTAACTTGAATAATTTGAAATCAAATTATTCAACCATAATTTGTATTCACATATCCTAATTCTAGCCCAGATGTTTAAAGAGCACATCTAATTTCCTCTCCACATGATAACCTTTCAAATAAAATGTTTCCCTTTATTCTTCCAGTTAATTGGCCTGTGTTTCTTAAATTCTTGTATTTGTTGATTTATCACTTCATTCAACAAATACTTTGGAGTGTCTACTATCTAAAAAATACAATTACTCATAAACCCTGGTCCTCATGGAGCATACAACTAAATACTGAGCTAAATTATATAATTAATTACTCAGAATCAGGACCACTCTGAGGTCTTGTCAAAGCACAGATTGCTGGACATCATCTCTCAAGTTTCTGATTTAGTAGGTCTAGTGTAAGCCCTGACAGTCTTCATTTCTAACAAGTTCTCAGGTGATGCTGATCTGATGCTGCTGGTCCAGGAATCACACTTTGAGAACAAATGAACTAGAGTATAGTGATATTTGCCCAAGAAGAGGTAAGATATTTTGGGAGGAAGAAATTACTTTTTAAAAAAAATCCCAGGAATTTGATGGAGGAAATGGTGTCAGCCCTGGCCTTGAAAGATGGGAAAGGATTTGAATGAGGTTTCATATTTTTACCTTCTAAGTGGAAATGATCATATTTGAATGAATATGACAACAGATATTTTGATAATCCTATGATTGAAAACAGATTAAAGGGGAAGTATAAAATTCTGTTTGATGGAAATAAGTCGCAATTATAATATTATATCAGAAATTATGACTTTTGATACATTAATATTATATCAAAAGAAACCAAGCCAAGTGTGTGTGTGCATGTGTGTATATATACAGTCATTAAATATGAATTGTCTGATTTCGAATCAGAAGTTTAGTTTATTATATCTCAAACAAGAAGCAGTACAATTAATCAAAGTATGTGCCAAAACTCCACGCGGTTTTGCCATCTTAATGGTAGCTTGCTTACCGCTAAGCAATGAAAGGCAAGCTTCAAGATGATTTCTCTTCTGATGCTCGTTTAATTCATGTGGTACCCATCTATCCAGCTTCTTTACCTTACCCATTTGTTAAAAATGGTCCAATATTGTTGGAATAGTAATTTCAAAACTTGCTGCTAATTCATGTGTAGGTTGAGATAGATTCTCTTCCACTACAGCTTTTAGCTCATCAGTATCCACCTTGGTCTCAGGTCATGCATGTGACTCATTTTCAAGATTAGAATCACCAGAATAGAACTTCTCAAACCATCCATGTACTGTGCATTCATTAGCCACATCCTTCCCAAACACTTTGTTGATATTTTGAGCTGTCTGCACTGCGTTGGTTCTATGACGGAACTCATATTAAAAATTTACACGAATTTTTGACTTATCCATGGTTTCACAAAAATTGCTCTAAAAAAAATTTGAAAGATAATCACAAGGCAAAATGTGCATTTGAAAGAATGAGGATGTACCTTCACAATAAAAAAATAAAGAAATGCCAAAGTGAAATGTCAGAGATATCAACTGTCAAACTTAGTTCTTAAGAAAATCGGACATTCCATAATTTAATAACCTAATATATACATATATATGTATGGGAGGACTGTCCAGAGAGTATTCAGCCATGTAACCATTCTCGTTATATTAACAAGGGCTGGATATTTTCCGGACAGCACTCGTATATCAGAGTGAAGGAAATCAATTACAGAACTTTTGAATTTATAGGGAATATGTTCATGAATTAGACATAAATGAGGCAATGCACATTACGGTACCATACTGACTCTGGCCTAAGGAATACATACTGAATTAGCTATTACATTGTTATTGTTATTTATTTATTTTTTGGTTCTAGAAATGCCTGTTCTATAAAATAAATACTTTCTCTGAAATATTATTGGTAAGTTTTCTATTAAGAGAACTAGCTGGTTACAGGTTAAACTGAGTGGGAATTCAATGTAAAAGGAAGCCCCTTTACATGTGTATATATGTGTGTATGTGTGTACACACACACACACTGCACATGTGTAACACAGCATGCACCTGTGATGACTGGATGAAGCTTAAAACACCCAATGTGTTATTCTCAAGTAGGGTAAATGCAGGTTCTGAGTCAGTTGCAACTTCAAAGGTGAGACTGATGCAAAATTTGATATTTCAGAGCTGAAAGGAATTGACACTGGAATATAATCAATGAACTGCCTGATGGAAAATACATTTCATGAATAATAAAGTGTAATGTGTCAAATTCACATAGCAATTCTGCCATTATAGACATGATTAAGCAGTTCTTTATGACCACACCCAGTGGTGTGCCACAACTGACTAAAACACATTAGCAACTCTGAATTTTCAGGCATCATGTTGGTCGTTTGAAATTGTCTATGATGTAAATATTCACATTATGGAAACTTCCAAAAACTAAAAATCAGAAATTTTCTTCTTTTCTGTTTGTGTTTTTTTCTTTTGTAAAGCTGATTGTTAAACATTCACCATTTTCAATTTCAAGTTCTCAATTCTTGAGACTGATGTAATCAAACTTTTGATTATATGCGTTAGGTAGATAGAATCTCTGGCTCTCCTAGGGACAAGGGTGCCCTGCTTTGGTGCTGTCTTGAGCAATTGCTCCATGAGAAGAAGGATAAGAGTGGGCATTCCTTTTGGCGTTGCCCCACCCTTAATCCTATCCCAAGCAACTGCTACACTGGGGAAGGAGGGAATGCTTTACCAATCTGGGAATTCCCTAGCCCAGGCATGATAGGATTTAAAAAGTGACCTAGACTAACCTAAGTATAATTATTATGCCATTAGCTTAAATCTGCATTGTGGTTCACCCCCCCAGGTGGGCTTCAGAGAGGGAGCTTATATATGCAGATGGAATTTTAAGGACACCTATTGATCATCTGATAACATCCCACACCTCCTGAGAACCCTCCCCCAGACTGAGATAATAAAAGGAAACAATCTGAGAATTCAGGGAGAGAGCAGGTCAGTCAGTCAGTCAGTGAGTCGGTCTGTCTCTCTCCACTTGAGGAGACAGACCCATTTTGTTCTACAATAAAGAGCTGCTCCTGTAAAACTACTTCCTGCCTGGGGTTACTCTGTGGTACTGGCCCTGATGGTGATTTTTCCAAGATAATAGTCTGGACTTGACACTTTGGTGTGTCTGGTCATTCTTTGGCCACGAGCACACACCAAGAACCAAGGGCAGACTGCCACCCTGATGCACGTGCATTTTTAGGAGATGAGAAGAAAGTTAAATATTTGACTTTCCTATAGCAAGAATAAGAATTAGTATACACTCTTAAAAATGTTTACAATGTCCTTAAATGAGTGCTAAATAATTCGCATTCATGATCATATCAGTTCCTCCCCACAGGCACCCTTTGAGGAAGGCATTATTCATTATTTTACAGGAAATGAAACACAAGTTCATAAAGGTTATATAATTTAACCAAAGCTTATTCTTTTTCTAATTGGAAAAATTATATATATTTATGGTGCACAACATGATGTTTTAATATATGTGTACATTGTGGAATGGCTAAATCAAGCTAATTAACATCCATTACCTTGTATACATATATTTTTGTGGTGAAAACATTTAAAATCTATTTTTGACTAATATACTTTATTGCCTTGCTAGGTCAAGAACATACTTGAGGGATATTTCTTTCTCTCTCGTTCTTGGGAACAAGGAAAATTGAACTGAAGTTGATAACTAGTTCTCTATTTTTTAACAACAAAAATAATTTACTTTAAAAAATAGGGTTTTAGATTGCACTAGTTTAAGCATACAGAAAACCATTCTACTAGTTAAAGGTTTTAAGAAATTCAGTTCTCTCAAATTTCTTAGGACTTGCAGCCTGACCTTAAACAGTTCATCTAATCAATCCTCAAGAAAGATTTGATCATTTTTTGAGGTCCTTTTAAATCTAGCAATGCTGTGACATGGCTGGATATTTTTAGAAAGGGATATATTTGATATGATGAATTGAAGAAATACATTTATCATGCATGATAAAAGTTTATTAGACTAAGTTTTATTTTAGTTACAGGCAAAACATTATAAGATAAGGAAAGCTAAACATTTTCACTCAATATTTTTCTAATTTACTTTGATGTCCTTAGGGCAAAGTTTAGCTCAATAAATTATCTCTTGAGCATAATGGGATATGTTTTTACATTGATAGAAGATTTACATATAGTTTTGTTAATCTTCCTTTTACTATCTTTAAGAAGTTGAGAGTTTATATCTCCCCTGCAACTCTTAAGGATCTTAATCCAAAGTTTGCACAGGCCAAAAGATATTATGTTAGGTCAAACAATTTTTAAAGCTTTGACTTATTAAATTTCAACAGAGGTTTTAGAAAGCTTAAAAGACTCAATGTGGGAGATTTTTTACATTAAATGAATAAAAGTTTCATCTAGAGGGAAAACAGGTAGATAATTTCAAAAATTAACTAGATGCTTAATAACAATTTGCTTAAAAATTTTTAGAAGCTATATGATTTGTTATCAATTATAATCATCTACAAGAAGATAATTCTAGATTTGAAGAGAATTGAATATAGGTTTGTGTATGTGTGTGTGTGCACATCTGTGTATGTGATATGTTTTTCCACGTGTATGGGTGTGTGTATGGATTCCCTAAAATAAACTGTGAAGTTTTGGTGTCAGAGAGTATATTTAGCATTCAAGCGAGAATCAATTAGTAATTATGTGTTAAATGAATGAAACATCTACTGTGTGCTCGCTCAGGGCTAGGCACTGGGGAACACTGACAAAGTTTGTACCCACATGAAACAGAGTATGTTAGACTAAAATGATTCTTTAATGCCCATATATTAATTTAATCCTTTGAAAAAAATCTTACTAATAAACTAAGAATATATATATGATACATAGACCTAGGCTTGAAGATGTGCAAATAAATACACAAGAATCTAAGCATTCCCATTGAGAGTGTTTGGAAAATAGTGTGTGGTTTTCCACAAATAGGATGACCTAACAAAATATGTCCATAAAGATAGATGATGGGTGGATAGACAGACAGATAGATCGATTGATCTTGGAAAGATGATAGGGCCAATTTTCAATACGGTATATTATTTAAAAACTTAGGAACTACTTTTTTTTCATGTTAATACTCCAACCCAAACTTTCCAAATGAGATATAGTATGCTCTGTGTGTCATGTCTCAGTTGACTGATAATTAAAAATATTTTATCTTACCAATTTGTCTTCTTACTAAAATTTTATCTTCATATTAGAGTCTTTATTCCAAAACATAATTTGAAATATGTTATATGGTTTATGACCCTTTTATTAAAAAAATTTAAACATAAGTACATCTTCTCTAATGTTTAAGCTAAGCAGGACTGAGAAGACAGCAGCAGCATTCAGCTTAAATGAAGTGTTAGGTGAGGTTTGGAAAATTAGGCAATTTGGAATAGGTGACGCATTTTTATTATAAGGAAGTGACTCATTCTTTCATCAATGAGTATGATTTCTGGAATCGTTATTTGGAAGCAAGTGTGTGAGGTAAATACTCTTAAGAAACATAAATGTTAGCTCATCATGACTTTTTCATCCTGGATAATAAATGTAAGACACTGACATAAAGATTTTTTGAAACGCTATTATTTTTTCTCCATTAGTGATAAAGATGTACTAAAAATAGTCTGAAATATAAAAATGAGTTACACAATTAACTCAAAGTTCACAGGAGGAAACACATTATCCAGTATAAAATAATTTCTGTTCCCCATAATGAACACATTATTAAGGAAACCAACATGTAATGGACGTGTGCGGTGTACAGGCACTGTGGTAAGTCCTGCGAATGGAGAGGACATAAGAGTTCCTGACCTTAAATTGCTTCTGAGAGAGAGACAAATATGACAGCGTGTCCCCTAGAATCCATTCTCTTCTTCATTTCACTAAGGAAGGCCCCCGCTGATTTTTTTACCGGACAGAGATTACTTTCTCTAGACTTTCTGCGGCGAGGTACTAGACAAGAGGGTGAGAGCAGATGAAGTGCGCAACTTTGAGCATGAAGCTACTTGCCCCGGGGTTTCTCTTCCTCCCTCTCCCATGGGACAGAACGTGGCCTAGCTTCAACCGTGTATACAAAGACGCCATCTGGGTGATGCTGGAGCAACAATGGAATAAGCCTGGGTGCTGAATAACCACATGGAGTATAGCTGCCCCATCAGCCTCCTCTACTCACCGCTAGGATATCACATGAAGGAGAAAGAAACTTGTGTCTTATTTGAACCACCATATTTTGAGGACTCTTTGTTACTACAATTTAGCCAATCCCTGATACAATAAATATACAATGATTGTACACTAAATATTCCCTGACAGTCTTGCTTCTCAATTAGTCTCCTCAATTTCTATAAAAGGCAATTCCATTATTCCAATTGTTCAGGCCAAAAACTTGGAATAATCCTTTGCTCCTTGCTTTATCTCACAGACCATTCTCAGTCCAAGCCATTAGCAAATACTCTTGGCTGAACTTTCAAAATAGTTTCCAAATTTGATTACTTTTTACCACTTCCACTTTTTACCACCTTAGTCCAAGTCATCATTACCTGCCTCTTTGACTATTTCAATATCTTTCTAGCTGATATCTCTGCTTCCCTACTTGCCACCAGAGAGTTTATTTTCCATAGCTGCAAGAAAGTTCCTTATTAACTATACCTTAGAGCATGCTGTTCTTCTGCTCAAACCCTCTCACAGCTTCCTGTCTTGATTTTTAAAAAAAATTAAAATGTCCTTTGCATGGCCTACAATGTCATCAAAGCTCAGTTATTAATATAACATTGGTCTAGTTACCAAACTCCTCCACCCCCACCCCATAAAGACTCACTCCACTCCAGCCACACTGGCTTCCAAACTGTTCTTTGAAACATGTCAACCACAACCCTGTCTCAGGGCTTTGCATATTTTTATTCCCTCTGCCTAAAATGCTCTTTCCCCCAATATCAGCACTACTCATTGTCACCTCATTCATGTCCCTGCTCAATGTTCAACTTAGAGAGCCCTTCTCTCACCACCCTACACAAAGCAGCAGTCCCTTCACCACCCCGTGTCACTGTCTATCCCCTTCCCTCTCTATCCTGTTACCATGCTTTGGTTTTCATAGCCCTCATCACCACCTGTTTTTTTATATATTTATTTTTATATACATATACACATACACACACTATAAATATTTGTTTAGTTTTTATTTTATTTCTCCCCCATTAGGATATAAGCACTAACAAGCACCAGGTTAATAGAAATTTTGTACTCTTTGGTCTCTGCTATAATCCAAACACATAAAATAATGTCTGGCACATAATGCATGCAAAATAAGCATTTTCTGATTAAATAAATAGGATGAATGAAATGAACAAAACACAGTCTGACCAATGTGCTTATAGAGAAGGACACAGAAGATGTCAAGAACATCAGAGAAGAGAATCCAGCCCAGTTGGGATGTGTCAGAGAAGGCTTTTTAGAAGAGCCAACTCCTACATCAACTCTAAGAGCAGTAAGGTTTTAGTATGTGTACAGCAGACAGAGGAAACCATGTACAGAGTCATGGAGACAAGAGAGCATTTGAGGAAGTTGAGCCAGAGCCACAAAGTGTAAGTGCAGAATCTGGTAGGGAAGCAGAGCAGGTCAAGGGGTAATGGCTACTGCCACCTGCCAGACACAGGACTTAATGCTTGACAAATGAGGAAACAATGACTAAAAAAGGTTAGAGAATTTCCCCAAGATTACTTAGCTAGTCACATAGCAGAATCCGGATTCAAGTTCATGTCTGCCAAATTCCAAAACCAAACTCTTTTCATTTCAGTGTACTGTCTTCTATCCTAAAGAGTTTGGATTTTTACCAGGGGAAGGCACTGCAAAACAGTAAGCAGGAGGATGACATGAACACATTTGTCTTTTAAAAAGATCTTGCTCATGGCTGTGTAAAGAATGTATGAAAGTGGAATAAACCTAGGGACAAGAAGACCTACAGGAATTGTTGGGAAAATTCAGGCAAGAAGTTATAAAGGCCTGAAGGTCTATAAAGGTCTGCAGCAGCAGACAGGGACACATAATAGTAATAGCCTGATAGAATGGAGAGGATTTGTGATCAACAGATTCTGAAATAATTCCTGGGTTTTTAATGTGGACAAATGTTAGGGAGAAAAGGAGGTGTCAGCCACAAAGTTGGGAAATAAGAGTAGGTAAAGTATGGACAGAATTATTTCAAACATTTCAATCTGGTCACACAGCCACTTAATGGATGGATCCGGATTAAACTCCCAGGATTTATGGCTATTAGTCTCGTGGTCATTTCTGTACAAAACAACTGAGACCAAATGGCTAAAGCTTATAACATAAAGCACATGGAGAAAAGACACAGAAACCTAGTTCAGCAGGCTAGTTATGTCAGGAAAATTCTATACTCTGTGAGAACAAGAAATGAGGTGTACTGTTGCAGAAAATACTGAACTATGCATAGAAACAAACCCTAAAATTAATTTCTCATCAAAACATAGTGTCATATGCGTTCACACCTGGAGTAAGCCTTTTATCTTCCAATGTTACTTTCCTCATAAGAGCTGTCTTTGAGAGAAGAAAGAAGAAAGTTGTCTTTCCGAGAACAACAAATTATCCCAAGAAAATGCTAATAGCATGGTGGTGAGATATCAAAAACAAGCAAAGGTACTAGCAAATGAAAAAGCTCTTTACAAAATGCATCACAAGAGAAATATGTAGAAATCATAAACATTTACTTAGCAATAAGAATTTTAAAGGAGACATCCAACTGATAGTTGACAATTGAGGTTTACATATACGTTAAGAGTACTACCATAGGACCAAGCGTAAAATAGTGTATTCTCTTGTTTAGTTTGAAAGCATGTATGGTATTAGATGAGTCACTGTCCTGAGCCCTCAAAAGATTTTTTTAAAGTGAGAAATAAGCACAGTATAAAATCATTCCTCCTCCCCAAAATGATGATTGGATTCAAAGAATATTTGTTTCCTTTATTCCCATAGAACTATAATTAAAGTCTAACTACAAAAAAAGTCAATGTTCTATTACAGTAATTCAGGATAATCACTGGGGAATCCAATTCAATTCCCAAATCTTGAACATCAGGAAGTGTGCAAACAAAACCCACAAAATGCATCAAGGATACCTTTCAAACTGTGAAATGGAATGTAATTAACAAAATAATCACTTTAGTGGAAGTTACTTGCACCTCTTGATCTGTATTGGCTATTTGCACTAAATATAAATGCCAACTGTTACAGAAACTTTTCTGCTTCTATTAATAATTTACCAAGACCTTATTTAAAAGACTTTTGTTTTGTTATATGGTCCTCTTTATGTGTACTGTGGAAGAGGGGCATTAATTTCTTATATGTTGAACCTTAAATTAATCCCAGTTTTTTTTCTGAAACAAACATCCTACCTAGTCATACTAGTCTTCAGGTCTCATGGCTTAAGACAGTGGTTCTCAAACTTTTAGTCTCCAGATCTCTTTATGGTATTAGAAATTATTAAAAACCTTAAAAAGCTTTTGCTTATGTGAGATACTTCTATTGATGCTTACTCTATTAGATACAAAAACTGAGAAATATTTCAAATATTAATTCACTTGAAAATAACAATAATAAACCTACTACATATTAAATAATATATTTTTATGAAAATTAACTATACTTTTAAAGCAAAAATTTAATAAGAAGCATATAATTGTTTTAAACTTTGGGGAAATCTAACTGATGTCTGGCTTAATAGAAGGCAGCTGTATTCTCTGCCTCTGCATCCAATCTGCTGCTGTATCACACACCATGTTAGTGTTATGAAAACACTTCTGACCTTAAGAACCCCTTAAAAGGGTCCCCAGACCACACTTTGAGAACTGCTGCTCAAGTATATTAGTTTGCATAAAATAGGAAGGAATTTTCAGTTTACTGCAAAGGTTTCTCATGAAGACTTTCAAAAAATTTATGAATATCTATACTATGAAATTCCAAATTTACCCATTTAATCTGCTGCATGTAAAACAACTACTTTAATTACAAGAGAACTACATTCACCAATCTTCCATCTATGCCTTGTTTAGTCAACAGAACACTTCTGTCTCCATGCTCTGACCCCTTAATTGAGCTTTCAGGTAGGTGTGTCCACTGTCACCTATCTGACATCTCCAATGGGATGTCTAACGGACATCTTAACTTCTCACTGTCAGCACAGAACTCTTGACTTACCCTCTTACACATGAAATCATCTCAGAAAATGGCAATGCCATTTGTTCGATTATTTACATAAAAAACTTACAAGTCATTCCTAATTTCTCTTTCCCTCACATTCATATCTAATCCATGCACTGCCAAATTACACCGTACTTCCTTCCTACTGCCATCTCAGCCCAAGCCACCATTATGTTTTGCTTGGATTGCTGCAATAGCCTCCCAACTGGTATCTCTATTTCCCCCACCACTCCACCACCCATGTTTTCCAACCTGTGATTATTAGGGCGATCCATTTTTCTACTCCTAAAAGGTAAATTAGATCATGTCCCATCTCACCCTAAACTCCTCAAATGCTCTCTGAATCTCTCAGGATAAAAAAGGAAATGACTTACAGGGCCCTACATGTGACCTTTCTGCTGCCAACTGCTCCAACCTCACCTCACATTTTCCAGCTTTTGTAACATGCCAAGCTTTTCCCTGCCTTATAACCTTTCTGCTTGGTGTTTTCTTCAGTCTGGAATCCTCCATCCACACTTTTGTTGGTCTGGCTCCTTCTTGTCATTCAGATTTCAACTCAAATGCTACCTTTCCAGAGAAACCTTTCCCAAGCCACACCATCATTGCCAGACTCACCTCCATGATCCCCTTTCATCACCCTGTTATATTTCACGTATTCATAGCACTTATCATTATCTGAAAATATTTTGCTCATTTCCATACTTTTGTCTTTTTCCCTTACCACCTTCACCGGCATATGAGCCCTAGGAAAGAAAGGACTGTAATTATCTTGTTCACTATTATATCCTCAGTGTCCACTGGGGCATAATCAGCACTGAGTAGCTATTTCTTGAATGCAGGAATGAATAAATAACTAAATGAATTAATAAATAAGCCCTGACAAGAATAAAGAAGCTATATTGCAAAAAGAAATTCATGAAATACTTTCTTTGCTATTCTTCACTGTTGACAAATATAGGAAGAATTTCAAATATTCATGGACTACACTCTGTCAAATCCACCCTCTGCTTTATCTCTAACACCCTTTCTACTTTGTAGAAACACACCATATAAAAGGGGAGGAAAGCGTGGTAGTTTACTAATGTCTGCTTTGTATATATGTAACCTGATATTCAAGGCAAAAAAAAAAAAACTTTTCCAAAATATTTTTTCCTATTTCATGCACCCTTGAACTCTAGAATTGATGTAATAAATAATTTAAATTCATAGGATTAGATGAAAAGGAAGTTCAAGACTTGCCATACAAGCCATCTTAATTTTCTTTGAAGAGGATAGCATGCAAAATCATGCTCAAAAACATAAACTGTTTTTTCTTTGCAGACTAAGCTTTATTTCAATTGAGACCCTTTCAATCAATATTTATGATTATTGTTATCTTCTGTTTTTCTTATAAATTTAAATTTAATCATCATTGATAGTATCCTTTATATGATATGCCAGCACCCCACTATCACCTGAAATATAACATGAACTCAGGGCAAGATAATTTCATGTAAATCCATATATACATAAATGGGCATAAAGTATAAATATTTGCATATGCACCTTTTCAACAGAGTGTATCAATAAAAATATCTGCACTGCCAACACTGAGGCAAATTATTACAATTTTTTTTTAAATGGCCTTAATTTGAGGGTATGTACCATTTTTGAGTGAAGTCTATATTAGGAATGTTGCTGAAGTCATTAAATATTGTAAAACAATATAAAATGCAATGTTTTAGAAGAGTAATGTAAAGTGATGCTCTGTAAGCATGAGCCAAATATAAAATGTAACAACGAATTATGTTCTTCTAGCCATAAAAATGAAAAAAAATTCTTTGATGAGTATGTGAATGGCTTACAGTGAAAGTTATTACAATAGACTATTAATTAAACTCTACAGGAAACAAATGCTCATCCCTTCTTTTCATCAGTGGAGAATAAAAGATCTTTTAAAGAAACATGCTCAATTTTTGAAAGAAAATTTGAAAACATTGAGTATCATTTATGATTTTGTGGAAAGGTTTAGTCTTCCTCTATAAATACACCATTGTATGTCTGTGAAAAGGAAAACCGTTTTTCATAAAAGTTTGGCCAGCTTCACTTTACCTTTTTAATATGGCTTTGCTATTAATAAATAAACAGAGAACTTGAATTAGCTTTGATATTGAAAAATGTACAGTGTAACTTTTGTTAAGTTACACAAGACAGCAAATAGCAAATAGAAAGTAAATACTCTGTTTGGTTTTAAAATCATTTGCTTCCATATAGTCTTAGGAAAAATTGTAAGGTTGTTTTGTAATACACAGAAAACAATCCAGTTCAGTAAAGTTGGGCAGGTCAGGCAGAAAAAAATGATACTATATAAATCATTAATGTAACTTTACTCAATAATAATTCCTTGATATTTTTAAATATGCATAAAATGTGAATTCCCCAGATTTATTTTAATACTATTTTAAGTCTTCCACCATAATTCTAAATTTCTATGTATTACTTATGGGGCCTTAGCACAAAAATATTTTCATTTTATCAGGAAGGAGTTTATAGAAGGGCCTAAATACAAAGATCAGATTCAGACTGCAGCCTTCCAAATCTACACTAGTTAAATTCAGAGAAAGTATGTGCAATTACAGCTTGTGTCTCTCAAATGCAGAGTCACAGGAGAATTCCAATAAGAACTTCAGAAACCGATGCTGATGATGGTCTCTGTGGTGGGGGTGGGCAGGCTGGTGCCATGGTAGTCACACCATGAAGCTTCACTGCTGGGAAGTAGCTCCTATCTGTCCTGCCCTTCCAGAGTGTGCCAAAGCAATTACTAACCATTCAAGGCTTTCTCATTAGAGAAATGGATATTGAAAATATTAGTCTATCCAGCCCCCCCAACAGAGATCATTGGAAATCTTGTTAAAGTCCCCAAAGAAATACATCTATGTGTTTTTCAAATGAACCCACAACAATTGTGGAATCCTGTTGAATGTTCAGCATGCAAACTATTCAACAGTTTCCATGTAAGGATGGCTGAAGTAAATTTTACCTCATTCACAAGAAATCAATGTGTTATTATACTACTGTCAAGAAGGTACTAATTCACATTTCTTCCCACTTTTTCAGATATGCTATTTTTGCTTTTAATTTTCACCAAGAAATACATTTTTAAACTTTTAAATTTGTCATTCTCTCAAAATGAAGAATGGAGAGATTGATATTCTAGCAAAATGATTCAGTGTAAAAATAAAATCAATAACTGTTGGAAGTAATAGAGGGAAAAATATGTGTAGCTTTTTTAAAATGACCCATTATCTGTCTTATTAATGTCAGATTAATTATTTGAAAAAATTGATGGCTTTTCAACTATCATCTCAAAAAAGCAAGTAAGTAATTTTAATTATTTAAGCTTTCAGGAGTCTTCCAAAGTAAAAAAAAAAAAAAAAAAAAAAGCTACACTATTCCCTTCCCTAATATAATAAATTCAATTCCACCCATAATAATTTAGAAAGAAAATAGAGAACTATACATTAGTAGAACTACAACATGATAAGACTATATTTTACAAAATCACACAAGGACATAGTAACCAAACGAGTATTAAGAATATTACTCTTTAAAATATGTCAGTTTTTCCATAATGATGCTGTAGAACAAAATATTTGGTTAATTTTTCTTGAATTGTACAACAAATACCATGACTTTCTAATGGTACATATATTTTAGCCAAAAAAAAAAAACTAAACCTATTTTACTCAGCTTAATTACCTACCCCTATTCATCAAATCTGTCACTCAATAAGTTGTGATTATTTCCAAATATAAAATTCACTCTCACAGAAAAAATAAACTTCTATCATCAAGTATATTCAAAAGCATATTTATTGTCCCTAAGGACAATTTATAAAGAATTCTTAAAATATATTGGAAAAAAAAAGAACATAGAAACAAAAATATATGGCTTTTCCAGCTTCCTACTTTGAAAAGAACAACTATCCTTTGGATTATAAATGTAAAGATTTTCTTTTATAGATAATACTTCATATACCTAACTTATGTACATGCCTTCATGGACACACACATACACATACACACATACATGGGTAGGAAAAATACTGCTTTCCAGGATTTCTTACAAAGACACAAAAAGCACAAACCAAGAAGAAGATTGATATGTTTGACTAGATTAAAATTAACAAATTCTGTTCACTAGAAGATACTAAAAGGAGTAAAAATATAAGATATAGATGGGAGAAGATATTTGCAATGCATGTAACTGGTAAGGATTAAGTTCCAAGATGTGTAAAGTTAACCAAGCAACAGAAAAACAGGCAGAGGACTACCACAGACTTCTCACAGAAAAAACACAAACAGCCCACAACCTCATTAGTAATCAGGGGATGCAAATTCAAATCATGTGATACCATTTCACATCCACCAGATTATATTGGTAAATGTTTGTCAATATAAATTGTCTGAAATGAGGAACAATCATAAAACTTAGTCATAAATTACAATCAGGTATAATTAGAAAAAACCACTTAGGAAAGGAATTTGGTATTACTTAACAAATTTGAAGATTCACATACTGTATGACTACAGGAATTCTACTTCAAGATATCAACACCTGAGAAATTACTGAAAATCAGTATACACAGGTAACACTGTTTATACAAGCACCATTTGGGAAAGCAGAATAACTGGAAACAATTCAAATACCATCATTAGCAGAAAGGATAAATAAATTGGGTTATACAACAGAATATAAGATTGAATAAAAAATTAAGTGGCAGAAAAATATGTGCAGAAGTTTTAGATTTATATAAAGTACAAAAACATTCAAAACTAAACATGTACATTGCATATGGGAGAGGGTTTTCAAGAGGTAACCTTTGGAGGGCTGGGTTCTTGTAAGCTATCTGGCAGAACATTAGTTCACAGACCCACAGACTCAGAATCTTGGAGTTTAGGGAAGGGATAGGAGATGTGTTATGTATGGTTCAGCCACAAAGAATCCCTCTTCTACCCACACAAAATCTCTCCAAGCTGATGCTATTTAGTCACTGCTAGAATGCCTCATGAGATGGGGTTCTTGCCATCACATCAGGCTGCTCATTTCACTTTTGGGCCATTTTAATTAGCAGAATATTGATTCTTAATCTGGCCCAATTTAGAATTCCCTATAACTTGCATTTCTTCTTTGGTCATCTAGATTCATGCAGAATAAGCCTCACCTTTTCCCCATGTGACAGTGTTCTCAGTATTTAAAAACTGTTATCCTTTCCTCCTAAATATTCCATCTATAGACAGAATATTGTCAATTCTTTAAAATATGTTATGCTTCCTGAACTTGCTCAAGTATATTAAAGTCCTTTTTGAAGCTTGGCACTCCAAAACGAACATGATATTCCCCATACCGTCTAAATATCTCAGTTCCTGTCTTTGCCACAGTCTTCATAACTTAAGTATATTTAATATTCATATTTAGTACTTCAGGTTCTCCTTATTTATGATAATCTTTTATAAATAGGTGTTTTGTTTTGTTTTTATACAAGCAGTGCATAAGTTTGCTCTTTAACATTAACATTGTAAGTTTGGTCCTGTAAAGGAATTGCAAGAGTAACTTTAAGTATAGTAGTATTTCAGCTGGTCTAAAGATAGTTTTTGGATTAACCTGAAAAACTCAAAGGCAAAAAGGCAACACCTGATTTTGAGAATAAAATGGTCTGTTCCTCATGTTAAATTTACTGAGAGTTAATTCATACGAAAATGCATTCAGTTCCCTCAAATGCTCAGGTAGTACTTTGAATGCCAACTGACATAGACAGGCTCATCATTAATGCTCGATTTTATATAAAATCCCTCTTTGAATGTCAGTGTTCACTACATCATTTAATTATATAAAGATAGTAAGAATGTTTCGGGGGGGAATAGGACTTGCAATTTGAAGTTGTTTAAGTTTACTGTCAATGGTGGCATGATTCACCTCTGCTGAATAATAAATAGTGTTGAACATCAGCACAACAGGCAGACCACATGGTACCAACCAACTCACTGGAAAAGGAAGCAGATGACCAGTCTACATAAGATAAAAGTGAAGTCTCAGTTCAATAACAGAAACATGAGGCTAGTCCTTGAAAGTTGATGTGAATAATCACATACCACTTAGAGCAGTGGGACCCAACCTTTTTGGCACCAGGGACCAGTTTCAGGGAAGACAATTTTTCCACAGACTAGGGGTGGGGGAGGATAGAGGTTTAGGGATGATTCAAGTGCATTACATTTATTGTACACTTTATTTCTATTATTATTACATTGTAATATATAATGAAATAATTATACAAATCACCATAATGCAGAATCAGTGGGAACCCTGAGCTTGTTTTCCTGCAACTAGATGGTCCCATCTGGGGGTGATGGGAGACAGTGACACCCGAAGTGTGTTGCTTATGTACAGGCAACTCCGTAATCTCATTTTGGTTGCTATCACTGCAGAAAACTCTGCTTCACAAAGATAGGATGTTGGAAATGGAAGCAGGCTTTTCAGCGCTTTTGTGGCAATCTCAGGATATTCCACCTTGACTTTAATCTGGCACGTATGTAGATTTGAAGTTGTCTCAAACATACTTTTAAAGCCAACATCATTTGCGATCTCAAGCAGTTGATCCTCTTCTAGCACAGATAAAGTTGATTCACCTGGCTTATTCACAATTGGGTCACGGATCCATTCCTTCCCAGTTCAGGGTCTCTTGTGGTTGGGAAGTAATGCTCAAACTCTTTTAAAAGCTGAGATAGGTGATCATGTACCAGCAGAAAGAAGGCCCTAGCTCAGTCTACTTTCAAAATCTCTGCTAATGTTTGAAATATGTCAAAAATCCCAATGTTCACTTGTCGCCCCCATTATTCCAGTTTGGCTTTGAATGTAGCCACTTTATCTGCCGATTTGAGCACAGTTGTCACCTGAAGTGACAGATTGAGTTCGTTGAGCAGGTTGAATATGTTACACAAATAAGCAAGTTTTGTGACCCACTCTGTGTCACTGAAATGTGCTGCCAGTGGTGACTGTTTTTCTAAAAGAAATCTCTGGAGCAGCTCTCGTAACTCAAAAACTTTGGCCAGTGATCTACCTTTAGAAAGCCATTTCACTTCTGTGTATAAGAGAAAATGTGTGTGCTCTGCCTCCATCTCCTTACAGAGCTGCACGAGCAGATGTGAATTAAGGGCATGTACTTTAATGTTGTTGATAATTTTAATCACATCCTGCAAAAACATTGTTTAGTTCAGGTGACACTTTTGGCTAGCCAGAATTTCTCTATGGATGACAGAGTATGTAGACTCACATAGAGAAGCGACCTTCTTGACCTGAGTAGTGAAACCAGAAAGCCATCCAGTCATGGCAGTTGCTCTGTCCATACATATGCTGACACAAAGTGACCAATTCAGTTTTCCTGATAGGTAATCATTCAAGGACTTGAATAGTTCTGCAGCTGTGGTGTTGGTTGGCAACAAAAGTGTACATAATATATTCTCATGCACATATCCCTGAAAAATATATCACACAAAAACAAGCATTTTTGCCTTGTTGTCAACATCAGTAGACTCGTCAACCTGGATTATGTACCATGTGACTCATTAATCCTCTCTAACAATTGTGCCTCAATATCCTCTGCTATTTCATCAATTCATCTAACTATAGTGCTAGCCGAAAGAGGAACACATGCCACCTTTTGAACTGCAGCTTCTCCTAAAAGTTCATTGCAAATGTCCTTAGCACCAGGCAGAATCAACTCTTCATCAATAGTAAAGGACTTCGTTAGCTTTAGCAGTGTGGTTAGCCAATAAGAATGACGCTCTCAGTGCAGACACATTTGATGAAGTGGTGGCCTTCAATAATTGCTTCTGTTCTTTAAGTTCACATGTTTTTCTTTTGAAAAACTCCAAAGGTTTGTCTTTTAATGCACGGTGTTTGGTCTCCACGTGACGAAGCAGTTTTGGAAGATTTCATGGCTTCATTGGATAGCTGCTCGCCACATGTTATACAAGTGGGCTTGGAGAATGTGAATCACCTGTTGCAATGAACCCATAATTTATGTAGGACTCTTGGTATTTTCTTTTAAATGCAGCTTTCATTTTGTTGGCAGTCTTAGAGTCTTCTGCTGTCTCATCATTGGGTCTTTCCGCCTTTTCAAAGAAACTCTCCAGCAACATGTGTTTTTCACTCATTTTTGCTAGGGTTAGATTGTGGGCTACCAAAACTGTGACTGAGACAAGCATGCAGTGTGGGAAAGAGGCGCAGACGGAAGTAGTAAATAAAATAATGGGCGGGCCACGCGTGGAGTAAAATAAGTGTCGGATTCTGACTTAAAGCCTGCCACCAGATGCAGCTGTACAATTGAAGTACATTAACTCACTTGCCACCATAAAGCCTGCCACCAGATGCATCTTAATTGTCACTTTCCACTCACTGATAGGGTTTTGATATGAGTCTGCAAGCAATTGATTTCTTATGGTCTCTGTGCAGTCAAACCTCTCTGCTAATGATAATCTGTATTTGCAGCCACTCCCCAGCACCAACATCACTGCCTCAGATCCACCTCATATCATCAGGCATTAGATTCTTGTAAGGAGCATGCAGCCTAGATCCCTCACATGTGCAGTTTACAGTAAGGTTCTTGCTCCTATGGGAATCTAATGCTGTCACTGATCTGACAGGAGGCGGAGCTCAGGTGGTGAAGAGAGTGATGGGGAGCAGCTGTAAATACAGATGAAGCTTTGCTTGCTCGTTCACCCACAGCTCACCTCCTGCTGTGCGGCCCAGTTCCTAACAGGCCATGGACCAATACTTGTCCAGAACCCAGGGGTTGGGGACTGCAGACTTAGAGTTAGTACGCAAAAGCTCCATTAAAAGAGTCATTTGTGTAATAAGTTGAAAGGATTGTTCTTTCTTAAAAAAATAAAAAATATAAATAAAATGTGTGAGAAAAACAAAATTAATCCTATTGACTATAGACAGAAAAACAGGCACATGGTACATGGCAGGGTTTAATACTAAACAATAAGGACACAGAGGTGGACCAAGAATTAAGCTAAATCACAGCCATTTTTTCAATAAGAAAAAAAGAATTAATAAGAGGAAAGGAATGGATGCTAGATGATCTATAGAGAGGTCAGTAGGCAGTTCAATGTTCAAAGGATGCAGAGGCCTAAGAAGTATTTTTAGGAAATATCCTGGATTATTTTCTTTTTGAACTATTGCTGTTCAAGTATTTTGCGTTCCTACAAATAATCATATTATTTTTTACCTTATGGTTTAATGTTGTGCATCTTTATGGGCTCCTCAAACTAGTATGCACATAATAAATATGTAACTATACTACTTCTCATCTATATTTCAAAAGTTAACACTGCACAGTCCTTAGGTATGGGAACTCCATGGCTAAGATTTGCATCTCAACGTACTGACTGCGTGATGTTCCCTAAGTTATTTAACTTCTCCAGGTATCACTTTCCCCATCTTTTAACAGGTAGATAATAGAATGCCTACCTCTTAAGGTCATTATGAGGATTAAAAATTTAATACTTAGTACCTGGCTTATAAATACTTAACAAAAGTTGTTATCATTAACACATACCTCATGAAGAAAATATCGATGATTTCATTAAAAACTTTAACTTAAAATAAATAACCAATGGTCAAAGAACAGTAAACAGACACTTGCCATTTTTAAAAAAATAAAATGTAATCTATCTGCTTCCACTATGAAAGATCACAAAAAATGAGCAAAACCAATATCTCTAAGCAAATCAACCACTTTAATGGATATAAATTAGACATTTTCAATGCTACAACATTAAATTAGATTCCCAAAGAATAAAACATCAGCAATTCTAAATCACTAAATCAGATTTTGCTTCATTTTGGATAAAGTTAGACTGAAGTTTATCTTTATGATAGAAAAGGGGAAAAAGGGTATAAGGATATGAACAGATATTACATCATAACTAAGGCCAATGTCTATTTAAGAAAATAAATTGTCATCAAGTATTCTGTAAGAGTCACTTATATTTTTGTTTAAGAAAATAAACTGTATTCAAGTACTCTATAAGAGTCACTTATATTTTAACTTAACGTAATTAAAATGTAAACAGAGCCTTAAGCCTTAATCTACTTACACTACTGCCTTAAGAAACTAATTCCAAACAATTCTGATCAAAACTTGAAATTGAAACTTCTACTAGGCAGGCATTATATGTATCTGAAAGCAGCACAACTCATTTTGCTTGAAAATACATGATAATATATGTACACTACTCCCAGACGATTTTTCCCCAGTCATCCTAATTAGTAAAGTCTTACCATATGACTATTCTCTTTTGTTAAAACCATGAGAAACTTTGGCATTTAGGTATGCAATAATACTTGGAATACTGCCCAGGCTAAAAAAAAAATTACCTAAGGCACATGTTAAACAAGCATTTTATGAAGAACACATCATTTCACTAAAGAGAGACAGGAAAAATTGAACTGGTTTTCCACATAAACTCCCTGGATGTTTTGCTGAATGTCTTGATAGTAAGCAAGTCTGTGAAAGATCTTTTATAGTCTATTCATCCATTGTTACTATGGTATACTCTTTATAAATATTAATGTTCACAGATGAAAAAGAATCCATCTATATCAAGAACATTGCTATCTAAATGTTAAGAAGATTGAATGTGTTGATAAAAAACTAATTATGCAATGAAACATTTCCTCAATTAAAACTTATAAAAATTTAAATGACAGGGTTTTTTTTTATTTTAAAGTATTTTGACATAAGGATATTAGCACAGCATCAGCCAGAGTAACATGGAGCTGGTTAGAATTACTGTTTGGGGAAAGATCGGGACCAGTTTATAAGATTATGGTCATTTTATTAAGTTTAATTGAAGGCAATCAACAACATCATTGCAAATCTGCTTCTCTGAATGCTGATATATTACTTAGAACCTTGTTTTTAAAAGGATAATTAAGATGGCATGCTATTTAGCAATCAGGCACTAAGAAGAAGATAAATAAAATTTATTAAAATTAGCTTAAAGCAATGGGGAAAAATTAGTGAACTTACCTTTACCTGGGGAAGCAAAATAGTCTGTCATGAATATTTCTTCCTTGTTTTATTATGATATAGTTCTGTGTGTGTGTGTATATGTATATGTGTATATATAGAAAATATCTTTGTTTTCTTCCCTCTCGGAGCATGTAGCATAAGATGTATTGCCTTTATAGTATAGTATTTAAGTATTGTTAACTTTACATCATAGTATTTAAGTTACGGGATATCAGTGAGATGAATCAACTTTGCATCTTCTTCTGGGGAAAGGGTTAGTGCATTTTCTGTTTATGTAGGGTAGTTATATCATGTTAGGTGGAAGTATTCTTCTTATTGTCTTTATTTAGAGATTAAGTACGGTTTAAGGAGATGGGTATGGGTGCCAATTTGACAAGGAGTGAACTTGGGATGGTTAATTTTATGTGTCAACTTGTCTAAACTATGATACCAGATGGTTGTTCAAACATTATTCTACTACAGGTGTTTTTGTGAAGATATTTTTTAGATAAGATTAACATTTATATAAGTAGACTTTGAGTAAAGCTGCTTATCCTCCACCAATGTGGGTGGGACTCATCCAATCACCAGAGTTCTTAATAAGAAAAAAGATTGACCTCTTCCCTAGGAAGGGGGGATTCTGCCAACAGACAGCCTTTGGACTTGAACTGCAGCATCTCCGACCTGCTGGCCTTATCCTGTAGATTTTGGACTTGCCAGCTTCTATAATCATGTGAGTCAATCCCTTCAGATAGATCTCTTTCTCACTGCATACACACATATCTTATTTATTCTGTTTTTCTGGAGAACCCTGAGTAATACATAGCCCCACAGTTAACAGCTTGAGCTATGAATCCAGACTGCCTGAGTACCAATCCTGACTCTACTATAAACTAGATGGGAGACCTGGGAAAATTAATACTTAACCTCATTAAGCCTCAGTCTTGTCATCTATAAAAGGGGATAATAAATATTTGCCTTTACCTAACAGGGTTGTTTTGAGGATTAAATAAATATGATACATGAAACAGGTTTATAAAAAGCATGCTCCATGTATTAGGTATTGTTCTAAATATTCAACAAATATTGACTATTATTTCCAAGCTTCTTCTAATGTAGCTAGAAAACTTGCAGTCAGTCCTAGAAAAAAGGGATGACATGAGTAAATCAATTTTTCTTTAGAAAAAATTTACAAGGTTGTTTGGAAATCTACTTTTATAAGAAATATTCAAGATGAAGGAAAACCGAACCCAGGGGTTTTCAAAATTTTGGTTTCATAAATGATATACCAATAATCAGCAATTAAAAACAGATGAAGTAAAAGTATACCTTGCTTTATACAGTAGCTATATTCTTAAAAAGATGCCTACCAATTTATCTGAAAAACCTGAAGCTATTGATATAACCTCAAAAATGCTTTAAAGATGGTTTCCAATTGTTAGTAGTTCTTAACGTGTTGCCTCTATTTTATATTCTATTCGTGGCCTCTATATATTTCTTCCAAAATTCTCATCCTTTCTGCTCACTACCCACATATACCCTTGCTCTATAATTTCATCTCTTTTCCCTGCAATTCTCTGATAAGTGTGAATTTTCTGTATTTTTGTTTATTGTGTTTTGTTTTTTACTAGAAGAAAGCCTAGCTGAATATTTATATCCTTTTGGCCTGGGGAAGAATTTTATACTGTTGACATAAAAGGTGAAAACTATAAAGGAAAAAAATGACAGAAATTACTATTTAAAATGTAATGCCTAATGTAAGTCCAAGAAGACTACAAAGAAAAATTAAAAGGTGAATGATGAACGCAAAAAGAATATTTCTTATACATTGTCAAGCATGTACCAGGAATCATGATACTTATTATTTTGTAATGTTTTGCACTTTGCATTAAACATTCATACAGATTACCTCATTTTAACTTACGACAATCCTGTACAGAAGGCAGAGAGCAGGGTTTTTCAATGTTGGTACTAATGACATTTGGGGCCAAGTTCCTTGTTCTTGTAAATCATCTTCTTGAACAGCATTCCTGGCCTTTACCCACTAGAAGGCAGTAGCTTCCCTCACCCCCACCCCACTTGTGGCAACCAAAAATGTCTCCAGATATTGCCAAATGTCCCCTGGGGCACAGAATTATCACCACTTGCCAACCACTGGCAGAAAGAAAGAGTATCTTCTTTTTTACAAATTGGGTAGGTGAAACTCAGGGAAATTAACTGACTTTCCCAAACACACTTCTCCTTTTAATGACCTATAAACTTTACAATTATAGGATACTGTCATGAATGCTTTGGGTAAAACACTAATTGCCATCTAACAAACCCAGTGTGATTTCTATGTACCAACTGTCGTATATTACAGACATTTCTGAACTCACTCTCTTCTTAGCTGATTCAGTCATTATTTCAGTCTTCTTTCTTTCCACAAAAGGAAAATGTGCCATTATAAATTCCAAGTTGGAAACAAGCAGTAGGAATAAAACATATTTACACAGTGCATGCCTCAGTTTTTTTCAAAGCAGTTTCTTAGTTTGTGCAAGATTTCTGAAACAAGCTGTCAGGTCCTGTTAATTAGGCAGCTAATATGTCATCAAAACTTTATGATCTGCCTCTGTCATACACATGTAAAACACTGAAAACATTTTCTTCTTACAGAAGCATCATAGCAAGAAAACCAGTCATATATTTAAAGTTAAGAGTAGAGTTGAAGACACTTAGATTATCTGACCAAAAATCTTTCCAACGATCTTGAGCTTCCATGGTGATTTGCTAATATGCGGTCTTATTCAGAGCAATAAATAGCATTTCTTTTTTTTTTTTTTACACTATAATTTTCTCCATATCTGAAAACATATTGGATTCTCATATTAACATTCTAAACACAAACACCTCACATAATTAGTCAACCTCTGTATCTAAGTAGGATTTCACTTCTTTTCAAACTTTCTCAATAAAAGAAGGAAAAATGAAAATTTCTATGTAATACAGTGCCATCTGTGTGCAGGCTGATAAGATGAAAAGGGAATATTTGAATGTCAGAGGATCAGAGTCACAAACCATACCTTCCATGACATACACCAGTGACCCCACATCTCCTTCTTTGATGATGCAACTATCTTTGCCATACTCCACCGGGTACATACAATCCACAATCTCCTGGATCTGGGACAGCTCCAAGTTCTTCATGAAGTCATTGTCAAGAATGGCTTCCTTTATAAGATCCTTGGACCTGTGACAAGAGAGGGGAGATTTACTGGGACATCTGACAAGCTCTTTCATAATTTGTGAGGTTTAGCAGAGCCGTACCGTGCTCTGGCACACTGCAAATGCATTTTCTTGTTAGGAATCCAATAATTTTCTAAAAAACCTGAGAACAATGTAGTTCCATGGCAGCAGAAAAGGCACTGAGAAATTTTTCTTTAAGTAACATATCATTTAAGAAATAAGTGACCAACCAACCAACAACAATCATACAATTTAATTTTGTTTTAGATATTTTTAACCAAAAAGATTGTAGGAAAACTAATAGACAAAGATTTTAAAGTTTGTAATTTAGTTTAAGAATAAATATGAACAAAATATTAAGAAATTCTAGGACAAACACTACTCTTACCATGTTTATGTATTATAAAAGAACATCAGGCATGTATTGTGCTATACTCAGGGGAAAAAAAACACAATTTGTTTATTTATTTCTTGTGTGCCTCTTCCAGCAGACTTTACACTCCACATAGACAGGGATTATTTTTAATTTGTTCACTACTGTATGCCCAGTGTCTACTATGATGCCAGTCATGATACGGGTGCTTAAGAAAAAGTTTGGATAAAAATGGGTAAGAATTGGACTCCTAATTAGCTGTTTGAAACAACTGGGAAAAATGTGACAGTTCTTTATGCACATCTCATGCTTCTTTAGAGACTATTTCTTTCTTCAAGCAGCTTAAATAGAGGTAACCAGGCAGATAAAACTCTATTGAACAAGATGTTTGAAATGCAACATGATTTAGGTATGGGACTAAATATAGGTAGTCAGTAGAAAAGATATTCATAAATTCTGCAGTTGGAATTCAGGGGTTAACAGGAAAGTACTTCAGAACTTAAAAGATTGTGGTAATTTTGTTTACTGGGATAAAAAGTTCCAAAAGACTTTCCAGGGATACAAAAATCAAAGTAGAAGACACACTAAAAAATATTTTACCAGGAGGAGGACAATCAGAGTACCCTCAGAGGAGTCAGAAACTGGATAACACAAAATCAAAGACCTTAGCAATATAAAGAGGAAACAATACATTTGGAATTTTATATTAAAAGTCTTAATTAAAAAGAAATTAAACACAAGCTGGCCACATTTGCTTAGCAAGTGGCTTTCAGGGAAATAATGAGACCTCCCTAGTTCTCTTTTCATCCAGACCTCAGTCTAACTGGCCTAGTCTTCACATACTATGCTTTATAATGATTTGGTTTTAAGTAATAAAAAGATATACATAAAAATAAAAACAACTGAAAATGTATTACTATGAAGAATATTTGTAGAATGAACTGCTATGCTGTGATTAAAATTATGTTTATGAGGTGTACATGGCATGAAGGAAATTCTTATACTATTTTTAAGTGAAAAAGCTGGATACAGAATTAGTTTTAGGGTAAGAAAATGTATGTAATGAAATACAAAAAAAAATAGGCTTTGCAGTTACATATATTTGGGTCCCAATCCTAGACTTGTCACCTATAAAACTTTGGGTTGGTTGTCTCATTTTTCTAAATTTCCATTTTATCATATATAAAATGGTATTTAAAGAAATACCAACCTAACAGGTTTATATGTGAAGATTGGTGAATATAATGTTACTTTCAGTAAATGGAGAGAGTTGAAAGTGGTAGTAGTATTAACTGCAGTATTATTAATATCTTCAACACTTCTGACCTCAAGAATACCAGTGAAACCGTCATATTGACTCCCGAGATCTGTTGTTCTAGGATTATATTTTCAAGTACCTGGACTTATCTGATCTTCAGGAAATTAATTTTAGTCAAATTGTATTATATTCTCTCTTTCCTAAAAATTATTTTATTTGTGTCAGACAGTGGGGCCATCCGATAGGTTCATAGTTTCTAACATAATAAAGACTGGATGTTATCAACCTAGAACCCAAACTTGTTTAAGATACAGATGGTACGTTATCCTTTGGAAAATAACAATAGTACACCATTAAAGATCTAGGTCCTAGAAATGCAGCAAAATTAAAATTAAAGCACTCTTCCAAGAAAATAATTAGCTCCATCCAAAGATGACTGAAGAAAGTCACTTTCTCCCCTCTTCTAAACAGGACAATTATCCTGTTTTATGAAGACATCAGTAAAGATGAAACAATGAGCTCTAACACAATCCCTTAGAATTATCCAAATTTTCAAAGTGTTTATCATAGAGTTTGGGGGAAGGGCAGGGGAGGGTAGGGGAGAGGATAGGATTTGAGGATGTTCTTGTTTCTCAAATTCCATATTATGGAGGACATTTAATTTCAGGTCTCTGAAAAAACAAACTGAAGGCTTTCATATACGCCCTTGTGTCACTTTAAAACAAACTGATCAATATAGGACCTATGTTTTATTTGTCCCTTCATACAGGTGTTGGCAAGTAAAATTTTTGTCTCTGAAATATCACAAATAATGTCTCTGCTCTCACAGCCAGAGAGAAATCTTGTGCCTCTGTGTAGCGCAACTCAAAGATGTTCTTGTCAGTGAGTAATACTCAAAGCCCTGCTTCATCATGTAATTTTTTTTTAATCCTTTTCCACCGAGGGCTAGGAACCTTAGGTCAACTCTCATTAGTCTCTACTTGCTCCAACATTATAGAATATAATTAATCAGGGCCTCCATCGAACTCTTCTTTGAATCTTTTTCTATCTCCATAGAAATGGTCTGAGATACTTACTGTAACTAAGACTCGATGCCTCATATAAGATCAGTTGACCTGTGTTACTGATATGGGATCTGGAGAAAGCTGATATCACAAGTACCAGAGGGTGGCTATCTGTCCTAACCCAGAGTATACATTTTAACAATATTTTGCAAGAAGTCAGCAGCCTGACCTGGGAGGTGTAAGAAGCAAACACAAAGATCTTGATTTTTTTAATCCATCCTATCTGTCTCTGTGTACAAATAATCCATTTTTTAAAACCTTTCTTTTCTATGCCCAAAATTTTGGGTTTTTTTTAATCCAAACACCCATACAAGTAACTTGGTTATTTATTGCTTTGTCATCATTGAATTGCCAGCCTCTGAAATATTAGTGATATATAAAGATGTGTTGATAAACTGGCTTTCTGTCAGGGGTAAGGGGAAGTGGAGGTTTTAGCATTTGCCAGTTTCCATGGTGTAAATACTCTCGCCATGGCCAATTTCAAGCTTTCACGTGAAGTCAACCTGCTTGCAAAATTCCTTAAAATTTAACAAGCAGATTTTACATGAGCCAGTACAAATTGACTCCAGTACATTTCTAGATATAGATTATTTTCCTAATACTTTACAAATTTAGTGTAACTTAATTTATAAATCCTAAACCAACATGATAATCCTTTCTTCCCTTTAAAATTTCATGAGGTGGCATAATATCCCCAGATAATTTAATGCCAGGATTAGCAATAGTTCTTCCAAACTTTCAATTTAAAGAAAAAAAGAAAAGAATTGAAGGGTGGGGCACAGTAGCCCACACCAGTAATCCCAGAGCTTTGGGAGGCTGAGGTGGGAGGATCACTTGAGGCCAGGAGTTCAAGGCCACAGTGAGCTATGATGGTGCCACTGCACCCCAGCCTGGGTGACAGAGTGAGACCCTGTTGCTGAAAAGAAAATGAATTGGAAAGTCCACTTCCCCATTTACTTATTGTAGAAAATGTTCCTGAATAGACACAAAGAATATTTGACAAAAAAATTTATCTTTCTACACAAGCTGAGGTAAAAGTGGGCAATTCTAGAGTTAGTACAGGAAAATATATACCTACCTCTCAAACAAGGGAGCCAGCATTAGTCACTGCTAATAAACAGACCCTTGTTAGTTTTCTTAACATAATAAAAGGATATTCTACATTGTGGTTGCCATATAGTAGGCTAGCAACACCCAAGTGGCAGTAATATTTTTTCAAGGAGTGGGGAAGGTTAATTCATATTGAGTGATCAGGAAGGCCTCTCTGAACTAAGGACTATATGACAATAAGATCCAACCATTGTCTTCTCCATTGCAAAGATGATGAGGGAAAGCATTCTAAGTAGAATAAAAAACAAGGACAAAGCTCCAGAGGTTAAAATGAGCTTGATCTGTTCAAGAAACAGAAAGGCCTATATGTCGGAAGCGTACAGCGAGCAAGAAAGAATAGGATGGGAGAATGAGATCACAGAAGTAGGCAGGGGACAGGTCTCACAGGGCCTTGGGGGCTGTGATAAAGGTTTTATTTTATTTTAAAGGCCATAGGAATCCAGTGAAGGATTTACAGATGATTTACAGATAATATATTGGCCATAGAGAAGAAATGACACAAATTTACTTTAAAATGTTACTGAGTTCTTTGAGGTTTTCTGTAATGTATTTCATCAATTAATGGATACTGAAAGCAAAATTTATTATCAGGTTAATAAGGAATTCTTACAATTGAAACAATTAGGAACTACTGTCTCATAAACCTGTCATTTATTTGGACTTGGAATCACTCTCAGGTCACTGTCACATATTAGGAGAGAATGAGGTCTCATCTCCAATTTTAAGAACTATCTCCAGAGGCCTAAAGTCTGCCCACTCTCCACTTACACTCTCTATTGAGATCAGTTTCCCCTCAATTGTATAGCAGGCAATAGTAAATATGCCCAAAACAGCCTTGCCCAGAAATCTGATCCCTTTGTTTGAAAAAGACTCCCAGGCATTTAAAAAAATAGTCAAAGCTATTAAATTATTGCTAAGAATGGAAATCAACTAACACAATTTAAAAATGTAGTATAAAACTTCTATGATCAACTTTTTAACTAAAAGAAAAATAACTCACTAAATATCTTTAGTTCTCAATGGTCAGCTTTGGGCTCAAATATCAGGAGAAGCAGTAAGTACATTTCCAAGTTTACCCTGGCCTACAGTATAGTCTGTGCAATTGGGAATTCAAAAGTCCAAATCCCCACTGACAGTTCATAGTTCCTTCATTCAGCTACAGTCCATGCAAGGCCTCTTAAAAGTTTCTTATTCCAGGAATGATTGTAGCAAGATAACTCTATCTATTACTGTAAAATATTTGATTAATCACCTACAATCAAGAAAAACTAGTAGTAGGCCTCTTGCTGCCACAAATGCTAAGATTCTGCCCAAACAGTGGATCCTATTTCTTGCCCAACAGCTTTCCTGAATGAACTTCATAGGTATAAACTGGCTGAGACCTAAGAAATATCAACAATCCCACATTTTTTGAAAGACAAAATTTAATCCTATAGAGCTATTGGCCAATTTAGATATTTCCTCCAAACTTGCTGACTTCAGCGGTTGCCAGGAAGGGGTGAGCACAGAGTGCCTCTTACGGTAGTTAGGATGCCCAGATGCTAAACATTGCGCTTTATTTTCTTAACCAGTTGTATGTTGTATCACAATTGAAACACTTTTTTGGGGGTTAAAAAAACAGCCTTTACATGGACAGAATTTTCTTCATCATTTCAGTGAATTTGCTCTGTAATTCAGTGTATTTCAGTTCTGTCGAAAAGTGTAAATGTCAATCTCTTAGTAAAGCCCTTTTCTTGCTTAAAAAAAAAACAAAAAAAAACTTGTCTTCAACAAGTTTCAGAATGAATTTCACATCAATGAGCTCTGCTGCAACTATCTCAATCTTATAAAAAGACGAGTAAGGAGGAAATCAAAACTATTTGTAGCATGCATACCTATAATTAACATTTGATACAAAACATGGAAATCACTGGGTCAAAATATATGATGGCAACATAGTTCTTAGGTGACTAATAATATTTGTCTGTTGCATACATTGAAATTTTTCCAGTTGCCAATTGCCTTCTAATTTTCTTCTTGTAGTTCTAAAACAGATTATTTAGTTCCATTGAACTAAATTATGAAATCATGATGAAATAGTTCTAAAAACAATGATTGGGGAAAGGGAAGATGGTTAGCACATAAAATAGTTGTTTGCTTAAATGTCATTCAGATGGTAACAATCATTCTGATTTTCTTCTTTTACTTATAGTTCACATGTAATAATTATACATATTTATGGGATACAGAGTCATATTTCCATACAGGTATACAATCTGTAATGATCACATCAGAATAATTAGCATATCCATCACCTCAAGCATTTATCATTTCTTTGTGTTGGGAACATTCAAAATCCTCTTTTCTAGCTTTTTGAAAATATACAATAAATTATTAACTATAGTCACCACATGCTATAGAACACTAGAACTTATTCCTCCTATCTAGCTGTAATTTTCTATCTGTTAACCTACCTCTCCTTATCCTCTTCTCCCCCCAGTGTCTAATTACCACAATTCTACTCTCTGCTTCTGTGAGCTCAACTTTTTTTAGCTTCCACATATGAGTGAGAACACACAGTATTAATCTTTCTGTGCCTGACTTAATTTCAGTTAATATAATGTCCTCCAGGCTCATCCATGTTGCCATGGATGACAGGATTTCATTCTTTTTATGACTGAATAGTATTCCATTGGGCATATATATACCACATTTTCTTTATCCATTCATCCATTGATGGACATTTAGGTTAATTCCATATCTTGACTATTATGAATAGTGCTGCAATAATCATGGGAGTATAGATAACTCTTCAATATAGTGATTTATTTTCCCCTGGATAAATATGCAGTAGTGGGATTGCTGGAAACGAGACCTTTATCTCTCACTATGTATAAAAATCAACTCAAAATGGATTAAAAACTTACATGTAAGACCCAAAACTATTAAACTACTCTAAGAAACATAGGGGAAAGGCTTCAGGACATTGGTCTAGGCAAAGATTTTATGGCTAAGACCTCAAAATCACAGACAACAAAAACAAAAATAGGCAAATGAAACTATATCAAACAAGAAAGCTTCTTCACAGCAAAAGAAGCAATCAAGAGATAACCTGTAGAATGGGAGAAAATATTTGCAAACTATTCATCAAAAAGTGACTAATATCCAGAATATACAAGGAATTCAACAGCAAAAAAAAAAGACCCAAATTATTTTATTTAAAAATGGACAAAGCATCTGAATAGAAAGTTCTTTAAAAAAGACATACAAATGGCCAAGAAGTATATGAAAAAATGCTCCAACATCACTAATCATCATGGAAATGCAAATCAAAACCACAATGAGATATCTCACCCAGTAAGAATGGCTATGATCAAAAGGACAAAAAATAACAAACGTTGGAGAGGATGTGGAGAAAAGTGAACTCTTACACACGGTGGGTAAGAATGTAAATTAGTACAGCCACAGAAAATAGAACGGAGGTTTATCTAAAAACTAAAAATAGAACTAGCATTCTCAGTGTTAACTAATACTCTCATCTCATTGCCATTGACTAGAAACAATGCCAAATAGCCCTTGAAATCACTGGTTAGATGTTAACAGATGGGGCAGGCTTGTATTAATTAAAGGGACAGAAAATTATTGTTCTTTGTAGGTGCTCATCAACTTCCAAAAAGTCAATATTAAAAGTCTCCCGTTCAACTATTCAAGTCATTCAGCTCTCCAGACATGCATTTTACGGCTAATTCACACTAGTGAGCCTAACTAAAAATAGGCAGTCCCCAAAACAGTCCAGATGAAACTTTTGTCCTATAAGCTCCCTCTTTCATGTCATAGAAGTAGAACTGTGAAGTTTCACTGAAGTACCATAAAGTAATGTCCTTACAGGATGTAAGAACTATGTGGCCTGATAAACTAAGAATTAACTCTATTTTTGACGTTTACAAACCCCAAATGCAAATGATTGAGAAAAAACATTTTACAGATATTTATGTGCTTAGTTGCAATCCAATGTTTTAAAGTAATTTTTTTAAACCTTTCAAAGCACTAAATAATTGAGATCTCTTAGAATTCACTTGTTTCCAACAAAGTCAACATGATCACACTATGAACATCTATTAAGTTCCTCACTACCATGGGAAACTCTACCTTCAGGGCATAGATTAAGTGCCATGACATTGCTCTTAGTACTTTGAAACCCAGGAGCTCACACCATCACCAGGTGTTATGCACTGTCATTTCAACTACTGCAATGGCTTGATTTTTAAATTGATCATCAAAGAAATCATTTTAGAATAATTCTGTTGTTCAGATACTTCTCAGACTTAATCTCTGGGATAAATTACCATTTTACATTTTAAATTAAATTTGTTTGAATTCAATGGCAGAAAAATAACATAATTTTTACATTTTAAATTTGTTTGAATTCAATGGCAGAAAAATAACATAATTCTCCATAAACTCCCTCCCCCGAAATGTGTATACCTCCTCTTGGTGAAAAATGGTGACTTGAGTAATCTACTCAATTCACTTAATTCCATAAAACTCGAGCCAACGTTAGCCCTGTTACAGTGTCCTACATGTCTCAGGAGGCAGATCATCTACTGCAATGAACTTGGTTCAGTTTCATCATCTCCAAAACATTATTCTGCAGTGGGCCTTAATATATTAGACAATATGATCTGCCTTAAGGGAGATGGCATTTATATTGAGAAGTTTTGAAAATAACTAAAATTTTAAAACAAACAATCATGCTCCTAGTTGTAAAAGCTCTGTGGCTTTCAGGTTTCTTAACCAAAGGGAAAAAATTAACCCGATTCTGACAACATCAGTCTTCATCATAGCAGTAGTACTACTATTAACATTAATTAAGTAGTTACTCTGTGTTCCACAATGTACAAAGAGCCTTACTTCATGTAAGTCTCACAATGACTCCCTAAGTTTGCCATAGTGAAACTCAGATAGTTATATAAACTGTCCAATGTTGCACAACTAGTAAGCAACAGGGAGAGTCAGGATTTAAAGACAAGTCTGTTTGACTTCTAAGCCCACACTCTATTTAGTTGTTTGACTTCTAAGCCCGCAATACTAAATTGCATTGACGTTTTGAATAAATTATCCCAATTTTAAAATCCAAAAGCAAATGTTCTCTCATTTATCTCTAATTCTGCAAAGGTAATAATGTTATGTTTGTGCAGAAGAATGAAACTAAACCCTTATCTCTCACCATATACAAAAATCAACTCAAAATAGATGGAAGAGTTAAATGTCAGACCCAAAACTATGAAAGTACTAGAAGAAAACTAGGGGAAATGCTTTATGACACTGGTGTGCATGGACTTTTTTTTTGATAAAACCTCAAAAACACAGGCAACAAAAGGAAAATAGACATATAGGATTATATCAAACTAAAAAGATTCTGCACAGCAAAGGAAACAATCAACAGACTGAAGAGACAACCTACAGAATGGGTGAAATATTTGCCAACTATACATCTGACAAGGCATTAATATCTAAAATAAACAAGGAACTCAAACAACTCAATTTCCAAAAAAAACCTCAATTTAAAAATGAACAAAAGACCTGAATAGACACTTCTGAAAAGAAGACATACAAATGGCCAATAGGTATATCAAAAAATGTTCAACATCACTAATCATCTGGGAAATACAAATCAAAATCACAGTGAGACATCATCTCACACCTGTTAGAATGGCTATTACCAAAATGACAAAAGATAACAAGTGCTGGGGAGAATACGGAGAAAAGGGAACCCTTGTACACTGTTAGTGAGAATGTAAATTAGTACAGACATTATGGAAAACAGTATGGACATTCCTCAAAAAATTAAAAATAGAACTACCATATGATCCATCAATCCCACTACTGAGTATATATCCAAAGGAAATGAAATCAGTATGTCAAGAATCCCGGATATCTGTACTACTATGTTTATCACAGCAATATTCACAATAGCCAAGTGATGGAATTAATGTGTCAGTCAATGAATGAATAGATTAAAAAATGTGGTATATATACACAATGGAATACTATTTAGCCATAAAAAAGAAGGAAATTCTGCCATTTGCAACATCATGGATGAGCCTGGGAGACATTTACGTTAAGTGAAATAAGCCAGGCACAAAAAGACAAATACCATGTGATCTCACTCCTATATGGAATCTAAAAATGTTGATCTCATTGAACTAGAGAGCAGAATGGTGGTTACCAAAGGCTGGGGTGGTAAGTGGGGAGGGAGGACTGGGAGACGTTGGCCAAAGGATACATAAATACAGTTAGATAGGAGGAATAAATTTTACGAGATATGTTGTAGAGCAGGGTGACTATAGTTGATGACACATTGTATTCTTGAAAAATGTAAAGAGAGTAGATGTTAAGTGCTCTCAACACAAAAATGATAACTACGTGAGATAATGTCTTTGTTAATTAGATTTAACTATTCTACAGTGTATATATATTTAAAAATATGTTGTACATGATAAAAATATAAAATATTATCCCTCAACTTGAAATACCTTTTAAAAAGAATGTTATGCTTGGATAATATGACTTTTTACCTGCAGAGAGTACTTCATGCTTTCAAAACAGTTCCACATCAAACGTCTCATTCTATTATTGCCACAAATTTGTGCAGCAGGTAGAACAGATGTTACTATTATCCCTATTTGATAGCTAAGAAAACAAAGGCACAAAGAGGCTAGATGCCTGGCCTGAAAAATTCATGTTAGAGATTAAAATGGAATGTGGATCTACTGACTACCAGCCTGAAATAAAACATTTTTCAAACCTTCCTTCATTACATTCACATTCATGTTCATTCATTCATATTTTCTCTCTCTCTGTCTCTGTTTCTCTCAGTCTCTGATTCTTTCTCTCTCTCTCCCCCCTTTCTCTCTTTCTCTGTCTCTCTCTTTCTCATACCTTCAGCTATTTCAATATTTAAACTCACCTGGATGAGGACTCAACAAATCCACTGCAGCCGTTAGCAGCAGGAAAGTAGCCATTTGACAATAATTCTATACTTTAAAAGATTCTGTGATTGTTCATTCAGAGAGATTTCCTTTCTGATCCAGTTCATTCTCCACATTACAGAAGTCTGAGCATGTTTTGTGGTTTTTACAGAAAGATAACCTCTAATACAGAAACACTTCTTGAATTCAGCAATGGAATTCAACTTATCTTGATTCTAGCACATTCACATTTGTTCTTTCTTCTGTCTTCAGCACAGACCCCTTTTTCTCTCTCCCTTTCTCCCCTCCCATTCCTACACACCCTGCTTCAGATGGCCTCAATATACAAATATGGAAGAGAAATAAAGTGTACAAAACTTTACTATCAATCTGGTTGAATGTCTGTATTTGAATTCCAAAGAAAAAGGAAGTTCCCATAATGTTCATAGGATAGAAATATAATATTCAATAGACCAATGGATCAGAACAGAAAACCCAGATATAAAACCATCCTCATATTGCCATCTGATCTTTGCCAAAGCAGACAAAAACATACACTGGGGAATAGAATCCCTATTTAATAAATGGTGCTGGGAAAATTGGATAGCCACATGTAGAAGACTGAAACAGGATCTGCACCTCTCACCACTCACAAAAATTAATTCACGATGGAGAACAGACTTAAACCTAAGGCATGAAATTATAAGAATTCTAGAAGAAAATGTGGGAAAAACTCCTATAGATATTGGCCTAGGCAAAGAATTTATAAAGAAGACCCCAAAAACAATCACAGCAACAACAAAAATAAATAAATGGTACCTGATCAAATTAAAAAGCTTCTGCACAGCCAAGGAAACAATCAATAGAGCGAATAGACAACTGACAGAATGGGAGAAAAAATTCACATGCTATACATCCAATAAAGGGCTGATAACCAGAATATACAAAGAACTCAAGCAAATCAGCAAGAAAACATCAAACAACCCCACTAAAAAGTGGACAAAAGATATGAACAGAAACTTTTCAAAAGAAGACAGACTAGTGCTCAACAAACATATGAAAAAATATTCAATGTCTCTAATCATCAGGGAAATGCAAATCAAAACCACAATGAGATATCACCTAACTCCAGTGAGAATGGCTTTTATTAAAAAGTCCAAAAACAGCAGATGCTGGAGTGCATGTGGAGAGAAAGGAACACCCATACACTGTTGGTGGGACTGCAAACTAATACAACCTCTACAGAAAGTAGTATGGAGATACCTCAAAGTGCTAAAAGTAGACCCACCATTTTATCCAGCAATCCCACTATTGGGTATTTACCCAAAGGAAAAAAAGACTTTGTATAATAAAGACACTTGCCCTCTAACGTTTATAGCAGCACAATTCACAATTGCAAAGATGTGGAAACAACCCAAGTGCCCATCAATACATGAGTGGATTAATAAAATGTATATGTATACCACGGAGTATTACTGAGCCATAAAAAACATGGGGAACTAATACCTTTTGTAACAACCTTGATGGAACTGGAGACCATTCTTCTAAGTGAAGTATCGCAAGAATGGAGAAACAAAAACCACATGTGCTTAATACTAAATTGGAACTAATCGATCAACACTTATATGTGCATATGGAAGTAAAACTCAATGGAAATCAAGCAGGGGGGCTTGGGGGAGAAGGGGATGGGTAAATTCACACCTAACAGGTACAATGTACATTATCTGGGTTATGGGCACACATATAACTTTGACTCAAACCATAAAAAAGCAATTTATGTTATCAAAATGTTTGTACCCATGTAATATTCTGAAATAAAAAAATAAAAAATATAAAGTATAGAAGCAAAAATTAAAAAATAAAAATATATAATATTAAAAACCTGCAAAAATCGGCATTTTATAATTAATGTAACTAATGGCTTATAATATAGGTATAATTCAGAGATGTCTGAATATAAGATACTAAACATTAAGGCTTCTCATGTAAGTATTTTTCCAGTAGAAATCTAATATTTACAAACTTAAAATTTATAAACTTAAAATGTGTTAGTACTACAGTTTTCACTCTGCAATCTGAGTTAGCTACCTTAAATTTTCACTGAAGAAGACAGAAAGGGTAGGAAGAAAGGAAGGCAGGGAAGGAGGAAGATAAACAAAAGTGATTTTATAACTCGAATCTACTATTTATCATGTACCATGCTGTCCTTTAAAGGTTTGTCCCTTTCAGTGGCAAATAGTTAACATTTATTATATTTCCAACACAACAATTCCAGGTTCAAAATCAGCCACTGCAAGTAAACACAGGCAATAGTGATTGATGGGTTTAAAATACAACCATAATTATCTGCAAAGTGATTTAGAGTGACCTAGAGTTGCCGCTGACATCAGTACAGTATTTATGGAAGTAAGCCCTACCTAAAAATCTGAAAAACCACTCCTAAAAATGTATCCTTTGTGAAAATAAGGTCACAAACCATCATTGACAGAGGACGAAAAGAAACAGAGAAGCTATAAAAAAGTTTAGGCAGGCCGTGAAAACAAGGAAGTGAGTATAATAAATAAATGCAGAAGACGTGGGGTTCATAACATACAATATGCCTGAATTACAAACAACATATTAATATTTGCAGGTACGTGATCTAACACTGTGTGAAAACTTCCATCTAGTCAAAAGGAGAATGTGAGGTCTTTGCCAGGCCAATGTTCCAGAAGTCAGGGACAGGCTAGAGAAGGGAGGAGAGATGGTCCCTGAGGTTGTGGGGCACTGAGCAAAAGTGGGGTCTAGAGATGAACAGCTTAAAGTATTTATCCAAAGGGAGTTCAGGCAGAGAAATTAAAACTAAGCCCAAGACATTGGCTCTTCAACCTAAGGCAGCCAGAGGGAACAAAAGCATTCAGAGGGCAGACGATAGGTAGCACTTGCAGAGTATTCCTGGGGCAGTGGTTCCTAGGACTTCAGTGGACTCTCTCGTGGAGTGGTTGGGCTAGCACCTACCCACAGATGGGAATATGCTATTAAAGGTACAGGGATTGCTGGACACACTGCACACAGCCCTGTCACAGTCTCTACTTTTTGTCCCTTTCTGGAGTGAATAAGGAGAGCAGGGAAAGAGATGAAGGAATGTGAATAAGGGAGGGAATCTCTGAGGACACTCTCACTTTCCTCGTGGATAGTGTCTAGGTACAAGAGGAGCTGTGCAGGAGAAAGACTTTAGAGTACAATACTTTATGTTAAGCGCTTTCGTACACACGTTATCTCACCTTATCCTCCCAACAAAAATTTACAGAAACAAATCAGTCATGCTAGTTAAGAAGATGGTTGATGGAACAATTAACTTCTACCCAGAGCCCTTCTTCAAGATCATGCTGTTCCAGGTGTATCAGTCAGCTTTTACACAGTGGTCTGCTCAGCCTGACACTTATACTGTTCATTCATTCATTTTTTCATTCATTCAACAAGCATTTCTTGAGTGCCTCATATATGACATTGTGCTAGGCAGCTGTGCACAGGCATAAGTGAAATAAACAGTCCTCGTCTTCCTAGAGCTAAAATTCTAGTAGCACCTCTTGTTAACACAGAAGTAAACAAATACATCATTAAAATAGAGAGCATGTTTGGAAGGTTACAGAAAGGGTGCTGAATGCAGAGAAAAAGGGAAGCTCTATTTGGGGTCTAAAATAAAGACCTGTGTGAAAATGAGGCACTGAGGCTAAGATTTAAGGATAAGAGGAGCCACCCCACAGGAAATCTAAGGGAAAAGCACTGAAAACAAAAGGAAGAGAATATTTTCCAGCTCAAGTTTGGAAAAAGAAGCCCGTGAGCTAGAGCTCTTTGATCAAGGGAAAGGCCAGCTGGAGATGGACTCTGAAGACATAAGCAGAGGCTGGTTTAGACATTTAGACAGGACCTTGCAGGACCTGGGGAAGAATTGGATTCTTAGTGAAATGGAAAGCTATTAAAAGAGTGAAACAGGACAGTGAGTAACATGGTCTGATTTATATTTATTTTTAAAAGATCACTAGGATTTCAGTGAATGAACTGGCGCAGTTGCAGGTGGAAGGAGAAGGAAAGGAAAGCTCAGAAAGGATGCTATTGTATTATGTTCAAGCAAGACATAATCATGGCCTAGGTTAGGATGGTGACAGTAGAGATGGGCAGAAGTGTGAATAACCTGAAAGTATACCTTGCAAGTAGAAGACATAGGACTTATTGATAGACTGAATGTGGGGATGAGGGAAAGGGAACAGCCCTAGGTTTCCAGCTTGAGCCACTGAATATACTATTGGTGCCATTTACTGCGATGGGTTAGATCTGGAGAAGTTACTGGTTCCTCAGGACCAAATAAACCTAGGGGTGGGGTGGAGGGAGAGGATTCCACAAAGGATATTGAGAAAGACCAGAGATGTGGAAAGATAACCAGGGCACTGTACCTCGGGGACGTGGAGGGAAGGAAGCGTTTCAAAGAGAAGGAATGGCTAACTTTTCCTTTTGATTCCTGTCAGAGCCATATTTTCTGACATAGTTAGTTTTAAATCATTGGTCTTTCTAGCTTTGACATTATTCAATCATTCATTATAAAATGAATATTGTGCTTTAGTCTAGCAACAACAAGCATCGCTCTCTACTGTGCTAATTTTTAAAAATCACTTAAAAATATGTTTACTATGGTTTTATTCCTCAGGTCACTTTAAGCAAGACAGTATCATAACAACTGAAACTTGCTTGGACACAAAATTACTTTAAAAGAAAGCCAACAAGACTTACTGTCATTTTCCACATTTAAAAAACTATACACAAACATACACATACCATACTAAATAGATATATACTAAAGCCTGCGAAGTTTATTATGGTAACATCACATGATGAGTAGGTCACATCACCTGTTAAAAAAAAATCCTGAGTGTCCAAACAGCCTTGATTTCTCCTCACTTATCAGGGCAAAATGGCAATCAACCTTAACTAAATCAAAATTAGACTGCTATCTTTGTAGTGAGAAGAATTCCTTAATGTTGACGAAATACACTTGTTAGCAACCTGACAGGATAATCCATACAAGAAACTTGTTTAACAGATTTGATTCTCACGCCAAGTTGCTGCAGATAAAAAGCCATTATGCAGAAAGGCAGGCAATGGAGAACATGAAAGTGACTCAATATTAATCATACATTGACTCACTCAACATCACATAAGCCTCATTACCCTCCCCTCCATTTATTTCCTAAGTTTAGAATTGTATTGTAAATGACACCATTCAGAGAAATGACTGCACCATGAGGATCATTAAGATTTCTGTGCCGAATATGGTATTCTGGAGTTCTAAATGTCAGTAAAGCAAAGCTTTTGCTCACACCTAATAAAATGAATATCTCATTTCACTTTCGACTCTTGAAGTTACCATCACGTTTATTACCTATTCCATATGTTCATGGATAATGTTAGCCAGTAAAACCCAGCTTCTTGGCTACCTTAAATTCTTCTGAAAACATGACGGGGAGTAAATATGTAAGTAAAAAGTGAATATTTTTAGTTAATAATTACTTTTTGGAAAATGACGGCATGTTCAGCTACCTGTTTATTCATACTCAGTTCATACCCACTCGGAATTCTGCCTAAATACTATGGAATCAGATGCTCTATTGCTAAATTAAATTCAATTTGGCATATAGTTTTCTTCTCCCTGATACACCCAATGATCAGCTTCCACAGTAAATTATGGGAACCACCAATACATAACCTCCCTTCCTAGTGGAAGTCCCCAAAGTGACTTTCAACTTATTATCATTCCTCATTATATGTCTGGCAAAACTCAAATGTGTTTCTTCCCACAATGTTTAATCATCAACCTTTTCCCACATCATTCCTTTCACTAAAGCTGTAGTTCAGCCTTTAGTTGTCTCTTACTTAAACTGGTGTGACCTTTTCTCCCCATCTAATAGCAAATGGTCTTGAGACATATTTCAGCTTGTCATTCTGAACTTGTCACTCAGCTTGTTATAGCTTGTTATACTATATATCAAACCCCTTCCTCACTAACTCCAACCTTCAATCCCCTTTAGGATTTGTGCTGCTGACTTCCCACTTCAGTGGGTCAACTACATATTTCTTGTTCTCTATTTCTTTACCTACTGCCTCTTTTCTTTCAGTAAAACTTATTTGGCGTGCCCTGCCTTATATTGGTATCAAGAGGGTTTCTATTTGGTTATAACTTTCTTCAAGTCACTGTACAGAATCCTCTGACTACTCCTAAGATTATCAGAGTATTTACATGTTCCAATCATTCTCCATCCACACTGAGAATCAGAGACAATTGGGGACATATTTTTAAAATACCGACCCCCAGGACCCATGCCGAAAATTTGATTTCAATTGGCCTGGGATATGGCCCCAGTGTTGGCATATGTACCATAACACACAGAGAGAACCACAAGAAACCTTTCAATTATGACTTCACATGAAGTCAAAGAAGAGAGACAGAGCTTACTAGGATACTTATTCTCTGAAACACTCTCTTGCCTTTGCTTATATGATATACATTTGCTAATTTTCCATATCTCTCTTGTCTCTTTGTCTCTTCATCTCTCTCTCTCTCTCTGACTCCAACTCTCTTCTGTCTTCTCTGCTATTCCCTCTCGGTCTCTTTTCCAGCTACTCTTTTCTTGCCAACCCACTTAATATGTATAGTTCCTGGGGCTCTATTCTAAACCTCATTTTCTCTTTAGCATATTCTCCTTAGATAATCTTGCAGAAACTGCTATCTGTATGCTGATGGCGCCTAAATCTGTATCTCACAGCTGATCTCTTTCCAGAGCTCCAGGCAGAAATGCTTCTTGCCTACACAGGTACATATTCTTTCCCCCCTAAAAACCAGCTTCTCCTCTAGGACTCTCAACCTCAACTAGAAACATCACCTACCCAGTTGCTCAAAATAGAAATCTACAGATCATCTTTGTTTTTATTTTTATTTATTTTTTATTTCAGAATATTATGGGAGTACAAACGTTTTGGTTACATGAATTGCTTTTGTACAGTTTGAGTCAAAGTTATAAGTTTGTCCATCACCCATATAGTGTGCATTGTACCCGTTAGGTGTGAATCTACCCATCCCCTCTCCTCCCCCCCCACCTGCTTGATTTCCATTGAATTTTACTACCATATGTACACATGAGTGCTGATCTATAAGTGTTACATCTCCTCTCTCACATTCCATACCCAATCACCAAGATTCATTGATCATTTCTACCTCCTAAATATTTCTTAAATCCATGCTACTTCCAGGTTAAAATCTTCATCTATCAACTGGTCTTTGCTTCTTAATCTCCAAACTGGTCCCCTGAATCCATACTTAATCCTTTCCAGTCCTTTCTATACATTATAGTAAACTTTTAAACACTAAAAAACAAACAAAATAAAACAAAACAAATTCTACATGTAAAAACTGCAAAATCCATCTATACTCAGGTATAGATGTTATTACATTGTGCCAACATAAATTTCTGCATTTTGACACCCTACTATAGTTATATAAGATATTATCATTGGGGAAAACTGTGTGAAAGCTACACAAACACCCTCTAAACTATTTTTGCAAATTCTTGTGAGTCTTAAACTATTTCAAAAAAAAGTTTTTTTAAAAAAACACAACTCTGTTTTCTTCCCCACCCCTTCTTAAAACCCTTCAATAACTTCTGAGTGCCCTTAAATAGGGCCACCATCCCTACAATGACTTTCACACCCATTGAAGTTCTAGTTTACCACATGTTTCATTTCCCTTCTTGGATTTGTACTACAACTGTACTAGTCTTCTTTCAGTTTCTCAAAAAGGACACTCTCTCTCTTGCCTTAAAAACTTCAAATAAGCTATGCTATTCCCTCTATCTACAACAGTTTCCCCAAAATCTTTGCTTGGCTTATTATTTGCCTATTTTTTCAGATCTCTACTAAAACTCCCTTCATCAGTAAAGTTTTGCCAGACATCCTCCACCGACTCATCCCTTCAGACTAGATGAATTAACTCTTCTTTTAAGTTCCGACAACTCCCCATACTTCTCCTTTCATAAAATTCATCATATTTGAAATTTCTTGTTCAATATCTCCCCTCACACCATAAACCCAACAAGAACAGGGAATGAATGTCTGGTAAGAAAATATTTGTTGAGTAAATGAATGACTTTTGCAAGTTGCTGCTAAAATCCAAATTCTTCATCCATTTCATCATTTCCCAAAAGAGTCTCTGGACTGTATATATTAATATATTGGTACATTGGGTGATATTCTATTTTTCTATATTTAGCAATATTTTTAGAGTAGTTTATGAACAATATTTTAGGGTTTACACTCTGAGGAAAGTGGTATGTCATTCCAGATGTTAAATTAGACCGCAGTGATACGCAGAGATACAATTATGATGTTATTTAAATATCTAATAAAGGGGAAGGGATTCAAATGTATATTTCTGTTCCAGAAATAGCTCTATAGGAAGTCTGTAGACTCATAGTCCATTAAGTATATGTTAGAAGAGGAACTACCAAAGGCTGCCATTCGCTACTATTTTCTCCATTATCCTGCCATATGTGTCAACTTTCCACATTCCTGGTGCAGTTTACAGTTACACAAAGTGCTTAGTGTCCTTCAAAAGCATTTTCAGGTCTACTACAGGGATATCACAATAAGTAGTACATTTTTCAAAGAATCAAAAGATATCTGAGTTATAAGAAATCATCAGAGACCATCTCATTCAATCCCTGGTTTTAAAAATGGGAATGCTAATGAGAGCAGAGTTAATTGGTGTTACAACCATGACCAGAATATAGGTTGCCTCAAGTCTAATGACAAAACTGCCTACATTTGCACACAGATTTTAGGAATTCAAATAAGTGCATTAATTTGCAAAAATTTCCATCTGGCATATTAAATCCTTAGCTCCTTTTCATTGAAGTCTTTAAAAGTACAAACAATTGTTAAATCTCTAAATTTGGAAACAACAAAAATGCAATTCAGATTTCCGATGATGGCAGATATAATAATCAATTGAGGTTAGGCGTGGTGACTAACACCTGTAATCCCAGAACTTTGGGAGGCCAAGGTGGGAGGATTGCTTGAGGCCAGGAGTTTGAGACCAGCCTGGGCAACATGGCAAGACCCTGTCTCTACAAAAAACTAAAAAATTAGCGGGGCATGGTAGTGCACACCAATAGTCCCCAGCCACTCAGGAGGCTGAGGCAGGAGGATTGCTTGAGCCAAGGGTTAGAAGTTGCGGTAGCTATGATCTGCTTTCTGCACTCCAGCCTGGACAATAGAGAGAGATCCTGTCTCTGGAAAAAAAATCAATTGAGTAACATTAAAATTCCAAATTCAGGTTTGAGATCTGTAAGTATTTTTAAGACTTTGAGTTCTTATGTTTTTTTTTTTTTTTCTCATGAGTTCATCTTAAATAAGGCAGTAGGGAGATAAAAGTCATAGAAAGTTTTATGTCAAGGTCCAGGAATAAATTCATTAAGAAGAGCTATAATGGTGGTTTTTTGGGTGTTTTTTTTGTTTTTTGTTTTGCTGAAGTTAATGCTTTAACAACGTACTGTCTCTCTCACTGGCACCTGTTCCATTTATCTTTTTAATGGTAATATTTTTTTCACAAAAGTTACACAATACACTTCTTATCTACCCATTTACGCAGATTTTTTCTTTTTTTAGTCTGTGAATTAGTGTTCATCATAATTCACATGAGTGAGATTTAATATCCTCCCTTTGATATTGAAATCATGTTTAAAAGCTTGAAGGGGATAAGTAAATAAAGAACTAGGCCATCTCTTTTTCATATGAGCTGTGCTACGGTTTTAGAAATCAAAGCTCCCCACACTTTTGTCCAGAAAGCCAGGCAGCAAATGTTTGCAGGACAGCAGCCTGGCAGAGAGGCTGCAGAAAAACTCAGGTTTGAGTCTCTTTTCTGCTATTTCCTCACTGTTTGGTCATGATTCCACAGCTTAACTAAGGAGCCTCAGGCATCTCATCTGTCAAATGAGCATTAAAGAAACACCTATCTCTAAGGTTGTTGTGAAGACTGCACTACAGTAAATGGGATAATGGTTTAGGTGCCTGGAAGTGATAAGTGTAAAACTGATGGTAGTTACCATCAAGCGGCAGGACCAGTGGACCCCAAGGGCAGGGAGAGAAAAGGTGCCCCCCTTTGCAAGAGTGGTACAGTAGTAGCATAAGCAAGACTTCTGGCGAGGCCCAGCTGCTACAGTTGGCATGTGTGGCTAGACAGCCTGTGACACTGGTGGCAGCAGAATGTTGGTTTTGCCACCTATATGCACAGTCCCTTTCAGATAACCGAGAACATTTGTACTCTGGCCCCCGTCACTCTGGGTCTTTCTTAGAAAAGGACTGGCCACATAAGACAGCAATCACTGAGGGTACTTCTAACCATCCACTCATCTATGTCTCAAGTTTTATTGCAAGGTTCATCTGGACAGGTTAAAAGGTAGACACCAAGACTCCAACCCAGAGATTCGGATTCAGTAGATCTGGGCTAGTACCCAGTCATATGCATTTTTAAAATTAATATTATTTTGGACAAATCATAGTTGTATATGCTTATGGGGTGCAATGTTATGTTTTGATCTATGTATAAAATGTGGTGTGATTAAATCAAACTAATTATTAATACCATGTCCATCACCTCACTTACCTATCATTTTTTATGGTGAGACATTTGAAATTTAATTCACTATTTTACCATCTGCCTTTTTATGAGTACCTTAAATTATATATATGTATACACTTTACTATTATAATATGTATGAGAGATATATATACACACACACCGAGGTCCACAAATCACACTTGTAGAAACACTGTTCTATTAATAGATCGTCTAGGCTCCGTCTTTGTATTAAGTCAAACCAGCAAAGAGTCTGTCTCTGAGTTACTCTTGCTTTCCCAGTGAAATAGCTTCAAAAAACTAAGTTTTAATAATAAACTTTGAACTTTTATGGAGGGTAGACATAAGAAATAGACTTACGATGACAACATTTGTAACATGTAAGATGTTGACTGTTATGTCTTTCAATGTCTCTTTTACTAATCTTATAAAATAGATATTTTTCATTATAAATTATCTTAACATTTTTTTACTCAAAAGTAGATGGGATATAGTAATACATAATTACAAATCTTTCTGCCTGTTGACTCTGAGAACCAGGAATTTCTCCCCGTCAGGGCAAACAGCCTCAGGCAGACAACCGCCAACTAGCTGTCCCCCCAATCAAACCCAAACCCAGATGAACAAAAAGTAGAAATAAGGAGAAATGGTGGAGGTTCTGTCCTTGATTCTAGAAAGACCTATTTCTAACATCCCTCTATGAAAGACAATTTCAACTCAATTTATTGTTTTTACTTCACACTCATACATGAAGTTTACCGTAAAATTTTATTTTTGTTTATTTCTTGGGCTAAGGCAAGAGGGTGCGCTGGGAGTGAATCCTTTTAAGCTATGCAAAAAAGCCATTTATTGTCCTCCCAAACCCCATCCATGGAAAAATTATCTTCCACGAAACTGGTCCCTGGTGCCAAAAAGGTTGGGGACCACTGCCCTAGGTGGTTTCCGTGTGAACCATGGTTGAGAACCCCTGGTCTAGGAAAAGGATTTTCAGATTTTTGCTCACATTTCTCCTAAAAAAATTTTTTTAAACTATGTGGCCTCATGCATATTTTTAAATTGGCATCCAGAATTTTTCATAACAAGTTTAAATACTTGCAAAGGATGTAATTTCTGGCCAGTAATAAATATTGACATTTTAAAATAAAACTGTTGTATCACTCTTTTATCGCCCAGTATCATCCATTTTTAAAGGTGCACGGATAAACTCTTCTTAAACGTCAGAAATTTTCTATCATTCCATTTTGGCTTTGATGAAACAATATTTCTATTCCATTTCCACCATAGAATGTAAAATATTCTTTATCCTTGAAAGTCTTTTATTGACCTATCACCCTTTCACACATACAACGTTCCAGCAGATTGATTTTAGAAAATAATATATATGGAATTTGAGAATTGGAAAATTGATTTTTTACATATATCTATGCTCTTATATTTTTTTGTCTTAGCCTGGGATCTCTCAGAAAACAGAGCATGAGAAAAGGGCTTATGTGGAGGCAGTTTCTTTAGGGAAGTAGTCCCAAGAAACAGGAAGAATGTGCAGGACAGGAGGGAAAGTCAATCCAAGCAGTCATTGAGTTAGTGACCACTGTGGGCAAGTGGGCTTAATGCCACTAGGGACCCCCCACAGAGCCCTGTAAAATGTGTCTCAGGATTGTTTGTGGGAGACACGGAAGAGGAAAGTATACACTAGCACCCATCTCCCATTGGTCTTGGGTTCCCCATGAGGTGTTAACTCCCATTTCCTTTTAGGTTCATAACACAGGCGAACCTGTGGGGTGAACTAGAAGTGGGGTGAACTAGAAAAAGAAAGGTGAGGTACAGTTGTGGTATGGTGCTATCAGGTTACACCTGTGTGCAGTTGGTGTTGCAACAATGGCCAAAGCAAAAAGGTGGGCTGAGAGCATGTGAAGACGGGCACAAGACCTGTCTGATACTCTCTTGGGAAATCTTGGAGCATCCCATCTGTGTTTCTGTTGGGGACCACCAATATTGGAGAGCCGCAGAAAACTTCTTTGAGGAGGTGATGCTGGATATAAGCCTTAAAAGGAAGAAAGTAATACGTTGCCAGCCAAGTGGAGAAAGGTTGTTTCTGACTAAAAGAATTTCAGACATACGGAATAATATAACAAGTATAAGACATAAAATAGAATAATGTATTCAGGAAATTACAACCAGTTTGATGGTGAACAGGTATACCAAGAGATAATGATGGAGAGGAGATGGAGGAGTGAAGAAGTCCTGTTGGACTGTTTACATCATACCAAGGATCCTTCTTTATTATGAAGGCTATAGAGAGACATTGGAGGCACTTAGGAAGGGGTTCTCATAGAGAGACAGGGGGAGAGAGAGAGATCGCTTGTCATGAAATGATTAGGGTCTGAACTATGATGGAATCTGTAAGGATGGAAAATGGAAAGTATACTGGGGAAATATTTACAAAGAGAAGTCTCTAACAGCCACATGGGGTGGAAGAGAGAACAGGTTTATTAAGATGACTCACAGGCTTGTCATGAAGTCAAGATGATTTGAACAATTGGATTAGTGGCTAAGTAGTGTAAATACAAGCCCTGATTTACTCCAGAGTTTTAAGCAAACCAGGTCCCCAATTTTCCAGTTGTTTCCTAGGAATCAGCCTATCTAAACAAAACCATTAGAATGAAGTCCATTCTTGAAGGCCCATCTTAGAAGTCACCAGTCTTTCCTGCCTGCATCCTATGAGACAGGGTCTCTCTACCTCCATACCAGCAGCAGGAAACTCCAATGTCTTTGAAAGTCCTACCCTTTGATGCTCCTGGGAACCCTATTCATATAGAATATGATAGGACTAGAGCCCCTTAGAGTTAGGGAACAAGGTGGCTCTTCCTTCAGGGGTAGGGAGGTCATCACCTATGAGAATGGAGATTGGAGGGGATTGGGGCAACCTTGCAACCAAAAGACATCAAATTAAAAACTTACAAAATGCCTTGCTAGCAAAATAAAATATATGTATGGTTCAAATCTGACTTGTAGATCTCCAGTCTGTGTCATATGCAAGCATAAATTCCTAAAGACTGCATGAGACTTCTTCCTTAAGGACATACCTGACTTTCTCACCTGACTCTACCTTACAGTATAACTATAAGTGGAAGAAATTCATCCCCAAATTAGACTTCAAGGCTTTTGCAGGCAGAAAGTTTGGAATATTCCTCTTTATATTTTCTACTGTGCTTTCATGCTTTGAAAAATCTGGAGGTCTTGGTAAAGATAATGAGATAATGCATATAAAAGCATGTCAAGAGTCACAGAGTGCTTACAAACATAGCATGTAATATCATCATCATCATGAGATCACCTAAAAAATTCACCAAGACTCTTCAGATTAAAACTTTGAAGTCAAGATGGCTTCTTGCAGGCCATTGTTACCAGTAACTAAAAATGACTATCATTAAAGTATATTTGTTTTTATTCCAATGACATAAGCTTTCATTAAATTAAAGTTTTTGCTGCTAAATCAATGCCTATTAGCACTAAGCTTGAGACATGAATATTGAATTTTTACTCTTTTTAAAAGCATTCTGTCTTATCTTTTCTTATCATATAAGCAATAAAATCTAACTTCTTCTTATCAAGTATTTAATTTCAATTACTGCAAATGTATAATAAAGTCCATGGCAATTAAAAGTAATATTCTACAAAAGGCTGTTTATTAGATCCTAGAAAACTAGACGCATTTGATTTGCAATTCCATGTTCCCTCCTTGTAAGTATAGACAGACACTAGACATTTCAGCTTGGAATCTGTTCAGCCTAGGGGTCATGCTGCTGCCATAAATTTTCCATACTGTTTATTTTTTCCTTTACTTTGCAAATTAGGAGGCAAAAGCTTACCGAGAATTAGCTTTCCAAAGTAAAGCCACAGATATAATAAAGTAGATGGAAGAACTTATGACAAAAGAGGGTAAATGGAAATTCAGATAATCTTAATGCCCCTACAAAAATACTAATAAAAATAACTAACCTATTTTTAAAATATTGGGATATATTTTAATTTCCATGCAAATAGAGTGACTTAGAGTTCAAATTCATAGGTGAAAACAGTTGGGTATATGTGCAACTCTGGGTTCAACTAAATGAGATGGGACATTGATATCTGTACTCATAACTCTAATCAGGATAGTTTTTTTAAGTATCATAAAAATCTCTCATTTCTTAAAACAAAGGAAAAATTTTAGGTGCCAATCTTTTAAAAGCTACACATAGAGAATGTATAGGTTGACTCATAAAGGTTGATGTGAAAATTAAATGAGTTAAAACATGTAAAGTACTTAAAACCTTGCCAGTCAGATGTAAGCCCCATGGAGAGCTTCTTTGTGGTGGAACTAAAGATGAGCACACAATAGGCTGTTTGTGAGCAGTTTTGCCCAAGGAGTTAGGGAGAAACATGATATGCAAACTGGATTGGTCACTAAACAGCAACTTAACTCAAATCTTTAATTGAGCTTTTTTGGAGTTTCCCCTATTTTTTCTGTAAGCAATCAAAAAGATGATACGACACTCAGGGTTAAAGCTATGCTGTTTTTACAGGTTGAAGCTATACTGTCATTAATCTAAAAACAAAGTTCATACATAAATCTTTCAAACTTAAAAATCTTCATATATGACTGCTTCCAATTAGGACAGAATTAAAAATTGGTAAATAATAACAAAACCTTTAGCATTCTGGTCTTCAAGTATCAAAAGGTTGAAGGCTATCTTTCTCCCTGTGCTATCAAGTCCCACCCCCATTACATGGGTCAACTTTCCTAGAATAAATCCTCACTCTCCTCAATGTGAACAGGCAATCAATGTTGCTTCTATAAAACAAAAGTGAAAGAGCAAGACACATACATACACATACACACACATGATATTTCAGGGACAAGAAAATGACTTAAAATAATATTAATAATAAAAATCATAATGACATCAAATTTGTGTCCACAGAAGGGAATGTCAAGAGAATAGTGCATTGACAAAAGTCTAAGAGAATACAATGAAGAAGGAATAAGGAAAAAGGAGTTCTTGAAAATTATGTATAGCAGTGAAGCTTCTGATCAAAATGAGTATATTGACCCCCATATCACGTTTCCTCTTGGGATTGGGGATGGCAAAAACATACAAGGACATATTGTGCTTCATTATAAGCCCCTTTATTCTTGCTGATTTTTTAAACCATATATATGGATAAAAGAAAGAAAATAATTTTTAAAGAACAAAGTTAATTAAGATTTGTGAAATTTTATGGTTTTACACAATTATCTGACTTCAGTCATTGATAGAATTAGTTTTTGGAAGTGTCAATGCCCATCAGCAAAAGATCACTAGCTGTGGTAGAACAAGTTGGGTTTGTTACTCATTGCTGAGAGGGAGAATGCATACCACAGGGAACTAACTACGAGGCATCTCAGTAAGAGGGTGTTAGAAGAAACCTATTTTAGAATTTGCGCTTTTGTTGGGTTATTCTAAGGAGGTTCTAAGGAAGTGGAGGTTCACTCTAGACAGTGTGCTGTCAAAAAGTAGGGGCAATTCTGTGACTGACTATCTCAATAAATCTTATCTATAGAGAGTGGAGGCTAGAGCAAATCTAAAATTGAAAGTAGATACCTGGTATAGTGAGAGAGGGAGATATCTGGTCTATTTTGTGGTTTGCACAGTGACCTAGTCTGAAGTGGGTGGTCTATGAGATTGTTCATATTCAACAGGAGAACAACATGGCTTAAGTCTAAGTGTCAAATCAGTTTATTATAACTTTGAGGTCTAGCTATGAATATCACATCAGTTCCTGGATGTCAACAGCTGTTTTTTCTTTTCTTTCTTAGAAGAAAACCAAGAAGAATATGTCTAGTAAGGATTATCCATAGCTTGTAATTTATATTTACATAAATTAGGTTTTTGTATGTGAATTTTCCCTCAGGAAATTATGGTTTCCTTAGGGACCAGAGACCAAATCTTAATCATATGTGTATATCCACATGAGGCAACCCAGATTGGTTAAATTTTCATTCTTCCCCAAAGAGGTTAATGAACTTGGCTAACATCACCGAGCTGTTACCCGGAAGAGCTGGGATTGAAAACAGTGTTTGAACAAAAGCCTCTCGGTGCTGCGCTGAAATCGTCGACATGTGGCATCCTAGTAAGATGGATGCCTCAACAATGTTTGGAAGAAGGTCATGCCACATAATTGCGATTTGTTCTACCATATGCCTTTCACATGGTTTTGCCCTTTGCTACACATGTGGGATGTTAGTCCCATTGCTTTGGACCAAAGGGATTCCTGAAGAAGACTAAAGCATGAACTGCCAAATGCCATCCTCATTTGATAGGGAGGAGCTAGTCTGTACTTGGGTGAGGGCAACAGATGTTCCTAAAATTTCTGCCAAAATGTTAAGTGGGTAGATGATGCTAGAGGTACAACAGAAGGTACAACAGATGTATGTACAATATGAGAAGTACAGGGCTGGCAATGATGGAGGCCTGCTCTTGTGGCTGGTGCCAACAATCACCACCATAGAGAACACTGAGTACAGTAAGTGTAACAATGTTCCTTAATACTGTGCCATTAAGACCATATTTATCTCACCCATTAAATGTGCCAAGCAGAAAATTAATGGACTATATCATTGTGCAAGACCATTCATGAATTCAGTGAACATTTAGTGGGTGCCTGTTTTTGTGCTAATGGGTGACGATGAAATTTTCAAACAAATACCCTAGCCTCAAGGAGTTTTGACACCAGACTTGGTGTCACATTACCTGTGTTCTTATGGTTGTCACTTATGAGCCGGGGGCCTTAGGAAAATCATTTAAAATTTCAAATCCTGAATTTTGTCATTTATAAAATGGGAGAAAAACAGTACCTTCTGCAGAGGGCTGTTATAAGAATTAAATGAGATACGACATAACAAGTTCTCAGCTCTGAGTGTAGTACTCAATGAATGTTATCTATTATTATTTGTATTGAGCTTCTTCATTACCATAGTTACTTAATTAGAGATAGTTCAAGCATATCCCAAACAATGTAGAATGTGGAGAACAAAAAAATCAGGGGACAAATTATGCTTAAATGTACCAACAAAAATGCATATAATACCTTCCTTCATCACAGACACTTTTCAAACATTAAACAAAATCTCTTCATGCCTGTGGAAAGCAGAATAAGATGTCCCCTTCCTGATCCTTAGAGTTTGGGAATATATTACCTTATATGGCAAAAGGGACTTGCAGATGTAATTAAGGGTATGGACTTTGAGATGGGGAGAGTACCCTGGGTTATCCAGGTGGGTTCAATGTAATCACAGGGGTCCTTGTAAGAGAGGAAGGTAGAAGAGATGATCTGAGTAATGCTGTGTGAGAAAGCCTGGACCTAGACCTCGAGCAATATGGCTGGCTTTGAAGACGGAATGGAGCCAAGAGCTGAGAATGTGGGTAGTTTCTAAAAGCTGGAAAAGACAAAGAATTGGATTCTTCCCTAGAACTTCCAGAAAGGAACAACAGCCCTCCTGACACCTTAATCTTAGTCCAGGGAAACACTCACTAGACTTCTGACCTATAAAACTATACAATAAAAATTTGTGCTGTTTTAAGCCACTAAATGTGTGGTAATTTGTTACAGCAGCAACAGGAAATTAATACAATGCCCCTTGGCTTTATTAAATTATGTTTGCAAAATAAGGGACATTTAGTACATGTTTAGCATACATGCTAACAGGAAGGAATGATAGCAATTTACTGAAGATCCTGCCTGGTCTATTACGTATCTAAGTCAAATGTTCCAAGTTCATTACAGAAATTTAAACCATAGAATGTCATGCCTGGATGGGCATTCCAAACCATCTAATACAAATTCCTCTATATATGCTCAGGAAATTCCTTGAATTTGACAGAGCTGGCAAGTTTCTCAAAAACCTGCTCTGGTGCAAGTTCCAGAAAATGCACTAGAAAAGTATTTGAATAGGTTCTGAAGGAGGACAGAGAGAAAAATTTTATACTAGGCCTACAAAATATAGTGATATATGTAAAGACTGACTTCAGGATCTTAAACATCCCTTTGAACTCCTTTTCCCTCTTCATGCTAGGTCTCATAGTTTGCCGTGATTTTAGCAATACCAGAAAAACCTGAATCAACAACCCAAAAAACCTTGCCCTTCCTAATACTTATACAGTTCATCATTATTTAGCTGAAGGTAATCTTCTCTTAAAATGGAAATAATCTTAGGAGAGGTGAGCATACTGACCTCTTTATTATTTATATTGAGATATAACTAAGCTTCTAAATTGTAGAGAGCAAGTTCCACTACCCTGTTCCACAACCAGCTTTCATAAAATAATAAAGTGCTTCAAAAGTTTTTCTTAAAAGATTGAAAAAATTTTTCAGTAAATGTTCCAAAGATTATAAACGCAAAAGGGCAATTTTTATTTTTTTGAGACAGGGTCTTGCTCCGTCAAACAGACTGGAATGTAGTGACCCAATCATAGCTCACTGTAACCTCAAATTCCTGGGCTCAAGTGATCCTTCTGCCTCAGCCTCCCAAGTAGCTGGGACTACAGGCATGCACCACCATGGCAAGGTAATTTTAAAAATTTTTTTAGAGATGGGGTCTTGCTGTGTTGCCCAGGTTGGTCTCAAACTCCTGGGCTCAAGCAATCCTCCTGCCTCGGCCTCCCAAAATGCTGAGATTACAGGCGTGAGCCCCAAGCCCAGACTGAAAATTTTAAAGTAAAACCTTATTGACATTGATAGCTTGAAAACCTGCTGATACTTGGAACTTGTGATCATTGTAAATTTTCATGTCCAAGTTCATGATGACTGTTTCTTCTCACTAAAGGAATGATTAGTTTCCTATTTGCAAATAGATACTAACTTCTCAATTGATGGGCATAAATTATAGCTTTTCTAGATTACTGACTAAAAAATAAATCAGTAAACTATTTTTACATGAATCCAATAATACATCATTTCAAAATTCCAAAACCTCTAAACATAATTCTAAGTGTCATTTTATTTTAATATATATCAACATGATCTTACCATAAAATGGAAAGACTTGCCTTGTGGTGAGGTTAAAACTGTCATTATATTTTTAGGCCATGAATTTTAACACTCTCTAGAAAGATAGTCTTGGAATAATGTCCAAAATCAAAACAGGAAATGAACAGGGTCATTTAATTAGAGTAGAAAATGGTTTTATACATTTTTGTTTGCCAAAAATTCTCTATCAAAATATGATCCTTCTGAGACTAAAGCATGATTCATTTTCCTTGATAAGCATATTTAACTGTATACATCTGTACCATGAGTCTAAAATTTGTATTTTTGATACTCCAGATTTTTCTTCAAAATTCAGTTGGGCATTCTAGATAATCAGGAAGATTTCTCTAAATATTGAGAAAATTAAGATTTATAAAATGTCTTAATATTGTCAGGCAAAAGTATAAAGAAGTAAAAATTATATAGATCAGTAACTCAAAGATTGTGAATATTTCCTTTCACTTTTCGTTACCCACTGAAAATTTAATTTATTTTACCTATGACATAACATGGTACAACTGAACCACACTAATGAATAGGAACAGCATATACTGTATGTTAAAAATAATATGGATTTTGCAAGTGCACACTAGAAAGGCTACATTTTCAAACTACCAAAATAGTAAGTTTATTACTATTTCTCTGTTTTTGGAGCAGAGAAAGAAAGAATTCTTCTAAGGGTAACTATTGACCAAAGCAACCTATATTCAGTTCTAAGATGTGGCTTAGTATCTCAATGATTTCCTTTTTATTTTATCTAAAATGTAACAGTCACATATCAGTTACTAAGAGACCAGGTTCCAAAATAATTTGAAGTTTAACATTCAGAACCAATATGCTGTCGCTTCTCCCTTCAATTAACCTAACTTATCCAAGCAAGAATGCTTTAACTCTATGGTAAGCTAAACCATAAATAAGCACAACAGATGTAGTGATTTACTATAGATAAAATAGAATATTCTTCAGAGACAATACATTGAGAATAACAGTAGTTTACAGAGGGAAGATACAGGAATCAGAGCTGTGTTCTAATCAAGAAACTGCCTTTAGGCAAGTTTTTACTTTCCTGAGCCTTGAAGTATTCATTTGAAAATTGATGCTAATAATAATATTATACTTATCTCATGAGGTGAGTGTAAAAATTATGGAGAAAATTCACGTAAAACATTTAGTACAGTGTTTGGCACAGATAAAAAGTGCTCTAAAAAAGCTTTCTGTTCATGATAATAAACAAAGTTATTGTTATCATTTTTAATGCTTCCTTGAGAATTTAAGCTACTTTCGAAACTCACTGAATTTAAACATCAATTTTAGAACAATTTTTAAACTCTCTTTAAATTAACCAGAGGTTAATTTGCTTTCTATCATTAAAATGGCATGGCACTATATTGATCTGAGGATTTCTTTTCTACAGTTTACCCTTTAAAGTTACCTACTTTTGCACAGAAAGTTACTCTGATATTTTTATTTTAATTTTTTCCAAATCCCATTATATCCACGTCTCTTTGCTCCATTAACCTTTGAATGGCCTTTGGCCAAAAGCTATAAAACACTGACCTAAAGATTCCTGTTCTGCTCTTAACTGTGTCCTGAAATAAGTTTAATGGAACTTAGACTCTCAAAGAATCTCAGGGTTAGGAAGGATCTCAAATGCCATTTAATTCAACTTTCCTTCCCTTCATCCAACATCTATAACATCTGCAATGAGTCATCATTGAGCTTTTAGTGAAAACCCCCTAGTGATAAAGACATCACTACCTCAAGACACAGCTTACTTTCAGACAGCCACAAAAGTTAGAGCAGTTGTAAAGAAGCCACCAAATATCTCCATAGAAAGAAGCAGATGTTCTTGACTTATTTTTAAACATAGAACTGCAATTATGTCTAAGAAAATAACTTAAAAGCTCAGCCATATCTCATCTTTACTCCATTGAGAGCTGTTACATAATGTATTTTATTTAAGGAATCAATAAGGTGGGTTATATGAGCACAGTCCTCTTACAAAGATATCAAGAATTGTTTCTGCTGTAGTAAAGCAATGCCTCCATTAGAACTGTCTTGTCTCCTTTATCAATAAAATGAAAGGAATAACTCCAGCTACTTCCTAATTGTGGGGGAAATTACACGAGATTATCCACACGAGGTGCTTAGCACACAGTACCAGGCTCATAGTAAGCATTCAACAAACAGTAGCAAGCATAAAAATAACGCCCATGACGTGCCTGGCAACATGCTTGGCTCGTAGTACACATTCTCAAAATGTGATTATTACTCATTAGGCCACTTGTTTCATTATTTAAGACCTCAATTATGGCCTGCCAAAAAATATAGCTCGACAAGTGCTAACACATGAAGAGCAAGAGAATGGGTTGAAATGGTGTATATATAAGAATATAACACCATTACAGACTTTCCTGATAAGAAAGAAAACTTTCACTCTGCAGTGAAAACAGAAGCACGATGGGACTGACAGCATGAGCAGATCTATGATTGCTTTAAAACAGAGTTAAAGACCTCACTGTGTTTGAGAGTCCAGGTTGTCTATAATTAGGACACAGAGTAACGGAAATTGTGAAATTTCCATGAAGTATTTCTCTGCTCATTACAATACAGAAATATTACTTCCTCAAACTTTGCTCCACAGTAATAGGGGAGCAGAACAAATGGTCACATGCAGGTTAACTAAAAACAGAAGTACTGTGTCAAGTATGCTTCTCCACTGTGTCTCAGATCTCCCCACTCCCTTGCTTTTAGGGTCCCATGCCTCCATCAACCCTGCCACCTCATGCTTTCAATAGCTTCCTATCTGATTCTTCAGCCTCCAATACCTACTCATCCTGCATGGAGATGCTAGATGGTAGAACACTCTTCCTCAGACAGCAATGTCATTGCCTTGCTCAGAAATTTTCCCCATGGGTCCCTATTGCTCATCTTATCAGAACTCATCTCCTTGGTCTGGCCTCCCACCTTCTCTTCCATCATCCCCTACTGGTCTATTAACTACTTCCTGAATCCAACCACCTCCAGGAAATTCAGTGGAATTGCTTCCTACCATCAACTCCCCAGTTCCTGCTTTAACTCTTTCACATCTAGCTCAGAACTCAATTCTTATAAGAATTCCTGCATACACCTTTTACTGGTCACTTTCTCATTTTCTGCATTCTGTTTGCATCATATTAACATTCACCTCTCTGTAAGTTGCTTTCAAATGGCTTTAATCCTCACAATGCATGAATAGTGTTTATCCCAAATTTACTGGAATGTCCTTTCAGAATTAGCTCATGCCCTTCATTTCATACACAAGCTCAACAAGCCGTGACTTGAGGGACTGAAGAGGTCCAGTTCTTTGAAGGGCTTATAATTACATTCTACTCTTTCTGAGTGAGGTGAAAATCATCCCAGTGTCCTCTGTTTTGTTTCTCTTCTGCAAGAAGCGGGGTAATACAGAAATAATTCAGAGGGACAGAGTGCTTACATGCCCCGCCAAGGCCAATCTGTTATGGATGGTGTCGCATATTCATATAGCATTTTACCATTCACAAATTGACCTTACTTACCTTTGTTATTTAACTTGAGCCTCAAATAAATTAAGCAAATCACCCACCTATCCCAACTAGCTACCAATTGGCAGAGATGAGAAAGAACTCCAGATCTGTTGAGTACAAGCCCAGTACTTTTCCACCACTACACCAGATCTCCCTCCCTACAGTAAAGATCTCTCCTTCCCCCAGCCTGTAACTGGACTCAGTCTCCTCTACCCCCAACAACCTTGCCTTGACTTTCTATTGTTACACTGTTCCCAACTTTCTTTTCTATGTTTGCACCACCACAATTTTTAAAAGGGAACTTTGGTAGCTTTTCTTCATTTTTCTTACAAGTTAACCCCACACAATTTACTGTGATCAAGCACTCCACCCCAACTCCTCCCAAATCAGCTGGAAAGAACAATGTCACCAATGATATCTCTCTCTCTCTCTCTCTCTCTCTCTCTCTCTCATTTGGTTTTTTACAATTTTTTAAAAAGTAACATTTATTATAACATCTCTCATTCTTCAAATTTTTGCTTCTCTGTACTTTGCACATAATATATCAGTAAATACTCATTGAATGAGTCAAAACAAATATTCCAGTAAGTTTTAGTTTCCATTAACCCAGCAGTAATAAACACATTCTCAGAAAAAAATACCTTTGTATCAGTAAATCCTTAAAATGCTAAATTTAATTGGCCCACATACCTGGCTGCAAGTCATTTGTGGAAACCAATAAAATGTCTGAGTATGCATGTTATCTAACCCCTCAATCTGCTTCAGTTACTTTCCAGTTGGAAAGACTAGACCAATTGGGGTGGGGGGGACATTTAAAGTTGCCTCTTCCTCTATCCTCAGGAATATCAAAACATTTTCTGTTGTAATGACCACCTAGAATACCAGTTCCACACATCTTAGTTGGTGTTATCTGTTTGATTGCTTCTAGTACCTTTTAAAAAATGTTTTTGGGCCACTAAGTAATAGCTGTAAAAGGAAGAGGGTCATTAACATTTCTCTTGTCTCCCCTCCCTCCTGCTCCCAGCCTCTCACACCCTCTGTTCCACACACACACACACACACACACACACACACAACTCTCTCTCTCACTCATCGGCAGCAGCCAGTCAGTCAATACAACTGACAAATTGTTGACTGCCTCTCTTTAAGAAATCATAGAGTTGGGAAGCACTACCCCCCAAAAACAAAAAATCAATGAGGTTATTTCTAGTCTTTATTGCAGAGAAAAAAATCCATTTCCCTTCCTCCTAAAAAAATCTCCAGAAAGAGTTTCCACAATGTCTTAAGTTTTCATATCAGTATGTTCTTTCACATACCTAACCTAAATCATGTTGTATGGGAGTAACGTAGTATTTAAGGAAGTTTAACTAGAGCACAATCTTCATGTTGAAAGATAGCGGGGAACAGAGTTAAATAAATGAAGTGAAGCTAAATACTGGAGGATGTTAAATTCTAGACTGTTCTGAACTAAGAAAATCAATTAATTAAACTGTAAGTATGAGGCAGGAAAGAGACATAGTTTTAGTTAAAATGATCAAAGCAGTATTTTAACTATATATATATATAGGCTGACTTTTTCTGAAATGCTCCACTAGAAATCCCCCTTCCCTGAACACATCTCATGTTCTGAGTGTGAAGCTCATAGGTGCAACGCCAACTGCTACTACAGAAATAGCTACTTTCAATGGAATTGAGTTATGTTTGGCAAAAATGACATTTTTTTATTGAGGCTTTCAGTTTTCTTCTTCTTTTTTTAGTTTTTTTGAAATAGAATGTTCAAAATATTCCTACTGCTGTGGCTGGTTTATGCTTAAAACAGTTCCTTTCTACTTATAACATGCTAATGTAATTTGACTATGCAAATTGCAAATTTTAATTGTTTTGTATTTTAAATAGGATCCCACTTACAAAATCCCATTGCTCTCTATGCATGTATGAATACAGATTTTTAAAAAACACATTTAACTAATTTACCTAACAGTTTTTACTTGATAATTTTTCTTTCCTGAGAGGAGTAAAACATGCTGAGAGAGTAGTAATGATGTAGGAAGGGAAGACAGGGAGGAGATAGCTCTGGTTGGTTCTGTTGGTGGGATAATAGCTATTCATAACTAACAACCTGCATAACACACTGCCACCCTTATGCTCAATTGAAAAACTCTGAGGGAACATAAAGGCATAAAAATATAGTAGGAACTGCATTAGCATTACTGAAGAGTCATAAAAACAAACTCCTTTTTCTATATGTGCCACTGACCAGCTGTGCATCTTTAGGTTAGTCACTTAACTTCTCTGGACTTCACTCACTGGTGATTGAATCAGTATCCATGTCTGTTTTACTGCAAAGCCAAATGCACATTGCCCTGCATATCATAGTTTAAATCAGGAAAAGCAAAGCCTATGGGTATCTGGTACTTTATGCAAAAAAAAAAAGGAAATTGGCACAGAGGTTCCATGTCATCAATTAATGAGGGATTTTGGTAGGTGTTAAATCAAAATTAAGTTCTTCTGCTGCCAAGTTGAAGCCCATAGAGCTTTTCCAATTTTTATTTCAATTTCTGTTGAATACAACCTGGTATATACTGAATAACACCATAATATGCTAACAGTGTTTTCAAAAAATCTACCTATGTGCCATGTTAAGCTAGTATAGCATTCATATGAATTTGGAAAAATGGAAATTAGGTTAACCTGGTTGACACTAAACTCATATTATTGTGGACAGAAATATATTTAAGAGTAAACTACAGAAGACTGGGCCTTTGAAATATTATGTTTAGTTCTCTAATACCACTCCATCCCAATTTTCGTAATTTACAATAAAAATTAAATATCTGAACAAAACAAACTAGTCTGGTACTTTAATCATCAGATCTATTTCCATAATACATCCAGATCTGGTTCAAGCCTTATATGTCACAATAGTTTTATAGATTTTTAACTAGCAACATCTCTGGCAAATGTGTTTATGAATCTAATGAAAAGTAAAAAAAAGGGAATCCAGATTCAGAAATTCATGAGGATGATAAAATCTGGCAAGATCTGTATTATATATATTTATTTTTAGTGGAAGGATCTATTTCGAGGTTGTGGTTTTTTCTTCTCCTTTGTTGAACTAGAAAAAGCAGCATATACTATTCCAACAACCTACATTTTTATTTCTGTTTTAAAACCGAAAAGCCTTTTTCTGCTGAGAAATTGTATAACTAGTATCTGTGATAGAGTTTGATTATACAGTAGTCAAGGCATTGTTTCCTAGGAAACAGTAAATGTTTTTAAAGTATCAAATGTGAGAAGTCTAGTGCTTACCACCGTGATACAATAATGATTTGAGACCTCCACTGCCAGAACCCCCTTCACCCAGGAAATGTAAGACATGATCAATTACTATGTGGGAAAGACCTTTTACTAGTTTTACACATAAAACACATATATTACTATATTTGATCTATTTCCTGCTTTACATTGCATCCATAAAACAAAATACTTTCAGCACAAAATAAAGAAAACCACAACAATTCAGTTTGACTCTGTAGGTGGTGCACAGCGGCATGGCAAGAGAAAATAACCCCCTTACTGTAGCTCATTCTTGACATGTAGTGTGGCTTTACAAGAAAGATCTTCCGATCAGGAGGAAAACAAGAACTGGTCTCTGCTCTTGGCTCTGCAGTTTTCTACCTTTGGGTAAAAAGTGTAACTTCTCTGAACTTCAGTTTCTTCATGCTCTACCTATATCAGAGAGCTTTGCAAATACCTTATTTAAAAATGCACGAATAAATCAAATAAATTACTTAGTGGGCAGTCAAGCCCCTTAGAGATGCACAACATTATTGGATTTCAGCTAGCGTTATAAGCATCCTGCATCCTGCCATTTGGCCAACTTTGAAGGCTCCTCCTCTTCTCATCCACCAACCAATCAGTATTAGCCCACAAGCCCAAGAGGCAGTCCGTTTCTTATCAATCATCTTTCCACCTTTGTTTCAACAGTTCCAAGTTAAGACTTCACCAGCTTTCCCTACCTTGTCTCCCTGCCTAAAACATTCTCCAAACTTTAGGCCATCCTACAAATAGCCCCAGATCAATCTTCTATCAGATAATACTATTTACAAATATATTCTCCTAGTCAGCTACTTCCCTTTTAATTCTCTTTTAAATACAGAGGTCTTTAATTTGATAAAGTCAAATTTATCAATTTGTTCTCTCATGAATTGTGCTTTTGGTGTCATATCTAAGAAATTGTGAGATTTCTGCTCTAACTCGAGGGCACAAAATTTTTATCTTATGTATTCTTCTAAAAGACAGATGTTTGATATAATAAAACGTTTATAGTTTTAGGTTTTACATTTAAGTCTATGGTCCACTTTGAGTTTTTATTTATTGTGTGAGGTATGGATCATATTTTTGCAGGTGGATATCCAATTGTTCCAGCACCGTTTGTAGAAAAGAGTATCCCTTTTACACTGAATTGCTTTTCCACTTCTGTCAAAAATTATTTGTCCATGTGCGTTTGTGTGTGTGTGTTTCTGGATTCACAAATTTGTTTCATTATTCTATTGGTCTATATTTATGCTAACACCACACTGCTTTGCTTTTGTAGCTTAATGATAAATCTTAAGTAGCAGTAGTCCTCCAACTTTCTTCTCTTTAATATCTTTTGGCTATTTTGAGATCCTTTGCATTTCCATATGAATTTTGGATTCAGTTTGTCAATTTCTACAAACATGCCTGCTAGGATTTTGATTGGGATTGCCTTAAAACTACAGATCAATTTTTGGAGAATTAACAACAATATTATGAAAGGAATATGAATGTATTACATCTCTTCCTTTATTTATTATTATTAATATATAATTATATTATTATTACTTATTAATTGATAATTATAATATAATATAATTAACTAATTTACCTAAGTAATGATTTGTAGTTTTCAGTTTACAGGTCTTTCATATCTTTTGTCATATTTATCCCTAAGTATTTCATATTTTTATGGCATTTTAAAAGATATTTTAATTCAATTTCTGATTGTACATATAGAAATACAATATATTTTCTATATTGATGTTGTATCCTGCACCTTACTTAACTCACTTCTTAGTTCTAATGGCTTTTCTATAGATTCCATAAGATTTTCTACTTAGATGATAATATCACCTGTGAATAAATCCATTTATATTTCAACTTTTTAATTCAAATATCTTTTTTTTTTCTTGACTACTACACTAGCTAGAACCTCCAGTACAATGTTAAATAGAAGTAGAGAGAGAGGCATTCTCATCTTGTCTCTGATCTTACGGGAAAAATATTCAATCTTTCATCATTAAGTATGATGTTAGCTGTGGAGTTTTTCTACCTGTCTTTATCAGGATAAGAAAGTTCCCTCCTATTTCTGATGACAGCTTTAATCAGGAATGGATATTGACTTTTGTTCAATGCTTTATCTGTGCCCATCGAAATGATCATATAGGGGTTTTGTTTGGGGCTATTTATTTTTTTTGGTTTGTTAATTTGGTTACACATTACACTGATTTACTTTCAAATGGTAAACTAACCTTACATTCATGGGATACATACCAGTTGGTCATGATGAATTATCCTTTTTACAGTTTGTTAAATTCCATTTGCTAAAATTTTGTTTAGAATTTTTGCATTTATGTTCATGCAGGATTTTGTAGTTTTCTTTTCTTCTAATGTCTCTCTCATTGTATATCAAGTAATGCTGACCTCATAAATTGACTTGAAAAATATGCCTTCCTTTTCAGTCTTCTAAGAATGTACAGAGAATTGGCATTGTTTCTTCCTTGAATGTTTGGTAGAATGCACCATTAAGCCCTCTGGGCCTATAGGTTCCTTTGTGGAAGGTTTTTAACTACAAATTTAATTTTTTTAATAGATATACTGCTGTTCATATTACGTGTTTCATCTTAAGTGAGCTTTGGTAGTATGCATCTTTTAAGTAATCTGTCCATTTCAGGTAAGTTGTAAAATTTATTGGCATAAAGTTGGTCAAAAAATTCCTTATTAGTATCCTTTTAACATCTGTAAAATTTATAAAATGCTTCTCCCTCATTCCTAACATTCCTACATTGGTAATTTGCATCTTCTCCCTCTTTACTTTCCTGATTAAGTCTGGCTAGAGGTTCATCAGTTTTATTAATCTGATCAAAGAACTAACTTTTGGCTTCATTGATTTTTCTTCTATTGGTTTTACTGTTTTCTATTTCATTGATTTTTAATCTGATCCTTATTAGTTCCTCTCTTCTACTTATATTGGGTTTAATTTGCTCTCATTTTTCTATTAATAGTTTCTTGAAATGAAAAAATAATCCTTTTAAACTTGTAAATCAGATGATGTCACACCCCATTATAAAACCCTCCTAATGTTCATTGTTGCATTGGAATAATATCCAAGCTCCTTACCTAGCCTCCGCCTGCCTCTGAGCCTGTCTCACATGCCTTCCCACTCACCTCTGTACTCTAGCCCTGCTGGCCCTTGTACATACCAAACTTGTTCCTGTCTGAGGGCCTTTGTACTCGCTCGCTCTTCTCCCTGAAACTTCTCTCAGACCTTCTCACAGCTTCCTCCTTTCCATCAGTGCAATCTCAGATCACATAAAAGGCCTTTGCAGACTCTCCAATCTAAAGTAGCCCACCACCTGCCACACTCAGTTATTAATATTGTAGCCTGTTTAATTTCTTCAAAACACTTGCTACTATCTGTTTTGTTTTTGTTTTTTGTCTATCTTCCTGGTATCTGTCAGCTTATTGAAAACTAAGATACTTTTGTGTGTTCACTTATTGAAAACTAAGATACTTTTTTGTCTGTTCACTAGTGTGTCCCCAACACTGTGGTCATTGGGAATCACACAGTAAGTGCTCAATAAACACTTAGTGAATGAATGAATGTCCAGACACTATGAAATTAATCCCTCTGATGTCTCCACCATTAAGGTTTGTTATCCCAGTAACATTTCAGTGATATATTCAAACTACAACTTAATTTTTTTTTTTTTTTTTTTTTTTTTTTGGTAATCCCCGGCTTCACTCTACAGGCTTCAAGCTTATTTATTTTACGGCTGGCCCCACAGTGGGACTTCACCTGCCTCTGCTGCTTAAGAAAGGCAAAGACCTGACTGAACCTAAGCAAGGCTGGCACAGGCTTTTCCTCTTCTAGTAAAGGTCCTGATTTCTTAAGAAATTGCTTGTTCAAGAAGCTAGGTTAAGTTGTTATCCCAAGCTGAAATTTTATGAGGGAGTTTCTTAGAATTTCTCAGTCCAGCAGAAAATGCTCAGTCATGTAAAGCTGTATACATCTGTTTCTCTAGCTGAACCATTCTGTCTTGACTGATGTACTCTCTCAAGAGCTGTAATTCCAATCTATTCACAATTTTCAATCACACTAACATTCACTAAAAATTTACTATAAGTGCCAGGAACAATAACATGTGTTTTAACCTGGATTCACTAATTTAATCACAACAATCCTGTGAAGTGTGTAGTATTATTGTTGCCATTTTATAATGAGGAAACTGAGACTCAGAGAAGTTTAATAACTCACCGAAAATTCAGTAAGTATTTAACCTTGATAGAGCTGGGACCCAACCCAGTTAACCATTACTTTCTACTGAATCTTTTCCCAGAGTAGAAATAATTTTGGGGAATGGGACCCTGACTTGTTCATTGCTATTTTTCTGTCATGTCTCCTATAAAGTAGAAAGTCAGTAAATATTTACTGAATTTAATTGGCTGTTACACCAAATCATATATTCATTATTTTTGCTCTCATTTGTCTTTAAGATAAGTGCCATAGGACTACGGCCAACCCCTGCGTCTTGGACCAGTACCAGTCCTAGGTCTGTTAGGAAGCAGGCTGCACAGTAGGAGGTGAGCAAGCGAAGCTTCGTCTCTATTTACAGCTGTTCCCCATCACTTGCCATCCCCCCTGCACCTCCCTGCCCCCAGTCTATGGAAAAATTGTCTTCTATGAAACCAGTCCCTGGTGCCAAAAAGGTTGGCTGGAGACTGCTGCAATAGGACATTAAATCTTGAGTATCCCTATTCATAGTTTAGTTAATGTTTGGTGTTGTCTTCACAAAAACAATAAGACGGCAAAACTTAGTAACATTTTCAATAAAACTGATCTAGTAATTTTAGGTTGTCAGATTCAGAACCAATTCTTTAAATTTTTTCTATATGAAAGGAAAAAATATTTAAAACGTTTATTTGTCCCCAATCTCCAGATTTAGGCTGACGGCTTGTTGATCACCAGTGCTCATTCATTTCTTTTTTTAAATATGAAGCATTTCAGAAACGCAGAAAATTACATAAAATAACAGACATCCATGTAGCCACTACTCAATTTTAGTAGATCTTAACATTTTGTAATTTTTTATTCAGTGCTCTTTTCTCCCTTCTTCCTCTCTCTTTCCCTCTCTCTGAATCAAAAGGAATTTGATATAGCTGATGCCTTACTTCCCACACCTATTACCTCCAACTTTTGTCAAATAATACCACATATCAGGTTGGCGATCATTCATATGGAGATTTTTATAATTGTACCGCATAACCAATAAATAGTATCATTTTGTGTTTGGAGATTTCACAGAAGTGATGTCACATTATACATATCCTTTCACAACATCTTTATTCACTTCAAAATGTTTTTCAAATTTATCCATAAATTACCGGTGTATAAATTTTAATTAAATAAAACAACATTTTTTCAAAAAGAAAGAAAAGAGTGCAGCTTTATTCAAAAGCATCAAAAATATGTTCCAAAGGCTTTCACTTCCCTCTCAGTATCTTATACTTAGGCAACTATCTCTTGTTATTCATTATTTTGCCAGTTAGGCCCTTTAGTATTATGATATAGCTTAATTTGGTTTTTATTATTAGCGAAGCTATACATGAAGATAATTTGAAGAGTAAAATCATTCCACAAGGCTTGATACAACCACAGTTTCCCACTCTGGACCCCAATTCTGCATCCTAAAAGCAAACACTTCTAAAGTTGTTTTAGATGATTCTTTTTTTTTTCCTTCCATATACCTAACTAACATATTCATATTGTTACTATTTGCTTTTTGTTCAGGAATTATCTATTCACTTCCTACTATGGAAGAAAATGATTCGGTCCTCTTTCTCCTTCTGGCCACCCTCACCCCACACACACACACACACACATACACACACACATACACACACATTCTCTCTCTCTTCCCCTCTTCCTCTCCTCCCACTGCTATAAAATACTACGTTTGGTCAGATCATTACTGAATGTTTACATTGTTATGACCATATAAATGCTCTTCATGGCTGATCCATGCAGTACATCATGAGTAATTGTCCTTTCCTGAAGAGCATTTTGTTTTCTGATTTTTAATAACTGTTGTTTTCTGTGTTTGTTTCTGTTTTAGGTAATTAGTTTTTCATGTACTTACCCCAGACTCTTCCCCAGGTCTGTAAGTTGCCTCTCACTATAGTCGTACATATTAGGTATGCTATCAAGTTCATGTGCATGAAGTCAATCCCAAAGACACTGGCCCTGCTTCAGTCGGGATCACGAGCTCTTGAAGCTTAATGCTCAGCCCTAGTCGTGGGTTCTCCCTGCCCATCAACCTGGGAATTCTTGTCACCTCACTCTTGTCTTCCCTTGCCTGGACCCCACTTTCTTGATCTTTTCCTTCTTTTCTGGTGAAGCACATCCTCTATTACCCTCCAGAGAAGGGATGTGTAGTAGGTAAATTTTTTCGGAACTAGACTATCTGAAATGTCTTCAGTCTATTATTATAATCAACAATGATTTCATTGGGTCCAGAATTCTATGTTGGGAAATCATTTTCCCTCAAAATTTTGAAGGCACTACTCAACTTCTTTTAGCTAAAAAAAATATAAAGTCATTCTGCTTCTTGATTCTTTGACTAGAAATCTATTTCCCCTTGAGGCCTGCCCAGTATTCTAAAATCTCATGATCAAATGCATTCATTAGTGGGTCTAATTCTTCACTATGTTGGACTCTTATGGGCCTTTACAATCTGGAAACTATGTCCTTCAGTCCTAGGAAGTTTTCTTGACTTTTTATTTAATGACTCCTCCTCCCATGGATCTTCTGTCTTTCTATTGGATCTCCTGGATGGATCCTCTGATTTTCCAATTTTTCTCTACTTCCCAATTTTGTGCCATTTGTTTAATTTTCTAGATGATTTTCTCAATTGCAACTGTTGAGTTTTTCATTTTGCAATAATATTCTTCACTTCATTTCTAAGAGCTGGTTTTGCGCCCTGCCAATTTTTTTTTCTTTTAGCAGTATCCTCTTCTTGTTCCATTTATATAATACTTTCTCCTCTCTCTCTGAAATTATTTATGATCAATGATTGTTTTTTAAAAATTTCCTCTCTGTATGGTTTCTGTCTCCTCCAAGCAGCTATTTTCTGTCCTCTGTGTGTGTGTTTGTGTGTGTGTGGGTGTGTGGGTGTGTGGATGTTTCTCTTTCACACTATATGTTTTGCCCAAATATCTTGTGAACTTTGACTGATGTTTAAGTTTGGGTCATTAAAAATGCTGACTAGAATCTCTGTGCACGTAGATGGGGCTTGTTAACTACAGTCCTTTCCACAAGGTGATCTATCTAGTGTGTTTCCTCATGGAATCTCAATGTCAAGACCTTTAGGGTTTGTCCCTCACCCCTTCAGTTGGTCAATTTGCCCAGAAAAGATGCGTCCAGTTTCCTACCAGGAGGAAAAAGATCTCACTACCAACGTAGTGCGAGCTGGATGGGAAATTAGAACTAGGAGATTCCTAAATTTAGTCATAGACTTCCACTTAATTATGCTGTTTTAGGTTCAAGGTCCTTGCCTTTAACTCTGCCTGGTTTTTCCAAGTCCGCAGACTCTTTATTTTAAACTTACGGATAATAAACATCCAGTCTTCTGCCAGAATGGAGAAGGGCTACTATTGCAGTAGTTTACAGGAGTCAATTTGTCCCAGATCATAAGAGCAGATTGTTAAATTTTCAGAAACTGTCATTTTGGTTGTTAAACACAGTCATTATAAAAATGTAAATTATATAAATATGCAATTAAATTAAAACAAATTAATAAATACAATAAAAATCCTTATCACTTACTAGCCATTGTACTATCGTCTATGCTCTTGAGATAATTAGCAGATTGTATTTGTATGAGGGCAAAACAACACAAAGCCATGCTACTCATATTTCTTTCTAACTCTGCATTCAGAGGTGTCATGTTGGTAACTTGACATTGGCCATAATAGTAGTATTTATACCACAGAAAATGGCAAACACTATAAATCACAACTTTTTTTTTTTTGAGAACTGGTTATTAAACATTGGCCAGCATACCACTGGGCAGATGCCCAATTTCTCGAAGTCAGGGAGAGGATCCGAATTCTTACTACTTTTAAACACATTTTAACTAATTCATCTCTTTTTGGCCCCATATTTACCCCAGACTCAAAGGTAGACTAGTGCCCACAATCCCTACACCTTCTGAAATTGAACGATAAAAATCCAATTGTGTCTCAGAAATTTCAGTTTTCTTTGATCTGATAAGTCAAGTGTTTCTCCCATCCCTTTTCAGCTTCCAAAATATTCTCACTGTGATCTTCAATTCTGTTTTCTCTGTCATTGTAGAATTAAGCGTTTTAAAAAAACTACTCTTACTGTTGTTTCAGTGATGTAGCGGGAGGGAGTATAAATATATGCATCTGTTTGATCTTTCATCTTTAACTAGAAATTATGCAGTATACTAAAATGATAGGATTTTAACTTCTGAAAGCAGAATACACAGTTCTTCAAACATAATACAAGTAATCTGAAGTCTGTATTTGGGAGTATATTAGTCTCTGTTCAGGCTGCCATAACAAAATGCCATATACTGAATGGCTTAAACAACAGAAATTTATTTCTCACAATGCTGGAGGTTGATAAGTCCAAAATCAAGGTGCTAGTCAATTCAGTTTCTGGTGAGGCCTCTCTTCCTGGCTTGTAGGTGGCCACCTTCTTGCTGTATCCCCACGTGGTACAGGGAAAAAGAGCAAGAGAGCTCTCTGGTGTCTCTTCGTATAAGGACACTAATTCTGTCATATCAGGGCCTCCCTTTTATAACCTTGTTCAATGTTAATAACCTCCTAACAGAAGCTATCTCCAAATTCAGTTGCATAAAGGGTGGGAGGGCTATGGCTTCAACACATGAATTCTGCGATCAGTGGGGACACAAACACTCAGTAACAGGAAAGTAGTTTTCCAACTTTCCCTAGTGCCTCAGGAAAGGGATCAGACTACAGAACTAAGCCAGTAGCTACTCCCTTGGCCAAAACCTCTTCATCTTTATGTTGGGACAAAACCACTTTGTGCTTGTGACTAGGGTCACAGAAAGAAGAGTAAATAGACTCAGAATCACCCTTTGTACACAGCCCAGGAGCTTGTTTAAGGAATGCCTCAGCATTTGGTCTAATCTCCACGGAGTGTAGGTTTTCTTGCTTGCAACATTTGTAACAACTCCTTAGAATTCGCAGTTATCGTCTCCAACTTCTTTCAGGAGTCTACACTCCTGACTTGCCTCCCAAAATCCGGGTAACAAATCCATCGCCACTTTCTCCATCAGGTACTTTGTTCCTAATTCCCAAAGTTTGAAAGGATTCTTATTATTAAACTGTTAGTATTTAGTGAAGCATGATTATTTTAAGGAATGCATTTGTTTTATAGGAACATACATATTAAGTAAGGGCTACACTTACTGACAGTCATGGCTATACCATTTGAAAAAATCTTGGTTATTTTATCAACCAACAAGGTATTTGTACTTTACTCAGTGTGACGTATTAGAGAAATTGAAGGATTTGGCCTGAAAAAATGCAGGAGATTTAGCAGTGAACAAAACAAGAAATGGATATCTCATGGAACTTACATATAAGTGGCTGAGTATGATTTCTAAAATCACTACCATATTTGAAACATTAGATATTTTGTAAGTTTTCCAGAACACTCCCTTACAAGTTTCAAGGGTCTATAGCACCCATTTCAAGGCTAGACTTAACATTTTCTATTTTCACTTTCCTAATTCCTCCTTATTTTACTATCTTATCAAACATGTTAAGTAATTTTTTTAAAAATCACAGAACGGAAGGTGTAAGTTTTCTTATGTAAAGAGCCTGTTATAAGCCTAACACAATGAATGGAATTATACTCACAGCAAGGTGTATGATAAAAAAAATGTTAGTATACAGGGGACAAAGAGAAAATCCTACACATTTCCAGAGAGAAGAACATATTCTAATGACAGCTTCTTTATTAGCAGAATCTAGCAGAGTGCCTGGCCCATAGTGGGCACATAAATGTTTGCAACATAAATGAATTTCTAGCTGAGCACAGTGTCTCATGCATGTAATCCTAGCACTCTGAGAGGCTGAGGCAGGATGATTGCTTGAGCTCACAAGTTTGAGACCAGCCTGAGCAAGAGCGAGACCCCCTCTCTACTAAAAATAGAAAAAAACCCAAAATTATCCTGGTGTGGTGGTGCGCACCTGTAGTCCCAGCTACTCGGAAGGCTGAGGCAGGAGGATTGCTTGAGCCCAGGAGTTGGAGGTTGCAGTGAGCTATGATGATGCCACTGTACTCCAGTCCAGGGGTTGGAGTGAGACCCTGTCTCAAAATAAATAAATATATGAATAAATAAAATAAAATAAATGAATTCCTCACTAACTTTATTCCACAGAGTCCTAGGTTAAAAAATACCTCAATATAGGTCATCTATCTCTATTATATTACTAAGCCATTTCCCTCAGGTCAAGTATTTTGAGTTAAGAACACATTTTCCACAGAGGATGAGGAACATAAATCGTAGTTAGATTCCAAAGAGAGTCCACACACAACTCCTTAATATTTATGTAACTAAAACATTATGTATTAAAAATTAGAAAAAATTCCCACATTGTTGCAATGCTAGTTATTAAAATGAATATGTGTGTGTGTGTGTTTATCTTTAATGCTGGTATCTAAGGCAAAGCCAATCTGATATAACCACCTACAGGCATGTCAAATTATAAAATGTGTGCTGTTTTTCTTACCATATAATGTGTAGAAATAACTTTCCTAATTCTTTCCCCATCCCTGACCCTCACCCCAGGGTGATCTTCCTTAGGTATGAGGATTCATGTTGGTGTGAGTCTCACATATGGGTGAGCCTCAGAGAGGGGATTCTTTAGGTTTGGGTCCCCAGAAGCAGACCCCGAGACAAGGATTCCTGTGCAATAAATTGATTAAGTAAGTGCTCCAGAAAAAGAAGTCAAGCAATGTGCAACTTCAGGCAAAGTTCCACAGAGTGTGTTTCACAGAGTGCAGCAAGGGAACTTGGGAGGAAAAATTACTTCTCTCTGAGACAGAGAAGCCAGGCTTTTATGCTCCCATACCTGTCAGTCACTGCAAAGTTTACTCTGGGTTGTTGGAAACATCCAGACCCTTCCAACTATCTATTGACACCTGAAAATCAGCCAGCCGCCCAAAGAAAGTCTGCCAAAGAAGAGCAGCAAATTCAGGTCATTGGAAGCAAAAGTGGATTTAAAGTGGGAAGGCATCAGAGATTGTAAAAAGGAACCAAGAGGATCTGGGTGGAGCACAGGAGTGTCCTTTCAATGTTGTCAAGAATCCTTCTTAGACAACTTGGCAGTTTCAAAAAGCTAAGGGTTTAAGGCTTTGTTTATTTCCCCTAAACTATCTCAAAAGGTTGGTATACTGCCTAAGCATATGGTGACACCTTCTTATACTAAAGCATCAGTGCTTCTGAAAAAAGGCTGACCCAGGCCCATATTTTCTCATTATACATCCTCCCACCATGTCCAGGGACCCATCTCCATGAAGAGGATCTGCACCAAATCACTTGGCTTCCATTGCAGTCCACCTTGCCCCACCCAAACCAGGCTTGGCATGTCCTCTCTGCCACTCACAACCCAGCCCTCTGTCTCTCCTATTCAGAACCTCAGGGACACTGGAAAGGTGAAGGAATGGGTAAGTGAAAGGACTCTTCTGCAGGCCTTCATTTAATCCTACCGACTACCCTATGAGATCAGTACTAGACACATTTTGTAGATGTGGACACTGAGGCACAGAGAATTTAAGTAACTTTCCCAAGAGCATACAACCAGAAAGTGGTAGAGCCTGAATTCAAAGACCGTTGGGCCTCAGGAACCATGTTGATAACCACTATTCACACTGCCTCTCCTAACAGTCTCTGAGATGGGTATGATTAGCAATATTTTACAAAAGAAAAAATTACTGTCAGAGAGATTAACGACAATTCGCCCATGTCTACCTAACCAATAAGGGGCACAAGAATGCAAGTCAGAGGACCCCAAAGCCCATGCTCTTCCCATGATAATTCTCGTGTAAGGAAAGTTGGCTTTCTCCCGGCTAACTTGGGATGGAGGAGATCTAGAGCAGCCAGCCGAGATCCATTTCTCAGGACTCATTCCAGGATCCAAGAGAGAATTAAAACATTGACATTTAAGAGATAAAAAGCTCTCAGGGAGAAGACAGTGGCCTTTGTTCCTTTCTGCCTGTGGACCTTCCAGAAGGCTGAGTACAGTACACAATCCAAGTTCTATGTCCACCTAGAGGGTGGTCTGCATCAAAAGTTCCCGAAAGATGAGCTACTTTGAAGGAGGGTGGGCACTGCCGTGCTCAGCAGAAGAAAGAAAATTTTGAACAAAGAGAAAAACCCTACAGAAAGGAGAGAAAAGGTGACAGTAAAAGAAAGTGGGGTTGAGAGTCAGTCTGCCAGATAGCCACAAACTCTCTGATACCACCAGCCCTAAGATGCATTTTTAAAAAAAGGGCTCAGATTGCAGCCTGCATGTTTTCCTCCAACAAGTATCCTTGCCTCAGGAAAGTCATCATTGAGATGGCCAGCCAGCATGGTGTGGACATGTCCTGCCAAAGAAGAGCAGCAAATTCAGGACATGAGCCAACCAGAACAGAAACCAGACAGTGTAGCATCTAGCAGCAGCTGAAGATCCACCTAGGCTGAGAACTGACATAAAGGGAAGGGACATAACTGTCCCTCTGATACCTACCCACTATAGGTGTCAGAGGGACAGTTATGGAACCTGGAGTAGAGAGTGCAGCAGCATCCTAGACCTAAGGGAACTAGGCTGCCAAACAGACCAATACACTACTGACATAGGGGACAGATAATTCTTTGTTGTGAGCACTGTTATATGCATTGTAGGATATTTAGCAGCATCCCTAGCATCTACCCTTCCCCCAGTTGTGACAAATAAAATGCCTCCAGACATTGCCATATGACTTTAGGTAGCAAAGTCACTCCTAGTTGAGAACTACTGGGTTAGTGGAATGATGGCTGAGGAGACCTAGTGTCTGCTAAGTGCTTTCTATCTGCCAGGCACCATTCTAAGTGCCTTACAAATATGATCTTGTTTAATTCTCCTAATAATAGATCTGAGATGGTCACTATTATTATCCCTATTTAACAGATGGAGGACTTAAGACACAGAGATGTCAAACAACTTGCCTAAAGTAACACAGCTTTTAATTGGCAGACCTGCGATTCCAAATGAGGTCTTCTTCAGAGACCATGCTCTTACTCAGTACACTATGCTGCCTTTCATTTTAGAGACGTGAAATCTAAGGCACAGAGAGGTAAAGGATACAATCATTGGCAAAATTCAAATTTGAACTCAAGTTTCTCTGACTCCAGAGCCCAAGTACTAAACCACCAAGCTCTTCTGACTCTCTCGTTTCTGTGAGAGGGGGGCCAGGTGGAATGCCGACCGGGCTACTGACCTAAAAATTAATCAGTGTGTAAGCACAGGCTCAGTCTTCAGTCCGTAGGCAAATGCAGTCTAAGGTTAATTTCTATCTTCAGTGATCAGAGACATGGGGGATAAGTAACCAAGAGCTCATTACACAAAGCACTGGATCTGTTTAAAATCCCCACTTTCCTTCTGCCTTTCTCCTCTTTCCTTTTCCTTCCAACTCCCTCTCTCTCTCAAGCTGCTATGCCTTAATTTTATTTGCCTTTAAAAAAATCCACTAAATTTATTAAATAAAACAATGTATTGCCTATTTCTAATTCTTATATAATGACATCATATACATACCCTTTGTGGAAGTAGGTAATATATAAATCCAGGCACAAACAAATCATAAAAGCCTCCCAAATAAAAACCTCTCTATCTCTGAAAAAAAAAAGGTAAAAACAATATATCTAAGGTTTTCTAGATCCTTCTATTCTGCCCAAAACCCTCAATTTCTTTTTCCTGAATCATTTGCCTTCCATAAAGTGAAGAATCCTGTTTCTACATTGGATGTGCATTTTTCTAGTATGCTTCAAACTCTTGATATACAAAAACTTTATACCTACAAAGCTCATTGGGAAGGTGTGTAAATCTGTAAAGTGCTTAGGCAGACAGCAAGGTAATTTGCTTTGATTCAAAATGCAGTTCCCTGAGAATTGAGTACCACACTGCTCCAATACACGAGTTTGTCTAAAAGCAGCAAAGCAGGGTATGTTGGCTGGCTGCTATCAAAGAATTCTCCTGAAATTGTGCTGAAAATAACTGAAATTGCAGTTAACTATAAGGTTTTCCTAAGTGAATAAGGCAAAAATAAGATTGGGCTATTAATTTTAAAAAGAATTGCTTATTTCACTCTTGAAGGCAACTAAGGAAACGGAATTACAATACACTCTAGCTGCGCCCAAGTAAACAAAGCCTGGGGCTTGAACTTGGGAAAGTGTGCATTACCAGCATTTAGGTATTGATTACAAAAACACAGAGAGCCAAACCATTTGACCAAAATATTTTGGGAGCCGATATAGGAGACAGAAACTATAAGAAAACTGCCTTTACATCTGCAACACCGTGATTTCTGAGAACAATAACTTAGAAACATCTAGAAACTAGGTGTCAGCATGCAAAATGAGAGAGCACAGAACTAGATATTAAGATACCTGGGTTCTGGGCTGTGCCCCTTAGCAGTGATGTTATTATAGACCACAGACTCTCTATACCTCTTTGTCATTAATTGTATAATGAAGGCGGTGCACTTAGCAACCATTATGGCCTTTCTTATCTCTAACATGTGACTTTAAGGGACAGGGCTGTGTAAAGAGTAAGGGGTGTGGATTCAGCCAGATGTGGGTTCAAATTCAGATTTCATTTGTATACAGTACTGTGATTTTGACCAAGTTGTTTAATCTCTCTGGGCATCAAGTGCCTCAAATGTTAATTGTGGACTAATATATAGCTTTTGAAGATGAAAACAATGTGAAATGTGAATATGAGTTCCCCATGTAGACTATAAGGTCCATAAGCTGTTACGTATAAAATCAAAATCAAAACTCAAAAAACCAAAGTCTTATAAGTTTGCAGAGAACTTTGGTCACAAAACCTGACCTGAATTGATCAGGCAGCTTTCTATTTACCCTTTTTAGGTAAATATCCATATGTTTTGCTGAAGAAATGCAGATATATTTGCTTATGAAGTTCTTCCCTAGACCCCCAGGGGGTGTTAAGAATCTATTCTATGTGAATCTCTCATGCTACCTTTCAAAAATATGAAAAAAAAAATCTTCTAAATTATAAAGCACGTTGGGGGATCCAAAGGTTTCAGGTAAGAATTGTAAACCTATACTATGTTACGGGTTTTAATTGTTTAGCATGTATTACAAATTTTAGAATTTCTTTTATTTGTAGCTCAAAACCAAACATTACCACTTCAATAAATAATTTGTACAAAATCAAAACATGGATAACACTGACATATTCCATTTTGTTTTCTAATCGCTAATACTAAGCTTTAATACTCTTGTCTCAATTGTTATGTTCATCTATCCCCAAGTACAGACTCAGTGCAAAAACTGTTAGAAGCTAAGAAATACAAGAACAATGAAAAGGGAAAAGAGTAGAAAAAAATTATACTACAGGAGTGTTTTCTGTGCCCTAGATACTATGCTAGTGTCTTTATATATGTATTTCTAAATAAAGGTGGAGACACAGCCCTGTCCCATGGTAATTTACAGTCTAGATAAGGATAGACAAATATTACTCATTGGTCTCTGCACCCTACCATGTGCCAGGCACTGTTCTGCGACCTGGGGCCTGGATCAACAGAGGTGAGCTTACACAGAGCTCTCTGGACAGACAACAAACCAGGAAACAAATAAATAAATAATTTCAGGTAATGAAATACTGTAAAGAAACCAAGGTAAGGTAACGCAATGGAGAATGTATGGGATGAAAGTGACTCTATAGTCTTGTTCAGAGAAGGTGTCTTTGAAGAGGTGGTACTTGAGAGTGTGCCTGTATACGTGTGTGTGTGTGTGTGTGTGTGTATCTTTGTATAAGTATATGAAAAATAAATACATAAAATAATAATTAACAAGTGACTTAATATTAAGTACCAAAAGAATGTTAGACCTATAGGAACTCAAATCTATAGGTATTCCAAAAGAGAAAGCATTTCTTACTGATGTGGGCAGGGAAGACCTCCTGGAGGTAAAAGGCAGATAGGCCTTGAATAGGAGGCTACAGCCCAAGTCATAGCAGAGTGCAAACAGAGATAGTTCCTAACTATGAATCTCTGCTCCATTGGTCTGGGCATTGGGATGAATTGACTTCAACAGTGTCTATGGTATGTTCTGCTGCATTTAGTTCTAAATTCCCATCCTATATTATTCTAGGGGTTCTCAAACAGAATCCCCTATAGAGTTATTAAAATACAGATTACTGGGCCCAGCCCAGGGTTTCTGATTCAAGGAGTCTGGGGAGATATCTGAGAATGTGCATTTCGAACAAGTTCCCAGGGGATGCTAATGCTGCCAGTCCAGGGCCCACACTTTGAGAACCACATGGCCTCTGTATCTACTATGTTCTGACCACATTCTGCATTCTGCAATTAAACATCAACCTGCAAAATGATTTATGGTGTGTTTTTGAAAATTTTGTTGCATTGCATGCATTTTTATGAAACAGCTCTAAATCCTTTGTATATGTGTGCATATATGTGTACCTCTAATATTTTGAATTCCTAATTGCCTTATGCCTATATATTTATAAAAATGGGTGCCCACATACAAACATCATTCATTTTTGCTCACTATTTCTTATTTAAATATGAAAATCCAAATTTGGTCAATGGAATTTAAGTTTTCCAACCTCTTGTGTAACTGGAGCTTGAATCTGCAGCATACTGCAACACATAGAATAGTTTATTGTCTCTGAAATCCTTTTTATCAATCCTCAGTGAATCTTCAAAGTAAGATTATTCTTTATTCTCTCAAACTGAAACTTCATTCCTGGTACCTGCACAATAAGAAAGAAAGCTAACAATGCCACCTCATTTCACTCCTGAATAAGCAACAGATTTGGCAGCATCCCCAGTTGGCTAGTAACCCAGAAGACTTTGCACCAGGCAGGATTGACTGGCATCAGAGCAAAGGCTTCTGGGGAATAAAGCCAGCCAGGTAGCAGGCCAGGGTCTTTAGTGCAACAAAGTGGAGTCAGCTGCAGCCACCTAAGTCAGAGTTATGTCCCACTGGGGTTGGGACCACCTGCATTAGAGGCCATTTAGTCTTTTTCAGCTGCCTGAGCCCCATTGGCACAAGAACTCATTAGGATTCTTCCTTTAAAATGGTTTCTACACTAAAGAGAGTTTTGATTGAAACCCTCCACTTTCTTCATGAAATCACCACCTCAGGTACATCTAAAGAACTGAAACTTTTCCCTTTCTCTCAAACCTTGTAAAGTTCTTTTGTCTTTTGTCTCATGTACGCTTGTCCATTCCTTTATTTCATGATTCAAATCTCTTCTCTGTCCTCCCTCAATCATTTCACAAACAGCTCCCTGATCAATTCTATATTCTCCTCCGGGGTTGGAGCTCATCTTTAACTTGTTGACTCTCTCTTCTTTTAACGCTCCATGGCAGAAGATGCACAGGAAGCCAAAAAGCCAAGTTGGAGGGTAACTTCAGGAATGTATCTTAGTGCTGAGAAAATGAAAAGAATTGGAAAGTTGTAGAAAGGCATAAGACCTGTAGTTTGCTTACCACAGTACATCAAGACAAATAACTCTTAGCATAGCAGCCAAAAGCATAGGCTTTGGATGCAGGCAGCATTGAGTGGTCTTGGGAAAATTACTTAACTTCTCTGAATTTGCTTTACTTTTGTTGTCTCTAAAATGGAGCAAATACTCTCTATCTTTTAGAACTATTACGAAGATTAGGGGAAAATGCATATTAATCCTCCTGGAGAATGCCTAACAGAGTAAGTATTATATAAATGACAACCTGCTACTATTATTGTTGTTACTATTAATCAGGTCATTACCACACTAATATACCAGATGTAGGTACAAAACTAAATTTTCCATTACTCCAAAACCAAAAAAAATAGGCCAAATGAACTTTTCTGACACTAATGGGATTTAATGTTTAATGTAGCACAAATGCCTTGGGTCCAAATACAACTTCAACATTCTAAACTTCACTGAATAAACCATAAATTGATGTCACATACTCATTCAAGTAAATTGATATTTGTAAAATAAGATGCCTGCTTATATGAAATGTGCAGAAAAGACAATTTATAAAGAAAGCAAGCAGATTAGTGGTTGCCTTGGGCTGGGGGTGGAGCAAGAATTGACTGCAAGTGGACCCCAGGTAATTTGGTGTGGGGGGGCAGGGGGGAGGTAATAGAAATGTTCTAAAACTGGGTTGTGGTGATAGTTGCACAATTCTATAAATTTACTAAAAATCCTTTTATTGTACATGTATAGTGGGTGAATTTTGTGGCATGTAAATTATACCTCAATAAAGCTGTTAAAAATAATCTTTCTTTTATTACATGACACATTTCAAAATAAACTAGTATTTTTATTTTTATTCCAAAGCTTTCCATTATCAGCTCATCATCATGACTGTCAAGAATTTGTCCAAGAGCATTAATGTATTCCTCCACAGGCTAACAGGGCTGTTATCACTGCTTTTATCCACAATCATATTGTTTTTGAAACAATATCTTGAGATGCAGTATCAAGGTCATTAACAGAAAACATTTATAGGCTAAGATTATGTTCTGCATCTGATAGCTGCTCAGTCTGGACAGCAAACATTCAAGCTGGGAATGAATGGTTTTCAAATAGAAATCCATTATCAGTGAACAACTTCTATGCAAACATTTCAAGAAACAGAAAAGCCACTTAGCCCTAAATACTTTTGATGGATTTAAATCAAATAATTAAAGCAGTGGGTCTTTAAAACTTTACTCCAGAGCAGCAATGCCATAGTCTACATTTACAGTGGCCCCTTGTGTTAAAATGAATGCTAAGAACAATATTACTACAATTTCACATAAATGCATCTGCACAGAATGACCACTATATAGTCTTCCTGTGTTTACAGTACAGCTTTCCCTTGAGATACTACAATTATTTTCACTATAATTTTTTGTAACATAGTTTAACTTCGTGACACTCATTTCAAACTTAGCCGATCCATTCTTGACTTCTCTGTAGGCCTATGACTGCTCATTGAATGAAATAAATAACATTATTATGGAACGTCAAGGTTGCCTATGTTCCACCTTTGTTGCCTACAGTTAGCCCACACAGAAGTCACGTAGGGTTCTGGCTGTCACTCAATCTTCCTCTGAGTCATACCCAGCAAAGCCAAGCTAGGTTGTACTGGGCTCTGTTCCAGGACCTTGTCATTACTGAACCTATCTTTCCATCTCATGCTTTTCAGTTTTGTTTAGAGATGTTCATAGCACTTTCATAATGGAAATTGGTTTAACAAATCAACAAAGGTGACGATAGTAATGATAACCTCAACAGCAACCATTTATTGAGCCCATACTATATTTTAGGCTCTGTGCTGGGGGACATAAAAACGTTATTTCTAATCATGGTATATGTTATAATCCTTATTTATAATGAGGAAATGGAAGCTCAGACTCAATGCCACATACCTAGTTAATGGTAAAGTCGCAATTAAATTAGAGCCCATGCTCTTATCCATTGTTTAAGCTGTGTTCTGAGCCCACCTGCCTGTAATTTCCATAAATGCACTGCTGAACCACAGGACTCAGTGGATTCTCAAGGCAATCTCATGAATGCATTAGTGCCATAAAGGGGGTTGACTGAGTCTGATGACCTACTGGATTTACAGTTCTGTCACTTAAGAACTATTGGATTTGGTTTATATTACCTCACCTCTTTGGTCCTTAATTTTCTCATCTGTACAATGGTGATGATTGGTCCTGTATTTGCTCAGATATTGTAAGGCACAAATGAAATCATACACGTATTCATTTTGCTAGCCAATGAATATAAGTTGTCATCAAACCTCACTCTTACCATATACAAAATCTACAGTTGCATTGGTACATAGGTCTTCTAGAAGAATAACCTCAGACACTCATAGAAGCATAGGATCAGATGAGGTGAAAAAGTTTTTTATACCATTGGTCGTTGCAGGTTCCATCCTGAACAGCTAAGAGACAACATGCAAACAAAATCAGCCTTTAAATGTTTCCTGTTTTTATTTTAGCCGATGTCGAGATAAGCACCTAATTAAAAAGTATTTCATCATGAGTTTAACAGTCTCTACCATCTCATAATATTAAGATCTATGAGAATTAAACCTGGAAGGCTTTTGTTAGTGAAAGCTGTGGCTGTGTCTGCAAAAGGATCACTTAACTCCAGTTAGATTGGTATTTATCGAAAAGTCCCAAAACAATAAATGTCAGTGGGGACGTGGAGAGATAGGAACACTCACACGCTGCTGGTGGGACTGCAAATTAGTACAACCTCTATGGAAAGTAATATGGAGATACCTCAAAGAACTAAAAGTAGAACGACCATTTGATCCAGCAATCCCACTACTAGGTATTTACCCAAAGGAAAAAAAGACATTCTATAATAAAAACATCCGCACTCGAATGTTTATAGCAGCACAATTCACAATTGCAAAGATGTGGAAACAACCCAAGTGCCTCTCAATACATGAGTGGATTAATAAAATGTGGTATATGTATACCATGGAGTACTACTCAGCCATAAAAAACAATGGTGAATCAATACCTCTGGTATTATCCTGGATGGAGCTAGAGCCCATTCTTTGAAGCAAAGTATCACAAGAATGGAAAAACAAACACCACTTGTACTCACCATCAAGTTGGTACTAACTGATCAATACTTATGTGCACACATGGAAGTAACATTCATCAGGTATCGGGCAGGTGGGAGGGGGTGGAGTGGATGGGTAAATTCACACCTAATGGTTACGGGGCACACTGTCTGGGGGATGGGCACACTTGTAGCTCTGACTTGGGTGGTGCTAAGGCAATATATGTAGCCAAAGTGTTTGTACCCCCATAATATTCTGAAATTTAAAAACATTTTTAAAAAAGAAACTTAAAAAAAAAGAATTTGAAGAGATTCCCCTATTTCCACTAGTCCCATGCTTTTATTTCTTGGCAATCAACCCATCTACTTTTCAAAGTTAACCAGTGTATGAGGTTTTATGTTGCAGAGCTTAAGACTTCACGAGACATTTATTAGAGTTGGAGGACAAGTACGCTTCCTGGGAAAGACACTTTACAATCACAGATTATTCAAACTATAAGAGACTTTTCAAGATTTTGTAATCCCAGAGGTAAAAAACTGAAATGCCTTCAGATGCCAGGCAAATAATATAAACAAGGGGTATGGGCTAGATGAAGACAGCATGGAGTGGCAGGGACTGGATAAACTTGTGGGGCACAGGCAATCCACAAAGGCATGCCAAAGCATTCAAATTCAAAAGTTTATAAAACACTTTTCTGGCCAAACCAAACATGCCTGAAAGCTCTACTGAGCTCAGGGACACAGGTTTCCAATTTTCCAAATTTTAAATTTAAAAGATGAAGTGCCCCAGGGCCAGAAACATGAAGAGGCTTCGTCTTGTCCTTCATTTGACAAAGAATTATTAAGCATCAGCTGTACGTCAGCCCTGTTCTGGCTCCAAGGATATAACATGGAGCAACAGAGACACTGGCCTTGTTTTCATGGAGCTTACCATCTTTGGAGGGAAGCAGATGTTAATCAAATAATGACTAAAATATAGAAATTCAAACTCTGATGGATATGATGAAGGAAAATTACATAGCATTACAAAGTCAAGCACTGAGAATTGGAAACATGACTCCAGCCTAGGTATGCTGGGCCCGATCTATGTTGGAAGAAATAAGGCAGTATCTTTTTTAGCTTACACTCTATAGCCACCAATTTCAGGTATTAAATGATTCGTGAGTGAGAAGAAGCTATATCTAGTACAGTCATACCCTACAATAGTTCCTTAATAAATATTTGGGAAATGATTGAGCAAACAAATAAACAAATAAATGAAAACCAACCTATAGAAATTTTTATTAATTACCAGAATAAAGAACCAGAAAGTATTGATAAACTTTCTAAAAATACTCAGTTAAAGGCATCAATATTGGAGGGGGGAATAAGGAAACAAATCATTGGCAAATTGAGTGAATGTTCCTTCAAAATGGAAATTTGATTCAATATGAACAAGCATGGGCTACTTAAAAATATTAAACCAAAAAATGCAAATACAAGATAGGGAAAACTTTCTATGGATGAAACAGTAAAAAATGCTTTAAGCATGTGTAGTTGTATTTGATAAAAATTTGAATATAACAGCAATACAGTATTATTACAAGAAGAACTACTATGATACTAAGGTGTGCTAATCTCTACAAGAGAATGCACCCATGACCAACATGGGTAAGTGGGTGTACAGTATATAAAAAAATGACCAAACAACTATATAAAAGGAGCAAAACTGCACAAGGGACATCTGCTAAAAAATGAGTTGTTGGAACAAATAGCTAAACAATATAGCATACAGAGAGTTGGCATGAGCTCTGGGGTCACACAAACCTGCATTTGAGTGCTTCAGCCCATTGCTTTATCTTGGGTAAGTTGTTTAACTTCTCTGTGCCTCATTTTCTCCATTTGAAAAAAAACTGGGATGATAACTGTACCCACTTTATCTGATTGCTGTGAAAATTAAATGAGATGGCATATTATAGTGAGACAAATGTTTTCAGTAATTATCATCATCACCATCATCATCATCACCATCAACAGTTGACCAGTAAAGACAAGGATAAAAAGTAACAATTACGGCCTTAACTTTATAAAGGATTTCTGTGGAGGAGAGAGAAATTTTTTCGATGTCCAGGAAAAAAAAAAAGTGAGACTAGTTTGAGCAAGAGAATTTATTATTATGTTCTTTCCCTTCTTGATGATAAAGCAATGACTTTAACTACAAAAAGTGTTGAAATCTACTAATGGGAGTAAAGAATGAGGGGGAAAATCCTGTCATAGATGATTTAAAAACTCACTAGCAAGGATTCACTAGATGTTATTTAATAACCTCTGAGTCAGTCTAGCAGAGAATCCCACTCTTGAAAAGACAAATAAATGTATACTTGAGTCATTTTCCATCCATCACACTGACAGTAACCCTTAGGAATCCAGAAGATGGAACACTGTTTTATTATGATAGATTATTTACGTGGCACAGGACTTCAGTGGTAGCACCAAAAGACAAGACAAACCACAGAAGAGAAAGAGTCACCCAAGATGAGTAGCCTCCTCTGTGATGAGCAGTGTTTTTGTTTTATACTTTAGGGTGAAGGTGCTAGCAATGTGTTTGTTCAACTTGATTCACTTGTCTGCACACCAAATTTGATCTTCACTGAAGTATTTCAATATTGGTTGTTTTGCTCTCTTCATTTCTGAGGGTATAGAAGCTATTTAAAAGAATCATGATGATACTATAAACGGAATATAACTTTTGATGGAAAAGTAGAATACTCTCCAAATATCAGAATTTTCTGAAATGATTTCTCACAATTTTTCGTAAACATGTAAACAAATATCAAAATACATATATACACATACATATATAAAATGCATCTAAGTGCCTAGATTCTCCATTTCTGGAAGTTTTTTCTTTAATTATAGTTATGGGAAAGGGCATGGACTATATTCTTTTAGCTGTTACCTATCAAAAAGAAAACACTATTTTTAGGACAGGCATTTCCCACCAAAAGTCAAAAGGACAGGAAAACAAATATGTCAATGCCTTAAGCAAAGCAACAAAAAGGCAAAGGCTAGATAAATTCATGATGTAAAAAGGTATCAAGTTAATAAAAGATAATCCATTCACAGTGAGCTTATTATTTATTTGGCATTCCTTTCCATGGACTGTTTCAAAGTAACATCCATTTAGTTCTATGTCATTCAGTACTACATAAACAAGGAATTATTTAGTTCTTGTTTGTTTGTTTGTTTTCCCCAACAAGAGAGTACAGGTCTCCATACTAAGTAGTGCTAAAACATCTGGGAGGCAGAATCAAACAAGTTATAATTTTTGTGTCATATTTTCCTTTTTTGAAGAACAAAAACTCTGAAGTGAAATTTTGAAGTAAAGAAAAATGACTATTTCCTGACCAAGGCTAAAGCTATTTAAGAAAAAGTCATAGCATAGTTTCTTTCACATTATTTCTAAAGCTTTTCAGATCTATAACAAGAAGCATTGCTCATACAAATGTATGATGGAGTTCAGCATTACATTTTTATTATATAAAGCTCAGTATTAAATGAATGACTGGAAACTTTGAACAATTCTTTCATTTTGCACTATACCATATGCTATTGGCGGGGGGAAGATTTTCCTCTAGCAATTCAGAAATGCAAAAGTTCTATTAAGTAATATCTATTTGCTCAAAATAAAGAGGAACTCACTGAATGGATCTTCCACCCAAAAAACTACTCTTACTTATCTAAGTGTCTTTGGGCTAACTTTTCTAAGCTTTGCTATCCTCAGAGAGTTCCACAATAAGAGGGTAACAAACACCTGGAATGTAGACCATTGCTCACATAAAGTTCCATAGCTTGATAGTGCCTGCAGTGTGCATTCTAGGGTTCATTCCGAAGCATATTTTCTTATTTCTCTCCACCCAGTGACATAATGACTTGCCATCAAAGGCTTAGCAAAAAGGTACATGTCACTTTCAAATGTTTAATATTCATTTGTGAAGGACATGGTTATACCCTGTGAAACCAGCCCAGGTCTAATCTAAGGTCATCTTCTCTGACTTGCTTTAATACAAATATGTTACTCAGCCTCCAGTGATTTAGGTAATGTGTGTATTATGAAGATGGAAGTGTGGAGTTATGCTTCCTCTTACAGTGTGTTTGCCAGCCACCAGCCGGTGTAGTAGCATATGACCAACCCACCCTCTAGTCCATCTGTAACAATAAGTCCAGAGGGGCAAAATTCAGAATTCCCATTTTTCTTTTTTTGTCATGACAATTCTTTTTTTCTTTCCTCTCATTCCAGACTTAGAAGCACTGTCAAAACCATAATTTACTGATAAAACTGGACCATTGAGGTGATATACAGTATACCCAGAAAAGAAGATGTTTTCCCTGCATATTATCTCATTATTCCTTGGCCTAAATCTGGTGAAAGCTTGATATCACCATAATACAATTGTTTCAGAAAATAGCACAAGTATTTTGCTTAACTAGAGTATAGTTGTCATCACTGACATTCAATACAATTAACCAAATTAAAGTGACTGGCTGATACTATAATTACTTCATTTCAAAGAAGTATAGTGCTACTTCTTAAGAGCAGGTATGGTCTAGAAGCGAGAAAATGAAACTAAACATTAGACAGTCAATAACATCAGGAGATCTGCTTTTGACACTTATTATAATCCCATAAAATAATTTAAGCTATTTATTTATGCTTTGGCTGGGCCCAAGTTACCCCACCTCTATATAGAATTTAATGCAATTACATCCATCTTAAAGCAAATCTGATGAAGTTTAATTTGCATTTATGATCTTTAGACAGGCAAAAGTAATTAACATTATTTTATTTTAGATGCAGTTGAAAGTAGTGTATGTTGGCACTAAATTGTCACTAATTTCTTTTTCTATACCAACTCCCATCCTTTCATATCTTAGAATAAAAGAACCCAGAGACACAGGCATGTTCCAAGTATTCTACCACCAGCTCTTCCCCAACATTCTGCTTCTAACAGCTAAGCCATAATAAGTAAACACATGCTTTTGGTCATGTTCTGTATTGTTGCTAATTCCTTTTATCCATCCCATTTAGGTCCAATAACTAAATGCACTACATGAAGCTGGATTCATAATGAAAGTGTTTACTTTACTTATAATTAACTTCCCTGCATAATTAATGTCCCCAATCCTCTGGGCAGCCTTATTACATCTACTCTGCTTTAACATGCTATCTGTCAGCTGAATACATTTTCATCTTTAAGAAGGAGAGGGAAAGAGACAAGAAAGCTCCTCACTGACTCTGATTCTAAGATCATTTTTTTAAAAAAAGTATTTGCAATTATATTAGCTATTTTCATTGCTTATATAAAGTGCTATATTGGGTGATCTTCACCCGAGAAGACAATGATTAAATTACAAATGTAAATAGGCTCCTATCAGACACCATTAGGAACACCTTGAGGAGTTTTTAACCATGACATAAGGGGAAAGAGGGCAAGAAAGCTACACAAAGAGCTGGCAATAGGGGCAGCAGCGAGGTCTGACCACAGGGTTTAGGAATTCTCATCTCCCCCAGGAGTCTTCCTGAGGGATACACCAAGATCTTTTATTGCAGGTGTCACCTCAGACCTCTCACCTGCCAGCAGTGCCCAGATTTGTCCACTTCAACCAAACATCCTGGAAAGGGGGCTGAGAGGTTGATATGTTAGCTCTGCTTTCCCTGAAGCCTTGGAAAGTACTCCTCAGCCTAAGCTCAGGCTGTTTGCCTTAAAAGGATAAAATATCTGTAGGGAAAAAAAACTGTAGCTGGCTGCAGAGACATCACATACCAGAAGGAGAGGCACTACAAGCCCAGTACTACTCTTCCAAGAGGTGCTCATCATTGTTCTACCTTCATTAACTTAACATTGTAGAGCAGTAGCTGGGACCCACGGAAGCAGTCTTACCAGCTAATGAGGCAGCTGCCCTCAGTGATAATAGAAAACAAACTTGGGGTGATGGCTGATCCTAATGTGTGTCACATTTGGACAGTGGCCAGGACTCATAGCTGGCAGGAAAGGGGAAACATACTTACCCATTGAACAGAGCTGCAGCCACATTGTGTATCCCCAATCCATAGCGGATTGCCCCAGAGATCACAGTGAAACTGACAGGTCCAGATGCTCATGGGGATTGGGGAGCTGGAGCTGCCGCGCTCCACTGAAAGCATGGGATGGATTTGGGTTGGGCAAAAGAAAACAAGAAAGGTGCTTCCCCAGAGAATGGGAATTTCAGTAATCCGTAACAATCAACACTTAATAGGCTATCTTAAAGGTTCTCAACCCTGAATGCATATTAGAATCACCTTGGAAGCTAAAATAATATGCCCATACCTCAGGTCCACCCCAGAGAAATTAACTTGGAGTCTCTGGAGGTGGTACAGCAGCAAAGATATTTTTTAAATTTCCCTAGGTGATTATAATATACAGCTAGGGTTGAGAAGTAATGGGCTAGGTAGGGTAATGATTACCTATTTGGGAGAATAAACAATAAAACATTAACTAAATAGCATACACCTATAATTTGATCAAAAATCATTACTGCTTTTGCAAGCTCCTAGTGCTTAAAGATTTTAGCTAATAGAGACATTTCACTCTTTAGATGAAAATTTATCCTGGTCTTTTGTTTAATATCTCACACACACACATACACACCCTGTCATCTTCCTATCAGACTGATTCCCTAATTTTGCGGCACATTGGAGTTAACTAGAGAATCATTAAAAAATACTGATACCTAGTTTCCACTCCAAAACATTCTGATTTTAATTGGTTTGGGGTAAAACCTAGGCATTGGGTTTTTTAAAAGTTCTGCAGGTGATTCTGATGTACAGCAAAGTTTGGGAACCACTGTCCCATCTTATTTCTTCCTCTTTTCCTAAAGTGCTTCTGCTTCCTATTTAATTACTGGTGAACAGATACTCCCCTGAGAACAGCGTATATGTTATTAGGTTTTCCTGCAACTACCTAATCCCCACACCCTTTGAGGAACCAGGACAGCCGGGGAAAGGCTCTGGAGCTCAAATTCAAGATCAGCCTTTTACTTAGTGTGTGGCCTTGGGCAAGCTGCTTAGCTTTTCTGAGCCTCAGCGTTCTGTTCCTCATGCTGTGAAATGGGGATAATCTGGAATCTTTCTCCCAGTGCTGTTTGAGTGTTAAAAGAAATCATCAGTGTAAAGCACAGGAGCAGCACCTAGCACAGAGTAAGTGCTCCACAAATGTTAGCCATCCTTATGATAGTGGACAGGACAATTCTTGACCCATTATTTCAGAAACAGTGATACGTTGACCTGCTGCCCTCATTCTTTTCCTTTGCACTGTGGACTCCACAAAGATTTCAGATGAAGGATGTCTCAATGGGACAATATAAAGCTTTCAAAGCAAGCATTGGTCTAAAGGGAAACATCTTCAGTATGGCTCCCTGATTAGGCAAACCTTCCACATACTCCAATTGGGGTGTCTTCTCTCTCTGACTGTTTTATACACAAAGTACCATCTTGCTTGCAAATTCTGTTCCAGTCTTATCACCTATTTATTCACCCACAAAGCCTGTTACTCCTTTCCAACTTCCTTACAAATATGGCAGAGCTTTAACAAAATTCATCTTGTTCTGCCCTCTCCTGTCCTCCCCCCATACACATCTCTTCTTCACACTCTACTCTCCTGCTTTCTTCATATTAATAACTATAATAATAAAACCTGGTCAGAAATAAGAGATTTTTGAGAGTGTACTATTCATCCCACCTTGTGTTAAAACATCTGTTTTGTGTAGCTACAATTTTGGTGCTATTGTTTATATTTACATGACAGTTTTGGAAGGAGAACATTCCTCTGCTCTTACAAACAAAATTATACTTAGAGAGTTCAAACAGGCTGCACATACTTAATTTCTCAGAAAATAAATTTTGAGGAGATGCTGAGGAGTGCAGTCATTATAGAAGATGGTGAGAGGGACGGAGAACTCGTGGCAGAAGGCTGGGTGTGAGAAAGGGCTGTCAGGGAAGGGGTGGCAAACAGCACCAGCTCAACAATTCAGATTAGGATTCAAAATGCCACAGATGTGACTGCATAATAAGCTGTTGAGCATGCTGGTAAATGCTGCTTTCAGCATGTGCTTATTTATTACATTGCCTTGTGTTCTCTGAGCTCGGAAGGTTCAAGTCAGAAGGTCTGGAATGCTAGCATCAGGCCCAGTTCCTAGGGATGGGCAGCAGGACCTATGGTGGAGATGGCAGAAAGAGCAGCAGCCTGGTGTTCGAATGCGGTTGCTAGGATACCATGGAGACCCTCCATTGCTAGGCAGACAGAAAAAAAAAATGTGTCCATATGCCTTATAACCTGCAAACAGCAACAACGGAAACATCGTCAGTGTTCCTCTACCCTTTCCCATTAGGAATCCAAACCCAACTCTTTAGTGAAATAAACAAGTAGCAGGAGCTTGGAAATGTGGCCCAGTAGAGCAAGGAAGCTGGTCATTTATATTCTCAGGCAGTCTCTAGAGCTAGTCTATTTAAGGGCTTGTCAGTATTGTCATTATAAGCCCCATTTTAGGGGCACACAACTTGACTGTGCTTTGAAACACCCTAATAGGGTTTTAGTAACCTGGTCTCAAACATTTTTATAAAGACTTCCACGCCTTTAATTTTATTGCATAGACTATAATGTCAAATTAACGATCAAACTTACATTGGAAACTCTATTAGAATAACGTTAGGTCTGAATTTAACTCCTCCACAAAAAGAAAACAAGGGAAAGATGAATTTCAAAAACCAACTTCAGGTTCAGTTCTCATCTATGTCCAGTTTACTTAGGTATGTGAGGAATCTGCAATGCTAGCCTGTGGCATAAAATTAGATTATTTTCAATGGAACATTTTGAAGTGAGTGGAAAAAGCAACTTGGTTTCTTTAAGGGTGGAACTCAGTGTCTTGAAGAGTTTTAATCATTTGTGGCTTGCTTAAATTAAATACTCTTATCTAGTTAGTATAGTTATGACTATTATCAGGACTATGCCGGTGGGTGTTAGAGGGCTGAACTGACATTCTGAGATTCAGAACTTTATTAGTGGGTAACAATTAGTCCTCGGTGTAAAACAGACATACACACAAACAATTCTTGATTATTCTAAAAATAAGCAGAATGCCCTCCCACCTACTTTGTAAAATCATATAAACTAAGATTCTCATTCTCACTGGCCTAAACTTGCTTTTCCTCAATTTCCTTTACAGTACTCTAGTACAGCCACTAGTGGCTGCCAGTCCCCAGATGTGCCCTGCTTTCTTTTTCTGTCCTGTCTTTGCTAATCTATCTCCCTCACACCCCTCCCCTCTTCATCTCATTTCTATTCAGCTAAATCATGGCCATCCTTCAAATACTTACTTTAAATACTTCCACATACACAAGAGTTTCTGATACCATAAAATTAACGGACTTGATTACATTTTGCCAACTGTCTTAGTTATCTCCTCTGTGACTTACCTTACTCTAATTTCTAGAATATTTACTTGTGTAGCATTGTTAACCCCTTATTAACTCCCTAATGGTAGGACCTATGTATCTCTCACCTCTAATGCCTTACAATATTTTGCATATGGCAGACATCCCATAGAAGTATTGAACTGAGCTGTAGGGCACATTTGGAATTTAATTTCTACCTTTGAAGAAATCTATGTTTTAATAGCATGCCATCTCTGATTACATTAGAATTCTAGAATTCTCTCCAATTCCTATAGAATTTAACATACAACCTTTAGGAAGATTCTATTTCTCCTGAAATACATTAGTGTCAAGGTTTAAAAGATCATATAAGATCTTTATAAAATTAATGCCTCCTTAAAAATGAGAAAATATGTTTCTTTTTATCTTCAGCTCTTCTAAAGTACTTCGCAATCAAAAAGTAAAACAGAACAGAACATGTAATTCTCTGAAATTCAGCTACTCCTGGGGTGAAAAGCAACAGCTTAACATAAATACAGAGACGCTAACAACTTTTAGGAACTTAAGTCTGTATAGTACAACTGAAATGATATAGAATCCTGTGACAGCAAAGTGAAAAATATTTGGGAATATTTTCAACAGGCAAAGGATTTAGATCAAAATATCAGAACCTGGATGTTCTAACCTATTACAGAATCAATTTTCAGGAATAAAATGTCATGAAATAAAATTACTTTGAAAGTCCATAAGACCCATTCTATATACACAATCAACAGGCAATCTGATTTTATATATATAATGGATCCTTGGGCTTTTTTTTTCATTTTTTAGGATTTGCTCAATTTATTTCAAAATATGCAGTGTAGTAGTTTTACATTCTCAAGCAGTTATTTGGTAGCAGTGGAATATAGATTCCAATTTGCTACATCAGTTCTTTGCTTCACATTCATAACATAAGAAGGGCTTGAAGACTATAGCTATACAGATTGTGAAAGAGACCAACAAAAACACTCCTCCCACCTCATAGGCACAGCAAGAGTACCCCGGTTCTGTGCTGGAATCTGACAGAGGCTTCCCTTCAATTCCCACCTTCAAGGGAAAATTCCAAACCAAAAATGTTAAGATGATTAAAGTTATTAAGTTAGTTTACATTTTAAACTATTTTCAAATGATCAAAAATCACTAAGAAAACAGAATTTTTTAAAAAAAATTATAATCCTCAGAAAGTAACCTCAGTAAGCAAAAGCTAGACAAACACATTTGAATACATCAGATAATTGAACAGAACATTAGCCGGGAAGTTACCTATATCTAAAAAAACAGTATCAAAACTAACATGAATGTGAACTTGAAATTAATTTTAATCTATTTAGTTGGTTTCATTTTAACTTGAACTCACAATAGTCTATGTGTAAGTTTAAGAAAGATGGCTAAATTTAAGTTGCACTAAAAATGAAATACAAAAACATAAACACTTGTTGCCAATAAGTCTGTCTACTCAAATTATTCATAGCGAAATAAATTGAAAAGCAAACAGGTCTTCTTCGGTTTGGCAAGTTTTCTTCATTCTTTGTGGAGCTGTCTTGTACAACCATTCAAATGACCTAAGATATAATCGTTTTCATACAATATAATTCTTTTTCCCCTAAGAAAGGTACACATTCTACTACTCAAGCCAATTTTATTCTAGTTTTCTTTATGTAAGTGTGAAAAAAGAACAGATGTTTTTCCAAAAATATTTAAGCTTAGAAGACATTCTATCATTTTCTTCAATAAAATCCTTCAGAATCATCAAATCCATCATGGCAATACCTTAATAGCTGAGTTCTTTAAAACACAGGTTATTAAATAAATATCAGAATGCACAACATTGTTCAATAAATAAAATGTTTATTATAATGGATGTTGTAAATTATTTGTCACACTAATTTCATTTTCCACTGTGAACTTCTCTTTTTAATCTAGTTATCCTACATGTCAAGCACTGAGAGGTTTCTAAAACTTACCACATTGTATATAGTTCATTCCCTACTGCCTAGAATCCTTTAGATATTCTCTGATAGAACGTTTAACTGGACTTATCAGCTGGCTTGATCATGCTTCATTATAAAACCTATTAAAATGGTCTTTTCATAAAGTGGAGTTTGCTCTGTTACTCCAAAGTCCTACAGATACTAAAATGAGATATCATGGAATGCTTAAAGATGCAGGGAGCTGTCTCTGAGTTATTTTTTCATTACGCAAAACTTGGCCCAGGAGAGATGACTGTGTACCTTGTTAGCTAAAACAGGCAAGCATGTCAGGACTGCAAATTAATTTACCAGAAAAAGTTGAAGTGGATTCAGATCACTCAGGTTTCTAAAGCAGACCTAAGTCTGCTGAACTATTAGGGCAACTTGGTAAGGTCAGAATCTCAGCAATGTTTATCCCTATTGTCTCTCCTCCACTCCCTCACAGAATACAAACTCCTCCTTAAGCTATACCTGCATGAGGAACAGCAAATGTTCCATGGGAACCACTATGTGTAGGTGTAACTCTAAGTTTTCAAAAGCATAATTAGTGCATGCTCTTGACCCCCTCCAAAATCCAATAAATACAAATAGAGGTAATAAAGTATTTACTTTCTCTCCTTATATTAATTCCTTGTCTTTATGAAGCAAAGGGTTTCACGGGACCTTGTATTATTATGTAACACATGTCATCCAGACAATTCGCTATAATTAAGAGTAGCAAAATCCTTGGTTTTATCAATTATGTCATTATCTATTAATTAAAAATGCCATTCCTTTGGGTGTTCTCCCTCATTCTGTGTCAACCTCCCGTTTCTCCTTCTTTACTCTCCATATGGATTCTGAGTTGAGTGTTGTATAACAAGTTTCATTCAATTTTTCCCATCCAAGTTATGAAGCCCACTGACATCAGAACTACACAGTCCTCTAAAATGCTAGAACAATACCAGAGCGGTTGCATTAGAAGCCAGGAGGAAGGCAAACAATGTGTCCACGTTGTAAATAAGGTAAATGTACTTATCTATATTAGACGCTGGAAACGGGCAACCCTTTCGGGTGAGGGAGCTGCTCCATTAGTAATGTTATGCAAATTCCTTAAGGAAAATAAGCAATCTTCTCCCTCAGATGTTACGAAAAAATATTTTTAAAAAATCAACAGACTAGGCTTCCATTTATGGATTGTAAATGTCATCCAACTCAGGAAATCAAAAATTATTCCCTTTTATATGCGTATTTGCTTATCTTTTACACTTTGATAATGACAGAACCCCAGGTTTGAAGGGTACCAGCGTGAAGCGCCAGCAGGTAGAGAAATCTGGGAGAGCCAGAAAAGCATAGAAAGTAAGAGAGATACCAGACGCATTTCATTTCAAGTCTGATAAGCCTGCGTTTAGGATTTTCTGGCTGGGCTGGTTTGCCAGGGCTTTGGGGAGACGGGGGCTTTTTATTTCTCCTGTCACACTCACACACACGTTCGGACACACACCTGGGGCGCGTTCAAACTCTACGTACACTAGGTGGCACATATGAATGTATATGTATATTTAAAAATAATACCTTGACATCTGACAAAGACACGAAGGCAACGTATGTGCAGTGAGTCTGGCTCTGAGAAACGTGCACAGCCCCGCAAGAAGTGCCCGTTAAAATGAAACATTTCTGAGGATGAGGACAGACATGGCAAGCGGGAGGGGCGGGGGCCGACAGACAATACAGAGACCCGCAGCTCCCACCGCCAGGGTGCCACACGGACCCGGCGAGTAACCCCTGCTTACTGTGGGCTCTTGGGGTAGAAGGGCAGGGTCACATGGCTGAGATCCTGGATGTCGAATGCGGTGGGCTCGGCGGAGATCGCCTGCCGCTTGGTGCGCGGCTCACCCTGCAAGGTGCTCGCGCTCTGCTTCTGCGCCTGCTGGGTGGCTGGTCGGATCACCGAGCGGTACTTGTCCAGCTCGTTCTGCAGCTTCTGGATCAGTTCGTCCTTCTGATCCAACTCCAGCTCCAGCTCGTCGATGAGAGCATCCCGCTGCCTCAGCTCCTCGATCTTCTCCTGGAGCGCGTACTGTAAATCCCGCAGGGTGCCCATGCTCCTCCGGGCTGCCGGGGGCTCCTTCCTGCCGCTGCTCCGCGTCTTGGGGCTTCCTCCCCTCTCCGATCAACTTTCCCCAAAGTCGTCGCTGCCTCCCGAGTGCAAAAGCTTCCTACTTGAGACCAAAGCCAGCCCTGGCTTCTGAGCATGCCCAGTCCTCCGGCTCCAGCCACCGAGAGTTTCAGTGTGCAGATTCCACTTCTCTGAGCTTACTGAGAGGCTGAGCGTGCGGATGAGCAAAACAGCAGGTCCAACCGGGGATTAAACCTGAAACGCGGTGGGCGCCGCGGCGCGGGGGCGCAGACGCGGGAGGTGCGGTGGCGGGGGAGAGGGAGGAGGGGACTTGAGCGGGGGGCTCCCAGGCAGCAGCGGGTCTGGCCGGGTCACTCGCGCCGGGCGCCAAAGGAAGCCGGCGGCGTGTGTGAGGACCTGATAAACCTGGGAGGCGCGCTGGGGGGTGTGCAGGCGGAGTGAGGCGGGAGCACTACTTTGGGGGTGGGGAGGTGAGAGGGAGAGGATGGGGAGGACCCCCGTGCAACCTGGGGAGGTGTCAGCCGGCTTCAGAACTACCAGTCTTGAGAATGTTGAGCTACAATCCTGGCCACGTCCGAGGGCAGAAAGGACTGAATCCTAGGAGCTCTGAGTTCTGGAGGTATTCGGACCGCCAGCCTCAACCAAGACAAGCTCCCGAGCGCTGCGACTGAGCTTTCGCTTCTCCCACGCCACCTTTCCCACGGGGAGCGCCTCACACAGGTGGCTAACGCTTGAAAAGAAACTTGCCTCTCAGGAGGTGAGAGCGAGTCCGTGCCAGAGAGGGATTCCCCCTTACAGCCAGGTGCCTTTGGGGAACTGGAGTAGGGGGTTGGGGGGTTCTTTTTCTTCCTAAGCGTTGCTACTGTCTGCCAGCTCCCGCTAGTAACTTGTGGGTTTTTGTTTTGTTTTGTTTTGTTTTTTCTTCTGCCTCTTCCAAACTCAGATCAAGGAACTCTTTTTAGGGCAAAGGGCAAAAACGGATTTGGGCCCTAGAAGGCCGCTCAGCTTCTCCATCATCCCTCCCCTCTTGAGCTAGTGTCCGGGGATAGTTTACTGAAGGGCCTGGCTTCTTCCAGTTGCTAAATTTGGCGGGGGAGGAGGAGGTGGGAGTTAAAAATCATTCCCGGGTTCCAAAAAGTTCATCTTGAAACTGAACCATATCTTTGAAATTATTACTTTCCTGAGAACCAAGCTGTTAGGAATGTGTCTTTCCACTTGAGTGGCCAAGAAGAAATCCTGACGCAAACTCTGAAGAAAAGGGAAAATCCTAAACGGGAAGGGAAGACCAAACGGGCTGCAGTAAACTGCACACTATGCTGTACCAATCACCCCACCCCCATTCCTGCCCCCACAATATTTCCTATAATAATGCCATTGGGGTAGCATCCTTTCTGTCCAAGGGTTATTCTCCCATCATGGGAACACATGTTTAGAATTCTCAAATATTTACCTAACTCCTATCTAAATTCCTAATATTTGCTTAAGTTTTCAACAACTCATCCAAACTTTTAGCATCTTTATGAGGAGCCTTTTAATTACTATTCTTGGGCACCCAATATTATAAGCCTCAATGCTCTATTTGGTCATTCCTTAACACTAAAACAAAATAGAAAATAAGTTAAAATTGAATTGCAATGCACAACTATTCACTGGAATCTAAACTTAGCCAATAATACAAATATTAGAATCAAAAAACTTGCTCACTTTTGCTTTTGAATACACACTTTTTGTATTTGAGCTTACCAAAAAGAAAGAAAGGAAGGAAGGAAGAAACAAGCAGCTAGCTACTGGCACCTTAATAAGCTGTTTGATTTCAAGCATATGTGTTTGTTACTGGAGGTATAAATGACAAAGGATAGACAATCCTAAACATTCTTTCACACAGATTATAATCTAATTCTCTTAGTACAGATGACATAGACACTTAATTTTTCTGCTTTCCAACACAGACATTTTCAGAAGTGCATTTATTTCAGAATGTGATATGTAAAGTGGATAATTGCTGAAACATTTTCATTTGTAAGGAAGAAACATATTCATAAGTTATATGAATAACTTATATATACTGACAGTGGTAAATAATAGTTCTGAATTATTGTTGTTTTAATTAAAAGCAAACCAAGCAGAAGTACTATGACTTTGTATAACTCACGGTAGTCTAAAAGAGCTTCCATGACAATTTCCTTCTTCTAGGCAAAAGGCCAAATTCTTATCTTATTCAACCCGTGGGAGTTCTTTATTTCCATGGGAAAATGTTTAATCCTAAATGAATTTTTCCTATAGATCTATACTGGGTTCCATGATGCCAAGAGTTTATGTCTAAAAATATATCCAAAGCAATGTATAGGGGACATCATTAGAGAAATGCTAAGCAGAGTTTTGTTTTTAGAGTTCATTTGGGGCTTAAATGGGGTTACTTAATATCTTTGAGCAGCACAAAGTAGAGCGAAGTATTCTTCATATGTAGAAAGCCTGTCTACATATACAAAGGAAAATAGAAAATAAAGCATTTTCGCAAAAAATTAAAAAATAGCACTTCAACCAAAAATATTCAGGTATTTTGAACAAAAGTGAGATTTTTTACACTGACATGTGTAAATAATTTTCATTATTTAAGCTAGTATATCTACATGAAACATAGGATGTATTCACATTATATTTTCATTTAAATGGAATTTTCATGATACAAAATGTTCTAGGATTAATCTGATATTAAGAGTATGTTGTAACAAACACAAAGTAAATGGCTGAAAAGATCCATTCATTACAATTTTGACTTTAAAAGGTGTTCAAGGTATAAACTATATTCAGTTACGATAGCATATATGATAAAATATAATTTCACTTTCCCTTAAGCCCTTTATAATTATATATGCAAATTTCAAAATCCTAGGCCTTTCTCTCTCATTCTTAAAGTCAAAATAAATATTTTAGGTAAATTTTTCAATGATGTTTTTGACTGGTTGTTTAGATCTTGAGGGACCAGGTTTCCCTCTCAACCTTTTGAGTGATTCTAATATTTTCTTAAACATATTTTGCATTGTATTTAGTAAATGCTGGATATAAACTTTATGTGAAAAATCAAGATCTTGCAATTACATTTCAACAGACAAATTATCTTTACTCTGTGTCCCATAGAAAACTTAATTGGCTAAACCACCAAATCAAAGATCAGGCACAAGTCTACATTTTGCTAATTGGGAAATGTCTATCACAAATTCCATCTGGAATGGAATGGAGGGGAATAGCATGGACTGAACTCCCACTGCCTGTCTGAGATGAGGCCTTGATGTTAGATGCTAACACTTAGAACAATGCAATTTTGAGGGAACTGAGTTCACACTCTAGAATTCCATAGTCAACTCACAACCTGCTTTGCAGCACTCTGCCTTTGTCATAGCTTTAATGGAAGCAAAGTTCTACTGGTAGTCAGACCAAACTGTGGCAAGTTGAACTCCAATATGCTCTTTAGTTTTGCACCCAGTGCTCATGATTGAGAATAAATATTACCATGCCTTCCTTAATGGAATCTCAGAATCATTTAATGGGATATTCAATAAAGTTGCTTTATTATAATACTGGCCATTAAAAAAACTAAAGTCTTTAGAGTTTATCATCCTTCACTAAAAACATAATTAGCCCCAAAAGAACTGTGATAATTTTATCATCCATTTGTCCATTCCACTGATGCTACATTTCCTGGAAGAGTCCTAAGTTTGAACTTTTTTTCTACCCTTTCATGTGTGTATCTTGAACAGGGAAAACAAACAAACAAACAAAAATATAGATGAGATTTTTAGGTAATGGAAGCCACCCCTTGCAGAAAATTGCTAACAGTAACAAGTACTCCTAATAATCTGGATATGAAGACTATCACCAGCAGACATAAATGGCTTGCTCTAAGTTGCTAATCATAACCAAGATCACAATAAAAGTAACTAATTTCCTTGCACTCTTAATGCATGACAGACACTGTTCATACAATCCTCTAAGTTGAATATTATTGATATTTCTATTTATATCTGAGGAAATGGAGGCACTGAATAACCCACCTAATGAATGGCAAAGGTCTGGGTTCAAATCCAGACCATTTGATGTAGAACGCAAGCCCCTCATTGCCTACCCCTCATTGCCTTCTACAGGACTTCCGAGTGTTGCTGCTGCCTTGTTCTGGATCCAGAGAGATAAAAGTGTCCTTAACATTAACTTGCTTGACTTTGGGGTTGGGAAGGTAGACAGAAGAGAAATGTGAAAAATCCTGAAAGAGCAGGAACAAGATTTTTTTAAAGTTCCTTTTTCCAAAACTGTCTTTACTCCAGCACCATTTCACCCCAGATTGCCTTAGGTCATTCTGGTTTTAATACTAGAACTGCTTGAGATTGTCCTGGTTTTAAAAACAAAATTTCTAAGAAACTCTCAGTCCTAGTCAAACCAAGACCATTGGTCACTATATTTAATTCGGGATTGCTGAGCCTCTCTAGTTTATAAATATGTTCAAATTTTACTTTCAAAGTTACTGATAGAAAAGTAAAACCAAGCAAAATTTGTACCCACTTACATATTTGCTTGTGTGAATATGTTTTTAAAAAGTAATCACCATATTCCATTTTATAATAATATACCACAGGAATTATCTTTGGGCTATAAGGGGAGGTGTCAAACATTAGATTTTTAATTATGCTTTGATAAATTGAACATGGATTCAAGGTTCTTTTTTTGGTTTACTGTTTTTACAAAAACTGGAACTTTAGGTTGGTTTTGTATGGATTAAACACAATGATTCAACCACCTGTATTCAATTAACTCCTATAAAATTAGTCTAATTGTGTTTGGTGGATAGATTCAGCTGTAAAAAATGTACATTTAAATGGCTATAAGTAAAAATTCTAATGGGCTGTTTTGAAGTCATACTACTTCAAATGATAAGTTATGCATGAAAAAGAAAAAAAATAAATCATTAATGATGGAAAATTTACTGCAGAGACTTGGAAAGTAGTAGTGCACTGTACCATAATTGCTAATGTGCTTAGCATTTAACACTGAATTAGTGTCATGATTAGTATTAGTTGAAATTAATTCTTATATTCCACCGCTTAAAATGCTGGTAAGTTTTATTGTGCCTCAGCCTAAACTAGTGCCCATGAAAACTCATGCACTATCTAACAAAATGAACATTTCCTCGTACTCTTTAGTAAGCTGCCATTTCCAATGACCAGAAGAAATAAAATATTTTTAAGAAGAAAAATATTAGGTTTCCTATATTTTTTAATAAATTTAAATTTTTAAAGTGCATAAAATATAATTTAAAATGCTTTATTCACAAAAATACCATTTTACTGAATTTTAAGCCCAGTGAATAGGTACATGAGCATGCAACATCATACTATCTCCCTATACAATAAATAAATTACAGTTTCTCAGTTCCATTTCAGTGACTTTTCTTGTATATGAAATGCACATCACTTGCTAAGTTAATGCATCAGTATTTTCTACAAAATATTCAAAAACATTTGCAAAGGTAATTTTGCTTCTGAAAATAGATTTGATATTATGTGGCTTACAGAATAGCTCTATAGTCAATTATTTTTCTTTTTTGTTGTTTTTATTTTAACTAGCATTTAACAATTGATATTACTTGGCTATTCGCCTCCTACACATTATGTAACCAAAATTTAGAGTAAAGAAAACCTAAATTTTGCTAGCAAACTCATTAAAATTAGTAAGGTGGGAAAATACTGAAGATGTAAGAAAGATAATAAAATACAAATTTGAGTGAATTAAACTTTTGTCAGTAAGTAAAATGACTGAATTGGGCAAGAGAAAGATGCCAAGAAATTTATTTATATTGTGAGAATGTCAGGGATTTGGGGGAGAAGGGGAGATGTAGGCAAAAGACTTAGTAGGGAAATACATAAAGATCTTCACTCTTATTAACTGAATGGGCAAGTAAATATCACCCAATTTCAAATTAAGTAAACTCTTAATATTGTAACTTTTATACAATCATCAGGAGATACAGAAATCCACCTTTCTAATGACAGGCAAATGAAACAATAGGTTGATAAAAATAAATGGACATCATTCCAGGGCCAAGATATAGTGCCTGATGTTTATGAAAGCATTACTCTTGGAACAAGAATAGGAGCCCCAGGCTGGCACCCACAAGACACATATATTTGCTATCTATTTGTAACTAACTGTAAAACTATCAGTCACCTTACCTAATGTACATTTTTTAAAAGATTCCAAAATTCCTTCCTGGTCTAGATTGGATTTTTTTAAATTCATTTTTCAAAGTACAGACATTCAAACTGGTAGGTAATAAATACTTTAAATATTAGTGGTTCAGATTTAAACTTAAAAGACAAATGTGAAAACACCTATATAATGAAGAAGTTGCAAAAAATAGCAATATGTAAAGTATATAGTTTCAATGTCCTATATAAATAAATATACAATAGGGATTTTCACACTTTTTTGGTATTAATGCAGAATATTCTGTGTCTTTCTTGAGTCATTGCATTATGTAAAAAGTTTTTACCCAAAGATCAGAGTTAATTTAAGGAGCTATTATGGAAAATTCATCTCAAGTTTTCCATAGAATATAATATAGCCAAAATTCTAACCATGAATCTTCCTTAGAAAAGCATTTATATTGACTACCAATTTTAAGTGGAAAAAATGACAAGGAAATCTTCAAAGTGTTTATTTTTGGAATATTAAAAGCAATTGCTGCTGTTAGGAACATAAAGAACTTAGTGAAAATGGTTTATTTTCATTTGCCAGTTTCCACTGGTCAGACCCTCCATCAGTACACAGGCAAGTAACATTCTCTCAATAGTCACAGAAGTGAAACTTACCTAATGCTACAGTATTTCCACATTCACTCTAGTATTTAATTTAGTTATGTCACTCTTGAGGGCATGCACAAACAACACATACATATACACACACAAATACAGATAATTAAAAGAATGATAGCAACATTGTTATGATTTGACACCCCACCCAACCCTACCTTCCACCAAAAAAATCAAAGGTGCCTGCTATAGTTTGAATGTCTCCCCCAAAGTTCATGTGTTGGAAACTAATCCCCAATGCAACAGTGTTGAGAGAGGGTCCTTTAAGAGGTGATTAAGTCTTGCGGGCTGTGCTCTCATTAATAGAGCAATGCTGTTATCGTGGGAGTAGGTTAGTTATTGTGGGAGTGAGCTCCTGATAAAAGGATGAATTTCAGCCTCTTCCCTGCCCCCTCTCTTGTGTGTGTTCTCGCCCTTAGGCCTTCTGCCATGGGATGATGCAGCAATAAGGCCCTGGGCTTCTTGACCTTGGACTTCCCAGCCTCCAGAACTATAAGAAATAAATCTCTAATCGTTATAAATTACCCAATTTCAGGTATTCTGTATAGCAGCACAAAACAGACTAAGACAGTTTCTTTATTCTTTACTCATAATGACTATCACAGAATTTTGAGCTGGAATGGACCATAGAGATTATTTAATTCAATATCCTAATTTCAAATTTAAAGAAACCTAAGGGTCAGGGAAATTAAACAACTCACCCAAGGCAGAGGCAAGTACAGAACCCAAATCTCCCAATTCTCAGCATACTGTTCTTAAAGTTATTCCTTCACTTGACATTTTTATTATTACTAAAATAGAAGTCTGGCTTAGTTCACATGAAACTTGTTTGATTGCCTGAAATCATGTGATTGGTCTTAGATCATTTGTCATTTTTTAGGCATAGTAACTTTAGACTGTGCCAAAAGGTGATTTTATTCATTTAATATATTCAAATGGGGTACTGATGAGGTACTGTACAGCTCCTTTGCAAAAAAAAAAAAAGATGACAATAAAGATGTGTTCCAAAATGCATTGAAAAGAGTAGCATTTATAATGTTTATTACATTAATATTTTCTTAAAAACAATTTCATATTTTAAGATCTAAGTATACATATGTTGATTTAATTACCAATTGGTCCACAAAGCAAATTACTAACACATTTCATAAATTTTCATATCCCAGAATCAGAGGATATCAACTTGTGAGAAGTAAAATAATTGATGAAGAAAACACAAATAACCAAGCAAAAGCAAAGTAAGAGATGGTGCAACAGCTAAACCCAGTGGTCAAAGCAAAGCTTTGCCAGCAACCCAATGACTCCAATTCAGAGCTTTCACCCATCAAAGCATATATTACAGCTCAGTGTTTCCTCAAAATGTGACCTAAAGAATACTAGTTCCTTAAAACAGTGATAAGTGTAATGAAAAAGGGTTCCATGGTCAAAAATGTTTGGGAGGCACTGAGAAAGACTCAACAAAACAGATTTCTTTATGCATTATTCTCAGTATTTTTAATTTTCCAGTATGTATTATGAATCTCCAAAATAAATATATATAATATTAAATACCGTATATATTTCATAAATAAATAGTAAATACATAGAGTTGATTTAAACAACTAGACATTCCTTCCACTCATACTTTAAGTGTTGGGCCTGAGTATTCATGACATTTAATTGTTTAAAGGTAAATCAGATAAGTTATTAAAAAGATCAAGCATCTTCCCCACTTGTGAAATCCCTTATTTGTATCTACATACACAGCAATATCTAGTCCTAGTTCCACCAACAGTACTGCCAACCACTGGTATCTCCCCTTTAAAACCACAATTTGCCCAGCCCATGACCACAGCCAATGACATGACAGAAAACCACGAACATAAGACAAATTTGGTACCTACAGGAAAAGGCTAGCATTGCCATTTGACCCGTAACCACATTTCCTCTCTTTAAAACTAGACTGGGTCACAGGATTGTCGCTAAGGTTGGGAAAATGTTCAAGGGAAAATTACAATGGGATTGAAATAAGGAGAGCAATTGATTAATAATTAATTACCTAAGTGTTATACTGATCTCTCCGTTCTTTAAAATCTCCAAGCACCAAGTAATTTTATTTTGACACTTTAGACCTTTTCCAATGGTGATTCTGTTTTTGCCTATGAAGTCTTTCTCCTAACACCTCTTATTACCTTCAGTCCCAACCCCATTGCTACCCCATCACCACATCCCATCTTAGTCATTAACTCAATAAACCCATTCTTCAGTTCTCCCCTTAAATATAACTTCTTCTAACTAACCCTCTGAATCATCCCTATGATAGTTTCCATCATAATAACACTTATCATAATTTATAATTATATATTATTTGCATGGATATTTGTTAAATAGGTATCTCCCCCATTAGACTGTAAACTAACAAGGCAAGGAATTATGTCTATTTTGTCCATCAACACCTAGCAAAAGTAGCCCTCACTGTATATTTTTTTATTTCATTGAAAAAGGTAGAAATAAATGAATGAAGTCAACAAATATTTATTTAGTATCCACAACATACCTCCCTGATGGAGAAGAGAAAGAAAGGAACAATTTCTCTGACTACTGATGGTGGTATGTAATATGTAATAAATCAAACATATCAGAGGCTTAGTTTAAAAAATGTGTTTTTCTTCTACAGAAAAAAAACAAAAACATATCACTCTTTAAACAACATATTTGCCTGCTCAAGACCCGTGATAACCATGTTTTCTTCTTGTCACCTTGAAATTTTTTGTTCTAGAAATTAATGTTTCTTGATACCCAATCACTTTTATCAAATTATACAATCAACTCTCTTAGTGCACTTTTAAATCGCCATAATGTCTGATTCTTTCTTTCTTTTAGCCTTATAATATATTGTCTTCAAGGTCCAGTGCTCTTTTATATATAACACTGGCAATGTCTATAGCATCAGCAATTCTGCAATTTCTTTCTGTTTCTTCCACAAGTCTAGCTACTCCTTCAAAAGGCTGACTGCTATATTTGTAGTTGGTGCTTTTTAATATTTCTAAATACATATGTCTTTTAGAAAACTATTCATATCATTTGATATTTTGAAAGCAGATGCTTCCAAGTATGTTACTTAATAAATTACTTCAGTGATTATTAACCAATGCTTATGCCCTACCTGATCACTTCATTTATAGTAAAGTGGATGTTAAAATTGAAACAAAGTTCAAGAAGCAAATTTATGCACACAAGCAAATTTATCTCCAAAAGTATTTCTAATTCACTAACTTTATTCTTAAAATAGATAAACTTATCTCCCGTCTCCTCTCTCTTGTTCTTTCTTTTGCCTTTTCTATAGAATATCAGAGTAGTCTCTTCAAATGAAATCATAAGCTTACTACCACAATCAACTGAACACTGAAGTGTTACCTTTTGGGTTTGAGCAATAATAATAAAGTCACAATGCTACGTTAAATAGCTGTTCAATTAAATCTAAAGACAGGGATATACAGTTTAATTTAAAAAGGAATATTTCTCAGGTAGATGTTTTCCATAATTTCTAAAAGTCAGCAAGAAGGCTTCCAAAGTTCTTCAAATTTATTGCACTTGAATATGGTCTTGAGAAAGGTAATTTTTGTCAAACTTAAAAAAACCTAAGCCCAAGCCCTTCCTGTGAAAAAAAAAAAATAAGAGACCCTTATCTACGAAAGAGAGTCAAATTGGAGATAAATATTCAGAGTTTTACACATATATAACTCCACAAATCTCTATAAATGAAGCTTTAAACTGCAACCTTATAATGCTGCTTCAGAATCTAAATGGAAATGTAAGTTTCTGATTTGCAACTGCATGAAACTTCTGGATATTCAACAACACCTGAGCACTAATAACCATTTGAATATAAGAACTTCTAGGCATTGCATCATTTATCTTTAGGGATACTTAATTATATTTTTTCCTCCTAAGAAATAGGAGTCTCATGATGTAGTTATTAGTATACATAATCCTTTTGGAAGCAGCATTTCCCAACAGGAAAAATGTATATGATTAATAGTGATTAAGCTTTATAAAATAAAAATATTATGTTGAGATATATATAACTTTCTACATGTAGAAAATGTATTCTTTATTTTATTCAGTTAAAAATAACATTTTTTTACAAAACAGTTTCTAATTGAGATTTAAACTTGCCATTTTTTAAAAGTGCAAAGTGAAGCAAAGCATTAGATGATTGTAAAATTTATACTTCTTTATATGACTCATTTTATTTTAAATACACTTCCATAAATAGCGTACAGCTTCAACAAACAGTACATTCTTCAAATTTTTCTCTCAGCCATTAAATACTAATTTCTAATGACTAAAATATAGAACTAAAGGTACAACTGCACCCTCTACTGTCCAAATTTTCTATTCCATACTGAGCAAAGTACTGTGTATATTTGTTTAACACATTCATTATAAAAGTAACAGGTAAGTCACATTGCTTTCCCTTTGATATTAATTAGCAGATCCCCCCAAAAATTAAACTCTAATTGTTAAAATATTTTTATTAATACGAATAGAAGTTTGTAATTCATATAGTTACTTGTACTAAACTAATTTAGAAAATGATTCCTAGTAAGGCACAGTCACACCTCACGTAAGGACGTTTCTGTCAACAACTGATTGGATATACAACAGTGGTCTGGTAAGATTATAATCGAGCTGCCTTATACATATGTATCATTTTTTATCTTTGATACCATATTTTTACTATACTTTTTCTATGTTTAGATACACAATACTTACCATTGTATTGCAACTGCCTACAGTATTCAGTACACAAATACTTACCATTGGGTTACAATTGCCTACAGTATTCAGTACAGTCACATGCCGTACAGGTTTGTAGCCTAGAAGCAATGGACTACACCATATAGCCTAGGTGTGCAGTAGGCTATACCATCTAGGTTTGTGTAAGTGCACCTTGATATTCACACAGTGATGAAACCGCCTAAGGACACATTCCTTAGATCGTATCTCCATCCCTAAGTGATGCATGACTGTACTTGAATGAAGTATTCATTAACTTACTGACAGTAAATGGGAATATTAATCATTTTTTAAACATTTGTTCTAACGAGGAAAAATATCAAGTCATTCCAGCAAACAACTGGCATATTTTTCTAATAGTGTATAAAGTTTACCAAATTTTTTTCAAATTGGAAATCAGAAAAAGATTAATGTTTCTCTAAAACTGCACTTCAGAGTTTTTTTTTATTTTATTTCAATAGATTTAGCAGTACAAGTGGTTTTTGTTTACATGGATGAATTGCACAGTGAGGAAGTCTGGACTTTTAACATACCCATTACCTGAATAATGTACATTGTACCCAATAGATAATTTTTCATCCCTCACTCCCCTCCCACCCTCCGTCCTTCTGAGTGCCCAATGTCAATTCTACCACTCTGTATGCCCCTATGTACCCGTAGTTTAGCTCCCACTTATAAGTGAGAACATGTAGTATTTGGTTTTCCATTCCTGAGTTACTTCACTTAGGATAATGGCCTCCAGTTCCATCCAAGTTGCTGCAAAAGACATTATTTCATTCATTTGTATGGCTGAGTAGTACTCCATGGTATGTGTATGTGTGTGTGTGTGTGTGTGTGTGTACCACACAGTTTTCTTTACTCATCTGTTGGTGAACACTTAATGTTGATTCCATATCTTTGGAATTGTACATTATGCTGCAATAAACATATGTGTATTCTAAAGTTTTAAAAAATAAATTAGAGTTCTTCCATGATTTTCAAAATTTAAAATACCACTTTGAACCAAAATTAATAGCTTATTTGTAATTTTCTTTTCTCAAAAATCAGAATTCAGGCTTAACCAGTTGAAAGCCACGAAGGCTAAACTTTAACTGCTAATAACCCTGTACTCAGTAAGACTGAAACTCTTTATATCTGCTCAGTCCCTAATTGTATTAAGGTGATCTGACCCTAGTCTTCCTGCCTGTCAGTAGCAAAAGTAAATCTTCCCTGAGGGAAGATCACATCATCCAGAGCCTCAAACTATCTCTACAATTTTTCATGCACAATGTTGGGATTCAATCAAAACCAGCTAGGTATACCAAGATAATACCCCATAACCTAAAACTAAGAAAAAAGCAGAAGTATGCAACAGAAGGAGATCCGTGGGAGATCCTGATATTGGAATTATCAGACATGAACTTTAAAATAATTGTGACAAACATGTTTTAGAAATGTGATGAAAATGTTGTTAATTTCAGCAGAAAACTATATATTATGAAGGAAATTTAAGTTGAAATTTTAGAGCTAAAAAAGTAGTAACTGAAATTTAATAACTTTGTAGTTCAGTTTAACAGCAGAAGATAGAATTAGTAAACTGGAAGATAATTCCAAGGAAAGCAGCTACATTAAATAAATAAAAATAATAAAAAACATAGAAATAAAGGATATGAGATGTGGAGTCATGGGAAAAGGTCTAACCCATATATAATTGAAGCCCAAAAGGACAGGAAAGAGACAACAGGGCAAAAACAATATTTGAAGAAATAATCACTTCGAATTTTTGAAAATCAATCAAAAATATCAAGCCACAGATTTCAAGAGGCACTATAAACCACTAGCACAATAAATACAAAGCACACAGAAACACACACTTAGGTACATCACAGTAAAACTGCTTACAGTCGAAAACAGAGAGAAAACTCCTAATAGCACACAGACAAAAATACCTATCACCTTCAAAGGAGCAACAATAAGATGACAGTTGGCTTTTTAATTGAAGCAATGAAAGCCATAAGACAATAGAATGGTAGCCTCAAAGGGCTGAAAGAAAATAAAACTGCCAACCAAGAATTCTATACTTGACTAAAATATCCTTTGAAAATAAAGGCAAACAAATACATTTCCAAAGAAACAAAATTAAAGAATTTGTCATCAACAGATCACACTAAAGGAGATACTAAAAGATGTTCTTCAGGCAGAAAGAAAATTAACCCATATGAAAGCACAAGGGTTTAAGGAAAATATAAGCATCATAGAAAGGATAAATATAAGGGTGAATGTATATGAATTACTAGCATATAAAACAATAATAACATCTAACAACAATAATGTAAAAGATGGTAGGGGGCCAACGGAGTTGAGGGTTGTTAGGCAATTTCACTGTCTGAGTAGTAATAGAAGTATTGACTTATCTTTAATTTTACTAAGTACAGAATATGTCCCATATTGCATGTTGTACTCTCTAGGGTAACCACTTAAAGAAATAAAACCTGTATAAATAACAAATTGATGGAGGGAAAATTGAATATTAAAAATAATTGATTAATTCAAGTAGGGGCAAAAAAGGAAAGAAAAATTAACATAGAATAAAACCACAAATAGAAAACAAATAGTATGATCAAAGCCAAAATGTATTAGTAAATAAACTAATGTAAACAGATTAAATACTCCAGTTACTAGACACAGACTGTGTGACTGAATTTAAAAAAAAACAAAACTATATACATCTAACAATAGACAATTTTTATATAAGGAAACAACTTTTCAGTAAAAATGATAAACATAAACCAAAAGAAAGTGTATATATCTCTACTAAAATACCAAAAAAGATTTTGAGAACATAAGCATTACTAAAGAGGGACATTTCACAATAATAAAAGGATTAATTTATCAGAAAGTAATTATAATTCTAAATTTATATGCACTAAGTAACAGCCTCAAAAAATGTAAAGTAAAAATTCATAGTGCTAAGAAGAGATGTAGACAAACCTGTGATTTTATTAGGAGATTTCAACTCATCTCTTGCAATAACTGATAGACCTAGCATACAAGAATAACCAGGGTATAAAAGATTGGAAGAATATACTTAACAAACTCGAGTTAATTTCAATACATAGAACACTACACCTCAAAATTGCAAAACACATCATTTTCTAGTGCATAAATAATATTTATTAAAGCTGACCATATGCTATGCCATAGAACAAGTTGCAAGAAACTTCAAAGGATCGAAATAATGGTCTCTTGCTGCAGAGGAATTAATCTGGAAATGAATAACAATGATTTATATTCATAGACATGAAAAAAAGGATTTGATAAAATTCAAAGTCCATTTATGATTTTAAAATTATCTTTAAAAGTTCGAAATAAAAAGAGTACTTATCTGATAGAAGATATTCACACACACACACACACACACACACACATCCACACGAAATCTACAAAAAGAACTCATACTTAATATTGAATTACTGAAAGATTTCCCCATGGTATCACAAAAAGAAACAGATAATCCCCACTCCTATTCAACATTATGATCGAAGTCCTGCCCATTGAAATAAGGCAAGAAAAATAAATAAAACACACAAAAATTTGAAAAGATTACATAATCGTGTACATAAAACTACAGACAAACTATTGGAATGAGTGAATTTGGCAATTTCAGTATATAGAAGGTTTATATTAAAAATTAAAATGTATTTCTATACCAGAAACAAGCAAATAAACATTTGTGGTGTAAGAATAAACAAATGGCTCAATAAATTAGAATAGAGAGTCCTCAAATAAACCTACATATATATGGCATTTGATTTACCACACATTTAGCACTACACAAATGATGGTCTTTTCAATAAATAGTGCTGCATCAACTAAATACCTATACATAAAGAAAATGAATCCTGTGCCCTTCTTTACACCATACACAGTAATTCTACTTCAGATGACTGTAGATCTAAATGTGAGAGACAAAATAATAACGCTCCTAAAAGATAACATAGGAGGGAGTATTCATTAACTTAGAGTAGGTAAGAAACAAGAAACTAAAAGCACTTACTCTAAGGAATAAAGTTGATAAAATGAACTGCATTAAAATTAGGAAGTTCTTTTGACCAAAATACATTATTAAGATAGATGTATATCATTATACATTTGTCCAAATCCAGAGAATGTACAACACCAAGAACTAACCCTAATGTAAACTGTGGATCTGGGGTGATAATTAATGTGTCAATGTATGTTCATTGAGTGTAACAAATGTATCACTCTGGTGGGGGATATTGATGAGGGGGGAGGCTGTGTGTATGTGGGAGCAGGAGGAATATGGGAAATATCTGCACCTTTTGATCAGTTTTGCTGTGAATCTAAAACTTCTCTAAAAAATCAAGTCTATGTTAAAAAAAGGCATCACTAAGATAGTCAAGAGGCAAACTACAAAGTATTAATAGGAGAAGATATTTATAATATATAATCAGCAAAAGGCTTATACTCAAACTATATCTAGAATTCCTAAAACTCAGAAGTCAAGAGAGACAACCCCATAAAGAAATGGGTAAAATACTTGACAAGCATTTCATAAAAGAGGATATCCAAATAGCCTATTTAACGTGAAATAAACATGAAAAATTGCTCACGTTAATCATCAGGGAAACGTAAATTAAAAACACAATTTTACACACCTACCAGAATGTCTCCAATTGAAAACCATCCACTGAACACTTATGACTTATGCACTCTTCTTTATGTGTGCTCCACAAACAATTGTTAGTTTGTGGGAACAATGGGAACTTTTGTGCTCTACTAGTGAGAGTATAAATTGGTATAGCCACTTGGGAAAATTATTCCAACAGCATGGTGTTAAATGAACTGAGACTGCAAAGACTGGGGTCAGGAGGCTGGTTAGGAAGCTGCTGTCATATGAAAGATCTAATTAAGATATGAGATTAGGGATGGAAGAGAAGATATGGCCAAAGACAACTGCTGAAAACAGTTGAAAACATCATTCACCTCAATGTTAACCTCAATGTTAACATTAATTTCTCCTATAGTAAAAAGTATTCCCAAGTAATCATTTTTCAAACTGCTGTATGTGTGAACTGTAAACAAAGGTCAAGCACCTGTGTAACCAGGTGCAACTTTTTAAGAAAGTTAACTCTTCCTATTGAGAATCCACTTTTTACAGAGCTAGGGCCCCTCTTTCTGAAGGTGCCTTCCCTGAAATCCCACTAAATACAAACACCATGCCTAGTACCACCTGGGGAATAAATGAAAATTATTGAAAAGCTATTGAGTGGGCACCCTTATATATAACTCCACTCCATCTTCAGAGTGCCTTCAGGACAACTGCTGCCCCTTCAAACCCACCTAGGCCTGTCTTAGTGTTCAAAACTCCAGGTATTTCCTTTTGGCCTCCCATAAAGTATTCTAAACTAGTGAATTTACAGGTAGTAACTACTTGATGTGTGACTTGGTTGGCTCAGTCTGCCCATCCCACCACTTTTTGAGGAGAGGACTTTTACTGGACCAAAAGTTGGCCCTTATGTGATGCAGAATCAAGAAGAAAAGGAGGAAAGAAACAGGAAACATAGGGGCTTGGGACAATGGTGGAATTTTTACTAAGATATGGGATGGAGAAAAGCAGCAGTAGTTGCAAAATGTAAGCCAAAGGGCTGTAAGAAGAAAATGGGATTTGTAAGTATCCCCCTTTGGGAATGTTTAAAAAATCTAAACAAAATTCTTTTAATGAATCTTTGGTTGTTGATCTGTTCATTTGTCCCTGCATTGCAAAACTGGGCCATATAGATTCTGGCTTTATAAGATTAAAATGAATAAAATAACCTAAAGGAATTACAATGATACATGAATGCAATTTAGATATTTCTGTTAATAGAGGAAGGGGGGTTGCATTTGGTTGCATTTCAAATCAATCCATAACAGCAGTCAGCCACTCCAACTTCTCCAACCCTGATTTTGCATGGCAATTTGGGCAGGAAGCATAGATGTGAAGGACTCTAGGAAGAACAACCAAACCCCACCACTGAGCATGCTGAAGCTTCACATGACAGCACAACCGTGGGGTACTGAATACCACTTCTGAGGTGCCCCTAAATCAGAAAAGGGACCCAACAAAGCATTCCATTCATGCAGCTCTTGGTAGGTATGTGTACTGTATTCATCAAACCCAGGTTATGCTCAAGGATACAGGGGAAACTGAAGGAAAGAGACCATGAATAATAATAATTAATGATAGTATTAATTATTGTAGTATCTGACATTTAAGTGCTTATTATTATATTGTCTTATACTTATGAGCGTTAAGTACTATGCTAAGTGCCTTTCATATACTATCTCAAGCCTCACAAATTTATGAGGTTAGTATTTTTGTTATTATCCTCATTTCAAAGGTGAGAAAACTGAGAATGATTAACATTTAAGTGACTTGTACAAGGTCATATAGCTAGTGGGCTTCAAACTCAGAAACTCTTGACTCCAGAAACACAGTGTTTGTAACTATGTTATAATGATGATGATAATGAAATTTTTATTAATATCTACTCTGTGCACACCCAGATATGCCCATCACCAAAACTCATGTTTTGGCAGTATGTTGCACCATTGTTTTCTCAGGATTTTACCCCCATAAGGTTATAATAGCAATCACCAAAATGTGGACTTAGCTTCATCATTAAGGGCATGAGAGGCTTCCTCTAGAATACTGGAGCCAACTTTCTTGAAGTAGAGCATCTACTTCATGACCCCCCCATCAACTACTTCACTAATTATTAATATATAACTATTAATGTATGGCATCAACCCCTTTCCTAACATTTAATTTTAGTCAAAATAAGTGTAGAAGTTAGAAAAAGTGGGAAAAATTAAATCATGTTAAAGAGCTGATTTTGTACTTTACTCTTCCATTTGCTAGTTTTGTAATTCTCTTGATGCCTTTTACATAATTGCACTTTAAAAACAGAATAGGAGCACATTCCTCAAAGCTAGAATTCTCTATGGACTATTTTTTTCATATGAAAATTCAGTGAAGAAATAAATGTGTGTGTATGTGTGGTTAGTTCAAGATGAGAAAGTTTCTCAGAACTAGGACTTATTATCAAAAGTTATAGCTCAGATGGGCACAAGAAGATATTGCCAACTAGAAGGGAACATTTTAACATACATGCTAATTTCATATATATTCTTCTGCTAAAAAGTGTTTATACATAGCTACATCATTTTTACTGTACTTAGCTTTGAAAACTGTAAGTTGGATTCAACATTAAATAGAGTACACTAGAGAAGCAGTTATAAATAACTTTATTTCACCAAGAGGTTGAGAAGAGTCAGCTGCCAATATACAAACCCACAAACCACCAACTTTTCCAAACTTCAGTTCCACAATGTCTCAATATATTCCAAAGTTTAAAAATTGACATAACTACTGAACACTGTCATGCTGGGTGGCCCGCCAATTATAAAACTCAAAACTACTATCTTACAGTTTAATCTTTTCTATAAATTATTCAGATTTTAAACCAAAAGCTTTACCTTTTTCCTTTTAAAAATAAAGTTACTTTTTTTTTTACTTGTGAAGATTAAAATCTAGTTGCTATGCTACTAAATGGAAAGAAAGTTTACCCATAAACATATTGGCAGTTATTGGGTGGAGATTTACCATGGAAGGCTAAGGACATGTGCTTCTGAAGATGGGAATTATAAGATACCACAGAAATGATGTTCCTAATGACAAAGACTATTAAAAAAGGGCCAACCATGCAGATCCCATGTGCTCCCAATTTTCCAGGATAAATCCAATTTCAAAAATTACATGCCACCAACTTTTTATCTGGAGAGTATATCCCCACACATATTAATATTTAATATTATGTGAGCACAGTAATTACTGCTTAGAATTATGAGGTAGGGGTGAGGTACAATAGAGCATGATTAAGATTTTTTAAAAACTACATTTTAATGATTTAGGTATCATCTACCAGCCATTACAAAAGAAATCATTAAAGGCCTGTCAATCTGATGGCCCAAACCTTTTATCTACCCACTGCCAAACAAAATGATAAAAACTATGTGGAAAATTAACTGGTTTGGTGATCAATCTCTTCTCCCAGGGCAAAACCTCTAAATTGAACAAAGAAATATCATTGATGAAGCACTGAATGATAGAACTGATTTCAGATTAAGAAATGATCTCTACAGCTCTTTATTCTCTACCATTTGGGTTGTTATTAACTCTTTACACTAAACACAGTTGTGTTTACTAAATTGAAACCAAAGTAGAATATGGAGTAGGTGCTAAGACTAGGTGAAAATAAAACAAATGAGCACATTTGCATTCTAAATAATTTTTCTACATTCAATATTTTATTTGGGAACTTTCTTTTGAAAGCTTCTGAGGAAAGAAAATGGCAAACAAGAATTTGTGCACATCTGTTTATGTATTCAAGAAAAGAATATTCAAACTGGGCATTGGTCCATGGGAAAGCCTGCACAACATAATCCAGTCTACCAAACACACTCTTCATTTATTAATAAGAAAATTCCAGGTTATATTCTTGCCAAGAGATGTTTTCTTTTCCAAAAATTATCTTTGGCCATATTTAACATTTGATTTACTCCCCTTGGTACATAAAAGAAATAAAAGACTCTAGTCCAATACTAGCGGTTGGAATTTGTCTGAACTCTGGTGAAAGAAATATAAATCTATTCACTGAAATTGTTTTCAGAAACAATATGATTTTATAAAATGTACTTACTGCCTTTTATTTTTATTGTACTATAAAATTCATATGTATTTTGCTGTAAAAAATTTTCAAAACATCCTTCCAATAAACATAAGTCAGTAAGTCCTATATCATATTTTTATTACTAATAGTATTTTAAGTATTGATTTTTATTTATTATAGTATTTTCATATCACTTAATTTACTCACATGGGTTAATTAGGGTTAATACTTACTTGTGGTATTATATGCCTAGAATGATTTCTCTCAGGCATTAGGAATGTGGTAATTTGAAGGCTTATATACAGAAGTGTAATTTTGCAATGTGAGTTAAGTGATATTTGTTCTTCATGTAAAATGTCAAGGGGTGAAAGTAGGCCAGTGTATTCTGGAAGTAGATTCTTAGTTTATTTAGAATAGAGGGTTTTAGACAATGAACCTTAAAGCCCCATAAAACTGCAAACAGTGATTTTTTTAAAAGTAAAGATCAGTTATAGCTAAACTAAAATTATATATGTGTTAACAGATATATTGGAGTCATGGGATCAGATAGGACTTACTTTGGAGAGGTAGAAGAAAAAATATTTTTGAATAATGTAAGCAAATATGATTGGCAAATAGGAAAGTGGAGAGTACATTTCAAACGAAATAGTGGGTCAACTAATTTTCAACAAGGGTGCCAAGAATACCTACAGGGAAAAGATAATCACTTCAATAAGTGGTGTTAGGAAAACTGAATATGCAAAAGAATAAAATTGGACTTTTATCTCACACCATATACAAAAATCAACTCAAAATGGATTAAAGACTTACATGTAACACAGGAAATGATAAAACTCTTAGAAGAAACCAGAGAAAAAGCTTCTTGACTTTGGCCCTGGCAACGATTTCTTGGATATAACAGGCAACAAAGCACAGGCAACAAAAGCAAAACTAGACAAGTGGGATTACATCAAACTAAAAAGCTCCTGCACAACAAAGAAAGCAATCAACAGAGTAAACGGTAACCTAGAGAATGGGAGAAAATATTTTGCAAACCATTTATCTGATAAGGAGTTAATATCCAAGATATATAAGAAACTCCCACAACTCAATAGCAAAAACAAATAACCCAATTGAAAAGTGGGCAAAGGACCTAAATAGACACTTCTCAAAAAAAAGACATACAGATTGCCATCAGATGTATGAAAAGGAGCTCAACATCACTAATCATCAGAAAAATCCAAATCAAAGCCACAATGAGATATTACTTCACATCTGTTAGAACGGCTATTATTTTTTTTAAAAAGATAACAAGGGTTGGTGAGGATGTGGAGAAATTAGAACCCTTGTACACTGTTGGTAGGAATGTAAATTGATGAAGCCACTATGGAAAACAGTATGGAGGCTTCTCAAAAATTTAAAAATAGAACTACCATATGATCCAGCCGTCCCACTTCTGGGTATATATCCAGAGGAACTGAAATCAGGATATCAAAGAGTATCTGCATGTCCAATTTTATTTCAGCATTATTTATAATAGCCAAGACATGGAAACAACCTAAATGTTCATGGATGTATGAATGAACAAAGGAAATATGGTATATACATACAATGGAATATTATTTAGTCTTATAAAAAGAAGGAAATCTTGCCATGTGGATGAACCTGGAGAACATTATGCTAAGTGAAATAAGCCAGTCACAGAAGAACAAATACTACATGATCCCACTCATATGAGGAATCTAAAACAGTCAAACCTATAGAGGCAGGGAGAAGAATGGTGGTTGCCAGGGGCTAGAGGAGGGGAAAATAAGGAGGTATTAGTCAAAGGGTACAAAGTTTTAGTTGTGCTAGATGAGTATGTCCTAGAGATCTACCATTCAACAGAGTGCACACAGTTAACAATACTGAATCGTACACGTAAAAATTTGCTAAGAAGGTAGATCTTGTGTTAAATATCCTTACCACAAATAAAATCCTAGCAAATTGAATTCAGCTGCTCATCAAAAAAATAATAATAATCCACCACAACTAAGTGGGCTTCATCCCAGAGACGCAGGGATGGTTCAATATATGCAAATCTATAAATGTAATTCACCACATAAACAGAAGTAAAAACAAAGATTATATGATCCTTTCAATAGACACAGAAAAAGCATTCAACAAAATTCAGCACCCTTTTATGATAAGAATGCTTAGCAAAATAGGCATAGATGGAACTTACCACAAATAAAAGAAAAGAAAAGAAAAGTAATGAAATACGTTAGTTTTTTTTTTTTTTTTAGAAGAAAACATGTTGAAGACTACAAACAATTTTACGCTTTTGGGATGGAGAACAAAATAATATATAGAAAAAGTGAAATCCTTTGAACTGTGTGGGAGAAGCAATTGGCAGAGAATCCCCTATGACCTGACTTATTTTTTAAAATTTATTTCAGAGTATTACGGGGGTACAGACGTTTAGGTTACATGTATTGCCTTTACTCTACCCGAATCAGAGCTTCAAGCACGCCCAGCTCCCAGAGAGTGCACTCTGCACCCCTTAGGTGTGAGTTTACCCATCCCTACCTCCCCAACACCCGATGAATGTTACTTCCATATGTGCATTTAAAAGTTGATCAATTAATGTGTTATTTCCATATGTGCACATATAAGTTGATCAATTAGTATCGACTTGATGGTGAGTACATGTGGTGCTTGTTTTTCCATTCTTGAGATACTTCACTTAGAATAATGGGCTCCAGTTCCATCCAGGATAATACAAGAGGTATTAGTTCACCATTGTTTTTTGTGGTTGAGTAGTACCCCATGGTATACTTATACCACATTTTTTTAATCCATTCATGTATTGATGGGCACTTGGGTTGTTTCCACATCTTTGCAATTGTGAATTGTGCTACTATAAACATTCGGGTGCGGATGTCTTTATTATAGAATGTCTTTTTATCCTTTGGGTAAATACCCAGTAGTGGGATAACTGGATTGAATGGTAGTTCTACTTTTAGTTCTTTGAAGTATCTCCAGACTCCTTTCCATAGAGGTTGTACTAGTTTGCAGTCCCACCAGCAATGTGTAAGTGTTCCTATCTCTCCGCATCCATGCCAGCATTTGTTGTTTTGGGACTTTTTGATTCTCACTGGAGTTAAGTGGTATCTCATTGTGGTTTTGATTTGCATTTCCCTGATGATTAGAGATGTTGAGCATTTTTTCATGTGTTTCTTAGCCATTAGTCTATCTTCTTTTGAGAAGTTTCTATTCATGTCCTTTGCCAATTTTTTAATGGGGTTGTTTGATTTTTCCTTGCTGATTTTCCTGAGTTCTATATAGATTCTAGCAATCCCTATCAAAATACCAACAGCATTTTTCACAGACGTAGAAAAAATAATTCTACTCTTTGTATGGAACCAGGTTGCCAAAGCAACCTTAAGCAAAAAGAACAAACTGGGAGGCATCAATCTACCAGACTTCAAGCTATACTGCAAGGCTATAGTAACCAAAACAGCATGGTACTGGCACAAAAACAGAGACATAGACCAATAAAACAGGACTGAGAACCCACACATAAAACCATCCTCATACAGTCATCAGATTTTTGACAAAGTAGGAAAAAACATACACTGGGGAAAAGAATCCCTATTCAATAAATGGTGCTGGGAAAATTGTATAGCCACATGTAGAAGACTGAAATAGGATCCTCACCTCTCACCTCTAACAAAAATCAACTCACGATGAATAACAGACTTAAACCTAAGACATGAAACCATAAGAATCCTAGAAGAAAATGTTGGAAAAACTCTTACAGACATCAGGATAGGCAAAGAATTTATGAAGAAAACCCCAAAAGCAATCTCAGCAACAGCAAAAATAAACAATTGGGACCTGATCAAATTAAGAAGCTTCTGCACAGCCAAAGAAACTACTGCAAGAGTGAATAGACAACCTACAGAATGGGAGAAAATTTTTGCATGCTATACCTCCAACAAAGGACTAATAACCCTATGACCTGAGTTTAATGACAGGTAAGCAAACTGGAAGTTTCTGTATGCTTCCATAAGTGGAAGTGGTGTGCTTACCTGAGCCCTAATATTATAAAGCCTACAATATATTACTATGTGTTCAACCTAGAATATCCATGCCATGCATATGGGTACTTTGGGATTTTATTTTAATGTTCATAAAGCAAGAATTATATTATTACAAATATAAAATCTTAAATATATTGAAATGGACAATATACAAAATCAATACCACTCATAATCAGTAATTGTCTTGTATATTGGGCAGAAGACACTGTAAAGGTATCACTCAATGGTAAAATGCATAACAGAGAATGTGGAACTTTTTATTATTATCAGCAGTGGCAGCAGCATAAAGAGACACTCAAATGTCTTTCTATATGGTGGTGGAGAGCTTAAAAGTTAAATCGAACTAGCAGATAATTCTGATTATCTAGAAACTTAGTATTTACCTTAAGTTAAATAAGATATACAGCAGCCAAGTGTAAATAAATAAGCATCATTCCCAGAAAAACAGGGGAATGAAAAAGAGGGACATAAATGGAGGGAATAATTCCCCAGAATCAGTAGCCTTACTCAAATACTCTGCATTAAACATTAAGTTTCTCCGTAGCCTAAAAAAATACATGAATTACAACACCACACATTATTATTCACACTCACATGACAGTTACAAGTATAAATTTGTGCACATTCCTAAGTGAGGTTCAGAAATGAGGTAGTTATTAAAGATATTCACAAATAAGCCCAGTCTCTCTCCTTCCAGGCACATGGTAAAATTGCATTCCCCCGCTGCTTAAACTCAGACACAGCCACATAATTCCATTTGGCTGATAAAAGTGAGCAGCCGTGATATCTGATGTTTCTGGACAGAGGCATTTACTTGCCAGTGTGGGACACTGTAACTCTCCTTCCCCCAGATATGTCAGTCATGAAAGCATGCATCTAGACAGAGCCTCTGTCAGCTTTGGTTTATGAGCAATGCTCCAGAAAGTCCACAATGGGCAGGTGAGCAAAAAATAAATCTTTACTCACTTCTAAGCCACTGAGAAATTGGACTTGTCTGTTACCACACCCAAGACTAGCCTTACTGACTAATATGTGGGGCATGATAACATTACAAACTCACAAAAACAATTGTTTTAAAAAGTCACTATACACCCTCCTTTTAGTTTGGACCTTATTTTCTTATTTCAATCATCCCCTAGAAGGTGCACACATACTACTAAAGTAAATTAATTATCATTGTTGGCCACTTGTCTAGGGGAAATTATTACTTTCTTTTGGCAAGTAGTGATTTGCAAGTGATGACAGGTCTAATTGAATACTTATGTTTTTAGTGCCTTGAATAAATGACAGTAGATCCCAGCTAAAGTAAAGAAAACAACCTTTTCCACAGAAAGATCCTATCCACATGACGTTTAACACCCTTTGGGGCAATGGGTATGGCTGCACCATTGATTTGAAGCTCATATTGTATGAACCAAGATTTATGTAAGGCCCCTGATACACTGATAAAGAATTAATCAGAGAAACTAGCCTAGGACATGGAAAACAGTGCTCTGCAGGTGGGATTTAGGGTACTTTTTTGTTATTACACTCTTTGTATAATAGATACAAATTTAGAAGGAAGATTACGTGAACAATTGAACTATGGTACTAAAATACATACACAAGTACAAGGAAGAAAGGGAAGAAGACAAGGAGGGAGGAGGAGAGGGGAAGTGAGGGAAAGAGGAAGCAAAAGAGACAGAGACAGAAAGACAGGAAGACAGGAAGACAGGAAGGGTGATTTATTAGGCTTCTAGTCCAAACCATGGAAATGATGGGAAAGAAGATATAAGAGACCTGTGGTTTTTGAGTGATTTACAGGAATCTACAAGGTCCCTTTATGAATAACAGGGCTGCATGAACTCAGTGCAATGCAGCAGATGGTTCCAGGTACTTCCATGAAAACTAAGAATCACAGGCCACTTCTGGTTATTCCAGCTCCAGGGAACTCTCCCTCTTCCTTCCTTCTGCCCTGATCATGGATCACAAACTAATAGGAGTACAAGAACCATAGAGGTACCATCAATTAATAAAGCAAGCCTACCATGTTATCTTATACTTTCCTTGCATATTAAATGCCTAAGTACATTCCTCACATCTACAAAGAAATATGTTCTCTTCTAATTTTCTTGTAAACACTACCCTCTCAGCCTATCTTGTTTTTTCACTTTTGATAGAAAAAATTGTCTCCGCTATAAGAAAATATGGCAAGCACAACGATAAATGCCAACTGACACTTGGCCCCAGAGATGACTGTGAGAGGTATGGACTGCAGCGCATTGCAAAGCACAGGCCCCTTTCTAAAGGAGCCAGCAATCACTCAGCTCCTGAAGATGGCTGTCACAGAGGACTGAAGTCTAGTGGTACAAAGACTTCCATTTTGAGGGGGGAAATAATAATTGATATGGTTTTATGTGAAATCTGGCACCTTTAAAAGGCTACTGAATTATTTTTAAATATCAGGATCCTACAAAATAAATCTGTAAGCTTGATTTATCTCACGAGCCAACATTCCATCCCTCCTATCCACCTTTCTAAAAAACTAACCCCAGTCAATTAATATGGATTTCACATGATGTTCCAGGCAATGAGCTAAGTGTTTTGCAAAAATTATCTCATTTGCTCTTCCCAAAAACCTCATGAGTACAGACAAGGAAACTGAGGCTTACAGAGTTTAACTAACTTGCTTTAAGGTCAAAGTAAGTGGTAGAATGAGGATTTAATCCTAGATGGAGCCCAGCCCTTTAACCATTAATGCTCCATTATCCTTCTCACATTGCTTAAGTGACTATCCCAAACCACAGACCTCGAGGCTGTCACCTTCAGACAGTACCAGCTAAGAGACCAATAACTGACCCCAAAGAAGGAAACACCTTACATTCCACATGAGAAAATCATTTCTTTCCCTTTCATTGTTTTCTTTACTTAAATATTGTGGTCTGGTTTTCCAGAAAGAATATTACATTGCTATCCCATTTTATCAAAAATGTCAGAAAAGGAACATGGGTATTTCTGGTTGTGTTCTGAACACCCAACTCATCCCAGGAGCATCTGCTTCATCCAAGCAGCCTGACATTTCCAATGAAAGAGAGCACATTCCGAGTGTGCTCCAGGATGAGAACTGCCAACTAGAGGCATGAATTACCCGACAGTAATAAGAGCATTTAATATTCCCCAAATCTTCTTCCTAGCATTCTGAAAAGACCCCATCATGCCTAATAGCAGTTTGTGCTCTCTGGCAGGGTTGACACATGTATTCTACCCATGGGTTTTGACTGACCAAAATCCCACAGGTTGAATATTGAAACCTTTTTCATTTCTGCTGGTCTGACAGTCTCTCAGTGTGTAGTGAACCTTGCAGCCGCCTCTGTTTAAGACCTGTGGTCTTTCTGCATAAGCAACAGCTCAAGCCTGTGCAAAACGAAGATGTGCTGGCAATATAAAAATCATTTTTGTTTCCCAGGAAATATTTAGTTCAAATTCTTTGACAATAACCTGATTTTCATCTTGATACTAACCTGGGCTTTCTTCAGAGTCAAATGAAGATTTATGTTCAACATCATTTGTCACCAAAATGCCTTAACAGTGTGCCAACACTGCCTTCTCTTTTAGATTCCTCTCAGAATTTATCTCCTCTACCAAGTGAAGCACAGCAGGAGGGGCTGGGATCTCAGACTCAAAACTTCCATCATTAGATTCCACGTACAGAAGACACTTAAAGCATTTAGTCAAATTTCTGGAATGCACTTCCTTGGTTTGTTAAAATTATTAAGCACATTGTTGGTGAAGATGAAGCATGATCTTTAGAGCTTAACTCAACCAAGGTTCCTTTGTAAACAATTGTTACATACTGGAAAATATTTTCACATGCTCTTATTCTGCAAACGTGTTGGCTTTGGTGGTTGCATTTCTGAGGCTGAGTATAGATCCTGGCGCTACCACTAACTGTCAGAAAAGCACAGTGTCTGCCTCTAGATACATTTTTTAGTACAAGAGTAGCTTTAGTGCTTATGTGTCCATATGGTGTTTTACAACATTTCAACATTAGGAATATTCATTCAAGCCTTAAATGTGAAAAAAAATTAAACTATAAATTTGTTGATAATTTAAAATTATGTGTTTAAGTTATAAACAAAATAGCCCATGAGGGAATAATTAAGTCACATGTGATATATTGATTTAATGGAAATTATGAATCCTTTATAACTATAATCATAAAGACTATAATGATGTAGAAGAGATTTTATGATACAACATTTAGTTTAAAAAAGATAAACACCAAGTTTCACAGAGATTATGAGCACAACTGTGGAAATGTACATGCGCATAAGGACAAGGGCAGGAAAAAAACATGGAAACTAAAAACAGCTCATTTACAGTGGTAGTATTTAGAACTTTAAAATATTTCCCCTATAGTAGTTCTAAAATAGGGATTTTTTTTGAAATATATATATATAATTTAAATAAAAGATTGCCTGATACCAGTCAATCTAAGTGTTCAAATTTGGATTTCTAGCAGTTTCTAAGTGTGACCTACAAGGACTTTTTGATCACTGCTGTGAATTTTACTATTTATTTCACCAAGCAATAAAAATAAGTAAAAGTAAATACATGAAAAGTGTTTTAAGAGACAATTTTCTTCCAAGAATAAAAATGTCTATTTTTTAAAACAACATACTTCCCTTGCCACAGAAAGATAAATGCCACTATCAAATAAATGCACTAAAATACCATAGCACAGCCTAATAATTTCCTCAAGCATTTCTTCGGAAGCAAATCAGCTAAATCCATCCCCAGACATTTGGCTTTCAGAGCTCCTTTAAAAGAAAATGGCATAATGATCAGGCACCCAAAGTCAATCCAGTTTTCAAAGTCTTTTCTTGAAATAATATAATTTAGGATTTTCTTAAGGGTCATCACTTTGGAAGAGAGTGGGATGCTTAGAAATAGCCACAGGAGAAGAGCTGCCATCACTCTCCCCACCCAGCCCAGGACCTTGTAACGCTCTATGGCAGTTTAACATCTGTCCGCAACTGCCCCGAGGCACCCAGTCTGGACCACAGAAGGGAAGTCTGTATGCTACCTGGTGTGGAGAATAAAGCCCTCCTCTTCTCTATCTCCTCCACTCCCAACTCCGATAAAAAACATTTTCCCCTCTGCCCATTAATCTCTGAATGATAAAGTGTAAGGTTATGTTTTTGAAGTAAGAATTTGCTGTAACTTTTCTAAAGGGATTGCCACCAGGAGACAGGAGGAAGGTCTTATGAATGCGTGAGTTGCTCCAGCACCCTCCCCCTCTTCTCCTTCCCCTTTGATGTTTAATCAAAGAACTTATCACAATTTGGGCATCTCCTATATCCATGGGAATGTACTTATCAAAACTCCTCTTTGAGATCACAGCCTTCATACAACCCAGTTCAGGCACATTTATCCACACAGAGTCTAGCAAGGGTGAGGACCAGGACATATGAGGTGTGAAAGATCCAGAATGCCTACTGAAGAAAAAGATGTAAGATATGAGAGTGGGTATGTTGGTCTTATCATTTGGGAGAATGGAAGTCATAGAGAATAAAAGCCTATCACCTGCACCACTTCAAGTCTGTGACTTTTTGCAAGTTATTTAACTTCTCCATACCTTAGTTCCATCATCTGCAAAATGGAGACAGTATTTTCCTCATAGGATTGTTATGAGGATTGAATGAGTTAATACTTGTGAAGCACTTAGATAAACATTTGGTACAGAATAAGGGTTATCTAGTATTAATCAACAATGCAAGGAATGGAGCAGCCCTACTTCAGGAGCTTTGAACATTGGTGCTGTCAGGAGTCTGGGGCTCTCTGGATATGCTCCCCTATCCAATGCCACTGTCTTTATTCTCCCTTCCCAGGTAAATTTTAACATTCATTTATTCATCCAGAAAAACATCTATCAGGCTTAGACTACATTCTAGGTACTGTGCTGTGAGATAAAACGGTAAAGAGAACCGATATTGACCTGTTTTTCTGGATTTTGTGGTATAAATAGTCAGGTGGTTATTACATATCACAATATAATGGGAGAGATGTTTATAGTAACAAAAGTACAAAGGCCTTTGGTTCTAATGGGGAGACAGGTAACTGTCATATTGCATACAGCATATGTCACATTGCATAATAATTGCTGCCACAGGATTAAATAAATAGTGCTATAGAAGCAAAAATGGTGACCAGTAGCTTACTTTAGGGAGGGAGGGGTGTAGTCAGGGAAATTTTCCACAGGCGGTAACATACAAGCTGAGACCAGAAGAATAAATACACATGTGTGTATGTTCGTTGTGGTTTGGGGGACAGGAATAGTTAAGGTTATTATAATTAGCCCACGAGATAGGTATATATTCTTTACTGGTGAAACCTTCAGATCCCTTGCTCCATAACACAAGCATTTACTCCCTAGCTGCAGATCCCAGCTGAATCTCTCTTCAGGACTTGCCCTCAGCTGAAGTGAGCAGCCTCATTCAAGGTCACCCTGGCCTCCTAAGGGCAGCCCATATCCAATGACCCATCAATGAGAAAGTATAAGGGTTCAATCTCCTTGTCCCTGATCTTAGTCCATTGACGCTGCTATAACAAAATGCCACAAATGGAGTGGTTTATACACAACAGACATTTATTCCTCACAGTTCTGAAGGTTCAGAAGTTCAAGATCAAGGCATGGGAAGGTTCGGTGTTTGGTGAGTGCCCACCTCCTGGTTCACAGACAGCCATCTTCTCATTGTACCCTCTCATGGCAGAAGGGACAAGGGAGCTCTCTGGGGTCTCTTTTTATAAAGCAACTGATCCCATTTTTGAGGGCTCCTCCCTCATGACCCCACCTTCCTAAGGCCCCACCTCCAAATACCATCACATTGAGAGTTAGAATTTAACATGTGAATTTTGGGAGGACAAAAATATTCAGTCTAGAGGACCCCTATTCAGGCACTCTGAAGTCATCCCAGGTCTAGTGTCCCATACAGGACTGGTGGCAGGGCAGGTTGGCATCTTGCTCTCTCAAAGCCTGCTTTCTTCTGTCTTCTACAGGTGTTGATCCTGAGAGCACTCCCTGATCAAGTTCTTGCATGCAAATCTGAGACAACATCTCCTTTTTATTAATTAGAAAACCAGGCTTTGAAAGTTTAAGTAACTTGTTCAGGATAAGACAGCATGGTTCATTCAGAGAAATGAAAGTAGCTCAGTTTGGCTAAAGCCCAGAATTTGAAGGTAGAGGAGGCCAAAGATAAATCATGTCTTAAAGTACATAATAAGTCACAATAAGAAATTAGGGAATTATCCTGAGGCAGTAGGAAGTATTAGAAGTGTTAAGTAGGACTGAGATGTTCAATTATTGCTTTAACATGACAAATTAGGACATTGTAAGCATATTTTTAATGGGTAAAAGTATTTCCTTACCAGGGAGGGGTTTCCAGGGTCTTCATCTGTCTAACACTTTACTATTCACTGTTACTCTACAGGTCAAAGACAAGGAAGGAAAGTGAGAATTGTGATTAAGGGGGAAGAGAACATGTCAGGGTCTGAGAGGGTCCATGTGGAAAACTAGTGGCAAAATGAGCTGGGTTGACAGGTGTGTGCAGAAAGGGGGCAACCTACTCCACCTCCTCCATTTCACTGTGCTGGCTCAGAGGACAACGTCTAGGAGGAGCTCAGGTTCAGAGCAGAGGCTGCCTCCTCTCCTCTCTTACTGTCCACCATTCAATGACAGAGGAACCTTGACTATAAGTGAGCGAAACTCTTGGCAAACTGCTTGAAGCACTTCAGGTGACTACTTGAAGGAGATTGATTACTGAGAGATTCCGTGTTAAAAATATTAACTCGTTCAAAGTAAATTAAGATAAATAGCACCACTACTCATAACCATGCCCTTTTCCACGTGACTTTATTGTTCCTGCCACAGAAAGGCAGAGTACGTTTCCTTGAGCCTTGATTTTGGATTCAGCCATTTGACTTGATTTGGCCAATGGAATGTTAGTAGATACACTAGAATCAGGAACACGAAATATGCATGCACAGTGGTGCTTGTACTCTACTATTTGCACCATCACCATGAGAAGAACATGACTGCACAGCCTGTCACTTTCAGGAGGAGGATGAGAGACATGAGGAGTAGAACTGCTCCAATAGACACATATATTTTCAGAGTGAAGCTGAGCCTCCTTTGCCAGCACAGCTGGAAGCAATATCCTCATCCAAGCTCAGCTGAACACTAGTCAACTCAACTCACACACACGAGTCACCAAAAATGATTGTTTACATTTTAATCCATTGAGTTAAGTAACTAAGAGCTAACCAAGCAGCAAGAGCTAGGATGTATTATACATACATACATATTATACACACATATACTCTCATACTATGAATTTTGTACCTTAGTTTTGGCATTGCTTATTTATTGATTTGTTTGTTTATTTACATATTAGTATAGTTGAAACCTCAAAATTGGAAGCGACTGGATGCCCCTTACCTCTAAGAGGCTCTGTTCAATGGCATCTCAAATTACCAAGATCAATTCCGATATTTTTCACTTCCCTAATTCCTTCTGGACAGCTCAGCACTCACAGAAGCAGTAATCCATCAAAACACCCCAGCTCACTCTTCTTTGACTACTCTTTGCTAATCAGCATCTCATACTTCCGACTGTGGGTGCTAACACAGGTGATGATTTGGTGAGGGTGTGGCTGCCATCTACTTACAGCTGCCAAAGGGAAAAAGTCACCAACTATAACACTGTGCTCAGCGTCAAGGAGAGCTTGGGAATACAGTATGTCCTGTTTAAGGCCATGTAACACTCAATATCAAAAACACCCAACATCCGGTAGGAAAATTCAAAAAAAAACAAAACAAAACAGCCAGCCACTGCCATATTGTTACAATCGTTACAAGCTTTTCCCAAGAAAAATGTAGGATTTTGATCTGGTTGCATTTGAAAATTAAATTTTTCCCAACCAACAACTACTGCAAATTTTCCAGAAAAATTGAATTGAGGAATGTAACTGGATAGAAGAAAAGACAGAAGGGAAAATGCAGGAATGAGAAGCACTACAGATAATTTATATCTTAAAATGTTAATAGGAACCAAAATGACAGGAGTGTTTATCTCTGTGGTGAAGGTATAAGGAGTAATTCATATATTTTTCTTTCATAAATTTTGAAAAAAATTTTGAAATATATAAAATATATGTAATATGATCAAGGTATGCTATAAGCTACCCACCCTTCACAGCCATCTCTTAGCTGACCAGAAATATTAAATTAAGGGAAAATATTTAAAGCTCAAGCATCAGAAAAATCCTAATGCAATGGCTTTGGACTTTTGAAATGGTCCTGTAAATCTTTGAGAATATGATTCAAGTTAATATCACTCTTCTCTGAAAAAGTATTTGTATACACAATATTTTGCATTTGTTGTAAATAGAAATTTAAATTTTTTAAGCCAAAGACAGAATTCCTCTTAGGGGAATCAAAAGTCTGTGTTTATTTCCCGGACAGTGCGCGGGAATCCGCAGGCCGGCACCAAGCCACTGGAACTCAGCGGGACCAGGCCCAGGAGTTTAACGGAGAGCAGGACACGCCCTTAGGGGCTGCAATTGCCTTTGCGGGACAAAGGCCAGTCGAGAAAAGCTGCGTTCCCGGGCGCGATCTGAGCCCCGCTGTGTGCCAGCCTGGTGGCGGCAGCCATCGTTAAAGCCTCCCACCCACAGCTGTGCACCAGGTCTCTAACTCCGCCCCGCCCCAGTGGCTCTTCTGCCGGGGCACTACAGGCTTTGCCCTTGGTGGCCAGGGACAGCTGCATCCGTGTTTTCCAGGTGGGACGAGATCCTGGAACTGTAGCGGCAGGACCTTTGTGTATTGGAAACAGTTTGCAGCCCATCCATCTGGTCCAGCTAAGGTTGCTGGTTATAGCAACTCATTTTGTATAAGTACCAGTTCCCATGGCAACCAAATGCCTCAAAAGCCACAGGCTGAACCAGAGCAGCTCCCCATAACCCTGCCCAATTCATTAGGGAATTTTGCTCCAACCAAGAGCGCCTCCAGTGGCCACTATTCCCCCCACCACCGTGGGAACATCCCCCTGGCGGAGACTTCTGGGGATAGAGATGCACACCCACCTCGCCTTGGGAACAAGTGGTGGAAAAGGGGTGCACAATTGGAGATTCCCCCTATCAGCCAGTATCATGCGGAGATGCACATCAGAGGGACAGACACACGCAGCTAGATAAGCAACCTCTGAGCTGTATAGAATTTTTTCAATTCAGCTCTCACCCTGCAGCCAAAAGAAATTGTGTTTCTACCTGCACCTCAGGAGTAGCAGGGTCAAAGTAACCCCTAGGAGCAAAAAGGCCCCTTCCAAAGCTTGGGGCTTTTGCATACCCCAACTGGGGGATCAGAGTCTGCCATGGACATAACAGAATACCTAGCTATTAGGGAGCTGTGGATTCATACCCTCAAGTACAATCCACCAGCTTGGAGCTCAAGCTGGGAGGACAATCTCACTACACGTCACTGGGAAGAGGAGAAGACAACAGGTCAGAGGTAACCCAAGATCCACCAAACTTGCTAAAATACACCTAAGGCAATACAGGCCACTACTCCTCTCTCTGGCTCTGCCAAAGAATGAACCTCGAGGGCTTGGAGACAGGGCCATAAACTAGCCCTAACAACCCCAGTTCTCAACCAAGAGGCCAGATGAGAAAAAACCAGCGAAAGAACTCAGGGAACATGAAAAATCAGAGCGAAAACTCACCCCCAAAAGAAACCATCAGTTCCTCAGCAATGGATACCAACTCAAAGGAAACGGGTAGAATGACAGAAGAGGAATTTCATTTATGGATTATAAGAAAGCTCAATGAAATTCAAGAGAAAATTGAATCCCACCTCAAAGAAACCACAAGAAGAATGCAAGAAATGAATGAAAAATTCTCCAAAGAAATAGAAATATTATGGAAAAATCAAATAGAAATCCTAGAAATGAAAGAAGCATTCAAGGATCTACAAAACACAGTGGAAAGCCTTAAGAATAGTCTGGACCATGCAGAGGAAAGAATTTCAGAGATAGAAGACAACTCCTATGCACTAAATAAAACAGTCGAAGAGAAAGAACACAAAAACAAGAGGCATGAAAAAAGCATACAAGAAATGTGGGATTATGTAAAGAGGCCAAACATAAGGATCATAGGCATCCCTGAGGGAGAGGAAGAAAATTCACATGGACTGGAAAATCTATTTGAAGGAATAATAGAGGAAAATTTCCATGACTTAGCCAGAAATCTCGATATCCAAGTACAAGAAGCACACAGGACTCCTGGGAGACTCAACGTGAAAAGGCATTCACCATGGCACACATAATTATTAGACTGACCAAAGTAAACACAAAAGAGGCACTCCTCAGAGCTGTAAGGCGAAAAGAGCAGGTAACCTACAAAGGGAAACCTATCAGATTAACTGCAGATTTCCCAGCTGAAACCTAACAAGCCACAAGGGAATGGGGAGCCATCATCAGTCTCCTAAAACAAAACAAAGGCCAACCCAGAATTCTGTATCCTGCCAAACTAAGCTTCTTATATGAGGGATAAATAAAGACTTTTCCAGACAAGCAATCACTGATAAAATTTGCAAAATCTAGACCGGCCTTGCAAGAAGTGCTTAGACATGCATTGTACACTAACCAGCACAACAGACACCCACCAATGTAAAACTACCCTAAGCTAAAAATCCAGAACCCAGATTTCACAATGACTCAAGAAGTAAAACAGAACAAGAGACTACCCAACAGAATAAACAGAAATCTACCCCAAATATCAATTCTCTCAATAAATGTGAATGGCTTGAATTGCCCATTGAAGAGACATAGGCTGGCTGAATGGATTAAAAAATACAAGCCAAGTATCTGCTGTCTCCAGGAAACACATCTTACACACAAGGACTTATTCAGACTCAAGGTGAAAGGATGGAATACAATTTTCCAGGCTAATGGAAACCAAAAGAAATCTGGAGTAGCCATCCTTATTTCAGATGATATAAACTTTAAAGCAACAAAAGTAAAGAATGACAAAAATGGACACTATATAGTGGTGAAGGGAAAAATCTTACAAGAGGATTTAACAATCCTAAACATTTATGCACCCAACATAGGAGCACCCAGATACATAAAGCAAACAGTGGTTGATCTAGACAACATAATAAATAGCAATGACATAATAGCTGGGGACTTCGACACCCCACTGATGGAACTGGACAGATCCTCCAAACAGAAAATAAGCAAAGAAACAATGGACCTAAACAGGACTCTAGAACATTTGGGCCTAACAGACATCTACAGAACACTCTACCCAAATGACACTGAATATACATTCTTCTCATCAGCTCATGGAACGTCCTCTAAAATTGATCACATCCTAGGCCACAAAACATATCTAAACAAATTCAAAAAAATAAAAATCATACCATGTATCTTTTCAGACCACAGCGGAATAAAATTAGAAATCAATTCCAACAGAAACTCACATCTTCATCCAAAAACATGGAAATTAAACCATCTGTTGCTGAAGGACTATTGGGTCAAGGAGGAGATTCAAATGGAAATCAAAAGATTCTTCAAACTAAACGATAATGGGGACACAAGTTATCAAAATCTGTGGGATACAACAAAAGCAGTCCTGAGGAGAAAACGTATCGCCTTAAATGCTCATATCCAAAAGACAGAAAGGTCACAAATCAGTAAACTAAAGAATCATCTTAAGGAAATGGAAAAGGAAGAGCAAACGAATCCTAAAGCCAGCAGAAGAAAATAAATAACCAAGATCAGAGCAGAATTAAATGATATTGAGAACAAAAGAACAATATAGAAGATTAATAAAATGAAAAGCTGGTTCTTTGAAAAGATGAACAAAACACTCAGGCCACCTACCAGGTTGACCAGAAGCAGAAAGGAAAGGACTCTAATAAGCTCAGTTAGAAATGAAAAGAGAGGTCACAACTGATATCATGGAAATACAAAACATCATCTTCGAATATTACAAAAACCTCTATGCACCAAAACATGAAAACGTGGAGGAAATGGACAAATTCTTAGAAACATACTACCTCCCGAGGCTCAACCAGGAAGAAATAGAATTTCTAAACAGACCAGAAAAAAACAATATCAAGCACCAAAACTGAAGCATTAATAAAAAATCTTCCAACAAAAAAAGTCCTGGACCACATGGGTTCACACCTGAATTCTACCAAGCCTAGAAAGAAGAACTGGTGCCTATACTGCAGAAATTATTTGAAAACATCCAGAAGGATGGAATCCTCCCAAACTCATTCTATGAAGCCAATATCACCTTGATACCAAAGCCAGGAAAGGACACAACAAGAAAAGAAAACTACAGACCAACATCCCTTATGAGTATAGATGCAAAAATTCTCAATAAAATTCTAATAAACTGAATTCAAACAGACATCAAAAAAATAACCCATCACGATCAGGTGGGCTTCACCCCCAAGATGCAGGGATGGTTCAACATATGCAAGTCTATAAATGTAATTCACCACATAAATAAAAGCAAGAACAAAGATTATATGATCCTTTCAAGAGATGCAGAAAAGGCTTTTGACAAAATCCAGCATCCTTTTATGATAAGAACTCTTAACAATATAGGCATAGATGGCTCATATCTCAAAACTATTAAAGCCATGTACTATAAACCCACAGCCAATATCATCCTGAATATTAACAAGGTTGCCCACTATCTCCACTTCTATTCAACACAGTGCTGGAAGTCCTGGCCAGAGCAATCAGACAAGAGAGAGGAATCAGGGGTGTCCAAATAGGGGCAGAAGAGGTCAAACTTTCACTATTCACAGACAATATGATATTATATCTAGAAAATCCCAACAATTCAACCAAGAGATTACTGGAATTGATAAACAAATTCAGCAAAGTTTCAGGATACAAAATCAGTGCACACAAATCCATAGCCTTCATATATGCTAATAACAATCAAGCCGAGAAACAAATTAAAGATGCAATACCTTTCACAATAGTGCCAAAGAAAATTAAATATTTAGGAACATATCTAACTAAGGAGGTAAAAGACCTATATAGAGAGAGTTATGAAACACTGAGAAAAGAAATTGGAGAGGATGTAAACAGATGGAAAACTCTTCTATGCTCTTGGATAGGTAGAATCAACATTGTAAAAATGTCTTTGCTACCTAAAGTGGTTTACAGAATCAGTGCAGTCCCTATCAAAATAGCAACATAATTTTTTGCTGTTCTGGAAAAAATAATTCTATGCTTCATGTGGAACCAGAGAAGACCCCGTCTAACCAAAGCAATCTTAAGCAAAAAGAACAAATTGGGAGGCATCTATCTACCAGATTTCAAACTATACTACAAGGCTATAGTAACCAAAACCACATGGTACTGGCACAAGAACAGAGACATAGACCAATGGAACAGGACTAAGAACCCAAATATCATCCTCATACTGTCATCTGATCTTTGACAAATTCCACAAAAACATACACTGGGGAAAAGATTCCCTATTCAATAAATGGTGCTGGGAAAATTGGACAGCCACATGTAGAAGACTGAAACTAGACCCACTCCTCTCACCTCTCACAAAAATCAACTCACGATGGATAACAGATTTAAACCTAAGACGTGAAACCACAAGAATTCTTGAAGAAAACATCGGAAAAACTCTTATGGACATTGGCCTAAGCAAAGAATTTATGAAGAAGACCCCCAGAGCAATCACAGCAGCAACAAAAATAAATAAATGGGACCTGATCAAATTAAAAAGCTTCTGCACAGCCAAGAAAACTACCACTAGAGTAAACAGACAATCTACAGAATAGGAGAAAATATTTGCATGCTACATGTCTGATAAAGGTCTGATAACCAGAATCTATACAGAACTTAGGAAAATCAACAAGAAAAAATCAAAATTAAAAAATGGGCAAAGGACATGAACAGAAACTTTTCAAAAGAAGACAGAATAATGGCCAACAAACATATAAAAAATTGCTCGACTTCTCAAATCATCAGGGAAATGCAAATCAAAACCACAATGAGATATCACTTAACGCCAGTGAGATTGGCTTATATCAAAAAGTCCCAAAACAACAAATGTTGGCGGGGATGTGGACAGATAGGAACACTCATACACTGCTGGTGGGACTGCAAATTAATACAACCTCTGTGGAAAATAATATGGAGATACCTCAAAGAATTAAAAGTAGAATTACCATTTGACCCAGCAATCCCACTACTGGGTATTTATCCATAGGAAAAAAAGACATTTTATAATAAAGACATCTGCACGCGAATGTCTATAGCAGCGCAATTCACAATTGCAGAGATGTGGAAACAACCCAGGTGCCCATCAATACCCAAGTGGATTAATAAAATGTGGTATATGTATACCATGGAGAATTACTCAGCAATAGAAAACAATGGTGAATTAACACATCTGGTATTATCCTGGTTGGAGCTAGAACCCATTCTTCAAAGCAAAGTGTCACAGGAATGGAAAAACAAGCACCACTGGTACTCACCATCAAATTGGTAATAACTGATCAACACTTACATCACACAGGGCAATAATATTCATCAGGAGGTGGGCAGGCGGGACGGGGGTGGAGGGGATGGGAAAAACTCTCACTGAATGGATGCGGGGAGCACAGTTTGGGGGATGACCATGATTGTAGCTCTGACAGGGGCAGTGCATGAGCAATATATATAGCCAAAGTGTTGTACCCCCATAATATTCAGAAATTTTTTTAAAAAAGCAATCAAAAAATAAATAAATAAATAAGGCAGGAGAAGACAAAAGTTACCAAAAAAAAAAGTCTGTGTTTAGCAAAAGCCTCAAGGTAAAAAAAGACAGAGCTCAGGCTAAAAGAAAAAGAGAGAGAAAACAAAATTTTTCTGTCAAATAAAATATGAAGATTTCGTGTTCTGGTAGTTGAGAAGGAAGGGAGAAGTGAGGAAGGTGAGGAGGGGAAGCGAGTGCATCCCGTAAAATGTCAGAGGCCAGGACTCCAGGAGAAACGATAGCCCATAAGAAATATCCAGTGATTTGGATAAGTTTTAAACAAATAGAAATATAGAGTATTTGGTTTTAAGCCACCCAAAGTCTTTAATAAAACTGTGCTACTTATATAACTTTATGTCAGTGGTACTATGAATAATTTTCAATATGAATAAATAAATTTTTAAAAATCTGAATAGTATATATTATGATCTGATATATTGCAGAAATGGAACAACAGGCAAATAAGAAGAGCTATAAAGAAATCAGATGCAGAAGTGATGAGGAGAATTATGTTTCCCAAGAATGTCCTGAGATATTAGGAGAGCGCTAGGTTTGGGGTCACCAGAAAAGCTTACTGAAACCTTAAAGTACGAGACATGCTCAACGGATTATGTTTGGAGACATCCAGGACATTGACACCTGGACTATACATAAATATCATTAGTTCATGGACTCCTATGTTACCCGGCCAGGGGTCCCAAGGTAAGAACCACAATCCTACTCGGATTCATTCATTGTTTAACACAGAAAATATTTATTGATCTCCTATTATGTGCTTTGCTAGAACCAACATGAAAGATGAGTCCTTGAAGCTCAAGTCTTAGAAAGCAAACTCATTATTCCTGCCTCAGAACAAAAGAAACAATAACTTTTGAAGCAAAAAACAATAACTTTTGATGCTGAGGTACCAAATATAAAATCCAATGTGACTATGTGTTTTATGTTTTCCCTATAATTCTTCCAATTTTGTAAGACTTTTTAAAAGATTACAAAAATTAGGTCAGTGCTTATAACTATTTTGGGTCTAATTATAAAGATATAAGGTGATTTTTGAAATTATTTTGTACTAAGTATGCATCCAAAAAGATTTGTTAAAATATTTTTTAAATCTAAGACTAAAATGAATAAAAAACACTGGGATTATTTTCAAAACACAGAACAATTTATTTAATTTGACATGATTTATATAATCCCTTTGGTTAAAATCATTGAGGTCTCCTAGCTAAAAGCAAAACTCCAGTAAGGCTATTAATGCTTTTCATCTCTAGTTACCAAAAAGGATGCTATAAATATGTGTAGGCAGACAATAAACTGCTGGTATGGCCTATGTAGGACACTTAAATACTCTCTTCCATACTATACATGGTAATACTGACTACACATGAATTTGTGATTTGGGAATTAAGAGTTTATAATTAAGAGTTATAATTTTATAATCTGCAACTACGGCTCTAAACTCAGCATGATATGTAGAGTAAGAATCCCAACAAGAAGAAAAATATATTTTTGTTAAAGCCTATAAGCAGAAACAGGCCTGAACATTTCCATGTTGTCAAGTGGCAACCTCCTAATGAAAGAAAACAAACAAGCATACAAAAACTTGGTTCTGGCCTAAAATTTAGTAATTAACAATTAAAAACACTTATTAAGTTGAAAAACAATAAAGTCAAAAATGTTATAACTCATTTTTAGGTTCACACATTTTTTATTAAAATAAAATACAGTTAAGATTAAAAAGGCACTCCTACTAAATTTAAAACACATGAAGCCATTTAATTAATTGCCATGAAATGTAACTTTATAAAGGCATAATTATAAAATATTTTTGGTCTAAAATACTTTTAACTTTTTATAAACCTCTTGCAGGTGTTGGTAAAAGATCTTGTCTTAAGGTTAAATTTTTAAATGGTTTCATTTTATTTTATTTCGATAGATTTAGAGGTACAAGTGGTTTTTGGTTACATGGATGAATTGTATGGTGCTCATGTCTGGGTTTTTAGTGTACCTGTCTCCCAAATAGCGTACATTGCACCCAATAGGTTGTTTTTCTTTCCTCACCCCCTCCCACCTTCGTCCCTTCTGAGTCTCCAATATCCATTGTACCACTCTGTATGCCCCTGCATACCTGTAGCTTAGCTAACACTTATAAGTGAAAACATGTGGTATTTGGTTTTCCATCCCTGAGTTATTTCACTTAGGATAATGGCCTCCAGTTCCATCCAAGTTGCTGCAAAAGACATGATTTCATTCCTTTTCTGTGGCTCAGTAGTCCTCCATGGTATATATATATATATACACACTACATTTTCTTTATTCAATCCTTGGTTGATGGGCACTCAGGTTGATTACACATGTTTGCAATTGTGCTACTATAAACATATGATTGCAGGTGTCTTTTTATATAATGACTTTTTTTCCTTTGGGTAGATACTGGATTGCTGGATCAAATGGTAGATCTACTTTTAGTTCTTTGAGAAATATCCATGCCATTTTCCATAAAGGTTGTACTAATTCACATTCCCAACAGTGCATAAGCATTGCCTTTTCATCCATCCATGCCAACATCTATTGTTTTTTGACTTAGTAATGGCCATTCTGAGTAGGGTAAGGTGCTATCTTGCTGTGGTTTTAATTTTCAGTTCCCTGATGATTAGTGATGTTGAGCACTTTTTTCAGACAGTTGTTGGCTATTCATATATCTCCTTTTGAAAAATTTCCGTTCATGTTGTTTGCCCACTTTTTAATGGGATTATTTGGGGGTTTTTATTGCTGATTTGTTTGAGTTCCTTGTAGATTCTGGATATTAGTCCTTTGTCCAATGCATAATTTGCAAATATTTTTTCCCATTCTTTAGGGTGTCTATTTACTCTGTTGATTCTTTTGCTGTGCAGAAGCTTTTTAGTTTAAGTCCCATTTATTTATTTTTGCTTTTTTTGCATTTGCCTTTGGGGTCTTAGCCATGAATTCTTTGCCTAGGCCAATGTCCAGAAGAGTTTTTCCTAGGTTTTCTTCTAGAAGTTTTATTGTTTCAGGTCTTACATTTAAGCCTTTAATCCATCTTTAGTTAATTTTTGTATAAGGGAAGAGATAGGGACCCACTCTCACTCTTCTGCATGTGGCTGTCCAATTTTCCCAGCACCTCTTATTGAATAGGATGTCCTTTCCCCAGTGTATGTTCTTGTCTGCTTTAGCAAAAATCAGTAGATTGTAGGGATTTTGCTTTATTTCTGGGTTCTCTATTCTGTTCAGTGCTCTATGTGTCTTCTTTTATACCAGTACCATGCTGTTTTGGTTACTATAGCCTTGTAATATAATTTGAAGTCAGGTAATGTGATGCCTCTAGATTTGTTCTTTTTGCTTAGGGTTGTTTTGGATATTTGGGCTCTTTTTTTTTTGGCTCCATATGAATTTTAGGATTGGTTTTTCTAATTCTGTGAAAAATGATGATGGTATTTTGATAGGAATTACATTGAAGCTGTAGATTACTTTGGGCAGTATGGACATTTTAACAATACTGATTTTTCCAATCCATGAGCATGGGATGTTTTTCCATTTGTTTGTGTCCTCTATGATTTCTTTCATCAGTGTTTTATAGTTGACCTTGTAGAGATCTTTCACCTCCTTGAATAAGTATATTCCTCGGTATTTTATTTTATTTGCAGCTACTGTAAACGGGATTGAGTTCTTGATTTGATTCCCAGCTTGGTTGTTATTGGTGTATACCAATGCTACTGATTTGCATACATTGATTTAATGGTTTTATTTCTACGTATTAGTGTTTTTACTTTTCACTTTCCAAGTTAATCCATAAGTCAGAATCATCTAATATACCTAAAGAAATGTAGAAATAGCCTCACTGTTAAACAGAATTTAGAATTTGTTTACATTAGCTGTAAATCATTTCCTCATTTAATCAGAAAATTCATTCCCTCTAATATTTGGACCTGGGGAAGTAGACTCAACAACCACACAGCTTATGGTTGAAGTCAGGTCCCTTCTCAATAATTCCTGCTTCTCACGGTTATTGAGCAGACTGAATCAAGGACACATCATAAATATTAGCTCCTTTCTTACTACTATGTGCTAGACATGGAGTTAGAATTTTTTAATATATGTCACAGCTTGGAATTGGATTCTTTGAATATATTTCAGGCAGTCTCAGATAGGAGGACACATGCCCCAATTTACTTAATCCCCTAATAAATAAATGATGGTTGTTTTCCTTCTCATTGCTTCCAAGAATTTTATTCTAAAGGTCAGTGGGAAGAAATGAGGCTCTTGGTGGAAAGTGTGGAGGGAAACAATGAGTCAAGTGATATTTTTCCTCCCTTTCCCAGATTCTTCTGGCCTGTGTCTTAGCTCCTAGCCCCAGGGTGCTCCTCAATTTTCCCTGCCCTCTCCAATCTTCATATCCTTCCTCCAGGCTCATATCCCAGACATACATAGCTCCAAACAATAAAGCTTTATATACACATTCAGAATGTATTTATCACTATCCTATGAAAGTAATACCTTTCATTCAGCTATCCAACAACTATGCATTGAGTACTCTTTATGAGCCAAGCAGTATACTAGAAACTAAGATTGCAATGTTGAAAATAGATATGGCTTCTGTTTTCATGGACAATGTAGCCTGGTAAGGGACAAAAAAAGAACAAACAGAAAACCAGATGATTGTACAAGAAGGCTTTGTAGGTGTAATAGGGACCGTGGTAAGCACAGTACACAGTACTATAGGAGCACACTGGCAGAGGGAAGGAGACAGCAGGGAGCATGTCAATACTTAACAGTGATTTTAATATAAATAAAAGCATAACATGGTATGCAACCCAAATGTCCAAGAAAAAAACATTAGGTAACTTGTATTACATGAATTAAAAATGATGTTTCAGAAGACTGCCTAATTACCTGGATAAATGTGAATTGTATATATTATTTAATGAAAGAGTAGGCTATCAAAAAGTACTGTCTTTGGTAAAAACAAAGGTGTGAATGCATGGAAAAACAGTTGAAAGATATATGACAAAATATTAACAGTTACTGCTCGGTAACAAGATTATAAGTGATTTCAATTTTTTAAACTTGTCTGTAGTTTCTAAATGATCCACAAAGAAGCATGTAGTAATTTTGTAATTTAGTAAAGGTATATTTTTAATTAAAAATATTTTAAAATAATTTGTGAGCAACTCACATTTATAAAATGCCTACTATGTATAAAGGACCACGCTAGGTGCTGAGGCAGGCTATGGAGTTAAGTAAGGAACGTTCCATGTCCTTGAGCAGGTCACAGCACTGTGATGCGGTCAGGCAGGAAATACCTGCAAGCAAAATATTACACAGGTATTATGTTGATAGGGCCAGATTATTAACCCATAACTTATTTTTTTCTACCACTACAACTGAGACAACAAGACAACTTACTGTTGCCTTTATCTTTTGTGACTAACAAATTATGAAATAACAGAATGTTGGGAATACTCTCCTGCTATCTCCTGCTCTAAGATCTGTAGTTATCAGGTGAGGAAACTGTTAGTTACAATGTGATAACCAAAATTAATCAAGCACTTATTTCACATAATCGTTGAATAACCCTATGAGTTAAATAGCATTATTATTCTTGTTTTACAGATGTGAAACTGAGGCACAGAGAGGTCAAGTTTAAGAGTGCACTTCTCATAGATAAGGGAGCCAAGATTCAAACCCAGGCATCTGAACCCAGGGCCCAAACCTCTGACCTTTTATACTTATAAATTATACTGTCTCCCTCTTATGACAATTACCATCATCTCTGTTCCCTTCTCACCATATATGTATTTTCAGAATTACTAATAAGAACAAGCTCATGTTAGAAAAGGTTGGGGGAATGCCCTAAGGTCAGGGTTGGTATTTTTAGCATCCAGCACAGGCCTGGGACAGGTGGAGGCTCAATAAGTAACTTGCTGAATGAATGCCACAGAAAGTAGGTTCATTTTTGAAGCTTCCCACACCCAATGTCAGCTTTTTTCTTTTTAACATTTTTTTCTTTCTTCTGAAAAACAAGTGCAGGATGGGGAAAGGCCTGTTTAGGGGTTTCAATCTATATTTTTCTAAATTTTATGCAGCAATTTTATAGTAATCTTAAAGGCATATATATGAAATAACATGTATATAATTTTGCTTATTTGATTATTTAGGGCAAAAAAAGTTGTGAACTCTAAGTATAAATTCTTCTATTTAGCACATACAACATTTAGATTTTTTTTGAGTTCGGCTAAATTTTATGGGAACATTATGACAAATCAATTTTATGAATTGTGGACAAAACTAAATTGCCATTGAATGACTGTACAAATTAAGGTTTTTATAAAAAAGGCTTATGGATAAGCCTTTTTCTATGTTTCTAGAAATGGCAGAACTGTTGAGACTGTGAAGTGCATAATAATTTTTTGTCTGTCTCATATTTACATTAATGCAAATCACCAAAAAACTACTTATCATTCATTGCCTGTGGAATAAAGATATCAACTCATTTTCATTAGTTCCTGTCCTGATGTACTCTTCAACTTAACTACTGCTCTGAAACTGAGAAAGGATCACATTTTTAAAACCAGATGAAAAAGTAATTAAAGTATAGAGAAATATATTGTGGGTCATAATCCCTAAGTCCATGAAGAGTACTTGCTACATAATAAAAATATTTAAAGTAAATTAATACATTTAACTTCTAAATGTGATTTCTTACATATTTCACTTATTAATAATTATATCTCTTTTCTTTTATTTAATTCTAGTCATCTAGAAGCATCTCACTGTCTCTGGTGTGAGACAATGCTGTGCCCTGCATGAATTCAAAGTGAGTTAAAAAGAAGAGGAACACTCAAAGGATTTGAATCTTAAGAGGGACAACAGGGATAGTGAGAGCCATAAAAACAAATGAACAAACTTGAAAATAAGAGCAAACAGTAAAGGACATAATGGGATGGAATTCTTAAATACAATGAGTTGAGGGTGTTTGCTTTCTTCTTTCCTCCATGTACTCAATTAGATTAGTATAAAAATAGCCTTTACTCTGCAAACGTAGCTCTCTATGACAGATATTTTCTGCAGTCATTTTCATTACTAATGTTTGGGAACCACTCCTACATGAGATACGTGCTTTAAAACAATTCTTCACTCTGAAATGTGTCTACCGGACAGCATGGTGGGTACAACACATATTTATTGAATAACTCCCATGTGCACAACAGTGTCTAACTTAGCCAATGTTAATGCCTTTACTCTTATATTGAGGGATAGGACTAATTTCTCTTATTCAACAACAAGGATGAAACAAAGCAGTGTGGGAAGGGGCATGTGTCCTACAGTCAGACTGACTTCAAATTCTGGCTCCATCACTGAGGACTTCTAGCTGTGAGACTCAGAGGTTACCTTTCCTCCTCAAACTCCAGTTTCCTTAGAAAAAGAGGTTAGGATAATGGCTGGCCCAGTTAGCTTTCAATAAATGTTTGCTCTCATTATCATCATTACTATTAACAATATCAGGAATGGAAATGGGGCACCACTTTTGTGAGCCCATGATGGAGTGAGTAAGCATTTGATATTTGAAGCAAGAGAGCAGCACATCCGAATGGAGATGTCCTATGAGTAGCTGAACATAAGAAACTGAGACTCAATGATCAGAACTGTAGTGAGTCTAGAGAAAGGAGAATATAAGCTTTGAGAACAATGAGTATTCTAAGACAGGGGATATACAAAGGCATAGAAATTAGGGGACAAGAGAAGGAAGAAAAAAACCACAGTAATTAGGTAAGTAATTGGAATCTGTAATGGAAATAAGACACCTCAAAATAAACACACACACAACCCCCCAAAAAAAATATGTGTGTATATTACGACTGGATCAATAAAATGTGGTATATGTATACCATGGAGTATTACTCAGCAATAAGGAACAATAGTGAATTAACACATCTGGTATTATCCTGGTTGGAGCTAGAACCCATTCTTTGAAGCGAAGTGTCACAGGATTGGAAAAACAAGCACCACTGGTACTCACCATCAAACTGGTACTAACTGATGAACACTTACATCACACAGGGCAATAACATTCATCTGAGGGCGGGCGGGCGGGAGGGGGGTGGAAGGGATGGGAAAAACTCTCACTGAATGGATGCGGGGAGCACAGTTTGGGGGATGACCACGATTGTGGCTCATCAGGGCCAATGGGCAGAACAGGGGCAATGTGTATGGCCAAAGTGTTGTACCCCCATGATATTCTGAAATTAAAAAAATAAATTAAAAAATAAATTAATTAAAAAAATTAATTAAAAAAAAAAATTAAAAAAAAATAAATTAAAAAAATAAATTAAAAAAAATATGTGTGTAAATCAAACATATGCATTATCTCCACTGTCTCTGGATATAAAATCTATTAAATTGAAAGTACAGCAATTTTTTAAAAAATCAACAAGGCAAAAAACATGAAAGAGGAAATAGCAGCAGGTGAGAGTTGTCGGCAGAGCTTTGGTAGTAAAAAACTGGAGAAGCAGAGCTGAAGCTGTCAATACCAAGCACCTGCAGAGGGGTAGTGCCAATGAGCAGCAGGTCACAGATCATCAGAAAGGTAGGACTTGGAGACAGTAGGTACACATGGGCCCGGCAGCCTGTTGTCTCTCTACTCAGCTCTAAGAACATTGGCAGCTGCTTCAGGAGACTGGAATGTTCTTCTCAGCACACCCAACAGCTGAAAGATTTTCCAACAAAACCTGCAGTTCCCCCACTGAACTTCAATGAAGTCAACCAGTTTTAGTGTATTTCCCATACACAGCATCCAACTGGCTTTGAGATAAATTTGCTTTATATATATAATATTCTATATTGCTTAATTAGAGTTATCAACATTTCTTTAGGCTTTCTTGTTTCAATTGACAAAATGCCTAAAATCACAGTTTAATTAATTTACTAGTTCAAGGTTTAACACTGTATGTTTTCCTGCTTAACATCACTGGTAAATTTATATTCATATGATGGTGAGAGGTATAATAAACCTTGATGTGTTATAATCCTGTGTTAACAAGAAAAGAACATGGGAAGGCATCAGATGGACTGCATTCTGACCTTTGACCTTGACACTTACTAGCCTTGTAATCTTGGATAAACCACTTAAACTTCTCTGAGCCTTAGTTCTACCTATAAAATTGGGTCATAGTATCTGCTTCATAGGGCTAATATGATAAAATGAGTTATAGCATGTAGACAGTAAAAACGCTTGATGCATACTAGCCACTTAATAAATATTAGTTCCCTTCATCCTCATTCTTTCCCACTCACCCTCTGCCCTCTGCTGCAATCCTTGTGCCTAGAAATAAATAATATCTATTTAGAGGCTCTTGGTTTATGGCCACTCTAAAGCATTTGTTGAAAATCTGCCATCTCTTTATCTTTCTGTTAGAGTCTTTGGTCTGTGGCCAAGGTCCATGAAAAGGAACTTGTCCTCAAGAAACTTTCAATTTAGTTGAGGAAATAAACATTGACACAAATTTAAGAGTTACAGCTGACCTTATTTTAAAACAGAATAAATATGCCTCTGATAAGAATACTAGGGAATTAATTCTAATAACCTTTTATTCACCTCCTGTGAATTCCAATCTACCAGCTAGAAATTTGTTAGATATAGTACTGGATTCTTAAGGGGAAATATAGAAGATTCACCAATGAATACTCTTGAAAATTCAGATAGAGTCAAGATTGATCTTTTTCAGACAATCTAAGCCTTGGAGGTACTTTAGGAACTAGGTGACTTCTTGAGTCCTTTTCTCATCGGTGTCTCTAATTGGTAAACAGATGAAAATCAGTGACTCAAATGGGACCTTCTGAAACTGAAGAGTCCATCTGAAAATTCTGTAAATATGTTTCTTTATTTGGTTATGGAGGGTGAGTTTCATTAGGAAGTACTTTCTATCATAAAGAATTTAAGCAAATTTTAAAGGACAAGTAGTCATGTGGAAAAAATCTGATCCTTTGAATCAACTTCTCTGATTTTGCAATGTCATTATAATTCATATGCTCTCTTGCAGTATATCAGGTAAGTAAGAACATGTGACAATGGTTCACATGTTTAGATATTCATTATGCTTTTAAATAGTATAAGGTGCTATCATTTTTTGAAAGAGATTAACCTTTGTTTGAGAGATAGAATTTATGAATAACTTATCCCAAGGCTTCTTATAAAAATGTGAATATTGTATTGGTATTCATTTGACCCCAAAGATAAATATAGTGTTCAATTTACTATTATCTAACATTTATTTATTGAAAAATCTACTGAGGGAGGCACCATAGAAGAAAATGCACTAAATACATTGAATGACTTGAATTTCTGTTTTTCTAACAACAACAAAAACTAATATTGTTTTTGCTGCATCCTCTATCAGGAGAGTACTAATTACTTTACAGGTATTATCCTAATTAATCTTCAGAACAGTTCTAGGAGATATATTGTATTATTATTACCACAATCATCATCTTCCCCACATAAGAACATGCAAGACGTTACATTACCTGCCCCAGGTTACACAGGCAGCATGTAGTGGAGCCCTGGTTTGAGTGTAAATAGTCTAACTCCAGGGCTCACCACTTCTACATCTGTATAATGTTTTACATCTACATCAAAGCAATAATTTCATTTCATCCTCACAAGAAATTAATGAAGTGGGAAGGGAGTTTATTTGTGTTCAAATCAACAAACCAAGAACAAATTTCAATGACTCATCCATGGCTCATGTCACAGTCGGTACTGGAACCCAAAACTTGAGGTCTACTATTATTTTAGTAGAGCTTGCTCTGCAAGAGCTGAATCCAATGAGCACATTCTGACACATCTCTTATAAAACACACTGTAAAATCTCACAAGTTTTATGACTTCTGACATTGGCATAAGAAATATGGCAATAAAGGAAATTGAAGAGGTGACTTCTTTTAAAAATAGTTACAGGTTAATGACATGGACTGTTAAATTCTGGGTGCTGAGACCTTGCTCAAATATAAACCATTAGGCAAAGATAAGGAGCTTCTTTCCAGAGCAGCAGACGCTGATCTGGTGACACAGTCCTTGGTTATAATGACTTCATTTCTGTGATGCCAAATGAATAATACCTGTGTGATCATGCTGCGTGATGGATATTGGTGCAGTCGAGTGACCTTGATCACCTCCTTGATATTGAATTGTTGCCATAAGGGTTGAGTTTTCATTTTCCTAGCCATTATTTTGAAGCAAATTTGCCCAAAGTGAAATGGCAGCTTGTGCTTTTTGTAACCTTACACTGCAAATTTAATATCTGACACCAAGATAGAAATAACAAAATGGCTTTATTTGGTACCTTTCTATTCTTACCAAGTTGTCTATGGAAAAAAGGAACAGAAGAAAGGAAGTTATCTTGTGTTCCTGGAGAGGACTGCTGCCAATAATCTATTGATTATTTTTAAATAAAATTTTTTATTAAAAATAAGCACAGACAGTATACTATTTAGGGGGCTTTGAAACATAGAATTAAATTTAGTAAGGCAAGTTAGTTTAGGTGACTTGTTAAACGATGAGTTTATATTCTAGAATGAACAAACATCTAACTGATGATAGCTACAAAAGTAACAAACAAAAATCAGACATATTTCTAAAGAAAAATTACCCTGCCTGGTTTTGCCAGTCCTCCAGAGTAGGAGCTTCTAAGGAGCTCCTTACTTATTCAAACCAGCAAGCTTAAATCCATCCATGGTTTGAGCTCCTGGTATTTCACTCATTCTTGTTCCCTAAAAATTTCTTTGTCTTCCCAATCCACCTCTTCCTTTTTTTTTTTTTTTTCCCCCTGGCTTCTCTTCCCTCTCCTCTCCCAGCAATAAGATTAGGCAGATTATTGTAATTTTGTTGTTGTTGTTTCCCCATGATGTTGCCAAACTCATTCTTTCCTAAAGCTCTAGTTCTAGGCTTTCACTGAGAATACAGCCAAATCCAATCAACAGATAATTATTGGCAGATTTAACACGGACACATATGAAAACAGTGCCACTCAACTTCCTTTGGGCCCTGGCTTTTGACCTGATAAATCTCTGGATTAAAAAATAGAAAAAGTCCTTTTATGCTTTCTGATATTTAACTGTTTAATTTCATTCCTGAATGCCAGGAGAAAAATAACTTGGGGCTTCCTCAAAGAGATTTTTCATTTGGAACTCCTGCATTTTAATAAATTAGCATATCTGATATTTAAGCCAGGACATTTTTTAAGGAGTGATATGGGGCACCAGAGCTATTTGTCTTTCTCAAATATTCATCAGTTTCCTCTTAGTGGTTTTGAATAGCAGAAATAAGGTCACTGGAATAAAACCGCCTCACAAGAAAAAAGATCTTTCACTTTGATTGTCTCAGCCCTGCCTCAGTGTGTTTATCTGTGATAAATGCCTTGTCTTTGTCTAGCATTATCTACCAGAGAGAAATCAACTGCATATAATTATTACAACCAGGAGATTGTCTCTTTTCAGTTTGATATTTTAAAGAATGAATGGCTGTCAAAATGAGCTGACAGGGAAGACAATTAAGGGTTTCTGGGTTGCATATAAGAAACTAAGAATCTTAAAGAGCAAAATATGCCGGTAATAAATAATCACTTTACACTTGGTGTGGCACCATTTTGATCTGGTTGACTTAATGATCTCTGAAAACTGGGAGATTATTTCCTATCTGATGGTAATCCTGAGAAGATTTAGTAAAAGTTAATATTCTCTCACATGTTTTTAAAGCTCTATTTTTTTTAATCTCGGGGAAATATTTTAAAAAGCAAGATTTAATGATAATGTTCTTGATGTGATCATTTTAATTTCTATTAGAAAATTTTGCCACATATTAGATTTTAGATAGATCTAAACAAAAATTAGGTTAATGTTAATAAAATCAATGATGGTCTGCAAAAGGGACATGAATAAGAGTAAGTACCAAAATTGATTATGCAACAATCTTATTCCCAAAATTGCCCAATGGCCTATAAGCAAGCTAGATACATGGCCTATTTATTGAAAAATCATGGAACAGTAACCTTTTAGAAAGAATACTATGGCTTTATTTCTTACTTGAAATACACAGGATCAATGAGATGCTAAAACCTGCTAAAAAGTCTTTTTGAGGTATTCAGATTCATCAACTATTTCCCCAGCAGAGTGTTGTGGGAAAATCACGGGTATGCAACCTGGGCAGCCACACTCAACCAGTTGGTTTAATGCTCCACAGTCACCATCTTGAAACTCTTCATAATTTTTGAACAAAGAGCACCACGTTCCCATTTTGCACTGGACCCCACAATTTCCATAGCCAGTCCTGAGTAAGAGATTTAGATTCAGACAGATGTGGATTTAACTCTAGGTCTAGCACTGCCTTAGTGAAATGCAGGCAATTTGGGTAACATCTCTGAGCCCTTATTTCCTCTTTGCAAAAGGAAATATTAATACCCACTTTCAGAGCTGTAATAATTAAGGAAGATAATGCATATTAAACGTGTGGCATGGCTCCTATCAGATGTAGGTGCTTAATAAATGTTAGTTCTCTGTCTTCTTCTCCACACTGTTTAATTCCCTACTATCACTGACAGATACTACAGGGATGTTACCGCTAAAATGAGCTGTAGCTTTAAGTTAGTATCCTGAAGTTATCCACAGATAGCTGGCCTGACTTGGAAAGAGAAAAGAGACTAAATTTAAGCCACACCTCAGCACATAGCCTGAACCCAAGGCATCATGGATCAAGAGCCGTCACGTGACGCACTTACGACTCTCACGAATGGAGAAATGAGTATGACCGATTGGCTCTAGGTTCCTCAAACCCTTGCATTCTAAAGTGAGGCGCTAGAACATATAGGCAGGACTTGTGAAGGGACTGGTTTAAAATGTGTTCTCTTAGTTTTAACTGATCACCCACCTCCAGCTAGTGTAAGAGGTTGAGTTTCGAGAGACTGAAAGAGAATTTCTTTGCCATTCTCTGTTCCATTCCTACCCTTGAGGCCATGAGAGAGGGACAGAGGATAGTTTTTCACCTCTATATTAGTTTCCTAGGGCTGGTGTAACAAAGTACCACACACTGGGTACCTTAAAGAAGAGAAATTTATTGTCTCTCGGTTCAGAAGGCTAGAAGTCCAAAATCAAGGTATTGGCAAAGTTGGTTCCTTCTCAGAGCTGTGAGGTAGAATCAGTTCTATGCATCTCCCCTAGTTTCTGGTGGTTTGCTGTAAATCTTTGGTGTTCCTTGGCTTGTAGACACACCACCCCGATCTCTGTCCTCATGTTCACATCTATGCGCTGTCATTTCCCCATTTTTATAAGGACATCAGTCATATTGTATTAGGGACCCCACCTTACTCCAGTTTGACCTCATCTTAACTGAACTAATTACAACCGCAATGATCCTATTTCCAAATAAGTTCACATCCTGAGATACTGGGGGTTAGGTTCAACCATGAATTTTGGGGAACACAATTCAACCTATAACACCTTCCCTGAAGCCAAGTGATAAGGCCTGCTTTGTGAGCATCAAAGAATTTTGCCCACATCTTCTGTAGTTTGAAGGACTTGGGATGCCCAAGACAGCTAAAGCTGTGCCAGAAGAGTTCGGCCCGATGACAAAGTAAAGGTGGCTGCATCGAGATCTAGTTGTTCTTCTGCAGATAGGGAGACCAAAGTTGAAGCCAACCCAAGAAGACATTACTCAGTCTCTATTTCTTCATCTAAAAAGTATTTATGCCATAAGATTATTGTAAAAATTAAATTAAGCAACAATATCTAAGTCAAGTATGTAGAACTTAGTGTAAGCTTCATAAACATGAGTGGTGGTGTCTTTACATATTATGGGGAAGGTACAGATCCTGCCTGTGATATAGACCAGGGAAAGGAAATAGAAATCTGTTCTATTTACACTGACCCCCACATAATTAACCATAAATCATTGGCTATAATTTAGGCTTCAGTAACAGAACATTTTGATTACTATATAGTTAAGGATTTATTGAAAAAGTACAAATTGTTATAAATACTTAATTTTGACGAATACTGAGAAAGATCCTGATTTAGATTTAGAAGCATTTCCTTTATGTGTAAATGCAAATCAACAGCAAGTCTTGCCCAGCACACTTAGGCAGTTATGGGTTCTTGGACATTTGGAGTTCTGATGTGGAGCTTCTGTTTGAGCAATGAAGATGTTAAATTTTGAATATCATCTATTATTCTAATATGTTGAAAATGACAATGTCAATAAAAATGCCATAAATGTTTCACTATTCAAAATATAATGCTTAAAGCATGTAATGTTTGCCTGGAAATCTTTGGAGTATCAGAATCTCTGCCAGTTCTGAATGTTCTTGGCTAAATTTTAAAGTGAAAATTATGAGCTATGTTGCTTTCTTTTTGTTTGTTTTCCTCAGAACACAACCAGGGTTATCTAGACTCTAAAGATAGTTTGGTAAGAACCAGAGGAAAGCTTTGGCTAAAATTCAAATGGAATCAAACTATGAAAATCAGTGAATTTTAAGAACCTAGAGAAAATGCCCAAGTTATGCATCACTTATTTTTATTTCTAATCTGCTTTCTGTATGATACATGCGATCAACTTAAATCCTCGTGATCTGATTTACTAAAAGCCATCTCTGTGAATTTACTCAGTAACAAGAGAAAAGTCAATGCAGGATGATATTGGTACACAGGTCACGATTTATTCTAGTTCTCTGGGTTTCATCTCTACTTTCTTAAGCCTGACATTTGACAGAGTTATTATACCAAACTTCTCAATGCCTTATAGATAAATCCCATTGGATAGGTCACTGTGAAGAGGGCCACAGCTTTCCCTATGTCCTTACATAAGGGTGTGTAGCACATATAAAAGACATAGTGTTCAGGCTAAATTTTTCACATGGAAAATTTGGACGAGTGCTCTTTATTTATTATACCATGTTTCATAGTGGTAGAAGGGCTCTTAATATTTGAACTATTAGGGTATTAGAGATTATCTAGTCTTACTCCCTAGCTTGACAAAATGGAAGGTGAGGCTCAGAGAATTCGTATTCTCCCTTCACTCTCTGGGTTGTGCACAGCTTAATGAGAGCACAGGATTAGAATCCAGATCACTTCTCTTCTGTCAAAGGCCCTTTCTACTTAGGCTGCCTCACTAGCTATCTGACTGCATGCTACGGATACTCATGTTTTAAGTGTTAACTTATCTGAATTTATTTTAGCATATATGTTGAACTTACGTTCTACTTTGAGCCAATCAATATATACTCCTGTATTTGTTATTCAGAATAAGAATGGACAAGAATCTTTTTTTTTCCTAATGAATTTACTTCAGGAGCAAAAAATAATAATTCCAATATCAAGGTGTGTTTATTCTTCCTATGTTGTGTTCACTTCTCTGACATGTCAAGCAGCTCACCTGGGCTAAGGGAAGCTTTATGTTAAAGGCCTGAGAGTACACGTTTCTCCCGGACACTACCTTCCCATCTTTGGTAAAAGCTCATCACTCCAGATGTCCAGAAGGGAGTAGCAAGAGAGGTGAGGACCATGGAGAGGCAGCACAAGGAAAGAAAACATGGTTCCCAGACCTGGGAGAGAAGAGAAATCAGCATGTCCCAAAAGTGACAGGGATCTGAATAAGGCTAAGCAGCAGAGCCCTGAAGAGGAGATGTCAAGAAATGAGGTGTTCCTAGGGAGGCTAAGAACAGACACAGGGGGCTGCAGCCTCACCAAAGACTCCTAAGCCCTAGGAATGGCTCAGAAACATCAGGCCCACCAAACCTGAGGCCCCCATGCAAAATGAGACAATGGGTATCTCAGCAATGACCAGTGCAGTCTGGTTACTGACAACTGGAAGGACCTCTCCAATGTTTTGGTGATGGGTCAAAATCCTAGGATGTTTGCACAACCCCAAGGAAGAGAGAGCTCCAATAATGATTAGGATTTAACATCTCAGCAATGGCTCAAGGTCAGATGTGAACTGATTTAATAAAAATAAAGAAATGTGTTTCCTGCACTTCTGAGTTTGTGGAATAAGATTCATATTCACTACATGAACCAGGCCTTTTATTTTTAGTTGATAGAAGATCTGTAGGCAATTAGATAAGGAGAAAAAAACCCATTTTATGTTTTATTTACTCCACACAGTCTGCTAAATCTGGTGAAGATGAAAGATTTCCAACTTGACTGAGCAGGCAAGAATTTGTCCTCTCTTTTTGGAAAATGGGTCAGAATTATTAACTGAAGATACAATTATGATGAAGAAACACATTGAATAACCAAATAGGGAAGTTGCCTAGATTTGGTAGCAAGTTCTAGCAAAAGTTAGATTTGCTGAGAAATGCTATGGGAACTAAGAGGCTGGGCTGGTCCCTGGCAAAATTGTGAAGGAAGTATAGTTTGTCATCAGAATCTAACTCTCTGGGATTCTTCTGCCCTGTTAGATTCCCCATAGAAGTTTTAACCCTGCAGTGACATTATTCCCATTAGGTTGCTTTGCTTTGGACTTTTCTTTTCTTCCTTCTATATCAATATTTACCTCTTTTTCCAGGACCCTGCAAAATAATCTGATTAAACAATGAACTGTATTTGATAACTTTGGTCTTGATTCAATAGATTAACATCTCCATGATAAAATGTACATTTTTATAGGGATCTTCACTGTTTTAACTTACACATACACACACTTACATAGGTAAGAATTTCAACAGGCACAGTTTTGGGACATAAGAAGCACTTTATTAAACCACAAATGTGGTTGCCAAATTCCAAAGATGGTCTCACCAACATATCCCATCACTCATGCTCTTATGACAAAATGATGTTGACACTTTTCCTTTGAGAGATGGGATCTAAGCCCCCTGCCTGGTCCTATTGGAATGCCCCTTTGGGACGTGGCCATCATGCTGTGAGCAAGTCAAGCAGCCACATGGAAAGGCCACATCTAGAGATACCAGCAACAGGCACAGCTCAGGAACCAGTCAACAGCCAGGATCAACTGCCAGACATGTGAGTAAGCAAGCCCTCAGATGATTCCAGCATGCAGCTGACAACAAATGAGCAAAGATGAGCTATTAATGCAGATTTATTTTTGTTTGTGTTTGTTTCTTCATTTTTTTAAATGCAGCCATAGATCACTACAACGTCCTCAAACTTTAACATATGGGTGAATGTTCAATTTTCTTATCTGTTTGGCCCTTTTAGATTTAAAAATTTTGAAAGAATAAACTAAATGACATTTGCGAAGGTTTGGAAAATGACGTAACAGTCTTAGAATCCACTTACAGTTTATTTGCTACCAGTGTGAAGCTGGGTATCGTAATTTCTTCTGTTAGACGTTAGACAAGGAAGAAGAAAGTTTCCTTTCAGAAATTAGGATTATTTAGATTTGAGAATGAAAACTAATTGATGAATATACCCTAAGGTAGAGAGTTGAGTAGTTCTGACACAGGAGCATTTTCAATATTTAGGGAAAGTGGGGAATGCTGGGAGGTGCCTTGGAGGAAGCAGCACAGATTAATAAAGACTGATGGAGGTATAGATGCGGAAGTATAGAAATGACTTCTTGAATAGGGGTTATCCTGGCCTCTAAAAAGTGGTCTGGAACCTGGGGTACACAAGGCCACAGGATGAATATGGTGGCATATTTCCTACACATGGAGGGGAGAGGAATAAAAATTTTTGTACTAAAATAACATCAACATATTATGGATTCGAATATAAAATGTATGAAAATTTATTAGAAAAACAAGGATCCTCCAAGGAAATTCCTCTTTGAAAGGGACTGCTTTGCTTTTTGTCCCAGATCCTGGGTATTTTTTCATTCTACCCTTATCATCTTATGAGATTCCTCTACATTTTACTCATAATTCTAGTTGACCAACCAAACCACAGTTGCAAGAGTAAAATACATCTTGCAATTAGCTATGCTTTACATCTGAAACCTTTAACATCTGCTAATCATCTTCTTTATCACCTTCTGTGTTCTATGATTCTTTGAGGAACCCTGGCTGAGTAAGGGTCCTATTGGACAGTATACCTTAGCTGATTCAGGGTATACTATCCAATAAGCAGCAGTGAAAGAATAACTCCAATTTTTAAACCCTGCCTACAAATAAATTACTCTCCTTATTCATTTCAGTTTTATATTTCAAAACTATGCATTAGCTCCTGGTGATATTTAATTCTATGAAGGCTCAGCCACCTTGTAATTCTTAGAACAGAACTGGTATGGATGGATGGTAATAAAACTTAATATTGAAGAAAGTTTGCTCAGCTAGATTCAACGGATAAGTCACTTTTGACCCATTAGGGAACTTTCCCTACTCCATCCCTTTCTATACCTCCAGAGCCCCCTAGTGCAATGATAAGAGAACAACACCTTTGTAGGGGGAGTTGCTGAGAATCCTGCTGACTGAAGTGGACTAGGATTGAAGTTAATTTCTGAGGCATGATCCTTCCTGGTGCCTTCCAATTTACAGAATCTTTGAGCAAACTGCTAATATTGCCAAGAGACACCTTTGAACTATTTTGAGAACACAGGATGAGCTCTGAAGTGCTGAGGGCTATTAATAAAGTTTCAGCACATTTTTATATTTTTAAAACATTATTTAAAATATTGACATTATCAACCACCCCCTCACCCCAGAATGTAAGCTATTTCATTCACTGATGTATCCCAGGTATATCGAACGGTGCCCTGGCACATAGTAGATACTTTAAAAAAAAATGTTAAATGGATTTATGTTTGTTGACATGTTCATAGCAAAAATCTTAGAGACCCTGTTTTCAATTCTTTGGGGGTATATACCCGGAAGTGGAATTGCTAGATCATATGGTAATTCTATTTTTAATTTTTTTTAAGAGACATGGTCTTGCTGTGTCACCCAGGCTGGAGTGCAGTGGTGTGATCATAGCTCACTGTAACCTCAAACCCCTGGGCTCTAGCAATCCTCCTGCCTCAGCTTCCAGAGTAGCTAGGACTATAGGTATGCACTACCACACCCAGCTAATTTTTTTTTTTTTTTAGAGGTAGGTTCTCACTACATTGCCCAGGCTGGTCTCCAACTCATTTGGAAAAGGTAGATAATAATAGTACTTACCTCCTAGGATTGTTATGGAGATTAAATTATTTAATATACATAAAATACTCCAAACAATGCCTGGCAGATAATAATTATTATAATTACATATTAAGAATAAAATTAGGGCCAGGCATGGTAATCTCAGCACTTTGGGAAGCCAAGGTAGGAGGATTGCTTGAGGCTAGGCATTCAAGACCAGCCCAGGCAACATAGCAAGACCCAATCTCTAAAAGAAAAAAAATTAAAAAATTAGCCAGGTGTAGTGGCACATGCCTGTAGTTCCAGCTACTTGGGAAGCTGAGGTGGGAGGATCACTTGAGCCCAAGAGTTTGAGGCTACAGTGAGCTATGATCACAACACTGCACTTCACCCTGGGTGACAGAGAAAGACCCTGTCTCAAAAAAAAAAAAAAAAAGAGAGAGAGAATAAAATTAATACTAAAATAAGCAACTGAGGCTTTTCCAGCGCTTTTGTTTTATCTGATGATATAAAAATGGTGATTTAAAATGATACCTCTTTCAATAAAAAGACCGTAGGAGATCACAGATTAATAGAGCCCCCAGGAAGAATTAGAGGTCAGTGCAACTGCTTGTTTTATAACTGGGTCATACCAACAATGTGTCCATTGAACTAAAATATAAATTCTTTGAAAGTTTGAAACTATATCTTAGTGTAGTATTTTGTTCCTAATGATTTGACTAAGAATATCTCACACTACAGATCACTTATAAAGCATTTTTGCATACATTAACTCATTTTAATTGTAACAAAGTATTAATGATGTAGTTTTCTCATTCAATAAATGGTTATTGAAAATCTTCTCTGTGTCAGGTGCACTACCAGGGGATTCACTCCTAGAATGAAGACATGATACTTCTCAAGTTGTTTGCAGGTAGAGTCTAGGAGAAAGGCTTGTAAACAGCAAAATTGTAAAAAGAAATTTATAAAATCAGATATTGTAAAAATACAGTATTGAATCTCAAGTGCTACTTTGGATAATGGAAGGTGCTTTAGGAGCACATAGGAAGGATTCCCAGGCCAGTGTTAAAAGATCAAGAAAGCTTTTTTTAGAGGAGATATACTTAAGCAGTATCCTAAACAACAACAACAACAACAAAATAATTGAGTCAGGACTTGCTGGCAGCTTGGAGAGTAAAATGAAGAGAGTTCACTATAGGATCTTGGGCAAGTCATTTGATCAATCTGAGCCTCAGTTTTCTTAGCCTTAAAATGAGCATAATAATACCTTCTTCACTGACCTGTGGGTTAGAATTAATGAAATGAAATAATAGAAAATTGCTTTATAAACTGTAATGCCCTATATAAAGGTAATATGTAAATACTGCCAAAAATATTACCTATTGGCCTTTGTACTGCTTTAGGAAATAAATGATATTCAGAAAAAGTAGATAAATAACATTTTCTATTTATTACAGAAGCCTAAAATGATGCTTTAGTTAACCATCCTAGGCTGAAATATGCATTGCATTTCTGTCATAAAAAATAATTTTATTCAATCATAATAACAAAGATTTAATTACAGTGACATTCACAAAAAACAAGACAGGGCCACTGGCAGAGAAGAGGACCAGAGAACATAAGTTTTAAAGCTTGCGGGTAAAACAGAACTGACAGAGCATTTAACATAGTACAATTTGATAATGTTTTAATGCTTGACTGTAAAATGAAAGAGGAAGGACCCAGGTTCATTTATCTCTAAACCTATACCCCTGGTTCCCTTGCCAAATACAATGCATTTAGTAAAATAAGTCTATTAAATGATTGTTGAATTGAAACAAATTGCTTTCTGGAAGCTTGATATCCTGCAAACACATATGCAGAAGTATTTATCCCTCAGATGACCATCTCCCTCTGAGAAGCTTTCCTCACTTTCCCTAATTGCTAGGGCAAATGCTCTCTGATTTCCTAGTCCCCTCACTCCCTTCCCTGAGCATGCTTCAATCATAGCACTTAACACAGCCCATGAAAAGACTCTTCAGAGGTTTTAATTTGCATTTCCCTAATAATTACTGATGTTGAGAATGTTTTCATATCTTTATTGGCCATTTGTATATCTTCTTTTGAAAAATCTGTTCATGTCTTTTGCCCACTTCCTGATGGAGTTGGTTTTTTTCTTGCTTATTTGCTTGAGTTCTTGATGTATTGTTTGCAGATATTTTCTCCCACCCTGTAGATTGTCTATTTACTGTGTCGATCATTTCCTTTGCTGTGCAGAAACTTTCCAGTTTAAGTCCCATTTGTTTATTTTTATTGTTGCTGTATTTGCTTTTGGGGTCTTAGTCATAAATTCTTTGCCTAGGCCAATGTCCAGAACAGTTTTTCCTACATTTTCTTCTACAATTTTTATTGTTTCAGGTCTTACATTTAAGTCTTTAATCCATCTTGAGTAAATTTTTGTATATAGTGAGAGATAGGGATCCAGTTTCATTCTTCTGCATGTGGCTATCTAATTTTCCCAGCACCATTTATTTAATAGAGTATCCTTTCCCCAGTGTTTGTTTTTGTCTGCTTTGTTGAAAATTAGTTGGTGGTAGCTATCTGGCTTTAATCCTGGGTTCTCTATTCTGTTCCATTTTTCTATGTGAGGACTCCTTCCACTTCTATGAGCTCCTCTACACAGCATCTGGCTGACTGTGTTTGTTTCCCCAGGAGTTAACACAGCACCTGGACTATTGTAGACACTCATTTAAATATTTACTGAGCTACAATGATGCAAAATAGAACTAAGATTGGGGTCCAGGAATGCCTGCTTGACTTCAAAGCTAATGGGGACCCTCTTTTCCAAAAATGCAGTAAGAAAAAATAATTTATTAACAAGAAAGTGAAATGTCTGATACACAAAAGTCTCAGAAAACACAAAATATCTTTGTATATCTTCTTTTGAAAAATCTATTCATGTCGTTTGCCCACTTTTTGATGGGGTTATTTGTTTTTTTTCTTGTTGATTTGCTTGAGTTCTTTGTTGGATGTATTATTTGCAAATATTTTCTCCCATCCTGTAGATTGTCTGTTAACTGTGTAAACATAGTAGGTTTTAAATCAATCTATGATGGTGGTGAAGTGAGCAATAATGTTTAGTAAATATAAATTGAAACTGTTGCAAGAGGCTGGGAGAACAATTTAACTGCAATCTGGACATTCTTGCACAATTCAGTAAAGATATTATAGGAATTAGAAACTTTTTCAACAAGGGTTGCAATGAAAGTGTTTTCTCATTTAAAAAGAAATAATTTTATTGAGCCAGAAGACTGTTCCATAGCAATGTGGGTGTGGTTTTTTGGTTGGATTACTTAGCAATAGTTTTGCAATGTATAAGACATACATGGTGGGAAATTATTGAGAGTTCCTATCATATAGTAATCAAAGACACTTCTGCTCTAAGTAGCTAAAACATCAGCTTTACCCTACGGCTTGAAAAACAGGAAGCACCGAAGCCAAATATTTCAACCCCGTCTTTGTTTATTTTGAGCCCAGAACCACATCTAAGTCAGAATAGCAGAATCAGACAAGCCAGTGTGAGGTCACACCTCAGCTTTGTCAGTCCTTCCTCTCTTTGTCATTTTAATTTTTTTAAACACATTGTCATTGTATATATTTATAGGATACAATTTGACATTTCAATAAATATATATTGTATAATGATCAAATTAGGGTCCCTTAGTCTTCACTGCGTTCAGTGATATGTGCAATAAGACCCAAGTGACCTGTGTTACCTGCACAGGCAGCTTCATCAGTGATAGGAAGCCCCACTGAGAACTGAAATCTGGAAAAAAAAATGTTTTCAAGATAATTTTTCCCTACAAAAGCTCTATTCCTTACAGCTGGAGTTTGATTGCCATCATTACTCTTTTAAGGAACGATTATCCTCACTGCCAAGCTATCTCAGACAACTCTGGTTCATAATAATAAAGATAATACCATCTTACACTGGCTGATGTGATGAGAAACTGATAGTATCCTTTGGGGCATCTCAAAAACTAAAGAAGAGAATGTCTGCACTCAGCAGTGGCTCCTATAAGGCAACAGCACTTTGTCCTGTCAACAGGAATCAGTGGGCCTAAAGTCCTGGTGTACTTTTATCAGGAAGCCACATGGAGGATTTAAAAGCAGAACCAAATGCAACAGGGAGCGAAGACACAACACACCTACAAATATAATACAGCACTAGAGAAACCCAACAAGCGTACATTAGCTATGTTCACAATCAAAAGAAATTAAGGTTTTTTATTCTTTCAATACTCTCAAAAATGTCTATCATTTCCTTTTTATTTCTAAAGGACCCAGACACTTGTGTTCCAAAACTTGGATATTAGTATTTAAATATCCCTTCCTGCATATTATTAATGCCATTTATGGTTTTTTCCCACAAAAACCCATTAGAGCCTTTAACCAAGATGATTTAAAACAAATAGTGTTCACTTGTTGAGTAGCCACCCTATGTTATTGCTAAATGATTCAAATAATCTAAATGGAGAATTACAAAAAACAAAAAGGATGTCCTTTATAGCTTAACCTGTTTTGTTGTAGATGTTAAGTTCAAAACCTTAAGGTAGGTAACTACACCTGCTTTCTTATCAGGTTTACAATATTGGCCTTGTTTTACAAAAGGTTTTAAACTGAAATGCCCTTCAATGGTGCCTTCTTCTTAGAATAAAATCCAAATTCCCTAGCACAGACTACAAGGCCATGTATTAACTCATCTAATTCTCACAATTATTCTATGAGGCACATATTTTTAGTAACCCATTTTGCAGATGAAAAAACAAGTTTAAAAAGTAATATAACTTGAACGCAAACTCTCTGACTCCTCGGTCTATGTTCTTAACCTCTAAGTTTTACTGTCTCCCTATGAGCTGTACCCTCTACATTTCCAGAAACTCACTGCATGTCACCCTCCCTGTCATTCATTCTAGTATTACAGCTACATGACCTTCTTTCTGGGCCTCAAACATGTCAATGTCTTTCCCCATTCAGGTCCTTTGCACACGTTCTTCCTTCTGTCTTTTAGAATGTCTTTTAAAATGCTCTTTCCATTGTTAGAACAATTTATTTCTCATCCTTTAGGTCTCAGTTTAAACGCCACCTCAGAAGAGAGTTTATCAACCATCCCACCTAAAATAGACTCTTCCCCCTTCCCTTTTATTTTCTGCCATTGCAACTTTATTTATTGCCTTCCTAGAATTTGTCACAATTTTAAATTATAGTTTTTTATTTCTTCCCTCATTCACTGTTTGTCTTTATTACTAGACCAGAGGCTCCAGTGACTTGGACCACTGTACTCTCAGCCTCTAGAATGATGACTGGCACAAAGTAGGCACTCAATAAATAGCTACTTGCCAAATGAATGAATGAATGGTCTTTTAAATATATTTTTAAATGTATGCTTTAGTTCTGAAAACTGGTGGTACTTTCTCAGCCACTCACTGATTGTACACACAGGGATGGTTGTAAGAGATGGTCTTGGACAGAAGGTAGTACATTGTCTCGGGGTGGGAGTGTTCAATTACAGAGGTAATGACTATTTAATATGACACTTGTAGAAGGGATAGAAGTACTGAATGGCTAAATATACATATATCCTGTTAGAATGATTCCCAACCTTAAAATGTTAAGATTCTTTCTCAAGGCCAGTTGTCAGCAAATCTCTCCTTGAATATCACCACTTATTGTTTCTCCCAAAGTAGCTCAGTCCAGAACCATCAAGAGGCTCCATTAGAAATATGCTCCTTAACCTGAACTGGAAACACCACTCAGTCGCTTGCAATCACGTCTACATTCTACCTCCTGAAACCAAACAGAACCCACGAAATACCTTTGCTCAAATATACAAACAACTGTCCCAGTTAAAGAACCCATGATCGAGCACAGAGTAAGGCAAGAATACTACATCTTCCCCTAGTGATTCTTTTTCTTAAGCGGTCACAGATCCTTTATTGAATAAAAGAAGATTTAAACAAAATAAAAGAAAATAAATGTAAACATTTAAATAATGTTGATGTGTTTATGCACATAAAAGAATCAATCAATAATTTTTGGCAGCCACATCTCCTGGTTGGTTCACAAATTACTTATAGACAGCTCCTAAAGCTTTTCAAAAATCCTTCTATGAGGTCACTTCTAATTAAGGTTTCTAGGGATTTCAAGGGTTGTACATACAACCCTTGATTCTAGGGTTTCAAGGTTTCTAGGGAAAGTTTTTATATTAATGCCCCATTAAACACCTTTTTACTCAGTTTAGTGATCTCAATTGTGGGTGAATTTGCCCCCCAGGGGACAACAGGTAGTGTCTGGAGATATTTTGGTTGCCCTAACTGGTGGTGGGGAGGATGCTGCTGGCATCTAGTGGGTAGAGTCCAAGATGCTGCAAAACATCCCACGATATTCAGGACAGCATCCCCCTACACACACACACACAAAAAAAAAAACAAAGAATTATGTGATCCAAAACGTCCACAGTTCCAAAGCTAATAAACACTGTTTGCCCAGTAGGAATGGCACTGCCCCCTTGTGGGAATTTTGGAAATTCATGGGTGATTTTGGGTTGTTGTGATGGTCTGAAATCCACAGGAAAATCCCACACACTGAAGCATTATTCTACAACCCACATGACTTCAAATCTCTCACTGGCCATTCAGGCAGGAGAAAAATCTGTACATAATTATCTAAGCCTGAACCAAAGTCTGTTTTATATGTAAACAAAGCATTTTTGCATGGTTTTAAATTACATTAAGTTTGCTGGGAATGTAACTACCATGTAAATTAAGGAAAATGGGTACTTCATTGTTAGAAACTTTACAGAGAGTTGTTCACCATTTTTGGAAAACTGAGTCACTTGACAAGAACACCATGGGAGTAACCAATATAACACACCAGTACATGTTTTCAGTTGTTACATAATATGAGTTCAGGAAGAGGAATGAGCACTTCATAGCTTCAGTTCAACTCACCATGTAGTACTCTTCCTGCAGTCATCTCCAACTTGGATAATTCAAGCACTTACTTATTAAAGCACATGCTATTTGATTATACATTATTTCCCTTATGTTTTATTTATATTATAGTTAGGATACTATGTACACATACATACATACACACACATAATTATCTGAGCAGATGGGTTATATTACTTATGAATTTCATAAGTAACTATTTCATGATAGTTTGGGAGCATTAGAAAATATTTGGCATGAAAAGGAAAGTATTAGGTATAATAGGGTTATAAATCTGTGTTCTTACCACCATAGCCTTTTGGGATCCTGATTCTGTTTTCCAACATGATAACCAACCCTCACGGCATCTTGCCCTCTTCAAACTTGACTGAGATGCCATTGATATCTTCACCCAAATAATTAGCGAAGATGCTTAATATAGAGCTTATGATTTATGTCGGGTAGTAGAATTCACTTTTCTGCACTTGCTCCATAGAATTCTACATCTACCTTTTAACCTATCTGAACACAATTTAGTACAAAAGACAGCCCAGGAAAATTCCCACAAAACAGGGCCAATCACGCTTCACAATGGAGCCACCTTTGTTGACCCGACCTCCCCCTACCGAAGGCACTTGGACATTTCCAGTAAACTTTCCATAAAATGAAATGATCACTTGAATTATCCCTAAGATCTTTTACAACAATAAAAAGACAAAACTTTCCAAAAAGTATGGTGACAGGTGGATAGCAAACAAACAAAGCCAAGGAAGATATAATCTTGAGAATGGAGAACAATACTTCTATTTGGGTAGCATGAGTGTTCTAACAGATTTTTCTTTCCAAAAAGCCTCAATGAGACCATATTGAACAATATATCATTAAAAATTTTATATCATCATGAAGTTCAAAACCATTCCCAGAAATCTGGATTCTTTGAAGCATCTTGGATGAGGAGTGTTTGAGAATTAAATATACCCCAAAAGAAATATATCTGTATTATCATAAATTTTTAAATTATATTTTCAAATAACTGGACTTCCTTCATTACATAATATGTTTTATATAAAGCTAATTCACCAATAAGACCATTTAGTTTATGCTGTCTCTTAAACTTTTCTTAAATGCTTAAGAGAAAGCTTATATTCTCAATAGTATCACAGTATAATAGATATGGTATGATAAAAATTTTCAATTCTACTATGGGCTGCACTAACGAAAACCCTCTAGTTAGGTTAAAAGTATGTGTATGCACCTTAGCTGGAGGCGGGAGGCTGTTTAAATTCTACTTTTAAACACATAAAATGATGTTAACTTAAAAACAGTTTATACCTAAATATAACCCTGTTGTGTTAAAATATAATATTTTAATTGGTTGAAGCATTTAAAGCTTTTCTAAATTAGTTAGATAAATATGCTAAAGAAAATCTGTCTTTATCTTCATATGTCTGTCTGTGGTTTATTCCACTTGTTCCTTGTAACCCTAAAGAAACAAGTTACCAAAATTATAGGGAAGTAAAGTGTTGAAATTGTAGCATAAAACTTTTTTCCCCCTAAAATTACAGGTAAGAAAACTACAATCTCCAGAAATGAAAATCACTGGTTGTCTCTCATTTTAAGCCCAAATTTGTTTCTCTATATATCCTTATAAAACTCATACCATGAAAACAAGGGAACCATAAACTGCCAGAGATCTGTGACATTTCATGGAAGCATCAGAGACTAACGCTTTCATCTGAACCAAGGACTATCAATCAACACCATGTCCTTTGAAATAAAGAAAAGCGGAGGAGTCAGGGCAAATGGAAATGGCAGGTGAAAAAGCCTCCACAAAACCTTGCATTGTGGATACCTGGACATGTCCTTCACTTTCTCATCTCATGCAAAACCTTTTTTCCACACAGCTCTGCAGCCCTCAGAAATCACAGCTCCACATCTTGGGCTTGAAGGAAGATAAACACAGGTGGTATGGTGTACTGAGTTGAGCACTGGCCCCCCAAAATTTATGTCCAACCAGAACCTCTGAGTGTGACCTTATTTGGAAATAGAGTCTTTACAGATGCAATCATGATAAAGTCATATTGGACTAGGGTGGGCCCTAAATTCAATGACTAATATAAGAAGAAGAAAATTTAGACACAGACACACGTAGAAGAAAGACAACCATGTGGAAACGAAGGCAGAGATGAGAGGGATGTGAGTTCAAGGCATGGAATGCCAAAGATCGCCAGCAACCACCAGGAGCTAGGAAAACGCAAGGAAAGCTACTCCCCTCGAGTCTTCAGAGAGAGCACAGCCTTGCTGACACCTGGAATTTGAACTTCTACTCTCCAGAACTGTGAGAGAATACATTTCTGTTATTTCAAGCCTCTCAGTTTGTAGCAATTTGTTACAGCAGCCCTAGGAAACATATGGTCACACTCTTCACAGGATACACCTACAGAGGTGTTTCTCAAGGAGGCCTGGCAGATTTCCTGGTCCCAAATTTCCCAAGCCCATTAATTCATAATCTTTGGGTAGAGAGCCTGAAAATCTCCACTGTAACAGACCCCAAGAGATTTTTATGTGTACTATAGCTTGAGAACCACTGAGCATCTTAATGATCTGAGGGTCTTCACAATGCCCAGTTTTCTCTAATTTTTCCCTATGTAAGTGCTGTGGATTATCATGTAGTACAGTGTTACAGCCCTAGAGCAGTCTGTCCTGGGCTAGTGAGCCTTTGGATAAGTCACGTGTTTGGACTGAGTCTCCTCATCTGTACAGAACACGTGGAATAATTCCTGCCTGGAGGCACCATGCAACTACCGTGGAATTGTTGAGAAGAGCAAATGAGTTCATGCAAATAAAGCACCTTGAACAGAATAAGCTTTTAACAATGCTGAATTAGTATTTCTTGTTTTCCCACTTTACCTCAACTAAAGTTCTTTCTGAATCACATTTTCAATGTGGGAACAAATTTGACTTTGACTCCAGAACACTACTATTAAGACTACAAAAGCAATGGCTGCCATTTACTGTATGCTTATAAAAGGTCTTTTGCAAAGCATCAGTTTTAGGCTGGCCTTCTTATTCCTGTTTATAGAAGGGAAACTGAGGTTCATAGACATTAAGCAACATGACTAAGATATTAGAAGTTTGAAACCCAAGCTTGTCTGATTCCACAGCCCCTAATCATAGCCTTTTTGTTATACAGCTATGCGTGCTTATTGCCTAGAAGGGAAAAGAATACCAGGATATTTCCTCCAGGCTTTCCTAGGTAATGAGTTCATCTTATAATGTAACCCATGTAATATATCATTAATACATTCATTTGCATTACTGTGTCTGATTGCACTTATTTGTTTAGAAAACTTAACTTGGATAGCAAAAAGAAAAAAGAAAAAAGGAAAAGAGGAAGGAACCAGAGAAAATCATTGGTTAATCCCTCGCTATTTAATGGTCTTCAGAAGACCAGCAGCATCAGCATCACCTGAGCAATAATTACAAATGCAGAATCTCAGGCCCTTCCCTAGACCTGCTGAATCAGAACCTGCATTTAATGAGATTCCCTAGGTGATTCATATGCAAACTAAAGTTTGAGAAGGCCTGGGTTTATTCAGCTCAGAGAGTAGACAACTGCAGAGATGGTCCTAACTCAGCTAAATCTATCCCCTATAGATAAGTTTCTAATATTTATTTCTATAGTGATAAGTTTCTAATATGATGGGGCGGTGGGGAGGGGATGTGAAATGTGTAGAAAGAAAACTGAGACTACACCATGGATAAAAAAGAAAGAATGGAAAACAAATCCTAAATATGGCCTATGTCAGAGTACCATTTGTGATTCAGGAAATAACTCTGAAAATAGGGTCAGAGCTATTTCAATGAGCAAAATTAGATCCAAGTATGGAGTTAGAAATATGGGAAGAATACAAACGGGCTCATTCCTGGCACAGAGTTAAAAGTTCGTATATATTTGGTGAATGAAGTCAGATCAATAAATATTAACAATGAGAGAGCTAACATTTATTGAATGACTACACTCTACAAGGCACTAAGCTAAATCTATTACATGTGTGAGCTCATTTAATCCTCTCAATGAGCTTGAGAGGTTTTTAATAATTGAAGACGCTGAGGCTTTGGATGTATTTTTGCATGACAGCGTCAGGATAGTAAGGACAGAACCTGTCTTTGGATCTCTATTTAGTTCATATGTCTGCCCACATATTAGCTGATTGACTGACAGATCCAACTGCCTTGGAAGAAATAAAATCTGAAATAGTATTTGTCCGCATGAAACAGCTTAAATACACAACCTGTCTCAAAACTGCAAACAGGCACTGGGGCTACAGAAAGGTATAAGCTTAATGTCAACTTGGGGAGATGAGCACTTACAAGGAAAGTTCAGTGAAAGCGCCCATCCGCCTCTAGGCTTCAGGTTTGGAAATTGAGGTCTACTGCACTGTTGGAATATCTAAAAAGAGCCCCTACCCCAAATCTCTAGACCCACAACTCCACTATATATGGAAGGTTATGCCCTCATCATTTATGAGGACTAAACAATGAACGGACAGTGAGAGGGGGTAAGAGAAAGTCTTTTGGGAGATGAGGCGCCCAGCCTGACAGCATAAGCGCAACTGTCAATAAGTCCCGGCCTCTGCAGCTCTGCCAGCGCCTCTAGGGCTGTTCCCTGAGCCTGACTTAGCTGGTCCCCTCAGGGTTCCCGCCTAATTATTAGCCCTTACGGGCAATTCTTGGCGGTGTTTCATTCAAACCCTCCAAGGAGCCGCTCTTCGAGAAACTAACAGTCTTCAGGAGTTGGTCCGGCTGCTAACGTGGTTAACGACACATTTTTTGTCCTTTGATCCACCAGGCCAGGTCCCATGTTTGAAGCACGGGAACGACGCCCAATCGCCCCGTTTCCCGTTTCCGTTTGTACCGTCGTCCCAGTTTACAAAAGTCTGGTTTTCCCCACTAACAAACTCCACGTCATTGGTAAATCACAATCTTTCCGAACCTCTAGATTTTGTCATTGTTGTTGGTTTGTTTTGTTACCCAGAGTGGGTGAACAAGGATATCTCCTAAAATCCTTTCAAGGCACAAGATTGTATAATTAATACCAGAACTAAATTTTTCAAAAAGCTCTAAAACTTTTTAGACTTTCCATTGTTACACAATTGCTAGCACTTTTATGTAGCACTTTATACTCATTATCATCTTTCATTATTCTACAAACACCCATGGAGTATCCCCTGTATACAAAGCTCTACAGGGAGGAAGTATCCTTATCCCCATTTTATAGATGTGGAAACTAAAGCTCAGAGAGATGAAATAATTTGTCTAAAATCAGACAGCCAGTAGGGGAAGGAGGAGCCAGAATTCAACATCAAGTCTGTGACTTCCAAGACCATTCTTTTAATTATCACAATCCATTCTATTATTCCTCTACAAGACTGAAATTTTGGAGCTTACCCTTCCTACTCCTCAAAACAGTTTCCCTTTTGGTTCCAATCCCATGATTGGTTACCCTTAATATAATCGAATTCTGATCCAAATAAATGTTTTCAAAGATAGGTTTCAGTAAATGAAAAAAAAAAAAAAATGAAACCTCTACCAGAGGTTGCCATCCTATAAAAAGAAAGCTCTACTGAATGGTTCCAATACCATATATGTCCAAATCTTCCCACTAGCCTTTTAAAAAAATGTAGCTGAGAGACTTGGAATTTGTTTTTTTCCCAAGTGGGAGCTAGTTCCTCAGAATCCTTAAAGTATCACAAATATATTTTGATGAAAAGAAAAACAAATCATTGTGATTTTTAAAGAAGGACTGTAGGTATTTTATTTAAGAGCAGTATATACAAACAATTGTATCCTTACTTGCAAAATCACGGTGTAGGAATTCAGGAGTTTTATTCCACTTAAACACACATGCATACACTCACAAACATCAAGCCAAACGTACAATATGGACTTTATAAATGTGAAAAGTAAAAGGACATGTAAACATTGCTTCAAAAAGAGTATTCTCATGAATGCAACTCAAGCGTTAAAAAATAAGAACCTTCCACACGTTTCTACTATGGTTATATGTTTGATTTTTAAAAATTCTGTATATCTGAAATGTGTAAAATTAACTTTGTTGATACCACCAGCATACCTTTTATTTTTAATAGAAAAGGTTATAGATCCTTTATCTCACATAGAAAATGTATGTATAATCACATGAACCGAAAAAGTAAAAAATTAACAACTTTTTTGACATAGCACTCTCACTTTTTGGAATTCATACTATACATAAATAAAAGACACATGAGAAAATATGTTCAAGAATGTCAGTTGCAGCATTGTTAATGCTTGCAAAAAACAAAAAATAACTATCAGTATTAATAAGCTGAGTTACATGAATACTACGGAATGGTACATGGCTATTAGAAAGACCAATACAGACTAATCTGGAAAGAAGCCTAGGTGTTATTATTAAGCAAAAACAGTAGGTTTCTAAGGAGTTTTATGGAATGGTTCAACTTTGGGTCAAAAAAAGAAAAATAAAAACCCTCCAAATGGGCAGGTAAGTTCTCTCTATACTTAAAGATTTGCGTAAACATACAGAAAGTTTAACATTGGCTACCTGCTGGAGGACAAGTAGGGAACACTGGGAGGAGAGAGAATGTTTTGTATATATCTTTATTATCTAACAATTAAAACGATCATTGTTTTTGCAATTAAACAATCAAAGAAGCAGGCACAGCCTAAGAAAAGATCAAAATTGGCAAATTTAAGATGTAGTATATGCTCTTACATATCAAAAAAGCATGTCTAAACTTTTAACATACTGAATAAGGATGCAGGACAACACAAAAGAAACTCTTTTATTTTCTGGTTGCTCTAATATCAAGAAGCCCACAGAGTCCACAGCCCATCTCATCTGGTGTGGACAGCCTTCATAATCCCCTGGAGCCAGATGGCAAAACTAGATTACCAGAGGACTCCCAGGCAGGATGCTTCAAAACCTGCTGCTATACTTTAGGAATTTGTCTTACCTGCATAACAAACCAGAAAGATCAGAGGGAACAAAAGGTATTACTGCTTGGTCCTTGCTTCACCATGCCTAATGGAAGCTAGATTTTCTTTTTTGGTCCTACAGACACCAGAAAGCATACCCTACATTTGATGTACCCTGGATTCTCTCTAGCAGTCATCGACTGTGTAATTTTTTTTTTCCTAACCTAGGAAAAATATAAATTGCCGTCCCAAAGAGTATTTTTGTATATTGACAACTTCAAATAAATATATCACAGGATTTCAAAACACTTGTTATAAAGGCAAGTTATTGTCAAACAGGGTATCAAAATGTGAACTATTTTATATTTTCTCTATTTCCTTTCTTGCCTATTTATCTAAGGATGATCTAACACAGTATCTGAGCAAAGAGACCAATTAAAGAGGCCAAGCAATAGCATTAATTCAAAACTGACTTCTTTTTACTCAGAGTACAACTTCCTTTTGCCCCTGACCCTTGGTTACTGGGACAGGCCAAAATAAGTACATTTCTCCTCAGTGTTAAATCACAAATGATGCCAGCAGCAAGACTATTTCACATCCAGGCCCCTGGGGAGTTTCACATGAGAGGGGTCACAGACTGAATGGAATAACCTTTTACAGGAAGGCTGAATTGCACTTTCCAAGGGAATATTGATCCAAAAATGTAGAGTTCATTAGGTAAGACCCATAATTTATCCCTTTGTGGCAGGCCAGATTCCTTTTTACCCTAAAATTGTCAAGAGGTAGTTTATATTTAGGGTACCTAATAAAACACTTTGCTTTTCTCTTGAAAATATTTAGATACATGTATTATAAATAATCATATTAACTAGATTATTGAAGTTTTTTTTCTAAGGACCTCAGATTGTAACAAGCTACATTAAGATTTATTTAATTATATTCTTCAATCACAGAATTACCAAGGAGATCAAATAACCTATTAGAAGTTTCATCTAATAACTGATCTAATTTTTCCTATAATAATTTTCTTTTTGCTTTTTTGGGGGATGGGAGGGGAGCATGTAGGAAGCCATTCCCTTTATCAATCTGTCTCCTCACACACATATTTGTTACTACTATTAATTTTTCATTATTTCCTTCTGTTTTCTTCTCTCAGCCAAGTATGAGTCCAGAGGGGTTTCCTCATAGGGGTTTTAGGAATTTCCCTCAGCCTAATACCAATACTCAAAGAACTCTCCATGCAAAGTGTACTATTTTGTTTCTCTTTTCTTTAAGACGAACACTGGAGAAGAAAACTTCATTTTGGCTTTTTAAACACATTCCCAAAAACCACTAATAATTTAAAAAATATAAGACCATATGTATTTGATGATACACTTTCTAAATGCACGAATCCTGATTTTAAGAAAGTTATGTATTAGAGAATATATTTTAAAATTCAGCTAAAGGCCATTTCACACTACAAGGTGAGCCCACAATTGTTAAATCTTATACTCCTGCTGCCATCTTGTGGTAATTGTTGAAATCTCTCTCTCTCTCTCTCTGCCCTCATCCCCATCCTCTCCTCATGCTAGCCCCTTTATTTGTTTGCTTGTTGGTTTGTTTTTCCCACGATTAGGAGGGTACTTCTATTCAAACCTCAAGGATTCCCTTTCTTAAGCAGTTGGGGAGATGACCTGAACTATGCTCTGAAAAGAAGAATGGACTATTGCAAATTTCTCAACCTACAAGTAATATGTTTCCTTTTTTCTCCTTATATTTTTTTCATTTAACCATAAAGTCATTCCTTCTAACAATATAAATTTTAAAAACTAGCTGTTGTAATATAATTTGTATTAATCTAGCTTTTTAACAAGGAAAGGGAATACAGATTAAGGAAAATAAATGTATATTTTATCAAAGATTTTTCCCTCCCAAATTTTTTCCAAATTGTTTTTTTTTTAACAAAGAAACAGGGGGGAAACCATCATGTATTTCTGGCCACAGGATGGACTGGCCCTTTACAGCTCTAGGCACCTACTCTCAGAAAGCAAGGAGCAGCCCCAAGGAGGAAATGAGAAGCCACACTGCAGACACCGTCCAACAAGGAGGAGCTCCCCAGCAACTCCACGCTGGATGGATGTTGGTGCCCCGCTATCCCCTTATTATTTCTGGACTGTCTTGTTCAGCTAGGGACCCCTATGGCAAGAGAAGTCATAAATCTAAGGAGGATGGGGAATCAAGTGTTTTTCTGATGATGTATGAATGTCAGTAACTATTAACCAGACTGATTTTTTATCAAGGCAAAAGTATATGTTATAAATGCCACCATTTCTAACTCTATGTCCCTAGTGCAATTCCTGGGAATCGACAGACAGCATGCAAGGAGTCATCCAAAGACAGGTACAGAGAGAACTCAATTAGCCAGAATTCTTCAAAATGAAGTAAGGGTGAGCCCAAAAAAAAAAAAAAGAAAACAATCCATTTCATTCCTTATGAAAAGGACTTTAGAATAATCTTTCCCAAACCTTTCTTGTGTACCCATGTCTATATAATGCACAATCTGTATTTTTATACTTCTTTCTTAAAAATCTATGAACCTTTAAAACTTAGCCTTATTCTAAGCAATATAGCTACACAGCATGGATTTGATGTGATTGTTGTTTTCTTCCAACACATTAAAATGTCCAACTATTAATATAAAATAAATTCACTTATCTTACCACATAGAGGCATCCCTGGTGTCACCAATGATGTGAACATCACACTTTGTGAAACATTGCTCTGAAATATACATGCTAAGTAGAATCTAATGAATCTAACAACCTTTATTTATAAACAAGTTAGCTTTAAGTGCCACAGAGTCAAGATTCTTATTTTTTAGAACCATAGTTCAGATCAGAGACTCTCAAACATTTTTTCTGCAGTGACTCACAAGATGGATGATGTTCCCATATGTAGCACACTCTTGTGAAAAGACAAGACCGTCTGTGGATTATGTGCAATTTCCTGCCATATATTTGTAATCCTCCCAGTCAAGAAAGCCAATCAGAATTCAAGTAAAAGGCTATCCCTAGGGAGATGCCTGTGGATGCACTCAACTTTATTTTTTAAAACACAAATCATGAATTTTGATTTTTAAACCATTATTTACTCATTTTAACTTTACAATTAATCAAATATACACCATTGTGTTATGATACCACAGATGAAATCTGTGGAGTAAAACAGGAGTAAAACATAGGATATTGAATTGAGTATTCTAGAGTGATCTTATACTCTGAGAGAAGACTGAATTGAATATGAACTGGTTTTATTCTCTAGAAGGCTCAAGGGTTTGTTTGTATTTTTAATTTGTTTTTAATACATTCTAGATTGTGCTGCTCTTACTTTTTCTCTGAAAAGTAACACGTGGGAAGAGAAAAGTACGGTAAGCTGAGGGTTTTATTTGGTTGGAATTTTTACTGTAAACAGACCTGGTTTCTACCCAAGGGTTTACAGCCTAAGATATAAAAGAATTTTCTATTTTGAGAATTTTTAGCATATGTAGCCTAGTCCCTTGGTGACCATGTGATACATGAAATTAGCATTATCCACACTATATGGGCAATGAGAGGCATCAAGAAAAATATTAACATTTACCCAAAAGCTTTAGATTGCTCATTAGACAATAACAGTATCATACAGTTGAATAAACAGACCCAAGAATATTTGTAAGAGGCAAACATACAAGTATTTTTAGGATCCCTATAAGGTTTTTTCAGAAGCACTTTTGCAGCATTTGAGGACAGAGAGCTCAAATAAAGACACTTCTGAGGGTATAAAACGAATTTTAAAGCACTCTCTAAATTGGACTAGAAAGGAAGAACAGTCTGAATTAGCAACAAGTGTAACCGAGAGAATAATTTAAGAACTGTAGTTGCAAAATCTCTATCGCAAGTATAAAAATCAAACTAAATATATATATTTATATATATGTAAGGTAATTACAATTGACATCTTATTGGATTTTCCTTAATAAACAAACATTCAGATGAAATCAGCACATTCATGATCACTTTGCATACCAAAGTATTATCAATATGTCCAAACACATAACAAAATCAATCCAAATCAAATCCTAGAACAACAAATTAACTGCTTAGGACTAATTTCCAAGAGTATATCAAATCAATATGCACTACAGAAACATTGAATGTGCAGCTAGTACATTGAACAGAACAAATTACACATAGTATTTTAAAACTTTCCAGTCAACATAAAATTTATATTGATTGAATTTAAAATTGCACCATTTTCTAAGGTAGTATGGGTTTCTATTATATTCACATGTAAGAGACAATATAAAAATGTTTAAAATAAAACTAACATAGTATATCTCGAAGTCTGTGATCCATCAATGTTTAGTGAGTAGTGCAGAGAAGATTAAGCATTTTGAAAAAGAAATTTGTTGTTTAAAAGCAACAATAAATAAAACAGAGATTAGTTCTACTATCAGTCTTTAATAAAACATATCTATTTAAAGATATACATGTTCTGGATATAACAATTTTGCATTGAGCAAATGTTTTAAAGCATTGTATATTTTCGATATGAACAATCAATAATTATTTTTAAAACTTTAGAAAATTCAAATTATATAATATCTGAAATATCTGAGAACATGAATGACTTTAAAAGGTTACAGTGATAGTCTGAGCAGGAACTCTGCTCCACGTTTGCTGTTGCATGATTTTTGTGAACAAAATAGATCTAACAGGAGTTACAGATGTTAAGCTAGAAAAAAAACATAGGGACCCAAAAGAGAAACACACAGTACAGCCAGATCCAAGAAGAAAGACAAAGAGGTGAAAAAATCATCACCGGGTAAAAGTAGGATGTAGTGCTTCAAAAAGAAGTGACAAACACTGATTCTAGTACTTTGTTCTGGGGACAGCGTAGGGCTATGTGCCCAATACCATACACAAGCATTTAACAAACTGTTAGATGCTGTGATCTATTCTATAATAACAGATCCAAGAAGTAACCACTACTTTCTATAAGAAACTGATTTGGGCCAACCTAGAGGGATTTCATAATAATAATTACTAAAAGAAATATAAATGTGTAGAGTGAATAAAGTGGCAGTTTGGCAAATGTGGGTGCCTGGCCTGTGTTCACATACATGCATGTACGCGTGCGTGCACACACACACACACACACACAAATAAATGTGTGTGTGCGTGTGTATGTTTTTTTCTTCTCCCTTTTTAAAATTTTTTTAATTCCTCTTTTCTCTTCAGGACCCCAACAGCACAGCACACCAATGAAGCTAGATTCAAGGTCAGCACTCCTTTCAGACAATTCCCAAACTTTCGAGCTTTCATTTTTGTGAAACAGGATATGCTATCCCTGGTTTATCTCAGAGCCCACAGTAACTTCCAAGAGCTACAAGAAACCTAGATAACACAGGGTCCTGAACTCTGATAAGCAAATTCTCAATGGCAAATGAAAATAATTATTCATACCCTGAGCAACTATGAAATCACCTGAAAATCTTATCAAAAGAATGGGTTTTAATGCACTCTCAGCATCTCTGACAGTAAGGTGAGAGGGCAGTAGGAAACAGGCCCTTAGTCAGGAAAGAGGAAAAAGATATGACATCTTTTGTTTTTTCAGGTCTGTTAGAAATAGTTTCACGAGGGTCAAATTTCTAATAAACACAAGATTAAATGTAAACTTTCAACCTATACATATATATTGATGATTCAAGTGGAACAAGAACTCTTGGTGTACCACAAATACCTTTGGAAAATGTACATGATTCTGGAACCTGAACTGCCCCAAAGCAAAATGAGTGTGTTTCAAATAACAAATATAAACAGATGATAAGTTGAAGACATCAATTCACCAACTCTGGTACCGATGCAAAATCAAGAAACCTAAATTTTCTTCCTGGTCTTAACTCTGAGATCCTATAAACGGCACTTCCACAATGATTTGCTCAGTTTTCTCATCACTAAAACCAAGGAAAACTACTAAAATCACTACCCGCCTCCTATACAGCTTTGACTGAAAGCACATGTGAAAGTGCTTATGCTCAAACACTGTTCTCTTCAAAGCACATATGGCAAGATACACAGATGCTTCCAAGCTGCCCTGCCTACAAATCCTCCCCTCTCTTCCTCAGCCTGTCTCCCCTTTAAACGTTTGTCAAAAGTATTACTCATCTGAGCAAACTAAATAAATGTCGTCTCTCAAAAGCTCCTGTCAGAACATTACTATGTTAATCAGAAAAAGGTAACAGGTTAATATATTGATATCTTATCAGCAATAAATTCATTTTGATGGTAGCAAAAGTAGGGATGGAGGTATTAGCATGAGGGACCTGAAAGGGAAAAGGCAAAGGGTATCCAAAGGAGGCAACCAAGATCATTTTCCCATCCTTCATAACTGTATTATTCATCTGCCTATAACATGACAGTGAGCTAAAGAAAGGAAGAAGACGAAAAATTGGTAAATGAAAATCCCAAGAGCAGAGCTGCCCGAGGAAATTCCACCCTGGCATGGCACATCAATATGTGTATGCTGTATACAAGAGTTCATTGGTCACTTTCTTATGAGGTCAGTTTAATGCTGGCTCTAAGACTTTTAAGTCCTATTCTAATTTAAGGTAGGCTCATTTCTCCTAGTTGGAAGGATTCCCCAGTTACTAAGATACAACCAACCCTATTCCAAGATTATATAGTGTAGTGGTTTAGAACTTGGGCCTCTAAAAACTGCAAGATTTGGGTTTGAAATTTGTCTATGGCATTTCCTAATTGTGAGACCTTAAGCAAGTGACTTAATTTCTTTAAGTCTCAGATTCCTCACCTGAGAAGTGGGGAAGGCATTTAGGGCTGTTGAGTCCAGTGCTGTGATTGCTAAGATTAGCTATATTTATTATTGCTATCATTGCTTTTTCAAAGTATTATATATTTTCAATAGGAACGATTAATAAATAATTGATGCTGGGCCCAGAATTCATCTGGGACGCACTCACTTCATTGAAGCTGCGTATAGCAAATTAGGTCAAACCCCTTGATTTAGTCCTAAGGTCAAACCAGACCTGAATTGGATCAGATACGCAAAAGGTAACGAGTTTTCTGGGGCATCTATCCCAAGGCATCCATGTCCCAGTGAAAGGAAGTTTAAGTTCCAGCTGATCAACTTACTTTATCAAGAATCAAGGGATTCATGACAAGAACAGCTCAAATAACTCTGGAATACGGTCTATTTTTATTCCTGTAACAGATTAATATTGATTCTAGCCCTTGCTTAAATTAATTTTTTTAAATTGTATGCAGTCTCCTGAGCACACACCGGCTAACTAGGCAGCCAAAATAAGAAATTTAAATGTGTGCAAAAAAAGTAAGGGAAAGAATTAAGGGCAATAAGTAATTCTTGATGTGGAGTATATGCATGAAGGGAATTGAGAGTTCACAGAAATCTATGTAAAATACTTGGAGTTCTTTGGCAGAAAAAAAGTATTTCAAATATAAATTTAAAATATCATCACCATCATCCAAAACAGCTTGCAGTTTTCAATGATAATCACTTGATCCCTACTGGGCACTTCTTAAGGGGTCTGAAAATGAGTACGGCAGTAAGTCGGATGTTTTCTTTTTAAACATGATCACTATATTGTACACTTGATACTTATGCTGAGAGCTCAGATCTTCCTTTCCTAGTGTAATTTCATCTAAGCATTCTTTAGATACTTAGATCATTCTTAATGGAGATTGTGCGTTATACCCTCTGTGGACAGACGGAAATCTGGCTAATTAGACTGACGATACAATAGCACATTTCTTTTCCTGTTAGTATAGAAACTGGGTGTCCTAATAAAGTTTGAAATGAACCTGCAGCATGAATAGCTAGTACTCAAATGCTATAGAAACGACAACTGAACACTAACTTTGCAATAAAGCGGTCTCTTTCAGCCCCAGCATGCCCCATCAGAATGGCATAGTCTTTTACAAAAAACAGGAGAGATGATGGAATATCTACTCCCTACATCCATATCTGAAAATTTAAAAATGCATTTTTGTTTTGAAAGCATCTTATTTGCTATTAAATATTGTATCCCAGAAATACCTTTACAAATTATTTCCTTTCTTGGCCAAAATAAGGTGTCTTGCCAATGATAATTTAGTACTGTCTCTTTAAGTGCTAGGAAGAGTACCTAATTCCAATGGTTACTATCCCCATATATTATACCTGTCAAAAAATTTTTAAACTCTAATGAGTCAGCTTGCTGAAAATAAACTCCACACTTCCATTTGAAAGTATGAAACTAAGTGCTGAGTGGGAAAAAGTTTACCCTCAGTCCCAATGTAAATCAGCGCGAAGAGGAAGTAGAAAAGTACTCCAGCTATTTGCTATAGACACAAATATGCGCTCCACCTCGACTGCGCATGATCCACCCTTGTGATGAATGTTCCTACCCCTAACACGAAAATGTTGGGGGGAGGTGAGAGAATGGAATAGAAAAAGGATGATGTGTACATATCAAAGATCAGCCATTTCCTCCCAGTACATACAAAAACTCATTCTTAGAGATTTCTTGTCAAGAAAAAAAAAATGCCTCTTTGAGAGCAACTCCTGAATGAGAGCCGACTCTGGGAAGGAGAGTTTTTCTCCTGTCTTTTCCATACCCCAGTGAAATCTCTCTGCTGCAAAGCGGTGCTGTTACTCTTTGAGGGGCACAGCCCAGACACAGCAATCTGAAATTTCAAAAATGTGATAAAGCCTGAGCCCAACAGCCCTGGGAGGCGAGCAGCTGCCGGGAGACCGCTGATGAAGTGGCTTCTTAAGGAGGTGGGCAGATTGATTCCAGCTGCTGAGTGCTGAGCGCAGGGCAGGGCAGCGGCCGCGGAATGCGCAGCCGGGCTGAGGCAAGACGCTGCACAGCAGCAGCTTCCCAAGCAAGGGCAAGGCCAAATATTAGCTCTGTTTGCAGTCTTGCCCTGAGAGAAGGAAGAAGAATGCCACTGTTCCATCCAATAGGAACTTTCAAGGCAAATTGGGTCAAAAGCTACCATGTGGACAGTGTCACTTCATAAGTGGAATGTCACTCAGGAAATCTGAAAGCTGTCCTCTCAGATGTCTGTTCAGAAGGGCCCACATTTCCTAAGACGAGAGTCCTTTTCCACTGATTCCTGTTTTTCTGTCCCCTTGGGCCCCCAGCTCTTGGTCTTCTTCTAATAGCTCTTAACCCTTACTCAGCCGCCTTTGCTCCCCACTCCATGTAATCAATACACAAGAGGGAGTCCAGAAGCAGACAAGGAGTGGGGGACATTGAGAGCCCTGGAAATGGCCTGGTTGGGGACCCAGACAAGAGGACATGCTCTTCAAAAGAGCTTGCCTCGAACTAAGAAAGCTGGAGGGTTGTGTGGGGGGGGGGGGACTCGTTTGGGAGTCCCATGAGGGTCCCAAACTCAGACAGCAAGTGATCTAAGAAGAGGGAAGGAGTAAGAGGTAGGCGGGCATGAAGGCACGCCTAATGGAATATTCAATATCCTCAGAAATGCACTTTCGGCCGTGCACTTCCAGAGACTAAAAGCCAGTAATGGGCTTTGGAGTCTGCATTTCCTCTCCCTAATGTCCAGAGGCGCTTTAATGCTGCAGCCAATCGATCAGCCTTCTCCGGTGAAGGCGACGAGTGGAGTGCATAAGCTTCCTACTTGTGGCCAAAATCCGCCCAGCCTCCTCCGCACACCCCGAACGAGCGACATACAACTTTGAACTGGCAGGATTTGGCTCTTAAAGTGTCCGGGAAGAGGAAAGAAAGGAGCCGACCCCCACCCCCCGCCCCCTTCATTCCAACTTTTCCAGGGAAGGATTCAGAAGGGAGACAAACAGGGAGGGCGTGTTATCCACCTTGGGACAGGGCTGACCAGTAGCCCCAAACCTGCTTCAGGTGCAAGGTCACTGAGCCGCCTCCAAGCCCAAGACAGCCCAAGGGTGTGGCACTTCTGGAAAGGACACAATCAGAGCAAAGGAACATCCAGAACGTGGCGTTTCTTTGCAATGCCTACCTGATATCACAGCTGCCTTGATTCACCCTGCGAATAAACCCCTCCCCCCTCGTCCCCATGCTCGGGGCTGGACCTCTGAGGTAGAGACAGCCCCTGTCCCGCCTCCCCCCGCCCCCGCGCCCTGCCCCCAGAGCAGGACTCTGGGCAAATTTAGTCCCTAAATTGAACCCAACCCTGTCCAGCCTCCTGTCGCCCCTCCCCGGGAGGCTCGGGCGGCCCCACTGAGCATGCCCTGTGGCCTGAGTCCGGGGGTCGCCTCGGGGAAGCCCCGCAGGCCCCAGGATGGACAGGGTTCCGTCGCTGCGTGGGCGCCCCCAGTGGGACGCGCGAAGGAAAGCCGGCGCGACAGCAGCCGAGTGTGGAGATGACAAGTTAGCCGGCGCGAGAAAACTTTCCGCGGTCCTGCTCCCCACCCCCACGCCACAGGGGCGCGTCTCCCCGAGGAGCTCGCCTTTCCCAGCCCGGCAGAGACAAGCACAGCACGTGATGGGCAGAAATAAAAATAAACACTTCCCATTCCCGGGCCGCGGGGCCGCTCCCACTCCGTGCGCCGCGGCAAGCAGGGGGCTCCCCGCGCTGACCAGCCCCCGCCGCTGCAGCCGGCAGCCCCCGGCCCCCACCCGCTGGCCCGGACGGGCGCCCCCGGGCCCCCGGCCTTCGCTCTTCCCTGCCGCACCGCCCCCGGCGCCTACCTTTCGGATTTGGTGAACTTCCGGAATGCCTGTCGGAGGTCGTGGAAGGACCTGTACGTCTGCGGCTCGGCCGAGATGCCCTGCGCCCGGGTGGTCCGCGGGCCGATGTGGGTGGAGGGCACGGGAAGCACCGACTGGCATTTGTGGAGCTTCCTCTTCAGCTCCTGGATTTCCTCCTCCTTCTCTGACAGCCGCTTCTCCAGCTCTTTGATCCGCTCCTCCTTGAGCATGAGAATCTTGGCAAAGTCTTCCTCCAGCTCGCTCATTTTTTCCCTGAGCCCCTCCGCGAAACTTTTTCTCGGGCGGCGGTGGCGGCGGCGGCGGCGGCGGCGGCTGGGACGGCAGCCGGGGGAGGCGAGCGCGGAGACAGAGTGAATGGGCGCTGAGTACTCGCGCGCGGCAGTGCTGCCCCTAATGCAGCGCGAGGAGCCGCTTGCTTCGATCCACTTCTGCTGAATGGACTAAAAGCACCGAGGGGAGGATGAGAAGTCTAAAAGCGATGGAGAGGAGAGGCAGAGCGCTAATCCCCAGCCTCTCCGGGGAATAGGTGATTATCTTTCATTGAGAAACCAATTAGAGCTGCCCGTCCTCCCCTGAGACCCCCTCCTCCGTCCCCTTTTCCCAGTCACTCCGTGAGAACACGCGCGCCACCCCACCGAGAGCCTAGTTTCTAGCTGAGGGTTGGATCAGAGAGTCTGGTCTCACTCCATCACACCGAAGTCACTCTTCCACGCTATATGGTACCAAAGGAAGGGGGTGGGGTGGAGGGGGGGGATTTATGCCACTTGATCCTTGAAATAGCAGCAATTACCATGTGATCTGGCGGATGACGCAGCGCTTGTAACTGGATCCTAAAGAGTGTGAGAGAGTGTATGTGTGTGTGTGTGTGTGTGTGTGTGAGAGAGAGAGACATTTCATAAATATTAAACTGCCTTTAGAAATTCATCTGAATAAATTCACCTTTGTTTTCACCTTTTACTTCTTTCCTGCTCTAGATGCCTAGATGGTGTGTGTGGGGTTCTTACTGTGAAGTCCCGTGGTGATAATAAGAATAAGTAATAAGAATGACAGAGCAATTGCAGTTCCAGGTTTTTTCAGCATAAAACTTTACTGGAAATTGTAAATTAAAATTGTGGGTGGGGAAGTTAGATGAATATATTGTAGGTAACATCTGAGCCAGATGTTTACCGAAAAGAGAAGGGCCAGGTGTTTATTTGTAAACTTCTTAGGGTCTTGATTTTATTTCATCTAGTACAGTTAAATTTTATGTATTGAACATCCAGATTATATCACAGCATCGTCTGCCATGGTTCTGAAGTGGCGGCCGCCGGTACCAAACTGCTGGGTCACCCTCCCAATTCCAGTTTGGGGGAGAAGTTGCATCTGTAATCATCTGTGTGTCTGGTCTACCTGTGCGTCCGTCGCCTACCCTGTTAAAGGGATTGTTGTACCCACTGGAGCCCTAGTATTTGCTAATTCCTACACTTTCTTTTTTTATAATGTATATGTCACAGACACATTTTTCATAACATAAATCACTTGAAGAGTTTTTCTTGGTGTGTGAGAGAGGTATTTCTTTATGATCAACAGATTAGTAAATTTTTTAAAGGAGAAAAACAGTTGCAACTAAGATACCAAAGGATTCTTTTTGAAATAGTAACTTTCCTTAAAAAGAAAAAAATCAATGTATAATTACTGGCTACTTACAAAAAATCATTCCAGCTTGTCTGAAACAACTACGGAAAAACAGGCATATACTTTGGTTTATAAATAAACCCTAAAATATATTTTATTCTGGAGACTTCTTTATTATTTACTCATAAATAGTCAGATAAGTTCTACTCATCTGACTTTCTTAAATTAAAAATATTTTAAACCTCATCTGAATTTCTTAATCTCACCAGATGCTCAAGTCTGGCTATATCTACTCATATTTGAGAAAGGGTTCTCTGTATTGTTGATAGTTACTATTCTGTTGCTTCTATCTATGAACTTAATCTGCTATAAGCCTTTTAGAAACACTAAAATAATTGACATTTAAAAATAATACATAAGAAAAAACTTTGATCACATTAAAAAATCTAGGCATAGCTTCAACTTATTTATGGAAGAAATAAAAATAGGTTTAAAATGACTCTTAAAAGGTTTTTCCCATCTTACACAATCTTAAATGAAGATATTATTCAAATATGTTTCTCTTGCTTATTAAAAAAAGTAACATTTAAACCAAGATTTCATATACCTCAAAACCCTAAATTCATCTCTCTCTTCCAAAATAAAACTTATTTTTTAATAAGTCAGTTTTAACTTAATGTTGATACCTAGTGATATTAAATCTTGTCCACTGGATTAAGAAATATTTAATTTAGAGTAGAGGAAAGCTTGAGAAAAGACATCCTGGTAGAAGAATAAACATAGAAGTATTAAAAATCACAGTATATTAGAGCTGAAAGAAACTTTGAATATGATCTAACTCAGTCACCTCATATTATTAAGGAGGAAAATGAGAGGGAAACTCCAAGATCACCCAAGGGCAGAGGTTTGAATCCAGGACACCTAATATGTGTGAAGGGTGCTTTCCCCACCATGCAGCTCCTAGGTTAGAACCAGAAAATCTAGAAATTCTACTATTCTGATGATCCAGTGTTCAAAGATGTGACATTACCCTTTGTTGCTTACTTCTAAATTTGTAACAGTAATATTGTCAAAGCAGAAGTATTAATGAAACCTTAGTTGTTGTTGTTTTTTTTCTTAAAGGAGAAGGTCGCCATCTAGTGCTCTTGGAGAAATTTGCCAAATAAAAATTGTAATCACAATGAAGTTGAAGTTGTCCTTAAATATCTGTACTAGTGTTTTTATGTCTCATATTTGAGAGAAATAAAATATGTAGAATTTTGTGTCAGAGTAAAACATTTTTTGAAAAATTGGCATCTTTTAGCCACTGGATAGTGATGATGATGATGACAGTAAAGATTTATTGAGTGATTAATATGTACTGGCAAAGGGCTAAACCCTTTATGTGACAGACTGATTTTAATCCCCACACTAACTCTGTAAGGTAGGTACAATTACTGTTTTACAGTTTATAAATAAGAAACTAATGCTTAGCCAGATTAGGTAATTTGTCCAGATTTGACTCTGGTTGTCTTAATACCCCATGCAGCACTGCTTCTACCTGAAGTGCATTAAAGTATCCACTTCTCTGTGAGCCCAGTGACAAGCAAAACTAAAATGTTTTTATTAATGGGGAAACACTAAGTTTAAAATCACATACAAACGCAGATAAGTTCCTAAGATTCTGGTGTCTAACAATCAATTTCCCAAGGTTGTTTTCTCCTTGTGATACTTTGGAATACATTATATACAGTTCATATATAATTTCAAATGTTTTTTTTAAAAAAGTATATGTGCTTTCAATTGTTATGAATGTTCCTTGCCTCCCTTTCTCTCTCCTGTGTAATAAAAAACAGATCGCTTGAGCCCAGCAGTGTTGAGGCTGTAGTGAGCTATGATCTGGCCACTGCACTCCAGCCTGGGCAACAGAGCAAGACCCCATATCTCATTCATTCATTCATTCATTCATAAATAAATAAATAAATAAAATACATATATACATACAACAAAAAGCACTTTCTAAAGAACCTGAAAGCTTGTAAGATGTAAATAGCCTCTTTGGGAATTCCTGTCCTTTAATTTAGGTCAATGTCATAGGGAGCAATAAGAGGACACTGCCTATAAAAAATTAAAAACAATAAAACTGAGTAAAAGTCAGTCTGCTTTTTATTATCTCTATTTGCTGGAAGTCATAAATGATGTAATAAAATATTCCTCCCCCCACCTAAAATATTCTATTGTCTACATTCAAACAGTGGCTGCATTTACTGTTGAGCAGGTGGACCACTCCCATCACTCCACCCCTTGGAATAATACTGACCTTGGTGCATGTTGTAAAGATCCAGAGCAAAGAAAATGGTCACATGCACATGGTTTGAGTGAGGTTCACATGGATGACAGCAGAAAAGTGTAGAAAAGAGGTTTGGGAAAATGAAAATAGAGACAGGGATCCCAACTTGTGAAATGGGTGGGGGGTCAACAAAATTCAAATCATCTGTTTCCAAACACTTCTCTGGGTTGCAAATAGGACAGCATACTTGTGAAGGACTGCATGCAATACATTTTCCATCAAGGGATGCAACTGGTGAACTAAAAAGAGTACTGGACTTAGAACCAAAAGATTGATGTTCACGTCTCAGTTCTGCCACCTCTCAAGTTGCATGCTCTTAGGCAAGTCCCTTAACTTCTCTGAGATTCACTTTACTTATTTGGAAAATGAGGAGTTACCTAGGGTCCGTTTCATCTTTCTACCTTCAATGATTCTATGGAACTCCGTTTTCCCTCTTACTCAGATTTTGAAGTTATCAGTCTGTTCTTATTGACAACATCCATCCAGCTATGTGAGAAGAAAGAGTTAAGATGGAGTCTGGTTTGTACTATATAAAGATAACAGTGTAATTTTCAATTAATAGAAGCTTGGAGAATTTTCAGTTAATTCTATGTTATACTACGTGTGGCTTCAACATTGTGACCTAAACCAACCATCTTCTGGTGATCACAAAATATGGTCATACCTCGGGCAAAATAAAAGCTTGAAGTCTTGAAACACACCCACATTTATGTTAACCACCACACAGAACATGAAAATAGCAAATGAAGTGTTACCTTAATTAAACAAACTCCAAAGTTATCTGGTTTTCATTTAGTGAATTTACATAAAGAATCACAATGGTTATTGTTTTTAAATGGTCCTATAGAAAAATGTATATAAATACTTTGCACAATGTGGTCCTATTGATGTAAATGAATTTACATATGGCATGCAACAGGAAGACTATTGTCTTTTATTATTTTATGTGATAATGTCTACACATCTGAAAATGATAATTCTTCCTAGAAATTCTGAAAAATAAAATTGAACTAAGAAATGGTGATACTTAATATATTGTAGAAATCAAATTCTGCATTATATTAAGAATCTGGAGCCTGGAATATGGAGACAGGGATACCACGCGACTTGAGACCAATAATTTTATCTCCCTGAGCTTCTGTTATCCCAACTGTAGAGATATGGATACCAAATTCTCCTGCACCTGGATCTTTAAGACTTGAATGAAGACGAAAGCAAAATGTCATTTGTCATTTAAATGTAACCCTATATAAATAAATATAAGAAAAATTATATTTACCCCCTGCTTTGATTTTTTGGTGGGAGGATAGCTCAGCTAGGGGAGAGTGTAGGGGATGGGACATGCTTAGTAGTGGTGGTGGTGGGAATATTTACACTACATTCATGCCCCCAAGATTCCTACCCTTGGTGGCACCTTCTCTCAGTTATTAAAATACTAATCAAGAACATATTTTTAATAAATTGCTTTTAATATAAAATGCATGTACATGATACATAATTCAAAAAGCACGAAAGGATATACAATGAAAAGTAAGTCTCCCTCCTCATCCCTTTTCCCCAGTTCCCCTTATGGAGACAACCATTGATTAGTACCATTTACTTGTGTATCCCTCATGAAATATTATATTCATTCACCAGCATGAATGAAAAATACACATTTTTACACAAATAAGATTTAATACCTAGTTTGTATGCTAGCATAATACCTAACTTAGAGCTATTATTTCCTGATTTTCATGACCATTAGTCCAATGCAACATGTTATACTGTCCTACTTTGTGGTAAAATGCTCAGGAACAAGCCAGGAACATAGCTGAATTTAGAGTGTTGTCCTTCCTTCACTTAAATATTATCTATAGATTTTCCTTTTTTCTTTTTTCTTTCAAAATATTACAGGTACAATGGTTTTGGTTACATGTACCACTTTTGTAATGCTTGAGTCAGGGTTATAAGTGTGCCCATCACCCAGATAGTGTTCATTGTACCCATTAGGTAGGTTTTTACCCATCCCCTCCTCCCACCTTCCCCCTGCCTGATTTCCACTGAGTTTTACTTCCTTCTGTGCACATGTGTACTCATTGGTTAGTGTCTCTTTAAAAAAATATTAGGTACTTCTTGTTTTATTAAATATATTTAATAACAGCTTCAGAATGGCCTAATATTTTAAGAACAAAAGCCAAATATTATTTGATATATATGTCTTTTAAGGATATGATAAAATAACCTTTGGTCATAATCCTCTCTATCTGCTTTACATTAATGGAAACATTCATACGTGCTTATCTCAAATTATTTCAAATGAACGTTTCCATGTGAAAAAGCTAACAAACCTTTGGTAGGCAAAAGGAACACTCTATTTTGACAGCCTCTTATTCCTTTATAACTGTCATGATTTTCTTGGTCTCTAATCAAAATTGCATAGTTAGTTCAACAGCTCACTTACTATTTCAGATTCAATGAGGACACATTTATTTGGAAATGATTTTATCAGGATGTCTAGGCATTTATTATAAAAATAAACTATAATTTGCTTTTATATTTGTAAAAGAAATAGTTGCACAGACCCTATTATATTCCAGGAGATATTAAACTGTAGTACTCACAAGTAACACTTGCAAGTGCTGTATTGATTATATTTTCCAAATCTGTGTCATATATGGCTCCATTTTAGCAGCCTTAATAGAAGTGAGAAAGTGGAAGTAACACTCAAAACTTTCCCATAATAATTTTAAAGAACTGTATTAGTTACAATGAAAAGTCTTTCTTTGTACTGGAGATGCTTTGGCTCAGCACTCCTCTCCTCTTTCCATGGCATCCTTTGCAACCACCCGCAGTCTGGAGAGAGCAGAGAGGCGGCAGAGAGACTGAGGATATTGAGCTAGGAAGACACAGCCCCTACCACCCTTCATTCAGGACTTTATCTAATAAAGGGAGATCACTTTACAATGCACAGGCAAACAGATATTACTCAGACTGTGGCTAAAGTCATCAGGAAGAAACTCTGCCAGGAATACCTTGGGGTAACATAAGGTGATGCTGGAGAGTGTGTGTGAGAGTGTGTGTGTGTGTGTGTGTGTGTGTATTTTGGTCATTGTATGTGTCTTCTAAATCATTCCTCTAGCATGGATATGTCAGTAAAAAACATACTCTTCCTTTAAAAGTCTCCATTCAGAACATTTGGATATTTTAATGTTACGAGCAGAGATGGAGTGATATAAAGAACAGACGGAAAATGCCACAAGTTGCTGAGGGTTAGACTTGAGTGCACTGCTATCAATCAGGACCGACAACTTCCGCCCCCTCCATACTCAGACAAACTGATTTACCTTTTGCGCAAATGTCAAATTAGCATTCTAGGAAAGACACAGGAGAAGAGCCGTTTATGCCATGAATCATTTTATTAAGGATATCATGGCATTGTTCCTTTGAAAGGGAAATTAAAAATAAATGTTTATATTACCTGAGCAGATGTACTTGGTTTCATTCATTCATTCAACAAGTATTTTTTGTTCACTTTTCTACAGGTCATGGGCACTCTGCTGGACACTGAGGATACAGAGATGAGTAAGACAGAGTATCTGCCCTCAAGAAACTCATGACAGTGCAGGAGGAAGAAGCCGCTCTAGGGTTAGGGAACACAGCTAGGTAAATGACTAATGGCAGAGTAGTAGTGAAAAAAATTAAAAGGCTTTTTGTCAAAGTACTATCATATTACTGAGGAAGGAGAGGGAAACAATCAGCTGCGGGTACGTATGCATGTACATGAGAGAGAAAGATTAAGAGAGAGAGGGAGAGAGAAGCCTTGGTCAATTTTCCAAATATTAACTTGCCAAAAAGCAATTCACGGAAAGCCAGAATCACCAAATAACCAATCTGACATATGCCCACTTTGTTGGAACTAAAGGATTAATTTGCCAAATTAATAAATTATATGAATTTCTATAATTTAAAACTAACCAAAAACTTTCATTAAGGAAGAGCCTTTTTGAATATATGTATAATCCCTTTGAATAGATTCTTCTATGGACATGCCCTCTGAAAAGCCCAGGTAACTGGTTAACTGTTTGGTCACGGGATAGTCAGCTGGTGGGCTGGTGTGAACAAGACAAGGCCGCACGCTTGCCAGAAAGTATAAACGGGGTGCCTTTTGGAATGCCTCTCCAAGGTGTCAAAGTTTTATCCTAAGAGATGCCAATTTAATAAAATGCCATAACTAGGGAAATTTTTACAGTAAATAACATATGGAAGCTTCTGAAAAGATATTTGAAAACAACCAAATATTATCTGTGGCACCAGTAAAGTGGTATTATAGTCTCCTTGCTGGGTTTAATGTTTGTTTAAAATTAGCCTCTTTTTTTACTTCTCCTATAAAGACTGCTTTTTCTTTGTGGGTGTGAAAATCCATTCAGCAGGAAAATCAGGTTAAAATAAGTAGGTTGCCTAAAGAAATAGAGTACTCTGACAGAGTTAACCTTGTAAATGCAAATGTGTTTACTTGTTTACACAAGAATAGCATATCATAACATTTGGATTATCATTATTCTATTTCTTAGAGTACCAAAAACTCCACTTTTATGTTGTACAAATTAAAACATCTTTCCAAATAAAGACAAAAGTAATAAACAGTTAATACACTACATAATAAAGAATGCTTATTAGTGGTATAGGTGTGAATAAGTAGTTTTAAAATTACTGCTATTGATGAAACACTATATGTAAGAGATTACAGAAAAATTGGAGGGAGATTATAGGTGTAAAAATTACAAAACCTTTTATAAAGAAGAATAATTCATAGTAAAATTAGGAAGTGTGATTAATCAAAATTTCCTGGATAATAATTATGATATATCTCCCCAGATAGATTTATCTCTAAATTCAATGCAATTTCAATAATATTTTTAAAATATTAATAGAAATGGATAATTGATTTTAAAATTCATATGAAATAAATATAGAATTAAAAATATTTTTAAAACAACAAAATTTGTGGTCTTGTTCTATCAACCATCAAGTATACTATAAAGCTATAGCAATTAAACTAATGTGATGGGTAATTTTAAAAAAGGGTCAATTAAAAAACACATAATTTAGAAATAGATCCATACCTTTCTTTCCCATTTTTTAATTTTGGTAAAATATACATAACATAAAATTTGCCATGTTAATTATTTTTAAGTGTAAAGTGCAGTGGCTTTGGGTACATTCACACTGTTCTGCAACCATCACTACCATCCATCTCTAGAAATTTTTCATCTTCCCAAACTGAAACTCTGTACCTATTAAACAATAACTCTCCATTCCATCCTTACTCCATCTATCAGCAATCACCATTCCAGTTTCTACCTCTATAAATTTGACTACTCTAGGTACCTGGTATAAGTGGAATCATACAGTATTTGTCCTTTTGTGACTGGTTTATTTCATTTAATATAATGTCCTCAAGATTTATCCACATTGTAACAAGTGTCAGAACATCCTTCCTTTTTAATGCTGAATAATATTCCATTGTATGTATATACCACATTTTGTTTATCCATTCATCTGTCAATAGATACTTTGTAGTAGTTATGTGGTTATGAACACTGGTGTACAAGTGTATGTTCAAGTCTCTGCTTTCATTTCCTTTGGGTATATACCCAGAACTGGAATTGCTGTATCATATGATAATTCTATGTTTAATAATAATGTTTTATAAATAGATAAAACAGAGTTGGTATCCATAATATGCAAAAAGCTCCTACAAATCAATAAAAATACCAAAATTCCAATACAAAATGACAAAAACAAAGATATTCATCTTGACCAATAAAATTAATTTTTGTCTGTCAAATTGCAAAAATTTAAGAGGTTGATAATATTCCTTACTGTCAAAGTTGTGATAAAAAGGCCTCCCAAATATTGATGAGCATATAAGTTGTTAAAGCCCTTTGTAGCAAACAATTTAGCAGTAGCCATCCAAATTTTAAGGGTATATTTGCTTTCACTCAGCAGTCCTACTTCTAAAAATTAATATATTAATAAAAATAATGATTCAAGTGTGTATACAAGTTTCTTTTGCTGTTTATAAAAGAGAAAAAAGATAACCTAAATAAGTGAATAAATAATATATACAAGACCTGTAAGAAGATCTCTAAAACACAATGAAAAGTGGAAAAAAAAGCACAAAAGTTGTGATTTCATTTACATGACCAGGTTTACATAATATATGTAAAATATATGTATATTTATATAAATTGAAAATAAACTGTTAACAATGTTACCTTGGGAAAGGCGAGGAGGAGTGAGAAAAGGTGAGGGAGAACTGTTATGTTTTATAAGATATACCTTGTTTGAATACTTTATAGTGAGAATGTGCTAATATATATTGTCTATAATTTGTATAATGTTATTGAGGTACGATTTAGATACAATAAACTACACATATTTAAACTGTACAATCTGAGTTTAGACAGATATGTATATACCCATGAAACTATCACTGCAATCAAAATACCAAATCATAAAAAATTTTTTAAATGTCATTGAACTTCCATGATTTTTTAAATATATAAATATCATGAATAAAATGACTAAGTTTTACTAACAGTATCCAGAAATTGCTGAAAAGTCATCCTTCCCTTTGCCCTTCCCTTACCCTCAAATTTTACTTTGCAGACCAGCAACAGCAGCTCTCTCACTGATGCAATGTGTCTTCCTAAGATGTGCTTTCAAAAGCATTAACCTTCATATTTGCTAGTTTTCAATAATTCCTTAGTCATCTTTGGGAGGGCAGCCTCCAAAAGAGTAAAATAAATGGGAAGCCATAGGATCTTACGGTTCAATGGATTTTAAAAATAACCTAATTCAATTTCCTGCTCACACACAAAAATCCTTTCTAAAACATCCCTGAGAGATAACCATGTACACCAATGGCAAGATGGTTTAAGCAATTAGAACTAGTGCAACAATCATTTATATAAATCAAGGTTTTATCAACCTCAGCACTATTGACGTTTAGGGACAGATAATTAATACTCTGTTGTGGTGGGATGTCCTGTGCATTGTAGGATGTTCAGTAACATCTTTGGCCTCTGCCCACTAGATGCCAGTAGCAACACCTCATCCTGAATTGTTATAACCAAAAATATCTCCAGACATTGCCAAATGACAATTACCCCCAGTTGAGACCCACTTGTATAAATCGATACTAAGAGTTAAGCATCAAAATTAATTCTTATGTGAAACACTTCAAATCATCTTTATCCATAATTTTTATCTTAATCTGCATTCACTTTCAATCAGCACATGGAAATAGTAGGGAAGTAGTTGCCATATTGCAACACTGAAGGGACTGACTACTGAGATAGAGTTAGGTATAAAGCCAAAGGCAGCATGGATAAGACAAACCAATTTGACTCCTAGTGAGGGCTGCTTGTTTCCCGCTTCCCTGCCATTCTTGTCTAACAGAGCTCTAAAGAACTAAGCTAGAGAACTCCAGTCCTTATACTATGCCTGATTCCTTCTTTGATTTCAAGTTAATTATAAAAGAACAGAGAGACCAAAGAATTAATGAGATTCATACTGGACTTAGATATAAAAATTATCATTCAATGACTAGATATGGGCATGTAATATTTTCTTGGACTCCATTCAGGAAAATGGAAGAATGTTATCAAGTGTAGCATAAACCTGTTTCTCATTTCTTTAAGATATCCTTTAAAGATTCTTTTCTAAACAGGATTTCCAGTTCTATTCTTTTTTCAACATGTGATTGATGCAGAAGTGATATATATTCAATATGTGGAATTTAACCTTCCCCCTCCAAATAAACCCTTTTACTTTAAATCAAAATAAATAATAAATGACGTCCACAGAGATTTGATAAAGACATCCTTTTGTAATCACTGAAGAAAGAAAAAGAGGTTAGCCAATTATTTAGTGTTTTGGTAATGTAGCTTCGGATTTAATGACATAGCTTAATGGGTGTCACTTGAAAAGTTTTGATTATTTAGTAGTGTGCTAAGTTATATGACTTCTCTGGAAACTAGAGTTTACATTGCATTTGCAATCAGTTCCAGTTAATGCAAAATATAGAACCAATTATAGAGCTGTCCATAATGGGAAATTTAACATATTAGTACGTTCTTAGTTTTATAGCTATACATGGCCTAACTTTTAAAACAAAAGAAAGTAACTCTCATGCTCAATTGTTACTAATAATATTATAAAATTAATATGGTGATATACATTGAACACTTTGTAGAAGGCACCATGTTAAGCCCCTTATATACATTAAATTAATATAACCTTAGAGTTCCCCAAATGTTATTTCCTCAGCTATAGTGACATTTAGCAAGATATACAACTTCTCAAGTGTCAATCTCCTCATGTGTAAAATGGGGATAACAGTAGTACCTTTATCATTGGGTGATTATGAAAATTAAATATTTAGTAGTAGATTAGTAACAATATTAAGAGCAATAGTTCATCACAGTATTTAATTTAAATAATAACATCCAATGTCTCCATGTAGTTTCTAAGTAGAATTATTATATTACAGTAAGGCTTTTCTGAAAAATTATATCAATATAAGAATATTAAGAATATTGTTTAATTACTATACACCATCATTTGAAAACTGTGTCCCTGCAGTAGATTGTTTGCAAAAGTACCCATAATAATTCCCATCCCATGTCCTTGCCTTTGAGAAATCCTCTGTCACACTGACTCAGGGATTACCCATGTAACTTGCTTTGGCCAATGGTACAATAACAAACATGACATAAACTGAGACTTGAAAAGTGCTCATACATAAAGGGCCTGACCTCTCTTGCTGCTCTTGGGAAAATTGTGACCGTAAGAATGAGCCCTGTCCAGCCTGCTGGGTGATAAGTTAGACACAACCCAGTTACCTCCATTGTCCCTGCAACCAGGCAGCCAACTACAAGACATGTCAGTGAGATCATCAGCCCCTAGCTGACTGCAAACATATGACTGAGCCCAGCCAATACAATCAGGAACAGAGATCCAGGCGAGCAGGGCTGAACCCAAATTGCTGACCCACAGACTCATAAACAACTAAAACGGTGGTTGTTTTAAATCACTCAATTTTGTAGTAATTTGTTATATGGCAAAAGCTAACTGATACAGTTCCCATAGACAACATAAATAAAGATAAAAAAATCATTATTCAGAATGCAGCTAATATTCTAAATTTATATTCCTAGATAAAATACTGGCTTATCAATAACATATAATCAATAGTATTAAATAATTCACCTTCAAAAATAAGCAAGTCCTATTTGGTTTTATAATATTCAATGATAAACACTGGACAGTGATATGATATACAAAGGTAGGATACTCATCTCCATAGAACAACAATAATAGACAAGCTTTATCTTTTGTACTACCTTCAATCTAGTGAATGATGGCAGCTTTCAGTTTTGTGTTTAGAGATTCTAAGGCCATCTCTAATTTTGACAGGGGGTGGGCAGTACATACATGTCATACAATTGCAAGCCTTGCCATAGATTAGACACAGCCTTAGAATATTTGTGCCCATAAAAAAATGTATTATTTACTTTGCATTGCCCATGTCTCTTCAGAGTTCACAGTTAAGACTTATTTTTCACTTACTGGTAATTTTAAAAACAATTTTAGTTGAGATTATGAAGCTGTCATTGAAATATAATACTGCATAAATGTCCTCACTGAAAAGATCGACCTTTTTTTTAAGAGTACAGCCAAGGATGTTCTGAAGAAAGCATCCTGGCTTTCTCTTCCTTACCTACACCAACGTAATTCCACTAGAATAGCTAAGCAGGCCACTAGGGAAAGCAAGGGTTATCACCACAAGAATTAACAGCCAGGAAGAAGGTTTGTGATGAAGACTGCTGATTTCTGTTTGTTCACTCAGACCACATTGCCTGGGGCATGTTTGCATCCTCAACAGGATGGCCAGGGCCAAGGCAAGAGAATAAACGGAAGAGAAGATGAGGAAACACCAAATGAAGCCTGGCTTATTTACTCTGAACCACAAGTTTCTTTCCTTTCCTTGGAACCCTTTAATTCCAACGTCTGTTCTAACCCTCTAATATTCGATTATTTTCTTTCTATTACAATTATAAGCATCTTGGCTAAAGGTACCATGTAGGAAATTTCTCTTGTGTTCTCCCATAGCTCCAAATAATCCCGTTAGAAATAGTTTTTATGATAATTATTAAGTTTTCATTATGTGCCAGACACTATGCTAGCACTCTGCATAAATTAGCATCAATTTAAACCTTATAATAATTCTAAGGTAGGTAGCATCCACATCTCACAGATTTAGGTATGGAATCTTAAAGAGCTAGAATAATTTGCCCAAGATTATACTGCAACTAGGTTATGCAGCCAATTGAGGGGCCCAGATCTTTGTGACTGCAATGGCAATGCACTTATCCACTGTGTATCGCTGCCTCCTGGCTTTCAAATGCACTTCTTGTGTGTGTGCACAATGTGGTAGCTGAAACCATTGGCTTGGATACAAATTCCCATATCAGTATCTTTATTATAGTGATCTTATAGTAACCTCTGTGGGTCTCAGTTACTTCATTAGTAACATGGTTTACACTCAGAGTCCCAGAGAGTTAAGGATGACTTATTCAAAATAATATAATTAGAGAAGGGTTTACCAAATTGATTATTTACAAAGGTGAGGTTTAAATGTAGAGGAATTACCATGTGTGGTGAAGGACCTTGAGTCTGGTAATAGTGGACTATTCCCACCCCTACCCTGAAGGGAAAAGGGAGGGAACATAAGAGATCCTGAGAAGAAAGCCATCTTGGGAAGACCTGTGACTTTCAGGAGAGGGTCCCAGCCTGACCCAGTGAAGGGGCCAGGAAGTGATCAGCTCCATCCCTTTCTCCTCTCCTACTCTCATCTCCTGCCAGTGCCTCCCAGTGGCCAAACCCCCACAAACCAGAGGGAAAAAGAGCCCTACTGAGGTAGCTCATGCGGGCCAGCCTCCTGGGGCAGAGAGCAAGTTCAGAAGGCTAGAGAATGGAACTATAGGAACAAATGGACGATACTGAGTCACATATTAGAGTAGTAATAATACCTCCTTATAGTTTTAATAATGATTAAATAAACTCATGAAAATAAAACACTAGAAATCATGTCTAGCACTCAGTAAATATTAGCTATAATTTTTATTATTTTAACTCATTCATTTATCCAATAAAAGTTTATTGAGAACTTACTATGTTCGAGGCACTGTGGACATGAGCTCTGTTTTAAGGAAGCTTATAATCCGGTCGTGCTCATATGAGGGAAACAGAGTGGAGATTTCAGCAAGAGCCGTCATTGCACCTAAGGCTGGGGATCAGGCATGTCTGGAGGAATCTGGCAAACTAGTGTAATAGAGAGGTTTTGTTTTTTAAGTGGACCTTAAGATCTTGTTGGACAATGACACATTCTAATGGGAAGAGTAGCAGGCCCACTAAAGTTTAATCAGTAACAAAGCCTCCGCTGTCAGAGGAAGGTGTGGTGTGGAATACAGTGTGGTGTTTGCCAGGACAATTTATCTCCTGGCTCACCCTTCGAGAACTTTGGACTGAGTCCTATGATGATGAAGCTGGGCATGCTGTATGGAAGAAAAAGCTGAACCCTCATAGGTGCTGAGGCTCAAGTGTAACTGAAGGTGGAGAGAGGCATTCATCCCCACTTTGCAGGGATATCCCACCCTCTTTTGACAGTGGCAAAAGTGGTGCTGGGAAGTTAGGGAGGCAGAAGCCATGGAGCCTAGTTCTTCCACTGGGTGGAAGTAGTAAAGGATGGCAGTGGTGGACTCCATAGTACCCATCAAGGTAGGAATGAAGAAGAAGAATATTCTGCCAAGGCCACATGGTGACAGACCAGATATGTTTGTGAGTTCCTGTTGATCTTCAGAGGAACTCCTAGAAATACTTGGCTACTACAAGAGTCTAGAGAACAAAACCAGTGAAACTCAGTTTATACAAATCACAATAACACATAGTTTCCAAGGGCTAAGTGCTCTTAAGCATAACTACAGATAAGCAACTATAAAATATCTGAAGAAGCAAGCAAAAATCTTCAGTATTGTTAGGAATTAGGCAAGGTTCCTCGATGAAGATTATGTGGAGCTGGGCATCAAAGAACAAAGATGATTTGAAGATGAAGAGGCAGGCAGCATGGAAACCAGGGGCTGAGGAGCCTCAGGGTGAAAGGGACAGTCTGATCAGGATGCAGGAAGATGGTACAGAGTGAGTTTGGAGAAAAGTAAGCAGTCCAGATTGATTGGCAGAGGTCCTAGAAAACCAGCCTTGGGAATGTGGTGTTTATTCCATGAGCAAATGAAAATTTTTCAAGGGGGAAATAATACAGAAGGAGCTATGAGCTTGATGAATATGTGATGCCAAAGTCAAACAAGAAGGAACCAAAGCTAGGGTTTACTTTAACAGCTTGCTAATAGAAAATAAGTGCATGTGATGCCATTTTTAGGTGCCAAACACTGTCATTAATAACATTGTAATCATAGCTACCATTTATTTAGCACTGGGCTCAATGAGACATATGCTATATGGATAGTCTTTTCAGTAGCCCTGTGGACTAGATACTTTCATTTCTACCAGTCAAGAGAGATGTGGCCCAAGCTCTGCATGTATGGATGTTTTGAACCTAAATCATGCTCTTAAACACTACAGGGCCAAAAATTCTGCTGAAAAACAATTAGGGGGAAATAAAACCTTTAGTGCAGCAATTGCTTCAAAAGAGACCATGCACTCTGAATAACGTCCCATTGATTGTTTATGGGACGTCCCATTTATTTTTTTGTTTTTTGCACTTTATTCACTGTATGATACTTTAAAAAAAAAATCTATGTCTTGATATGCTACCATCATTTTATTAACTCTTCCCAATACAAGAAGACAGTGCTTTAAAGGAACTTTGTAAATAGCCAAACATTAATACAAAGTGAGTACCAACTTCCAGCAGAGTTCATTCGACAATATACATTTATTGAGTGCCTACTATGTGCTAGGCATTGGGTGAATTACTATGGTGGATTGTTAAATTCCACCAATTACATGTTTTATTGCATATTTAAACTTTCTTTCTAAAAGTGTAGTTTTCTTTCTAAGGGTGCATTTTTTAAGTGGTAAAAAAAATAGTTTGAAAAGAGGATGGTGAGAATCTTAAGATATCAACTCACCAAACTGGAAATAGACACATGTACATACACACCTGTGCATAAACACTCACCCAGACCCATAAAGAGGTATAGGAAAACAGAGGTGGAAAAATACAGAGGTTTATCTAATTTAACTAACAGAATTGAATGAGAACAACATTTAGATAACAGGAATTTTCTATCTGTTAGGAAGAACATCCTTCTTTTACTCTCTCTTCAGCGTCTAAGAATATTGCCTTGTTTTCCTTCAGTTTTTGTTTTTTTAATGTTTTCACCCGATGCCCTACGCCTTTGCCTTCTACCTTTCTTCCAGCTGTTCGTGAAAATATGATTATGAAACACCTCAGAGTTTTCAGCTTTTCCAATAGACACAATACTCTTACATACGTTTTTCTCTGACTACCTGCCTTCACGGTCCCCTTACTCTAGGCAATGTGTCTCATACTGTGCTACTCAAAGTGTGATCCAAGGACCCATGCCTCTTCCCATCGGTCAGTCCATGATGAAAAAAATACAAAATTATAACTACACATTTAGAAACTTTGATAGCAATTTGGTGGAGAAATTGTGTCTTCTGCATCTACCAAAACATTTGTCTGGAATTTTCTATTTTTTAAAATTTTATGTCTCTAATAATTATCATTTATTTATTTATTTTTAACAAAACAATAGCCCACATGGATAAGCACTGGTCAAATATAGTCTTTACTTCTCTAAAGATGTTTTTGGATTTCTTACCTTCATGCCTTTGCCTGTTTTCCAGCTAACACTACCTAGCTCTTTTTTTTTTATTTTAATTTTTTTTATTTTTTCTTTTTATAGATTTAGAGGGTATAAGTGCAATTTCATTACATGGATATATTGCCTAGTGTTGGTGAAGTCTGGGCTTTTAATGTAGCCACTACTAAAATGTTCATCACTATTCATTGTATGCTGTAATGAGACAGAAGTAGTTAGAAAGATGGCCCTTAAAATAGTCCTCATTACTGGAGGTTATTAAGAACAGCTCAGCTAGGGAAAGAAAATGACAACCAAAGCACTACTCACATTAGCATGAGAAAGCAAATAAGCAAATAAACATATCTGAGAGAGACTAAGTTGAGTTATCACCCAAGAAGATAAGGGTTTGTCTGGACAGGAGCGTATATTTTAACAAGATGTATGCTGGCCTTCCCCAATGCTTGGGTTCCCCTTCCAAGAGGAGAGAGGGTCTTCTCTGGACTTGGCACATAGTAGGTGTGCAGTCTTTTTTCATAAGGGAATAAAGAAATAAATAAGTGAATAGTTGATCCTTCTTAAAGTTTAAAGAAGTAAATAACAAAAAGGGATGCTAGTAGTCTTTTACCCAAATGCCTGTTGATTGAATTTAAATCATAGTGAGTCACAGGAAGTAACACAGGGATATACCTGTCTGTGATCTTCCTGCACCCCACACCATCTCGCCTCCACCACCACCCCAACCCCAGATGCTCTCACACTGACCTCTGGGTCCTTGGATTTGGAGCAGACATTTTTTCCAAACCACGAATTTATTTCCCCACCTGCTGATGCCCTCACTCACAGTGCCAAACAACACAATCAAAACTGTTTAATAATGACCATGTTCTTAGAAATAGCAACACAATCAGAACTGTTTAATAGTGACCATGTTCTTAGAAACAGTTCAAATCAAAGCTATTTTATCCACAGTGCTGCAGGCTATGAATTTTTCAAGAGCTGAACATGTGTGAGAAAATGTGTTGGCTTTACCCATTAAAGAAAAAAATATATAAACTGTAGCATTACATCACATATCAGTTTTATTTATTAAATTTATCAGTTTTATATTGTTAAATTTATGTATCCCTTGTTAGATGTAAAAAGAGAGAGAAGTTATACTAATTAATAAATATAGACGGAATGATAACAGGAGATCACCCTTTTGTAATCCTCAATATAATAACCAATTCATGCAAGGATCGTCAAGAATGCTATAATTATTAGATAAAAGGTTATTAAGATAAACTCAACATATTTTTTTCACAGTCCCTCCCCACATTACTTAAAAGGGGAAAATGTACCCTTACAATGAAGATATCTGGGGTTACCATGCTTACCAAGTGGTTAAGCTTAGGACTCTGACACTGGGACAACCTGAAATGAGTCTTCCCCAGTGTAAAGCAATATGAAGTTCACAGTGTTACTGTGGTGTAGTCTTCCAGAAATGTTGAAACTGAACTTAATCAAGAATCTATCCTTAACTACCAGTTTATAAAACATAAAGGAGATGCAGGCACAAGTTCACCACCACCATGAAAAAAATAGACAAACCCAGAATGGAAGCATTCTAAAAGACTTGAAAAAGTTAATGTCTTGAGGGGAAAAAAACAGTCATACCAAATACAACCCTGAAACTTCATTCATCTTGGTTCAAAAAATCAGCTACCAAAGACATTTGAAATCGGCTGGATAATATAAGACACTAGCAAATTTATGTTCATTTTCTTAAGTATGATAAAGGGATTTTATGATTATGTAGAAGATGCATGCTGAGGATTTAGGGATGATACATTATGATATTTGGCAACTTTCAAAACTTTTAGCCCAAATAAAGAGAAAAAAATACATATTCATCTGTGTTGATAAGTGGAGTACAAATATGGCAAAATATAAACAACTGTTAAATCCAGGTGATAGGCATAAAGGTATAAACTGAACTATTTTATCAGCATTTTTGTTAAAAAAAATCTCATAATAAAAAGTTAGAGAAAACTTTCCCTGCTTATATGAAGTCTTGCTAAAAAATTAATATTTATAAAAATGTTTTTACCTAGGAAAGAATGTATAGATTTGACTATTACTTAAAAAAATTCAATGTAAGCATACTGATTTCTAAAATAACACAAGTAATGTAAGTTATTAGTAGAAATAATATTAAAAGCAGAGTCATAAAAAAACCTTTTCAATATTTTACAGCAAAAAAGGAATATTTAAGGTAGAATATGGGTCTGTGGTAACTTGTTTTATAAAGTGTGAGATTGAAGCTATAAATATAAAGGTGCCTATGGCCTATGAGTTTCTTAAAATGAGCCTAGTCCAAATTGGTCTTGAACATGCAGCACTTCTTTGAACGAGCTGAAACCTGAACCTCTCTATCACACACCTGCCTTCTGGATTTCCAAGATATTATCATATCTACTACTTAAACATATGTGCTAGGCACTGTGAGAAGTTCTTAACAAGCATCAACTCATCTAAACCTCATAAAACCTCCATGAGTTCAGTACTACTGTCATGCCCATTTTACAGAGAAGGAATACTGTGTCTTCAAGTGTAATTAAGTTGCCTAATGTCACAGCAGGGATAAAGATCTGCATCTATCTTACTGTTTGGCAACTATGCATTGCTTCTGGAGGGCAGGCAGTGCCAAAGGCACCTGGCGTGGTTACCGACACATGGAGACTACTAGTTGGAATGTTCAGGTAGGGAGGAGGGCCTGTTGTCAGTTAGGGAGAAAGATATATATTTTAGAGCTGGGATGTTTTCATCATGCCACTTGACTCACACCTTGGGACGCACCTACTCTTCACAGCAGAGAGCTGGCCCAGATCTAAAATAGAACAGAGGAAAATACAATCTAAATTTAGAACTCTTCAAAAGCATCCCTTTGTGTGAGTGATGGGGGAGAGGTTGTTCTCAGAAGTGACCAACATTCTAGGAACACAGAGACACAAACCCGTGGCACTAATCTTGTCGTTTCCCTGCTTACATAATTCAGTGAGTTCCTGTAGCCTGTAGGAAAAACAGAAACCATTTGTAGTGAATCTAAGTAGAATTGCCAGAAAGCTTGGAATCAATGAAGACAAGCTCTAGCCAAGAACCTGTCAGAGTTTGTTTCTGATGCCATTGACACTGGCATTGTACCCCTGGGCGCTGGATGCTGGGTTCCTCCACACCTGGCCGATCAGCTACACGCCACTGGACTCTCAATTCTGCTGCAGCCACTGCAAGATCATCACTAACTGACTCTTTGGCCTTTGCCTTGGTCTCTCAAGAATCCCACCAAGTCTCAGTGCGACATCTGATTTACTAAGCTTAAGTCACATTCCTAGTTTCATCTGCCAGGGAACAGGGAACAGGGGGATGAAACTTCTCCCTATTCCCCTCAGCTTAAACATAGTGTTCTTCAGTGAAACAGAACCAATAGAATGTGTGTGTGCGCATATGTGTGTGTGTGTGTGTATGAAGAGATTTATTATAAGGCATTGGCTCTTGGGACTATGAAGGCTGAGAAGTCCCAAGCTCTTCAGTCTGCAAGCTAAATATACAGGAGAGCCAGTGGTGTACTTCTCAGCCTGAGTCCAAAGGCCTGAAAACCAGGAGAGTTGATGATGTGAGTTGCAGTCCCAGGGCAGTAAAAGACTGATGGCTGAACTCAGGTAGTCACGCAGGCAGGTCCCATCTGACTCAGCCTTTTTGTCCTATTCAGGTCTTCAGTTAATTGGATGAGGCCTGAGGCCCATTCATATTAGGGAAGGTACACTGCTTTGCTCAGTCTACCAATTCAAATGTTAATCTCAACCAAAAACATTCTCACAGACACACACAGAATAATGTTTGACCAAATGTCTGGGCACCCCATGGTCCACTCAAGTTGATACATAAATTAACCATCACAGTGGGCCTAGAGTTACTTACTTTGGGTTACTTGTTAAAATTTTCTATTCATTCAGACATAGACTTTATGCATCTTTGCTTTTTTTTGCCAGGGAAGTTTTTTGAGGGGTGTGTGTGTGTGTGGTGTCTTTGTTTGCTAGAGGGGACAAGGAGGTTCAGTTCCAGCTTCTCCACCTCTCACATTTCCCAGCCTGGCTACTAGATCTCCAGCCTCCATGGCCATAACTGGGACAAGCATCAGAGTGGACCTCCAGGATGTCCCACCTGCTCACCACTCTACCTTTGATTTCTTTGTCTTTTCTGGCACCTGGGGAGTTCTCTGTATTTTGAGTGCAGGTAGACATGTGTTGAAACTTTAACAACTGTTACCTTTTATCTGGCATTTTCTTTGTAGTAGAACCAAGGTCCCTCATAATTGGACTTTGTTGCTGGAAATCTCCACCTTATATTTTAAAAACACTCCTTTCTATTTAAGGTGAATGATAGTGATATTCCATTTTTTGTAACATAAAGTGTTTATTTTAAAAACAGAAAGTAACCATTTGAACAGGACAAGTGTTACTCAGGACAAGTATCAGGAGAGTAGCAGGTAAGGGGAGACTGATCAAGCACAATGCCAGGGACACAGTGAACCCATAGTAAATATGAGATGACTGTGAAAGAGAAAAAAATACTTTCCACTCTCACCAGAAGTTTTCCTGTCTTCATCGATTGTTTATGCTTTAAGATCAGTGCGGACAGAATTTTCTGTAATGATGGAAAAGTTCTGTGCTGTCCAACATAGTAGCCACCAACCCAGCCACATGGGATAGTTGAACATTTGAAATATACCTACCACTACTGAGGAAGTGGATTTTTAATATTATTAGTTTAAATTTAAATTTATACAGCCACATGTGGCCAGTGGGCACCATACTATACAGCTCAGTTCTAGAAGTTTCATTCACACCTGTACATTAAAATCACCTAAGGAGCTTTAAAAATAAACCAAAGCCCAGACCCCATTCTAGACCAATTAAATCAGGATCTCAAGTTGCTCTGGCCCAAACATTAGATTTTTTTTATTTATCTTTTAATTATGGGAAATTTACTTTTTTCTTTCTTTAATGTTGCCTTCTTTTTCTTCTCTTTTTTTTTCCCTTTTTAAAATAGATTTATGGGGTAAGTGCAGTTTTGTTACATGGATATATTGTGTAGTGGTAAAGTCTGGGCTTTTAGTGAACATTGCCTTTTTAATTAAAAAAAAAACAAAAAAGATATTGTTTACTAGGTGTGAAACCTAGCCTTATCTCACTGGTAAAATCAATGGAAATCTGGTTACTTATCTATAAGACCAATGTCCTGGTGGTAAATCTACTGGCTAGAGTAAAAATATTTCCAAGTGAAATTCTTATGATTTCATTTGTTTCACTTGACCGATTTCAATACTAATGGTTTTGCCTTTCCTAGGTCATTTAACTCTCACATATACTCTATGAGATAGGCAGAGCAAAGCCAAACATCATTCTATGGAGGAAGATTCAGAGAGGTTAAACGATTTGCTAAAGGGCACATGGTTGGTGAGGGGCAAAATTAAAAGCCAGGCCTTCTGATGGCTAGCACAGTGTTATTTTCATTCCACAGTGAGGCAAACAACTATTAAAGTGAAATGAATTAATACAGTGTTAAGACTGGAAATTCTTTCCTTACTTCTGTTTACATTTACAGTTCTAAATATGGAGAATGGAAAACATATTTCCAAATCTAAGAGTAATGTTTTATAAACAGAACACTACTGTCTAATGTTATATGTTCAGTTAAAGTTGATTTTACTCAGTCAAAATTAGGAAAACCTGGATTCATCAAAAGGTAAATAGGTTTAAATTTTCGTGAGGGCAGTCTGCAGATGTATTTCAAAATCCATAAATATGGTCATACCCTTTGACCCAGTAATCCTGAGACTTGGAATCTGCCATAAGGTGCAATCAGAGATCAATTAGTCAAAGATTATACACAATCAATAGTTTCGTTACAGAATTATCTGAAGTCTTACAAGCATAGCTATGGTCAAGAACAGGGGAAAAGTCAAATATGTAATAATATATCCTTACAATGAAATATTATGCTGTAACCAAAAATCTCATGTTTTAATACCAACTAATGATGTTGGAAATTGTTCCTATTAATGTTAAATTTTAAAAAGATAAAAAACTGTATATTGTATGATAGCACACATGCATGTAGAGAAAAAAAGACCAAAAGGAAGGTTGTAGAGCAATAGAGCCTCTTATCCATTCTTAGCAGGTGTGAGTTAGAATAACAACTTTTAAAATAGTTTGGCATTTTCTAGAAAAACATGAGCTTACTCTTTGACCCAATAATTCTACTACTGTGCATGCCCTCTAGAGCTTTGCTTTTTTAAACTGAGTTTTCACCAAGGAGGTTTTGAAAATCAATTTAGTATGTTGCAAGTAGCATTATTTTTTAATAGAATAGATTAGTGTGCATAAAACACATAGTATTGTCTGGTGAATTATTTTTTCCAGTTATCCACACACATATAAATATGTGTGTTCTGGCGTTGTGATATAAAATGTATTAATTACTCTTGCCCACAATTAAAAGTGTTTGTAAGCAATTGATTGCCCTAGAGAAACTCTTGTACATGTGCCCCAAAAAAGGAATGTTAGCAGGAGACAAGTATAGAATGTTCATAATGATTGGAAACAAACCTCAATGTCCATTAATAGTAGAAGAGTTTATGGGATATTTAGCATGCTAAGCTCCTACTCACTAAATGCCAATAGAGGCAGTAATTGTAACAACAACAAATGACCCCTTATATTTTCGAACACTCCCCTGGGGGGTGTTACCATCCCCTTTTGACAACTGGCTAACACTTTGTAAGCACTCAGTGATTACTTGTTGAATCAATACATTAACTAATACAAAGATAAACAAAATAGCTTATGCCTGTAGTGGTAAGAACTAATGGTTAATAGGATTGAATTAGGCTAAAGGGTGATTGGACCCTGAGTTTTATAAAGAAATTTATCATGGCATTATTTGCTTGATTTCTGAAGAGTTCTTTATTCACCCATTTTTCAATTGTCATTTAGAAAATATTTATTGAGTTTTTACTGTGGGTGAGGCTCTTCCAAAGCACAGACAAGGTTCTTGGCCTCAAGGAGCTTACATTCTGCATGACAGCCCATTAACCAAGGAGCAGATGGACAGAGGATTCCTACTTCTGTATATAGTAAATGTGTTCTTCACACACTATTCTACCCCTACTCTCACTACCCCTATACTTTCCAGTTGCTCATGTATAATAGAAGCAGAAATCAGAGGACCTGCCTTTTCCAAGGTCTACAGGTAGGAAATCAATGCAAGCTAAGCCATTTAAAACATCTCATTTTTCTTGAATAATCAGAAAAGTATATTTCCCAAATTCCTTTCATGTCTATAAACACTAAAGCAGCATAGATTCAGAAATAGCACAACTGTAATTTTTGATGGGCAAATTGCTATACATGTACTGAAGAAATGAAATAACAAATTCAGTAAAGATCATAGCCCTTGACTGTGACCTGGTAATCATCTAAATAGCCTGACTCTAGTAGGTTCTAGCGAACGATAAATGTGAATAAGGCAAATACAACACATGAGCCGCATTTTAAAATTCCAGCCCCTGCCAAAAGGATCTTTTTAACCCCTCCTTTGCCCTCTTCCCACACATACAAGCACACAATTAAATTTTGGGTGTTATTCTCCATAAATCATACTTCAAGTAATTAAAAAGCTACAGAAAGAAAGATAATTTATCCTACTGAACACCAAGTCATGAGCTGTTGCAGAAGTTACGAACAATTTATTTCAGGAATAAGGCATGAACATGTACTTGGAGCTTCTTGGAAGTCCATACTACCCCAGATTCACTCAACATTCAACAAGTTTTTTACTGAGCTTATGCCTGTGCTGGGCTCCTGTCATTCAGACCTAATGAAGAAAGACACAAAATCCTTAGCAGGGAATTCTCAAAACCTGTACCTGGGGCTAGACTAGCTAAGTGTCCCCTCAAGATTTTGGCTCAAAGTTCTGAAACTAGAAGTGACTAGACGTATTCTTCTCCAGTACTTTACTTTTCTTATTTAAATAACTATTATCCATTGAGGTAAAATTCACTGTCATATACAGTTAATAAAGAAAATCTAACTTGAACTGGCTTAAGAAAAAGGGAGACACTTTTGAAAAGTCCACAAAATAAATTTGATTTTAGCCTTGATAGGAATCAGGGACTCAGTGGTTATCCTCAGATCCAAGTGTCTGATATGTCAGCTCTCTTGTCTTCTTTCTTATTAGCAAGATGGCTGCCTGGTGCAGTTTCTTATATTTACCCCTATATAATGAAAGTTCTGGACCTGACTCATTGGCCCATATTGGGTCACAGGGCAGAGAAATGTCATTTCTGATTGGCCAGTCAGGGTCACATGTCTGTCCCTGGAATCAGGGAGAGAGTCAACTCTAGTTAAAGCACTTAGGCTGAGAGTTGCAGAAGGAGTGGTTCTCCCAGAAGTTCAGATTAGCATTAACCACAAGAAAGAAAAATATATATTGGGTAGCCAGAAAAGAAAACATGTTCACCACAGACACAGGCTTATGTCTTCCAGGCATAGAATGGGGGTACAGCAGAGAAAAAGCTGTGGATTAGAAGTCGAAATTTCTTAGTTCTAATGTTAGCTCAACTGGTTTTAACTACATGACGGGGTCTTGTAAGAAATAAATGAGTATGTAGTGAAAGTGTTTCATTAACATTTGAATAATACTTTTTAGTTAAATACTATCATTGTTACTCAAAAGACTGAGAAGGTACTCCTTGGAAAGGTATTTTTCAAATATCTGAATTCCATCAACGCAATTCCACCAAAGCAAAATAAAAAATATTACGAACATAACAAAGTAGTTGTAGTAGATAATGTGTGTTGCCCACCTCCCTTTCTCCTGATTGGCAGAACTCCACTTTTATTTAAGAAACCCACTCTCCTCCATAGTATCACTAAGCTAAAATAGTCATGCCATCTGTGGCTTTGCCATCCACTAGGACCTTGGAGTCTTTGATCAAGCCAGCAGATGAGATTCAAGAAAGTAGGAAAAGAACACACTCTTCTTAAGTACCTTCCCTCAGAAGTAACACACTTTACTTCTGCTCACACTTCATTGGTCAGAACTAGACACACACTTGATCAAGGTGCAAGCAGTGCGAGGAAATACAGCCCCTGGCTGGACTGCCACTTCTAGAAGGCAACTCCATTCCATGGAAGGCAGCACATACAACTAACCATATCTACCAAGTTCACTGAGATGGTAGTCAACACTGAAACAAACTCTTGTCAAGGGAAAGGAAAGAAGGTGGGAATTCTTCAAGTCAAGACTGTCCTGTATTAGTTTCCTAGGGCTGGTATAACAAATTATCACAAACATGGTGGCTTAAAAACAATAGAAATTTACTCTTTCTGTTTTGAAGGCCAGAAGTCTGAAATCAATGTGTTGGCAGGTTGTACTCTCTGTCTGAAAGCTCTAGGGGGAGAATCCTTCCTTTACTCTTCCAGGTTTTGGTGGCTCCAAGTGTTCCTTGGCTAGGGATTGTACAACTCCAGTCTCTGCCTCTGTCTTCACATGGTCTTCTTCTCTGTGCCTGTGTCTTCTCTTCTAAGGACACTTTTCATTGGATTTAAGGGCTACCATAGTCCAGGTTGATCTAATCTCAAGATCCTTAACTTAACTACATAATTACATCTTCAAATACCCTTTTCCAAGTAAAGTCACGTTCACAGATTCTGGGTCGACACATCTTTTTTGGGGGGATGGGATGGCACAGCACCATTCAAGCCACTACATGTCCTTTGGAAGCCCTAGAATGGTTTAGGTTTAGTTATGCCTTCTCCACTTTGGCTTAAATAGGATGAGTTTACATAATTTCATGTAATTGAAATGCTACAAAATTACTTTTTCACAAGGAATTGCTACAGGACTATCTGTGTAGGCATTGATAATAGTTATCAATGCTATTTATTATGGCTTTTATTAACTGATTATATTGGTTTATGGCTGAAGGGCAGTGATGAAATATGCAAAAAATTGAGATGGGCCTGGATTCAGATACAAGCTTAGATACTTATTAGAAGTGTGGTCTTGGGAAAGTTACTGAACCTCCTTAAGCCTCAGCTTTCTCACACATAAAAAAAGGATGATTGCACTGGATCCCACAAGATGTTTTCGATTGCAGGGAATAGAAAACAAATGTCTTAACAATAAGAAACGCTATTACCTCACATAATTCGAAGTCCAAGGGAAGGACAAGCTGAAGATTTGGCCTGCATAATGGTCTGCTGATTATCCCAAGGCCATACATTCCTTTGTTATTTTTACACTTACCATATGATCTAGCCATGCCACCCCTATGTTTTTAACCAAGAGAAGAGAAAGGATATATATTTTTTCTTTGAAAATATTAAGAAGGTACAAGTGTTTTTGTTATATAGATACCTTGTATAATGCTTAAGTCAGGGCTTTTGGTGTGCCTGTCACCAGAATAGAGTTCATTGTACCCAATAGGTAGGTTTTTATCCCATACCCCCACCACCACCTCTTCTTGGTTTTTCATGTCCTTTATATAGTTTTATTCCTGTGTGTACCCATCTTTTATCTCCCACTTATTAGTAAGAACATACGGTGTTTGGTTTTTCATTCTTGAGATCTTCACTTGGGACAATGGTCTCCAGTTGCACACAAGTTGCTGCAAATGACATCATTTCATTCCTTTTTATGGCTGAGTAGTACTCCATGGTGTATATATACCACATTTTTGTTCTCATGAATTGATGAGCACTTAGGTTGATTCCACATCTTTGCAATTGTGTATTGTGCGGTGATAAACATTCAAGTGCAGGTATCTTTTTGATAAAATGACTTCATTTCCTTTGGGTAGATACCCAGCAGTGAGATTGCTGGATTGAATAGTAGGTCTATATTTATTTCTTTGAGGATCTCCATACTGTTTTCCACAGAGGAACAGAATAGAGAACACAGAAATAAAATCATCTAACAACCACCAACTGATCTTTGACAAAGCAGTTAACATCATACCCTGATGAAAGGAAGCCCTATTCAATAAATGGTGCTGGGAATAGTGGATAGACACAAGCCAAAGAATGAAACAGGATCCCTATCTCTCACTGTATACAAAAATTAATTCAAGATGGATTAAAGACTTAAATTTAAGGCAGGTACAATAAAAATTATAGAAGAAACATAGTAAAATCTCTTCTAGACAGCAGCCCAGGCAAAGAATTTGTGACTAAGACCCCGAAGGCAAGTATAGCAACAACAAAAATAAATAAATGGGGCTTAATTAAGTTAAAAAGCTTCTGCATAGCAAAGGAAATAATCAACAGATTGAACAGACAACCTACAGAATGGGAGAAAATATTCACAAACTATATATCCAACAAAGGACTAATATCCAGAATCTACAAAGAACTCAAACAAATCAGCAAGAAAAACCAACAACCCCATCAAAAAGTGGGCAAAAGACATGAACAGAAGTTTTTCAAAAGAAGATAGACAAGCAGCCAACAAACATATGAAAAAAAGCTCAACATCACTAATCATCAGGGAAATACAAATTAAAACTATGATGAGATACTGCCTCGCCCCTATCAGAATAGCCATTAAAAAAGTATAAAAAAAAATAGATGATGGTGTGGATGCAGAGAGAAAGAAATGCTTATACACTGTTGGTGGGATTTCAAATTAGTACAACCTCTATGAAAAACAGTATGGACGTTCCAAGGCCCTACATTCTTACAGTCAATTCACTTTGACTTCATCAACATCAGCTTCAACCTAAGATTGATTCCTTTCACGGCCACAAGAAGGCTGCAGCAGTTGTGAATTCATATCAAGACAAGACAACATCCAGAGGAAGAATAGAGAACATCTCTTCTTATGACTCTTTCTAATGAAGAAGAAAACCTTTCTAACAATCTACTGAGCAGTCTTCTCCTCACATCTCATTGGCCTGAATTGGGTCACATGCCCAATAGCACACCTTGACAAGGTGTATGGAATGAACATGAATGGCTTAGAATTATCTAGTATAGAAGCGATATTGAGGATTCAGTCACAAATGTCTAATACAACTCCCTATCCCTGCTTTCCCAATTGAATAGCTGAGGAGTACATATCTATTCACCTAGCAAATTTTCCTGGAACCTAGAAGGCATTAAAATCATAGTGTAACTATTTAAGTAATTGAATCAATAATTAATAATCTCCCCAAACAGAAAACACCAGGTCCAGATGGGTCCACTGGTGAATTATACCAAACAGTTGAGGAAGAAATTATATAAATTCTCTACAATCTCTTCCAGAAGCAGAGGGAATACCTTTAACCCATTCTTGAAGGTCATCACTCCAAGATGATGAGAGAGATGTTCCCTTCTCATCACTTCTTTTCAACATGATACTGAAATTCTTAGCTAATGCAATAAGACAAGAAAAGGAAATAAAAGGTATACAGATTTGGAAAGAAAAAATAAAACTGTCTTTGTTCACAGATGACAGGATCATCTATGTAGAAAATATGAAATAATTGGCAAAAACACCCCTTGAAATAATAAACAATTATAGCAAGGTTGCAGGATACAAGGTTAATATACAAAGTCAATCACTTTCCTAACACCAGCAATGAACAAGTGGATGGAATTTGAAATTAAAAACACATTACCAACCCCCAAAATGAAATATTTAGTTAGAAAACTATTCCATATGACAATGGTAGATACAAGCATTTGTCAAAACTCAGAGAATATAAACACAAAGAATGAATCCTAATGTAAACTATGGATTTTAGGTGATAATGACATATTGTCAGTTGCAATAAATGTACTACTGTGGTGCAGGATGTTGATAGCAGGGGAGGTTGTACATGTGTGGAAACAGGGCATATGGCAACTTTCTATACTTTCTGATCAATGTTATTGTAAACCTAAAACTACTCTAAAAAAACAAAGTTTATTAATTTGAAAAATCACAGTGAATTGCAGCACATGACATACATCAAGTTTATACACACAAAAAAAATATGCAGTATTTAATCAGACCCCGCTCACTGCCTATATAAATTGTATCTTTCCTTTAAGTTCTATCTCAACCCTCATCTTTCTCTATAAAATTCCTTTTAATTCTCCCTTCCTATTAGATCTTCTTCTGCATCTAAAATCCTATATCTATAACCCACACAAAGAGTCTGTGTCCTCAAAAGATCTATTATTATTTCAGATTTTCACATGAAATGTCTTAATTCACCCTTAAAAACCATAAGCTGTTCTTTGAGGAATGGGACCATATTTTGCCAATGTTCTTTGTCTTCTTTAGAAGCTTGTTGTTTGCTCAATGAAGAATAACCCCTAATGTCAAAAATGGTTTAAAAGGCAGTGTGTCCAAACCATTTGAACTAATGGGTGAAAAGAATCTTCCCCTTGAAAACAATGTTGTCAAAAATAAAATATATCTTTCGATTTCTCACCATGCAAAGTGCAAATAATACAGCATCAGTGTATTTGTTGATAGTGTTTCATGCTTACATAAGTATTTGTATACACAATTTAAATCTAAGGTTTTCCTCCTACATCTTATTTTCCATGGCAAAGAATGAGTGTGTAGGATTAAATTTTCTAGCAGTAGAACACAGCTGTTAGGTGCCACAAATATATAAAGCTACGAAAGTCTATTTGAAGGCAACATTTCTGAAAAAGCTCACCACCTCATCTGTGATAAGTCTTAGAGCCTTTCACTCATTATAATTAGGTTCAACAGCCAAATAAAACTATGACATTTAAGCCTGATGACTGAAGGTCATGTTTGAAGTTGAAGGGAGAGCATGGTGGAACATGTAAGAGGCAGTTTCTATAAAAACTTTCCCCTACCCTTTAGTGTCTCAACACATACAACCCATGGTTTGGTGCTGAGTTTTTTGTTTTGTTTTGTTTTGTTTTTAGTCCTACAGATGCTGAAACAAAATCAGTCCCAGTCTAGGAAAGCCTCACATGAGGAAGAAAAATGAACATTTAAAAATTAAAAATAATTACAACCATTAGGCTTTATTGAATACCTACAAGAAGGGTAGTTTTAAAACATTTGTAGTTTGTAGGCAAGCTTCTCTGAGAGCCCAAACCTTCATCATGTGAAAGATATTAAAACATACTCACAACTCTCAATAAATCCAAAGTTTGAATTTTAAAAGGGATTTAAAATTTCTATCAGCACACTTTTTTTCAGGTACGTCCATGAAAAGCTTGCAGGCTATTAACAGAGTTTACACTATGTAACGAATAAAATGCCTTGTCTGTATCAGGTGATTTTCCAACATTGTCCCTTTTCAACACCCTCTAATGTAGTAATTATTTTTTCATTTTACAGATGAGGAAACTAAACTAGAAGAGCCTCACAAACATTTCTAGGATTATCAGAGCATCAAAGAGCCAAGTTAAGATTCAAATCCAACGTGGTCTGGCCTCAGAGCCCAGACTCTTCCCGTCCATCCTATCAAAAGAATATGGGATTTCACAAACCTCCATAACCTGGATTGAATGTAAATTGTTTTAACCAATGTTTATTGTCTATAATTCAACAGTAAATTAATTGTCTGTGTTGGCACTGCCCTATTTCATACATAGGTATCTAACTTCTGATGTGGGTGTCACATCTTCTGCTAACTGCACTGTAAACATGAAGGTGCACAGAGCAAATTCCTTCACCCTTATTCTCCCCTCCCCAGCATCTGGCCTGCATGCCGTGTATAGAGGCGGCATAATAACATTGTCAAGGAACACACAACTTTCACTAATAACAAATATAAAGTTCCTATGTGAGAGTTAAGTGAATCTTCCCCTTGAAAACAATGTTGTCAAAAATAAAATATATCTTTCGATTTCTCACCATGCAAAGTGCAAATAATACAGCATCAGTGTATTTGTTGATAGTGTTTACAGTTTTCTGTAAATATAATTCTGTTGAGTTAAAAATAAAAATTGTTACATGATAGATTATTATATGTATCAAAAGTTAAACTATATAAATACAAATATGGTCCTATACAGGTTATCAAAACACAGTACCCCTCCTTCCCTTGAGGCTTGTGTAGAAGGGAGCAATCTCATTAACTTCTAAAGAGAGATGGTGTTTGAACATAGAGGGATAGGAGAAAGATGAACGTTTTTCTGAAGAAGAAAATAGTTTTCCTGCAGGTGGAAAAATATTCATTTAAAGAGACTATGTCTCTAAAAGAGTCATAACATAACACAGTAACAAAGGTAGAGTCTATTTTTCAACTTTTTATTTTGACATAACTTCAGACTTAAAGTAAAATTGCAAGAATACAAAAAAATTTTCATATATCTTTTACCCAGATTAGCCAAATGTTAACATTTTACAATATTTGCTTTGCTACCTCTCTCTCTTTCTCCCTCCCTTTCTCTCTGTATATACACACACTTTTCCCCGAGTTTAAGTGTGAACATGATACTCCTTTACCCCTAAATATATTAGTGTGTATTTCCTAAGAGCATGAGCATTTCCTTAGATAACCACAATACAATTACCACAACCAGGAAATTAATATTGATTGAAACAATACCATTATCTAAGCTACAAACTTTACTCAGATTTTGCCAATTGTCTAAATTAAGTTCTTTACAGGAAAAAAAAGTCCCAGATCATTTGTTGCATTCAGTCATATTTCTTTTAACCTGGAACAGTTTCTCAGTCTTTTTTTGTGTTTTATGACATTGATATTTTTGAAGAGTATAGGCCAGCCAATTTGGCCTTGTCTGATGTTTCTTTGTGATTTGACTCATTTTGTACTCTGGGCAGGAATCAAGGATGTTGTATTTGTCTCAGTGCATCATATTAGGAGGCAGTTGATGCCAATTTGTCCCAGTAATGGTGATGTTTACTTTGTTCATGTGTTAAGATGACAATTGTGAGGTTTCCCTAGCATAAAGTTACTATTTGCCCTTTGTAATTAATAAGGATCTTGTGGGAAAATATAATGCCATTTTTTAAATATGATTTTAAATTCCAGAAATTATAAAGTAAATGCTTTTTCCCCCAAGTTATCCACAATCCTGAATTTTCAAGAGACTAAAAAAGTACATTATATCTGGCACACTCACGTGTTTTAAATGATACAAATTACTGTATATCTATTCTATCTAAAATATGAACTTTTCCATACATTTTTAAGGGCAAAAATGGTCTCATGGTTATAGGTTAACAGTTTGACGAAAGATAAAACATTTTCACTTTTACAATCATTCTTATTGTTCTTAAAACTAGAACCTTATTCATCTAAAAGAATTAAGTTGGCAACTGATTTGAATTCAATATAAGGCAAGATATGTTGGTGTTTTCTAAAAGAAAAAATGTTTATTTTGAAAAAGTGCCCATTGGCCCATCTTATCCTACAGCATTAAATATAATCTAACTGCCTGCAGAAAAATTAAAGATTGGGGATAGTTCAGAATTGTGACCTTCAATTGAATAAAGTAGCAAAACATTTGCTTACCTACATGCCTATAGTAGACCCCTCAGAAGTCTTGTTATAAAGTAATCTATGACGTTTGCAAAGATCATTCTGACTACCCTATGGAGTGGGATAGAGGGGGAGAGGGAGTGGAAACAGGAAGGCTGTTGCAGTAACCCAGAGGAGAGATGATAATTACACCAATTCAAGATATAATTCAGAGAGTGAATCCACAGGAATTAAATTTGAGCAAGAGTGTGGACAAGCTGCCATTTACTAAGAGAGGAAGACTAGAGAGGAAGGAGGAGTTTTGCACATGTCGATTTTGAGACGCCTTTATGTATCCCAGTGGATATATCCAGGAGGCATTTGAATGCACAAGTCTATAGCACAGAAGAGTGATTAGTGTAGAACCACTGTGCTTAGCACTCTCACATGTTGAGATTAATCTTGTACTGTTTTTCAATTATCTTCCACCATATTAGCTTCCATCATGTGAAACAGATGAAATGTGCATTAACCATTTTTACAGTGAGGTTGCATTTTTTTGATGGTAGAGCCAAAAGAAGCTGTGATAATACCTTTTGTGAGCTTTTAAAATACATACTCTAATTTAAATCATATTTTTAGTGTTAAAAAAGGGGTCTTGTACTCACTGTAGTAAAATATCATATGGCTTTTCTGTTGCGAAAAACTTAATGACCTGTCTTTTCATGTACTAGCTTCTTTTTCTAAAAATAATCTACATCCACCCCCACCATGTTCTCTTCCCCACCACCTTGAGCTTCTGCTTCCTGCCTTCTGTCCATGTTGGTAAAACACAACATACTCTGCTGTCCAGAATTGATTATTCAGAGACAGAGAGGATGGAACTAGGCTGAAGTTGGACCAAAGTTTTTCCCCAGAAATTTATGATCAGAGTTAAAGATTCCAGCTCAGTCTAGATGTTCTCTGGAACTGAGGAACACAAACCCAGGAGAGGATTATGTGTCCATATGCTACACTTTGGGCAAAGAACATCATAAAGGGCTGGTCAGCAAGAGGGGCCATACAAAAGGAGAAGCTGATGTAAAGGGAGAAGCAGAGATTAGTAAGGATAAGAGTCCTGGGGAGTCTGGCTCCTGAGGCACAGTCACATTATCATTACCATATTCAGGGTCCATGCAGTACCCCAGTATCCTTACTTAACTCAGTTGGAGCTGAGTTTCAGTTACTTGCACTCACCAAGGCTGACCTGGATACTCCACAGCTAAGTGCCCAATCTGCCAGCAGCAGAAACTAACACTGAGTTTTCAACATGACACCATTCTCTCAATTTATCAGCCAGCTACCTGATGGCAAGTTGATTACATTGGAGCATTTCTATTATGGAAGGGGCAGTGCTTTGTTCTTACCAGAATAGACATTTACTCTGGATTTGGATTTGCTTTTCCCGCACACACGCTTCTTCCAAAACTACCATCCGTAGCCTTATCCATCGTCATAGTATTGCACAGAGCATTGCTTCTAATCAAGGAAATCACTTCACAGCCAATGAAGTGCAGCAATGGGCCCATGCTCATGGAACTCACTGGTCTCACCAGGTTCCCCACCATCCTGAAGCAGCTGGCTTGATAAAATGGTGGAATGGTTTTTTGAAGACTCAACTACAGTGCCAATTAGACGCTAATGCCATCTAGGGCTGAGACAAAGTTCTCCAGGAGGCTATGTCTGTTCTGAATCAGCATCCAATACATGGTATGTTTCTCCCATAGCCAAGATTCATGGGTCCAAGAATCAGTAGGTGGAAATGGCACCACACACTACTACCTCTAGTGATACACTAGCAAAATGTTTGCTTCCTGTTCCTGCAACTTTATGTTCTGCTGGTATAGAAGTCTTAGTTCTAAAGAGATGAATGCTTTCACTAGGAAACACAACAATAATTTCATTAAAATAGAAGTTAAAACTACTATTTAACTAGCCACTTTGGGTTCCTCATGCCTCTGAATTAACAGGCAAGGGTGGGAGCTACTGTAGTAACTGGGGTAATTGACCCTGACCACCAAGGGGAAATTGGCCTGCTACTATACAGTAGAGGCAAGGAAGAGTATGTTTGAAATATAGGAGATCTCTTAGGTCATCTCTTAGTACTATCATGTCTTTTGATTAAAGTCAATGCAAAACCACAAGAACAAAATTCAGATAGGACTGCTAATGGCCCAGATACTTCACAAATAAAGAGGTTTTGGGTTGTTTTGTTCTGTTTTTTGCCTACCAGGAAAAGAACCATGACCAGCTGAGGTGCTTGCTGGGAGCAAAGGAAATACGGAATGTTCAGTAAAAGACAGTAGTTACAAATAACAGCTATAACCACCTGACCATTTACCAAGATAACTGTAATTGTTATAGGTATTTCTAAGTATTTCTTTCTTATTTTATTATGAATATATTTGTATGTGTATGTGTATATATATAATATATATATAGCATAAATATTTTTGTTTTATTCCTCTCTAATCCCCTTATCATCATTGAGACATATTAATGGTAGTTAGTTTTACATCACCATATTTAAGTTATAGTGTATTAAGAAGAGTGAATACCACCCAATTAAAAAAAAAACTAACAATACCAAGCATTGGTTAAGGTGTGGGTCAATTGGAACCCTTATTCACTGGTGGTGGAATATAAAATGGTACAGCCCCTTGGAAAAGAGTTTGGCAGTTATCTATACTTATCATATGGCCCATCAATCCTATTCCTAGATATTTATCCTAGAGAAATAAGAACTTACATTAACACAAAAACCTTTATGCAAATGTTTATAGCAAAAGTATTCATAATCACTAACACCTGGAAACAACCGAAATGCCCTTCAATAGATAAATGGATAAACCATAGGTATATGCATACAATGGAGTACTACTCAGCTATAAAAAGCAACGAACTATTGATACGTTCAGCAACATGAATGAAACTCATACACATTATAATTAGTGAAAGAAGCTGGAGTCAAAATTTACATACTGTGTCATTCCACTTATGTGGCTTACAGATGGAGAAAAGATCAGTGGTTGCCTAGGGTTAGGATTGGGGGGAGGGTTGGGGAATTTTTTGAAGATGAGGTTAACTTTTCTGTATCCTGATAGTGGTGATGGCAGTTACGAAACTCTAGTGATTCGTCAAAACTCACAGAACTGCACAAGTAAAAAGTTACTTTTAATGTATGCACGTTTTAAGAGTATCATTGAAAGGATTATAAAAAAGTGCATTTTACAAAGATCCAGTGTGAAGAACGGATCAGATTGGATGCATCAAACACCAAAGGGGTGAAACCTGCCTGGGGCTGTTGCATTAATCCAGTAAGATATAATTATGATCTTAACTAGGGTAGTGACTGTAAGGATGAAGAGAAGTGGGTGGGTTTGAGAAATACTACATGGTAAAATTGGCAGAATGTGAGGAATAAGATAATGCTCATTTTTCACTTAAGCAAGTGTCATTCACCTGGTGAGGTCATTTACCAGGAAAAAACTGGATCCATAAAAGATTTTAGAGGGAAGGCAGTAGATCAGTTTGGGATACGTTAACATTTGTGGTATAATTGTGTGTTCTAGGCAGATATTTACATGATATTACGGCTGAACTAAAATACTTGTGTTCTATCCAAGTAATGGTGCTGAAAAGTGACATAATACACTATAAATATATAACTGACATTTCCAGGAATCCAAAGCAGTTCATAAAAAATGCAAAGTGTATCTTTTCAATTCATTGAATTATTCCTCCTGGAGACATTTCTAGCTTGGGATCTGGAGTCTTTGCAAATCAATTCCTTGTCTGGACAAAGGTGCGATGACTAGCATTAGAATAACAAGGGCAATTACTTAGCTTCCTACAGTAGCTTGAATCTCTCTCTAGCTCATGCCAGTTATTAGCTCCACTGAGAGCAGGCTCTTCTGCCTAAAGAAAAAAAAAATTTAAAAAGCTGAGAGTAGGACAGATGTTTTTAGAAGTCCTTGAAAGCCTTTCTCCAATAAAAGGGGCTAAGGTAGCCTTTAATTTTACAGCTCAAGGACAAGGAGAAAAAACATACCTGCCTCTTGTCATATACTATTTCTCGGTAGGCTTAATTATGGTTATGGTACTTAATTGTTAAAATGACTGGTTGGAATTTTGTTCTCATTAGTGCTGGAAGAGTTGATAGGATGCCTGCCCTGAAGAGCTAGAAATGGTCATTTCCTTACCATCCCTCCCAACAAAGCAAAAATAAGCCACTAAAACATAGGGGTTCTCAAAGCCACAGATGACAATACTTGGTCCTATGTTGTTTTGAGTTCTTTGAATTGTTTCATTGTTATAGATCTCATCTTCAAGAACATCATCCTTTAAGAAGCATATGTCTGCTATTTCTGTTGACTTCTTCCCTATCCTTGACACAGTGCTGAATACACATTTAGAATTCAAAAAGTACCAAGTGATTGTGATGCACAGTAGGAACCTTAAAAATTCTTGGTTGAGCTTTACTTTGAGCCAATATTTAAGTCTCTTTCTTTTCCCATCTTACCATCTATTCCTGCCACGCTCCATCCTTCACCCTAACCGACACACGAACCATTTTCTCTACTTTTGCATCTCTTTTCTCACTCCTTCCCAGGTTCCTAAAGGCAGAGGGAAGCCTGTTAAAAATCTTAGGGAATGAGTTGAATTTCTTATGACAGATGTTTCTAACATGTCTCAGAGATCCAGCTGAACTTAATTGGGATTCAAAGTCTGACTGATAGTGAGGAACTGGTGGTATCACCGAGAGTTGTCCATTTGGGGGGAAGTAGGGGAAGGAGAATGGGACCCAGAGGGGAAAATTTTACATGCACATAGGCTTATGGCAGAGGAAGAGGTGAAGCAGTGGAAAGAACAGGGTGACATTAATTCCAAAGGCCAGAGCCTGGACTAGGTCTGATTCCTGGGAAGATGGAAAGTTATATTAGTTATGTAGTAAACGCATTGTGTAATAATTCTCGAATGACTTTGCAAGTGGACCCAAGCAAAGATACTTCATGGCCAAGGTAACCAAATCTATACCTTGATTGAACACCCTGACAGCTTTCCAAACATATCACCAAAGGGGCTTTCAGAATATGACTCTAGGGATTCCATCCTCATGAAAAAATGAGACTAAATGATTGAGTAGGAGTTAACCAGGTAAAGACTTGGGAGGTGGGGAGGAGATTTCAGCTAAAGCAGACAGAATGAGCAAAAGCACAAGAAAGAGCTCAATGTTTGGAAGAATCTCAAGTAATTCATTATCGATGGAGCTTGATGTCACAAGACAGGCAAAAGCAAGTATGAGAATGAAGAATAGGCAGGTCTTGCTTGCTATATCTAAAAGCTGGGATTTCATCTTGTAAGCCAGGGATTGCCAACTCCAATCCAGTGGTTGTGGCTGCCTGGTCTGGGTAAATGAGGACTCTGGGGTTGCATTTAGACTCACCAGGAATACCAGGATCAGAGGCAAGGAAGGAGAGTGATGGCACATATGCCAGGTTCTGATGTTCCTGTTTTGGCAATGAGGAGCCATTGATGGTTCTTTTCCCCTGGCAGATGTGACCTCAGATGCATGCATTGTACACCATCAGAGTACATTCATTAAATTTAGCTTATTTCTCTAGATCCTGAGACATCACTGATTATGTTCACAGCATTCATTGTGCCCTCCTGGTTCTGTGGAGGCCTTCCAGTAAGGCTGAAATAGATGCTGATTTAGCCCATAACGTCAATCCTTCCTGATTTCTTAACAATTGACTGGTACAAGATTCAGCTGAGGCACTACCATCTATAATCCTTAATCCTCCCATCTCAGTATGACCTGCAGTTTAATGAGTCTCTCAGAGGCTGCTTTGAAGTTGATCTGCCAATTAGCAAGTGACTTTATCACCTTAGGTGTTAACCCCATAGTCATTCTATAGACTTCACTTCTCATTTTTCATGGTTTTCCTTGGGTTCTCCTGAGATTTTTCAGTCAAGGAAAAATCTCCACATCTGCATACTCAATAATAAACTAGTGAAATTAAAAAACAGTGACATAGAACTTTATATTATAAAAAAGTTACCTTTTATGCTATTATATAATGCAAATGTAAGGGAGGAGGAGATCATCTTGAGCTATAGTCTGAGCAGCTAGTTGATCTGAGCAATGGCATCTTGAGCCATAACAGAATTCCAGAGGAGAAAGTAGTAGATGAGAGAAAAGACAGCTGATTTAGATTAGAAAGATCTCACTATATAAATGTGAAGCCTTAGTTTGTACTACATCCATTATAAAAGTATATATTAAGAAATAATCAATAGTCTACCCACAACAAACTTATTTTAGCTACATTATAATTAAGCTTTTAAGATTTTATTATTTAATAAATAATTGCAAATCTTTTGATATTACAATAGGCTTTCCTTTCTAACCATTTAGTTATTTTTATGGCTCACCACCAAGTCTCTTGTTTCTCTTACATTTTGGTGCACAGAATTGAATGTAATACAACTGCCAAAGCTGGCAAATTGTAAATTTTTTAAAACTTTTTCATTTTTCTCAGTTCTTTGGATACTCTCATGCTACCCATAGCTTTCTAGAGTCCTCTATTTGGGCACTCCACCCTCAACTCATACACTGTACCCTGTTATTTTGTGTCACCATCCCTGTCATATTGGCTTTTGTGAGATAGCTGTCACCTAAGGCTTTTGTGAGATAGCTGTCACCGTCCAAGCATATTCATACATGACCGCATCCCAAGGAGGAAGAAAGGGGACAAGGACAAAGTGTACTTTCCCCCCAATTTTATCAAGGAGAAAACTCTCTTAGAGGCCACCCAGATGACTTCCCATTGTTCTTCATAGGCCAAAAGTGGGTCAAATGGCCATTCCTACATGCAGAAGAAGATGAGAAAATAAGTATCTGGCAAAAGTGAACGGGACTGCCAAGATTAAAATAACCAAATCCAAAACTCTTCCTCTTGAACTACACACATGGCTGCTCCAAACAAAGTCAGGGTACTCTTATCAAGAAAAAAATTCAGGAATGGCTTTCTGTAGGCAACCAACAATTTTTGACACATTTCCCCATGAAGGGGCAAACATCATGTGAAGGTGAAGGATTTTCTTGATTTAGAAATTTGGCAGATAATAGAGAATGCTGGAAGATGAGCAAGTTGGGTCGAGGGGGGAGAGATGATTTTCATATTAGACATATTGACTTTGAAATGTCAGTAGTGCATTGAGGTGGATGTGTCCAGGCAGATGGGGGGAAACATGGGACCAGGTCTTAGGAGAAAGCTGTGTGCTGGACAGAGACTTAAGACCCGTCAGTGTACTTAATGGCAGTTGAAGCCACAGGTTTGAATGTGATGAGCTGAGCTAGAGGAAGTATAAAGAGGGAGAAGAGAGAGAAACTAGTGTGACGTACCAATATTTTGAGGATGAGAAGAGAAAGTCAGATGCTGGAAGGCAGCTTGGAAAGATATGACAGGGATAAGAGAAAAACCAGGCAAGGATAATATCATGAAAATCCAGAAGGAGTTCAAAAAAAGGACTGATATAGAGAGTTGAATACCATGGAAAAGTCAAATAAGATGAAGGTAGAAAATGTCAATGAGACAAGTTGGGCAGTTAGGACATCATGGTTTGGTAACAGTATTTTCAATAGAATGATTAAGAAAAAGCCAAATTATAGTGGGTTGAAGAGTAAATGAGATCCAAGGAAAAGGAGAAAAGTGTTTAACTAGTTACAACACACACAATGTGCTTATCACTAAGATTCATATCTTAATTTTAAAAAAGAATGAAAATAGTAGAAATTTTAGGTACTATGTTTTTTTCTGCATGGCTCTTTTCAGCACAGCCTTCAATCATCTGTGGTATCTAATCTGCCTATGGGTAAACATATATATGTATTTATATGAAGTCTTCAATCTCGTTAATGCTATCATTCAACCTGAGATCTAGTCCTAATTTCAGTCCTTACTAGCTCTGTAACCTTAGGTTATGTGGTTTGTCCAAGGTCACACATCTAGTTTACAAGATTCCAAAGCCCACATTCTTCACAATTGAGACTTCTGGTGAGCCCACTGAACTATGAGTCAGATCTCACTTTATCAATGCCAATGTGACTTTAATTTTCCCACATGAATCTACCTACCCTGCCTTCCACAGTGCACAGACAAAATGACAGCTATGAGAGAAGATATCGAATAGAGATCCTTTGATCAAGAATTCTTCCAAGAGATAGGAAAAAAGGAGGTAATCCTTATACTCCTGAAGATGAGAAGCCCATCCCCTCCTCCCATCCAACCATCTCCTTTCTTGGAATTCCCAGCCAGCTGTAGCTGAGAAATAGATAACCTGTTAAACAGAGCAGCTCTCCAGTAAAGGGCTGTGGGAGAGAGAAGTGTAATTCAGTGGTGCCAATGACATAAATTGATCATTATGCAAATTTTACAGGTCATGATATGTTCATTGTTGAGGCCTTCAAAACAGCATCATCTGTGATAATAAGCAGTATGCAGTATGTTAATTATGTCATTATTAGAGTAAAAAAATGTGGGGAGGAGAAGCTCTAAGCATTCCTTTGAAGTCAAGCACTTATGGTTTAGATGTGTAATGTAGGAAACTGTTTTTCATTGAAATAGAGCAAATAAATTATTACAAAGAATTTCAAAAGAGAAAGGATTGTTATCTGAAATTCCAGCTATTTTTTATGGGTTTTCCATGGCCATAGGCTTGTCTTCTTTGCATTTTACTTTCTCTCTTCTACTTGTGAAGAAACAAAGAGTGACAGCAGCTAATGCCAGGTCCTTTGAGCTGTTGCTCTATAACAAAGTAATTTAGAGAGGCAGACAGAGGATGGAGTCAACTTTTATGAGAAAACTGCTCATGTTTTCCTCTGATAGAACTTTTCCATTCAGATGTTTTATGACAACTACAGTCTCTAAGGACTGACTAACTACATAAAGCCTGATATTTTAAAATAAGATTTCCCTTATTACTTAATCATTGCAATCTGACAATAAAACCATCTGCCTATAATGGGCCAACTCTGCAAACTGCTCAAGTACAGAAAACTGAATGTCTATAAGAACACATTGTTTTATCCTGGGATACCAAATTGTACTTTCAGACAGAAACGTTGAGTCTGAGTTTTCTTATGCTACCAATGGGATGAGACACTTTGCTACTTTTTGCCTCCACTATGAACATCTAAAATTTTAAAAATCTGATTAGTTTTGCATTAAATGATGCAAGCATCATCATTGTAATAACTTACTTGCTCTATTTCAATGAAAAGAAGTCCTTAGGATGATATAGGTTTTTACATTTGGTAAATTGTTGTTGTTCTACAATCACAATAGCAATAATTCCTGAGATTTATTGGGTTGTTATGCTAGGTAGTGTACTTTATATGCATTTTATCATTGAATACATGCAAGAAACTTACAGGGTAGGAAATATTATTTTCTCCATTTTATAAAGGAGAAAACTAAGGCTTCAAGCCATTGAATAAGCTGCCAAAGTCACACAGTTATTAAGTGGAAGTTGTGGGACTGGCAGGTAGTTTGACATCAGAGTCTAACACCCCCAAACCTTTATAAAGAAAACAGGGAGCATTAATTACTATAATCAATGAGCACTCTTACTTGGAAGACCACATTAAGTAGTTAATGAGTTAATGTAACATCAAGAAAGGGGTATAAGGAAAACTCATTTCAACAATATATAGCATTCAAGAGACCTATAGATATGAACCATTTTTCTTTCATTTTCATTTTTAGTATAAGAGAACTTTTTCAAGAGAACATTTTGAAAAATAAACAAGAAACTAAATGGATGACTTTAGGTCAGAACTATTTTAAGGAAAACAAATCTTAGTAAGTAGAGCCTGTTACGCTAAGTACTAAGGAAGTTTTCTAACACTTTTGCAAAGGAGAAGTATGTATGTCCAATTCATTTGGTTTTTAAAGACTCAAAGGAAAAAAAGAAAAATAGGTATTTTGATACTAGTGACAGACTTTCTAAGTAAGATATCTGTTTTCTGAACTGATGCTTTATAGCCAGGCTAACAGGCTCCTTGTGTCACATACTGTTATGAAATGATCAATTGAAGGCCTAGAATGGAACAATAGAATAAGACAAAAGCCATGGTCTCTGAGGTATGCCTGCTTTGTCCATTTGGTTCTGTTTAAATTTGAATGAACAAAGTTTGTCCAGTCATCCTGAATGGCTACATCTCCTCAGCAGTTCCCTTCAATCCAAACTAGCAATTGGCAAAACTCTTGAACTTTTACCTCCTTTATGTGTACTTGCAGTCATAATGAGCTTCCCATCTTACCCGATCTAGCAACTCAAAGTTGTCCCTAAAATAATTTTCATCCATCCATTTTACTTTTTCTTCTAGACCACTCTCTAGTTTCTTTTCCTCATAGGGAGCAATTTCTTCTTTTGGGAAAGTTGGAGGGTGAAACATCCACCACACGAGAAAATCTCTGAGGTTGGAGCCACTTGACCCAGAAGGATTGCTCTGAACTGGGGGTCCAGTGGCTAACCCTGCCATGGTTATTCCTCTTTCCCTATATGTGCCCTTAGAAATGCCAAGCAACTAACTAGCACTGGCACCCTAAGGGTCAATGACAAGCCCATTCTCCATTTGTTCCAAGAGCTCTGGCCAGGAAAAAATATATATATTGATTCACTATAAACTTAGAAGAGACTAATAGTCCATTAGGATTGGAGATGTAGTGGAACATACTAGCTAAAGAATGAACTTTCAATTTAGAAAGACCTAGGTTTTAATCCTGGCTCTACAACTTGGCCATGGGGGTTGGTGACAAATGGAAGAGGAAAGGAGACTATGAGCAGTGAAGCTACAGCCTTGCTGTGTATTTGAGCATATTAATTATCTAGGCTGGTGTGGCAAAGACCTGAAGGTGAAAGGAACCTCAATGAACATGGGACAGTGAAGTCAGGTGCTTGGAGGATGGGGGACAGGTCAGAGAACTCCCTGAGCACAAGAAAAACAATAAGCGTGTGTTCAAGTCTTCAGGGAAAGGACAAATAGTCAGGAGGATGTTAAACGAGGGCAGGTGACAGCTGTGATAGTTTGAAGATGGTGGTTTTAAAAGGGGATGAACTTCAAGCATGGAAATGGAGAATAATAACAACCACCAATATATAATCAGCACTTACAACCTGCCAGAAACTAAGTGCTTAATACGTACCATCATGTTTAGGCTTCACAGTCCCACGAGATATATACTCCTCTTGTACCTATTTCACTGAGATGGAGAGGGAGGTCCCAAGAGGTTAAGTGCTTTGCCCCAGGGCACAGAGTTCATTAATGGTGGGACCACGATTTTCACCCAGGCAGTCTGACTCCAGAGCCTTCACTTCACCCACAGCCAGAGTGATGTCTCTACATAAAAAATCCGGGGAAAACATGAGAGCTGCATACTCTAGTGATTGAGGAAATGGCTTAGTCTCTAATGAGAGTAATGAGCTGCCAGGTTTTTGCTGAAAAATGAAGACAAAAACGTAGAGGATAAGAGGAATTTGATAAGATAAAGTTATTAGGTCATTAAATATGAAATATCTGATTTTAAATCAAAAGTGTAGTTTATTATATCTCAAACAAGAAGCAGTACAATTAATCAAAGTATGTGCCTAATCTATCCACACAGTTTTGCCATCTTAATGGTAGCTTGTTTATGCCACCAGCAAGAAGCCTGGAGAGTGAGTGATGACGAAATCACAAAAGGCGTTTTCCACAGCTTGTTAAGAACTGAATATTTTTCCTTGCAAGAAGTGGCCCAAAGCCTGGAAGAAGTGGTAGTCAGTTGGTGCAAGGTCTGGTGAATATGGTGGATGACAGAGTGTTTCCAAGTCCAGCCTCTGTAATTTGAGCAGCAATGTTTGTGCAACATGTGGTCAAGCATTGTCTTGCAAGAGGATTGGCCTGTCTCTATTGACCAATCTTGGCTGCTTAATTGCAAGCATTCTCACCATTTCATCCAATTGGTTGCATCAGACTTCTGCTGTAATGGATTGACCAGGTTTTATGAAGCTGTAGTGGATAATGCCAGTGTTGGACCACCAAACAGACACCATTAGCTTTTTTGGATGAATATTCAGTTTTGGACTGTATTTTGGCATTGCATCTTTATCCAACCATTGTGCTGCACACTTGTGATTGTCAAAAAGAATCCATCCTTCATCACATGTAACTATACGGTGTAGAAATGGTTCGCCTTTATGTTGCGACAGCAAAGAAAGGTAAGCTTTGAGACGATTTCTCTTCTGATGCTTGTTTAATTCATCTGGTACCCATCTATCCAGCTTCTTTACCTTGCCGATTTGTTTCAAATGGTCCAATATTATTGGAATAGTAATGTCAAACCTTGCTGCTAATTCATGTGTAAGTTGAGATGGATCCACTTCTACAACAGCTTTCAGCTCATCATTATCCACCTTGGTCTCAGGTCACCCATGTAGCTCATTTTCAAGATTAAAATCACCAGAACAGAACTTCTCAAACTATCAATGTACTGTGCACATTCATTAGCCACATCCTTCCCAAACACTTCATTGATATTTTGAACTGTCTGCACTGCATTGGTTCCATGACGGAACTCATATTCAAAAATAACTTGAATTTTTGATGTATCATGGTTTCACAAAAATTGCTCAAAAAAATTTTTGAAAGAAAATCACAAGCCAAACCATGTATTTGAAAGAATGAGGATGTACCTTCACAATAAAAATAAAACAAGAAGTGTCAAAGTGAAATGTCAGAGATTACTACTGTCAAACTTAGTACTTAAGAAAATCGGACATTTCATATTTAATAACCTAAATATATGGGGGTTCATAGTTTTCCTCCTTTTTCCTCAGATCTCTGAGGAGAGCAAGGACAACAGCCACATGGGTAAATTCTTACAAGACAAGCCATCATAGAAGAAGAATTATACTCCCCACAGGGACTTTAATGTGACACAAAGAAAATGTGGAGGCTTTGAGCATCATAAAAGGAGAGAGCTTAGAGTATATGTCTACTTTAGGGGAAGGGTGATGGAGATTATTGGGATCAAGGGAGAGGAATTAAGCTAGAGTGACCACAAAGTTTACAGTCCAAACTAAGGCACTTTTGAGAGTGGAAAGGGATGCTGTTAATGATTATGATGAGTCAATAGGTACAAAGCCCTAGACATTTTTTCACCCTAACTAAAGTCCCCTTTGGTCAGCTCTTGGTGTTGCCACTCTCTTTTGAAATAAGAGAGTGAGACCCATCCCAGAGCTTGGACATGCTAGAGAATCCATGAGGGCAGGAGCTTCAATAAAGTGGGTATGGATAAAGTGGTTGGACGCCATTAAAGAGAAAAGATTCTTTTTTAAAAAATGCAAACCCACTTCAGAGCTGGACTAATGGGTCATAGTTTATGAGTCTGTACATTAAAGAAATCCATACAATACATGTGGACATAATCAGAGTGAGGTTGGTAGAGGCTGAGGGAATGAAGTTCATGTGAGAACAGAATAAGAAATAAAAGGGCATGGGAAGAAGGGGAGAGAATGAGTAGTTTAAGTTGTAAGAAACAGACTCAGGTTTCCCCTGCAATAGGTTTTCTTATAGGAGACATGCTGAAATAAGAATTATCAGATAGATCACCAAGTAGCCAGTGCTTACAAAAACTTATAAACAGACACACAGTATGCCTTAACATAGAGGAAAACATAATTCAGAGACTGGAATCTTGTTTAAAACCCAACTCAACTCTAGACACAGGGTTCTCTCCTATTCCTGGGCAACAGGGGTTCCTTGTTTCCCGCTCGGGCATGATTGTAATTCAGCTACCCTCTCTGCCTCTGCTCCTTTCTGTAAGTCACTGGGTTCTGCTTTTCCTACCAAGGACTCCCTTCTTCTGTGGATCTGGCATTCAATCTTTCCAAGGCAAATTATCTGATTTGTTCATTCACCCACTATCTGGTAAAGAGTTCCTGCTTTGGAAGAGTATTCGTGTCAGAAAGCCTCTGTGCTTCTGGTTAGCTGGCAGACTAGCTGTATTTACTTAGGTCAAATGCCTATCTGTTGTCCAAAAGCTATGATCAGGGTCATGGGATCATAGCCAATAGAATGTGGTTACTCATGATGGTGCTGGGACACCACACTCTCCTAGATGTCCTACCACCTCTCCAGATGCTCCTCTGCCTAGGCATTACATATTGGATTTCCCTGAGGCTGAGGCTGAGGCTGAGGCCTTTTTCTCTTCTCCCACTATCTTACTCCTTATGTAATCTCTACCATGCCCATCACTTCAGTTCTCCTATACAGGCCAACAATTTCCAAATGTATACCTCTTGCCTAGATTTCTCTTTTAAACTCCAGGTCTGATATCTAATTGCCACCTTGACATTTCCACTTTTATGTTTTTGAGGCATCTCAAACACAACATATTCTGGACTTAAGTTGTGCTCTTCTGTCTCAAACATATCTGTTTTCCTGTATATCCTTCCTTGGTGAATAACATTGCTGTGCATTTAGTTGCAAAAGCCATAACCTTAGCTATCCTTGACATATCCTTCTGCCTCAATCCATTTCCAATCACCCTCCTCACTCTGTCAATTTCACTTCCTTAACATCTCTCACTCCATTCACTCCTCACGTCTTTGCAGCTACCACCCTAGTTCACACTGTCATCATCACTCTCCTGGACCACTGCATGGGCTCTCACATTGTTCCATGTCACCTACTCTGGCTGCTTTTCAATTTGTTCCAACACCACAGTCACAGTAAGCTTTACAAAAGATGACTCTTAGCCTGTTGCCCCACCCCCCACTTAGAACCATTTAATGATTTTTATTGCGCTTGGAATTGTGCATGGCATCTTTAATGTGGCCCTGCATGTCTAGTCTAGCCCTGTCCACCTCACCACCTTCATTTTGCATAACATTCCTTTGTTCCATCCACATTGGCCCCATTTTGGACCCTTGAGTATGCCAGGTTCCTTCTTACTACAAGTCCTTTCAATGAGCTGATCCCTTGCATGAAAAGCTCTATACTGCCTCTTCCTCTGTATAACTTCTACTCAGTCTTCAGGACTCAGCTTTTCCTGATCCTGGCCCATGTCAGGATCCTTTCCTGTATACTCTTGTAGGTCTGTATTTCTGTCTTTTGAAAGGATACATTAATGATGTGATTATTATATTTTTAATATTTTCCCACACACCCCGGACTCTAACATTCATATTAAATATGGTCATGTCTATTTACATTTATCATCATATCCCCAGAGCTTGGCACCTAGTAAGTACTGAAAAATATGTTTTGAATGGATGGATGGATGGATGAACAAATTCTTGAGAAACTACCAAGGGCCATTTTCCTCAACACAAGATGGTAAGAATGATACAATTTCTCTTTGGAGGGTCTGTTAGTCCATTTGAGCTGCTATGACAAAATCTTAGACTGGGGGGCTTTAAAACAACAGATATTTATTTCTCATATTTCTGGAGGCCAGGAAGTCCTAGTTCAAGGTGTTAGCAAATGTGCTGTCTAGTGAGGGCTGTCTACCTGGTTGTTAGATGGCCATCTTCTCACTGTGTCCTCACATGGTGGAAGAGGCAAGTAAACTTTCTGGGGTCTTTTATAAGGTCACTAACCCCATTCATAAGGGCTCCACCCTCATGACCTAAATACCTCCCAAAAGTCCCACCTCCAAATATCATCACATTGGGAATTTAGTTTCAACATATGGACTTTGGGGGGACACAAATATTCAGTCCATAGCAAAAGGTTTTTCAGTATGTTTGTCACTCAAAGTATCCTAAATTTCTCTTTAGATAAGTAAAAAAAAAAAAAAAAAAAAAAAAGGCAAAACCAAAAACTTTAAGGGCTATCCATTAGAACATTACTGTGGTATCAACAGTTAGACTCCTACACTCAAAAATGTTATTAGCCTGAGGGAGCAAAAAGGGCAGCCTAAGCTTCAAATTTAATGTCAATTTGGAAGAAGAGTACGAGAAGCAATGCAAATAAAAAGGACATCAATAATTAGAGCCTTTGGCTAAAGGGAGAGCTTTCAGTTATGATTTTAAGGGCTTTCAGTGTGATTTTAAGGGAAGGTAATGGCAGAGAAGAGATTTTTTTAAATTCTCCATCTTAACTGAAGATTAGAAGTACAATATGTTGTGAATAACCCATTCCAACACCAAAGACAATAAAACTAAGCAGGTGCTATAGTGAAAAATATAAGTGAGTACAGGAAAATTTAAATATATTCACATATTAAAAAATCCATAATTGGCTGTAAAAATGAACATAACTATATAACATACAACTATAACATTCATTGCAGATATCTACTTTATAAAGGACACATATGTCTCTTACTCAGAAACCAAATTCTTTTAAAATCTTGATGTGGTAATATAAGGACAACACCAGAAACAAAAAGTATCAAGAAAATGATTAACGGATTTGATGGTGTAAAAATGTCAAACATCTGCAAGTCTCACACAAACATACACGTAAGCAAACAAGAAATACCTTTAGCAATGAAGAGAAAATGAACTGATCAAAAATTTGCAACACATAAAACATGAAAGGTTAAGTTTCCAATATAAAAGGATCTCTTAACAGTCTATTGAAAAAGACAAACTTTCCAAAGGAGTAGTCAGCAGATCATCTAAACATATGATTCAAAAAGGAAGAAATATAAATCGTAAAAGAAAATGTGTAACTTCACTAATAATTTTTTAAACCTGAAAAATAAAATAATGCAGTATCATTTTTTCACCTCTCATACTGAAAAACACTCAAAAGAATGAGAATACCCGATGTTGGCATAAGTGCTGGGGAAAGGGGCCTCTCAAGTATTCAAGTACTCTAGGCAGTAATGGAAATAAATTGATCCAATAATTCTGGTAGGCAATCTGACAATATATATGTCAAAATTTTAAATATGTATACCTTTTGACCTAGAAATTTAATCTAAGAAAATAATTGGAAAAGTATTTAAAAGAATTGAAAATACGGATACTAATTTGAGCAATGTTTATAATAGCAAAAATTGTAAAACAACCTAAAGTTACAATAATAAATTGGTTAAATAAATATTTAAATATATTCTATGGAAAACTCTGTAAACATAACTATTTTTATGATGATGTATATTTAGTGACATGAAAAATATCTGTGATTTATTTGATTAAATGCACACTACAAAATGGCATTTCTAAGTATCTATAGCTATCTATCTATAAATGTTTATATATGCATTAAAACATCTCAAAGTCTCAAGAAAATTTACCAAAAGGTTAACAGTGGATATTTCTGGATAATGAGATTATAAGTGACTTCCCACTTTTAGTCCTTTCTACATTATTTAAATTTTTTACAAGCATTATTACTCTTATAATAAAGTTGAATAAAGTACAATATACACTCAGTTAATAGTTTTTAAAAGCATAGAGATAAATCGCATTTGTTCCTATATCAAGTTTTATCTTGCTACTGCAGATATCTACTTTTCTCAAAGCTGAGAATTTCCATGCTTTGGAGTAGACTTCATTTTCCAAGAATAGTAGGATAACTCTACCATGCCATCTAGTGTTAAGAACTCGGGATGTCTTGAGAAAGGTTTGCAACTCAAAAAGATTGTAAGTACTATTCCAATTCACAATTCTATATGCAATTTGAGCATAACAAATACATCTTTTAAAAAGGACACTGAAATTTGCTGTGAGTGATTTAACGTGTCAGAGTTTCCGTGACTGTCATGAACAATAGGCATGCCAAAGTCCCCAAGCAAGGATAGCCAGTGGAGCTATTCATGATTCACAGGATTCCCTAAAGCAAGTCCTTCATACTGTGACAGACACATAGCCAGGCAGGTTCCTTCACTGTCCTTAGGGTAGGAGTTTGCACAGACTGGGTGTAGCTGTACCTTATCAAACCTACATCACTCAGAATGAAGCAGAGCTAGATAAGTTTGAAGAATTTGAGAGTAGCCCATGTTATAGCTGCCTGGAAATCAAATATTGGGGCAATAGGAGACCTCTCTCCCAACTCCAGTTTTCTGAATATTTTAATGTATTGGGTGACCAAGCAAGGCTTGTTCTTTCTTCTATAAAATAGAATGCTTAACCAGGAGTTTTGTAATGCCTTTTACAACTTTAATAATAATATTGGCCCTTTTGTGCCTATGTTGGTTAGAGTTATATGTGTCCTTGCCAAAGCACTGGGGAATGATCCAATTTGTCATGGAACCAATTATCACAGAGTCCAAACTGGCAGTCAGCAGGGACATTGGGCTAAACCAAGAAATAGAGTTTGCCTTCCTAGCAAAAATCCTTTTGTCTGTTCTTTCTGCATCCTCTTAGTAACTCAGCTTATCCACAAACCCCAGCCTCACCAAATCTGCCTCAATGAAAATAATGTGTCCATCCACAGCATTCATTCATTTAACAATGCATATTAAATAGGCTTTGTGTATCAGGCACTATGCTGGGGACAGAATGAAAAGTGCTCACAGGCCATGCCCTTCTTGAGCATACAGTTTACAGGGGAGATGATGTATATTAACAGAATAAACAAATACAAATAAGTATGAAAGCAAACCAAGAGACAGGGAAGACCTGCTGGAGGAGGTGATACTTCATTAGTAAAAGTTGAAGGTTGATAGGTATTAACTAAGGGAGACATCGTGGGAAGAGCAGCCCAGCCAGAGGCAATAGCAGTTTGAAAATCCCTAAGATGGTAAGAAGCTGGTGCCTTTGAGAAACTGGAAAAGGCCAAAGAGCAGTGAAGGGAGCCTCTGGTGATGACAGGCAAGAGGGTGCTGGGCACCTGGGGCCAGGTTAAAAGCTGTGGTCTTTATACCAAGATTAAGAGGCTCCGGGGTCCACAGAGACTTCTGCTTTCATCTTCCTCACTCCATGGTGAACATGTTGTTTTAACAATCATAATCCCCATTATCTCTCTCTCCTTTGTAAAAGGAAATGGTTCAGCTGAATGAGCACTAAGGTTTATCCCAGCCACGAACGTGTACGTTTTGCACGCTCCGCCATTTGCTTTCACTTATGCTCAAGTCGCTAGAATATTATGAAGATTCCCAAGGATCATTTGCCCAGGTAGAATCTTTCTTTCAAGGGGCTTGAAATATTCTTCACACCAACAACTTGAACTGCAAAGTTAAGTATTCATGAGCATCTTACAAAGAAAACTGATCAAGAATACTGTGTATCAATCACTTTAGCTATTTCTGTTTGTTTCCTTAGTATGGAACACAAGATAGTCAACACAAGAAAAGTTTCAGCCACACAACCCATAAACTGTAAAGCTCCATACATTAAAGCAGACTTGGAATGATATTAACATTATTCAAGTATTTTCTGTTCCTTTTTTCTAGTCACAGCCTTCTACCTCAGCAAACTAGGCTCTAATGAACAAAGAATATTCTTTAGAATCCTATGCCATTTAGTGTTATGCATCCTGCCATTTAGATGTTTAATCTTGTTTTGGTTCCAACTGCAGTCTAATATGGTCTTTTTGTATAGTTTTCAAGAGGGCTCAGTTTTGTTTCCCTCTCATAGTGTATTTTTAAATTCACTTTCTAGTGTCTTATTATGGTTATGAATGTCAAGAGTAGGATAGCCTGAGTTTTAAATGACAGCTCAGAAGAATGTAATTAAACATCTTTACAAAAGCCAATTGAATATAGATAATAATAATTACCACCTGCCTACTTTTAAGATCCTTGCCTTCAAGTTCAACTGAATCCTTTCCAAATGTTGTAAGTCAGCGGTCCCCAATATTTTTGGCACCAGGGACCGGTTTCATGGAAGACAATTTTTCCACAGACAAGGAGCAGGGAGGGTGGTTTGGGGATGATTCAAGTGCATTACATCTATTGTGCAGTCAAACCTCTCTGCTGATGATAATCTGTATTTGCAGCTGGTCCCCAGTGCTAACATCACTGCCTCAGCTCCACCTCAGATCATCATTAGATTCTCATCAGGAGCATACAACCTAGATCCCTCGCATGCGCAGTTTACAGTAGGGTTCCCGCTCCTATGAGAATCTGACAGGAGGCAGAGCTTATGTGGTGATGTGAGCGACGGGGAGCAGCTGTAAATACAGGTGAAGCTTCACTTACTCGCCTCGCTGTGCAGCCCAGTTCCTTACAGGTCATGGACCATGGCCCAGGGGTTGGGGACTGCAGTTGTAAGTAATAGAAACGTATTATATGTGGACAGTGGATTTAGTTCAGTAAAATAACACTAAATGCCTTTCTTCCTACACAGTGAACTTATTATATCTCAAACAAGAAGTTATGATTTGAGACTCAAATTTGAAGAAAACAATTTTCTTAGATTTTCAATTTTGTCTAAATGGTTGCTTCAACTCTTACCTACTGCTTTTGTTTAGCAGGGGAGAAGGGCTGATTTCTCTGTGTAAAGAATCTGGAATTCAAAGTTCAGAAAGCAGGGACTTTTCCAGATGTAATAAAAGCTTGATATATATTGAATAGAATAAAATTGTTGTTTTTTATTTCGAAAAATATTAAGGGCGTACAAATGTTTTTGTTACATGGATACCTTTTATGATGCTTAAGTCAGGGCTCTCAGTGTGCCTGTTACCAGAACAGCGTTCATTGTACCTGATAGGTAAGTTTTTACCCCTCCCCCACCTACTCTCCCCCTTCTTGATTTCCAATGACCTTTACATCTCTTTGTGCCCATTGATTAGCTCCCAATTAGAAAATGTCCTTTAAAAAAAAAAAGCCTGAATGATGTTGGAAATATGTGAGAAAGGCTTTAAACATGAAGAGAAGACAGCAGAGCATTTTGGTTATGGAACTCTAAACTTTTTATAGTTCCTTCCCTCTGATTTGTTGGATTTTTTGTTTGGTTGTGTGTGTGCGTGTGTGAGTGTGTGAGTGTTTGTGTGGGCATTTGTGGCCTTTCATGGGAGGTGGGGGAAAGCAGCAGGTGGTGTGGTAGCAGACCAATGGGGTAGTGAAAAACAGCAGGCTGCTCCCCTGCAGAAAGAAATTATGGTGTGGTGTGGTGAAAGGTGTGGATTCTCAAGTTAGCCAGCCAGGTCCACCATCCACTTGTTTGAGTTACTTAGGCTATGATAGCCTTAGATAAATCTCTCTGTGCCCCAGACTCTTCCCCTAGGAAACAGGTTTAACAGTACTTGTCTACTCAGATCATTGTGAAGTTTAAATGAGGTAATTCATGTAGAATGCTAAAAAGAATGTCTGCACATTATCTAACATTGTAGCAATGTCACATAAGACCCAAGCCATTGCCTACCATAAATAATAAATTTTTATGCTGATAACCACCATAGCTGAGAGACTAAACCAGGCTGTTTGTCCCAAACTTTATCAATACCTAAGTGAAATAAGTGGTGTCAAATGGAGTACAAAAATCAATAAGAAACTTTTTTGATAATCTGAATGTATCCAGGAAGACAAAGTCTTCCATTTTAATGTAGAATATTGACTATGTAGTCAAAAATTCAGTATTTCATGGTGAAACTTTCTAATAATCAAAATATATATTGCTCTTCTATATACTAACTTATAACCTACTGGCATATTGGCTTTATAAACACTTTTATTTTACTTTCATCCCTTAGACATATTGTGAGTTTGACCCATCCTATAAAGTTGGCCTCCTTTCTGTAACACCTATCATTCCACCTTAAGGTAAATTGCTACCATGTTAAGAAACTATACAAAAAAAAAATCAACATTTCAACAATGTGGGCACTCTTTTAAGAGAAAAGTCAGCTATGCATTATTCCTTTAAATGATCTCTTAACTATGTCAGAGAAAAATAATAAGCTGGAATCTGTAATATATAATTTATTAACATAGACCAGCTACACAGATTTATAGATAGTGAAAACAACCTGAATTAAGAAGTTGCTAAGTATCCAGATCTTGTCTGGTGTCGTACCATGTTGGGGATTGATTGGCTCTTTAAAACCCAGGAATTTCCTTGGGTACTTAATGCCAGGGTGAAAAAAGAATCTAAATTAAAATATCGAGAGGAAAGTACACAGATAATATAACTGCTGCTGCAAATAAAAAGTTCAATAGCCTAAAAGTAGGTTATAGACTGTTAAGTGAATTTAAATAGTTTTGAAAAATTTATGACAAAGATGGTTTTAATTCCTTTGAACATTAATTTTATTCATTGAACAATATGAGATTAAGGATTAAATACTGCTAAAGCTTTATCCAGCTTCTTTGTGGAGAGCCATGTTTAATCTCCATTTTGAAACCATGTTTAATCTTAAAATGTGTATTGCTAGAATGATTTGTTCAAGAAGACATAGCAGCCCATTTAGAAAAGTTACCAGCAGTAGTGATATTTCATCATATCTACCAGAGGTAAGTTGTGAAAGTTGCAAAAAAAAAAAAAAAAAAAAAAAAAGACTGAACCCACATTGTTGTGTTTTTAAAAGTTTCATTATTGATCTAGCAATCCCACTACTGAGTATTTACCCAAAGGGAAAAAAGACATTTTGTTAAAAAAAGATACCTGCACTCGGATGTTTATAGCAGTGCAATTCACAATTGCAAAGATGTGGAAACAACCCAAGTGTTCACCAATACATGAGTGAATTTTAATAAAATGTGGTATATGTTTACCATGGAGTACTACTCAGCTGTAAAAAAAAAAAAAAATGGTGAACTAATACCTCTTGTATTAACCTGGATGGAGCTGGAGAACATTCTTCTAAGTGAAGTATCACAACAATGGAAACACAAACACCACATGTACTCACTATTAAGCTGGAACTAATCGATCAACGCTTATGTGCACATATGGAAATAACATTCATCAGAAATCAAGCAGGTGGGAACAGGGAGGTGGGGTTGGGTAAATTCACACCTAACGGGTACAATGCACACTATCTGGATGATGGGCACACTTACAACTTTGACTCAAACAGTACAAAAGCAAGTTATATAACCAAAACATTTGCACCCCCATAATACGCTGAAATTTTTTTTAAAGTTTCATTAAGTTATACCTCAGTAAAAATTTTTTTTCTAAGGTCATTAATGAGATTTTGATGAAAGAGCCGAAGCTGTCCAGTAAGATAATTGGAGTTGCTAATAGTCTTCAAAAGCTCTCCAAAGAAGGCAACAGTTTAAAATAGGTAGATGCTTTGCTACTCGATGTAATCATGACAATGTTTTCATACTTTGAAATATAATTTTATAACTATGAAGGAGCAGAGGTACTGTGAAAGAAACTTAACAATTAATAATGGCTCTGTCAGCACATTAAAATATATTAAGATGTAGCCTTTAGATACAAAGTTACACATGCTATATACTAGTTCTTACTTATTAAGTATGAAATGTCCGAATTCCTTAAGTACTAAGTTTGATGGTTGATATCTCTGACATTTCAATTTGACACTTCTTGTTTTATTTTTATTGTGAACATACATCCTCAGTCTTTCAAACGCATGTTTTGGCTTATAATTATCTTTCAAAATTTTTTTTAGAGCAATTTTTGTGAAACCATGTATAGGTCAAAAATTCATGTTATTTTCAAATATGAGTTCTGTCGTGGAACCAGTGCAGTGTAGACAGCTCAAAATATCAACAAAGGGTTTGGGAAGGATATGGCTAATGAATGCACAGTATATCCATGGTTTGAGAAGTTCCATTCTGGCAATTTTAATCTTGAAAATGAGCCATGTGGGCGACCTGAGACCAAGGTGGATAATGATGAGCTGAAAGCTGTAGTGGAAGTGAATCCATCTCAACCTAAGCCTGAATTAGCAGCAAGGATAGATGTTACTATCCCAACAATATTGGACCATTTGAAACAAATCAGTAAGGTAAAGAAGCTGGATAGATGGGTTCCGCATGAATTAAACAAGCATCAGAAAAGAAATCGTCTGGAAGCTTGCCTTTCTTTACTGTCACAACATAAAGGCAAACCATTTCTACACTGTATCATTACATGTGATTAAAAATGGATTCTTTTTGACAATCACAAGTGTTCGGCACAATTGTTGGATAAAGATGAAGTGCCGAAATAGAGTCCAAAACCGAATATTCGTCCAAAAAAGCTAATGGTGTCTGTTTGGTGGTCCAGTGCAGGTGTTATCCTCTACAGCTTCATGAAACCTGGTCAATCCATTACAGCAGATGTCTACTGCAACCAACTGAATGAAATGATGAGGATACTTGCGATTATGCAGCCAAGATTGGTAAACAGAGACAGGCCAATCCTCTTGCAAAACAACGCTTCAACATATGTCACACAAACAACGCTGCTCAAACTACAGAGGCTGAACTTGGAAACTCTCTGTCATCCACAGTATCTGCCAGACCTTCCGCTAATTGACTACCACTTCTTGCAGGCTTTGGACTACTTCTTGCAAGGAAAAATATGCAATTGTCAACACGCTGTGAAAAATGCCTTTCACGATTTCATCACCACTCACTCCCCAGGCTTCTTCGCTGTTGGCGTAAACAAGCTACCATTAAGACGGCAAAACTGTGTCAGTAGTTTAGGTGCATACTTTAATTCTACTGTTTCTTTTTTTTTTCTTTTATTTCAGAATATTATGGGGGTACAACACTTTGGTTATATATATTGCCCACGCACTGCCCATGTCAGAGCTACAACCATGGACATCCCCCAAACTGTGCGCCGCGCACACATTCAGTGAGAGTTTTCCCATCCCCTCCACCCCCCTCCCGCCTGCCCACACCCTAATGAATATCATTGCCATGTGTGACATAAATATTGATCAGTTAGCACCAATTTGATGGTGAGTACCAGTGGTGCTTGTTCTTCCATTCTTGTGAAACTTCGCTTCGAAGAATGGGCTCTAGCTCCATCCAGGATAATACCAGATGTGTTAATTCACCATTGTTTTTTATTGCTGAGTAATACTCCATGGCATACATATACCACATTTTATTAATCCACTCATGTACTGATGGGCACTTGGGTTGTTTCCAGATCTCTGCAATTGTGAATTGTGCTGCTATAAACATTTGAGTGCAGATGTCGTTATTATAGAATGTCTTTTCTTCCTCTGGGTAAATTACCCAGTAGTGGGATTGCTGGATCAAATGGTAGTCTACTTTCAGTTCTTTGAGGTATCTCCATATTATTTGCCATATTGTACTAATCCCACCAGCACTGTATGTGTGCTCCTATCTGTCTGCATCCCCTCCAACATTTGTTGTTTTGGGACTTTTTGATATAAGCCAATCTCACTGGAGTTAAGTGATATCTCATTGTGGTTTTGATTTGCATTTCCCTGATGATTAGATAAGTTGAGCAATTTTTTGTATGTTTGCTGGCCATTATTCTGTCTTCTTTTGAAAAGTTTCTGTTCATGTCTTTTGCCCAATTTAATGGGGCTGTTTGATTTTTTCTTGTTGATTTTCCTAAGTTCTGTATAGATTCTGGTTATCAGCCCTTTATCAGACGTGTAGCATGCAAATATTTTCTCCCATTCTGTAGCTTGTCTGTTCAATCTAATGATAGTTTCCTTGGCTGTGCAGAGCTTTTCAATTTGATCAGGTCCCATTTATTTATTGTTATTGCTGCTGTGATTGCTTTGGGGGTCTTCTTCATAAATTCTTTGCCTAGGCCAATGTCCATAAGAGTTTTTCCAACATTTTCTTCTAGAATTCTTATGGTTTCACGTCTTAGGTTTAAGTCTGTTATCCATCGTGAGTTGATTTTTGTGAGAGGTGAGAGGTATGGATCTAGTTTCAGTCTTCTACATGTGGCCATCCAGTTTTCCCAGCACTATTTATTGAATAGGGAATAATTTCCCCAGTGTATGTTTTTGTGGAATTTGTCAAAGATCAGATGACAGTATGAGGATGGTGTATATTTGGGTTCTCAGTCCTATTCCATTGGTCTATGTCTCTGTCCTTGTGCCAGTACCATGCTGTTTTTGTTACTATAGTCTTGTAGTATAGTTTGAAGTCTGGTAGACTGATGCCTCCCAATTTCTTCTTTTTGCTTAAGATTGCTTTGGCTAGACAGGGTCTTCTCTGGTTCCACATGAAGTGTAGAATTATTTTTTCCAGAACAGCAAAAATTGATGGTATTTTGATAGGGACTGCATTGATTCTGTAAATCACTTTAGGTAGCAAAGACATTATTACAATGTAGATTCTACCTATCCAAGAGCATGTTAGGGTTTTCCATCTGTTTACATCCTCTGCAATTTCTTTTCTCGGTGTTTCATAATTCTCTCTATATAGGTCTTTCACCCCCTTAGTTAGATATGTTCCTAAATATTTAATTTTCTTTGGTGCTATTGTGAAAGGTATTGCGTATTTAATTTGTTCCTCTGCTCGACTATTATTGGCATATATGAAGGCTGTTGATTTGTGTGCATTGATTTTGTATCCTGATACTTTGCTGAATTCATTTATCAATTCCAGTAATCTCTTGGTTGAATCTTTGGGGTTTTCTAGATATAATATCATATCATCCACAAAGATTGAAAGTTTGACCTCTTCTGCTCCCATTTGGACACCCCTGATTCCTCTGTCTTGTCTGATTGCTCTGGCCAGAACTTCCAGCACTATGTTGAATAGAAGTGGAGATAGTGGGCAACCTTGTCTGGTTCCAGTTTTAAGGGGGAATGCTTTCAATTTTTCCCTGTTCAGTATGATATTGGCTGTGGGTTTATCATATATGGCTTTAATAATTTTGAGGTATGAGCCATCTATGCCTATATTGTTAAGTGTTCTTATCATAACAGTGTGCTGGATTTTGTCAAAAGCCTTTTCTGCATCTATTGAAAGGATCGTATAATCTTTGTTCTTGCTTTTATGTGGTGAATTACATTTATAGATTTACGTATGTTGAACCATCCCTGCATCTCAGGGATGAAGCACACCAGATCGTGATGAATTATTTTTTTGATGTACATTTGAATTTTGTTTGCTAGTATTTTATTGAGAGTTTTTGTGTCTATATTCAGAAGGGATATTGCTCTGTAGTTTTCTATTCTTGTGTCCTTTCTTGGCTTTGGTATCAAGGTGGTATTGGCTTTGTAGAATGAGTTTGGGAGGATTCCATCCTTCTGGATGTTTTCAAATAATTTCTGCAGTATAGGCACCAGTTCTTCTTTGTAGGTTTGGTAGAATTCAGGTGTGAACCCATCTGGTCCAGGACTTTTTTTGGTTGGAAGATCTTTTATTACTGCTTCAATTTCAGTGCTTGATGTTGGTCTGTTTAAGAATTCTATTTCTTCCTGGTTGAGCCTAGGGAGGTAGTATGTTTTTAAGAATTTGTCCATTTCCTCCATGTTTTCATGCTTTTGGGCATAGAGATTTTTGTAGTATTCAAAGATGATGTTTTGTATTTCCATGATATCAGTTGTGACCTCTCCTTTTTCATTTATGATTGAGCTTATTAGAGTCCTTTCCTTTCTGCTTTTGGTCAACCTGGCAAGTGGCCTATTTTGTTTATCTTTTCAAAGAACCAACTTTTCATTTATTAATCTTCTGTATTGTTCTTTTGTACTCAATTTCATTTAATTCTGCTCCGATCTTGGTTATTTCTTTTCTTCTACTGGCTATAGGATTGGTTTGCTCTTCCTTTTCCATTTCCTTCAGATGATTCATTAGTTTACTGATTTCTGTCTTTTGGATGTGAGCATTTAAGGTGATAAGTTTTCCTCTCATGACTGCTTTTGCTGTATCCCACAGATTTTGATAACTTGTGTCCCCATTATCATTTATTTAAAGAATCTTTTGATTTCCATCTGAATCTCCTCCTTGACCCAATAGTCATTCAGCAACAGATTGGTTAATTTCCATGTTTTTGGACGAAGATGTGAGTTTCTGTTGGAATTGATTTCTAATTTTATTCCACTGTGGTCTGAAAAGATACATAGTATGATTTCTATTGTTGAGATATGTTTTGTGGCCTAGGATGTGATCAGTTTTAGAGAAAGTTCCATGAGCTAATGAGAAGAATGTATATTCAGTGTTATTTGGGTGGGGTGTTCTATAGATGTCTGTTAGGCCCAAATGTTCTAGAGTCCTGTTTAGGTCCATTGTTTCTTTGCTTATTTTCTGTTTGGAGGAGCTGTCCAGTTCCATCAGTGGGGTGTTGAAGTCCCCAGATATTATGGCATTGCTATATATTATGTTGTCTAGATCAAGCAGTATTTGCTTTATGTATCTGGGCACTCTGTGGTGGGTGCATAAATATTTAGGATTGCTAAAATTCTTGTAAGATTTTTCCCATCACCACTATATAGTGACCATTTTTGTCTTTCTTTACTTTCATTGCTTTAAAGTTTATATCATCTGAAATAAGGATGGCTACTCCAGATTTCTTCTGGTTTCCATTAGCCTGGAAAATTGTATTCCATCCTTTCAGCTTGAGTCTGAATAAGTCCTTGTGTGTAAGATGTATTTCCTGGAGACAGCAGATACTTGGCTTGTATTTTTTATCCATTCAGCCAGCCTATGTCTCTTCAATGGGCAATTCAAGCCATTCACATTTATTGAGAGAATTGATATTTGGGGTAGATTTCTGTTTATTCTGTTGGGTAGTCTCTTGTTCTGTTTTACCTCTTGAGTCATTGCAAAATCTGGGTTCTGGAGTTTTAGCTTTTGGAAAGTTTTACACTGGTGGGTGTCTGTTGTGCTGGTTGGTGTACAATGCAGGTCTAATCAGTTCTTGCAGGGCCAGTCTGGACTTCACAAATTCTATCAGTGATTGCTTGTCTGGAAAAGTCTTTATTTCTCCCTCATATAAGCAGCTTAGTTTGGCGGGATAAAGAATTCTTGGTTGGCCATTATTTTGTTTTAGAAGACTGAGGATGGGTCCCCAGTCCCTTCTGGCTTGTAAGGTTTCAGCTGACAAATCTGCAGTTAATCTGATAGGTTTCCCTTTGTAGGTCACCTGCTCTTTTTGCCTCACTGCTCTGAGGAGTGCCTCTTTTGTGTTTACTTTGGTGAGTCTAATAATTATGTGGTGTGGTGAATGCCTTTTCACATTGAATCTCCCAGGAGTCCTGTGTGCTTCTTGTACTTGGATATTGAGATTTCTGGCTAGGCTATGGAAATTTTCCTCTATTATTCCCTCAAATAGATTTTCCAGCCCACGTAAATATTCTTCCTCTCTCTCAGGAATGCCTATGATCCTTATGTTTGGCCTCTTTATATAATCCCACGTTTCTTGTATGCTTTGTTCATGCCTCTTGTTTTTGTGTTCTTTCTCTTCAACTGGTTTATTTAGCACATAGGAGTTATCTTCCAGCTCTGAGATTCTTTCCTCTGCATGATCCAGACTATTCTTAAGGCTTTCCACTGTGTTTTGTAGATCCTTGAATGCCTCTTTCACTTCTAGAATTTCTGTTTGATTTTTCTGTAATACTTCTATTTCTTTAGAAAATTTTTCATTCATTTCTTGCATTTTTCTTGTGGTTTCTTTGTGCTGGGATTCAATTTTATCTTGAATTTCATTGAGCTTTCTTATAATCCATAAACAAAATTCCTCTTCTGTCATTTTACCTATTTCATTTGAGTTGGTATCCATTGCTGAGGAACTAATAATTTCTTTTGGGAGTGACTTTTCACTCTGACTTTTCATGTTTCCTGAGTTCTTTTGCTGATTTTTTCTCATCTGGCCTCTTGGTCAAGAGCTGGGGGTGTTAGGGCTAGTTTATGGCCCTGTCTCCAAGCCCCCGAGGTTCATTCCTTGGCAGAGCCAGGGAGAGGAGTACTAGTCTGTATTGCCTTAAGTGTATTTTAGCAAGTTTGGTGGACTTCTTGGGTGACCTCTGACCTGTCATCTTCACCTTTTCCCAGTGGAGTATAGTGAGATTTTCCTCCCATCATGAACTCCAAGCTGGTGGATTGTACTTGAGGGTATGAATCCAAACTCCCTAATAGCTAGGTATTTTATTGTGCCCGTGGCAGAATCTGGTCCCCCAGGTGGGGTATACAAAAGCCCCAAGCTTTGGGAGGGGCCTTTTCACTCCTAGGGGTTACTTTGACCCTGCTCTTCCTGAGGTGTGGGTAGAAACACAATTGCTTTTGGCTGCAGGGCAAAAGCTAAATTGGGAAAATTCTACACAGCTCAGAGGTTGCTTATCCAGCCGCATGTGTCTGGCCCTCTGATGTGCATCTCTGCATGTCACTGGCTGATGTAGGATCTCCAATTGTGCACCCCTTTTCCACCACTAGACCTCAAGGTGAGGCAGGTGGTTGTCTCTGTCCCCAGAAGTCACTGCCAGGGGGATGTTCCCACCAGGGGGAATAGTGGTCACTGGAGGCACTCTTAGCTCTAGTGAAATTCCCTAATGAGGTGGGCAGGGTTAGGGGGAGCTGACCTGGTTCAGCCTGTGGCTCTTGAGGCATTCAGTTGCCATGAGAACCAGTACTTATACAAAATGAGTCACTATAACCAGCAACCTTCAAAATGACCGATCTCTGGGGTACAGGAGGGCTGGGACCTGACAAGCAGACACTAGGACAGCACATAGCAGACCCATAGGAGGCCAGAGCCAGGGTAGCAGGACCAGATGGATGGGCTGCCAACTGTTTCCAATACACAAAGGCTTTGCCACTATTGTTCCATGATCTCATCCCATGTGGAACCCACAGATGCAGCTATCTCTGGCCACCAAGGGTGAAGCCTGTCACTCCCAGGCCAGAGAACTCCGGGCCAGGGGTGGGGTGAAGCTAGAGACCTAGCTAACAGCTCCAGGCAGGAAACTTTAAAGATGGTTGCCAGCCACCAGCCTAGCGCACAGCAGGGCTCAGATCGCACCCGTGAACACAGCTCTTCTCAAACAACCTGGGTCCCGTGGAAGCAATTGCTGGCAGCCCCTAAGGGCTTGTCCCACTCTCCATTCATCTCCTGTGCCCAGGTCCTGCTGACTTCCAGTGGCAAGGTGCCGGTCTGCAGATTCCTGTGTACTGTCCCAGGAAGCTATATCTCAGCCCAGTCCCCACCCAGCCCTGAGCACTCCCCGTAAGTGCAGCTGAGAGTTCTGTATGGCTCTCACAATTACTTCCTCTCCACAGAGCCTGCTGTCTAGAGCAACAGCTTTGCCCCAACTCCGGTCTTGTCCCTGACTGAGTGGATGGGAAGTCTGTGGGGAAGGTGCATAACCACTTGTAGGGCAGGTTGCACTGTGCTAACCTGGCGAGTGCGTCCTTCCCACGCTCTGGGCTCTGTTGTACTCGCTGCACTCTCTGATCTTTGTGAATGAATCTCCTAGTTACCTGCTTTCTTGGCCTGAGTGTCCCACAATGTTTCTCTGTAAATTCACAATGCTGTTTTAGAAGTGAGTGATCCATGCGCAGGCAGCCAATGGCGTTTTTCACCTCCTTAACTGGGAGCAGTGAGGTGGGAGGACTCTATCAGACCACCATTTTTAATTCTAGTGTTTCTTGTTTGAGATATAATATACTACACTTTCGATTCAAAATCGGACATTTCATATTTAATGTCCTATACCCAAGAAGAACCCATCAGATTATCATGCCTAGGTTGATACCATTATCACTGAAGATTATTTACTTAACCACTGGGGTTTCTAGATGTATCAAATTATTTGAATTTAGATCTTAAATTTGCCCAGCTCCCAACACTTTTGTTGCTTCTACATTGTGAATGAATGAATATTTACTTTAGGGATGATTTACAAAGACTGACCAAATATTTATCTGTGTTTATGACTCTGCCTATCAAGATATCTTCTGATTTTGAACTAAATAATCACTGACACTGAACAAACTTAGCAAATAAACTGAACTTAGCAAACTGAAAAAGAACTCAACATAAGTTTCCAGAAAGGAGAGGGATCTGAACCGTAGAGTATTTTCTGTTGCTGCTGCTACTACTATTTGAGAATAAAGCTATATTTTAAAAAAGTATTCATTCTCCTGTGTTTTTTAGTGAGATTAATAAAACTAAAAAAATCACTAACTATACCCATCAAAATGAAAAAGCTGAATAGGAAAACGGAGGGTGAAAAATATGAGCAGGCAGTTCACAAAAAAGGAAATACAATCAATATATGAATCAATTTTAGCTTCATTCACAATTACAGAAACATAATACTAAATAACTGTTGGCACACAAACAAGCATATATTTAAGTTGTATCATATTCAGGATACGGGGAGCCAGGTACTGTCATATACCACCGGTAAGAATGTAAAATTAGTGGAGCCATCTTGGAGGATAAATTCTTAGATCTGGTAATTCCACTGTTAGAAATTTCCTTTCAGAGATACCCACAAAACTACGCCAAGATATCTATGTACAACCATATTTATTGAAACATTTCATGTGCTAGGAAAAAACTAGATCTAACCTGAAAGTTCCTTAAGAGGGAACTGGTTATATGAATTATAGTCAATCCATTCAATGTACTGCCACACAACATTGTATTGGGTGTCCGTGGGAAAAATCACCTTTGTGTGGAACCTGAGCCACCTCAAGCAAATGCCTACTTATAACAAGAGTATCTGCTTTTGATCAATAGGCCACCTCCTGAATTAGTTAATACCTGTGGGTCTTTAGGAGGAAGATGAAATTCAGTCAAAATTCAGTTATACTATGCTTATTTAAATATTCATGCAAATGCCCCGTTCAAAGTCCCCTCTTATGGAACTATACATGCATGAAAAGACTGGTAAGATAGTTGGTCAGGGAAAGCTTATGCCCTGATTTCCTAGCTACTCAATAAGAGGTTCTGATAGCCCTTAATGATCTCTATACAAGAGCAGGCTCCTAGGTTGTTTCTCTAGACCAGCAGAGGTAATAGGATACATTTGCAGTTGGGGACATTGCTGTAACAATTGCTGAAACTGTTGTCTGCCCCCACTCTTGGCAAACGAACTCAGCACCACAGACTACTGAGACAATGTTGTCCTCCTAAGCCTGCACAGCATCCACCACACCTTATAATTCTTCACTTTCTCCTGCTTTGGAGTCCTCTGCTTTCTTTCCCAATGGGACTAGGAAGAACATCAAACTACATTAAAGCTTTAGTTTTTATACCCGGAGAGTCTGTAGACTCTGTATGAAGACCCCCTTGGTTAGAAGAAAAATTTGCTCCTAAGTCCACCATTAAACAAGGAATTAGCCTTTAAGCTAACTAAAAAAGACACTAAAAATGAGATCCCTTTGTATGTGATTATTCATTATTTCATTTATTTATTGAACAAATATTTATTAAGTACCTACTAAGTGTCAGGTACTATCCTATGTGTGGGATACAGCTATGAACCTAGCAAAGTCTCTGCCCTCTTAGAGCTAACATTCCAATAGGGGAGGACAAATAAATATATGTTTTATATTTATATATATATATATATGTATACTGTGAAGCAAATACATAATATAATACCTGAGAGTAGCTAGGCAAATAAAGGACAGTGACAGGAGTTGGCATGAGATAGAGCAAGTCTCTCTGAGCAGGTGATATTTGAGCAGAGACCTAAAGGAGGTAAGGGAGTGAATGATGCAGCTATCTGGGAAATGAACCTTCCTGACAGATATGAAAGACTGGTCAAGCAGAGTGCATCACATGTGCAGAGGACAATCCTTTTTGGTCAAATAGAAAGGATATGCCAATAATATACTGCTATATAGATAAGTTTTTTTTTTTTTTTTGGATGGATACTCAGGAAGCTGTTGATAGCACAGTACTTATCTCTGGGGACAGAGAAAAAGAGCCAGGGATGGGGCACAAAAATTTACTTATCATTTTGTACTTTTTATACTTTTTGAATTCTTTTTACTATGTGTATTTTTTTAAACAGGGTTTACCTAGGTGTTAGGATTATGGGTTATTTTCATTTTCTTCTTTATGTCTACATATATTTAAATGAGAAAAGCACCCAATAAGAATTTTTTACAAGAACAATAACCTCTGTAAGTATCCATGTAATGGATAACCTCTGTAATGTTCCGTAACGTTTTTACTTATGTACTAGGTAACAGACCCATAACAGACATTATCAATTTTCCTCTCACACCTGCAGCTCACCTGGACTTTACCTGCAGCTGCGTTGGACACTTTCCTGCATGCTGAGCATCCTGCCCCAAGTGTCTGACTCTGCTTCTGGGGGCTTTCTTTGGTACCGTAGGAACAGGTACTTCAGGAAGGGAGAGGGTTCTGCACCCCTGGCGACAACCCTCAACCAATATCCTTGGATATGTGCCGGAGCCTCCCTGTCGTCCAGCAGGAAAATTCTGAGGCATGTTGAACAGGCATGTCCTCCCCAGGGGGGACTGAGCCCCTGGTCCTGGCAGCAGTAATCCAGTAATTAATGTTCCCTTCCTGCCTTACTTTCCCCACTTCTTGGGCTTCTTGGGATCGACTTTCAAATAAATTTTCAGTACCCAAGTCTTTGTCTCAGCATCTGGTTTGGGAAGATTCCAGAAAGATAAAGCCACAGAACTGGGTCTGGCAAAGAGCAGATGCTCAATAAACATTATTGAATTGATTTTCCAGGCCCTGTGGTGTATCCTATCACCAGCTAAGAAGGAAGCACAACATGTAAACTCATGTAACTCCATGATTACTGAACCTGTTGATGAATCATATGCTCTAGAAGCCAAGATGAAGAAACAATGCTATCTTTGAAAGTCAAGGAAAACTACTCAAGGAAAGTGACATTTTAGATGTATGCTTAAAGATAAGGAGAAGTTCTCCAAGGAAAACGAAGGTGGAAGGCATTCCAGGAAGTGAGAATAACATATGCAAAGGCATGGAGTTAGGGGAAGTGCAGGATGTTATTCTGGGAATGACAATAAGTTGCCCAGTGAAGCCTCGAATGAAGATTTGAAAACTTTATAAATAAGTCAAATTAAATGTGATACGGATGTGAAACTAACACTATGTCTGCCATAGAGTAGGTCCTCAACAAATGTTGGTTTATTTCACTCTATCCTGTAGACTAGGAGTGGGCAAATTTTTCCTATAAAAGGCTAGATAAAAATTCTAGGTTTCTGTTGCAGCTACTCAATACTGCAGTCGTAGCACGAAATCAGCTATGGACAATACGTGTACAAATGAATGTGGCTGTGTTCCAATAAAATTTTATTTACAAAAACAGTACTGGGACCAGATTTGGCTGTGTACCACTATTTGCCAAGGTCTGCTGTCAACCAATCATTCCCAATCTTTTCATTAAAAAATTAAAAAAGCTTAATATACACATTACTATGATGCCCAGAAAGGAGGGAAAGAATAATTTAATTTTTAGTATTCACTGATGAAGAAAATAATGCATAACATGTACAAGTATTCACACTGTTCAATAAACTCATACATATATTTGAAAAAAAAGTAGTACTTTCCACATAAGTGTGAGACATATCATTTATTCAGCCTAGAGTTAATGATGGGAGTATGAATTTAAGGGCTTTTGCAATGACGTGCAGCTTGCCATGGCTGTGATCAAATAGAAGAAGGTGTGGTATACTGTATCTATGCATTGAGAAGGGTAGTAGAGGACAGACCAAAGGAAGATCATGATTAATCCAAGGTTCTGCTTTTCAGAATATTTCCTGATGTGGTACAAATAAATGCAGGAAATAAGCAAGAAAGCTTATACCCCAACAGTCCTTCTAGTTATGGGCTCACATAAAACTAGGTAACTTTAAGCCCTATGGGCTGGAAAGGCTCACAGAATTTAAATTTATAACACTAAGAATAAAAAGAAGGGCATCCTTTAGACAGTAAGCATGGGAGGAGACTCTGTGGCCACAGGAAATCATAAATCTATGGAGTCAGAGGCCAAGAGCCATGAGAGTTGTGAGTATGAGGCAGTTCAGGGCTCAGTCCTGCCTTCTCCGTTCAGAGAAAGTAGTAATTACCTTTCTCATTTGACGATAAGGCAATTCAGGCTGATAATAGTTGGGTTATTTGGTCAAAAATCACAGAGGAGGAAAAAGGATGAGCAATCTCTAATCGCTGTACAGGGTTTACTCTAGTACATCTGAAGAGAGAAAAACTGAGGCAAGATCAGACAGTGGTTTGGGTAGATTTGCCATTGCTAAAATGAAAGAAACAGCCATAGCTGTTTAATAGTTTTGGTCAAAAATGAACTCCCTCTTGTTTGGTGGAACACTACACCTGTTGCAGTGGAGGTGACATAATAATGGTAAATATATGTCCAGAGTGGCTGCTTCCTAGAAGACGGTTCTATCTACATGTTTCTAACATAACTGGCTCAATTATTTTGAATTCAAACTAGACAAAGCTAAGAGAACAACTGTAAGTATTTATTTAGACCCAATTTGGGTATTCTGTGGTCCAAATTTCTTGAATTTGACGCTGCACTCCCAACATCCACATCCATGTCCCCTTCACAGGCAATACTGCAGCATGTAGGGTGGACAACGTTCCCAGTCACCCAGGATGCAGGACTTTTAATACTAAAAGCAGCATAATCCCAGACAAAAGGGACAGTTGATCATGCTAACTGCTTATGGCTCATTGAGGGAAAGGTGAGTAGTAATGTGGCCACAAAGTCTGCTCCCCTGGAGCCTGATCCACTTAGCCTGATCCCATTGCTGAGAACCTGGCAGACCTCCAGTGAAAAGCTGGGATAAGAAAAAAACAAAATCTACCTGAGTTCCTGATGGTTTCCTGATTTCTGGTTCTAGTAGTACCCAAGGACCAGCTGTAACTCTATCCTCTTAGTTACCTAAAACACATTGTATAACAAATTGGGTATTTTATTCTTGTTTACATTAGTGCAGGTTGATTTCTGTTACTCAGAACTAAACGTTGATTAATAGAGTATCCATCACCAGCACTGTCCAAACAATTAAAGCACGTTTTTTAAATCTTATTCCCTAGTGATGGCAGGTCAGTAGTATTGTATTTGGGCACCAAGGGGAGAATTATTAATAGTTTCTAGAGCAGCAGCAAGGTTCATTAATGCCTCAGAAAGCAAAGCACTAATGGAAAACTACCGCCCAGTTTCCACTTTTCTTTGTTAATGAGCACATTTCATTCTCAGGCCAACAATGACTAGTTCAGATTCCCTGGTGCCAGGAAAGTTCTGATCTAAGTGTCATCTTGGTCTGTTTTGAAATCACAGTGCAGATAAAGGTTTATATATCCAGGCCTTAAAAATATATTTGGAAACTAAAATGATATAGAAAATAAATTTTTTTTAAAAAAGTTATTACCTAAAATAAAGTCTCAAGTCAAGTGCATAACAATTAGCAATCTGATACAAGGATAATAAAAAGACAATTTATAAAAATCTGATCCCTGAACTGCCTCATACTCACAACTCTCATCTTAGTACCTACCCCCTGCCTGAGACTGGTGGGTCATCTACTTTGGTCTCTCCTATTAGGTCTGAGGATAGAGGAGTGTGGGCCACAAAAAGACAAAGAGAAGGCCCAAAGCAGTTGACAGAGCTCTCTCCTGCCTGGAATAATCAAGTAATGAAGAAGCACAGTTTTGAAGTGATAATCAATCATGAATCTCACCACTTCCCCAGCATCAACCTAGTCCAAGCCACTATCATCTCTCACTCTGATGGCAACTGCCTCATAACTAATTCTTCTGCTTCCTCTTTTGTCTCCCTAAAGTCAACTCCCCACAAGACAGCCAGAGTCTGACCTTTTGAAACTGGAAATCAGGTTGTATCACCCCTTGGCTTAAAACACTCTGATTTTCCATCACACTCAGAACAAAATCCAAACTCCTCATACTAGTTTACAAGTCCCTACATCATCTGGTCATAATTGTTGATATTGTGTGTCTTCCTCACTAGAATGTAAAGTTCATGAGGGCAAAATCTTGCCTTCTCATACACTGCTGTGTCCCCAGTTCCTGGAATGCAGTAAGTCAGTGAAGGAATGAGGGAATAAATGAATGGATGAATGAACGAAGATACAAAACACACCAAGGTTTGGATCACCACCTTCCCACTTCCAGGGTATGTTGCCTTTAGCAACTTCCCTAGACCCAAATTTTCTTCATCTCTAAAGTCAGCACAACTACCTCCTCCCTCCAGAAGTTGAATGAGGAATAATTAGATAATTTATGTAAGTCCCCTAGTTAGTGGCTAGAACTTGGCAAGTGTTCAATGAATTTTCTTGTCTTCTACTATTCCTCCACCTTTCCAATGAAACCAAGAGACATCAAGTGAGCTCACAAGTCATCAGAGTAGCTATTGGATTCTATGTCATGAATTCATGAACTCACTTAAGTGTTGAAATTCTACTATTTATTCCATTAGATTTCTCTGTCCCTGTATATTCCTTAAAGATGAAAATATTCCTGGAAGAAAATATTCCTAAAGCCATCTTCATCTTAATAAAAATAGTTTTTCAAATGATTTTTTTCTGTGACTAAAAGTCCTACAGAAGATACAGAACGCAGAAATCAAGGATGCCAAAGAGCAACTTCATAGATGTCTAGAGAGTTTGTTTAGTCTAAATCTTCAGAGATGAAATGACTGGTTCTTGAACAAGCATGACTAAAGAGACCTGTCTTAAGCATGGACATCACTCAAGGTGGGCAGGTTTGTCGCTACCTGACCAATGGGTACTCATGCTAGAAAATTCCCAAGTGGCTGAGCCAGAAACAAATGGTGAATTGTTTCATTGGCTACAGAAATGATCATATTGAAATTAACCTAGTGATATGATCATTCAAAAGACCTTAAGATTTCTTTATAGTTTAGCTAAGATGAACAGATGGCCCCTATCCTGCTACAATTCAGCCTAATATATCTCTGTCTTATGTTCTCCTTTTACTCCTGGAGGTAGAAAAGGAAGGAACCAGCTACAATCAGCTCCCCTCTTCTTTTTCCCACCAATCTTCCACAAATGAGGCACTAAACAAACTCACCTAAGTGGCCCACAACATCACCTTCACCTTTGAAGGTACCAACCTTCTCATCTCACATCTCATTAGTGGCCCTGAAATACCTCCCCAACCCTGTCTCTTCTAGCCTCATAGAATGTGTAGCCTAAAAATGCCAGGGCTCCCTGGATCACAGAGAATTCAGAATCACAGAAAATTACCTGGAAGGCTAAGAGCTCATGGGCTTATAACATTGGCATAGTTCAAAGACTACACTTTATTCATTTAATTTTCAAAGACTGCTTCCCTTTCCCCATACCTCCATCCAACCACCCCCAACCCAGATAAACTTTTGAAGTTGAAAGCCCTTTTGAAAATAAAATTCTATCATTTTATAGAATATATTCCCTTTTGGTTGCCAAGATATATTTTGAATAGTATATCACATCCAAGTGTGTGCAATCATGTGTGCAATCATGGGATAGATTGTTAATAATCGACCTGGTTTGGCTGAGGTATTGTAGTTTTGTTTTATTTCCTTACACATTCCCTCATGTAATTTTGAGCCCACATTCCTAAAATGAATGGCTCCAATTCAGTAAACAGACATAAATAAGACTGATCTTTGGGCAGACATAAACTTTGTTTTTATAGAAAGTGGAGCTCATTTCTTACACACCCATACCTGAAGTCCAGCCAAAACTGTCTTCTCTCTTACAGAAATCTGTGCTGCTAATATTTCTTAGAGAAAGAATTCTAAATCAGAGAGGGAGGAATGACCTGAAATCTCATCAGTGTCCTAAATTCTGTACTAGTAATTTTAGAACCATAATTTTAGAACATGAGATTGTACTGAGGAGCTAATAATACTACTAAAACTTGTTGCTATCTTTTCTTAGCCTAGATCAAAGGTTTTATAAGCAAAGAACACCAAAGCTCTAAAAAAATTTAATCATTATCATTTGCAGGACAATCCAGATTAATCTTTTGTTTTGGGGGCTAACTTGTCTTTTCTATATACTAAAGGTAGGAATGAAAAGCAAATTCTTGTTTAGTATCTGCTTTCTTCAATGGCTCAAAAAGATTTTTCAAGTGGAAAGCCCTTGATCTGTGGTTTAACATTTTATAAAGTTCTCCCTAGCTGTCCAAACTTCACTGATTATGAAGAGGAGGAAAAAACATGAGACGGCCTCCGGGGTCACCATTTATTTAAAGGTCTTCCAGGGATCTCTTGTGATACATCAATGACAACCACGCCCCATTCATTGTTTTCTCTATTTTCAATTTTTTTTTAATTAGTGAGTGTTTGCTAGAGGCCAACCACTGTGCTAGGATCTGAAGGTGATAAGTTGACTCCATTCCTACTTTCAAGACAACAGCTCAGTCTTAAAGCTCAGTTGTCCTGATCAATGCCCCTAGTTAGAATGACAAAGTCATCATTGTTTGTTTCTGGAATCCATCAACTCTCCTTTTCCCTTTCAGTGCTTTGCTCTCTCCAAAGGCTGTGCTCTAAAAAGTAGCTTGGAAAAAATTCACATTTATGCAAGTGAATCCATGACTAACCTCTCCTTTTCCTCTCTTTACCTTCACCTACAAATCACCATCCCCAATAGACTAAGAATCTACCATTATAGAAGATATACAATGATGTAGGAGTATTGCCTTTCAAGGAATATCACTTTTTAAAGAGGACCCTGGGAGAGGATAAACTTTAGCTCAGGATATGAAGCCTCCAGCAGTGAACTTTCAGGCTACCTAGTGTCTTAAATTTCTTATGGGTGTGAGAAGCAGAAACATACTAACATAAATACAAAGTAGGATTAATAATAAGAATACAGGTATTTCATGGACCAATAAGAGACAATAAAGAATAGATGGGCATTCAATGGCATTTTTACTGGAAACTAGACTGATCAAAGGCAATTATTGTTCTCCATCCCTCTCTTTCTCTCTAAAGGTTACTAACTTCTGCCTCTCTCTGAGTTTGGTGCATATTCCTTTCTCAATCAGCTGCTTTTAATTCACCTTGCACATGGCTCAATGTGGCCAGCAATCCTAACTCCATAGCATAAAATTTCAGCTTTTCTACCCCCTCATGAACTAGTATCAGTCTTGGTTCCTCAATTCAAATATGAAGGAAAGAAAGAAACTGGAAGAGAGTATGTGAGTCAGAGTCTGATTAGCACCCAGCTCATCTCTTCAAGCCAAGCCTTAAAATTTACAGACTAACCAATGCATAGGTAGATATTGAACAAGGTGTTCTTACTTGATATTTTCCTTCAGGCAGTATCAAGGTACTGGAGTATATAGGGCTATCTACGTGCGATCTGGATAGAGCAGAAGTTTCAAAAATTATGTGGGTAAGAACAGGAAACGAAACATCTTTAATGGACCCCACCTCTGTTTTCATAATATATCTGTAGGTCTTCATGTAATGTGATCAGCCCTTCCTCTCTTCCTCCTTTCCAATTATTATGGATTCTCTTGGTTCAAATCCATTTCACATTTGTTTGTTTGCCTCCCACATCTCTTTTATTCTCCTTCGTTTTAGGCCCTCAACCTTCAGAACCTAATAAGTATTGAAACAAAATGAAACTCACATAGATCCTCTAGTGACCATAATTGCCCACTTCTACAGCAATCATGATAAGAGGGTACTCAGACAATCTCCATCTGTCATGGCACACTGTGGCTGGAACATTGAGTATCATAGAGACAAGTGGGTCAAGAGGATGGGATGTTCATAAATGCCCTTCAAAACTTATCCAGAAAGGAGCCAAGGGGCATCTAGATTGCACCCTCTTCAACTGACAAAATTGGACTGGCCCTGCCTCATAACATAATTTGTTTTCTTTTGTATACTCACCTGGTCTCTTTAAGTCTCTAACTCCCTTTGTCTTTCTCTCTCCCTCCGCCTCCTTCCTCCTGCCAGTATGTTAGCCCTAATCTTAGCTATGGAAGGAAAACAAAAAATTTGTACTAAAGATGGGCAAATTGCTCAATTGCACACCATACACAGTTGTCCAAGAAATGATACCAGGAAGATATAAAATAGAATCTGCCCTGATATAGAACTCCTTTATGAAATGTCCCACCATTCCACAATTCAACTAGCCTATAGGATGATGTCACAAAACTCATTTCAGAGTGATGTATTTCTATTTGGTGACATGGAAAACTTAAAAAGTAACTATTACTTTTTGTCCTTCAGACACAATTTTTGATGAATAAGAATGAACTGAATATTAGAGGAATGGTAAACAGAGTAGAAGGAGCTGTTAGCTATGTTCACTGGCTCCATTATTTGATCTATTGTTGATTAACATGCGACCTTGGGCAAATTGCCTAATTCCTATGGGGCTCAGTTTCTTTAAATGTCAACCTAGTACTGGAAGTCCTAGCCAGAGCAATCAGGCAAGAGAAAGAAATAAAGGGTATCCAAATCAGGAAAGAGGAGGTCAAACTATCCCTGTTTGCTGATGATATGATCTTGCATCTAGAAAACCCTAAAGACTCCACCAAAGCACTCCTGGAATTGATAAATAAATTTAGCAAAGTCTCAGATTACAAAATTGATGTACACAAATGAGTAGCATTTCTATATACTAATAACATTTAAGTTGAGAGTCAAATCAAGGACTCAGTACCATTTACAATAGCTATAAAGAAAATAAAATGACTAGGAATATACTTAACCAAGGAGATGAAAAGTCTCTACAAGGAGAACTACAAAACACTGGTGAAAGAAATTATATTATAGATGACACAAACAAATTAAAAAATATTTCATGCTCATTGATTGGTAGAATAACCATTGTTAAAATGTTCATACTGCCTAAAGTAATTTACAGATTCAACATAATCCCCATCAAAATACCAATATCATATTTCACAGATCTAGGAAAAATAATTCTAAGCTTCATATGGAACCAAAAAAGGGCCTGAATAGCCAAAGCAGTCTTAAGCAAAAAGAACAAATCTGGAGACATCACATTACCTGATTTCAAATTATACAAGAAGGCTACCGTAACCAAAACAGCATGGTACTGGGATAAAAGTAGAGACAAAGCTCAATGGAACAGAATAGAAAGTCCAGAAATAAAACCATCTACCTATAACCAACTTATTTTTGAAAAAGGAGACAACAATATGCACTGGGGAAAGGAAGCCCTATTCGATAAATGGTTCTGGGAAAATTAGATAGCCACATGCAGAAAGAATGAAACAGGACCCCTATTTCTCACCATATACAAAAATTAATTCAAAATGCATAAAAGACTTAAATGAAAGGCAGGAAACTAAAACTCTTCTAGACATTGGCCTAGGCAAAGAATTTATGACTAAAACCCCGAAAGCAATTATGGCAACAACGAAAATAAATAAATGGGACTTAATTAAATTAAAAACCTTCTCCACAGCAAAGGAAATAATCAAAGGAGTAAATAGACAACCTACAGAATGGGAGAAAATATTCGCAAACTATACATCCACTAAAGAGCTAATCTCCAAAATCTACAAGAACTCAAATAAATTAGTAAGAAAAAAACAAATAACCCCATTAAGAGGCAGGCAAAAGACATAAACAGAAGCTTTACAAAAGAAGATAGAAAAATGGCCAACAAACATGAAAAAATGGTCAAGATCACTAATCATTAGGGAAATGCAAATTAAAACCACAATGAGATATCACCTTACCCTTGTCAGAATGGCCATTATTAAAAAGTCAAAAAACAATAGATGCTGCTGTGGATGCAGAGAGAAAGGAACACTTACACTCTGTTGGTGGGACTGCAAATTAGTACAACCTCTATGGAAAACAGTATGGAGATTCCTCAAAGAAATAAACGTAGACTTACCAATTCGATCCAACAATCCCACTACTGGGTATCTATCCAGAGGAAAAGAAGTCATTTTATCAAAAAGACATCTACATTCAGATGTTCATTGCAGCACAATTCACAATTGCAAAGATGTGGAATCCACCTAAGTGTTCATCAGTTCATGAGTGGATAAAGAAAATAGTGTATATATAAACTATTGGGTACTACTCAGCCACAAAAAGGAATGAAATAATGCCTTTTGCAGCAACTTGAATGGAACTGGAGACTATTATTCAGTTCCATCCAGTTCCAAGTAAAGTAGCTCAAGAATGGAAAAACAAACACCACGTGTACTCCCTAAGAATTGGGAGCTAAATCATGGGCACGCAGGGGCTCAAAGAGATGTAAAGAACAACAGAAACCAAGAAGGGGATGTGGGAGGAGGATGAGGAGTAAAAATCATTGGGTTCAATGAACACTATTCTGGTGATGGGCACATAAAAGCCCTGACTTAAGTATTATACAAGGTATCCATGTAACAAAAACATTTGTATTCCCTTAATATTTTGAAATAAAAAAAATAAATTTAAAAAAATGTCAAGTGCTGGTTAGGTGCTAAAGCAAACACTGTTGTTTCCCGGAGTTATTCTCTCCTCTTGTTCCTTGTTGGTATAGCTCATCTCCTACTATAGAAAATAAAAGTGACCATTTTCACTTCCCCAGCTTCCTATGAAGCTAAGACGTGGGCACCTAATGAGTCTTGGCCAATGGAATTGATCATTGTGCCTGGGGTTTTCTGGGAAATGTTTTCCTCATTATTGAAAATAAATTTCCCTCCTACATGCGTTTGGAAATTTTCATGCTTGTAGCTGTGGAAGCCATCATGCAAACCATGATGCAATACAGAATCTGACCCAGAGTCTTGCCATTTTTTAGCTGATGAATTACCAACCCTAGAAGATATTCAACAGTTTCTCATTGTATAAGCTATTTTTATTTGGGTATTCTGTTACTCGTAGCTAAAAATATCTTTATTGAATAGATGCCATTATCTCTAAGACCCATTCCAACTTTAAGAATATATGATCCCATAAGAAAAAAAGAGAAAAGCAATGACAGTTGTCCCTTTGAGAAGTAAATTATTTTAAGGATCAATAGAAAAGAGACTTCAAAAAGGATACTCCAAGAAGCCAGACTTATAAATAGTCAAAGTAGAGTGCTGCTTACATGGTGTGCTTGAAAAGCAGAGATGAATGTACCCTAAATATCTCCCGCCTTTACACCATGGTTGGGGGAAGGAGCATCTACAGTGTACATCTATAATATTTTGATTGCTCATTATATGAACACCCTTTCTATTTTAGGAATCTGCTTCCCACTAGGGAAGTCAAAGAGAGATTAGCCCTCTTCCTATATCTGGTAGCCAGAGTAAGAAAGAATGACTAAGAACTGGCTACTTAAATGTTCCTACACAAGATTTTGAATTTTAGAGGAGGGAGGGAAGTGCCAAGGCAATTCTAAGGCATTGATGGCAACAGTCCTTGGCCTTGATGGAATAGTGAAGGTACCATTAATCATGACTTCCTAACCAGACTGTTTTTGTGGCGTAAACTTGGGTAAGAATTCCTGATGCCCCGTCTCCCTTGGTCGTGTGTTTTGAGCATGTTTCTTCAACTTTCCAAAAGCTTCTGGGAGCTATACCCAATATATTTCAGATGAATTGTTTTTTTGGTTTTGGTTAACCACTGTTAACTAACTAAACCATTAGTTTAGTACAACCAAGAAACCTGAAACTCCAAATCTTGAATGTGAAGAAATGTGTCTTCAAAAGTCTAGATTTCATGTCGTCTTGTGAAACTAAAATATAGAAGAAAAGCTGGACCTTTCAATGAACATCTGGAACTTTCCAATACCTTCTGGCCCCATCCAGAGAAGAATATCTGTCTTGGGAGGTATTGAGAGAACCAAGTCGGTCCTTAACGAAGCAGCCCCACGCAGTGTGGCTGTGCCTCTTTGGGTCCATCCCCAGAGACTTTAGAACAAGTGGTCACCCATGACATCAGAAGACACTCTCTTTTCTCACTGCTGTCAGTCAGGAAGAGCCATGACTGTCCTTCAAAAGTGTTTCTGACATATACCTATGGAGGTGTGTGTGTTTGAGAACCAACATTGCATAGAATATGACCTTTATTAAGGGTGAGACCTGCAGAGTTGTCTGGAGAGAAAGAGGCCCATAATCTTTCCTTTTATGGTGGAGTTGCTCCCCTATCCACCAAAGACCAGATTTCCTGCTACAATTATAAAAACAAGTCACAAAAGTAAAATAAATAGAGTCAAAGGAAAACATAAATAAAAGCTATATCAAAACAAAGATAATATGTTAATTGCAGGCTAACATGGTTGGTAGAAAAATACAATGAACAAAATAAGAGCAAAAAAAATTAGCATTAAAAAGAAAACAGGAATGGGGCAGTTAAAGACATAGAGAAAGAAAAATAAAAGATTCAAATAGATAAAAGGTAATGAGAAATGTAAAGATCAGATTAAAACGAATAGTGAAAACGAAAATAAAGTCATAAATAGAGATCAAAAATATAACATGAATCTAAAAGGAAACACAGTTTTTAAAAATCCTAATTTAAAATAAGGTGTACCAAACCGATGCAAAGCTCTAAATGGTACATATGTGTTTTACATAAAAGTAACTCCGTTCTCAGTCAAGATAAGGAAAGCACAGACAACAGACGCACGCAGCTGGAAGGCCTCAAAAATCACACCACGGCCTTTATAGGAAGGCATAGTCTCTTGAGAAGCCAAGGAAACAGAGAGCAAAACAAGGACCATCTATAACCTCGCGGGACAGTCATCTTTGCCAATCTTACCCAATTAAGATGACACACTGTCTCAGAAAGCACAACCCCAGCAATTAGGCAAGCACACAGCTGTCTTAATGTTTGCTTCTGTTGTCTTTGGTAACCAGAATACCCTCTCTTGAGCCCCTACTGTGTATATGTCAGTATGAATCCCCTCACTTCATATTAGCCACATTATTTAATTCCCTCAACAAAGGTGGTGAGGCTCAGTGATTCTCAAACACTGTCCGCACATTGCACATTAGTCTCCTATTGCTGCCATAACAAATGAACATATACTTACTGGCTTAAAACTATACAAGTTGATTCTCTTATAGTTCAAAAGGCCAAAAGTCCAACATGAGACTTCCAGAGCTAAGATAAGGGTGTTGGGGTAGGGCTGGTCCCTTCTGGAGGCTCCAGGGGAGAGTCAGTCTCCTTGCCTTGTCCCGCTTCTAGAGGCTGTCGACATTTCCTGGCTGACAGGCTGCATCACAAGGCGTTTCCTCCCTCAGCCTCCATCATTACATTGTGCTGCTTCTCCAATTCTGACTCTTCCTGTACACCTTATGATTATAAGGACCACTGTGATTGTATCAGGTCACCTGGATGATTTAGGACAATGTCCCCATCTCATGATCCCTAATTTATTATAGTTACATCTACAAAGTCCGCTTTGTCATATAAGTTGACATTCACAGTTCTGGGGATTGGGACGTGGGAATGATCGGGGGCCATTATTCAGTCCACCACTGACTGGTCATGTAAGAATTTCCTGAAGAATGAGTAGTTTAATTAACAGTATTGTACCAAAGTTAGTTTCCAGTTCTGATAATTGTATTACAGTTATATAAACTGTTAACATCAGGGGAAGATGGATGAGGGGTACATATAAACTTCTTATACTATTTTGGTAACCTTTCTGTAACTCTAAAATTATGAAAAAACAAAACAATACGATCAAGGATATAAACAATATCAACAAAGAATTTCCTAGGGTTTTTAAAAGATTCCCAGGTCCCTTCCAGGATTATAGAATCACATTCTCCAGAAACAGAGCCTAAGAATTTGTATTTCAGACTAGCACATGACCCTGTTTTATAGCCAGGTTTGAGAACTGTCAACTTGAAGATTTTGCCAGCACCATTCAAAGTATGGTCCACTATCACAGACATCACCTGGGGTATGATTAGAAATGCAAATTCTCAGACCTTACCCTAGACCTACCAATCAGGACCTATCCTAAGCATGGGACCCTGGAATCTTGTGTTTAACAAGTTCTCCAAACGATTGCTCTGCACATGAAACTTTGATAAGCACTGGATTACACACTTTTTAAATCATGGCATGTAGCTATTAACATCTCCAGTGTTTGCAACCTGGGGTAACTGAGGTTCAGTTAAGTAAGACACTTAAGGTAATATAGCTAGTAAGTGCCAAAACTAGGACAAAATTCCAGGTTTGATTGAAATATTCATTAATTTGTCATTTAATTCTGATATTTTGCCTTTAGCCTATTAAAGTGTTAGAGTCTTTCCCAAAATGAAAATATATTACTCTGCATGGGCAAATCATAATGAATGAAGTGACATTCATTCATTAAACATGAATGAGGTAGCCTGTCTCCAGCAGAGACTTGAAGGAATGAGACCTGGAACAGTCATCTTGATAACCAAAGCAAAATCTGATATCACAGCCCATGGCTACATTGATCCAACCACATATTTCAATAATATTTCAGTCCAAGTAGTCCTTCCTTCAATTATTTTATCTGACTGCCTTTATATTCATACTTCTCAGATACAACTTCCAAAGAATGAGACTCAGAAAATATGATAGCTTACAAATGGGGGAATAGCCAAGGAGGAAGATACATATGTGTACTGGGAGGACAAACCTATTCCCACTCAAAACCCTCTGCTTGCTTCTTGGGGTACATTCAAAGACCTAAAGAGCAAAAGAGGCATTTGTTAAGGCAACTCAAAGCAAAGAAAGAACAATCCACAAAGAAGCACTGAGAGGTTGGCCATCAGAGCAAAGCACAAGGTCTGATTGTCAGGCTGATGCTACACCTGGGGTCTCAGCATCTTCCTCGGTACCACCCTTCACCCTGGTCCACCGTGGGTGGGACAGATGAAGGTGAATGATTGACGGCTGACACCAGAGAAGAGGCAGGGCCCCAAATGAGAGAGAAGAGGAGGTAGAAACTTAAAAGCATCCAAAGAAAGAAAGAATTTTCTCCTAGTGACATGAAGAATAGTTAGTGGGGAGGGGCCAAGCGGTGGGAGTTGTAAGTGCCCACACTTACTGAGGGTTGGAAGAACAAGTGGACGAAACCAGCACATCTACCCCACCTCTGGATCCCATGCAAGTTTTAAGATACAAATCAAATCTGAAGGACTTCTCAGTTCATTTTTCTGGACTTCAGTGTGCTTGTCCAGTTGATTGTAATGATGTTCAATGAGTTAAATCCCCATCCTATCCACAGGCAATGATGAGCTCTGAGTGAACAGTAGGGCAGGCATAGGAGGTGGGGGCAGGTGTTGAAGACCTGAGGGAGGTTTGGTCAGAGAAGAAAATCGACTTCACCTAAGCCTAAGGGAGTTCAGTGGGTGAGCCTACACCCACCATGTGGGCCTCAGTGCCAGGCCATCCTCTTTCTCCAGACTCTAGAACTTGGCTCTGTGTATAGTATGGGAAGGTGGCCCATCTCCTGCTCAGAGCACTTCCAAATGCTAAGGACCCTTCAAAGGCTTCCTTATTTCAGATCCTCATTTTTTCAGCCCATAAAACTTCTGGTTGTGGAGAAACCCAGTTGAATTTTGAAGGTACACAGATGAGGAAAATAAATCCTACAAATGATTCTGGGTCTGCTTGACATTGGTTCAACAACTTCCGTCATTACCACCTGCAGCCTGATTAGAGTGAATTTTGAAGTGCTTTGTAAACCACTCAAGTACTTAGCAGCCTTTGCTGAAGAATAGAGGCTAAAAGCCTACGAGCAGATTGGGAGGTAGGAAGAAACCCCTCTACCCTCTATCTGAGCTGTCCTGACACGCTGGCTGTCTTCCAGACTACCTGATTAAATCACGACCTAAATTTGTCACTGACCTGTTTTCATATCTGTGGTACAGGCAGTTAATGTCAGCCCAATGCTCTGGGAGTTATTTTTGTGTGAAACTTGGGTTTAGCTTATTCTGTTTTTCATATCTGAATTTTGCAAACAGGGTCCTGTGGTTCTAATTATTGCTAAAAGTGGGTAATGACCTAATTGTACGGGGGCAAAAGAAAACTGAGAGCCAAGCAAAGGAAACAAGATTCACCTCCATGTATGATCTCATACACATGCTACTACCAGATGCCTGCAGAGGACACAAAAGTCCAAGGAGAAATCAGAAAATCATTGAACTGACCTGATTCCCTTCAACACTTCTGAAACATCATAGCTCTGCACTCTGCACTGATATTGAAAATAACGTCACCATTCCAGCCCCCTGGGACTGAGAAGCTCTTTGGTGAGGTATTCAATGCCTAGGATATATAAATATAAAATACACAGCTCCTGGCCTCAAAGAACATACAATCTAATGGAAGAAAGTCAAGAAAACATATTTGCAAAACAGTGTGATAAGTGCAGTGATGGAGGTGAACCCCTGTGTTGTAGGAGTAGAGAAGGTGGCAGCCAACCCCAAAGGGCGTGGATCAGAAGTTGATAGGGAGAAGGAGAGGGAGGGAGAAGAGGAGGGGCAAAGAACCAGTTTATTCTTCTGTGTTTCACTCCATACTTTCAGCAGATAAGAGCTGAAAATAACCTCTGATAATCCTCCCAGGGTTTCTCATGCAAGCCCAGGTCTTTGAGAAGGTTTATCCTTCCCTGAGGCATTGAGAAGAGGAAGGAAGACCTTTTAACGGCTGATGGCAATAGGAGCCTTTCCAAATGAGTAGAATTTTGTAAGACATTTTACACATGTCATCAACCACCAGAGAAAAAACAACTTAGAACGCAGAGCTGGGCACTACTTTCCCTAACTGAATTAATCTTCTTTCTTCGGAGTCTCCTGTGACCCTTTTCTACACAGATTACCTCCATACCTAACGAGGTCCCAGACTCCAGTGGGTCTATCTCCACAATCTCTCTCCCACTCCTGTCTTTTTGCCTCTGCTCTTGCTTGCACAACACCGTCAGGATCCTATTTATGTCTCTCCTGGTGGTCCACAGTCACAGGCTCAAAACCCACCTACAGACTCCAGGGCATCCCACCAGTGCTGCCAAATGAGTATTTACAAAACACAGCTACCGTCAGGTGAGTCCCCTGTTTGGTGGCTCCCCAACGCCTCCACGAAAGAGCATCTCAACATTTGGACACGACTTTACTCTAGGCAACAGCCAAACAAACGTCCGTGCTGTTTTCTTTCAGGGCCTGACTCGAATGCTCTTCATTTGGTTGTTGTTGCTGCTTTTTAACTTTTTTTTTTAATGTTGTAAGTATACATGGTAAATATTCAAACAATACAAAAGGGTAGAGTGAAAAAAGAATGTCTCCTTTCACCACCGATGCCCTCCTCGACTTTCCCAGAGGCGACAATGCTCCCGGTTTCAGAGCTATGCACTACAAGTGTATCTCTGTGTATGTATGTCCCTTTTTTAAAAAATAAATGATAGCACACTATATATACCTTTATGCACTTGGCTTTTGTCATTTAATGTCTTAGATATTGTTCTATATCAGTACCTACAGAGAGATCTCCCTCATCTTTCTTAGCTGCATAATATTCTGTTATAAAATATATCATAATTTAAACAGTAGTCTACCAACAATTTGATTAGTCCAGTCTTTTCTCCTAAAAATGGTGCTAAATTATATATTCTCACTCTAGTTGGAGAAATATTACAATAAAGCTAATGAAGCTCAAGCTTCAGGGTCACTCACTTGCATGGGCCCATTGGTATTTTTTTCTCATAAAGAGGAACCACAAAATTGTATATGCTTCAAAATCCACAGAACTTGGATCAGCACCTGAATGTAGTATAAATTTTCTGTGACAGCAGAGTCAAACTGTATGCATATTTTATACTTTGGATGATGTTGCTGAATTTCAAAATCAAGTCTATAATCCATGCTGTTGAAAACTGTCTCTACTTCCTTAGAATTTCCATGGCTTTCTATTGGCACTTCTAGTAGGATACATCCCTTTAGGCCTTGTGTTAGTTATTTAGGTACTTAGCTTCTTCGTGGGGCTGCAAGCACCTTGAAGTCAGCACTCAAGTCTTATGTCTGTGTATTCCACCCAGTGCCTAGCAAGGGACCTTTCACATAGCAGACATTCAAATATTAGTTGAATTCCTTAAAGTCATTTTTGGATCTGATGGATATATTTCATAATCTATCAGTTAATAAAATACTTAGAGTGAATAAATAACTACATCACCTTAAGTACAATTTGAATTTGGATTCTATCCATGAGATTCCTGCTCTGCCAACTTTGCAAGTTTAATGACTGTTCTTTCCATTGTTAAAGTCATGTAAAAATAGTATATAGCAGTGGCCTAAGGCCAAAGACCTACAAAATATTACCTAATTTGTTCTCTTCCCATTTTTACCAGTTAATATTAAGCCACTGATATTACAGTCTAAATATAACTTTGCACACAAATTTGGAAATATAAAAAAGAATCAAAATCTTATGGAAGTCTAAACACATGCTAGCTGTTTTCTCATCGTCTTTAATAAGAGGTCTATTACTTTGCCATAGAGGCAGATTTCACTTGTTACACATAGTTGGTTCTTTAAAAAAGCAATGTTAGGTACTAGAAAACTCATCAATTTGTGTACAGTGTTTGCCAATCCATTCAGAAGCATTTAAGTTAAGGTGACCAGAGTATGTAGTGTTAAGTTGAATGGGATATATAATTTCTCATTTTAAGCAATATTAAGTTTAGCTATGTTGGAATCAGTGCTAAAGGCATTGTTTTTCCTTGATCTAAATAAAAATTTATAATGGAGGATCCCAGACCTCCAAGTAAGCATTATCAGACACTAACTTTAGCCTCTTTGACTGTCAACTGATATTCACTTGATGCCAACTCTGCAGGTCCCTCCATGCTTCCTAAAATCTCTATTTTTTCCCTCATTATTCCAAGTAGTTCTTTGACTTTGATAAGCATTATGATCACTGAGGAAATCTCTTAAAAGCACAGTTCCCTAGTCTCATCCCTACAGTGTCTGATTCAGTAATTTCTCTAGACCATGCTACTCAAAGTATGGGCCCTGCAACACAGCCTTATGAAATAAAATAGGTAATGACTGGGATAGATCAAGAAAGAAATAAAGTCAGTAGAAGGAGAATGAGGTAGGTACTGTTATTATCCTTATTTTGTGGATGAGGAAACAGGTTGGAGGTTACACAATTAGATGAGGGTTCCACAGCCAGCAAATGGCAGACACCCAAGTCTCTCTAATGCCAGAGGCTGTGCTCTTAATCACTCTGCTAATTTGCCTTCATTGAAAGTACAGCTGGGATTTGGCCACAGCTTCTCTTTGGTCACCCGTGAGATCTTTGCTCTTATTTTTCCAGGATTTTTGACCCCTTTGCTCCCAATTCCAGACTTTCTTGCTCTGATGAGTTTGGACACATTTTGCAAGCTCTGACCCTGACACCACCAGTATATTCACCCATCCTCAGTCTTCTCACACAGTGGTGGGGAGAACAATCCAGTCTTTCATCCCTGCCCCAGAAGGTCCAACTACCTGTCCCTTGAATAAGGAAATTGAACACTGCTGACCATTTTGTCCATAATTAAGAATTCATCATGTCTCTAAAAAAAAGAAGAACCTGCTTCTCTCTATCTACAAATTACCAATACTTAGTGTCTTCTTGAATCTTTTCCCAGAAGTAAAACAGATAATAAAATAAACCCAGGGTATAGAATAGATTCCATCTTTCCCTCAAATCCAGGAAATGGCAACTGTTCTCTTTCCCAGGTCCTAGGTTACAAAGACACTCAGCCAATATCAATTAACTTTAGGCAAATACCTTTCCAGAGAGCAGTGTTTAATTTTATTATGTATTATACTAAAATGTCCTCACCCAACTTTGATTCCCTGAAATGTTGATACCATTTATGATACAATAGAAATATTCAAGTTTAAGAGTATTCTAACAAAATAAGAAGTCCAAAATACTTTGTACATATTTGCTCCAAGAAAGTATTTTGCAACTTTTTCCATATTTAAAAATGACAACTGTAAATACATTATATGTATTTTAACAGCATTATTAGGGTATAATTTATATACAGAAATTGCACATGTTTAATGTATATAATTATACAATTTGATGAGTTTGGACATATTCATACACCCATGATATTATCACCACAATCAAGGTAATACACACATCCATCACCTCCAAAGGTTTTCTTGTGTACCTTTGTATTTTTGGTTTCTTTTCTGATTTTTATTTTTTGTGGCAAGAACACTTAACATGAGATCTACCTTCTTAGATTTTTAAGTACCCAATACTATATTGTTAACTACAGTCACTGTGTTGTATAGCAGATCTCTAAAACTTATTTATCTTGCATAACTGGACTTTATACCCATTCATCAACAACTTCCCATTTCTCTCTCCCCCCATCCCCTGGGAACCACCATTCTATTCTCTGCTTCTATGAGTTTGATTATTTTAGATACCTCATGTAAGTAGAATTATGTAGTATTTGTCCTTTTGTAACTGGCTTATTTCACTTAGTATAATGTTCTTCAGGTTCATCAATGTTATCACAAATGGTAGGATTTCCTTCTTTTTTAAAACTGAATAATATTATATTGTATGCATATACCACATGTTCTTTATCAATTCATCTATAGACAGACATTTGTGTTATTCCCATATATTATCTATTGTGAATAATTCTGGAGTGCAGATATCTCCTCAAGATCTTGATTTCAATTTCTTTGGATGTATACCCAGAAGTGGGATCATATGATAGTTCTATTTTTAATTTTTTGAGCAATCTCCACATTGTATTCCGTAGCGGCTGTGTCATTTTACATCCCACTAACAGTGTACAAGCGTTCCAATTTATCCACATCCTCACCAACACTTATTGTCTTTTGTTTTTTTCATAATGGCCATCCTGACAGGTGTAGGGTGATATCTCACTGCAGTTTTGATTTGTATTTCCCTGATGATTAGTGATACTTAAGACCTTTTCATATACCTGTTGGCCATGTGTATGTCTTCTTTGAAGAAATGTCTATTCATGCCCTTTGCTAATTTTTAAATCAGGTTATTTGTTTTTGGAGGTTTTTTTCTATGGAGTTGTAGATGTTTCCTATATATTAATATTTTAGATATTAAGCCTTTATCAGACAAATGGTTTGCATATATTTTCTCCCATTCTGTAAGTTGCTTTTTCACTGTTGTTTCCTTTGCTGTGCAGAAGATTTTGAATTTGATGTAGTCCCACTTGTCTATTTTTGCTTTTGTTGCTTGTACTTTTGGTATTATATGCAAGAAATCACTGCCAAGACCAATGTCAGAAAATTTTCCCTTGTTTTCTTCTAGGAATTTTACAATTTCAGGCATTATATTTAAGTCTTTAATCCAGTGTGAGTTGGTTGTATATGGTGTAAAATAGAGGTCCTATTTTGTTCTTTTGCATGTAGATAGCCAGTTTTTCCATCACCATTTGGAAGACACTATCCTGTCCCCATTGTGTATTCTTGACACCCTTGCCAAAAATCAGTTGACCATACACATGTGGGTTTATTTCTGGGCTCTCTGTTCTGTTCCATTGGTCTGTATATCAGTCTTTATGCCAGTACCATACTATGTAACTATCATAGGCTTTGTAATATATTTTGAAATCAGGAAGTGTGATGCCTTCAGTTTTGTTCTTATTTTTCAAGATAGCTTTAGCTTTCTTGATCTTTTGTGGTTCCATTATAAATTTTAGGATTGTCTTTTCTATTCCTATAAAAAATGCCATTGGGATTTTGATGGGGATAGCATTGGATCTGCAGATCACTTTGAATAGTATGGACATTTTAGTCCACACTAAATAGCTTTTCCCTACCAACAGAGGTTGATTGAAGAATGGGCCCATGAACATCTTTGTCTTCCTCTGAATTTTGCTATTTGAGGATGTGAGGCCTGAACCAACCTGAGCATGAGGCTGACACATTAAACCAAGAGCACTGGATAGAAAAGGGAGTCAGAAGCTCTAGAGAAAACTTAAAGCCTGTACTACCTGAGGACATCCAGCTACCATATTTTATCAAATCAAATATACTACCCATTATAAGACATGCCATTTTTTTTTTTAACAGACAGGGTCCTGCTTTGTCACCCAGGCTGGAGTGCAGTGGCACAATCATAGCTCACTGCAACCTCAAATACCTGGGCTCAAGCAATCTTCCCGCCTCAGCCTCCTGAGCAGCCAGGACAGGTACATGCCACCATGCATGGCTAATTTTTTTTGTTAATTGTTTTTAGAGATGGGGGGTCTCACTATGTTGCCCAGGCTGGTCTTGAACTCCTGGCCTCAAGCGATCCTCCCACCCTGGCCTCCCAAAGTGCTGGGATTATAGGCATGAGCCACTGTACCTGGCCTGACATGCCATTATTTTATGTACTACTAAGAAAATAAAAACACTTCCCCTGTGACAAAATGCTTTCTTATCCCTTAGACTTTTTAAAAAACTTTCTTATAGAAATAGCCTCTTTAGATTTATTTGAATACAGATTTTTATTATATCACCTTTTATCTGTAATAAGAAACACATGGAAATCAAATTTGAGGTCATCTCCAAACTTTTCACACCCAGTCTGGCTCTCCTTGGGTCTAGGTTTTTGTTTTTACTTTCCCTCTCTGTGCCATCAAGACCACTGAATATATATTTTTAAAAAAGAATGGTCCACTACTATCTTCAGGACTTCCTTCCAAACCAATGACACCCATTCTTCAAATATTGATGTGGATGTCCAGGCAATGACAACATTATACCCACTGCCTGGCCAGCGGTGATTATAAGATGCATTTTGAGATACTAAAACATGAAAAATGCACATCTTAGAATCACTAAAATATAGTATGTGTGCCAATAAATGCCACTATTATGACTGCAGTGGGCCCTAACCATTGACATGAGACATGCCCCCTGAGAGGCCACCATACCTCCTGCCATCATTGCTGCATTGCACCAATAGAATCATGCTGAATGACTGGAGAGGTAGAGCCATGGACAGTGCCTGAGTGGAAGGATTCTATAAGGCAACAGTAATTTATTGTTTGAATGATGAATTATGAAACTTAGCCCATCAGCCTGTGAAAGGAACTAACTTGCATTAAATGCTTGTGTGCTCAGCACAACAGCAAGCCTTCACATAGGGTATGAAAACCCCATTTTGCAGATGAGGAAATTAAGGTTCAGTATTATGTGGCCAGACCTACCAGAGCTCAGACTTAAATCTTTCTGACTCCTTCTTTTTCAATACTACCTAGAATAATTTACTGATTATGTATGACACAGAGAACATTGCCCTGTTGAGATAAAATCATTTTTAAAGGCCTATCCTGGCCACAGCTATATAAGAACATACAAAGTTCACAGAATGGGCACCCACCTATAGGCCCAGCTACTCAGGAGGCTGAGGTGGGAGGCTGGCTTGAGCCCAAAGTTCAAGGCTGCACTGAGCTATAGCTATGATCACACCTGGGAATAGCCACTGTACTCCAGCCTGGGCAACAGAGTGAGACTCTGTCTCTAAAAAATGAAATGAAATGAAATAAAATTTAACATGAAATTAACAAAAAAAAAGCTTACAGAATGGTGAAAATGTCAATCTACTTCCCTGCTAAAATTAAAAAAACAAAAAGTAAAGCAAAAAACAACTCCTCTGGCATAAAGTCAATAGTCACATGTTTGAACTCAGAGGAACTCCACAAAGTAGGTCTTGCTGAATTAAGTGTGCCTTTAACCGGTGCTTTGGTTGAATGTCCCTTTTGCAGCAAACAAGTCCACAGTAACTACCATTAACACGGAGCTTGTTTTCCAACTGAGTGAACAGAACTGGAAGCGGCTGTAAATTTTGGTTGTTCCATTTTCAGTGGTTCTCCATTGTGTGAAGTTAATGGGTTAGAAGTTATCTGTGTGGACAGGCCAAAATATTTCCAGCAATGAAATCCAGAAATATTTTGGTTGGCCAAAGCAAATACAACCTGAGATGCATTTTAAACTGTGAGCTGGCTTCCTTTCCAAGTCTCTCCCTCCAGGATTCAGATATAATAGTGCTATCCTAAGCACCAAGCACACGTTTTAATTTGTGTTTTGACACAAACTGAATGTACTGTGAGCCTTTTAACTCTCTCTTTTATATTTCTGTCAAATAACAATATAAAGGAACTATTTCCTTTCCCCCTTATTAATAAATCTTTCTGGATAACAAATTAATCATATCATTGGAACTCATGTTTTACTTCAATAACCTATAGCTGCCATTCATTGAATGCTTACTATATGCTAGCCAATGGGCTAAGCGATTTATAGAATTATATTAATTAATCATCAAAATACCCCATTTTGAGAGAAGGAAATTAAGCATCAAGAATTTAAATAATTTCACCAAGATTTCACAGCTAGTGAGTAGGGGAGCTAGAATTTAAATAAACAAGAAATTTAGCCTGAGAGCCCAAATGCTTAGCCACTGCACTTTCCTACTAGGACTTAGCAGGATTACTACTCAGCCGTATCATTCCAGTGCATTCCAGTACTGGCCTCCCAGTTCAAATCTAGAACCCACCACGTTCTAAAGTCAGGATTCAAGCTTTGGGGTTGCTTATCCCAGTTCTTCATGTTCTCCAAACTGAACTTTTTGCCAACCCTATGTAGGTCACTTCTTTCTGGAACACAATTTCCTCAATTACAAAAGCAGAGGGCCAGACTAAAGACTTTTACAAATCTCACAGTGTCTCCTTTTTTCTTCCTGTGGATTGAACCTTTTGATTTGGTGGTCCACATGAAGTCCACTCTGAGCTTCCTGCCTGCCCAGAACTTTAACTCCACCAAGTGCCCTTCTTGCCCTATAGAAGCTCATATTACAGAGTTAGTAGAGTCATGGTCATGGAATGAAAGAATCACAGGGTTTTACTGCTGGAAAGGAAGTTAATGGTTAAAGCGTACTGATGGGGATTGCATTGAATCTGTAGATTGCTTTGAGTAGTATGTTCATTTTAATATTAATTCTTCTGATCCAAGAGCATGGGATGTTTTTCCATGTGTTTGTGTCATCTTCAATTTCTTTCATCAGTGATTTGTAGTTTTCCTTATTGAGATCTTTCACCCCCTTGGTTAAATTTATTCCTAGGTTTGTTTTTCGTCTGTCTGTTTTTAGCTATTGTAGATGGGATTGCTTTCTTGGCTAGATCTTTATTGGCTACTGATTTTTGTACATTGATTTTGTATCCTGCAACTTTACTGAATTCATTTATCAAATCTAAGAGTTCATTGGTGAAGTCTTTAGGTTTTTCTAAATATAAGATCGTATCATCAGCAAAGAGGAGTAATTTGATTTACTCTTTTCCAGTTTGCATGCCTTTTCTTTCTTTCTTTTGCCTGATTGCCCTGCCTAGGACTTCCAGTACTGTGTGGAATAGGAGTGGTGAAAGTGGGCATCCTTGTCTTGCTCAAGTTCTTAGAGGAAATGCTTTCAACTTTTCCTTATTCAGTGTGATGTAAGCTGTGGGTCTGTTGTATATGGCCTTTATTATTTTGAGATATGTTATTCATATGGAACCAAAAACGAGCACAAATAGACAAAGCAATCCTGAGCAAAAAGAAGAAAGCTTGAGGCATCACATGACCTGACTTCAAAATATATTACAAGGCAATAGTAACCAAAATAGCATGGTATTGGTGTAAAAACAGACACGTAGACCAATGGAACAGAACAGAGAATCCAGCAATGAAGCCACATATTTACAGCCAACTCATCTTCAGCAAAGCTCACAAGGACTTACATTGGGGAAACCATACCCTCTTCAACAAACTGTGCTGGAAAAATTGGATAGCCACATGCACAAGAATGAAACTGGACCCCTATCTCTTACCATATAAAAAACTTAACTCAAAATAGATTAAATACTTAGACATAGGACCTGAAACCATAAAAATACTAGAAGAAAAACTAGGGAAAACTCTCCTGGACCTTGGTCTAGGCAAAGAATTTATGACTAGGACCTCAAAATATAGGCAACAAAAACAAAAATAGACAAATAGGACTTAACTAAAAAGCTTCTGTACAGCAAAAGAAACAATCAACGGAGTGAATAAACAACCTATTGAATGGGAGAAAATGTTTGCAAATTATTCATTTGACAGGGAACTAATATCCAACATACAAGGAATTCTAACAACTCAATTGGAAATAAATAACCACATTAAAAAGTGGGCAAAGTACATGAGTAGACATTTCTCAAAAGAAGACATACAAATGGCCAACAGATATATGAAAACTTGCTCAACCTTAGTAGTTATCAGAAATGGGAACACTTATACACTGTTGGTAGAAATGTAAATTAGTACAGCCACTATGGAAATAAGTATGGAGATTTCTCAAAAAACTAAGAATTGAATTATTATTCAATCCAGCAATCCCACCACTGGTTGTCTACCTGAAGGAAAATAAATCAATATATCAAAGGGATACCTGCACTCACATGTTTATTGCAGCACTATTCACAATATCAAAGGTATAAAATCAACCTAAGTGTCCATCAGTGGACGAACAGATAAAGAAAATGTGATATCTAGAGTCAGGGACAAGCCCAGAGTTGGGACAGAGCGGTTGCTCGGGTCGGCGAGTCCTGTGGAGAGGAGGAGGAAGTAGCCGGAGCCAGACACAACTCGCAGCTGCAATATACAGAGACTGCCGAGGGCTGGAGAGGAACTGGGTGGGGACCAAGATTCAGCTTCCCGGGACAGTGCGCGGGAACCCGCAGGCCGGCACTGCGCCACTAGAAGTCAGCGGGACTGGGCCCAGGAGTTTATCGGAGAGCGGGACGCGCCCTTAGAGGTTGCTTACAACTACCGGCGGAGAAAAACTGCGCTCCCGGCGCGATCGGAGCCCAGCTGTGCGCCAGGCTGGTGGCGGCCGCCATCTTTACAGCCGCCCGCGCGGAGCCGTGAGCCGCGTCTCTAGCTCCGCCCCGCCCCGGCCCAGGGCTCATCCGCTGGGGCGAGACAGGCTTTGCCTGTGGTGGCCAGGGACAGCGGCATCCGTGGGTTCCAGGTGGGACGAGATCCCGGAACTGTAGAGGTGGGACCTTTGAGTATTGGAAACAGTTTGCAGCTCGTCCTTCTGGTTCTGCTACCCCGGCTCTGGCCTCCGACAACTCCGCTCCGTGCCGGTCCTAGTGCCCGCCCCTCAGGTCCCAGCCCTCCTGTACCCCAGAGATCGCTCATTTTGAAGGTTGCTGGCCATAGTGACTCAATTGGTATAACTGCTGGTTCCCATGACAACCAAATACCTCAAGAGCCACAGGCTGAACCAGAGCAGCTCCCCATAATCCTGCCCACTTCAATAGGGAATTTCGCGCCACCCAAGAGTGCTTCCAGCTGCCACTACTCCCACCTCCCCGTGGGAACATCCCCCCGGTGGAGACTGCTGGGGATAGAGACGGCCACCTGCCTCGCCTTGAGTCTAGTGGTGGAAAAGGGGTACACAATTGGAGATCCCCCTATCAACCAGTTTCACGCGGAGACACACATCAGAAGGGCAGCCACACGTGGCTAGATGAGCAACCTCTGAGCTGTGTAAAATTTTCCCAACTCAGCTCTCACACTGCAGCCAAAGGAAATTGTGTTTCTACCAGAACCTCAGGAAGAGCAGGGTCAAAGTAACCCCTAGGAGCTACAAGACCCCTCCCAAAGCACAGGGCTTTCGCATACCCCAACTGGGGAATCAGAGTCTGCCACGGACATAACAGAATACCTAGCTAATAGAGAGCGGAGGACTCATATTCTCAAGTACAATCCATTAGCTCAGAGCCCAAGCTGGGAGGTCATTCTCACCACACTCCACTGGGAAGAGGAGAAGACCACAGGTCAGAGTTAACTCAAGATCCAACAAACTTGCTAAAATACACCTAAGGCAATACAGGCCACTACTTCTCTCCCTGGCTTTGCCAAGGAAAAATAATTGTGGGCCTGGTGACAGGGCCATAAACTAGCTCTAACACCCCCAGCTCTTGACCAAGAGACCAGATGAGAAAAAACCAGTGAAAGAACTCAGGGAACATGAAAAATCAGAGTGAAAAGTCACCCCCAAAAGAAATTATCAGTTCCTCAGCAATGGATACCAACCAAATGAAATGGGTAGAATGACAGAAGAGGAATTTCGTTTATGGATTATAGAAAGCTCAATGAAATTCAAGAGAAAATTGAATCCCAGCACAAAGAAACCACAAGAAAAATGCAAGAAATGAATGAAAAATTCTCCAAAGAAATAGAAATATTACGGAAAAATCAAATAGAAATCCTAGAAATGAAAGAAGCATTCAAGGATCTACAAAACACAGTGGAAAGCCTTAAGAATAGGCTGGACCATGCAGAGGAAAGAATTTCAGAGCTAGAAGACAGCTCCTATGCACTAAATAAATCAGCTGAAGAGAAAGAACACAAAAACAAGAGACAGGAAAAAAGCATACAAGAAATGTGGGATTATGTAAAGAGGCCAAACATAAGGATAATAGGTATCCCTGAGGGAGAGGAAGAAAATTTGCATGGGCTGGAAAATTTATTTGAAGGAATAATAGAGGAAAATTTCCATGGCTTAGCCAGAAATCTCGACATCCAAGTACAAGAAGCACACAGGACTCCTGGGAGAGTCAACGTGAAAAGGCATTCACCACGCCACATAATTATTAGACTGACCAAAGTAAACACAAAAGAGGCACTCCTCAGAGCTGTAAGACGAAAAAAAGGAGGTAACCTACAAAGGGAAACCCATCAGATTAACTGCAGATTTCTCAACTGAAACCTTACAAGCCAGAAGGGAATGGGGAGACATCATCAATCCTAAAACAAAACAAAGGTCAACCCAGAATTCTGTATCCTGCCAAACTAAGCTTCTTATATGAGGGAGAAAATAAAGACCTTTCCAGATAAGCAATCACTGATAGAATTTGCGAAATCCAGACCGGCCTTGCAAGAAATGCTTAGACCTGCATTATACACTAACCAGCGCAACAGACACCCACCTATGTAAAATTATGCAAAGGCTAAAACCCCAGAAACCAGATTCCACAATGACGCAAGAGGTAAACAAAAGATACCACCCAACAGAATAATCAGAAAATTACCCCAATATCAATTCTCTCAATAAATGTAAATGGCTTGAACTGCCCATTGAAGAGACATAGGCTGGCTGAATGGATTAAAAATACAAACCAAGTATCTGTTGTCTTCAGGAAACACACCTGACACACAAAGACGCATTCAGACTCAGGTGAAAGGATGGAATACAATTTTTCAGGCTAATGGAAACCAAAAGAAATCTGGAGTAGCCATCCTCATTTCAGATGACATCAACTTTAAAGCAATAAAAGTAAAGAAGGACAAAAATGGACACTATATAGTGGTGAAGGGAAAAATTTCACAAGAGGATTTAACAATCCTAAACATTTATGCACCCAACACAGGAGCACCCAGGTACATAAAGCAAATGCTGCTAGATCTAGACAACATAATAAGCAGGAATGCCATAATTGCAGGGGACTTCAACACCCCACTGACGGAACTGGACAGATCCTCCAAACAAAAAGTAAATAGAGAAATAAAAGACCTAAACAGGACTCTAGAACAATTGGGCCTAACAGATATCTACAGAACACTCCACCCAAATAACACTGAATATACATTCTTCTCATCAGCTCATGGAACTTTCTCTAAAATTGACCACATCCTAGGCCACAAAACAGATCTAAACAAATTCAAAAAAATAGAAATCATACCATGTATCTTTTCAGACCACAGCGGAATAAAATTAGATATCAATTCCAACAGAAACTCACATCTTCCTCCAAAAACTTGGAAACTAAACAATCTTTTGATGAAGGAGTATTGGGTCAAAGAGGAGATTCAAAATGAAATCAAAAGATTCTTCGATCTAAACGATAATGGGGACACAAGTTATCAAAATCTGTGGGATACAGCAAAAGCAGTCTTGAGAGGAAAATTTATCGCCCTAAATTCCCACATCCAAAAGACAGAAAAGTCACAAATCAGTAAACTAATGAATCATCTTAAGGAAATGGAAAAGGAAGAGCAAAGCAATCCTAAAACCAGCAGAAGAAAAGAAATAACCAAAATTAGAGCAGAATTAAATGAAATCGAGAACAAAAGAACAATACAGAAGATCAATGAAACGAAAAGCTGGTTCTTTGAAAAGATAAACAAAATAGACAGGCCACTTGCCAGGTTGACCAGAAGCAGAAAGGAAAGGACTCTAATAAGCTCAATTAGAAATGAAAAAGGAGAAGTCACAACTGATACCATGGAAATACAAAACATCATCTTTGAATACTACAAAAATCTCTATGCCCACAAACACGAAAACGTGGAGGAAATGGACAAATTCTTAGAAACACACTACCTCCCTAGGCTCAACCAGGAAGAAACAGAATTTCTAAACAGACCAATATCAAGCACCGAAATTGAAGCAGTAATTAAAAATCTACCCACAAAAAAAAGTCCCGGACCAGATGGGTTCACACCTGAATTCTACCAAGCCTACAAAGAAGAACTGGTGCCTATACTGCAGAAATTATTTGAAAATATCCAGAAGGATGGAATCCTCCCAAACTCATTCTACGAAGCCAATATCACCTTGATACCAAAGCCAGGAAAGGACACAACAAAAAAAGAAAACTACAGACCAATATCCCTTATGATATAGATGCAAAAATTCTCAATAAAATCCTTGCAAACCGAATTCAAATGTACATCAAAAAAATAATCCATCATGATCAGGTGGGCTTTATTCCCGAGATGCAGGGATGGTTCAACGTACGCAAATCTATAAATGTAATTCACCATATAAATAAAAGCAAGAACAAAGATTATATGATCCTTTCAATAGATGCAGAAAAGGCTTTTGACAAAAACAAACACCCTTTTATGAAAAGAAATCTTAACAAAAAAGGCATAGATGGCTCAATCCTAGAAACTATAAAAGACATATACGATAAAACCCACAGCCAATATCATACTGAATGGGGAAAAATTGAAGGCATCCCCCTTAAAACTGGCACCAGACAAGGGTGTCCACTATCTCCACTTCTTTTCAACATAGTGCTGGAAGTCCTGGCCACAGCAATTAGACAAGACAGAGGAATCAGGGGCGTCCAGATAGGGGCAGAAGTGGTCAAACTTTCACTATTCGCAGACGATAGATATTATACATAGAAAACCCCAAAGATTCAACCAAGAGATTACTGGAATTGATAAATGAATTCAGCAAAGTCTCAGGATACAAAATTAATACACACAAATCCATAGCCTTCATATATGCTAATAACAATCAAGCCGAGAAACAAATTAAAGATGCTAACCTTTTGCAATAGCAACAAAGAAACTACAATATCTAGGAATATATCTAACTAAGGAGATCAAAGACCTATATAGAGAGAATTATGAAACACTGAGAAAGGAAAGTGCAGAGGATGTAAATAGATGGAAAACCTTACCATGCTCTTGGATAGGCAGAGTCAACATAGTAAAATGGCTTTGCTACCTAAATTAATTTACAGAATCAATGCAATCCCTATCAAAATACCAACATCATTTTTTGCCGATCTAGAAAAAATAATTCTACGCTTTGTGTGGAACCAGAGAAGACCCCGTCTAGCCAAAGTAATCTTAAGCAAAAAGAACAAATTGGGAGGCATCTGTCTACCAGACTTCAAACTATACTACAAGGCTATAGTAACCAAAACTGCATGGTATTGGCACAAGAACAGACATGTAGACCAATGGAACAGGACTGAGAACCCAAATATAAAAACCAACCTCTAAATCAGGTCACATTATCTTTGACAAATTCCAAAACATACCTCTCACAAAATAGATTCCCATTCAACAATCTAGACCTGAAGAATTGAGCCATAAGATTGACTGAAAGGAATGCAAAACTCTATGGACAATGCCTATGGCAAAGATTATAAGACAAACCCAAGACATGAACCAAGAATCCGAAAAAAATAATAGGCTGATAATGAAAACTTTGCGCAAGGAACATGCAGAGGAAAAAACTACGAAGGAGAAACTCTGCGCAACCTGATAAGGCTAAACAAAATCATAAGACATGGAACAACAGAAAAATAAAAACCTATTCAAAAGGCAAGGAGAACAAAAACTTTCAAAGAAGAGATGCCACAACAAAACAGGCTCATCCTACAAGGGAATGCAAATATTGAGACACATTGATAATAGGGCTTAACCAGAATATAGTAACTTAGGAAAATCACAAAAAAACAAACAACCCTATTAAAAATGGGCAAGGGACATGAACAAAAACTTTTCCAAAGAAGACAGAATGATGGCCAGCAAACATATAAAAAAGTGCTCAACTTCTCTAATCATCAGGGAAATGCAAATCAAAACCACAATGAATATCACTTAACTCCAGTGAGATTGGCTCATATCAAAAAATCCCCAAATAACAAATGTTGGCGGGGATGTGGACAGGTAGGAACACTCATACACTGCTGGGGACTGCAAATTAGTACAACCTCTATGGAAAAGAATATGGAGATATCTCAAAGAATTAAAAGTAGAATTACCATTTGACCCAGCAATCCACTACTGGGTATTTATCCAAAAGAAAAAAAGACATTTATAATAAAGACATCTGCTCTCGAATGTTCATAGCAGCACAATTCACAATTGCAAAGTTGTGGAAACAACCCAGGTGCCCATCAATACACGAGTGGATCAATAAAATGTGGTATATGTATACCATGGAGTATTACTCAGCAATAAGGAACAATAGTGAATTAACACATCTGGTATTATCCTGGTCGGAGCTAGAACCCATTCTTCGAAGCGAAGTGTCACAGGATTGGAAAAACAAGCATCACTGGTACTCACCATCAAACTGGTACTAACTGATGAACACTTACATCACACAGGGCAATAACATTCATCAGAGGGCGGGCGGGCGGGAGGGGGGTGGAAGGGATGGGAAAAACTCTCACTGAATGGATGTGGGGAGCACAGTTTGGGAGACGACCACGATTGTGGCTCTGACACGGGCAGAACAGGGGCAATGTGTATGGCCAAAATGTTGTACCCCCATGATATTCTGAAATTAAAAAAATAAATTAAAAAAAAAAAAAAAAAAAAAAAAGAAAATGTGATATCTATACACAATGGAATACTACTCAGCCATAAAAAGCAATGAAATCATGTCCTTTGTAGCAACATGGGAAGAATTGGAGGTCATCATCTTAAGTCAAATAAGCCAGGCACAAACAGACAAATATCACATGTTCTCACTTACATGTGGGAGCTAAAAAATTTGAACACATGGAGGTACAGATTGGAACAATAGATATCAGAGAATGGGAAGGGAGGGGAGGGGAGGGGAGGGGAGGGGAGGGGAGGGGAGGGGGGGGAGGGGATGAAGAGAAGTGGATTAAAAAGTACAAACATACAGTAAATTAGAAGGAATAAATTCAATGTGTGATTTCAATGTTTGATAGCAGAGCAGGATAACTATACTTTATAAAAGTGTGTTGTACTCGAGCTTCAGATCAGCTCAACTGAGAGTGGGGAAGAAAAAACATGTTTGTCTGCTCTTTGGAACACTCTGATCCAGCTCTATACATTGTAAAGAACGTTCTGCAAACATCCACTCTTCAGCAGCCTTCTTTATAACATACACCTATGATAGGAAAAAATATATATAATGAGCCCTTCCAGCCTTCTCTTTTTTTGACTCAACTCTGTTATGACAGATCAAATTCAGTTTTATTAAGCATCTCTTTACCAACCAATTTATTTAGCAAGCTCATTACCAATAGTAGTACGTAGATTTTACTGTTAGAATAATTAATGTTTTAATACCAAGATGTATTCTGTCAAAATTCAAATAATACTGAAGTGAATATTTTTAGTTGCCCAAGATTTCTCTTTTATAGTAACCTGGTTTTTTTAATGAATGCTAATTTCTATCAAATGTCCCTGAGGATAATAATTCTTGAGTGTTCTACTTTCAAAATGTGTTGCTTCTGTTTCAGAGAGTTGCCTTTCCTCAAATGCTTGTTGATCTTGATTGTCTGTTCATTTTTTAATGTATCATCTCTGTTTGATTATTATCAAATTTTGAATATAGGTTTTATAATAACAGTAGTCGGTTACCAGCAAGTGTGTGTGTGTGTGTGTGTGTGTGTGTGTTTATAAAGAGAGGAAATCACGTGAATGCTAGTGGAGTTTATATCATTTGTCCTCTGGATACTGGGGTTCCTCACTCTTCCTGGGCCGATTCCCCACTTTTCCAGTTCCAACTTCCTTTTGGTGAGGCTTTAGGGAGCAGTATGCACAGCTTTATCATTTCACCTCTCCAAGTGATTTTCCCCATCTGTGAAACCAGATCAGAAGAGAGGCATTCTAGATGTCTTTTCAATTTGAATACTCTGTGATCCAGAAAGCTATATTGGTCAGTGTTCTCCAGAAAAACAGAATAGGGTGTGTGTTTATTTATATATATTATGTGTTTGTGCTCATGTATATCTATATTATATATATAGATGCATATATAGAGATACATACATATATGTGTATGTGTGTTTATATGTATGTATACACACAGAGTTCATTTATGGTACAAACACATAGCTCATTTAATCCTAAAAATATATTACAACTTAGAGATTTTCAGCCCCACTTTACAAATGAGAAAACTGATACTCAAAGACATTAAGAAAACTTCCAAGGCCTCTCAATGCATAAAATGGCAAAAGCCTATACCCTTGGTTCCACCCCTGTGCTGTGTCCTGGTATAAGACTACTTTGCACAAAACATTTAACTTCATTATCTCATCCTCCTCTTCATCAAAACAGAGGAAATTGCCCCCCTGCCCTAATCACTTCCCAGAGTTGCTATAAAGATAAAACACAAATACATATAATGTCTTCATTTCCACATGATGCTGAAAGCACATTCACACTGTTCACCCCGCAATGTGAGTACGTGGTGCTGTTAACTAATCCATGCAGATGGGCTTGGACCTTGTGACAGAAAACACCGCGGTTTTTAGAGCAGTGTGTTTTGAGGCCACACAGAATTGCAATTTTCATTTCTGTTTGCTGGGATAATGGAAGAAATACAGTTAACATTCAAGACTACTTTTGAAACAGATAATGTAAGATTAATATAGTCAGATATTTAACATGAATCTGGCATTGGGCTAAGCACTTTCCATGCCTTCTCTCCTTTGAGTCTTACGGGAACTCTATGAGGTAGGTGCTACCATTGTCCCCATTTCTAGATGTGAAAATAGATACTTTGAGAGTGAGATAACTTACCTGAAAGTAAATAACTAGTGAGTGGTTGAGTTGGGATTTTAACCCAAGCACATGGACTACAAAACCAATGCTTTTTAATATTATACTCTCCAACTCCTAACACTGACATGGATGTTGTTAAGATCTGCTGAAAAGATTATGGCAACTGCAAAGCACATTTGAGAGGTAAATTTCAGTTTTGTATAAACCAGGAATGAACACAAATCAAGACTTAGGCTCATTAAACAGTAGCTTCAGTTTGGTTGGAAAGGTTAATATTTTCATCATAAAAATCTTTCATTTTCTGCTTTCTTTTTTCCTTTGAAAATATATAAATGCATTCAATTAGCATTTTATTATTCTGCTTTTGTTATTTTTAACTCCCAATTTATTCTAGTATTTATTAAGAAAATCAGAAAAAGTACCGCCTTTTTTTTATTGATAAATGTTTTCTTACTTGGATGTAGAAGGTATGGATTTGGTAAATCAGTCCTGATTTGAATTCTGGCAATTATAAGTGGCCAGATCTAGTTTTTATTGGAAAAAAATTAAAGATGTTGCCTTAATTGCCATATTTAACTTCTCAGGTTCTTTGTTAGCTTGAAAAATTCAGAATATCAATTGCTCATAATAAGTGGTACATTTTTGTGAAAGAGGAAGAAAAGATTATGTTTATGCCATAATCTTGTCTGGGGGGTGTGTATGATGTACACACAAACACGTGTGTATATTTGTTTTAAATTTTCTTCCTCCAGAGTGTCCCCTACTTTTTGAAAAGAATATAACTCCTTTTGTCAAAACTTAGTAAAATTAACTCAAATAGGTAATGACATGATCATTAAAAAAGAGATTATGTGATAACTTTTTAAATTTTTAATTATGATGGGTACATAATAGTTGTATATCTTTATAGTGTACATGTGATGTTTTGATACAGGCATACAATGTGAATTAATCAAATCAGGGTAATTGGGGTATCCATCACCTCAGGCATTTATCATTTCTTTGTGTTAGGAACATTCCAATTATACTCTTTTAGTTATTTTAAAGTATACCCTAACTTATTGTTGATTATAGTCACTTTGTTGCACTGTCAAATATTGTTCATTCTATCTAACTACCTAACTGTATTTTTGCACCCATTAACCATCCCCACTTTACCCCCCCATGCCCCCTACCCTTCCCAGCCTCTGGTAACCATCATTCTACTCTCTGTCTCCATAAGATCAGTTGTTTTTAATATTTAGCTCCCACATATGAGTGAGAACATATGAGATTTGTCTCGCTGTGCTTGGCTTATTTCACTTAACATAATGTTCTCCAGTTCCATTCATGTTGTTGCAAATGGCAGGATTTCATTTTTTGTGGCTATATAATATTCCTTTGTGTATATGTACCACAATTTATCCATTCCATTGATGGACACTTATGTTGATTCCGAATGTTGGCTCAGATTATTTGAATTTTTCCTTTTGAGTTGTTGGAGTTCCTTATATATTCTAGTTATTAATCCCTTGTCAGATAGGTAGTTTGCAAATATTTTCTCCCATTCTGTGGGTTGCCTCTTCACTTTCTTGATTGTTTCCTTTGCTGTGCAGAAGCTTTTTAGCTTGATGTGATCCCATTTGTCCAATTTTGCTTTGGTTGCCTGTGCTTTGGGGGTATTACTCAAGATGCCCTTGTCCAGACCAACATCCTGAAGCATTTCCCCAGTGTTTTCTTTTAGTAGTTTCATAGTTTCAGGTCTTAGATTTAAGTCTTTAATCCATTTTGATTTTATTTTTGTATATGGTGAGAAATAAGGGGCTAGTTTCATTCTTCTGCATATGGATACCCAGTTTTCCCAATGCCATTTATTGAAGAGACTGTCCTTTCCCCAATGTATGTTCTTGGCAACTTTGTTGAAGACAACTTCACTATAGATGTGTGGATTTATTTCTGGGTTCTCTATTCTGTTCCATTGGTATATGTGTCTGTTTTTATGCCAGTATCATGTTGTTTTGGTTATTATACCTCTGTAGTATAATTTGAAGTCAGGTAATGTGATCCTCCAGTTTTGTTCTTTTTGCTCAGGATAGCTTTAGCTATTCTGGAATTTTAGGTTTATTTTTTCTATTTCCATGAAGAATATCATTGGTATTTTGATGGGGATTGCATTGAATCTGTAGATTGCTTTGGGTAGTATGGACATTTAAACAATATTAATTGTTCCAATCCATGAGCATGGAATATCTTTCCATTTCTTTGGTCCTCTTCAATTTCCTTCATCAGTGTTTTATAGTTTTCATTATAGAGACCTTTCAGTTCTTTGGTTAAGCTTATTCCTCAGTATTTTATTTTATTTGTAGCTATTGAGAATGGGATTACTTTCTTGGTTTCTTGTTCAGAGTGTTTATTGTTGGTACATAGACATGCTACTGATTTTTGTATCCTACAACTGTGCTGAATTTGTTTATCAGTTCTAATAGTTTTTTATGGAGTCTTTAGGTTTCTCTAGATATAAGATCATGTCATCTGCAAACAAGGATAATTTGACTTCTTCCTTTCAAATTTGGATGCCCTTTTTTCTTTCTCTTGTCTGATTGCTTTAGCTAGAACTTCCCGTAATATGTTGAATAACAGTGGTGAAAGTGGGCATCTTTGTCTTGTTCCAAATCTTAGAGGAAAGGCTTTCAGTTTTTCCTCATTCAATATGACACTTGTTGTGAGACTGTCATATATAACTTTTATCATGTTGAGGTAAGTTCCTTCAATACCCAGTTTACTGAGAGTTTTTATCATGAAGGGATGTTGAATTTTATCAAATGTTTTTTCAACATCAATTGAAATGATCATATGGTTATTGTCCTTCATTCTGTTGATATGATGTATCACACTGATTTATTTGCATATGCTGAACCATCCTTACATCCCTGGGACGAATCCCATTTGATGATGATGAATAATTCTTTTTAATGTGTTGTTGAATTCGGTTTGCTGTATTTTGTTGAGGATTTTTGCATCTATGTTCATCAGAGATATTGGCCTATAAGTTTTCTTTTTTTGTTATATCTATCTGGTTTTGGCATCAGACTGATACAGGCCTTGTTAAATGAGTTTGGGAGTACTCCCTTCTCTATTTTTTGGAATAGTTTAAGTAGGATTGGTATTAGTTCTTTGAATGTTTGGTAGAATTCAGCGTGAAGCCATCAGGTCCTGGGCTTTTCTTTGATGGGAGACTTTTTTTACTGCTTCTATCTTGTTACTTGTTATTGGTTTATTCGTTTTAGGTTTATTCCTTGTTCAGTCTTGGTAGATTGTATGTGTCTAGGAATTTATGTGATAATTCCTTCTTAAAAAGTTGTCTAAAAGCTAGTGAAATTTTTTCTGGGTGATTTTTTCTCTTTACAATAAAGAGAATATAGCACAGCACATATTAAAGACCCAATTATGTATATTTTCTGATATTGATAAAGGAAAACACCAGATTTGCTAACTGGATTTCTTTTTCTAAAATTGCTCTTTTACGAAAATCAATTTTTGCTTTTGAGTTCATTGAGCTAAACAATATTGCTTTTATAAAAAACATGACCACATTTAAAAACTCTGATTTCAAGAACATTCTTTAAACATAGGAATGACTATGAAAAGGAGTAAGGATTGGGAGTTGGGCGATAAATTTAACTCAGGCTTAAAGGACACAGCCAAAGTAGCATCCCACCTGCTCTCCTGGTTTTTAGATGTAGCCTGGACTTTATGCAAATTCTAAAATTCTCATTTAATCCTACAATTATGTTATATTAAAATACCTTTCAAATGTGCCAGAACCAAATACAATTTCCTAAACCCCGAAACAAAGGGGTGTAAGGATGTGTGTGTGTGTGTATTTTAATCAACTCAACACTAGATGGCTCTGGTTACAAAACCAATACATTTTCAAAAATCTAAAACCCTGGGAAATGACATTAGGAGAACAGATGGATTCTAACCCGCTGAATCAAATTCTGCTATCTTCCAAAGTCTTGTAAGCATTAAGAATAGCATTGAGCATTTAGGTTTGAAACATTATAAATATCCAAAAGAGCAGGCAAAAATCCTAGAAGTCCTTATTTTGCAGATCAAAACAAGAAGTTGCACTGACATAGCCTCAAAGGATGTAGCCTTAATCTGCTCTGTAATTATTATACTCTGTCCTCACATGGTACTCTATTATTTTCAAGTCATGTTTATATATACCCATTTGTTTGACCTGCCCAATAATCAGTGAGGTAGATAAAGGAGGTAGATATTTTCCTCATGAAAGGGGAGGACACTGAGACTCAGACAAGGGGCAGAAACTTGCTCAGTGTTAAGTAGCTCACAAGCAACAGTGTTGGGGCTGTAATCCCGAGGTCCTGACTCCTGGATCAGAGTCCTTTGTACACAATAGGCAGGAAAAGAGAATTAGACTTTTGCCTGACACAGTGTGTCTGACCCGACCCTTCTACTCTTTAGAATACTCCCTTCCAGTTAATTAAGCACCCTGTACACACACCAAACATTCAAAAACTAGTAATAAAAGTTGAATCCCTAGGAAATTGAAACCAATGAAGACATATTTTATTAAGATAGTAGAGGGAGGGTGGTGGCAGGGAGGGAAGCTTCTTACATTTGGTAATCTTTGGCTTTGAATTATATTTTGTTTTTTTAAAAGCTTAATGTCTTTCCTTAGCCAGCAAAAATCAACGATTTTTACCTATAGTGTGATAGCAAAAGCAAGATTAGTTAAAATCCACAAGCCAAATAATTCACATGTGAATGACTGATGATCGCTACCATTTAATGAGCACTTACTGTGGACCTGGTATAGCCCACTTCGTAAGTCTTTTCCTTTTTGAGTGTTCCCATCTCAGCAAATAGCACCACCATCCAGCCAATTGCTGCATCTAGTAATTTGGGAGTCACCTTTCAGATGTCATGCTCCCTCAGTCCCCAAATCTGCTTGATGGTTTACCTCCTCCACATTTCAGGGAACCTCATCTACTTCTCTCTATTCTCAGAACCACCACCCTGATCATAACCACCAAAACCTGCTACCTCCCCTCTGACTGGTCTCTCTTAGATGCTTTGCCTCCCTCAAGTCCAAATCACAAACTCTTATTTGAATACATACATGAATAAAATAATTCTAAGACAGCCAAAGAGAAAAAAAAGAAAGAAAGAAAAGAAGAGGGGCAGGTAATGTTATTCCATGGCAATTTATTCTCCACACTACACCCAGAATATACACAAATAAATCACATGGTTCCCCTTCTTCAAATGCTTCCACTTGCCTTGGAAACCTGTGGTACCCTGTGTGCCACCTACTCCAGCCACATCCTCCTCGTTTTCCCTCTTGCCCCTCACTGAAACTAGATTTCTGTTATTTGAACATACCCAACTCATTCAAACTCAGGGCATCCACATGTGCTAGTTCCACCAACTAGAATGCCCACTTCCCACCCACGCATCCTTCAGGTATCAGTTTAGATATCTTGTGCTCTGGAAGGCTTTCCCCAACTACCTCCCAGTCCCACCCAGCCCTATACTAGGTTATGTCCCTGTGTTTTATGTTCTGTTCAGCATCCTGTACTTCTCCTTCATAACATTTATTACAACTAGAATTAGTTAATCATTGGGGTATTTGCTTAATGTGGCACCCTCTATCTGGTCACTCTCTATCTGATCCCTAAAGATCAGTGGAATGTTTTGCAAACTTTTAAAAGTGTGGTCTACAATAAGAAACAAATTTTACATCATAACCAGTACACACAGACATACATATAACTGGAAAAAGTTTCATGAATAATACCCTTTCTAGGTGTAATCCACTTGATATTTTTTGCTTTATTTTTAATGTGTTGGATACAACCCACTTTAAGGATTTCACAGCCTACTTATGGACTCAACTCTTATTTTAAACAATCACCTTTCTAAGGCAACACTTAGGAGAAGGTCCTCAGTAGTTGTTTGTAGAATAAACTAATAGAAAATTAGTATTTACCACCTACTATCTAAACTGGGTTTATTTTACAAAATAAAAGCAAGTCTTGCCATCCTGGGTACAGTTAGCTCCCTTGATCAGACTAACGAGATCAAGGTCATAAATTTGATCTCATTCTGATCAGTTGGTTTCTCTATCTCAGGGCCACAGGCTATTGGGGGGGACCCCTAAGTAGCCCTTAGAAAAAGAGAAGTTGATCCATTATTATATTTATTCCTGATCAACATATGCCTATCACTGCAACAAAGTGGTTTAGAAAATAAAAAGCAATAACCTAATAATGTCACCAAATTCATTACTGCCATTGGCTCTTAGGAGTAATATCTGAGTTGTCCTACCTGAATCATCATATTTTCATTTAATGTGATTATAGTCCTGCCCTATTGAATGCCAGGACCCACCAAATAAGAAACTGATATATTTTTTATAACTAGTTGCTATACACTGAATGTTTGTATCCCCTAACCCTAATCCCCCATCTGATGGTATTTGGAAATGGGTCTTTTTGGAGTTAATTAGGGTTAGATTAGGTCACAAGGATGGGGCCCTCATGATAGCATTAATGCCTTTATTAAAAAAAATAAAGGAGGAGACATGCACTTTCTTTCTGTGTATGCACAGCAAGGAAGGTCATGTGAGGACATAACCAGGAAGGGGGCTCTGCTAGCACCCTGATTTTTGACTTCCAGTCTCCAGAACTGTGAGAAACAAGTGTTGGTTGTTGAAGCCACCTAGTGCATGGTATCTTATTACAGCAGACTGAACTGATGGAGACACTAGTTAATATAATTCATTCTTTTACCTGTCATGTTTTGCTGTTTCCACCAGATACCTAAAATTCCTAGCTTTCCTTTATTCATCTCCATTTATCATCATCCAACACCCACCACACAAAACAAAGGAAACCCTGCCAGGACTGTCAATCTTACAATATCAACAATTCTTTGTTGGACCAGGCAAACTCAAAGTAAGAATTCTTCACCCATTTGGAAACCATGTAAGCCAAGACTGAGCTTTCACTAGGAAAACCAGTAAGATTGCTTGGTGAGGGGATCGATTCCTAAGGAGGAGGCGGAGGGATGTGTCCCTCATACAGCCATCTAGCTGGGTGGAGCATGAATACTTCCACTAGGTCTAACTCCAGGGGCACAATTCCAGAGTAAAACAATTATTCCTGGGGTGTTTTTGTTAAACTCTGTCATGCATTGCTTTGGGAAACTTTAGGTAAATCAAGACTTCCTCACGTTTGAGAACTGAGAACTGCAGGCAGAACAGTATCTTTTATGTCTTCTCTTATGTATTCATAGATGTGCTTAATTGATGTCTCTTCCATTGCATCTATATTATAGAAGGATTGCTTGTTCTGTCTTTTTCTATAGACAAAAATGTTCTGTTAATAGTTGTTTTCTAGAAAATTAGACTCCTCTTACTAGAACTGAAGCCAAGTGAGGAGTATCCTCTAATTCTAGTTTTGGAGCCTATAGTTTGCAAACCCTTAAACCAAAATTTACTCAAAATTGGAAGGGTGTTGGTTCTTATTCCTTTTTTAAAGTGGTCTTCATTACCCTCAGGTATTTCTTCTATAGACTGAAGCTCTTACCAGAGAAGTTAGAATGTAGAGTTTATATCTTCAAAATACCATTTTTCTATTCTTTGAGAAACACAGTTACCACTGCAATTTCAGACAATGAACACATAGCACAGACTCTCATGTAATCCAGTATGTAGCCAATTACTATGCTTTTTCAGTGATGGTTCCCTCTTAAAATCTGAATGAGCAGCTTGTATAAAAATAAGTATGTTTTCCCCAACCTGATCTGGCCTAAATCTATCTAATTTGTTATATAAATGCTTTCTGTATTTTCTTTTTGTAAGCCATCATTTATCTACATACTTGACTTAAAACTCCACACTTTATATAATACAGTGATATAAAAAGTGTAAAACAAAGAAATATTCTCCTAAATTACCTTAGGCATAATACCACTTTGGCATAGCAAAAAACAAAGGAACTAACATAAAGAAAAGCTTAGTTACACAAATTGCAGTGAGTTCTACTTTTTAAATATCCTTCATAATTCAATAAATTATCTTCAAAATAATATTGTATTTACCCCAATGATTTTAATACAAAATTTATTTTAATGTTATAAACAAATAACAAGGATAGTTTTGTGGATTCTGTCTGGGCTGCAGTGACCCAATTATCTGGTCAAAGGGCTGCATGGATGCAAGAGACAGGGTGAGTTAAAGTTTAACTCCGAGGAATTGTAAACCAAACCTAAAGCCACTGAACCTTTGGAGCTTGATATGATGATTAGAGCATAACCAGAGTGACACGTTGAATTCGCCATAATCAAGGAAACCTTTTCCGGGTGGGGATCTCTGAAATTACTCAGGTATGATCCATGTGTTTTGCTTTTTCTATTTCAACTCTGTGAAACTGTGCATTGTGGTATCAGTGTGAATGCAAGGGACACAGGTTTTACCCTCTTCTACTACCAAGCCTAATCCAGGGAATTGTCTAGTTTGTTTTTATACTGATGAAATAACCTAAAAATAAAAGAATACATTGGGATGACCATATAATCTCAAAATGAGATGGCCGCCATGATTTAATAAATCTCTATAGACTAACCCCTGTGGGTTCAAGAGTGGGGCTAATGTTCTGAGAAGTTTATTGAGCTCTAGTCAGACAGCAGGGAGGGTTGTGGTTGACTGCCTGTCCTGCTCCTAGGACCCTGGGAAACAACATTGCAATAAGCGTGAGAAATTTTATTAATAGCACTGGCAGATTTTGCGTTCTCTGTATGGATCATAATTCTTATCCTACTTTAGACTTCATATATTCATTTATCTACTATAGTACCACCACCATTAAAAAAAAAATCTTGGTAAATTCTTGTTATTTCTTCTGCCATTATCCTGCTAACCAAAGGAATGCCTTAAGCGATTCTCTTTTGATCTAACAAAAAGAAAACAAAAACAGTTATGGAAAATGACTGACTTTGACTGTGTTAAATCTCAACCTTGGAATAGCTAATTATTAGATTGCTTCCACAGTTTGGGCAACTGTGCTACAGTGGATATATTTTCACATTATCATTTTGTTTACTCCCAAAAGAATATTGACAACCAGCATATGATGGTATTTTATCTAAAGAAAGAAATCAATCTGGGCGTTTACCAGGAATATCCCATTCCTACCAGAAATCTCCTAAACTCTTTGACTTTTTGTCATGATTACCAAAGTAAGTTCCAAGGAGCATGGATTCCAAGTTAAGCAAGTTTCTTTACTATTGGACTTTTCAAATGTGTATTGTGTATCTCCAAAAATATGAATGAAACAGCATTATTTGTACATTGTGCAGGATTAGTGTTTTGCAAGACTTGTACTGATAAACTCAGCTTTAGTTATAATTTAGGAGCATCAAAAACGTGTTGGTTTGGTCTGAAACACTCTTTATAATGTGTGCTGTGGAGCATGCAATGGTGTCTGGAAATAAAAGTGAAATCACTTACTTGTCAAAGCGATGAGGCTTTGTACTGCTAAATACAGGGGAAAAGACAAATGACTTATAAGGGTCATTCATAAGGGACATATTTTCTGGAACAACATTGACATTGCCCATTTTAGACAATTCTTACATTTCACAGTTCCAACTTATTATGTATCAAACATAAGGGAAAAAAGAAGATAATTGGCAAGGAAAAATGTTGATATGAGCAAACAGTGTAAAATGGCATAATGGATATGAAAACACTGAGTACTTAGTTACTATTTTCAACTGGACTAATACCGAGGTAGTTTTGTGTCATTCCAAATGTCAACATTTCCTACACTGCTACACTATCTCCAGTGGATGTTAATAAATGTGACTCAAAAAAGTGAGTCCATTGTCAAGTGAGTTGAGGAAATGGTGTTACAAAAGTTAAAGCAGTTCTTGTTAACACTTGAGTGTTTTGAGTAATAAAAACAGACATTTATGACACACTATGTTGTTAAGTGTACTTCTAAGCACTTTCCATGCATTTATCTCACGTTATTCTTAGAACAACCATATGAGGTAGATACTATTATAACATTTTATAAATGAGAAAACTGAGGCACAAACAAGTTACCTAACAGGCTCCACATTACTCAGCAAGTGGCAGAGCCAGGTTCCCCAGGCAGGTGGTATGAATCAGGAGCCCAAGCAGGTACCCATTATATTGTACTCACAAGTACCGAGGACTTACCAAGTGTGAAAAACTTTTAACTCATTGTCACTATCTAAGAGAGTAGGCAATGGTTTTGTTTCCTAAGCTTAATTTACAACAGAACGTCTTCTTTCAGGAACATCTATTAATATCTCTTAAAATTGGTATTCCTCAGAGCACAGATTAAGAAAGAACAAATCATTTTTCTAGCCCACATCCAGCATTCAGAGCAACTAAAATCTATTGAAATCATCACTATTAAAGTCATCACAATTGAAAAATCTAAGGGACCTTATTATAGTCTAGTCATCTTCCATCAACTGTGACTACGCGTATATTACAGACTTTCAAATAAATTGCAGAAAGAACACTGGGCTTTTCTCCTGGACAGAGCTAGGTTGGAATGCCTATTCCAAAACTCTCTAGGTTTGTGACCTTGGGGATATTATTTGACTTCCCTGAATCTCAGATTCCTCAAATGTGAAATGGGGGTAAAATCTGACCCACAGAATTTTGTGAAGGTTAAATGAGATGATAAAGCAAAATAGTTAAGCACAGGCCCTGGTGCTTAGGAATTCAGCAAAAACTCTCTTCCCATTCCATTTCCCTATTTGTAACAACCTCCAGAAAAATCTTCTAAAACTGTCCAAACTTACCCATTAGCTCCTCTTTGTCAAAAGAGTACTAATAAAGTTTAAATCGAAAACTATTCATAAATAATGAAATTTTGATTAATCATTAATAGTAACCCTATTTCATTTATTCAGAGAAAGACAACCTATAATTCTCTTTTAGTATTAAAACACACATACAGCATACTTTTATTTTAGAGAATATTGCTCAAGAAATTTCTTGATTATAAAAGCCCAACACCCTTTGCACTCAAACCCATGGAACGCCTTGACACAGTGTATGTTCATTTTATTACAAGTCAGTCGATGTTGAAAATCTGTTTCAGTAACTGTCTTTTAAAATATTACCATCCTTTAGAAAACTGAGTAGGACTGTGGGTACTATTGCACAATGGTTTTCATTACCTTATGTGTCTCTAAATGACTCAATAAGTTCAAACAAGACAGTATTGATCGACAGAGAATAAACACCATTTTATCTTATTCACAGAAACAGTAACCAGGCGCCTTTAAAGTGCAGCTCTAACAGTCCAAACTCCCCACAGGAAAAGCATCTGGAAAAGGAATGGCACCCTTGAAGTGATATTCTATATTATAAATCTAAATCCCATCTGCTTCTTGGCCTGATACTATAAAATCCAGGCAGTTATTAACAAATGTTTACTGTCAGGGAAGCTAATTTATCATTTTATTCCATCAAACCTATTTCAACTAGGTTATTGGCTTTAAAAACTATTTAGAATTCTTAATTTAATAAACTAAAATTTTGCATTGAATATTTTTGATATGAACCAAAAATTAAAATATTTCATTTCATAAGAAATGGTTATCTTGACTAAAATATGCAGGGTATCTTGAGCTCTTTAATTTGATTTTTTAAAAGATATGTAAATTAAGTTTTTTTCCCCTATACGGATATGTAGGAGGGATTTTATGCATTTAGGTATTAACAATCACACCAATAGGGATTGGACCCTGGTAATATTAAGAGGGAAGTAGTAATAAGAATGTAAGACAACTCCCTATAGTTTGCACAGTCATATACAGTGTTCTGCTCCAGCCATAATATGACTAAAGAGAACTAGCAGACAACAATTTGGCCAGACAGAATGTCTAAGTGAGCAAATTGATTTGTAATTCTATAAAATCCCACCTGCAATGATGTAGTAATGTCTTCCCTTCTGCCAGCAATTAAAAAATAATCATTGTTTTGGGATGCCCAATTGATTTAATGAACACTCGATATAAGTAGCAGAATTAACTACTACATTGCCTTATTTTCATAGACTATTCTAGCTTATAAAAGCATTTCAGACAGAAGGATTTATACGGATTTTTTTAAATGCCAAATTTCTTCATAGCCAATTCAGTATGCTTAGTTTCTTCATGGTAATTGAGTCATTTATTTATAATTCCAATTGTACAAAGCTAGTTAATGGAAAGATGCTCCCACCTAAAATGTATAAGCCCAACTCTGTTTATGCAGCACAGTGTGCTGATTAGGTAATGGGCCTTCAACTACTCTGCTGGACATGAACTAATTTATTGATCATTTAAGAGGCTAGTTGAAACAATGAAGAGTGGACATAAGGGTCCACATGTAAGGTGAGAGGAAAACCAGCCCCACACAAGTCCCAGAAGAAAACAGCCCTAAAAAGATTTAATTATACATCAGTCCAGATGCTGAAGAAGTGAAGGAATGGAGGATTATAAAATCTTCTAACAGATTGCCGGGGGACTGGCAAAGCTTTACGTACAAATGCAATTGTTTTTTATTTCTAGTAATTTTAGATTCTTCTATCCAGCTCTTTTATTGGGATTCTGTTTAGTGCTTATCTTTTCAGCTGGGGCCTTCAGCATGGAGTAAATTGGCTTATTAGATGTACTCAAACCCTAATGCCTCTGGTGACCTGCAGCGGAAGTCAGAAATCAAAATCTGATACCATGGGGGGAAAAACTCTGTTGACACATATAGATGCCTGTCTGAAAAATCCTCTTTCTAATCCTTTTTTCTGATGATCCCTAACAGTGCCCTATGATTCAGGAAGCACCTACTGCCAATTAGAATTGGCACCCTATGATGATAATAATGATGATATTAATAATAGCTTTTAATCCCCATACAGATCTTGTCACATGCCAGGCACACAGATTAACTCATTTAATCCTCCACAACCCTACTGAATAGGTCATTGCTATGCCATTTTTCCAATAAAGCAGCTAAGGCTCAGGGTCATGGAGAACTTGCCCAGGCTCCTATGGACATGCCTAAGAACTTATGGACAAGGAGAAACTTTCCAAAAGTCACACAGGTAATAAGCGCTGGAAGCAGGAGAGTCCCAGCAGTTTGGCACATACCACCCTGCAAACAGAGGACAAATGGATCACCGAGAAAGCACTGATGCTTGGAAATAGAAGGAAACTGAGATCGTTATTTGACATAGAAGAGCTACTTGAGTTTCCCAAAGATAGAAGACTTTTTTGTTGTTGTTAGAGTGAGAACCCAAGTACAGAACCCCAACCGCAGGTGGGCCCTTTCTATTAGGTTATTAAATATGAAATGTACGATTTCCTTGAGTACTAAGTTTGACAGTTGATATCTCTGACATTTCACTTTTACATTTATTTTATTTTTGTTGTGAAGGTACATCCTCAGTCTTTCAAATGCATGTTTTCACTTGTGATTATCCTTCACATTTTTTAGAGCAATTTTTATAAAACCATGGATAAGTAAAAAAATCCAAGTTATTTTCAAATTTGAGTTCCATCATGGAACCAATGTAGCACAGACAGCTCGAAATATCAATGAAGTGTTTGGGAAGGATGTGGCTAATGAACACACAGTACACTGATGGTTTGAGAAGTTCTGTTCTGTGATTTTAATCTTGAAAATGAGCCACGTGGGCAACCTGAGACCAAGGTGGATAATGACGAGCTGAAAGCTATACTGGAAATAAATCCATCTCAACCTACGCAGTGAATTAGCAGCAAGGTTTGACATCACTATCCCAACAATATTGGACCATTTGAAACAAATCAGCAAGGTAAAGAAGCTGGATAGATGGGTCACAACATAAAGGCAAACCATTTCTACATCGTATTGTTACATGTGATAAAAAATGGATTCTTTTTGACAATCACGAGTGTTCGGCACAATGGTTGGATAAAGATGAAGTGCCGAAATACAGTACGAAACCAAATATTCATCCAAAAAAGCTAATGGTGTCTGTTTGGTGGTCTAGCACTGGTATTATCCACTAGAGCTTCATGAAACCTGGTCAATTCATTACAGTGGATGTCTACTACAACCAACTGGACAAAATGATGAGGATGCTTGTGATGAAGCAGCCGAGATTAGTCAATAGAGACAGGCCAATCCTCTTGCAAGACAACAGTCAACCACGTGTCGCACAAACAACTCGCAAACTACAGAAGCGCAAACTACAGAAGGTGAACTTGGAAATTCCCTGTCATCCACCATATTCACCAGACCTGGCACCAACTGACTACCACTTCTTCTAGACTTTGGAACACTTCTTGCAAGGAAAAATATTCAATTCTCAACAAGTGATTTCATTGTCACTCGTTCTCCAGGCTTTTTCGCTGCTGGCATAAACAAGCTACCATTAAGATGGCAAAACCGTGCTGACAGTTTAGGCATGTACTTTGATTAATTGTACTGCTTCTTGTTTGAGCTATAATAAACTACACTTTTGATTCAAAGTCAGACATTTCATATTTAATGACCTTAATATTAATATTATACCTCCTCCCAGTATATAGCATTTCTAATTCAGCCTGATTATCTATGCAGATTCTGGGAGATAGATTAATAGGTCCTCCCTGGTAAAGAGGAATACTCCTTTCACTCTGAGTCCCACCCTTCTTGCTACAGCCAGACCCATGGACTGACATAGCCAGAGACTCAGTTAAAGGAGACCCATTTTGTGACTTGGAGAGACTGCCAGTCCCAGATCTCAGAGGAAGTACATGCAAGTACAGACACCAAACATAGTGACAGGATAAGATACAGAGGTATCACTGAAAATACAAAGTAATTGTCCTGAATGATGTGGCTGCCTTACACCCAACTTCTGTTAGTGTCTGAAGAGGACACAGCACCTCCCATCTGAAATACACACCCTTCTCCCCATGGAAAGAATAATTGGGCTGCTAGGTCTATGTCTGCTAAGGGAGTCCCGTTTTTAAACTGACCTAATTTAGAACTTTCAATTGAAACTCAGTTGCTTCCAAATAGCAGCTCCACCAGCCTGATAGGGTTATTCATTTTAGAATAATAAGAGTTAGTTTCCAGAAGTTCCTTATTAAAATACAAATTAGTTGGGATGCAGGGTATGAATGATGGGGACACTTAAGCCTAAAATCGCTTAACAGATTAACCAGCCTGGCCAACAGATTGAACATATTAACTAGCCTTGCAGGAGTGGTATTCAGGAGAAGTAAGTTTTGATGTTGGGAAAGATAAGATGTTGAACATAGATGGTCTAGGGAGAAGTGTTATGAGTAACCAAAGGGTGATATAAGGAACTTGAGTGGCAGGTATTTGTCTGATCTTTGAGGAATAATTTACTGAATTTATTAAATAATTTTGATTTGTTATTAAAGTGATTTGAACATCACACTTACCAGACACGAATTCTTCCCTGTCACTCCTTCATTGTCTATCAGATACTTAATAGGTGCATTGACTTGAATTGGAATCATCCAGGTAATGCCATTATATGGACTCTTAAGATATTTTAAGAGGAAAACCTATAATATCTAGACACTCTTATTTTTATTTGCTTTTCAGAAACAAGCCATAAAGTCAAATCTTTTCTATAATAATAATTCAATAATTTAGGATTGCCAAGGATTTCCTAAAGCCTAATGATCCAAAGCTCTGATTTGTAGTGTTGGCATAGCAGAGAGGGAGACAAATTATATGTTAAAGCAGAAGGCTCTGAACCCATAATGTCTGGTCTCAAATCCTGGTTCCAGCACTTATTATGATGTGACCTTGAGCAAATTACATAACTTCTCTTTACCTGTTTTCTCTTCTTTAAAGTCAGGGTTGTTTTAAGAATTAGATCAGAAATTATATATGAAGTGCTTAGAACAATACCAAGAAAATATACATAAACTTTGGCTATTATAGCTATAATTCTCATATTTCTGTGCTTATTGCACAATGCTTTAAGAGAAGAAGATAATTAGGAGAGAGAGAGGGGCCATGAAGTGAACATGTAGAGTGTTTTTAAGACTGGAATGACTGGCTGAGAAATTAACTCTATCCCTACCACTAGCTTACAGTGCAAATTTAGAACAATCTCTCCCTGTCTCTGTTGCGGTTTTTCCAAGGCAGACAATGCTTTCTATCACAGGCAAGGCCTCCTACGTTGGTATAGAATGATCTGAAAGAAGCTGGGTAATTATCGAGAGAGGCAGAATAGAAATACGGATCCTCACACCAGAGTGAAAAATCTCTTGGGCGTTGTTATTTTTGTAGTTATAATAATAATAATAATAATAGATCAGTACTCAAAGCCACTTACAAAGATACAGGTGATTGTTGAAAAATAGGATGGTTATTAGCACAACAAAAAAGCAAGCATGAAATAAATTAATCTGCCTCCAAATCAGTCCCCTACACAGGCATAGCAGCAGACCCCCTGAAGAGAAAATTAAGTGTCAGGGGTCAGAGGAAGCTAAGTGGGGCATCAGGACTGCTGTGGAAGGAGTTAAGGGCCAGTGTCCATTTTAAAGGAAGTGGCTGGGTGAAAGCGCACCAAGGAGATCCTTCCTTCTATGTGGGACAATGTATGGCCATTCTATCACTGAGTTCAGTCCTTGAAGCCTCTTTGTCTACAAACAAGGAACTCTAGCATACATTATGATGTTCTAACAGCCATCTGTGTCTTAAGGCAATCCACACTACATCCCCAGCTCCACATTACTTAACAACTGTCCCTTCTTTTAGACAGGTGTGCAAGGCAGATCTCCTTGTCCCAAATGATGTGTTGGCCACACCTTCCTCATTACATACGGATGTTGAGTTTATCCTTGAAGTTAAAATCACTATGTTAACTTACCCATTTGAAATTGATTTAGTGTCACCACGCCCTTCACATCCGAGTTCAGCATTGTTCTAGGTGCTGTGTTGGATACAAAGGTGTGTTTTGTCCCTAAAGTCAAGGAACCCACAAAGGTTTCTCCAGAGCTCCCATCACAGTCCTAGGATAATTAATCTCTCTCTTCTCCAAGGTCTCTTGCTGGAAAATGAATATCTATTTACTATGCTAAATTAGGAGTTCCTTAAAGGCAGGAAAGTTATCCTTTTTTCAATTTTCATACCTAATTCAGTGTTAGACACATAACAAATGTACAATATTGTTTGTTAAATAAAAGAGCCACCTAATTGGAGAGAAAAGGAGAAGAAAAACATTGAGTGCCATGTACCAAGCTCTGTGCTGTGCAGTTATCCTGTCTTTTTGAATCACTATAATAACTCTATGGAGTAGGCACCATTGTGCCCAGTTTCAGAATGAAGAAACTGAGACCCGGTTAAATAATTTGATGGAACTTTGCAAAGTTCTTAAGAGGTAGAATTTCAACATTGAAGTCTAAGTCAGTATGCATCCATGATCCCATGTTTTTCCTACTATGACACCCTCATACCTGTGAATCAATGATGAAAGATACAGGGCAACATATTATGTATTCTAATATCTGGGGTGAAACTAGAAAATTAGGAAAAAGAAAAAGTCTGGAGTAGTCAGAAAGGCTGTATGAAATTTCCATTCAGTTCAACAAACATGAATGAGGCAGTTACTAAGTGCTCAGTGCTGAGGGCTGGGGCTGAAGAGGTGAGTGCATGTCCTCAGGGAGTTTATAGCCCTGTCTCTCTCCATTCTCATTGCCACAGGCATAATTCTGCCCCACCATTCCTCCCATCTGTCCCTAAACTGGTCTTTCTGCCTCTAATCCATTCTCAACAAAACTCATGGATTCATCTTTCTAAAGTACACGAGGCCCTAATAGAACTCTTCCATGCTTACCCCAGAGACTTCATGATAAAATGAGAAGGCTCTATCATGCCAATATCGATTTCATTCTTTCCTACCTTACCAGCTGTCTGTTGCCATTGCCACTCCCCATCAGACCCCTTCCAACTTGCATTCCACATTCTAAGCATACTCAATTTCTCAACCATTCATGCTGTTTTCACTCACACCTCTGTTCTCCAGAGTCCTTTGCTTCTCCCTTGTTCACCTAACTCCTAACCATCCTTCACACTGGTCTAAGGAGAGAAAACGATACACACAGGACACTAACGGAGTACAAAATTGAATAAGTTTGAAAGGTGATATAACAGAAAAGTTGACATTAACTTATACAGTTGCAAAATGTGGGGCCATTGAAAGTATTTTAATAGGAGGGCAACATAACAAAAGGAGTATTTAAGAAAATTAAACAGTGTTGTGTGGATGGTGTTAGAATCAGGAAAGACTAGAAGCCAAATTAAGACCATAATTTAGGCATGAAGTGATGGTAGCATAGATGATAATCATGGTAGAAATTCAAAAATAGGGCAACCTGTCAGGACAGGATGGCTGGCTAGAAATAAGAAGCCAAGAATTTAATAAGAGCAGTTTATGCTGCTTCATGCAAGTTAGCATAAAATCAGAACATACACAAGGACTGTCCGGAAAGTATCCAGCCATTGTTAAAATAACAAGAACAGTTTGCACGACATTAATATAACCTGGCAGCCAAGGAGAGTGGACTGGAATGCACGTGAGTAAACAATGACTTCACTGTACTAGTCAGTGGGGCGCTAGATGCTGTTTGAGTGAGCATGTGTACCATGTAGGCATCACATTCAAAATGACTGAGCAAGTAGAGCAACGAATCTGCGTCAACTTTTGCATTAAGTTTGAACATTCCTCCTTGGAAACTATTTGGATGATTAGAAGGCTTTCAGGGGCGATGCAATGAGTGCAGCACAAGTAAAAGTGTAGCACAAATGCTTCAAAGATGGTTGAGAATCTGTTGAAAGTGATCCACGTTCTGGAAGGCCTGCAACAAGCAAAACACCTGAGAATGTTTAACATGTGTGGGTTAGGTTAAGAGACACTGGGAGAACTGTGTGAGGTCCCAAGGTGCCTACTTTGGAAGGGAATGAGGCACCACTGTCCTATGTACAGTGTTTCTTATATCTTGTATCTTACAACAAATGTCTCTATTTTTCATATTACATGGCTGGATACTTTCTGGACAGACCTCTTATATCTGGCTTTTGAAAGAGAAACATAAGGCTGCCTTTCACCACATGCGTCAGATTGCCTCAGTGCCACTGTAACAGAGCTGTAGATAGAATTTGTAAGCTTCACTAAGAATTGACGATATTACATCAGTTAGTGACTGGCAGATTTGGTGAAAATTAAGTTTTCAACTTAGATTTTTCCAGATTGTTCTGAGGAAGCCAGATGCAGCAAGTAAGCTCAAAAGGACAGTTTCAATGAGGTTAAAAAGAGACAGAGAGAGAGAGAGAGAGAGACATAATAACACCAGACCAAGAATGAATGAAATACAGCACTCACAATTGGGTGTCTGTAATATGCCACACAAATATTTAATAATCAGTACCAGCACTATTGAATAAACATCTGCCTTTAAACTGAAGGATATGTACAGTGTATGCCATGATTACCAGGTTTCCTATTCATAAAACAACTTAAAAATTAAACACACATGCAAAGAAATTCTACTCTTCTCATTAGGCTATGTCACTCTAGAATTTCTAAACTCTACCAACTCTATTTCCCAGGGATCTTTAAGAAGTCAGGCAATTTGGGGAGAGTTAGGTATCGCAAATGAATGAAGATAATACAACCACCATCTGTGGTGGTCTGATCTCACAGGTACTAGAATAATGACAACACAAAAGCCAGAATTATGTGTATGTATTAGTCAGGGTTCTCCAAAGAAACACAACCAATAGGAAATATATATACACACACACACATAAATATTATATAAACAAAAATATAAATTTATATAAGTATATAAATATGCACATAAATATATGTAAAGAGATTTATTATAAGGAACTGGCTCATGCAATTATGAAAGAAGTAGTCCCAAGATTTGCAGTCAGCAAGCTGGAGTCCCAGGGGAGCCAATGTGTAGTTCCAGTCCAAGCTCAAAGGCCCGAGAACCAGGAAAGCCAATGGCATAAGTTCCAGTCCAGAATCCAGCAGGCTAGGGACTCAAGAAGAGCCAATATTTTACTTCAAGTCTGAAGAGCAGCCAAAGCAGTGAGGCTGGCAGAGATCCCTCTTACTCAGCCTTTTTGTTTTATTCAGGTCTTCATTTGATTGGATGAGGCTCGCTTCAATTCCATCTGCTGTTAAAATTTTCCAAAATCTTTTTTGGATTAAAAACCTATCATTCATCTCTAAATCTTCAATGTTGACAAGGACAGATTGCTTATGAGTATTTCTGTTTCTGAATTTCTGATATTATTGTCCAAGTTGAGTGGAGGTTGGAGGATTTGTAAGAGAATGTTGGTGTCAGGACTAGTTATGAGGGATGTGGAGAAAGGGGTCTTGTGTGATGTTGTGTTGCCAGTGCTGGCCACCAGGAGTTTATTCACCCGTGTGTATATACACATTCATGTCCACACATGTGTGCTAGTGTACTCATACAGACAGACATACAACCACATACACACAAGACCTTATGGAGAAGGCATGAATTCAGCTTGGCCAAGGAGATTGTAGAAAGAACAGTGGGAATTCTAGGTATGCGGAAAATGAGAAACAAGAACAAAAACACCTAAGAAGTAAGATGAAAAGTAACTAGTGTGTCTAGGAGACTTGATGGGCTTGAGTACAGAGTAGCTCCATACTGGCATTGAAGATAATCAGGAAAGTAGAGTTAGGATAAGATCGTGGCAGGTATTAAATGTCAGGCTAAGGGGCTGGACTGTTTCTTCATAGTTAGTGATGGGACCAGGGAAGGTTTTTGAGCAGGAGAATAATAGAAGTGATTTATTTTAGGGAGATCGATCTGGTAATGGTGTGCAGAACAGAGGTGCAGTGCCTAGAAGGTGGTAAGCAGTGACATTTCATTCTACACTTTGGATGAGCTCAGGTTAAGTCCAGTAATGGAAGATGGGTGGGGGTGGAGACAGGAGAGGAGGAGGAGGAAACAGATGAGGATACATATATACAGAAAGCAGGAGAAAAGTCTAGACTCAGGCTTCATGAAGAGCCTATAGTGGAGGTTGTTCTGCAGGCTTCATGAAGAGCCTATAGTGGAGGTTGTTCTGGATAAAGAGATTGTAAGCACTTCAAAGGGAGGAATTCACAGAACTGTCAGGCACTGCATTATTAACATGACTCAACTCTACTACATCATCTTCTCCTCTCTCGTCTAAGAGCCTTCATTACTCTCTGTCTTTTCTCTCCCTCACAGCTTTTACTTCCTTTCCATACACAGAACCACAACTAGTAGTTTTATGAACACAGTGATAATATAAATACCTTATTGGCTGGTCTGCATCAAAACTGAGTTGAAAACAAATCACTTGAGCCAGAATCTAGTAAGAATGAGATTTTTTTTTTTTTAGGTAGTTCAACATCATTATTTCTAAATACGAACAATCAGGAAAACATTTATTCACTAGAAATGATGAAAATGTAGACAAAACAATTATTAGAGAAAATTTGGAATCACTCCTCCTTTTCTCCTATTATCTAGTTTCTACCTCTTATAGTCTTTTTCTTCTTTTTAATAATTTTTTATGTATCCATCCATCTATTTGGCAGGTGAAATAAATTCAATTACTCTCAATTGTCTTGTTTTATTTAACATTTAACATGTATAGATTAGAGGTTTAGTCAGCTGTTCTAAATGCAGCTGCATGTTCTTATCACTTGGGAAACTTTAAAATATATCATTTCCTGGGCCGCACTCCAGGCCAGTTGAGTAAGAACCTCTCCAGGGGTGGGGAAGATGATGGCTGAACACAGCCTAATAGGAGGCTAGGCAGGGAGTCTGTTCTTTTTCCATAGCTCCTACCTGTTGGCAACTGGCTCTGCTAAGTGACCTTTTAGTGCCAGTTTGGAGTGTTTTAAATAGTGGTGCAATATTTTAAGAATAGAGCCTTAAAGCAAGTTATTGCAAATTATAGTTAAGGAACTCACTCAAACTAGACACAACCTCTGTTTGAACAGAAGATTACAGTGAAGTTGTTTTTGAGAGCATGATAAAAATAGAGGAAGGAGAGATTTAATGAAGTGACTATTACTTGCTAAAATTTAAGAACACTTGCAGTTAAATCTCAAAGTCCTATTTTGACAAGATGTGCATAGGTGAATGCTTCCTCTTCTTGTCTCTCCTTGTGTAATTTACAGTTCAATCTAAATCCCAGGGATTTAAAGGGCTTCTCACTGATATTTAAAGGGCATTTTAAGCAAATAAATGTGAAATGTCTTTTGAGCAGATAAAATGTACCTCTATAAAATTCACTTAATGAGAATATGCTAAAAAGCAAGAATTGTTTCTACTGGACCATAAATTATACAATTTTAAACAGATTTTTTAAATGAAAATAAATTGTTCTGACTATTTGAAGTTAATTTTTCCTCAAGCAAAACAAAAAGGATTTCTAGATGTCAGAATTGTTTTGCAAGAATGATGATTTGTGGGCCAGATGAATATGCTTAACTTTCCCAAGAGCTAGGGTCACTTTTTTCTTTTAATTAGATTATGTCTGCTTCCTAGTTTTTTTTAAAAATTGCGAAAACATGCCTCCCCCACCCTTGCATGTTTTAATTCCCTGATTTAGTACAGGTGTGTGTATACATGCACATCTATACAAACACATATACAAAAATTATAATACAAAAGTCATTTGTCTATTACACATCTGCTTGTTCTTTTTCTCTGATAAACTAAGTTAGTCGCTTCAATGGTATTTTTTCCCTGATAGAGTTTTATTTTTCTCTATTGATATTTTCACTACAGTGCAATTTTTCCCAGTGTCTTAGGTTTTGCTATTTTAAGTTACTCTATTTAGAACTCAGAATGATTCCAAACAGGAGGGTATATGGATTTTAAACACCAACAAACAGTAATTAAAGTATCAGCTGACCCCATATATCTTTGCAAAAATGACCATTTCTTTAGAAAGTCGTGTCTATCAGCACTATTCTCCAACAGTTAATATCTTGTCTTAAAAGTACAATATACATTTCAGATGGAATCAGTAACTTATTAAGCCATGTGTGCCATCAATGGAACAGGAGAGAGAATAAAATTTGGAGAATGATAGAGAGGAAGAGACAGAAGGAAAGGGAATTATGTGGACATTTGAAGGCAGAGGGCAAGAATACTCTACTTCCAAAGTAGTTGTGTTTGGTGCCTTGAGAAGCAGTTGTGGCTTTGGTTTCGCACTATTGCATACCCCATAAGATATTTGGTCCATAGTTGACTTCTTCCTCTCTGGCTATCTACAATCCAGAAGAACTAAAGATCAATAGAAAGAATAATCAACACTTTAATTTAAATATAAGACTAGAAATAAACACGAAAGCTGAGGCAGATCCTGCCAAATAATATGTCACTTGATAAATCATGAAGGTGCTACACTCTGCCAGGAAGTAACATTTCAGTGAGCTATGACTCAGTGCATAACAGAGAGCTGGCAATGACCATGGGTCCATTTTAGGCCATATCCAAAGGGGGTCAAATCCTGAATGTGTCCAAGTGAACCATCAGACAGTCCACCCATAGCACTGCTCCAAGAACCTATTACAATAACTCACTTTCATTCCAGCAAAGAGGCTAAATTACCACAGTGCTCTAGATGCCCAAGACCGTGTGTCCCTGTGGAAGAGAATAAGGACTCACAGTATCACACTCAACCGCTGCCTTAAGTGTTCTATGTTCTTCGCAGCAACACGTTAAGGGAAGTGGGGTAGATGTAATCTCCCCACCCACCCCCCCAGCCTATTTTTTTTAAGGTGAGGAAATTGGGAAGAAGTAAAATTTAGTAACTAAAAGCACAGACTCTGCCCCCAGGCTACCTAAATTCAAATCATCTGTCTGCCACTTACCACCTGTGTGACCTTGGGCACATTAACTAACTTCTCTTTACCTTAGGTTATTATCTGTAACATAGGAATAATAATAATACCTAGTCCATTGAGTTTTTATGAGGATTAAAGGAATTATGTTTAAAGTTTTTAGAACATAGCATACCATATGTGTTCAATAAATGTGAACTATATTATTTAAAATCTTTTTAAATTTTGCCATATAATAGGCAGAAAATGGTATCTTGTTCTAATTTGCTTGTTCCTGATTGCTAAAGATGACTGTGTTTAAATCATAAGTTTATAAGCTATTTTTATTCTTTAAATTGATTATTCATGTCCTTTGCTCATTTGTCCGCTGATTTGTGAGTCTATTATTTATTTAAAAGTACTCTTTGTATATTACAGATATTTTTCTATTATATAAATAACAATCATTTTCTTCCAGTCTGTGGCCTCTTTTTAACTTTATTTTGCCGTTATAGAAGTTTGTAACTTTTATGTAGTCAAATCTGTTAGTCTTTTCATTTATGGCTCTTGGTATGCTTGGTTTAGAAGACCTTTTGTACCATAAGATTATGAAAATGTTCTCCTATATTTTCATCTAGTAGTTATACAATATATTTAAAGGTTATTTTTTAATCCACTTAGAATTTTGGCATGTTATGAGGTCATACACCAATTTTATCTTTTTCTCAAATTGTCTATGAACTCCTGATGATTTGAAATAACATCTGTTGGCAAATTCCATTATAAACAAAATTATGGGTCTAGACTTTTTATTTCATTTCATTAATCTATTTATCTGATGTTGTGCTTCTTTTAATCTTAACTGTTAATTAGGCTGGTTCCAAATCATTCTATACTTTTAATACATGTTGTGGCATTTATTGCATGTTATTCCTGCCATATGAACTGTAAAATCAAGTTTGTTAAGTTTCAAAATAATTTTATTGAAATTTAAATTGGAATGGAATTAAATTAGTAATTTGGGGAAAACTGATATCTTTACAATAATAAGCCCTCCATTTATTGAAGCCTTTAGATCCTTCAGTAGAATTTTGTCATTTTCTTTACATAGATTTTAGACAGTTCTCATTAAGTTTAATCTTATTTTATAAGTTTTTCTTATATTGTTCAGATCTTCTCATTATATTTCATTTGTTATTTCTGTTAAATAGAGAACATTTATCTTGAAACTGTTTTTGTAGTATTAGTTCCAATAGTTTTATATAATTGATTGTTTTTAATGAGAATGAATGATTGCAGTGTTTCACTATTAAGCATCATGTTTACTGCATGTTTCTGATATGCTATTTATCAATTTAAGGATGTTTTGTTCTAATGCTAACTTATGAAGAGTTCTGTTTTCTTTTTTATAAAAACTAATAGTGAGTGTTAAATTTTAATAAGGTCCACTTTTATATTTACTGTGATGATCATGTGTTTTTAATCAATGAAGGGAACTAATAGAACCCCTAATGTTGAATAATCTTTGTATTCTTATTATGATCTCATCTTGTTTATTGTATATGATATACACTATATTGTATATTACTACATATGTCACTCAGGTGACAATGGGATAGTGTTCTCTCTATATATAGTGTTCTAGTGTTCTATGTATGTATAGTGCTCTATATATCAACTTTTTTGATATATTTTTCTGGTTTTGTATCAGATATAAGTCTATAGATAATTTCATAAGTTTTTCCTTATTTTCTATTCTTCAAAAGGCTTTATACAACAAAGGAATTATTTGTTTTTTAAATGATTTATAAAACTTGCCTAAGAAAACAATCTGGACCTGGTGTTATTTGGGAGAAATACATTGAATGTTGTTCACTATAGTTTATGGTTATTAATTTATTCAAATTTTTAACTTGTCCTTGAGGCAATTTTAAAAATTCACACTTTTCTAAGCAGTTGTCCATTGCATCTGTGTTTTTCAAATTATTAGTAAAACCATTCTCTCTTTTTAAAGTCTCTGAATCTATGGTTATATGCATTTTTTCTCTTGTTTTTAAAATATGTTTTCCCCTTTTTACCTTATTAAGATTGTCAACAGTGTGCTAATTTACCAATCTTTTCAACCAGCTCTTACATTTATCAAGTCAACAGATTTTTATTTTATTAATTCTGCTTTTCTCTTTGATTCCTTCTAATTTTTTTAGCTAATTTTGTTCTTTTCCTAGCTTCTTTAGTTGAATGCCTAGTTATTTTCAGTGTTTATTGTCTTCTAATTAACGATGAACAATTTCCTCAGAAGAGAATCTTGACTACATCTCACAATATAAAGACATGTTTAACATTAATTAACATAACTTTAACTTATTTTTTAAATTATAAGAGTTCTATATCATAGAAAGCTCAAAATAGTAAAATAAGCAAGAATGAATAAAATAAAAATAATTTGTTAATCTACCACCCAGAGATAACCGGTTAGCCTTTTATAATCAAAGTCTTTATGAACATAAAAATTAACACACAAAAATCAAACCACACATTCTGTCCTGTAACCTGCCTGTTCTACTTGATTATAGTTCATAATATCTGCCTAACTCATTATATATTCTTCTAGAACATCAATTTGTTAGCTGTACTATACCACTAGTTATTCAAATGTTTAGGTTGTGTCTAATTTTCATTAAAGCGCTAACATGCTTTATGAGAAATGACGAACACACACAGTCTCAAGACCTTAAGGACTTTTCCTACTAAGAAGGGAAACAAACGTAAGTGAAGTAACAAGATCAATTATTAAGACAAAATAAAAGAGCTCAAGACAATGCATTCAAAACCACATTTCTCTCCGCCTTGGACAATTACTAGATAGGAGAATAACCAATGAGAAAATCACAGATGATGGCTAAGATGAGTCCACAGAACCAGCAGACACGGAACAAGAAAGGAGTATTTGCTGAGCACGTCTGTGTGCCGGGCACCACATTAAGTGTTCTCGTGTGCATTCTCTTATTTACTTAGTCCTTTAAACCAGTGGTCCCCGACCTTTTGGGCACCAGGGACCATTTTCATGGGAGACAATTTTTCCACGGACCAGGGAAGGGGGGGATAGTTTTGGGATGATTCAAGTGCATGACATTTATTGTGCACTTTATTTCTATTAGTATCACATTGTAATATATAATAAAATAATTATACAACTCACCTAAGTTGTGGACCCCTGCTTTAAACAACAACAACAACAACAACAACAACTTCAAGTTAGATATTGGTGTTCCTATTCTTTTTTTTTTAGAATAGAAAAACACGTCTTAGAAAAGTTAAAATCACAGTGACAGAACTGAAATTTAAATGCAAGCTTATCCCTCTCTAAAAATGTGGAACCTACTACAGAGGAGAAATTTTGTCAATAATTACAAGTAAAATTAATATATCCATTATGAACTTTGATTTCTTCTATTTTAAGCCTTGTCTAGGCCCAAATTGACAAGGCCCAAATTAATGCATGATTCATTACTAATGCCTTAATAACTTAGAGGAGATTTTGGTTAATTTTTCTCCTGAGATATATATATATACACATATATTTTAAAATAAGACACAACAAATTGGGACTTTGTGTAATGTCTTTATGGCTACATTTTAGAATTTTATGTATGCATATTCTCTATTAATTTTGCTATGGTTCATAATGCATGGCCAAATGAAGAGCTATAATATTAATTCACTTCTAAAATAAACTTAAGACCAATTATGAACATTTCTTCGAAGGTGAATATTAGAGCTAATTTATATTTCTTTTATCAAGCAATGCAAAGTAATATTTACTTCACATCATCAGGCAAACGTATGAACTTTAGTCATAAATCCTTCACAAACCATTTCAGTACAATCTAGAACTCCTTCCGTGTGAAATTCCCAGAAGATACTCAAAGGCTGAAATTCACGCTAAAACCACTTGTACAACTTGCATGTTACATAAAAGTTATGTCAAGCCTACATCATGCAATGTCAAGGCACAATGAAACACTGGAGAAAGACTGGATTCATTTTGGAGAGTTCCCAGTGGCATGTGAAGCCATCATCAATTTGAAATGCACATGGGCACATGTGAAATGCACATGGAGGCCCCAGTAGCTCCCCATGCAATTATAAAAGAATACCTCTCCCCATGCTTACCAAGCCAGAAAGTCTTTCTCTCCACTCAATTTCCTTATCCAACTTCTTCAGAAAAATCAAGTCAAATAAATAAGATAGCAAATGTAATATTAACAGAATTCTTCCAATTTCTAACTCTAAATTGTCTACCACAGTGCTGATATGTAGCAGATATTAAATTAATATTTGTTGACCCTTTTGTTAAAGTTGAAGATAATTACTTCATTTGATTTTTAACCAAGAAATCTTCCAACTTTAATTCTGTCTTGATCATTTGTCTCCTTTTAGCTCTTCTCTATCATTCACAACTACCACTTACGCTTTTGCTTTTCCAAGGTATTCCTTCTCAACTCTTTAAACGTGCTTTTCTATCCTATACTTCTCTTACCTTCGTCTCATACCTGGCTCAATTTACCATTTTGGGAAACTTTACAAAGCAAAAAAAAATTTGTTTTCTCACTTCCTCTGTTTCCCTAGCTGCCAACTTACGTTCCACTGGGGCAATAAAACCTTCCGCTGTCTCTATAACTTTGGCCAAATTTAGATAACAAATTTCACTTAAAATCCTCCCTTAGTTTTCCTTCCATGACTTGGTTCTCCATGTAGGACCAATTTTTATGTACAAAATGAATGTGTTTCCTCTTTATAGATCAGAGCTATAACTAAAGAACAGCACATAATATCTAGCTAACAGGTGTAGATTTAGAAAAGTCATAATTTACCACCCTACCAGCTCCTCTCGTCCAAATTCCTTCTCATCTCTGTTTCCCTGCTACCTTCCCTGAACCAGGGCCCACTGGCACCTGATGCCATCGGGGTCAGGAACTGTATCTCTAACCTTGCCCAACAGTGAACTCTGGAAATTTCTATTGAGCAGTTGCAGCCAAGTGATGAGGTAAGCTGTTCCTTCCAATCCTCTTCTGCCTTTCAGGAAGGCAGAAACCTTTAACCCAGTAACTTCTAGATCCTTCTTTTCCTGATCAAATAGGCACTAAGTTTGCAAATATAAAACCAGAAAGACATAGAGAAGAAGAAAAGTATATCCAAATACCAACTTTATTTCTTAATAACTTTGCACTCCTCTGTGGGTAGCATTAAGTGCCACCTCCTCAACGCTCTCAAGAAAGCCCGTACATCCCTGTATTATTGTAATTATTTGCTTACATTTTTTTTTTACTCTTCTTGCCTCTTTCACAAATATGATGAGACATGAATAAATGCAGAGAAACCACAAAAATCAATTTCTCACATAAAACAAGTTCATTCCAGGATTGAACTTTCAGGAACTAACAGGAAAAGGAGAAATAATAAGTATCAGAACATTAGATTCAGATTAATTTTACTTCTGTTTGAGTGCAAGTCACTGTAATTTATAAAATTGCTGATCCAAAGTCTTTTATTTGTTCCAGAAGTATCTATTGAGCACTTAGTGTAATATCACACTAAGCCTTCTGGGCAAACAAATATGAATACAAGATAGTCCCTGCACCCAGGAAGCTCACAGTTTAGTGAGAAAGACAGATGTGTAAGCAAATAATTACAGTAATGTATGCAATAATGCAGGGATGTACACGCTTTCTTGAGAACACTGAGGAGGTGGCACTTAATGTTACCCATGGAGGTTGTGAAAGAAAGCATCACAGAACAGACAACATTTCAATCTAGTTTAGATGAATTAGTAAGGCTAATGTGGTGAAGTTAGGAAACACGGGAAGGGAAAGGCATTTCAAGCAGAAAGCCTTGAGGTATGAGAAAACATGGTAATGTCAAGTGCCAGGGCATGTGAATGACACTGGAAGAGAGTCTAGGATCTTAGTCCTCAAGGGATGTGGTGTCATGCTAAGGACTTGGGACTTCAGCCTTTCCAAAAGTGGTTTTGAAATTCTACCTCTTGGAATTAGTGAGAGATTAATAATTAAAATTATATAATAGCTAATATTTATCAAACAGTTAGATACCAGGAACCATTTTAAGTACTTTAAATGTATGTTAATAGTTAATACTCAAAAAAATGCTATGAAGTAGGACCTATGATTATACTAACTGTATATGTAAGGAAACTGAGGCTCAGAGAGCTTCTACTGGGATGGAAGCAGAAGAGTAAAAGAAGGGACCATTTTTATATAGCAGGTTTGGTGGTGAGCATACATTTGAACCAAGTGTTCCATTGCCAAGAAAAACATACCCTCGAGAAGATGGAAAGACGTTGATCACAGATTCATGAAAGCTGGCAGAGCTAGAGGAAACCCCTGGTTTTTCATGTTATTAGTCCCTCCCTCACCCCATTTTTAGGATGAATATAAGGAAGGAGGGAAAGGGAAGGAAATAATACAAGGAAGTGCTGACATTTCCAACAGCCTGTTTCTGCAGTCACTTTGCTGTTCGTCTACTCTGTTTCTCTTCCGCAACATGAGTCATCGGCAGGAACAGGGAGTCAGGTTGCAGTGCTTGCTACACGCTAGACCCGAACTAAACACCTCACACGTGTTTTCTCATTTCATCATCACAAAAGCAGTGTTCACAGCCTGCTTGTTACCCCCATTCACAAACGAGGGAATGATGCTTAGGGAGGGTATATGAAAATATTTCTTTCCTGTCCCACTAACCTTCCTAACCATCCTAACGTCTTCCGTCAATATAACCTCCATCCAACCTCCATTTCTTTGCTCCTTTCTGCTCTCAGCCATTCCCATCTAGCTAACAGTGCTGCTTCACAAACCTGTGGAATTTCATATTGCAGAATCTCTGAATTAAGAGCTAAGGTGCTTGGTGATTATATTGCCTCTCCCTTTCTCTTCTTTTAAATTTTATATATCTATGCCTAACACTAATCTAGCAGTTATTATAGGTCAGGAGTACTTCCAAAACCCCTTCCATATACTACTCATATAATATTCACAATGATCCTCAGAGAAAGACTATTATTACTCAGTTAGGGATACTGAGACACAGAGAGGCTAAGGAACTTGCCCAGAGCACGCAGGAAGAGGACGAGCGAGGGTATGAACCCAGGAAGCCTAGTTCCAGGGTCTGCATTACTATCCAGGCTTTATCCTACTCGACTCAGCAGGACTTGGTACAGCTGATCACTCACTTGTTCCCCAAACCCTTTCTTTACTTGGCTTCCAAACCACCTCATTTACCTGGTTCTCGTCCTGTCTTCTGCCACTCTGTCTCAGTCTCCTTTGCTGGTTCCTTCTGAGCTCCCTGACTTCCAGAAGTTGGAGTGACCCAGAGATCAGTCTTGGACCCATTCTCTACACTCAGTCCTTAAATGATCTCATCCAGTTTCACAGCTTAAATATCATCTCTATGCTGATAACTTCCAAGTCAATACCTCCTGCCTGGAACTCTCCCGTGAAATTAAGATTCATATATCTACCTGTCCGTTCAACTTCTCCACGTGGATATCTAAGGGGCATCTCAAAATCAACATGCACAAAACTAAGCCTCTGCTCTTCTTCTACAAACTACTCCTCAACTCTCTTTTTCAAGTTACCCAGGCCAAAAACTGGGTGCCATCTTTGACTCCTTGTTTTCTCCAGCACAACACATCCAATTGGTCTGCAAAATATATCCAAGGTTCTACCACTTTTCACCATCTCCATCACCACTCTAGTCCAAGCCACTATCATCTTTTGCCTGGATGTTGCGGTCGTTTCTGATTGCTCTCCCTGCTTTTCCCTTTGCCCTCCTACCAACGAGAACCAACTAGAGTGAGTTAAGTGAGGCAATTAAGCTACTCACCTCCAATACAAAATTTAAGGGGGCACCAAAAAACTCAGTAATCACAAAAAAATGATATTTAAATGTAATATTTTAAAAAATAAAACCAATGCAAAAAAATCCATAATGAACAAAACAGAAAATTTTTCAATAAAAACAGGACTAGACCCTGTATTTGCATTACTCACTTCCCATGCCTCCTTCCTTGTCCCAGTCCTGACCCACACCCTTCCACATATCTCCAACAGTCAGAGAGTGATCCTGTTAAAACACAAGGAAAATTTTGTCAATGCTGTGTTTTCACATGTCAGAGCAAAAGCCAAAGTCCTTACTGTGACCGACGAGATCGTCATGATCTGATCAGGTGTTATCCCTCTGACCTCAACTCCCACTTCTGTCCTTATTCACTCAGCCCCACCCTCCACCACACTGGCCTCTTCGCTGTTCTGACAAGCTCCCAACTCAGTCCTTAATCTCGCCAGGCCCTCTACCTAGAACGCTCTATCCCAAATACATCCCTCACTTCTAGGTCTCTTCCCAGATTCACTCTATCAGGACCACACTATCTGTTTGCCCACCCACCAACACTTCATATTCCTCTCCACTTTTGGCTTTTTTCCCCTCAGGAATTGTCATATTTTACTGATTTTTATTGATATATATATTAGTTGTACATATTTTGGGGGTACACGTGATATTTTGATACCTGTATACAATGTATAATGATCAAATCGGGGTAATTAGGATATCCATTACCTCAAACATTTATTCTTTCTTTATATTGGGAATATACAAATCTCTTCCAGCTATTGTGAGATATTCAATAAGTTATCATGAACTATAATTTCCCTACTGTACTATCAAATACCAAAACTTATTCCTTCTATTAATAACTATATGTTTGTATCCCTTAACCAACTTCTCTTTATCACCCCACCCCACCCCCCTTTCCAGTCTCGAGTAACCACGATTCTACTCTCCACCTCCATGAGATCTACTTTTTATATTTCATTAATTGATCTTATTTATTATTATATCTCTCCCACCTACTATAAAACTCCATGAGATGGTTTGGGGAGGGTCTGTTTTGTTCTTGGCTACATCCCTAATGTCTTGAAAATTCATGGAAAATAGTAGATACTCAATAAACAATTTTTGAAGTGATAAATGATAAATACTCAGGAATGCTTTCCTCTAGCTCTAAGGATCTTAATGCTCGCCCTATATTGGTTTTAAATTCTATTGCCTCAATCAATTACATTGGGGACTACTCTTTTACCATGCAGTAGTCTCAGATCTGAAGAATTTACAAGCTGCTAAGTTAGAAAATGTATTGCAAAACCTTTATTTCAAATTAGCCAAGTTTTTAACAAAAGTTTGACTTGCCTAAAAAATATTTATCTGGGATTCAAGTTCATCCATTAGATTAGGTCAACATTGGGGGAGGGGGTTGTTTTTGAGAAATAAAAATTAAAGATCAAGTGTCTCTTGTGGCAAATTCTGAATTTTATTTCCATGTCCTGATTTCCAATGATTTGAGACATATTGAGATGTTACAGATTTCTCAATAACTTCAGAGTGAATTTATATGTGATCAAAAGACCTTTCTGATGTCAAAATACCTTTAATAACCTTTACTAATTATTAACTAAAACTAAAGGTAGGTTTTGCAAATACAAACTTGTCATTTCACCACGAACTATTATCTTTTTGATGGAAAAGATGAAATTCAGCAAAGAGCAGATCTACAACTCGGCCAAAAGACTTTGCTTTCAAAGGGCTGTAAGAAATACATAAATAATCCTATCAGACCCCATCCACAGCCTCCCTGCTCTTGCAGGTTAAATTCAGCACAGTGGGAGAGTTTGAGAGTATCCTGATGAAAAGACAATTTTTGTAACATTTGGGGAAAGTGCAAGAGTTAGATTTTGTCTTAAAGACTAGTTTTCTTTGTAAATCTTCAAAATGCCTTTGTCTTATTTCTTTGTCTGCTTTAAAAGGATTTATATTGTTTCATAGAGATTTCTATGACTATATTCACCAGCGATTTAGGATTATAAACTGAATGCAGGTCTCAGTTTACCCCTAAATTGTAGTATCCATTAAAAAATTTACATTGTAAATGTATCAGTAAAGCTACTTGTCCCAACTTGGATTGCTACATGTATTAATGTATCAAATCACCACTATCAGAAAGAAACTTTGTCTTAGCCAAAATACAAACTCAATTTTTTTTAAGCCACTGCCTTTTGCAAAGTGCAGACACTGAAACTAGTATGTTAACTTACTGAGTTAGCACACTGCCCATAAAACCCAATACCCTAAAGCTGGGCACAGGATATAGCTGGCATACAGAGACCACTAATGATACACTTCTTGAAACACTGAATGAACACAAACTGAACTCACCTGGGTCAGGAACAAGCAAGAATCATCAGAAAGATCAAAGGCGGGCCCTGCTTATATGCCTAGGATGACATTGTCCTATTCCTATAACAGTGAATGAAAAGTCTCCATCTGGAATTTCATATTTTTTCCTTTGGTTTTCTAATATCGAAAATATTACTTTCCAAATGATACTTGCCTATTATTTTAGGGACTTTTTAAATTCTACTTCAGTAATAAAATACTGCTATTGCTATTATTACTAATACTACTATTAATAGTCCTAATAATCTTGCTATTATTACTAATAGTAATATTCTATTTCTATTCCATTACTTAAGTAATAGTAATTTTACTAATAGAATACCTTGAAGCTTTTTTTAAATAATCACTTCAGATTCATTTTTTTCTGTCACCAGTTTTTCCTTTAATTTCAGAATGTTATGGGGGTACAAACACTTTGGTTACATATATTGCCTATGCACTGCCCGAGTCAGAGCTACAATTGTGAACATCCCCCAGACAGTGCACCCCGCACCCATTAGGTGTGAGTTTTCCCATCCTCTCCACCCCCCTCCCACCTGCCCAACCCCTGATGAATATTATTTCCATGTGTGTACATAAGTGTTGATCAGTTGGTATCAATTTGATGGTAAATACCAGTGGTGCTTGTTTTTCCATTCTTGTGATACTTCACTTCAAAGAATGGGCTCTAGCTCCATCCAGGATAACACCAGATGTATTAATTCATCATTGTTTTTTATGGTTGAGTAGTACTCCATGGTATACATATACCACATTTTATTAATCCACTCATGTATTGATGGGCACTCAGGTTGTTTTCACATCTTTGCAATTGTGAACTGCGCTACTATAAACATTCGCATGCAGGTGTCTTTATTATAGAATGTCTTTTTTTCCTTTGGGTAAATACACAGTAGTGGGATTGCTAGATTAGATGGTAGTTCTACTTTCAGTTCTTTGAGGTATCTCCATGTTACTTTCCATAGAGGTTGTACTAAGTAGCAGTCCCGCCAGCAGTGTATGAATGTTCCTATCTGTCTGCATTCCCACCAACATTTGTTGTTTTGGGACTTTTTGATATAAGCCAATCTCACTGGAGTTAAGTGATATCTCATTGTGGTTTTGATTTCCATTTCCCTGATGATTAGAGAGGTTGAGCAATTTTTCATGTTTGTTGGCCATTAGTCTGTCTTCTCTCGAAAAGTTTCTGTTCGTGTCCTTTGCCCACTTTTTAATGGGGCTGTTTGATTTTTTTCTTATTGATTTTCCCAAGTTCTGTATAGATTCTGGTTATCAGCCCTTCATCACATGTGTAACATGCAAATATTTTCTCCCATTCTGTAGGTTGTCTGTTCACTCTAGTGACAGTTTCCTTGGCTGTGAAGAAGCTTTTTAATTTGATCAGATTCCATTTATTTATTTTTGTTGCTGCTGTGATTGCTTTGGGGGTCTTTTTCATAAATTCTTTGCCTAGGCCAATGTCCGCATTGTGAGTTTTTCCAACATTTTCTTTGAGAATTCTTATGGTTTTGTGTCTTAGGTTTAAGTCTGTTATCCATCATGAGTTGATTTTTGTGAGAGGTGAGAGGTGTGGACCTAGTTTCAGTCTTCTACATGTGGCTGTCCAATTTTCCCAGCACCATTTATTGAATAGGGATTCTTTTCCCCAGTGTATGTTTTTGTCTACTTTGTCAAATATCAGATGATAATATGAGGATGGTTTTATATTTGGGTTCTCAGTCCTGTTCCATTGGTCTATGTCTCTGTTCTTGTGCCAGTACCATGCTGTTTTGGTTACTATAGCCTTGTAGTATAGTTTGAAGTCTGGTAGATTGATGCCTCCCAATTTATTCTTTTTGCTTAAGATTGCTTTGGCTAGATGGGGTCTTCTCTGGTTCCACATGAAGCATAGAATTATTTCTTCCAGATCTGCAAAAAATGATGTTCATATTTTGATAGGGACTGCACTGATTCTGTAAATCACTTTAGATAGTATAGACATTTTAACAATGTTGATTCTACTGATTCAAGAGTATGGTAGGGTTTTTCCATCTGTTTACATCCTCTGCAATTTCTTTTCTCAGTGTTTCATAGTTCACTCTATATAGGTCTCTCACCTCCTTAGTTAAATATGTTCCTAAATAGTTAATTTTCTTTGGTGCTATTGTGAAAGGTATTGCATCTTTGATTTGTTTTTGGCTCAACTGCTATTGGCATATATGAAGGCTACTGATTTGTGTGCATTGATTTTGTATCCTGAGACTTTGCTGAATTCATTTATCAATTCCAGTAGTCTCTTGGTTGAATCTTTGGGGTTTTCTAGATGTAATATTATATCATCAGGAAAGAGTGAAAGTTTGATCTGTTCTGCCCCCATTTGGACACCCCTGATTCCTCTCTCTCATCTGATTGCTGTGGCAAGGACTTCCAGCACTATGTGAATAGAAGTGGCGATAGTGGGCAACCTTGTCTGGTTCCAGTTTAAAGGGGGAATTCTTCCAATTTTTCCCTGTTCAGTATGATATTGGCTGTGAGTTTATCGCATATGGCTTTAATAATTTTGAGGTATGAGCCATCTATGCCCATATTGTTAAGCGTTCTTATCATAAAAGGGTGCTGAATTTTCTCAAAAGCCTTTTCTGCATCTATTGAGAGGATCATATAGTCTTTGTTTTTGCTTTTATTTGTATGGTGAATTACATTTATAGATTTGCATATGTTGAACCATCCCTGCATCTCAGAGATGAAGCCCACCTGATTGTGATGAATTATTTTTTTGATGTACCTTTGAATTTGGTTTGCTAAGATTTTATTGAGAATTTTTGCATCTATATTCATAAGGGATATTGGTGTGTAGTTTTCTTTTTTTGTTGTGTCACCCAATTTTTGATCCAGTTTCCTATACTATTAATGGCCTATTCATTCTGAATCTTTAAATGACAATGAAAAGCAGTACAGGAAATCGCAATGCATATGACAGAAAATTTTCAAAGGGACCTATAGTCAAATATATTAGAGTTGTATTTGATTCAAATCACTGTAAAACACATTTCCTATGTCCTGGTCAGCAGAGCACAGTAAGCAGAGTGAAGACTCAGCATAGTACCTTCACTGCACTTCTCATACTCTAACCCAGCAAGTCAGTGTCCATGTGTGCACATGGGAGCCTCCAGGGCCTCACACCACCACAGCCTGGACCCTTCAGAATGGCCATTACCCTTTTCCTGGGAACCTGTGGATTTGAGCAACCATCACATTTGAAATGTAGTTCAAATCATCTTCCCAAAATAGAAAGCATAGACAATGAAATGCTGAGTTTATGTATTCTTATTTATATACACAAACATGAATGAATGTAAACTTTCATCATTTCTTAGATTTTACAAAGGTTTTCATATACTCTGGGTGTTAGTAGGCCCTTTCTACACCCACTCAAAAGCATTCCTTGTTCTTGTTTTGTCAAAATCCTCATCACATTTTTATCAAATATAGTAGTTTGCATGATGACTTCTGTATATATGACTCCAGCACACTCCGTTCTAGAAATATATCTTCAGAGAATAAGTAAATGTCTCAGGTAACACATAGAATAGATAAACCTCAATCTCCGAGAATTTTGGTGCCCTACCTTATGTGCCCTCTTCCCACATCTGTAAGGACCACCCTTCCTATTCTTTTAATAGGTGTGAGCTAATTTGTTTTTGAGCATTTGATAACATCCTAAGAGGATTGAGAATTAGTGATCTGCCTTCTAATTGGAGAATAGGTATTATTTGTTTTTGACTTCTAAATTTCAACTAATATTTAACATTTTTTTAAAAACTCCGTAAGAGTACTTTTAACTGGCCTCGTTTGTGTGTAGCTGTTAGTTGCTTTAACCTTAATGACTCATTTATAGAGAATGTTTCCTGAAGATGAAGGACAAGTTTGGACTTGGCAACAGTAATTTACTTAATTTATCTTAAATTTGGTTTCAGTGAGCAACCCTAATTAACCTGATTTTTTGCTGATAATCACTATCAATGGAATCAAATCACAAATCCGGGGATGGATTGAGCGGCAACCAGAAGGAAGCAGCCCTCCGCGCACTGGTCCAGCGCACAGGATATAGCTTGGTCCAGGTAGGAACTTCTTGTGACATCTGCTGAGACTTACCACTGAATTCACACAACGGTGGGAATATTAGAGGTCCTAAGATGCAAAACGTGAATGGCCATTTGTGTAACCCTATAGATGGATGTCCCTTTCCAAAAGAGATAGAAATTCTATCATTTCAGTTTTGTAAGTGACCTTCTTTCTGCTCTGGGTTATCAACTCAACCTTAACTTGTCATTTGAAACCAGACTGTGTCCACAGTCATAGAGACTATCACAAAAATGCAGCTAGAGTTTGCCACCCACAGCTATGAAGTAGAACCAAGCTATTGTTTCAGGAATCAGCAGCAAATTACCCAGGAACTAGCCTTAAGTTTTCATAGAGATCACTGCAAATGTGGGAAGACTTCTAGATGTGGGGTCCTAGGAATGAACATTTTGTCAGCCTAGCTATTGCAGTTTGTATTCTCGGAACAGCCACCCATCCAGTCTAGGATGTGTAATACTAACTTCTGACTATATTTAGCACTTTTGAAAAGGAAAATAGAAAAGGCCACAATCTTGAAACTGTCTATTTATAAACATTCATTTTTAGAAATTATCTATATTATTGTCTTTATGACAACTTCCTTTAGAGAACTTTATGAAGCATTAGAAAGTAAACTATACAGTATTAGATAAATGAATTCTTATTTGAAGAAATAATGTTGCTCTTTTTAAACTCAGAGAAAATATTTTAATTCCTTAGTTATTGTCTTTCACTCACATAGTTTTCCAACTTAATCAATCCAGGTACTGCTATGAATACAAATGTCTTATATGATTAAAAATAAAATATGCAACAGTGTCCTTCTGTTAGATGCTCCTTTGTCAGATTGTTGCAAAGTGTACTATATTTAATTTCTAATTAATCTTATAAAATCATGGCATGTTTTGTTAGACATAATATAATGCTCAAAGTTATTGATATTCTTCATTCTAATGAAGAGTGTTATTGAGGCATTTTTAAGATTTCAAAAAGTTTCTATTATTTCATGGTTAACTTTTTAAAGTTTCATTTAAGTCAAGGGAGATACTGATATGTTATTTAATAGCATTTAGTTAAGTATTCTTAATACTTAATAAAAGTCAATGTATTTTAGGATCATTAGTAAGCTTTTAGATATTTTCATCTCCAAAATTACTATGTTTCAAAATGTATCACTGATTGAAAATTTTTATGCAGCCTTCTACTACATAAAGGATTTTATAATCCATAAAGAAAGTTTTATAGAACTTACAGTCTATAAAACAAATATGCTTAAAATAATATTTTTTACATCTGCTCAGGTATAGTTGAAAAGAGAATTTTCTTTCCTTTTGTAATCAACACTTCCATAAAAGTTATAAAATCAAAAATGTCTTTAAATCAATTTTTTAAAATTTTTAATTTCTTGGTATCTGAAATCTTCATGCAAAGACAGTTGTAGTAGAAAGTATTTCAACCTTTTGGAAAGCAATCTGTCAATATTTATATGTAAGAATATTCCCTTTCTGGAACTCTATCTCTAATGATCCATTATATAATGATAGACATATGTATAAACCTATCTAATGTGACATTATTTATAATACCTTACTACCAAAAACCCAATGCACAAAAATAAGAAAATTATTAAGTAAACTATGAATGTGTAATTATTATACTCAACAAGCAGAACTTACAGAAAGTAATCCTAAAACAATATAAATTGTCCGCTTAATTTTATTCTGGGTACTGGTTCTTCCTTTTCCCCCAGATAAAATTCAGGACAAGCTTTATAACTTTTCTGGTAACTTTCAGATAATAAAAGATCCTTTACTGAAAAATTAATATGTCTAGTTCAATATAAGTCCAATAAAAACTTTAAAGCTGTAACTAGTTGCCTTTCTCAAGTACGTCAGGGTGGAGAGCAATTTCTTTTCTGTTTTCCTGCTTTATGCTTTACTCTTCCTACACCAGTTTGCTCATTATGATTTCTGACTCAGGGTTGAAGCAGAGGGAGAGATAAAAGCAAAGGAGTAGGGGAAGGAAGCTTTTGCTTGGCTACTGGCATTGGGCTCTCTGGGCCTGATAGGCATTTAAAGTTTGTGAGATACTTTGTAGGATCCTCAGAGACATCCTTATTTCCACTGCTGGGAGTCTCTCACCTGGCTACACTTTTCTCAGCCTCAGCCTTCTCCTGCTGAGTTCTTTTTGACACTCTAAGCAGCCTTCTTGGAGAGGATGGAAGATAACTGCGAATTCCTACATGTGGCCAAACTCTAGTCCCCTGGAAACACTCACACATTTTCTGACCCCATCAAATCTGGAAGTACAGGTGACACAAAGCAACTACCCCTCCTCGCCAACATCAAAGCAGCAGGTTGACCCACTGCTCACCTTTAGATATTTCAGCACCAAGTTACAGCCCCTAGCCAAGTGTGTTCTCCAAGCACAAAGTCAGGGAATACAGATCAAGCTCTCTGAGTGGTTTCCTTGCTACTCTTCTCCCCACTTTAGAGGCGCTTCCTGATTTCTCTCAGGGGGAACTAGGACTCACAACACAACAGCAGTTGTGTAAACTCCAAAACTCCTCTCAAACTCTCCAATCTCTTTTCTAAGCTCGGGGTGTTGTGAGGGAGTTAAGAATGCAAGTTTCCTACTACCTTCTCATCCTGCTTGGCACTCTAGTGACTTGGTTTCATTCCTAAACCAGAGGCCATAGTTAACAATAATTTATTGCACATTTCAAAATAGCTAGAAGAGAAGATTTGGGATGTTCCCAACAAAAAGAAATAATAAATGTTTGAGGTGATGGATATCCCAGTTACCCTGATTAGATGATTATACAGTACATGTATGTATCAAAATATCACATAGACTCCATTAACATGTACAATTATTATGCATCAATTTCAAAAGTCCAACTCTACCTTGAAATCCCGTTATGATGAAATAGTATTCAGTTACTAAAAGTGATCATTTTAAAAATTCTGCAAAAACAGAAAACTATAGTACATTATTACAGCTATATAAAAAGTTTGCAAATAAAAAATTTTTTAAAAAGAGGCTCAAATAGCAATAAAGATAATCTTACTCCATTGTAAAATGTTACTCCATTGTAAGACCTAATGCCATGATTTAAGAACATTTGCATGATAGAGGGAAAAAAACAATATGTTATAATTTACAATGTTTTCATATAAAATATCCCTAAAATATATGGCCAATCTGCATAGTACTTTGATATTATATATTTAATAACATTCAGGAAATGTTAATAATGAGGATTTAAATCACAAGTTAATAGTAATAACAACAACAAAGACAGCAAAATAAATTTGTTTGCCACTTCTATTTTAACTGCTTTAAGCATATTAATTCATTTAATCCTTCCTACAACACTATGAGTTATTATGAACACCCCCAATTTCCTAATGAAGAAAACAAGGCACAAAGAGATTAGGTAACATGTAAGATTGACAGGCTAAGATTCTATTGTTACTGGCCAAAATTTCTGGCCAGATTTAGAGAACTAAGAGTTGTTATAATGTGATTTTTAATATTGCAGTTTTAGAGATTAGCATGCCAGGGCATGCAAAAAATATTTTGTTGGAGCCTAAACTTTGTAACATGATTCACTTCAAGTAATATTTGTTAGCAGATATTCTGATAAAATGACTATCATATTAGAACTTCTCCAGTAAATGTAGAAGCCTAATATTCCAAAAACTAGTTATCCAGACCTAAAGCCTCTAATCAAAATGTAAATACATATATAACTCAATCATTTTCGATAAATTGGAAAGTCCCTCCCGATTTTGGCCACAAAATGTGGAAAATCACCCAAGACTTCAAATCAGAAGGCCTATAATCTAACCTGGTCCCTACCACATGAGTTGTATTATCTTGAACAAGTCCCTTAACCACTCTGAGCCTTAATTTCCCAGAAGATCAACTAGGTGCTACCTAACTCTATTTCCCATGATTTTGTGATTCTAGTATCCTCCGAATCTAGTCATTGGTCAGCAATCTGGACTATTTAGTTGAAAAAGTAGATCAGGCATGTGTAGAGACACAGACTTAAACTCTTTTTAAGTTAGGGAAATTCCCTTAGTCATTAATACTTCAGTCTTCCTAGTCTGGATTAAAGGAAAGATTGTGATTATCCAAAAAAACAAACAAAAAAAAAAAAACGAGAGAGCGAGAGAAGGCAATATAAGATTTACTTTTTTAAAATTTTATGTACAAAAATGAAGATAAAGAAACATCTTACTACAATTCAGGAAGCAGACCCATAAAATGATAGTTCAGAATTTTATGGTATTTGCTAAGTTAGGGTTTGAGGGATTTACTTTCGATATATCTTTGAAGTCTCTGAGGCTGAATGTCGTATACTTGCAAAACAAGAACTCGAAAAAAAAAAAGAGTGACGAATTTGTGCTCTCTTATCACTAGCAGGACAAATACAGCTGTCAAAAATAGAATTTTGTGAGTTACTTAATAACATGAGCCAGTCTTTTATATAGCAACCGATGCAACACCACATGCTTATGATAGTTTAAAAATATGTTTTGTGATATCTTTTTAAAATAATTGGATATCTTTGGATATTGATGGCTGAAAATTTTATCAAAGTACTCCAGAGAATAAAAGAGACTTAATATAGTACCCTACATATAGTAGGCATTCAATAAATATTATTGATAAAAATTGTATAATGTTGACAAGCTAAACTTTAAGCTTCATAATTGTATCATGTCATATAGAAATATTTTGGAAGGAAGTATGCTACAATGTTAACATGTAAACAGTCTTTATCTCTGGGTAATGAAATTACATGTGGGATTTTTTTTTCCCCATACTTTTTCACTCTTAACTGTTCTTCCCAGATTTCTAAAGCTGGCGTCTATTTGAAAGTTAAAGGAAAAAACATTCACATTGTGATGAGCCTTTCCTCAAGAATGCATTAATGGTGTGGGTCATAAACTCTGTGACATGTGATGTACCTCCCACCTGAAATTTTCTCCTTAGAACTCACCTAAGAATCTAAGAAAATAGATTCTCATAGATGAGCATATTCAGAAAGCTTTCCACCCAGTGTGGCATCAGTTTACAGCAATTTTAATTCTACTAAAACTAAAGCTAAATATGTATTTAATAAGAATCACCCTCAAGTAGTCTGAATATTTTTAAAAAGTAGACTCAGTGAGGTGGAAGGATTGCTTGAGCCCCGGAGTTCAAGACCATCATAGGAAACATAGCAAGACCCCATCTCTACAAAAAAATAAAAAATAAAAATTAGCTGAGTATGTTGGCACTCGCCTGTAGTCATAGCTACTCGGGAGGCTTAGGCAAGAGTATTGCTTGAGCCCAGGAGTTGGAGGTTGCTGTGAGTTATGATTGCACCACTGTACTCTGGCCTGGGCAACAGAGTGAGACCCTGTCTCAAAAAAAAAAAAAAAAAAGTAGGCTCAGGATACTTAGCATGTATCAATTTTAAATGATTTAAAATATGATGTGTATTAGCTTTGTTTATCCAATTATCCTATTGGTAATCTATTTTCTAAAAATCATTATGGCACAATCAGTTTGTAGGAGGCATGATAGTCGCATTGCTTTCTTAAACCAGTGATTCTCCTGAATAAACATCAAAGGCCTTTTTGTTTTTGTTTTTCTGTTTTGTTTCCTTAGTCCCTTTTATTGAAAGTAATGTGTTAGTGCTGGGCCTTGGGGTTAAAGAAATATAAAATGTGCACCTGACCTAAAGTGCAGATAAAGTAGATGAGATGAAAATGAATTTATCCAAAATTAAAAATGACAACATAAGACAACCTCAAATGAGCAAAACAGCTGTGGGTACCACAAAATATGAAGATTTTCTGTATAGATCCTTAAAACTGACCATACTCTTTGACCTAAGGAATGAGTACAAATATTTAGACATAGGATGTTCATCATAGTGGAATTTATAGTTTTTAAAAAATTAAACATATCCTAAATATCCAATAAAATATTAATGGCCAACTAAAATACGATCATCCTTATACTTCTAAATTATATGGTAATATAAAACTATTATTTCAAAGAATTTTCAAAGACATGGAGAAGTGTCTAAATTTTAACATGAAGTTAAAAATCTGAAGGCTACAGATAAGTTTCCAAATAATATTTTAAGAAATCATTCACACACAATAAAGAATATTGGAAAATAACTAAGTGTAATCTTTAATTAAGTGTAATTTTTTCTCGCTTGATGCTCTTCTTTTCTAGACATTGTATATAAAGATTTTTATTATAAGGAAAAATCTCATAAAGTAGAAAAAATTTCTAAGCATCATTCAAGTGGGAGTAAAAAACTGGGAAAATTTCATGGAGGAAACGTCATTATTGAATCTGGATGATAAGTGCCTGAATTCATTAGGCTATTCTTTCTAATTCTTTATGTTTGAAATATGTTTAATATTGATATAGTCCAACCCTTTTATTTTATAGTTAGAAAATAAGCCCCAGAACAACACTATTATAAACCAGGGGTCAGCAAATCATGACCCATGAGCCAAATGTGGTATAGCTTGTTTTTGTAGTGACTGCAGGCTATGAATGGTTTTTACATTGTTAAAGTGTTGTTTAAAAAAAAAACCCAAAGCCTAAAATATCAACTATTTGGCCTTTTTAGAGAAAAGGTTTGCTGACCCCAACTCTAATCCTTAATCTAGTACTCTATGTTAGAAGCTAATCCACAGTTTAAGAAAATTCCCTGTAATATAGAAAAGTATTTATGCTTCTTTAAAAGCAGCAGGTGCATCCCTCCTTGTCTTACCCATTCATGCCAACTCAAGCACTGAGCTCTCATTCATTCATTCATTTGTTGATTTCACAAAGAAGGACATGTTTCTGCCTTCATGAAGATTATTCTCATAGGGAAGATAGAAAATAAGGAAGTAAAGAAATAAGCAAAATAATTACAGATCATGGTGAGTGCCAGGAATGTCATAGACCAGGATGTATGAAAAAGAATGGCAGGTGACCTTCTTCAGGCAAGATGGCATTGAAGCTGAGACTTACAGGATGAGAGCAAACACCTTGAAAGGAGCCAAGGAGAAATCAGAATCTGTGGCAGAGAGGACCACGCAGGCAGTACTCTTTAAACAAAATATTTGTCAAATGCAGAACACCTTTGGGCAGTGAAGATATTAATGTGTCTTAATTTCAAAGATCTAATAAGATTACAGCAGATAAATAAGTGGGCTTCATCCTTCCCTTCCTCTATTAATCAGCCACGAACCTGGTATCCTAGAACAGTCTCCCTCAAACTAGGAACAAAATAGAGTCTTTAATTCCCACCCCTCACTCTTTGCTTTCTATGCACACTCTGTTATATGGAGTTTCAATGCAACCACCTGTTTTGATTCTAATTTGTTCAATTCTTCAACAAATATGTACAAGCCATAAGGTACCAAGGATGGTGCTAGATCAATATAAGTGTGATTAGGATACTTTTCCTGTTCTAAGGGTGTCCCAAATTTAACTCCTCATCTCTCTGGTTTCGGATGACATGCTTTAGTAATTTTAATTGGGTATTTCTTAATTTACATTTTTTCTACAAATAATACAATAAAAATAAGTAGCTTTAGGGCCCCAGGTTTATTCATTGGCATTATCTAAACTGGCTTAGAGAGAAGCAGATGGAGAAACACTGTTCCATTGATGTTCTTTTCTAACCACTGCACAAAAATCCTAGGGACAGAAATAGGAATTTGACTTCATGGTAAAATATAGCTCCAGGGTCCTACTTTTGCTTCTATTGCCTGTTCTCACCAGCTGCTCACATCCCTGCTGTCCCAGGACTTGGGTCATTCACCAAGTGCATGGATACCAATTCTGTAAATAGGTAGCAATAAGCGTGAGAACAGGATGGGACCAGTAGACCATCACAGGCATGTGCTTCCCTAAGCTTATCACTCCAGCCACCCACAAGCCAACTTTATTTTAAAGCACGAAAGAAGCATTGCTTCTACTAGCCAAAGATGTCATAGCATGGTGTGAAAGGCTCCAAATGAAGAAGCAGCTCTGTGAATCCCTTTGTGAGGGTGTGTGTGCCCAACATCTGTGGGAGTTTAATCACCCTAAGAAACAGAAATGTGTTCCAGAAGATATTTTCAAATAACAATGAATTTCTCCTCAAATAGCCTAATAGAGAGTAAGCTATTAATATATATGAGGTCTTCAATATAAGATTCCAAATATTTGCAAACTATGCATTAGGGTACTTACTCTTAAACTAGAAACACAGAGGGTTTCTATTTTATCAGCTTAAAAATTGGTGTGAACTTTATGACCCAAATACGCAGAAGCATGAACGGGTCTTTTGGGCTTTGGACTCTGCTTGCAGGCAACGTCACGATCTTTTTCTTTTTTAAGTGCTGCCTGTTGTTAATACTGATTGGCAATAAAAAATAAGTGACTCTTCATCGTTAGAACCCAAAAGTTTACCATTATGAGGTATAAAAGCTTTCAAACATAGCTAGGTAAAGAGGAAATTAGTGAGATCACAGAGCTGTGTAATCATGAATTTATATAGAACTTCGGCAGCCATAATCTTTTATAACATTGTTTCAGAGGTGCTAAACAGGGAACTGAGATGATGTGAAATATACATCGCCACAGCATTTAAGTAATATTGAAACTCAAAGAGAGAATTATTCCTCTTTCAATTCTCGTTCAGGCTTTCTTGTGAGGAAAGTAGTCATTGGAGGAATGTCTTAAACACCTCTCTGGGCCCTGCTAATCTTTTTAAGTCCTGAGAGCAAGACTAGAGTTGAAAGCTTTTAGTAGACAACAATGTCTAGCTGGTTTATCATGATTTCCCTCCTTTGTAATTGTTTTAATCATTACCTTCTATTTGTGGAAAATGATGCTTATATTCCACTCATAAGAGCAATATATATTTTCTGTTTTGTATAAGTTTCTTTAGGTAACAAATGAATCAATGCAAAGAAAGTCATTAACTAATTACAAGAATAAGTGTCAAGTGGATATGCAATTGAAGATACACTGATTTTTAAAATTCCAACATTCCCTTCAAGGCTCCTATTGACTAACTCACAAAACATCTTATGAACATTTTTCCACATTTAAACATGGTGTCCAAGTCAGCCTCCTTTTCATGAGCATCCTAACACCCCCACAGTATTGTTGCAATCACCTAGCCAATCACACTCCTTTATAGATGACGAAATGAAAGTCAGAAAAGATTTAGTGCCTTGCCAAGTCCCTCAGCTTGTCGGAAATTAAAATTCACGAGGGTATGGTAGGAGAATAATGATTGTATAAAATTATTTACATGCCAAAAACCAAGTGCATTAGACGGGATTAACCTTGGCATATGTTGAACTGGGAAAAGATAGGAGAGCTATTACCCAAACCAAATGTTATCATGTCTTTATCTGCACATGGGAAGTTTTGCATAACTTAATCAGATCTCTAGCTGCTATATTAGTTAATTCAAAAAGGCAAATTATATCTATAAGTAAATAAAAAGTTAGATAGACCTATTGAATAAACTACACATTCTAAAAGGATAAAAGCACAAAATGGATTATGGAATCACCTAAAGCTTTCACCTAGTTATTCCTTGGATGGAATTTACAGGTTCCTTTAGATGGAACCAGTGTGTCAAGACACGTGCCCAGAGCCAGAAGTGAGCATGACTGCAGCAATTCTTGGCCTCAACAAAAAGGAAATATATGCTTTGCAGTCCATCAGTATGTGAACTTTGCTGTAAAATGTAAACAGAGAGTCTTAGAAATGAGTTGGCATTTTATTTATAGAAAAACACACTCAAAAATGTTTTCTGATTTCTAAAATTATCTATTCTTGAAGGTTCTTATAAATGGCCAAAAACTTACTTTATAAAAAGCTTTACAAAACATGTTATTTTTTCCTGTTTGCCTTTGAATGCTTCAAATATTGAGCTAGTGAATTTCTAAGGGGTAATTTGCAACACATAATCCTCAAAAGTAAGTGAAATTATTAAATGATATTATTAAATGCATCAATTTGATAACAAATTGCTTCTGCTCCCATAAGAAAACTAACAAAAATTAGGACTATTTTCCCAGGAAAGAGACCTTCAATAGTCAGCCTTCCAAAGTGAAACAAGAACATGGTTCATAATTTGCTAATAGTTGTTTCTGCAAAAGAATCATATCATACATTTTTTAAAAGTCAAATGTGAGGGCTTTGTGGAAAATGAAATAAATAGATTAATTTTCAGGAGCCAAAAGCCATCTGCGTCTTTCTTCATGATTTTTGCCACAGACATATGCCACTAATAATATTTATTTAGAATTCATTAAATCAACTATTTGTACTTGCTTATTTAAAAAGTAAACTTTTTCTCACTTATGTAAGTGGAAACCCACAGGTTTTATGAGATAATTATATTTTTTCTAAAGTACTTTAAACTAAATGCATAATTATTAAAATAAGAAACATTGGCCTATAAACTTCCTAATATCATACCATATTTTGAGAAACACTAGGTTGTATGATGATAAAGCTAAATTAATATTTGAGTATTATGTTCATGCTCTAGGTTTTCCTCTCTTTGTTTCTAACTCTTACTCTACGTTTCCACAAATTTCAACAACACATTTAGTTTTTATATCACAATTGTTATTACTCTTTCTATTTTAGGAGAATAATATTTGGCATTCATATTGCACACGCCTTGCAAGAATTGTAGAGAATAGCTAATAAGGATAATGCTAACCTCCAGAGTATATTAAGTTAAATAAATTCTGCTTTCTAAAAGTTTCCAGTCTAAAAATAGATTTTACCAACATGAAGTCACGGATCTTAACAAGATTTGAAGGTTAACAAACTAAACAAAATGGATAATTATCTTTTATATAAGATAATGAAGTTCACATTCATTATATAATGAATCAACAAAATTAATATTTCCTGTAACACTGTCTGTTGTCCTCAGGCAACAAAAACTTTGTAAGAAGATCAAAAGTAAAATCACATCTAAGAGAGTCCTTCTGGCACATCTTATTAAAGTCCCCTTAAACTTGCCTTAAACTCTATCAGATAGTGAGGGATTTGGTATATAGGTGAAACGTAATAAAAATAATGTCCAATAAAGATTTTTATTCAATCTCACAGATCAATAATTGGGAAAATACAGTATAGACCCATGAATCACAGTAGACATTTCAGAGATACATTCTTAATTCATTGCTATCAACTCTTAGAACTGTCCACAAGAGTTTGACCACAGAATCACTGTTCTGGGTATGGCCCTGGTGACTGGCAAACTTGTGAAGGCGCTAAATGCCACCAGGCATGGGTAGATTGGCCAGGACCTGAGGGAACAGGAGCAAGAATAAATACAAACCCAGTCAATTGGAAAATGGATAGAAGAACATCTGAAACCAGTTTATTTAGGAAAAGTACACAGTTTCTTCCCTCTTAGAGAGGAAAAAAAACAAAGAACCAAAGAGAACCACAAAGATGATTTAAAAACTTGGAATATAAAATTTCCAAAGAGCCGTTAAAGAAACTGAAATCACTACTCAGCCAAAAACAGACTGAATGAAGGTTCATTAATCAATGTCCTTCCATTTTATGAATGAGCTCCTTTATGGGAAACCACCACCATCTGGTCTCTATAAGTGGTGAAGTTGAACAGAAAGTAGGTGGAACATACAACATGAGGAATTATGAGGCTGGTAAGCCTGAGAAGAAAAATCACCACAACTTTTGAATACTACATATGCCATAAAGTTCCCAAAATTAAGATTCATAGGTCCTTTATTCTAGTGTTTTCTGTGACTTTAGGCAAGTCATATGATATCTCTAAACTCAGTTTCCTCATCTCTAAGATGAGTATATTGGGTTAATATAAAAACCAAGGAGAAATAATGTCATGACAACAAGCATGGACTTAGGATCAAAATTTTGCCTCTGTTGCTTACTGCATGTATGAATTTGAACACAGTGTATGCCTTGGGTTTCTCATCTATAAAATGAAAGTAATAGCAGTATCATTCTCATAAGTTTGTTGAGAAGACTAAATGAGTTAACACATGTAAAATACTTAGCACAGTGCCAAACTCAGTTGAGGTTAGCTGCTTTTGCTGCCATTACTATTAAGCGCAAATGACAGAAGCTAAAACTCTTTTCTGTTTTCATCCAAGGTCAAGAGGGTAGATGCAATCTCTTGAAGATTCTATGGCTCCACCATGAAGAACTTGAAATATCTGTGACAGGAATTTACAAATACTCTTGAGTTGCTGGAGAGGCTCAGCATCCAATATTTACATTAAAGCCACTGCATTTATAGTTAGAATTGTGTCCTCAATTTTTAACTTACATAGTTGAAGGTTTTTTACTTATTTATATGTGACTAGAAAGAGATAATAGTTTTCCAAGTCTTTGACTGGCAAAATAAAAGTTCACAGAGTTTAATGAACATTCTCTCATGAAAAACAAAAATCTATATTTTTTTACTGTGAACTATTAATACATTTGTGCTGCTGGGGAGAATGCATCCCATGAGAAGGACATTAGCCAGAAGGGAAAAGAGCAATTATAACTGGGCTTTATCTATTTTAAACTCCTCAACTATAAAAATAGTGCCTGGAATACCAGCAAACTAGAGCCCAACTGTCCTTTCTGAGTAATGGACAGCTATTCTAACCCCATGACTAATGCCCAGTGCCTGTCTTAAATTGGTCTGGACTTCCACCACTGGTGCATTCCAAGCCCGGTGGGTGGTTCACAGAGCAAATCTCCCCTACTGAGTGAACTTCAGGACATCTCTGAACCACTCAGACTCTCAGCAGTCCCCAAACAAATATCCTTGGGGAATTTTTTTCAAGTGTTTTTAGAAACCACAGAAAGACAATAAGCTTTCCTGCCCAATCATTTCAGATCATAAGCAGATGAATCCTCCTATACATGTGATATGTGCAAAGTAGTTGGGTGACATTTTTAACAATTACAGCAATCAAGAAAGTTGAAGGGAAAATTTATAAAGGTCTATCTGCTGGTTGCCTATTTATTTTCAATTATCAGACAAAGCTTATCAAATCAGAAATTCTGGAACAGCCACTTTACTATTACCAGATGAAAGTTTGGTTTCTTCAATCTGAAGGGTAAAAATACTACCAAATTTATACTAAGTTTATTCCAGTAATCTATTCAATGTTATAGACATCAAAGATATACAGAAATGGCTCAGAGGAGTCATCATCACCCAGATGGAGAGAGTTGGCCTATGGAGGAGGATGGTAGTTTGGCAATACATACAGGTTGAGTATCTTTTCTGTGAGATGCTTGGGAACAGAAGTGTTTTGGATTTTAGATTTTTTCAGATTTTGGAATATTTGCATATACATAAGACAACTTGGCAATGGGACCCAAAACATTAAATTCATTTATGTTTCATATACACCTTATATACATAGCCTGAAGGTAATTTTATAGAATAGTTTTAATAATTTTGTGCACCCATCATATGAGGTCAGGTGTCAAATTTTCCACTTGTGGTATCATGACGGTGCTCAAAAAATTTCGGATTTTGGGAGCATTTTGGATTTTTGGATTAGGGATGCTCAACCTGTAGTAATATACCTCTCTGTAAGCAATAGATGTGAGATATGTTCTTCCAAATGTTTTGTGTAATAAATGATTGGAAATTGAAAAAGATTGTAAATGCAGTAGGGAGTTTGCTATTTAATGGCATAATACATTTTTCCATAAATAAGAAGTATTTTAATGTATGTGTCTGTTGTAAGTGACTAGGATTTCATATGTCAAAGCAGCAGAATGTAGAGATTAAGCTGATGAATTCTGAAGCCTGACTGCCTGGGTTCAAATCCTGGCTTCTTCACTTCCTAGCCATGTGACCTTGGCAAGTTACTTAATGTCTCTGGGCCTCAGTAAAATGGGATAATAACAGTCCTTAACCCATGACATTGTTGTGAGGATTAAAACAGTATCTGACAAGTAGTAAGTTCTATATAGGTATTTGTTATAAGAAAATAAATAAAGCCTTTAATATCTCTGCAAATATCAATTTTACATTTTTTTAGGAAATTCTTGATTGAGATGCAGACCACTGAATGCTTAAGGTTTTTTTGATTTTTTTTCTATAAGCATAAAACATTTTTTTTATTTCAGAATATTATGGGGGTACAACACTTTGGCTATATATATTGCCCATGCACTGTCCATAAGAATAAAACATTTCATTTCTCAGATTTCTCAGTGATACCAAAGTTTTGCTCCTGGACAATCCTGCAAGAATATTAGAGTAAGAAAAAAATACATGAGAACTCTATAGGCAAAAATTTAAATATTCAGCAAGATAAAAAATATTCAGTTGTTTGAAGCAAAAAAGTAATCCAGGCAAGGTAGAAGACTCATATACATCTGTTTTATTATTATTGTTTATTATATTATATTATTTAAATATATTAAATTACTTAACATATTTATTATTATGTTAAACATGATATGAATTATAGGAATTAAAAGTGATCATGACTGCAGACATTAATTAAATACTGTGATCCAAGGAGCCTTTGTGCTAACACTTATAAAATAATTGAGAAAGACTCAAGTTGATATATATAAAGATTTAACAGGGATACTACAAGCTACTTTTCTTTGATTTTAAACAGTAAACAACTATCATACAAAAGTGTCTTTAAACAACTATTATATTATCTTTTAAAAATATACATAGAAAAATATTTGGAAAGGCAGACACACTTAACAGTAACTACATCTAAGGATGGGTCGGGTGATACATTGGGGAATTTTTCTTTTTATGTTATATATCACTATGTTTTTTCCTAACATGTATCATTTTATAGCATAAAACTTTAAATATTAGTTATAGAAGTTAGTAACGAATACTGACATTTGGTCTATTTTTATTTCCAAAAATCATAATGAAATGTAATGACAAAGAACTCTGTATCTAAGTGAAAAGTAATTTGTCTACCTTTCCCCAACAAATTAACTATTTCAGATCAATAGTGGTGTATTAGGCCCATACTTCACTTTGGGGCCACTGAAGTTATTTTTAGGTCTTTAACCCCTAGAAATAGAAAAATAATTAGCACTGCAGAGAAACACCAATGCTACTCTTCCCCAAAAAGGTCATTTGTTAGGACAAAGGAAAAAAATAGAAGTTAATTTTATCTGGACTGACAACATTATTGTTCCCCACATAAAGATTCAGCGTCAGTAAACTATTCTCACCATCTTGTCAGCTTTGGAAATAGATTTAAGTCCCTTTCCAGCTATCCCCCAAATTAGCCAGTTCACTCCTCCAAATGTTAATCTTCGTATGTCCTTATTTAGGGGCCACATTGCCTTGCTTGGCATATGAAACAACCTAAATCCAGGGAGGCAAGAAGGGAATTAATAACTATTGAAGATATAGTACATGCCAAAAGCCTTGCATATTTAATATAATGTTTTCTATAATCAAAAGCTGATATTATTCCCACTTTGCATATGAGAAAACTGAGGTTCTGAGAAATTAAGTCATTTGCCCCAGGTCCCACAGCTAGTGAGCAATAGAGCCAACTAGTCTGGCTCCAGAACAGTTAGCACCATACTACACAGCCCTCAACATTAAAATCAGAGTTCCAGATTTAAATTATAGTCATATCCTTTGATGATCAGGCTTTGGTGAGTTTATATGACAACAAAAAAATAAATAATAACTCCTTAATTTGTTAAGAAGGTGGATCTCCTAACTGTTCTTACCACAATAAAATAAAATTTTAAAAAATAATAACCTCTTATATTTGCCCAGCACTTTACAAATTTTAACAACGCTTATCTCAAGCAAGTTGCTGACGTACATATGGAGCATGGCATTGTGATCCACATAAAACAGACTTTAATTTTTTTCTTCTAACCAGCCAGATATTACTTGGTAATGATAAATATGTTCCTCATTGTGAAATAATATTGAAAAATAATAAAGAAACTGATTTTTATCATTTTCTTCTCTTCCTCATACTTGCCCTGGATTTGCAGGAAAATGGACAAAGAAAATACGGAGGCCCTCCACCTGGCTGGGATGCTGCACCCCCAGAAAGGGGCTGTGAAATTTTTATTGGAAAACTTCCCCGAGACCTTTTTGAGGATGAACTTATACCATTATGTGAAAAAGTGAGTCCAAATTTAACATTTAATTTTTCTTATCTTTCAAGGGAAAAATACTATTGTCTTCACTGTACTCTCACCCTTCTTGGTCAGTGATGGTTTCTTTGCATTTGCCATTCCTCAATAATGGACAAAGCTAAAACCTTCTTAGCTATTCGTGATTGTCCCTTTATTATCACTGCCTTGACCCAGCTCTTTGTCCTGTTTGTGACAGCTTGAACTACAATCACTAATGCCTTTCAAACCTATATACCTCATTCCCCAATCTCTCCACTGGCAGCCATCTCACTGCAAACTCAGTGTGTCTATCTATAATCACACTACAATAACCTTCCTAAAATTAGCTACTGCTACAACTTGACATTTTAATATAACATTTTCATATTAAAAGAATGTATGTTTGTCATGGCTCAAACATGTGCCTGCATATATCGATTAGAATGAAATTTTTTCTTCTGCAAGTCTGAATTTCTTGTCTACCTTAATGCATCAATAAGATTAAGAATATGGTTTCTTAGTATCATTATATACTTACTAAGGAATAAATTCCTTCAGTTTTAATTCAAATTGAGGTTGGTTTTTTTAAGTACCAAATCCAAATTAAAAGGAGAATACAAAATTAAAATTTTCAATAATTTACCAAGTGGTTTTTAGCAACAAGCACATTCCTGAAAAATTCAGTAACTATTAAAATTTAGTTTTTTCCCTACATGCCAAAATCAATTATGTGTATATGTGTGTGTGTGTGTGTGTGTGTGTGTGTGCATATATATCAGCCTTTGATTGAATCAGCCTTGGATTCAGAAACATCTGATTTTATACATATAATTCCATCTGGCACGTGGACAAATTATGAGGACTTAATTCTGTAAGAATCTTGTATACTGAACATGAATTGAGCATCAAGAAACACCTGTAACACAGAGATGAAATATGCTCAAACTCTTTCCTAATGAGCCCAGAAGACATAGGTATCCATTACCTTGGGGTGAGGTGGGGCTGAGCTGAGGAATAACCAGCCATTAAGGTAATGGCATATGCTTAATGACATCTCCCCAGACATGCCCATGTCGGGCAATCCTTCTTACAGCAGCCAGCAATAGTAAATTGCTGAGTCTGTATTGTTGGAGAACTTGTAGGGTGGCGGCAGGGAGTACTATATGGGCAAACAGAGTCACTGTAGCCAGGGGGATAGAGTAAGTGCTCTCCTACTGTGGAGGTCCTGGCCCTGCGTCAGTTGTATTAAGACTAGCATTGACCTTCAGCCTTCAGGGTGAGAAAATGACAAGGCTCCCCAGAGCATCCTCTGAAACATGTCTGTGTTCATTTATGTCATGGCAGGGGAAAAAGACAGCTGAGAAGTCCGTTTAGCAACATTCTAAATGAGCATTCTTGGTTTCTGTTTTAAACATCAGTGATAGAGTAGGACCAAGTAGAGATCAAACTACTTCAGAGTAGTAGGCCAATGTAGAAGGCACGGACAAATCTATCAAAAAATTGTACTTATGATGACAAAATGTGTTTTCATGTCCCTAAGACATTGCATAAATCTCCAGATAATTATGTGATGAATGGTCATTTACAATGTCAAAAATATATTCTGTTAACTCAAGTTGAAATGTCACTTGTTCAGATTTTCTTTATTTAACTTGATTTTTCCCATGAATCAGTAACTGATCCGAACCCAGCATGAAAATATGCAAACCATTCCACATGGGATGCCCAATAGAGCTGGTAGGAGGCAGACTTCAGAAAACATCGTGTGTATGTGTGTGCATGTGCATGTGCATGTTCATTCGGAAATACAAATATGAATTTTCTATTTCTATTACTTATAGATTGGTAAAATTTATGAAATGAGAATGATGATGGATTTTAATGGCAACAATAGAGGATATGCATTTGTAACATTCTCAAATAAACTGGAAGCCAAGAATGCAATCAAGCAACTGAATAATTATGAAATTAGGTAAGATCCACCTCTTCTAGATTAAAAGTGAATCAGACAATACACCTGTATCTGTTTTTCTTTCAAGTTTATCTAAACAGTGTATGTAAAAAATAGCTAAACCAGAAATAAAATAGATTTGTTCTCTTTCTTGGTAAAAATAAATTTGATTAAATATTTGTTTAATATCAATACTATAGGAGGTGCCAAACTAAGTTCTGTGAAATGTTCAAAGAAACAAAATTCATTAATTTATCTACTTCATAAATATATGCTGGGTACTGTTCAAAATATTGGAAATTTATCAAGGTACAATTCCCTATCCTCATAGAAAACAAACAAATATATAAGATTACTAAGATAGTATGAAAAAATAAAAGCAAAGATGGGATAAAGTTGTATGAGGAGGTGACTACTCTAACTTGGTGTATTTAAGAAAATACTCTCTGGGAAAGTGAAATTTGATCTGAGACTTGAGCGAAAAGAGCCAGCCATGACAGACGACCTGGGGAAGATTATCTCAGGAAAAGAGAGAACACCAAGTGCAAACTGCCCTAAATGAGAACAAGCTGGGTATGTTTGAGGGACAGAAAGCCCATGAGAGAGGGGAGGGTTGAAAGCAACACAGTTGGAGAGCCTTGTACTCTGAGATGAAGAATTTGAATTTTATTCTAATAAAAAGGGGAAATCGTAGGAGAGTTTTCATTAGATTTACAGTTTATAAAACATGCCTCTGGCTGTTGGGTGGAGAATGGACCATAGCAGGGTGGGGGTTGAAAGAGTAAAGCCAGTGAGAAGGCCGCGGAGGGGTCTAGACCTGGATAAGAGGTGACGGTGGTTGGACAAGGGACGTAGTGGTGAAGGTAGTTAAAAAAGGGTCAGATCTGGATATATTTTGAAGGTTGGAGAGAAAAGACTGGCTAGATGTTGATAATTCAGAACTCAGAGAGAAAACCTAGGATTTTTGTCCAAGTATCTGTGGATATGGTAATGCCATTGACATGGAAAAGACTGGAGGAATAGCAGGAAACACATGAACAGTTCTGTTTAAGGTGCACTACATGTGAGGTGCATGTTGGGCATCCCAGGGGAGATGCTGGGGAGGTGACTGTCTGCATGATAGTGGAAGCAGAAGAGTGGTCACAATTGGAATATAAACTTGGGGGTCAGCTAAATCAGATAGCACTTAAAACCACAGGACTAGAGGAGGGTTCCAAGACATAATAGACACTGTGCAACCAATAACTGGTTTTTTACAAACTGGAAATAGGGGCTGGGAGGGGTGGCTCACACCTGTAACACCAGAACTTTGGGAGGCCAAGGTGGGAGGATCACTTGAGGCCAGGAATTCGAAACCAGCCTGGCAACATAGCCAGATCCCATCTCTACAAAAAACGTTTAAAAGAATTAGCTAGGCATGGTGGTGTGTGCCTATAGTCTCAGCTACTCAAGAAGCTGAGGTGGGAGAATCACCTGAGTGCAGGAGTTCAAGGTTACAGTGACCTATGATCACGCCACTGCATTCCAGCCTGGGTGACAGAGCAAGACTGTCTCTAAAAAAAAGATAAATAAGTAAACTGGAAATAGGGCTAATTTTATGAAATTGAATTCTAAAACCTTCATTTGGTGAGAGAACTGTCACAAATCCTTTTGTAGAAGAAGCTCTGAGCCACCTGGGAGGAAGATTAATGTTGCAGTTAAAAAGCAATAGCTTTGGGGTCAGCCAGGCTTCATTTGGGTGCCAGCAAGTAACTTACCCTCTCTGAGCCTCAATTTATTCATCTATAAAATGGGGATAATATCCATTTCGTAGGTTTTATTGTGGGGATACTATAAAGATTTTTAAATGCTTAACCCAGTGTTTGGAATGCAGCAATAAGTCAACAAATGACAGAATTATTATATATTAGCACAGTTCATCAATTCTAGATGAAGTTTTTGACATCTATTTCCTTTCTGAAATAGAGGTGCACCTTGAAGTTGATGGGATCTTAAATTTTATGAATGCAGAAAGAGCAGAATTCCCACCATTATTTTTCTCCCACTTTCTATAGGCCCAAAATAAGTCACACATTATCCTTATAATTGTGCAAATCAATCAACTACTGAGTCATTTTTCTTAAACCCTTTAGCCACAGGAAGATTAATTGGATTTAATGACTACTAGTAGCCTAGCCATTCAGTCCCAAGGTTGGATTCTGGAACAGAGTCTTGGAGAAAATATAAAGGATGCTTCCTTCCCACACATGCCTCCATGGGCCCAAAAGAGCTTTGTGTGGTATGTAGAGAAGTGTTTGCAGTAGGAATCAGGAGACCTGAGGTCCAGCCCAGGTTCCTCTGGACAAATCCTTTAACCTCTTTGAGTATCACTTTCATCATTGGCACCTGACCATACAGAGATGTTGTGGGCAGCCACCATATGAAATAATATATACTAAAGTGCTTTGAAAGGGCTACAAAAAGCTATATCTTAATATAGCTTTTTAATATTACAGTTATATGATTTCAGGGATTGGAAGATTCCCCATTCCTTGGTCTTTCATGGAATCTGGACATACTAACAGTAAGGGTTATTCCCAAAAATTCTTTTGAGTTGGGATGGCCATGGAATTGGCTATCCAGGGAACTAATAGGATTTGTTGTATCTACTCAACACATTCTTACCCACTGGGGCCTGTCAATGCTTTTTGACAATAGATAGGATATGAATAATAGATACAATCAATCCATCAGTCACTGATAATTAACAGTATCCTTCATGAATTTCAGGGTCTTAATCTGTAAAATAGAGATAAAAATATACCTACTTCATGGGGTGTTATGAAAAATAAATGAGATAATGCACATAAATCTCAGTGCTCTGTAAATGTTTGCTGATGGTTATGGTGAGGGTAATCACCATAATGGAGACGAGGAGACACACGACAACAAAAAGAGAAATGTTACTGTTAGAAAGAGAATGTTACTGGCCAAGATTCCAGTCAAAGCTCAGGTTGGATGCCAGAAGCAAGGTTAAGTCACAGAGTTACTTTGAAAATTAGGGGATAGGATAAATGGAACATGACATAGCACAATAGAGACCCCAGAGTCAACATCACCTACTTCCACCTTTCCTTGGGTCAGTCCTGCCAGAGAAGGAACCTTTCTTGTAGAGAAGAGAATAATTTGTTTTTAGCTACCATTTCTCAGGGATAAATAAGGCTCTTATCCAGAAAAGACCCACAATTGTCATATCATCCTCCTTATCATCAAATATTCACTGAACATCATCTAAATGTGAAAATCTGTTCAGGTATAAAGACTTTTTGCTATTTTTAATAAAGATCATATCAGAACAGCTTTTCTCTTTGGCTGGAAAAGAAAGGGAACATCAAGGGTTGCAGACTCAAATGCCTGTAGGGCCAGGCACATGACACGGTAACGTGGGCCAAGTGTAGAGGCCTCAGTACTGGGACGCATCAGGGAGTGTGAGCATTGATGACAGCTGGGGAATCCACATCTAGTGTAAAGAGACCAGATGCCACTCAGCTTCACATAATTTTTTTCCTTTGAAAGTGTAGAGCCCATGTTGACACATCTAATGATGTCTCAAAAATAGCCACAAAGCTCCAAAAATGGTTTAAACACTATGAAGAACAAACATCCCATATCTGCAGGCCATATCTGATCCAGGGCCATACATTTTCAAACTCAGCCTTCAACCTAATCACACAAGGATTCTCATCAGTCAAAATGCCTGCTCTTTTTGCAGAAATGGGCGTCTCTTAGGGGTTTGTGCCAGTGTGGATAACTGCCGGTTGTTTGTCGGGGGAATCCCAAAAACCAAAAAAAGAGAAGAAATCTTATCTGAGATGAAAAAGGTCACCGAAGGAGTTGTTGATGTCATCGTCTACCCAAGCGCTGCAGATAAAACCAAAAACCGGGGCTTTGCGTTTGTGGAGTATGAGAGCCATCGGGCAGCCGCCATGGCCAGGAGGAAACTGTTACCAGGTTAGCAACCTTCTCCTCAAAGATGAGACTTCTCTGCTCTATCCTGCCTGACTCAGCAAATAAGTGGGTTTTTTTTGTTTTTTATTGGAGGAGAGGGGTTGCTCTATATCCTTGATAATCTTGTCTATCTCATAGTTGACTCGGTTCCCCAAACTTTTCACAGACTGGGTTTTGAAAAATATTTATTCCGTGCATTGAATCTAACTTACATGTACTTAAGAAATCCAGAACCTTAAGTGATAGCAATGCTATGATGAATACTTAAAGCAAGATTAAATAATTAAAATAATTAAATAATTAAAATTAAATATATCAATCATAGTTATTTTTGTGTATAGATTTTATCAGGCTTATTAGAAATAGGGCATATTATCCATTATAATGTAGAAATAATAAACCTCAGGTGATACATTATCCCAATGACAAGTGATATAATTTTATTATGACTCCCTGGTGTCTAATAATTTCTGTGTAATTTGAGAAAAGAGAAATAAAAAACTCTCCTTAGAAAGGCACCTTTCTTTGTTAGGTACTACAACCCACGAGGTAGGTACCGTTTGGGCAATAACCATCAATTCCTGAGTTTAAAAGACTCCTCCAAGACACTGCCTCAGCAACTTCAAAAAATTGTTTTAAAGTCCTCAGCTCATTCTAAAATATTCACTAAAACTTACAGAGTCAATCATTAAAATGAATTAAGATTAAAATAAAAGGATTTCAAGAATGACAGACTGGACACATTGGAATTAACTTTTCTCATGAAAATTACAGGACAACTACCAGAATTAAAAACAAAACAACTACAACAAAAATATCTAGATTTATGTTGCCCTTGTATGCATTCTTAAAAGCAAAACAACTCAATAGGATTAGCCATTTAGAAATTTTCAAAATTGGAAGATAGCTTCTAGCTTAGAGAAAATTTTTAAATAATATTTTCATGAAAGCAGTTTAAAGTCAAAAAAAAAAAAACCATGAGATAGCTCCAAAAATCGCTGACTCTATTAGAAAGGTGGATATTTTTAATGTTGAGTCTTTCATCCACAACCTCTCCATTCTTCACTACCCAGTGCTCAAGTCATCTGCACCACAGGCTCATCGATAGACTCACTAAAATTCCTCATGGGCCATACCTAGTCTCTTGGAGACCTGGATTAATATTTTGCTATATGCTTCAATTCTTCCCTCTTCTTCCACACCAATAACTCTGCCATTGAAAAGTCTCTTGTTTCCATCCTGTTCTCAGGCCACCATTGTAGTCTAAACACATCTATTCTAAACCTTAGACAATTTTTTCAAGGTCTCCTAATTATTCTCCCAGCTCTGCTTTCTTTGATGCACCCCACCCTCTGCCTACCCCATCCTGAATATTACCGCCAGATTAAAGTTTTCAGAATATCCTTTCAACAAGTTCTTGCAGATAGTAGGAATTCAATCTCTATCAATAGGCTGAATAGTGACACTCACTTGCCAGTTCAAAAACAGTCACTGACTCCTTGCTGCATATGAGATAAGGACTAAATCTCTGAGCCTGTTATTCAAGGCCTTTCATTCATGTCCCCAGTCCTTTGCAACATATTTGCTATCTTCTATTTCCCAATAAAAACCCTCCTTTCTATCAGGAAAGACTTCTGAATGTCCTACATAACCACCATGTTCATTTCTGTCCCCTTTATTCCTAATGCTGCCTCCTTTACTAGAAAGACCTGCCGCTCCTTTACTTGTGACATCCACCCAAGCTCAGCCAGCACCTCCTTGAGAAACCTGCTGCCACTATTCTAGCCCAATTAGTCACTTTCCTCCCTCAATTTAAGCAGGCATCGTTATCTGTAAAAACAGCTATGTAAAATCATTTTGAGGGTGGGGGAGGATGACAGTAAAACAAGGTCCAAAATGGGTGAAACACAGTTTCCAGACAATCAGTACTCCTAGAGAGTCTGAACCTCCTGAAAGCTTCTCCATCTCTTCAAAGAAAATGGCATATTGACTCACCAAAAGAGCTTCTGTCTTTATATACGTCGAGCTGACTAGGCCGGGCAGGGCTGAGCAGCCGGGCTTCAGAAATTCTCAAGTACTTCATTATGCTTCCACACAAGCTCCTAACTTTCCCCCGTGGATTCCCTGCCCAGGATCCAGCATAGAGAGAGGCATCTCACTGTCTCCACTCCCCACCCATATTCACCATGATCCAAGGCAAACCCCCTCACCTGTGGCCCCTTGAGCCAGCCTTGGCTGGGTTTCCCTCAGCTGGATTTTAGTCCACCTGCCTCACCTGCAAACTAACAAGGGAAGGCCCAGTGGTGAATGAACCAGACAGACTGTTTCACTTCTAATGAGATCTCAGAACAAAATCTAATACCCACTTGGATTATTCTGCCTGTTACTCCACTATATCCTCAACAACAACAAAGGATTTCAGTAATTACCAGCCCTCTGTAAGGCCTGGCTTTAAACAAGGAGATCTTTTAAGAACAATGATGAGCAAGGACCCCAAGAAGCTTTTCCTTCTTCATTGATCCAGACTTGGAGACAGAAAACTGTGGTCCAAAGTGATTTAATTGCTTCCAGCCACTCACCTCCTCTCCTAACGGTGGCAGCTCCCTCTTGACAAATCTTATATTTGTCAAGCTGTATATGAGACAAAGTTTTTGCATCCAACTCAGAGGCTATAAAGGCATTCTCAGAATGCTCTGAAAAAGAAAAGTTCTCGTAGTGATTCTCAGCTTCAGGCAAAATCAGAATCACTTGGAGAGCTTGTTAAAATACAGACTGCTGAACACTACCACCTGATTCAATAGGTTTGGTGTGGAGTCAGATAATTTGCTTTTACAACAAGTTCCTAGGATACAAATGCTCCCCAGACCACACATTTGAGAACCCATGATCTAAATCAATGGTTGTCCATCCTGGGCGGCATATTAGAATTACCTGGAGATGTTTTCAAATAATACTGGTACCCATATCAACTTCTAATCAATTGATTCTGCTTCACTGGGGTACAGAGTTGGAGTACAGGTGTTTTAAGTTTTCCAGATGATTCCATTGTTCAGCCAAATTTTGCAATCTACTGCTAAATCTGTCAGCTAATGACTGGAAATTCATCTGCACAGCATGAACACCTGGGGAACCACTTGGTAAACACTTATTAAGCATTGAGAACATATAGTGTTCTCTTCTAAATGACATGGGACATTCTTAAAAAACATGGTACCTAACCACTGCACTGAAAGAGCACATATTCTGAAGAAACTCTATGTATAAGAAAATAGACAAAAAATATTAAAAGGAGAGTACATTGAGTTTTTTAGGGGTTTTTTTGAGAGTGTATTGTTGAATCATCATTTAAAAGTGATAAACTAAGTCTTTTATCTGCATCATCTTTGTCTTTGCAACTTTTATCATCCCAATTTCATAGATAAGGAAATTGATGCTTAGAAAGGATATGTTTTCTAGCCAGAATCATTGTTCCAATATTTGAACTTGTCTTACTTCAAAGCCCGTGTTCTCAAATCACTCTGTAACACTGACTTCCACCAGAGCCTTCACAGAGCTGTCTGTGGAAATCGCTGCTTCCTATACCTCTTCTCATTTCTGTTCTCTCTAGCCTTACATAGCAGTTCAGGCCCATGTGTGGTTTACGATGGTCCCAGGCTGAGAAGGCAAAAGCTAGGGCAGTGGTACACAACTTTGGCTGCATGTTATAATTAACTGAGCTACTTTCAAAAATCCTGAGGTCCAGACCACTTATATCAGTATTGGGAAGGACAGTGCAGAGGTCAGTAATGAGCTGGTAAATCTTTCACAGCCAGCTCGCAGGGGAAAAATAAAAACCCTGATTTGTAGCATTTGCCGATTTCCATGGTATTAACATTCCCACTGTAGCTGATTTCAAGCCACCAATGTAACTTCAATTGGCTCACAAAATTCTGATAATTTCTTTATCCATTTTCTGTCGATGAACATTTAGGTTGATTCCATATTGATTCCATGTCTTGGCTATTGTGAATAATGCTGCAATGAACATGGGAATGCAGATATCTCTTTGACATACTGATTGCTTTTTATATATATATATATATCCAGTAGGGCGATTGCTGGATCACATGGTAATACTATTTTTAATTTTTTGAGGAACCTCCATATTGTGTTCCATAATGGCTGTACCAATTTATATTCCCACCAACAGTGTACAAGGATTCCCTTTTCTCCAAATCCTTGCCAACATTGTTATCTTCTATCTTTTCAATAATAGCCATTGTACCAGGTATGAGGTGACATCTCATTGCAGTTTATATTTGTATTTCCCTGATTAGTGATGCTGAGCATTTTTTCATATACCTGTTGGCCATTGGTATGAATATTAACTCCTCATCAGATATGTGGTTTACAAACATTTTCTCCCATTCCTTAGGTTGTCTTTTCACTGTTGATTGTTTACTTTGCTGTGCAGAAGCTTTTTAGTTTCATGTCATCCCATTAATCTATTTTAGCTTTTGTTCCCTGTGCTTTTGGGGTCATATCCAAAAAATTATTGCCCAGACTGATGTCAAGAAACTTTTCCCTTATGTTTTCTTCCAGTAGTTTTACAGTTTCAGGTCTTACATTTAAGTCTTTAATCCATTTTGAGTTGACCATTTCATTCTTCTGCATATGGTTAACCAGTTTTCTCTACACCATTTATTGAAGATACTATCCTTTCCCCATTGGATATTCTTGACACCTTTGTTAAAGTTCAATTGACCATAAATGAATGGATATACTTCTGGACTCTATTCCATTCCATTGGTCTATATGTCATAAAAACCAATAAACAACTAATAAACAACACGGGTAACTTGTGAATCTGGAGAAAAATTTTTTTATCCAAATTAAGAAGATAGGTGAAGAGTTACAATATTCCATTGTAACTAATAAACAAACCAGTCCCTGGGATGCAATGAAGAACCAGCCTATCTGGGATCAGCTAGCCCATTATGATGTGTCTATTCTTCATTTGGGTTTTAGAATGCCAATGCCACAGATGCTTTCACTGACTGTTTTTCAAGGAATAAAAAATGCATTTTGATTGCAAATAATTGCCTCCCATGTGTAATAATTAAACTAAACACTTACCAATACCAAGATTTTGTTCTTTCAAGCTTTGTAGCTTATTCCCAAACAACTAATAAAAAAGCTAGATTTCCAATCAAATCTAGAATTTGAGTTGACTCTCACCCTCCTCTCATCACTTCAACAGGATCTGCACTGCTTATGGATACAGGAGTTGAGCATCATAAATCAAAGGGGGAAGGTAGTAAAATGAAACAGGTCTGGGCAAGTTATCCTCTCTAAAGCCCATTTCCTCTTCTATAAAATTTGGAGCCATTTCCCTCCCCACACAGTTACCGTGAGAAGGAACTGAGACAGTACATGGGAAACACGTACAAGACACTCAACAAATAGTAATTATAGGAATACAAAAATATATGTAGTCATGGGTAACAATTACCCTTTTATTAACAGTTCACTTTCTCATCAGACTCTTCTGCTCTTCACCTGTCTTCTTAATTTGGATAACAATATGTTTCTCCAGATTCCTAAGTTACCCATATTGTAATAGAAGATTAGAAGGACCACAGTTTGTGTGAGCCCCGACCAAGTGCAAGGGACAAAGAACAAACTAGAGATGCCTGAGCAAGCACCATTTTTTGGACATCTCAGTGGTGGTACCTGGTCAATATAACAACACAGATTCCAACAGCAGCAGACACGTTTCCTAATAACTTTTCTGATGTTCTGTGGAGTCAGACTCTATGTCTGGGCCCTAAATCCATTCTTTTCCTTTTTCCCTTTTGCTGTCTCACCTTAACCGACTACCTTCATCCTGTGAGAGCTGTCCTAAGATCCAAACGTGCCCACTGCTGCCTCATTTCTGTTCCATCTCAAACCACGTCCTGGTTCCCTTTAAACTCAATCATTATAAGCCACTAGTCACACTTAACTCCCTTCTAGCCAACTCCTGTATTTATTTGGAATGTCTCTTAAAATCAATAATCACCTATTTTACTGGTCATCTTGTTCATTCAAGACCTCAAGGGTCAGTTCAATTTAAAAGGCCATCAGTATAAACTAAGATGATTTTGTCCTGATTTCTACATAATTAATCATACTTGTGATCATTTTTAACAGGAAGAATTCAGTTATGGGGACATCCTATTGCAGTGGACTGGGCAGAGCCAGAAGTAGAAGTTGATGAAGACACAATGTCTTCAGTGAAAATCCTATATGTCAGAAATCTTATGCTGTCTACCTCTGAAGAGATGATTGAAAAGGAATTCAACAATATTAAACCAGGTAGGACATACATATAAGATTACTTTTTCAAAATGTTCTTTAAAAGTACTTATGCTTGAGATGACTTCCCATAACTTTAAATAAGGATAGCTTTATTTAGCTCATTCCCAAAATTACATGCAGACTATTCAAACCACATTCCTATCTTTGGATTAGAAAATAGGAACATATGGTCCTACAACATTTATCAATATTATAATTTTACACTTATCTGTGTGATTATTTAATGAATACATATTTTCTTTACTAAACTGTAAATTCTATGTGTTCTTTTTTCCTCTTATTGTCTCCTCCATCCTGAGACATTCAGTCTCTGGACCTGGAGCACAATAATTGCTCAACAAATACCTACTGTATTAATGAATGCACAACCATAACTATAGATGTCATGCAGGGTTTCTCAACCTCAGTACTATTGATGTTTTGGAACAGATAATTTTTGGGTTGGGGGGATTCTGTTCAGTGGATTGAAGGATGTTTAGCAGCATCCCAGGCTACTACCTGTTGTTACCAGTTTCCACCTCCAAGATGTAACAACCAAAAATGTCTCCAGACATTGCCAGATACATCCTAGGGGCAGAAAAAACTGCCTCCAGTTGAGAACCAAGGGAATATGCTTGTGACTTTAGGTACATAAGCAAGGAGTTAACAATTAATCCTAAGAAACTTATCTGGGTGAAGAGGAAGGGAAAGGAATCAAGGGAAGGTAGAAGGGAATAATTAGTTGCTACTCATCTTGTCAATACTTTTCAGAATCAATTCTAAGCCATAAGATTGACTCCCTGCCTCTTTCTTCTCCATATGGGAGCCACAACACTGAGACAAGTAAAGCATTTTGAGAAACAATGTCCAAATGAGCATTTCCCCAAACCAATTCAGAACATTTCATCTACAGACTTTTAGTAGATGTTTCTGATGAAATGGCTCCATGATCAAATAAGTTTGTAAACAACAGATTCCACAAAATTAAACAGATTTCTTTATTATGGGACTTATCAGAGTCCTTAACCTTCTAACATGCTTTGAAAGTCTCCAAGAAAAGATAGAGGATACCCAAATTCCTACTTTTGGAGCATGGATCTCCTTTTTTGGCAGACCATCTGTGGGATTATTGTGCCTTGGAACACACTGTGGGCAATACTGGCCTAGATTTATCACAGTATCATCATCATCCTTTCATAACTGGGAATTTCTCAGCCTCCAGGCAAATTCTCTAAGTTGTTGATAAACGTGGGCCATGGTTCTATCATGTTAAAACCGCCGGAGAATATTCATTTCACATACGCATGTTGCCTGTTTCCAACTCCAGGTGCTATTTCAGGTATCACACAATGATGAGCTGATGATTTGCTGGAAAGGTAATTAGTAAGCATGTCATTTCTCCCTTTTTAAAGATTCACCAAAAATCTGTCTTGCTCCAGCCTCAGGAACTCTTCCTTCCTTGATATTTTAGGATAATGCTGTGGCTTTATACCAACAGCTGTGAATCCATGTCCAACATAGAAACTGCAAATGATTGGCTGCCTCACTCTGTGCCAGGCATTGCAGTGGGCATTTTCACAGCATGCATCACTTATTCATCACAACAGCCCTGTCATATAGGTTACTTTATGAGTTCCACTATTTTCTAGACTAAAAAGGAAAAAACTGGGACCCAGAGTAACTAAGTAGCTTGCCCAGGGTCACACAGCTAGCAGGTGGCAGACCCAAGATTTGACTCCAGGTCTGGTTAAGGGCATGTTCTTAACAACTATGGCCCCCATGCCATCCTTATTCCATTCATTCACTCATTCATTCAAGTATTGTTCCTTCAGTAGTTCCTACGTGCCAGGCACTGTGGAAGGGACTAACAAGTATAATGTATGCATGGAAAGAGTTTAAGATGTGCCAGAAAAATAACAGCCTGGCTTACTCTTGGAGTGCAGAGGAGACTCATGTTTTAAAGTGACATGAAACCTGATATCTGAACCAGGCATAGGAACTGGTATGTGTGTGTATAAATATTGCTCCCCATCCTCCCCTCATGCTGTGTTGACTTTCTACTTTCCCACAGTGAATAATACTTTTTATCCATATAATGAAAACAGCAGCTTTTTTGGGAAAGGGCTAGAATGAGAAACTACTAAAAGGCTGCTTCCTTTTTTAGTCATTGGTTATCACCTTTCTCAGTCTTGTTGGCATATTGAAGAGACATGTGCCCGGACCTGTGAATTATAATAAATATAATGAACGTCAAATTTGTTTCTTCCCCTTCTCTCTCTCTCTCTCTTCCTCTTGAGCCTAAAGTGTGTCCAGCAATTCCAGGGCACATCCCGGGGCTTGCTGGAACAACTCTCGGGGCTCTATAATGATGTGTGGCTTGTTCTTTGTTGTCCTCTGCAAAAGAATATGAATTGCAGAGTGTGAACAACGAGCAGATACATCTGCCACATTGAGTGGTAAACGCAGAGCTAACTAGTTTCTTTTCCAGTGGAAAGGATGTATTATATTAAGGCTATACTTATCTAAAAAATTTGTGGAAAGAAATAGGAAAATTGCTCTTTAAAAATTCTATTTAAAGTTTAGATCCCTCAGAGGAACCTGAATATTCCCTCCAAATATTTGACCATATATCATTTTAACCATGATTAACCTGAAAAATATTATATTGCCACCCAGAGAAACAGATGAAAATCAGAATAAAAACTGGGTCTGGAAAATATTTGTTCTTCCCCAATGTATCCAGGGGGGTATCTGCTGAAGTTCCAATTATAGGCATTCTACAAAATCTGATTTTCCTACAAAGGTTTGGCAGTATCAGAATCACCTGGTTAAAACAATGACTGCTTGCCCCATCTAGGGTGGGCTCAAGCATTTGCAGTTCTGTTAAGCTCCCAGGTGAAGCTGATCCTGCTGGTCAGGGGACCACACTTCCAGAGCTTTCCTTTGGCAGACAGGTATGTTTCTCTTCAGGAAATTGAGGAGTTGCTGACAAGTTGACAATAAACGCAGTAATATTTTTCCAATTCCCTGTATTATGATTTCAAAGGATCTTTTTCTTCTTTACCATGTGGTGAATACTATTGTAGAGAAAACCACATACTCTAACTTTCTGAATTTTCTGTTGTATGAGGCTAAATTTTCATATATTATGTTTTCCAAAAGCAGGTATGTTTGAGCATTATCATTCAAAAATGCAAGATGATTTCAAATATCTGCAAGAAGAATTTCAGAACACCTACATTCATTATCCTCTGAAATGCCACATAGCTAGTGTGGATGACAGAAGTTGGAGTGTGAATTGACTACAAAATATTCCCTCATCCCATGTATTTATCGAGTAGCCCCTGTGTCCAAGACTGTAGGCGGGAACTGGGTGAAGATGATACCAAGATGCCTCTGAAGCAGACCCTGTTCTCAGGGAGCTAACAGACTAGGGGAGCCTAGGTGGAGAATGACATTGAAGTATGAACAGAACAAAGACTGGAGAGGTGGAGGTCATCACTGGCTGATCTCTTCCTTATCCATTACCAAGACACACCATGGGGCTGAGTCACAATAATCACTCCACCTGACACTGAAAGGAACAGAGACCATATTGGAAGTTCAGTTAATTACTTGTCTCATGCTTCATTTATTTCTTCATTTATTTTCTCAGTCTGGCCAGACGATTTTGCTCTGTATAACCATTGTCATAAGAAGTCAAGGGTTGACTGCTGAGGGGAATGAAAAGAGAAGTATCACAATGCTTTTAAATTATCCTTACACTGCGGGCCTACTATTATTCCCCCCCAAAAAGATATTCATAGTCCTTGAACCATGTGGTAGAGCAGAAACTCTAATTGCCTTTATGACCTTGAATCTAAGAGGATAACTAGACTTTCATAGGGAAAGAAAGGAGAGGACTTTCTCTTTTTTCTCCTCCCTGGCCTGCTGTCTCAGCCTATGTTGTCTCCCTGGCCTCTTAAGATACACCCAGGTGAGTGTCAGCTAAAAGAGAATAATTGGCCTGCTAAACTGCCAGTGGTTAAACAGGTTTCCACCTCACCTTCCCTCTAAACAAAAGGTCTATTTTTAAAATTAAGTAAGCAACAATATTTTAAAATATAACATTCAACTATCTTGGTACAACTTTTAAAAAAAAAATTTACATGTTGCAATCAACACGTTCAGCATTTCCTCTACATAAAAATAAGTTAGGTTGGTTTGTCTGGTTTGTTTGGTTACACAAATAATACAAACTTTGTAAATATTTATAAAATACCAAAGTATATCAGTTAAAATATGAAAGTCCCCTTCATTCTCCCCAACTTTTCCCCTCATTCCAGAAGTAACCCCTATTAACAGTTTGGTCTCTATCTTTCCAGTTTGCTTTCTGTATAAGTATATTTATATTTGTGTGCACATATATATAGGTTGGGATTTTTAAAAAAATAAATGCTATAATATTATACTTATTATTTTATAACTTTTTAAAATTAAAAATAGGACTTGAATCTTTCTATGTAAGTACATATAGGTCTATTTTGTTCTCTTTAAAGATTCTACGGTGTTGGTATAAATGTACCAGATTTAGTCACTCCCATGAGAATGGACATTAAGTTGTTTTGTTTTTGCTATTTCAACAGGGGTGTAATTGATATCCTCGTGCATGATCCTTGGGTATATGTGTGAGAGTTTCTGTATAAGACATTCCTCAAAGTAGAATTAGTGATATCTACATTGTTTCCAATCTTTAGATATCATGACAGCATGGTAGGAAACTATCTTGGTTCTCAGATGTTCTTTTGGGAAAAACTTTCTTTTTATTTTTTTAATCTAAAGAGTATTAGATAAGGATATGGGAGATCTGGTTCTAGTTCCTAGATGTATAGACTCATAAATCTCATTTACCTTGTCAGAATGATAGTTTCCTAACATTTAAGTTAAAATAAGTAAATTAAAGTAAAATTAATTAAAGAAAATTTAAAGTAAATCATTGCTAAAGTCTCTCCTAAAAACTCTAAATTCTATCATATAAGACAAAAGAAATAAAGTATTTTTCGGGGGGGACCATAAAACTTAAAAAGGTAATCACCTAAATATATGTTTATAAGATGACCAATAATTGAGTTCAACTCAATTCAACAAATATTTTGCCACGCATAAGGTACTATCCTACATTATATGAGATGCAAAGTAAGATGCCATACCTACTCTTGAAGATCTTGTAATCTAGGAAGTGGAAAACACAAATCCATTACTAATTATAATAAATCAGAATATGAATGTTATTTAAGAATTACAAACAAAATCTATTGTTGAATGTGTAGAATTTTAAATCTGGACATATGAAATATTCTTGATGAGATCCTTACTTAAATATTGGGTCTCAAAAAAGATCAGTACACTTGGAATCTAGGTCCTACAAGATATCATTTTCAGTGGCATCTCAAGTTTGCTAAAGGGGCTACTTTCACTCCATTTACAGGTGCTGTGGAGAGAGTGAAGAAAATTCGAGACTACGCTTTTGTGCACTTCAGTAACCGAGAAGATGCAGTTGAGGCTATGAAAGCTTTAAATGGGAAGGTAAAGTAGGATGAAGAAAAAATATGTAACAGGTTCCATCCAAGTTTAGTGTGGGCATTGTACTCAAAAGAGCATTCCTGTAAGTCTCTTATCCAGGTTTCTCCATCTCTGATATGGCTGCATCGTCATTAAAGATGCACAAAAGAGAAGTGATGGAAAACACAGTGGAGAACAGAGATGTGCCTAAGATGTCCAACTCTACCTCTAATTTTTTCTAATTTGGACAAGTCACTGGCCCTCAATTTCCTTAGAAAGAGGGGTTTGGAGTAGATCATTTCAAGGTGTTTTTCCCAATTCCAATTTTCTCTCATTCAAAGAGATTATCACCTTCATAGTACAGTATTTTAGAGGCTGATGATCAGAAAACACATCAAGATAGCTGTTGTACTGCCCTCAGAGTTTGACCTTTCAACTCTGGAAGGCTTAGAATCTTTCACCCTGCCACGAGTAAGGTCTGGGGAAAAACTAGCTTCTATATCATTACTACAAATCTGTGTATAGAAACCAATATAATATTTACATATCAATCCAATAAACATTAAAAACCTTCTATAGGCCACTTACCATGCTAATAATGTCTGGGATACAAAAAAAAAATCAAACCAAAGATGACTGGTCAATGAGCTAAAAGTCTGTTGGAGGAATAAGACAAGTACACAAACATCTGTGCAAAGTATAGGCAGGTAAGTGTCATAAAAAGAGATAAAAATGGTGAGAAAGTTCAAAAGAAGAAGTGGGTCATAAAGAATCAGAAAATCTTCATGGATATGAGAAGATAATACATAAGAGAAGCGGTGAACATTGGGTATAATTCCAAAAGACAATATATGGAAAGGAAAGGCAGTCTTAGACAGAGGCACAAAATTTGAGAAAAGCAAGACAAGATTGGAGAACAGTAAAATGTAGAGCAATTTGGTTGGTGCTTAATGCACATACATTGGATCTTGCATCAGTCAGGGCCCCAACAGAAAACACACAGCAAAGGAATTAATCACAAAAGCGTGAATGGGGAGTAGGGAATCAAAAAAGAATGCAGGAACCTGGAGTCTATAGCGTCTCTGCAGTCAAAGGCATAAGAGGCTAGAGAGTTAATAGGAATCCTGTAAGGGTGGAGGATCGTCTAGAGCAAATCTCTTTGAAAGAAGTAGTGATCTTTGATCAAGGGACACAGCCAGCCCAAGGTGACCTCTCAAAGAGGGAGCCAGGAGAATAAATGTCCCAAACTCACTGTTGACTCTCTCTCCAAACTCCTACCAGTGTTCCCCATAGGCCAAATCCAGCATAATCCAGAACACCCAAGAACCTTAAAAAGGACTCCGTGTAGAGTAGCTTCCCAGAGCAGAGAGCAGGCTGGAACCAGCGGGGAGTGGATCTGGAGGGCAAAGGGAGGATTGCTCAGCCCAGGTCCGTCAGACAGAGTGGGGCCTCCAGCACATGAGCTCCTCAGGGCCCCGCTCGAGCTCAAAAATGTTTGAGTATCAGGGGAAAAAAGTACTGACTCTGAAATACCAAAAGAAGACTGCAAAGCAAAAACTAATGCATATTTAAATACATGTCTATGAAACATTATTTCCTCTTCATTGATCATTACATTTAGTATCTTAAAAATATGATTACTTTGAAAACAATTTTTAAGTTAGATTTTCTCTATTTGGAAGCATTCCTGAGTATACATGATGTTTGCCAATCATAAATTGAATGCTAAATAATTACATTGGAATAATTACAATAGAAAAGTATTCAAATTATTCCCAATTTTTATAACTAGACATTTTATAGCAATGTTTACATTTACTACATGGTTAAATATATATTTAATATTATTATTAAATATACACTAAATATTATATTTAACTATAATGGGGTATGGAAAAATCAAACGTACGTTTTCCTAGAACCTATGAAGTCTCTTCAGTATACATATGGATATTTATATTTAATTTATTAGACAAAAGGAGACTTTAAAGTTTTTTGTGCAGGGGAGTAATGATCACAGTTACAATTTAGGGAAATTAACCTAATAAGAATTGACTTTTTATAGAGGTGAGAGAGAGATGTAATGGAAACTAGTTATAAAGCTACTGCAGTCAGCCAAATGGAATAAAATAAGGGCTTGAACTAAGGTGGGAATGAAATGTGAGAGAGAGCTCTTACAGAACTATGGGGGATGAATTCATAGGCCCAGGAATTGATTGGCAATGGGGTGAAAAGAAGGACAAGCCACTACAAGTTTTCAATATGAGAGACTGTTAGGAAAGTCAGGAAGGGAAGCCTATTTGGAGAGAATTGTGATGAATTGAGCTTTGGATGTGATTATTCATTTATTCTATAGATATTTTTGGAAGTCTATGAAAGGAAAGAAATTTTGCTGGGCTTGGGCTATTCAGATTAATAAGATATTGTCCTAGCTCTTGAAATATCTAAACCAAATAACTAAAATACAATACTGAGTTTAAAATGCTGTTGGATGGGGCAGAGGAATGCAGAACAAATTCTATTACAATAAGAAATCTGACCCTGTAGTAAAGAACAACTCCATTCAAAACATCTCTTGATATGGAAGTGCCTATAAGCAGAGACCTATTTTGGTATCTCAACTTCCTCAAGTCAGGACTGAAGATAATATAAATGTGTAATTTGAAACATATATATCACATCATAAAAAATATTACATAACTTTCTGTCCTAGTGATTATAGCCAGATTATAAATTTATAACCAATATGTCAACATACAGTGGCCAATATGTCACTGTCAAACCTGTTGGTGTCTTATGCAACTTACCAACAAAACCACTCAGAGAAAATTCAACTGGCATACAAACACAAACCTACAAAGAGATAAGATACAAATAATTGAAACAGTCAGGAAATATACAGCAAACAGTAACAACACTTAGAAGGACACATGTTATTAGGTCTCAGCCATACTTGGTCGTCTTCGTATCATCTCATGTTGCTTCTTCCCTGTTCTTTACAACAGGTGCTGGATGGGTCTCCCATTGAAGTGACCCTAGCCAAACCAGTGGACAAGGACAGTTATGTTAGGTACACCCGAGGCACAGGTGGAAGGGGCACCACACTGCAAGGAGAGTACACCTACTCTTTGGGCCATGTTTATGATCCCACCACAACCTACCTTGGAGCTCCTGTCTTCTATGCCCCCCAGGCCTATGCAGCAATTCCCAGTCTTCATTTTCCAGCCACCAAAGGACACCTAAGCAACAGGGCCATTATCCGAGCCCCTTCTGTTAGAGGTAACGTCAGCCAGCTCTTGCCTTAGAGTAACCCCAAGATTTCAAATGATTTGTATTGTAATAGCCTTAGACAAATTGGATGGGTCCACTGGAAGAAAAGGACTGTAAATTTGTTTATTAAAAATCAAATATTATATCAATATTTTTCCTTACATAGGAATATTTTTTCACATTACAACTGGTTATTGAAAAAACTTGGTCAGAACATAGTGCAAATGAGCCTAGTACACAAATTTGATCTTTGCACGGGCCCACAAAATTTGCACAAATTAAACCCAGTTCCATAATTGTTAGTTTCTTCTGTATCATTAGGCCACCAGCTTGCAGTCATCTGTGACTCATTATAACACTTTCAGGGAAAAGTAGTATAGTCCAGTGGAAATCAATTACTTCAAATAGCAAAAACCTTTCAAGGTACATGTGCATTTGATGGTGATTCAGTGGCATCACCTTTATATACTAATCACAAGTTATCATAAATATAATTTAACAGACATATATAAGATGTTCTCACCTGACCTGCCCAGATATATTAGATGCTCTTATCTGACATGTTAGACCTTTGGAAAAGCCAAACTATTAAGAAAATCAACTTTTTTCTTCAGTATATGGGGAACTAAATAAACTCCAAATAGAAAAAAAAAAATTCAATCTGACTGCCAGACAGTAAATATTTCACATTTGAATCCTTTAAGAATTCTAAATGTTCAAGCAGTTTTCCAAGCTCAGTTAGTTCAAGCAGTCTAAAAGATAAGGAAAGAAGTTTTTGTTTCCAAGAAACTACTTTGTCTCTGCCTTTTGGGCTCCTTCAGACTGAGTGTTCTAGGATGTGGCTAATGCCAATAGAACTCCAGTTCTAGCTTCCAAATCTGACACCAATCTGGGCAATTCAAAAAACAAATGGTGTATTTAAATTTACTATTGGGTTTGACTTAGAAGCAAAAGGCACATCCAGATTACTGTGGAAACAATTATCTTACTTTGTTTTACTATTTTTCAGGAGAACAGAATTGACCATCCTAGGAGCTCTAGTCTTCGACAGCCTTAAAAGTTCTTTACTCGTAATACAATCATTCTCCCAGAAATTGTAAGGCAAAAGAAGTCATCAGGATTTCCTTTAGGATAATCTGTCTATATGATGACATATTATGTCATTGAAACATCATGCATTTATAATGTAAAATCATATCATCAACTAACCCATACATTAAATATAAGCTGTCAACCAGTTGTGATGTGGAAAAAAAACAAACTCCACTCTAATGGAAAAAATGCCTATCTTATAACAAGAAAGGAATCAATGAATAATATTCATGGATGAAGGGTAATCAACTTAATTTTTTATCTCTTTATGTCACCAATAGGAAATCAAAGTAGCAACATGGCACAAGAAAAATCAAAAGGAATCTATGCATGAAACTCAATGGAAATTTAAGCCTCACATTGACAGAACATAAGAGAGAGGATGGTGAACCTAAAAACATGCTTTTCTAAATGTTGGTTTTCCAATAAATCATTGGAGGTGGGATCATTGTGGAAGCTAGGATTCATTTCTCATTTTACTGATCAGTGACAAGTCTCTGTGCAAGAATGATTTCACTACAAGTGGTCATATTATATCAGAATGTTTTAATAAACATATTCCCAGCCTCTATTAGTCTACAGAAAATGTCAACAAAAGGTTAACTGAAGACAAATCGCAAAATTTCTCTGTACCAAAATTTTTAAATTGCTCATGTACTTATCCATAGCTTGGATGGTATTTTTTTCTTCCACAGGTAGTTGAAAAAAAGAGAGAGACACACACGTACGTTGAACTTTATCTTATGCTGAGCTTCATTACATCAGAATCCTAGAGTTTCCAACCCATCTTCAGGGCAATAATCAGTGTGACATGGGCTAACTTTTCCATTACAGTAAGATTCAGGGTGATTTTCTGGTGGTTTGATTCGGTTTAATGCCTTCTTACATTCCTAGAAATTTACATGAATGTACCTGTAGGGGCTGCGGGAGTGAGAGGACTGGGAGGCCGTGGCTATTTGGCATACACAGGCCTGGGTCGTGGAGACCCGGTCAAAGGAGAGAGGAGAGAAGACAAGCTCTATGACATCTTACCTGGGATGGAGCTCACACCAATGAATCCTGTCACTCTAAAACCCCAGGGAATTAAACTTGCTCCCCAGGTAGGTAATATTATTCTAGAGATAGTTTTCTAAGTTGAGCCAATGACCGTCACTCATCTTTCAGCAAGTGATTTGATTTGATCCCTACGTGAGCTATTGTATGGTTTTTTTTAATAGATAAAGTAGCCAATCAACATGATGTACTTGGAGGGAATGCTGAGCATTCAGTGTCCTTATTCCATTATAGGCCTTTTCATTTTTTTAATCATAAAGTTTAAAACCTTAAATAATCTTCCACTGAAATGCAAAGAACCTGAGAGCTATTAAAAATTATCAACCAATACTTAAAATGGAAATAAAATGAGGCAAAGACCCCATCTCAGAATAAGATGGGTGTGAGCCTATCGTGGGTGAGCCAGATTGATAGGCAAATGAAGAACATTCATGACAGGGAAACATGAATAGACTATTTAGGACATCTTTTCTTGGAAACACTGTGTGTAAGAGAAAGCCCCACCATGATATCTAGGTGGATCTTTAACTATGAAGTGTCATCGGTCATATCAAATTGTCTTCTACGATGGTTATATTCAGAAAGTGGCATTATGGTGAATTTTTATTGCTTTCATTTAACAGTTCTAAATTTCCATGTTTCTGCGTGAGGCATTGGTTTTGATTATTGGAAAATTAAAAGTTATAAAACTTGTTCCAGTATGGAAACTGAATATCAGGGTTAAAAATAAAGCAAAACCAGATCTATGTTAACCCTTAGACTTTTCCCTGTGTGTGTGCAGTATATGCTGATCTCTCTAAACACAATTTGGCTGAATACCCAGAGTTATAGTATTCTGAAGGAAACTTCCCTACTCCCATGACAAAGGTATAAGCGTCACATTTTTGGAAGCAGCCCTTGTGATCGCAATCAAGAAGAACACTTGGTTTTCTAAAAGCTCATCTTGGGTATTTGTTTGTTGCTGTTGTGTTGGGATTGATGGCTTTCTCTTACACACAAATTCGTTCATCTAAGGTTTCTGCTTACCCTACCCAGGCAATTAAGAAAAGGAGAATGTGCTAAACAGCAATCACTTGTTTGTTCAAAAAGCATTTATTGGGCTTCTCTTATGCACCATGTACTGTGCTAGACACTGGAAATGTAAAAGTAAATGTAACAAAACCCTTACCATCAAAAATTATATGGCAATCCAGGGGGGATCGGACACACAAACAGATCATTATAATGAAATCTGGTAAGTGACGTGACGGAGCTTGCTCAGAAAATACAAAAGCTAGTCATCCAATCTCTTTTGGGTGAAAACCCAAAATAAAGAACCCAATTAAAGTAATAGAATACCTAGAAACTTTTAAAGAAAATTAAAAACGTAATAATCACAAATTCTGTATAATAGTTCTGAAAGCTGCTACAGCATGAGAAGAGGTCTCTTCTTTTTACATTAAACTCAAGTTAGAAATTGGTCATGCTTTCTATTAATATGAGTAACGATCTCTACCAACTAATGAAAGCTCTTTCATTTGTCTGTGAATTTTTACAACTGTGGCCTAGAAAATTTAAGACCATGCCACCCCCAACCAACATAGATGGAACCTAAACGACCCCATAGTAGAGTTATGAACTTCCAACCAGAATGGCAGAGGCACAGGTGCTGCCCCAGAAAGTCAGCAGTTAGAGCAGGCGCTCCTTTAGCATGTGTTTGCTCGCCTGGCATAAACAGGCAGGCACAATATCTGCCAGCAAAAGCTAATTTATTATTGCCCATGAACATCAGAGAATGCTTTGTAGATGATAAGAAATGCTACAAAAAATATTAAAGAGATGCTACAAGAGTATTAAAAAGAAAAAGTTAATAGAGAAAATAGGAGCAATCTACAAATTAATAAACTGGAAAATGTCATGGTATTGCAGTTAGATTAGTGTTAGAACAAATGAGGTAAGAAACTCCAGGGACACATCTTGGGGCACTGTTCAGTCTCACAGTTATTTTCTCAGCCTTATGTCCTGTTTTGCATAGTATACTCAATCTGCTGACTAAAGGAAGCATCAGGACCATCCAAAATGGCTGTGGGATGAAGAAAATATGAGTCTTTAGAAAAGATTTAGTTTGTAGTAATTACAGAAGGAAAAAAAAATGTAGGAGAATTTTAAAAAGCAGATTGTCATAAAAATAGCCCGAAGTGGTGTCTTACCAAACAAATTTTTTAAAAAAACTTTGCAACTGTCAACACCCATCTATGAATGCTCATCAATAAATACTAACCCATTAAATGTTTTAACTCTATTTTTATGAAAATATGAGGTTAAAACTCTAAAACAAATGGCATGAAATAAGAATGTATTCTTAGATTATCTTCTCTCAACCATTAAAAACAGCAATATTGAGAGTAATGATGAGTAAATCTATCCAAACAGTGTTGGAACATTAGCATCAACTTTTAAAAAATAGAATAAATATACCAACCAAACCACAAAATTAAGCTCTTGGTAAAAAGTTACAGCTAATGGACTAAACTAAAAACATATTAGAGTAAATGGTGCAAAAATGATTTTTATGAATTATTAGACATAACATTTTAAATGGAGTTCAAATTGAGTTCATCTTAAATTTCATGAGTCATTAAACCATGTGACATTTTATATCTTCTCATATTAGCATAAACTCTGAAGATCAGAGTTTAAAAATCTGAAAACTGCAGAAATAATGCAAATGTGATATTTAAGGGGGAAATCACTTTTTTTTTAAACTCTTACAGATATTAGAAGAAATTTGTCAGAAAAATAACTGGGGACAGCCAGTGTACCAGCTGCACTCTGCCATTGGACAAGACCAAAGACAACTATTCTTATACAAAATAACCATTCCTGCTCTTGCCAGCCAGAATCCTGCCATGTGCGTAACTTCTCCAAATTCCCAATCGTTTTGATTTTAGAATAAGATATGCTTATAGATTAAGTGTACGCAGTCACTGTCTAAACAACATAAGTCCCCAATTCTACTACCTACTCATTTGTCATTAAATGCAAACATTGAGATGTGTAGCTGGGATTTGCCAGGTGTGAGACTAGCACCTAAAAGCCCCAATATAGACATATGGACAATGAAGACTGTGTAGTATCATCAACCAATGGAAAATAGTTGGTAATGGAAAATGTAATAGAAATGAAAATTATGGGCCATACTTTTATCTGTGCTACTGATTTAGCTTGAACCATATGAAACTGTCATTTTTACACACAATAACACCATGCCCCATCGTTTAAATTTTGGACCACAGTTATGACCTCTCTGTTAGGGGACATCACCTTCTGAATTTTACCTCAAGCCTGCATTTCTGTATATTTTAGAAACCATTGTGTTTCACATGTACCTTAGAGAGGCCATGTAGTAAGTTACACGTATGCCCCAGGAATGTCATCAACCACGGATGTTCTAGGTCAATTCACAAATATTCCTTCATGCATCCTAAGTTGAAAAGCTTTAATAGCAAAGAGAATGAAAAATACCCACACAAAATCCCATCATCCAGTCATCTTACAAAGCTGACAGTGCCTTAGGTTTTCACCTGACTCAATAGCCAAGTTTTAAAATGCCTGCCCTGACTGACTATGCTTTCCAGCCACCCTTTCACACCTCCGAAGCTAAGTGCCTACGTGGATGAAGCAAAGACATACGCAGCCGAATACACCCTGCAGACATTGGGCATCCCCATAGATGGAGGTGACGCTGGGACTGCAGCTGCTGCTGCTGCTACGGCTTTCCCAGGTATGGAAAAATTATGCCAGAAATGACACCCTCCAGAGAGTGTTTGGGAAACCCTTCTCGGTACCATGGACTCATGGAAATGTCTCTGAACCCTACCTACAATAATCAGACTTGCACCATCTGGGGACCAAAAAGAGTTTGCCAGATGAGTGACCCATTAAAGCATAAGGCAAGAAAATTGAGCTGGGCAGCAGAGTGGGTTCAGGTCTCAGCTCACCTTTAAGCCACTGCACGATCTTGAATGTGTCACTCACTCTGAGTCTGGTTTGTTTGGGTTTGGTTTGATTTGGTTTTTACTTTTAGTAAGAGCGTTTGGGACTATTAGTTACAGGTGTTTATTTGAGCTCTTATTATGTGCTAGGCACTCACCTAAATGCTCAGCAAGCTTAGTATTATCTCAGAAATGCTCATGACGTCACTAAGAGTTAGGTTCCATCAGAATACCCATTGTGCAGATGAAGAACCAAAGTCCTGGAAAGATGAAGTAATTTGGCCAATGTCAATTAGCTTTTAAGCAAACGTTAAGCTCCCTTCCCATTCTAACCTTCAGATTTACTTCTATGATTTTGATTCAAAAGAGATGTGTAGATCACATTTTTCTTAAATTATTTTAAGTCAAAAATTGTGTGTTTGAGTGAGAACAAGACAGAAAGACAAACAGGTCCTTTCAATATGTGAATAATCAGGACTCAACTTATCTGTTCTATAATTTTGGTCTGGGGCAGATGGTGACTGCTTAAAGTAAAGCCTATCTGTGGATCAACAATGCCTTCAGGGGTCACATTTAAAAGACTTTCCCCCATTTATTATGTACCCACAACAAATTTAATAATTAAAAATGAGTCCTTTAGAGATTAAAGGGGTCCAGGCAAGAAACTTCTTTAGGAAATATTTTCTCAGCTGTTAGAGTGACCCCATTTTTTTAGCAATAAAAGTTTTTTTCTATTGAAGAAATTTGTCATTCTGACTGTCATTGTGTCAGTATGTGCCCCATAAGGCCAAATTAGAGAGTTCTAACTAGACCTAGAAATATCATGTTCCTATCAATTGATTAATTCATACATTGGTCATGTGTAGGTGTGAAACTTCTGTTCCTCACATCCAAACACCTGGGGCTCACTCTTGATTTTTTTTTTTCTATTTCTCAAAAATTGTGAATATATCCTCCATTCTGGCAAGTGAGGCTAAAACTAACCATGCTTTGCACGTGAATGTGACCTCAATTCTAGCTTTGTTTCTCTGTAAGAATATGGAGACTTTCTGTGGTGAGTCCCTGGTAGGTTACCAAGGCAACAGCTGACACTGCAGAGAGCAAGGTCCTCTCTGGGCAGTGCAGGGCCCCTGTGCTTCCTTTCCACATAACAGTGTGTTTACATGTCCATCTACTCAGGACTTGTGCCAGGGCTTCTCAGTTCTTGGAGAACATTGAGCCCCTGTTTTGCAGAAAGCTGCACCCCAAAGACACCTAACTAATGTGCCATAAAAATAACGAGCCACTGTGAGGAGAATTTTCAAGTTTGCTTTCACATTGGAAAGGATTTGCTTTTACCCAAGAATGTTTTATCTTATTCTCACTTCTATTTGCTCCTGTGAGAAAGTTAAAAATATTTAGGGCATGAGAGTTGTCTTGGGAAGGCCTAAGAATTTGAGAGCCTCTCTTATAACTTTGCTGTGGAGTCAAGCAAAGAATAATAGCCTCCAAGGGAAGACTCTGTTTGAAACACAAATACCCTTGCCCTTAACATATTAGCCAAATTTAAAAAGAAAATTCAAAGTCCCTAGAGGTAAAATATGTGCTTCAAACACATACACACAAAGAATTATAATACATACTTACTTTAGAAATACTGTTTCCAAAATTATGAAAGTAATTGTTAACACATTTCTCATATCCTTGGAAAAATGTACCAAACTTCACTAGTGCATTAGTCAGCATTACTGACCGAAGTGAACGAGCAAGCCAAGGAGTGGATTCAATTTTTTTTAAATAATACAACCAGCTTCCTGCCACCACTTCCTGAGAAGCCACCTGAAAAAAATCAATGTGTCTGGGGTTGGGCAGACGTCCACCACACACAAACCAAATGGGCTTTTTTAAAAAAAGATCAGGTCCCCATTTGTTACTTAAGTATATTTTTCCCTTTTTCTTGTTATCTTTTACAATTTTTGGATCATCTTAGAAATACTCACGTTTGGGTCTAAAACAACAGGAAAATACTGCTTTAGATGGTAGCTATTATGCTTTCTTCTTCAAAAGTGAATGTTCATCATCTAGACACAATACTAACGTGAAAGCATGTCGATGATTTCCTTATCACTCAAATCCTTTGGTTCTCTGAGAATGACAACCAGCATTAAAGCCTCTGAATACTCCAAAGATAGGCTTGATGGGGGGATAAGAGGGTGCTTTTGCCATTCACAGTCAGATCTAAATATGAACAGGTGAGTCATTTGCTTTTAAGGTATTAGATAGAAGCACACTTAAACTTCACAGCATTTCTTCTACTGGTCTACCCAGTCTCTACACATCCTTCTTGGGTAAAGGCAATGGTTTTTAACGTTTCATTTAGGCAGGTGTGGGATTGCAGCAGAACCAGACCTACCGAGCCCCCCACCATACACGTACACCAAGCCCTGCCAACCCTCAACCACCTTTCCTCATTTATAAATTCTGAGACCCTCTGAAAAAGTTCCAAATCACAAGCTTTAATCAACTCAGTTCTGTTTCTGTTTCTTGGACCCCATCCCCAACATTCCTAATTCTCTAAGTGTGAAGTGATTCTGACACAAGTGGTTGACTCCACTTTCAGGAACATTGTTTTGGGACTTTTCAAATGCCATTTAAAATCACTGAGTCTACACATTGTGTCCCCTGAGAGCACCTTTTAAAACACACATATTAACTTTTAGCTTTAAGCAATATGTTAAATGTTCATATTCCTAAAAGAGGACAATAAGTTAGAAAAGGAACAAATCTTAATCCCTCTCATGGTGTTTTCTCTGCCTCCTCCTCTAGGATATGCTATCCCTAGTGCAACTGCACCTGTGTCTGCAGCTCAGCTCAAGCAAGCAGTAACCCTTGGACAAGACTTAACAGCATACCCAACCTATGAGGTCTACCCTACTTTTGCAGTAACTGCCCGAGGGGATGGATATGGAACCTTCTGAAGACACCTTTTTTTAAAATTTAAGAATAAGACACACAAAACTTTATAAAGAAGAAGTAAACCTCTAACTCAATCCCCTAATAATCATAAGTAATATCTTCCCTAAAGCAATCCCTTTCCTGAGACCATATAGCTCACACTAATTGTAGAACTGTGAAGTGAGAAGGTTATTCCAAAATGAAATCAAATGTTAAGGAGCCTTTTGTTTAACAGAAAGCTGGAGAGCCATTGCCCCAGGAAGTTGTTCTTCCAATGTTCCTGAGTATCCTGGGAGAATGTTTACAAACCCTGACAGAGTGGAGATAGATCTTTTAGCCAGCAGGGGTTGGGGCTGAACAGACCTAAATAGGCAGTAACAACAAAGGAAAGCCAGAGTCTTAACCCCTGGCTCAAAGCTGCTTTTGCGATACACAAAATCAAAGAGGCAAAAGGAATGTAGGAGGATGCTTTTCAAAATGCATTCACCATTGCCCACAGCATGGGGCATGATCCCAGACCGGTGCTCATGAAAGACCGTCCGAGATTTGATGAAGTCAGCCACACTGCAGTCTGAAAATTCCATACAGTCCATTTGTCATAGATGAGGATCTTCCCATCACCTGCAGCCCCTGGGGACTTCCTAGAACTAGATATGATGTGTGGCAGATATAGTTAAAACAAAGCCAGGCCCCATTGTTTATTCAACCCTATTTTTCCCTAGAACTCCTACCCTTCCCAATAATCGTGTCAATATGAAATGATTTTTTTCTCATTTGAAAAATTTTGACTTGTCCACATTGATTTATTTTCATCTCAGACTCTTTTTGCTCATCTCCAATATCATAAAAAAGTAAATCAAATCTACAGAGTATCATTTATGATACTTTTTCCTTTTCAGCAAATTGGCTGAAAAGTTATTTCAAAGAGAGAAATGAAGCTTTGCTCTCATTTTTTTCCTTTTGCAACAACCCAGACCACCATCCAGCATTTGGAGACAGTTCTATTAACTTGGGGTTACCGTTGGATTATCTAACCCATTTACATTAACTCTTCCAAGAAATTCTCTACCTTCCCTTCCTTTTTTTTTCAGTAAGTATCAGGCAGCCTTACCATACCTGAGTCCTTTTGTCTTAAAGCTGTCACAGGAAAACCTTACATCCGTCACTGCTGATTAGAAACTGTTTCTTCAGACAGTCAGCAAGGGTGTTAGTACATTTGCCAAAATCCCCTAGTCTTGGGCCTCTTCTTCAGGAACATCTGATGGTGGAGGAAGGGTACTACCAAACCTGGAATGGAGGTGAAGAGAAGGCACTACTTTCTTGCCATACTCGTAAATGATTGCTTTGTTCAAAACAGAAATAGTCAAAGTCCAACACCAAATACCTATTACTACTACTCTGGTCTCATTAGTGGTTTAAGATATACCCACACTATCATTTCCATTTTTAAAAATCCCTTGGCATGGAACTCAAGGGAAAACATAAACACAAAGGCACTGAAAATTTTGTCAACTCCTTAATGGAATTCTTTGATCCAAAATCAGGCCAGATTCCTATCAAAATCAGGTAAATTTCAATCACAATTAAAACTACTTGTAACCTTTGAGTTCTGTTAAATCCAATCAGATATCAAAGGCTTCAAAGCTACAGCTGAGACTCTGAAAGGCCCCGCTTTCTGTTTTACATTTAGCTTCTCATATTCCCATAGCGCAGTAGTTTCCAAACTTGGCTGCACATTAGAAACACCTGGAGAGCTTTTAAAACTGCTAATGCCAAGATCACAGCTCATACCACTTATATGAGAATGTGTTGGAGCAGGAGCTTGGCATCAGCTGGCATTTTTTAATGATCCCTAGGTGATTTCAATGTGCCCCTAAGTTTGGGAACTGCTGTTTTCTTATATTTCCACTCTATCCCTTAATTTGTTTCCTTTCTATCTCACTTTTATTAAATAGAAAATTGCAAGAAAAAAATTGTTTCAGTTAAAACAAATAGCCAAATCATATTTTTACATATGTTCATCTCATAATCAGTATGAATTTGAAAAAAATTCATATAGGCTTCAAACTAACTCTAAAAATGAAAAAGTAAAAAAATGTCTCCTAAAGCAATTCTTAGATCCAAATTTACACTCCCCCACAGATCTGCTTTTATTCTCAAAAAGAGTAATTACATTGACATAACAAATGTCCATTGGGGCAGGCAAATTTCTACGCAGCCTAAAAAAGCATTCCAAATTCCAAGAGCAAAAGTTTTGACTTTCCTTCAAATCTTTGAAAATAAGTAGCAAAGTGCATTCTACATGTCTAGTCAATGCAAAATAGAAGGTTTGATCTAGAGAAGTTTTAAATTTGATCAAAATGAAAAGATAATTAGTTAATATAGGACTCTCCTTATCAGAAAAGTCATTATTCCAGATAAGGTCATAATCACTTTTTTAAAAGATTAAGATAAGAGACCTAAACATGCCATAATACCAAGTGTCAAGAAAATTATCACTGGAATACCATTACTTTCAAGGAAAAACACAAGTATTCATGACATTTACCTCCTTAGAAATGATTTATACAAATAAGTAGATGGGGGGGTATTTTTGCTGAAGTTTTTCTTCATTTAGTAATAATATCTAGAGAATACTTTGAATTTCATTAGAATATATTCAGAGAAAGTGTCAATATGTCTCCCATGCCATGTGTTTGTCCTTACTTTCCCCAAGAAATATAGAGCAAGTCCTGCTAGCATGAGTTTGAAATTATTAAGAAAACAGGTTTTTTAAAATCAAGTGTAGAACCAAAGGCTAATTTTATATAATGTTTATATTTTTAGACTTAAGAAATTAGCACCTATTTAACACCTCTATACCTTCTGCATCAGCATCCATTTTTCTGTTATTTCTTACTTCACTGCTTCCTAATTCTTCATAGAAAAAATTAAAATTAGCCAACCAAGTGATAATAACAAAACACCCAAAACAATAATTTAGAAACATCTAGTAAATTAGAATTGGGTTTCCAAGCTTCAATAATTACTAACTTATTGATAATTAAAATCAGCCTGATGTTACTTAGAGAGGAGGAAATGGAACACCAATGAGATTAGGTATCCATTTTCTTACCTGTAAAAATGCTGTCCTTTCTCAAATTGCTTTATTTCTCTCCCACCACATTAGTATAGCTAGAAGAGCACCTTTAACTGCCACAAAATGTAATTCTCCCAGATTGACTAGGATACCCACATATGGGTATCATGCCAAACCACACTGTGTTTGGGTAACAGCACCCAAAATGCTGTTAGAAAGCTACCTCATGTTAAGAAAATATTGACTTCAAAAAATATCTAATAGAAGAGGACCTATTTCCAAACCATAGTTTTCAAAGGTGGAATGGAAATTAAATTACAACTATGTATTAACAATAGCTATGCAGGAAATTAGTTTTTGTTTTACTTTAAGGGTTTTTTTTAAGAAAAGCATATTCTTCCAATCACTTAGATAAGCAAAATATTGCATCAGTATAATTTTCAATTTATATTAATTTTCAGTATATTTTAAATGACTCTATTTTATAATTCTGTCTTGGACCACTGAGCCATGATTAGAATCCACATAAACAGGGTGCCATTTGTAGAATGAGGGACAATAAAGAAAGTTAATATTTTCTTTGCATTCAAAGCTACAATGTTTCATAAAGTTTATTATTGTTGAGCAATTCCAGCCCTACCCAGGATTTCCGTAAAGTAACTTATAACAAAAGTGAACAATATGCCTAATATTCACATAAAGCCATTGTTATTTATTCTCTCCTTGCATTCATATAAAAGTTCCCAGGAGGGTAAAAATGTATCTAAAAATTAATCTAGAGACTTGGCATTTTTTATATTTTGTAGAGACACTTTTATATTGTAAATATATCTGTTAAAGATAAAACTAAGTTTCAAATATAACACTATTAGAAAACTTTGTGATAAATATTTTTAAAAGAATATGTTAATAGCATAACTTTTGAATTTTTATATACTTATTGGAAGACAGAGAGAAACTAAGCAATAAGAATTCCTACCTGACATGTAATCACTGTCAACTAGGTTTTGTTAAAGTGATTGTCAAATTTGATTTTGAAATTTTACTTCATTCTAGTACCATCTGGTAAAATGCTCTTGTTACTAGAACATATTCACAGAAAGTGAAATGTATCCATCAGCCTATACATTTGTATTTGCCAATGTTAGAACAAAGAAATAAACAAGTTGTGCTATAATGAGTGAAACTATTAGAAGTATGAGATTTTTCTGACTCCATATCCTATCTCTTTAACTATGGAGTAAAACATTTTTTTAAAATTTTTATTAAATAAAAAATGGGTACAGAATATTCTATTGCCCCCAAAACATTCAACATTTTAAAAGCCAGCTTTTTCTTACAATGTTTATACAGAAAGTAGACTGCATAGATTTAGCAATATTTATCCTGAACACATAGACTTATTTCAAACTTTGTGTCCCCAGCTATCCTCAGTTTTGTAGGAAGGATCAAAGAAAACTTTTACTCTAGCTAATAATGAAAAGAAATTCACAACCAATCTAAAAGGAAAAAAAAACAATTTGGAAACCAAAGCCTTCATTCATTTAAATGTGCCTGAAATAAAATATGGAGCACTTTTGTATCTACCTCTCATTTACAGACTTTTTTTCTATTTTGGGAGAGAAATTAAGAAGAAGAATATGCCTTGTCCTCTCTTCACATACAATACTTTGTCTAAGGGAAGGGGAGATTCCAAGAAACAGCACCTTAAAGAAAGTAAGCTGCCCATGAGAACTTCTTGGAGACTGGAGAATATCAGCCCTACTCAGGGTTCAGCAATGTGTCTCTGGGGTGACAATACGTCCTGCTTTGCCAGGACAGTCCTGGCTTACGTCTGTCATCCCACCATAAATATTAACAATGATCCCTCTTACTCTCAAATGTGTCCCAGTTTAGACAACAGATTATATAGTGCCCTTCTATCTTTATAATTTTTTAAAATCTTGTAGAAGATTAAACTGAAGGGCTCAGCTACTTCTTTCTGACTGGGGCAGGAGCATAGTGAATGCAGAGAAATGTCTAACTTCTCCAAAGCCTCAATCTACTCCCTATCTAGCTGTCCCCTCTACACAGCTTGATTCTGGTTCTAGTTTTCCTCTCACTACCCCTGGGCTGTGGGTCCTGAGTTCTGCCTTCATTTGGCAGAGGTAGCAGCCACTAGGCCAGATCAGGCAGGGGATGAGACAAAAGAAAGCTCTCGGGGACACCTGCTTGGCTTGTCGAAAGCCACAGGGGATTAGTAGGGTCTTAGAGCATTTGCTGATTCCTTTCGTCCTTGAATCAGGCTACTCATATCCCAAACCAGAAAGGATTTCTTATGTAAACCTTCACCTTAAAAAGCATTTTGCCTTTTTTCTTCCTGCTGTTTTAATTTGCTCAAACACCAATTCCCTTGCATTTAACTTCACCACTATGGTTGCTCATCCACTATTCTTCACCCAAAATGCTCACATAATTCCATTAAAGGTTTTATTATTTTTAAACGGAAAGTAATATGGACAGGTTATTTTCCTTCTTAATAAAATTTCCTTTTTACTATTCCTTTATTCTCTTTACCAATATTGAGAATTAAATTTTATAAACTCTATTGCTATTAACCCACAAACCTATTCTTCACAGAATATATGGTCAGTCTGTGTTTACTATGCATCTACTCTTAGGCCAGAAACTGTGAATACAAATACACATATTTCTTATTTCTTTCCTCGGTCAGGCACACAATCTAGTGCTCCATTTTGCATTTTTTAAAACTGAATATAATTGCATCAGCTGGTAGGTTTTGCCACTTAGTCAGAATCCCAAAAATAAATCAACTCTGTTCTAAACCTTAAGTTTCCACTACTATTGCCAAACATTGGGTTGGTACAGTAAGTCTTTTTAAAGATGAATTTAACCCTTGACCTATTATTGTTATTTAAGTAAAATGAGTTTTCAAATGTTTTCCCCAGGAGAAATATAAAGGACTGTGCAAAAATAGAAGAAAGAGAAAAAGGTTAGATAGAGATCCAGAACGAGCATTAAAACATGGAATTGACAAATTCACATACTGATCTGTGATGTTAATGAGCGGGTACCTATGCTTTTTATTTACTTGAAAACATTTGGTCATTAACTATTTCTGTCTTCTAAATGTAGTTGTGTTTATAAAATTTAAAAACCTATTTAACAAGCCTTAGCCATACTGATATTTTTTTGCAATAAATGATTTGCAACAAAGTATAGATACTTTTTCATAAATGTAAATTTTATCTTGAAACTTGGCATTTTCTATTATAATTCTTAAAAGATCTTTGGGCTCACAGACTGCAGATAAATCTACTTAAAGCAGTTCATCATTATCACTGATTTAAATATTTAATATAATTGTTGGTATTTTTATTCCTAATCCTTCATAGAATTCCTTTTCTTCTATTTTTCTGACTGCAATATAGCTAGACGTTGTTATCCCCTATCTCTTAATGAAAAGCAAGCTATCAGCAAAATGCATTTCTAGTTTCCAGACGTTAAACAAAACAATCTCTTGCTTCTTTTCCTTTTTGTTATTATTTTTATTTATGTGAAGTTAGTTAGCTGAGATACTGAAAGAAAGAGATAAAAACAGTATTAAAGAATGTGCATAAAGCACTTATTTTTGTACTTTGAGTACAATGTTTTGTAGAACTCTAACTGTTGATCTACCTAAATATATTAAGTAAAATTATAACATTCACTCATTGGGAAAATAATGATTGGTTTGGATGATATAAACATAATGGGTATCTTAGAATCATAAATCACATGAAATGAGAAACAATGCAATATTGTATAATTCCAAGATGATGAAATGTTTTTAATTGAATTTTCAAGTACCATTATAAAGTTTTAAAAATTACCAACATGAGTTGCTGACTAATTTTTTCTTTCCTAAAAACTAAAATTTTACTTTTTTTTTAGTAAATGCCTGAATATTAATAATCTATAATTGTAATGTGGTTTTGATGACTTCTTTACAGTCACATCTTTTATATAAGTCCCCTCTAGAGCATCTTCTGAAAATAAATGTAACTTTTAGTAATTAAGTGCATTATTTTCCAATCCATTAAAAAAACAAGAGAAATACTCAGAAACTAAAAATAATGGGAAAACAAGACTCCAGACAGGTAAGTGGACTCTGATGTCAACATTTGCCTGGGAGCATCTGCTGACCCCTAATGGACTAGACCAGGTATCAGCAAACTGTCTCTCCAGGATCAAATCCAGCTACTTGATGTTTCTTGGCCCTTGGGCTAAAAATGGCTGCTGTGTTTTTAAAAGGTTGAGCTAAGAATGTTTTTTACATTTTAAAAGATTATTTAAAAAATAAAGGAAGAATTTGTGACTAAGGCCATATATGGCCCACAAAGCCTAAAATATTTATTACCCAGCCCTTTACAGCCTAAGTCTGCCAACCCTACACTAAGCCCATACCACCTATTTTAGTTTCTGTTACATGTCACACCCTACTTCTGGGTAACTAATTGTGAATTAGCTAGGATTAGGTTCGACTGGCAGTGGCGGTTCACCCAAATTGCAGTAGTTTTAAAAAGATAGTAATTTATAGTCTCTAGCTCAAAAGTCCTCAAAGGCACTACAATATTGGTATCATGCTTCACAGCTTCATGAATATAGGCTCCTTCCTGTTGCTTTACTTGTATGGTCTCAACATAATCATTTAAGATTTACGTTCCAAGTAAAAGGATGGAGGAAGGACAGAGAAGAGGAAAGGACACCTACTAGCTTTCCCTTAAGGAGAGTTACTGAAAGCTGCCACACAACACCATAGCTACATCATATTGGCCAGAACTTAAGCACATGGCCACCCCTAGCTGCAGGAGAAGATGAGAAATGTAGTCTTTATTATCTAGGCAACCATAAAAATTATTTTACTGTGATAAAACGGAAGAAGGAATATCAAAGGAAAACTAGCAGTCTGCCACAAATACCTACATCACAGGAAGGATGTGAAGATTAAATTAAGTGAGGCACATAAGAGCATCTGGCATTCATGGTAGAGGCTCCCCTTCACCCTGCCCTCACCAACTACATGGAAACTGCCAATTTGCCTCAGAATTTCTTGAAGTATTGTCACCCATTGAATGTACCACTGTGGTAGAGAGGATTCCAATGACCCTACCTCCTGGTATTCACACCAATCCCCTCCCCTTCAGTGTAGGCAGGACCCGGTGGTTCGATTTTAGCAAATAGAATATAGCAAAAGTGATATGATATCACCTCCAAGGTTAGCTTATGAAAGATGATGATTTCCATCTCGCGGCCTTTTCTTGCTCACTCACTGCGATGGAGCAGGCTGCCAGGCTGTGAGCTGGGCTGTAGAAAGGGTCACATGGCAAGGACTGAGGGCAGCCTGCAGCCCATGGGGAACTGAGTCCCACCAACAACCACACGATTGAGCTTAGAAGCGAATCCCTGCACAGCAGAGCCTTGAGAGAACTGCATCCCTCACTAACTCATTGAGTGCAGCTTAGGAGAGACTTCAAAGCAGAGGACCCCCTAGTTCCTGCCTCCACAGAAACTGTCATGTAACAAATGTTATTTTAAGTTGCCAAGTTTCAGAATAATTTGTTATGAGTCAATAAGTAACTAATACAACAGTGAAAAGTTATAAAATGACAACAGATGCCAATGAGTTTATCATCTGAGAGTCACTGAAGCTGTTGTGCAAAATCAGAGAAACCACTTAATTTTTGAGTTTTTTGAGTAACTTGCTGACGTCAGTATGCGGGAGCATATGCCCAACACTGGGGAGGATGAAAGCTAAGGAAATGGTATATACCTGATACAGAGTGGGTGTTCAAAAATGCTGGTTGCATGGAAAAAGAAAAGAAGGGAGGGATGGAGGAAGGGAGAGAGTGAGGGACAGAGGGAAGAGGAGAGGCGGGAGGAGAGGGAGGAAGGGAGAAGTCCAGAAAGAGAGGAAAGGGAAGGGAAGGAAGAACGGAGGGACGGGGGAGGGGAGAATATGGACGCCTGAGAGCCAAGGATGGTACTAAGAAACAGCAAATGGGTAATGCCTTTGCTCCCATATTTCAAATAATTCTGAGTAAAGTTTCCTTTTGATGAGTAATGTCATGATATGAACCACTTTAGATCCAAAAAAGTTTCACTGAGAAAAAAAAAATCCTCTAAGTCTGAACATTTGCAATGATACCCGATACAGTCTGAGTGAAAAGAAGGGACTCTGAGCCAGTAGTCCAGGATTCGGGCCCCAGTTCTGCCATGGTTTTTTTTTTTTTTAAATACCTGACTCAGAGTCTCAGACTCTATAATAGAGACTATCAACTAAAATATGTGGCTAACAATGGTGGGCAGGCCAATATTGTTTCAGTGGCACAAAATCAACACGTTATTAGCACAATGCCTACTTCCTTGCCACTTGCCAAATTTTCTAGCCCCTTTGTATTATCCTAAAAAGAATCAATATGATAAAACACCCCAGGGAAAGCAAATATCTGGCACGTGGGCAGCCACCGTCCTCTCCCACACCCTTGCAGACATTGACGAGTGACTCACTGGTCTTCTGTTCATCTAAGTCATAGCCTGAGAATCCTTTTCAACACTGGGCTCCAAGTACCCCTACTAACCAATCAGCATAACAATGAATGAGAACACTATAAATTTCCACTTTCCTATTGCTACATATTCAGAAAACTGGTTATCATTAACAAACCACTTAATAAAGAGTTCATTTTAAAAAGTCAAACCTTTCCACAGTCAACAATTAAAGTGTTGATCTACTGAAATAACTACAGATTTCTTAGCTTGTGTGGCTGTATAAATATTTTCGATATTAACTTACTTCTGTTCTCACCGTATTTCCCGCCTTTCTCAGCAGCTCCATCTGTCTATCATTGCCTCAATAAAGGTATCTAACAAAACATCAAAAAGAGATTTCCTGCAAGCCTTTCTTGCTGTGGTTTTCCAAAAGCATTAACAGTTCAAAGAATTTACAGGGTTTGGGGAGGAAGTAAAAGAGTAAGAGAAAGTGACTCATAGTAGGCACAAAGTTTCGTGGAGGAGAGGGGAGGAATGTGTGCCCCACCCCCAACATAGAATGGGAATGGGGAGAGAGGGAAGAAAGAGATCCGATGACCCAAGATCATAGGGCATTTGGATCCTGCTTCCAAGCAGTATCAGCCAGAAGGTAACAAGGTCTCAGAGAATGGCTGCAGTGTAAGTTCAAGCAGCCTTGATACATGCCCATGCCCAAACATGGCAGGGACTTCTCAAAGGGAATGAAAGGGGCTATAGGGACAGAGGCATTGGCGTTATCAGACCCAATAATGAGGATCAGATTCTCCATTTCCACTACTATTCCTTAATATTATGTAAGATACCAAGGATTGGAGTACAATGTTAGGAGTGGGAGAATAAATCTTGGCAAGTTTTTATTTTCACTTGTGCTACAAGATGAGAGCTCAGTCAAAAATCAAGTTGAGTTATAGAAAAATAGGGTGATTTTTTCTTTCATGTTGTGTTTGTGGACTGAGACCAGCTATTCTAGCATTCAAGGTCCACCTCTACATGGCTCCATTGGCCATCTGAATCCTGTGCTGGCCTGCAGAGTGGCACGGGCACTGCCTTTGGACCAGCCAAAACTGAGTTTGCTTTGCCAATTACTATCTGATCTTGGAAAATTACTTAAACTTCCAGATCCTGTTTCCTCATCTGTTAAAGAAAAATCATAGTATCTCCTTCATAGGGTGATTGTGAGGATTGATTGAGATTTTGTACATTAAAGTACCTATTGTAGTGCCTGACATGGTAAGTACCACATAAATAAAAGTCATTATTATTCCAAAAATCTGGAAGCGTAGTAGGGTCTTAATAGAAATTTCCAGGTTCTTTTCTCTAAGGAACCTGGAAAATCAGATGCATGGGCTTTTGGTGCCATCCAAAGTGAGATAAACCAACTGCAGCCTCCCTCTCCCACTGATTACTGAAAACTCTAGCAGGTGGGTTGGGGTGGAAAGTCAAAACCTGAAGATTCATCCATAACGGCAGTGAGTTTCCTGGGGGTTTTTTCTCCTTTATCTCCTTGGGATTTAACCTGAGGGTGACCCAACTGGCAGAACTGTGCAGCAAGTGTGAACACTAAAACCTCCAAGAGAAACTCCTTTTCCAGCCAGCAGATGAGGAAAAAGAGCTCCTGAGTGTGGGGAGGAGGAATTCACAGGGGAATTTTTTTTCCTTATTGTTTTCCTCTTCATTCTCTTTGTTCTCGCCCAGTCCTGCCCCTCCCCCACATCTTTGCAGAGCTGCACTGCTGCAGTGGCATTGGTGGCAGCAGCAGCACAGACACCTAAAACTCCAGGAGAAAACTCACTTCTCTAGGCCAAGGAACCACTAAAGAGGCCCCTGTGACCCAAAGAGGAAGAGTGGGGTGGTGGGAAGTCCTCATTTTAACTATTTTTCTTGCCACTTTACCCTGAGAACAGACCCAGTAGTGCAGAACTGCAGGAGAACACATGCTAAAACTCTAAGAGAAATAAACCTTTCTAGGCAAAGGAACTAGGAAAAGGAGTTCTAAGAGAAAGAGTGGAAAAGAAATACCAGAAAGGAGAAAGCTAGGAAGGGGAAATTCCTAAATCTGTGGACACATATTCCAGGTTCATCCCAGGCTACACATACTCAAACTCACAAAGGCATAGCAAAGGGTACAAAGTCTCAGTTAAACAGAAGAATAAGGTTGCTTTGAGATCTATTGCACAGCATGGTAAATATAGTTAGTAATAGTGTATTATACATTTCAAAATTGCTAAGAGTCAATTTCAAATGTTCTCACGACAAAAAATGGTAAGTATTTAAGGTGATGGAAATGTTAATTAGCTTGATTTAATTATTCCACATTGTATTCATAAATCATAGCATTCCTTTATACCCCTCAAAATATATAAAATTATAAATTGTCAATTTACAATAAAAAATTCTTTAAAAGGCATAGCAAATGTTATTACCAGTGATAAAAAGTCTATTTCATAATGACAGAGGAGGTAATTAATAAAGAGATAATTCTAAGTGTTTATGCACCTAAAAATGGAACTTCAAAATACATAAAGCAAAAACTGATAGAATTGCAAGGAGAAAGAGATAAATGCATGATTATAGTTGGAGACTGAAAATACCACTCTAAATAATTGATAGAATAAATAGAGAAAATCAATAAAAAATGGAAGATTTAAAAAATACTATCAATCAACCAACTTTACTTAACATTTATAGAATATCCAACAAACAGCAGAATACATATTTTTTCAAGTGCACACAGAATATTTAACAAGATAGACCATATTCTGGGCCATATAACAAATTTCAATAAGTTTAAAAGAATTCAAGTCCTACAGAGCATGTTCTCTGACAACAACAGAATTAAGTTGGAAATCAATAACACAAAGGCATCTGGAAAATCCCCAAATATTTGGATATTAAATAAAATACTTCCAAAAAACCATGAGTCAAAGGGAAAAAAGAAAATTAGAATCTATTTTGAGCTGAATAAAAGGAAAACTTGACATATCAAAATATCCAGGATATTGAAAAAAAAAAAGGCATTTACAGAGAAATTTATAACACTAAACACATATATTAGAAAGAAGTTCTCAAATCAGTGATCACTCCTGTCACCATTTTTTTTAAATATAGAAAAGGAGGGCAAATTAAGCATGCAGAAGGAAGGAAATAATAAAAATGAGAGTGAAAATCATTGAAATAAAACACAGGAAAAAAACAGAGAACATCCATGAAACCAAAAGTTAGTTCTTTGATAAGATCAATAACATTAGTAAGCCTCTAGCCAAACTGATGAGGAAAAAAATAGAAGAAAAGACAACAGATTACCAATACCAGAAATGAGAAAGGTAACACACCACAGGTGCTACAGATATTAAAAAGATAATAAGAGAATATTATGAACAAATTAATGAAAATAAATTTAACAACTTAAATGAAATAGCAAATTTCTTAAAAGACACAAACTACCAAAGCTTAATCAAGAAGAAATAGATAACCTGAATTGTCTAACTATTAAAGAAATTTAACTGATAGCTTAAAATTTCCCCACAAAGAAAACTCCACATAAAGATAGCTTTGCAGATGAATTCTGCCAGAAATTTAAGAAAGAAATAAGGCCAATTCTATATAAACTCTTTCAGAAAATTAAAGAGGAGGAAATATTTCCCTACTTATTCTATAAGGCCAGGTTTACCCCAATACCAAAACCAGACAATGAAATTTAAAAAGAAAAAAGATATGATTATAACAATTCTCAGTCCCCTAGAGGGAACTTTTTCAAAATTATAAAGGGTATCTACAAAAACCCTATAGCTAGCATTATATTTATGGTTAAAAAACTAGAATTTTCCTTTAAGATCAGAAATAAGACATGGATGTTCAATTTTACTACTTCTATTTAGCAGTATGCAGAGGTTCTAGCCAGTGCCATAACACAAGAAAAAGAAATTAAAATTCCAGATTGGAAAGAATAAAATAACACTGTCTTTATTCAAAGACAACAGAATAATCTATATAGAAAATCTGATAGACTCTACAATAAAGCTATTAAAACTAATAAGTGACTTTAGCAAGGTTACAGGATATACAATCATATAGAAAAATCAATTGTATTTCTATATACTAGCGACAAACTATCCAAAGTTGATCATTTGGAACGGGTTGTTGCAAAAGAAAAATAAATAAATTAAACAAATAATAAAACAAATACAACAAAGTTGAAATTTAAAAAGCAATACAATATGCAATACCATCAAAAAATATGAAATAGGGATAAATATGACAAAAGATGTAAAAGATCCATATAATAAAAACTACAAAACATTGTTCAGAGTAATTTTTAAAAATCTAAATAAATAGAGAGATATACCATGTTCATGGGTCAGAAGATTAACGTCAAAATGTCAGTTCTCCCCAAATTGATCTATGGTTTCAATGTAATCCCAATCAAAATTCTAGCATATTTATTTAGAAGTTGATAAGATGGTTCTAAAATTTATATAGAAATGCATATATAACATGCTAACACAACTTTGAAGAGAACAAATTTAAGTCTTATACTACCTGACTTCTAGACTTATTTTATAGCTAAAGTAACTAAGACATTGTGATATTGGTGTCAGGATAGGTAAAACAGATCAACAAAATAGAACAAAAATAGAATCCAAAAATAGACCCACACATATATGGGCAACTGATTTTTGACATCAGTACAAAGTTAGTGGAGAAAAGATAGTATTTTCAACTAATGGTGATGGAACAATTGGATATCAATACATGAAAAAATAAACTTTGACTCATACCTCACACCATACACAAAAACTAACTCAAAATGGATCCTAGAATAACATTTAAAGCTTAAAAAATAAAACTTCTAAAAGAAAACAAAGAAAAATCTTGTGACCCTAAGCTAGGCAAAGATTTCTTAGATATGACATCAAAAGAATAATCTATAAAAGAACAAATTGATAAATTGTACTTCATCCAAACTAAAAACCTCTGGTCTTCAACAGAGAATGAAACCAGCCATAGAGAAAGAAAATCTGTGCAAAGCATATGTCTCATAAAGGTTGTGTATCCAGAATATGTAAAGAACTCTCAAAGTTCAACACTAAGAAAAAAACCAATTTAAAAAAAGGTTTAAGGACAGTTCACCAAAGTAAATATAAAGATGACAAATAAGCACCTCAAAAGATGCTCAACATCATTAGTCATTAGAGAACTGCAAATTAAAACCACAATGAGATATCTCTATACATGTATTAGAATAGCTAAAATTAAATAGACTTACCATAACGAGTGTTGCAAGGATATGGCAGAACTGAAACTGTTACACATTGCTCTTAGGAATGTAAAATGATACAATCACCTTGGAAAACAGTTTGGCAGTGTTATAGAAAATTAAAAGTACACTCACTATATGATCTAGCCATTCTACTCCTATATATTTACCCAAGATAAATGAAAACATATTTTCACATAAAATCTTATGCACATATGTTTCTATCAACTTTCTCTGTAATAACCAAAAATTTGTCCATACAATGGAATACTACTCAAGAAGAAAAAGGGAATGGACTATTGATATGTTAAAACATGGGTGAAATGGAAAATAATTATGTTGGGTGACAGAAGCCAAACATAAAATAGCACATATTGTATTATTCCATTTTATAAAATTCTGGAAGATGCAAACTACTCTATAGTGAGAGAAAGCATATCAGAGGTCACCTGGGTTTGGGATTGGGAAAGGCAGGGAGATTATAAATGGACACCAGGAAACATTTCTTGATAATGGATATGTTCACTATCTTAAGTGTGGTGATATTTCCACAGGTGCATACATATGTCAAAACTTATCAAGTTGTGTAATTTAAATAGGCATACAGTATTATATATCAATTATACCTCAATAAAGCTGTTTTTTAAAAAGTTGAACATATTTTTATCATGTGATCCAGCCATTCCATTCCAAGGATTGACCCAAGAGAAACAAAAGACCATACAAAGATTTGTACATGAATCTTTGAGGCAGCTTTAGCTGTAATAGCCAATAAGGAAAAAAAAGCCCAACCATCCATCAACAAGTGAATGAGTAGATAAACAAATTATGGAACATTCATACAATGGAATGCTACTCAGCTGTCAAAAGAATAAACTATTGATACATGCTACAACATGGATGAGTCTCAAATTAAGTAGGCTGAATGAAAGAAGCCAAACAAAAGAGAGTACATACCGTTGATTCCATTTATATAATATTCTAGAATATGCAAACTCATCTAAGAGTGAGAAAAAGAAGATCAGTGGATCAGTGGTTGTCTGAGGAAAGACGCAGAGGGGAGGGATTACCAAGCAGCACTAGGAAACCTTCAAGGGTGGTGGATTTGTTCATCATCTTGACGGCAATGATGGTTTTGTGAGAATAGACATATCAAAACTTATTACATTGTATTATTTTATTTGTGCAATTTATTATATGTCAATAATACCCCAATAGCAAAACAAAATACCTCCATATCAAAAAAAAAAAATGAGCATAAGATAGTAAAAGCAGCAGGGTAATTAGAGAAATCAAGGGACAGTGATTCCAGTGATCTGGGTACAAGAAAGTTTTGGCTCAGCTAAATTCCTGTATAACCTTCAGCAAGTCCTCTCTCACCTCTGGACCCCATTTCTGGTTCTGTAATGGAAAGTGGTTGGGCTTAATGCTCTCTCTGATATTTGTTCTACTTTTAAAAAGCTATGCTCCTATTTTAATCATTGACATCAGGGTTCTTCAAAATAGACTTTAGAGAGTCTGCCTGTGAGTAAGCTTCCTTAGGAACCGTCAAAATTCACATCAACTAAAGAAATAGACATGGCTCACCTCCACATTTCCGGGTCTCTAGAAAAGGGACCATATGATCCCCAAACTATGCGGGATCTCTGTGCGGCAAGTGCCCCAAGTAGTAAAATGTTTTAAAAGGAAACCCGACTCATTCTTATCTTGGTAGCTCCTACAGGTCTGCAATTCTGCCACCATAATCCCACAAATAACCTTCTCCTATTTTAATGAGAACACAACTAAGGAAACGTAAATTTGAAAGATAACTACCCTCACTGTCTTTCCAAAGGCAGTTGGTAAAGTGTGAACAACATTAGTGTATAATCCTCCATCTGACAGTTATGAACATTTAAACTCCTATGTTTGTGTGTGTGTGTGTGTGCACGCACACATGTTCATACAGTTACTTTATAACTTATTAGTACTCAGAGTGAATCTCTCGACTTGCTTTTTCTGATAAGAGCTGGGAGAAATCATGACCCTTGGCTTGTCTTACTGATTTCCTGTTAGAGGTTGTGGATTTTATTATTAGCCTAATGGGTCTCTGCTAAGTGCCTTGGGAATTCTATTCCACCCACAGTCCCATCTCCACAACCAAATTCATGAGATAAAACATTCATGGGATAAAACACCCCATCTAGTGCTGGTGTGAAGGCCAAAATAGTCTGTGGTTTGTCATTAGACAGAGCTTAGGAGAAAGTCAGAGTCAGATAGTGATTCTTCTCATCTGCTTCTGCATAGCAGAAATTTTCTAAAGGTACATAATTTTGATGTAGCTCTAAAGTGCCTGGCTAATGCCAGGGACCAACCTGGGAGTTAAGTGACCTGAGTTCTAGTCCCAGATTTACAACAAATTTAACCTGTGATTTTGGTCAAACAAGGTAAGGTGCCTGGGTGGTCAGGCTCCTTCTTTGCAAAATGAGATCAGGGGCTCCCACGCTCCACTGCCTTAAGGAACCAGCTGGTAACTCAACTGAGTGAAGCACCCCAGTGAGACTCTAGGGAGTTTGACACAGTTTGTCTCAACTCTGATCAAACTGAAGAATGCACCCTCTACCTCAATGCATCCAACTGCAATTAAAACTGAGAAAAATAAAATGTGTGCAAAAGAATACTTACCTATAGCCCACAGTTTTCAAATTCTGGCCTCAAAGATCACTGAAGTCCACTCCAGTTCTAAAAGCCTAAGACTGTCCAAGCCAAAGTGTGCTAGACAGTGTATATATGGTAGCTTAGATCAAGTATGACATCCAGTGGCCTATTTGGCTAATGACACTTAGAGACTTTAAATAGTCTGAGGAATTCTGACTTCTTTGGCACTTAATCTTGCTGAAAAGATTTCAGTTGAGGAAGGGGAAATGGAACTAACAAGTATTCTCCACTGGATCGCAGGCACTGCAAGAGGGACTTTTCCCACTGATTCTACCCACTACTCCACAGTACCTGTGAGACCAGTGTTATTATACAGCAAAATGGATAAGGAAACAGAGAGGCACAGAGGTGAACTAACTTACCAAACTATCTCACCAAGCTTGCAAATAAAAAATTGTAAATACAATCTGACCCCTGAAAGCATGTTGCATCCATCATTCTAAGACTTCAAGGAACATGTTTCCAAGTTTCTATTTTATAAATATGGAAATTAGCCTGAGGAAGATTAAATGATGCCCAAAAATTAGCTACTTAAGGATAGAGCTGAGGCTGGAATCTAAGGCTTGCAGAAGATCCGCCAATTAATGATGAGCTCCAGCCCATCATAGAAATATCTTTACCACCAGACAAGGCCTTAAAAATACAGACTGTGATCAAAAAGACCCTTTGCTGTACCTCAAAAAAGAGGTAGAGTTACCACTAAGCCCCCACTCTGACAATTGGGAGACTAGAAATGAGCCTACTAACTGCTTCATATCAAGAGTTGGCAGAAAAAGAGACAAAAGAAGAACTAATAATTTTTAAAAATATATCTTGAATGTATAAGTAGTGCCATTAGCACAGGGGCAAAAAGTCTGATACACTTTAAGCTCCAAAGTTTTCACCCATGCAACCTGGAATAATAATTAATGTCTATAATGATGACCCTGGGCCATTAAGAGATTATTATTATTATATTATTCTAATAATATAATTATTATTATATTATTCTCATATTTATGTTTAATCAAGTAAGGAAATATGTAATCTAATTTAGAAAGATTTAAAATTCAAAATAATGAGAGTTATTCTCTGTGCAGTTAAATAGCTTGGAGACTGGCTTTGGTTTACCACATTCTTAAACCCTTTGGCATAGTCTATAGGAGTAGTCAGGAGTCAACTCCTATCTGGCCAAAAATTCTTCTACCATTAGTCTCTGTATTATGCCAAATATGGGGGCACTCTTCCCAGATAAGCACTATTTTAAATATCCACTGCCTGTTTTGCCATAATAAAATCTAGTCCCTTTCAGTTCTGTCTCAGAACAGACTCATATTCAAGAATCAGTTTATAGGGAATTCAATTATTTTCATACATTTCCCAAAAGACTTTGAAGGGAATTCAAATATAAAGTCCACAGTAACCTTGGTAAAATGTATCATCTCTGCCCTCTGTCCACTTCCCTCACACACAGCATCTGCTCTGGAACCTACCAGGAAATGTTCTCTCTGCTTCTCTACCAACCATGCCTTTTCTTCTACCTGGGATTTCTCCCCAGTGTCCACCTCCCTTATCTTTTTTACCTTCTTAGCCATTCCCACTTATCACAAGTTAACTTCTGCTGTGGGGTTTAACTCAAATGCAGTAAAATCTCCCGTATAAAGAACTCCCCATCCTCTCATTAAGAATGAATTCCTTCTCCTACTGCACTTAATGACATTTTTAGTTCACATCGAAGAGCAATAGGTAGACTCAAAGAAAAGATGAGAATAGGCTCTAGACTCACCAATCCTGTTTTATTTTTAGCTACCATTTATTATGCCCTTCCTATATGCCAAGCCACCTTCTACATATTTTTCATGTGTGAACTCATTTAAGCCTCACAGCTTGCCTATGAGATAATTACTATGAACCTCATGATTTAAGATGTGATAACTATAGCTTAAGAAATTAAGTACCTTGCCAATAACCACATAGCCAATATGTGGCAAAACCAAGTTTCAAACCCAGAAACCTGACTCCAGAGCTGAGGTTATTAACCACCGTGGTGGCCACGGAGGGGTGTCACTCAGAACCTGCCACAGTGAGCACAGGTGGATCTACCACATCATTCATACCAAGGCCACAATTACCTGAGTTGCCCCAGACAATGACCAATGAAGCACAGCAGAAATACAAGAACGGGGCCATTCTGGCCATTCTTGCCCATCACAGACCCCTTCATCAAGCATCCTTTACTGAGGAACTCCTCTTCATCCTGACCAATGCTTTCTCAAGACTGCACTGTGCTCTAAGGACCTCCTTGTCCAATCATCCCTTCCTCCATCTCTCCTTCACAAATGCCAGGTCTGCACTGGAGTCTGAAGTTTCTCCAATCTGTTTCTGTTCCTATCTGCCCCCTTTATCCTAAGATGTTTTCGCCAGTAAATCTCTGGCATGTGTAGTCCCATCTTGGCATCTGCTTCTTGAAAGACACTGGTGGTACCATAAGTGGCCCGAGAAAACAGGCAATATAACAGAATTTCAGGACTGGCTCACTCACCATTCATCCGGCAAGGAGGACTCCATTCCAAATAGATTGTATAGCACAGATAGTCCCTGGCATGGGTAGCAGCCCAGTTGCTGAAGGTTTCAGTGGTGTTGACCTAGGAAAATACTCTGGTGGAGGGAAATGCCCTTGGCAGTTCAATGATTCAGGCATTTAAAAGATATTTGGGAACAATTCCTGCAAAGACAGCAGAGTTGCTAAGTAGTTACTAACTTATACTAATGCTCCACAGAGAAATAACATGAAAGTGAAGGTGTTTGACAAATAGCTACAAGCTAATTGAGAAAACCAGAAGGCTTCTTTGGTACCTTATCTCTTACAGTGGAAAAGCAGACACAGTTGAGAAGATTCAGAACTGGATAGTTAGAAATGCAGAACTCTAGAGATGTTAGATAATCAGCCAATGCAGGTCAGTTATGCTAAGTTGGCCAGGACCCTGGTTGGGAACAGATGGGACCCAGGGGTATAGGATGGGGACATCTGGGTGGATGCCTCCAAGGATTTTAGCTGTGCAGGCCATCCAGAGCTTGCAGAGGTGGCGCATCCCTCCTTGTAAGAACTGGCACTGCCCCTATGTAGAAGCCACTGCAGAAGCTTCAGTTCCACAAGGCAACAAGTGTCCCCCTAAGGAGACGCTCCACCTTCTCTTCTGACTCCCAGGCCACTGGATAGGATTAAATCCAGAATAACCCAACTCAGGGCACACTGGGCTTTATAAAAGAGGAAAGAGATTACACCCCAGAGGAATGACAAAAATTACTTAGCATTTATCAGCGGGAGCTGAGGGAGAACTCCTGGGACTGGATCATGAGTGTGCTTGACCAGGAAGCCAAAGCGTGAGACTAGAGAAGGAAGGATTCATTGACTACAGGGCACTTTTCTTGAGACATAGGATTTAACACTCTGGGAAGGATCCCTGGGAAGGGGGCGATCTCACTACTCAAGTGGTATATTAATTTCATATCGCTGTTGTAACAAATTGCCATAAACTTAGTGGCTTAACACAACACAAATTAAGTAACTTACAGTTACAGAGATCAGAAGTCTGAAATAGGTCTTACTGGGCTAAAATCAAGGTGTTGGCAGGCTGCATTCCTTCTGCAGGCTCTACGGGAGAATCTGTTTCCTTGTCTGTCGCAGCTTTTAGAGGCTGCATTCTTTGGTTCATGGCCCCTTCCTCCATCTTCACAGCCAGCAGTGTAGCATCTTCAAATCTCTTCCTCTCTAACCATTCTGCCTCTATATTTCGTTTATAAGGACTCTTGTAATTACACTGGAATACTAGGATACACCTGAATAAACCAGGATAATCTCCCCAATCTTACCACACCTGCAAAGCTCTTGTCTCCATGTAAAGTAATATATACACACGTTCCAGTGATTAAGGCATGGTCATCTTTAGGGAGAGGGGGCATTATTCTACCTATCTCAGGTGACTCTTTGGAACCTGGAAAAAGTGATATCCCACACTAGCTGAAGTAGAAGTGCCTAAGTTTCCCTGTAAGATGTTTGAGGAAAGAATAAAACAGCTCAGAGAGGCAGCATGCTGGGTGGATATATTGAGTGCAAAGGTCTCAGCAGTGAAGGGTGAGCACACATCATCCACCCAAGCCACCAGGAATGTGCTGGTGAGAGGGGCTCCAGCATCAGTAAGAAGCTCACGAGTGGCTGTCCTCTGCAGGCCAGGGCTGGCAGAAGGCAAGTTGGTCACAGAGCTGGACTTGTTAGCATACATGAGGATGATGGGTCCCAAAGCAACCAGCAGGCAGTTCTTAAATGCCAGAGGCCAGGAGTTGCATTCCTTTAATAACTAGAAATGTCAGAGGAGAAACCAAGGGAGCTTGACCCACCCCGAGCTGTGAAGATAGTTAATAGAATACAAGAAAAATAGAGCAGCGGCCAATAAGGGTGCTATTTAACAAGCATAATCAGAACAAAAACAAAAGCAAGAATAGAGGAGCAGGTGGCTGAGGGCAGTTGCCCCAATAAGAAGTCAAGATCCTTTGCTACATTTCTAGACATAAGCAAATTTTCAGGTCCAGCACCCATTGACGGAAGAGGTAGACCCTGCAACACTGTGGCAAGAATATGGTATAATGATTCTCTTCCCAAAAGAGACCTATAGCCATTTACTCAGGTAACTGTATACTGGAGAGAAGGGGATACCCAGAGACTTTGAAGACTATTAGACATGGGATCTGAGTTGACATTGATACCTGGAAATCATCAAATATCATCATTAGCCCCTGTTAATGCGAGGCTTATTGGGTGTCAGGTAATAAATGGAGACTAAATTTGCCTTACAGGGGCTCCACCAGGTCCACAAACCCAGCAGTGTTGAACAACTGGCTCTCTGGGCGGGGAAGAAAAAGCACAGTGCCTGGTGTGCCTCTTTGTGTTCTAGAGACAGCACATCCCACACCTAGAAATACTGCTCTAGCCCATCTGTGGGGTGTCAGAAGGCTGCCAGCTTGAGTGGGACCTGGAGTAAGAAAGGGCCATGCAGGAGGTCCAGGCCACAGTACAAGCCTCTCCAGGGCCACATGAGCTGGCAGACCTTATGGTGTGGGAGGAGTAGAGGTGGGACAGATGCACTGTGGAGTGTATGGCAAGCCCTAATGAGACATTCACAATGCAGGCCTGTAGGGATCTGGAGCCGGGCCACGTCATCTGCAGGGAAGAAACAGCTCATGGCTTATTACTGGCTCTTTTAAAGATGAAATGCCAGGCACCTGCTTCTCAGATGATCTGCACGAACAACCCCTCTGTTAAACTTCATCACTTGTTACAGCCTCCTTCCTCCTGGAACTCAGAGACAGTCCGCAGGAGGCCAGGCTAGAAGCCAAGCTGAGGACCACCACACCCTGAAGCACTCAGTAGCCCCTTACTTGCAGCTGCCCCATCAACTCCACACCTAAGGTGCACCTCCATTCTCTCCATCAGAGTGAGCTCCCTCCCCATCAGGTATAGGGTTTGGCTCCCTCCCCATCAAGTACAGGGTTTGGCGTTTAGGTGATTTCCCCCAAAACTGAGAGGGGTTTTCTGGAGGAGCTTGACTTTAAGAGTCAATTTTTCTTTCCACCAAACTCCTCGCTTCCTCAGGCAAGTAGACCTATGGCGCACTTGCCCTGGAATCTCTAGAGCTTTGCCCCTTGCACTCGGGTCCTTGGTGCAGTTGTTCACTATTCTGACATTGTATCCCAGTTTTCCAAAATCCTTCCTCCCAGCTCACTACACTGTCAAGGCCACAGCACCTTAAAGGCAGACTCAGGACATGGAGACTGCAGAACCAACGTGAAAGTGAACATCAGGCCCAGTCCACCGCCAGCCACATAAATCTATAGCTTCTCCTGGAAGCAGAAAAGGAATCAGAAAGGCATTGTGTTCTAACTTAGGAACCTGAAGGGAAGGGAGAGACCAGCAAACCTACACCAGGACCTAAATTCAAACCAAGCATACGATTAGGAGGGAACACAACACAAATGAATCATTTACATAATAGAAATTTATTTTCATAATGTTCCAAGATTACACTTCTAATCCAAGGTCTAAACTTTCCTCCTGTCTCCTCAAACTTTTTAAAGTCTCCTTTTAAAATTCATGATTTAAAGAATGGGGGAGGGGATATAAAATCCATTTGACAACAAGGGTCAGACACTCACATTTCCTCTACCAGCTTCTTAAATCTTGTCAGCTGCCTTCCTACGGAGTTGTCTTGCACGGTTTTATAGACGCATAACAATTTAGCATGAGAGAAGGAGATGTGCAGGATCGCATTTGGTACTCAGTTCAGCCCAGAGAAGTAGATACATTATTTCCTGTTGACAGGTGGGGAAACCGAGTCTCAGAGTCACACAGAGAGTGAGGGACACAGCCAAGATTCAAAAAGCCCACCTTGTCCTGTCCTCTATCCTAAAGGCCTGCTCTCAGCCAACTTTCAGATATAGAGGACCCAAAACAGTCTACCCAAAAATAGCTTCTAGACAAGTGACCTTCTGGAGTTTCTGTTCTTTAATGTCTGTTCCTTACTGGCAAGGAACAAAATCTATGATCTCCAGAGAGTGACTTTGAAAATTGAATCTCAGAGAATTAAACTATAAATTTTGCTCTCATGGCTAAGAAACCCAGAGCCTATACAAACCTGGGAAGAGACTAGAGGTGATGCATCTTACACAAATTAACAATTCCCTGGAGACATTCTTTCTCCCCGGGTATCCTTCAAAATGGGGACAACTTTAGTAGTAGTTGATGGCTGTGTTTTTGAGGAGTGACATACAAAGGCCACCCGTCACAAGCAGGACACAATTGCTAACATCCGGAAGGAGCAAATGTCACGCTTCTCCAAGAAGAGCCTCCAGGGTGTCTCTATCCCAGGGCAAGGCCAACCGAAAATGGGGGCTCTTGTGACTCTCCTTGTCAAGCAGAAGATTGTGACCTCAACTGTGTGAAAACTAAAATGACCCATGGAGAGGCTACGTGGTATAGGGGAATCAGCTTGTGCTTAAGAATCAGGCAGGCCTGGGTTTTAATTCTAGTGTTTCTACTTCTAACTATGTGCCTTCCACAAGTTGGTTCAAAGCTCTTAACTCATCTATAAAATGGGATAACATCACCAGGCTGTAATGAAATGTAAATCAGTGAACGTATCAGAAGCACCTAACAGTGTCTGGCATGTTAGAGACCAATATTGGAAATACATTAAAATAAATAGACCACATTCAACCAAATTTAAGAAACGTTGAAATAGACAAAGCTAAATAGATTTCTTACCTTCAGAGCTTCTGAAAACCTGTATTATCCTAGTGTGCATTGTAAATTTGGGAAAGAGGGCTTGAGTATATAGCAGTTCCCAAACATACTGGATCATGGAACTTTTTTCATGGTACTAATATAAACAATGCTGGGAACACCAATTGGGAGCAAAATCTAATATATCCTTAATAAACATTCCTTTCCTCCCTTCTCCTGCCACTCAGACTTCTTTACTCCCTAAAACTAATGTACAAATAAGACACTGGTCCTTGTAGCTTCAGAGACATCAGAAGCATACTTTTGGGTTTTGAATTTTTAATCTTGAACCTTATCATTTAAGGTACTAATTTTAAAAAAGAAAATGATTCAACATGTATTGACAAGATACTTGTGAGTATTATTTATATTGAATTAAAAATGGCTGTGAGAACTTCTTCAAAGGGTTCAGTCAAAACATTATAATGTGAATTTTATGGTATTAAAATGTGTGGCCTTAAATAAAAAGCAAAAGATTTCCTCTCATTGTCACCTGGCATACTTTTATGGTCTTTGCATTGTTTCCTGTCTGATTCAGTAGATGGCACTACAGATTTAACAGAGAGAGGATCCCTTAGAGTAAATGTAGGTTCACCCTGGGGTGAATATTCTGCTTTTTTAAAATTTTTTAATTTTTCTTTTTCTTACCCTCTCTGGTGTTTGATGTTGTCAATCTGCCTAGACGGGAACATGTATGTTTTGCTGGAGAGGGATGGGGGTAAAATAGTATAAGAAATGGTTTCCTGCCCCTCCTGGAAGCTCTACCTATGCATCTTAACCCCTTTGAAAATGGTCATTTATCAAATTCTGTAGCTCAAGAGCAAATATGAGGCCATCATTTGGCCATTGACACAGGCCCTGTCCATGTCAGACAGTGCTAATCAATCACAGCCACTTTCCCACTGGAATCCAACACGGCCTGCCAATCCTTTTCACTACACCTTTCCCAGCAGGTACTATGAACCCCTTAACAAAGGCACCAACGATGAAATCTATTTATGATACCTGGCATCGAGTTCAGAGACTTTCAAGATCAAATCCTAGATAAGACTCAGAGTTGTTAAGAAAGTTATCCAAAGCTTACCAGATGGTTTATGACAGAACCGGGACAAGGATCCAGGACTCAACTCCCACTGAAGAATGTATTCCACCCTGGCTTAATCCTCTACTGCTAAGAGTCAGACTGCATGAGTACAAGCCCTGAGGACCAAGTTCAGATAATCAAGCACAAAGGATTGATTTGTTTGGGCTTCAGCGGCCCCAGTAATCATTTGGGAAGGGGGAAGGGAAGAACAGGCAGAAGTTAAATCCAGAAGCAGTCGGTGAGGGCCTGTACCATTTGTGCAGGCCAATTTTGTCTTGGCCGCAGATAGTCCTGCTATGTGGACCCAGAAGGGTGTGACCTTCCAGTTGCTCTTCCTTTGGGGTTGTCACCTTCAAATGCAAAGGATTTTTACCCCTTGGTTTCTGAGGCAGTCAGATACCAATTTGGAGTCAAATGGCAGGTCCTTTTATTACTGTTGCATTTCCAGGAACTTTCCATGATTTTTCAGCTTCTAATTCTATTGTCTAAAAGTGTTTGGGGAAAAGCTGATGGTAAAGCCCTCAAACTATATCCTGCTACTTTTTCCCCCAAAACTATTGATGATGTCAGAATGAACATTTTAAATGGACTTCAGGACATTTCTAGATGAAATCTAGCCAGAATTTTAAATATCATGCATTCAAAAGTAATGTTGTCACCCTCTGGCTCATTCCTGATTTTCATCTAGCAGTTGCAAACTCTGAAAGGCACTGATATTCTCTAGTCAAACCAGATTTGAAATCTCAGTCATTTTTAAAATCTCCTCTTTTCTTTACCCCATTTCTACCAGTTATACTAATTCCTGTCTATTTTATATCCACTCTTTTTAAAAATGTCAATGAAATATTCAAGCATATAGAAAAGGTGAAAAAATAACATAATGAACACCAATATACCTATCATTAAGCTCTATCAAATGTTTGCATTTTGCCACACTTACTTCATTTTTTAAATAAAAGTATTATTTACAGTTGATGACCTTGCAGACTCATTCCTGATTCCATTTACTCATCACTTCAGTCAACAAACATTTATATGTCATTGCCAAGCGCCAGGCCCTGTTCTAGGAGCGAGAGTACATCAGTAAATGAGACAAAACACCTATTTTCCTGAAGCTGACACAGCCCAGAAGTTATCTCCGTCCCAAATTTGGTGTAAATAGTTGCACACACTTTTTCTCATTTATTCCATTTTGTATATCCAAAATAGTATACAATGCTGTCTTGCATGTTTTCAAACTTTACATGAAGGAGACTTTTACTAACGTGCAGTACATATGGTTCTGCAACTTACCTTTCTGCTTTACATTTTGATAATTATCTTCAGACGTGTAGCTCGAGTTCATACAAGCTAACTACAGCATTCCATGACGTGGAACACCATAATTTATTGATCCACTTTCCTTGTTGAAAGACATTGAGGTTATTTTACAATTTTTCACAATTAAAATCCATGCTGTAATGAACAGCCCCTCTCCCCAGGGTCATATTTATATGGCGTCTTTCCCACTCCCAAGCTCAGCCAATGCCTTGTTCCTAAGAGGAGCTCAGCCAATATGTGCTTTCTTAAATATTCTTCTAGAGTTGACCAGAACTTTATTTGTGGGTCACTCTAGCTTTTAGGGGGCGCACCAGACTCCTTCCCCATCTCCAGAAGAGAATTTATATAATACAAGAATAAGATAAAACTGTGCCCCATTACTAAAAGTTTTATTGCAAGAAGTATATATAAGGTGGATTGGTGCAAAATGCCCTTTGTCTTTTTCAGCACAAGCTTCCTGAGTCCATCACTCCTTTTTTTCTTCTTACCAATATAGTAATAATATCTGTAACTGTGCTTCTCAGCCCTGGCGACCCATTAGAAGTCCTGGGAAGACTTTAAAAAACACTGACCCTGGGCCACTCATCATACCAATCAATTGAAAATGTCTGGAGTGGGTCCAAAGCATTAGTACATTTTTGAAAGTTCCTCAGATGTCTGTAATGTGCAGCCAAGGCTGAGAACCATGGAGCTAGGGCAGTGGTAACTCTCAAGTTGTTGGGCCACAGCACACTACTGTGTGCTGAGCTCCCTGCCAAATTTTGGTCAATATGCACAATTTGTTTGAGCTCCAACTAAAGATACATATGGCTCTTACATTCTTCAACTGATCACCAGCATTCTGGCATTGTTTGTGTAGAAAGGCTTACTGCCCTGACCATGTGCTTATGTACCCCCAAGGCTGAGTCCTTCCATGTTCCACTAAACATATGACATTTCTTTGGCATTAGCTGAATGTTGTTGGTACTTCCTACCTGCAGAAGGTTAAGTGTCCTTTACCTCTCTACAACACATCACACAAACTCTTGCTCAGCTCACTATTCTATCTGAAAGGTGCCACTATTATGGTATGTTTCCTCATTAGGAGTAAAAATGAATTGCACACATTTATCAAAAGTATACAGTGTTTTCTAACCTCATGTTCTGGAATTAATATAAGGGGTTTTTTTTTAATTTGCTCTTTATACCAGTGATTGCCTTTTAATCTCTTCAAATGTATTACCAAAAATTCTATTATAAATAAACTGTGAAGCTTGAAAGATTAAAAGCCACAATCTAGAAGGCTCATCTTAGGTTATGGGGGGGAAGGGGGATCAAGGAGGCTGTTTTATCTGGTTTTAGTGTAGGTATTTCTTTCTCAAACTGAGGTCTTTTTAGGAGTTCAATACTTATCTAGAAGAAGTATATAATGCTGTATTTTGATTCCAAGGAAAGTCTTAACATGTTATATAAGTATGGGATAGTTCTCCAAGTGGCCTTGACCTTACCCAGTTCTCACCCTCTCTTCCTTGTTTTTAGTTCTCAAGAATAACTGTAGAATGTGCTGGGAACACAATATCCTGAGAAAGGGAGGAACTGCATGGAACACCCCAGGCCTTATTCCTGTCCCTTCTAGGGAATGTAACATCTTGAGTTAGGGAGGAACTTCGTGGCATAGCCCAAGATTTGTTCCTCTCTCCCCTAAAAGCTGGATATCCTTCAAAGCTTTGCTTAGTGAGTCCTGTGGCCCCTGAGGTATATAACCCAGGGCAGGCTGCCTTTCTGGGTCTTTCAGCTGTGGTGCAAGTGGGGCACATGCAGTCAAAGCTCCATGTGCTCCAAGCAGGTTTCTTGAGCCTTGGGGGACTGGCTCTCAATGGATCCTAGACTTCTTTTGTCCCTTGCTGCCTAGCTGTGAGTAATACATCCACTTCATATAATGTGTTATATGTAACATGAGCATGTTCTGTCTCACCAGACTCAGACAAGTTGGTGCACAGTGAACCTGCTCTACAATAAGCATACTATGGACTACACTGAGTGCTTCCTGTGTGCTAGGCACACACATCTCATTAATCCTCACAACCATGAGATAAAGTAATATCTTATATATTAGAGATGAAGAAAAAGCATAGAACTTATTAACTTGCCTGAGGATGCACAGCTGATAACTAATGAGGATGGCACTCAAACCGAAGCCTTGTAGCTCCCAGGTCCACCTTTGTAATTACTACCTCACACTGTTTCTTAAAGTGTTGTTACTTTGTCACAGGTTACTTTGAAAAGAAGAGAGATGGGTTTAAATGTAATTGAGGTTTTGTGCCATGTGAAGACCAACTGATGCCATGGCATCTGCTTAAATATGAACTTTGCAATAGGACAAATAGAGAAAAGTGATGGTTAGAGGTGAGTCATCGCAACTCACTATGGCATAGACAGGCAGACTAAAAAAAACCCATACAAGAGCAGTCAGAACCATAAGCACATTACAAGTGGCAATTTAATTTCAGCAATACAGCATCATGCATCACATTTAATAATTGTTATTATTTGATTATTACTGGTTGTGGTTTTTCAGTGTATTTAATATTTTTAATTTAATTTAGTTTTTATAGTTGCAGAAGATAAGTAAAATTGATTTATGCCTAATTTTGTTTCTGCATATTTAACTAATATTTTAATAAGAATTTATGGGAAAATATGGGATCCATGAGGATTTTTTTCCTTTTAACTCCAGTTCATTTATCACACAACTTTAAGAAACACTGATGTAGGCTTAAGGACAGAGATGCTGAGAAGTCCCACAGTTCCTAGAGGGTCCAGTCCTGGTCCCTAGGGTCTAAGACCCATAGCTCCAGTGTTCCTTTGACCAGCCTCATGCTCTCTGCCAGGATCTAGCTACACAAATTGTCAGGGACAGCTGGCTGAGCATCCAGGTTTTCCAGGATCCTGACTATTTTTCTCCCATTTTCTCACCTCCATAGACATAACTATAATACTTAACTTGTCCATAGATCTAGCCCACTATCACAAGTGATCACATTTTGAAATGAATGCCCTTGTGTTTGGAAAGCAGAACTTCAACCTCAAAGATACACCAACTTCAAAGACACAGAAGATTTACCTGTCTCTTTTGTGGCAAATTGAAGAGCCATATAACTCCCTCCTGGTGAAAAGCACCAAAAAAAGGTGGCAGAAATTATAGCAATCTTCCTTTCTCCTGAAACCTCCCATCTATCTCCAGACACAGAGAAGGTTCATTTATTCATTCATTTCAGAAATAGTTATTAAGAGCTATTCATCAAGCCACATTCTAGGCACTGGAACCACAATGGTGAACAAGACAGATAATTCCATAGGTCAATTTCATAAGATGATAACTGCTGGGAAGGAAATAATATAGACTGGAGACAAATAGGGAAGGAGCTACTCTAGATTGGTTGGTCAAGGAAGGTGCCTCTGAGCAGGGGATATTCAACTAAATGATAAGAAGAGACTAGTGCAAATATTGGAACGAGTATTCCACCTAGAGGAAACAACACATGCAAAAATAATTATTGACAAACCAATGGAAAATTTAAAATATCATAAGATAGTATTAATATTTTGCATAACCATATCAAAAAAATAATGTAACAACCTGGAAATAACAGCCTAGGGAAAAAATGGATAATTTCCTAGGAAATCAATAGAAATATAATATCTAAAAAGACCAATATCCATAGAAGAAAAAGAGCTTCCCCACAAATAAAAAAATAAATACAAATAAAAACCATCAATCCAGATGGAGAGATAAATCTATTTCTATTTGCAGATGATATGGTTATATTTAAAAGCCCAAAATAATCAATGGAAAACTACTACAAACTATTTTTGAAACTCAATAAGGTAGCAAGATATAAAATTAGCATACAAGAAACCAATAGCTTTCATATACACAATATGTGAAAGAAAATATAATGAAAGAGGAAAAATAACAGCAACAACAAAACTAGACATAAACTTAATAAGAAATGTACAAAACTGATATGAGGAAAACTAGAAAACACTACTGAAGAAGACTTAAACAAATAAAAAATCCTACTATGTTCTTGGATAGAAGGAATCAACATCATAAAGATGTTTTTTCTCCCTGAGTTGACTTAAAAATTAATGAATACCAATAAAATAACTTCAATTTTCTTCAAAAGCCTAAAACAGTTGATTATAGAGTTCATATACAAGAAAAAAACAAGCCAGGATATCCAGGAATATACCGAAAAAGAAGAGCAACGAAATGCAGAGATAACCCTACCAGATAGTAAAACATATTATAAAAATCCCTGTATTTAAAATTGTGGTATTATAGCACAAAAAGGGAGACCAGTGGAACAGACTATTTAGAGTAGATATTTAAAGGGGAACAAATATCTAAAAACAGACCCAAATGCATTAGAAATTTAGTATTTAACAAAGACAGAATCTCAAATCAGTGAAAAAAAAAATCAGCTTTGGAACTAGGTAAGTTCCAAATGGATTAGATTTCTAAATGTAAACAATGAGACCATATAAGCACTAGAAGAAAATACGGGTAAATTCCTTTATAAATTAAAAGCAGACAAAATTTTCTTTGCTTTTACTCAAAATCCAAGCACAATAAAATAAAAAGTAATACACGGCCAATAAAACTTTAAATTTTGTGTAGAAAAAAATGCTACAAGAAAAGTCAAAAGACAAATGACAAACTAGAAAAAAATTTACTAATTAAATTCCTAACAATGGTCCAATATACCAAGCATATAAAAAGCACCTGGAAATTAAGAAAAATAAGGACCCATAACTTATTGGAAAATGGAAAAACATATGAACATAGAATGAACAAGGGAAGAAGATAAATGAAACATGTAATTTCAGTCTTAGTAAGAGAAATCCAAAATAATAACATGGTTATTACCTATTAAGTTGGCAAGGATTTAAAAGCCTGACAGTGTACACCGTTAGTGTGGCTTTAAGGAGACAGACGTTCTTATTCAATATTGAGGGAAATGTGAAATTATACAAATCCTATGGCAAGAAATTTGACAATTTGCAATTACATGTGCATTTTTTTTACCCAGAAATCTCACATATAAGAATCTATCTCAAAGATACCCTAGCAAAAAAAAATACATGATTTGTAATAACAAAAGACCAGAACAACCCAAATGTTTAACAATAGATGAATTATTAATACAATACAGCATATGTACAAGCTGTGGTGCTAGGAAGCTATAAAAAAGAATAAAAAAAAAATCTCTACACTGAAATGGAATTATCTCTAGATATAATTTAAGTAAAATAAAAGTGGTGCAAAGGAGTATGTATAATATGCCACCTTATGAATAGAAAGGAAATAAATATTTTCTTTTTAAAAAGAAACAATGAAAGATAAATCACAAACTAATTTAAAAATAGTTTCCAAAAAACAGAAGGATAAATGAGGGTGGGGGAGCAAGAATAGAAACCATAATTCTCTAAGTGTATTGTTTCAATTTTTTACTTTGTAACCATGTATATGTTTAACACAATTAAGTCATGTAGGAGAAATGTAATTTTTAAAGATTGAAACCTAACTAAAACAAATGAAACTAAATATATATCACATAAAGGATCATTTTAAGTGACTCCAAAATACAGTATTTATCACACATCACTAGTAAGATATAACCTCAGGACATAAAGATCCAGAAATAAATCTTAATCTGCATCCAGTAATCATAATAGTATTATTAATACTGATACTGCTATTTTGAAGTATTATAAAATAAGCAAATAAGTTAGTGTTGTGAGGAACAGATTTCCAACATAAAAAAAATGATACAAGTATAAAATTCAAAGAAATTAAGTAAAAATCCTGTGTCAGTACATTATTTATGGTTTTCTTCTTTCTAAAAAATACATATTTCCCAGTTCTTTCCACTGAAAAGGCCGTGAAGCAATGATAACTCAGTAGCACTGAGCACCTCCTGTGTCCAAATAATGGTTTCTAAATACTATTTCCCACTGAAAAGAATCAAGCCATTTTGGGGAGATGACTCCAAAATCCAGGGATAATGCAGAAAATGTATAAATTGAGCCTGGAAATACGTTGTTGTTATATCAGTCAGCAAGGAAACTTTCAGAGCCTACCAGAGGTCATGTGACAAAGACACGTAAGTAAACTCACTAGCCTAAGAGGTACTGCATTGAGTACTAAAAATTGACTAAAATGGATTAATACATCAAATATGTAATAAACCATGAGTTTACAAGATAATTAAAGAGGAAAGAAATTCATTGGTCACCTTTGGAGACTGCTAGGGTGTCAAGTCATTATTCTAAAAATTGATAAAGGCAAGAAAGGAAAGACTCAATCATTTATGATGCTTTTTTCTGTACAAAGTATATTTCATGGTGACCCAGTAGTTTATAAGAGAAAGGTTTTTTTAATAGAAGGATTCTAACTTAATAAATACAGAAGAAAAGATAGAATTAGAAAATCACTATTTTGTAATCCCCAAAGACATAATAGATCTAGTGAACAATCATCTACAGCTGCTAAAACCAAAGATAAAAGTTGACAGGGATCTTTATAATGGATGGATCATACTAACAACTCCTGAATGTCATGTCAATCCTAATATAAGTGAGACAAACAGACATTATATATCTCCTGTTTTATGAAATAGAAAATAAACTACACTATCAACAAAATATTCTTGCCAAAAGAAAAAAAATTAATCTAAATCAAATCAAACTGTGCGATCTACTTAATATTTCTAGGAAATAGCAGAAACAGAGGAAGAAGTTAAAACAAACCATCAGGAAGCAATTGGCCAGAATGTGGGAAAATCTTAACTAGACAAACAACATGATTTCCTTAACAAATAAAGACATGAAAGGGAGTAGCATGAGAAATGTTATACATTAAGAGTGACATAAGAGAGAAATAAACCAAATACTATGTATGGAACTTGTCTGGACTTGGATTAAACAAATCCAATGTAAAAAGACATTTTTTAGACAATCAAGGAAATTTGATGGTGGACTGGATATTAGATGAAATTAAGGGGTTATTGTTAACTTTGTTAGATATGAAAGTGACCCCATGGCTAAGTTTTTTTAAAAAGTCTTTTTCTGTTAGAGAAATATACTATTTATAGGAGAACTATCCCAGTTCAATGCCCCCCCCACCTCAGAAAGCAGTGAGGAGACAGAGGAAACAAGATTGGGGCAAAATGTTGGTAATTTCTGAAGCTGGATGATGGGGTAGATGGAGTATCATCATATTATTCTCTCTGCTTGTTTGTATGTTTCAAAATTACCATAATAAAATGATTTTTCATGGTCTCAAAATATTCAATGATAGTCTAAGCTTAGAATCATAGTGGAATTCTCATTATGCTCCTACAACAGTGGAGGCACAGGAACACTAACACCCAAAGGTGAAGATCATCACATTCCTCTGGGTAGACTTCATATCCCCCAACCAGCAGGAAATATAATATTTCCCAGAGGTCCCCTTCTGCTTGCAAAGTCACCAACTTCCTTGATTTCAACCATGAGTTTGAAGTTGATGCTTCTCATATATTTTACATTTTGCCCTACTTTCTCTCCAATGCCCCCACTCCACATCTCCCACTGTGTGCTGGACTTTGCTACCTGGACATCTTATTAAAGTCTCAGATATCCAAAACCAAATTTAAATTATCTCTCTGAAATCTGCTTCCTTTTACTCTGGGTCTTGTTTACATCATTACTATCACCCAAACAATGGCTCAGGGTTATTTTGTTTTGGTTTGGTTTTAAACCATTCCTCCCCCCATCCAATCAGTAAGTTGTGTCCATTTTCACTCTAGAGTTGTATACACCCACACCCTCTGACCCACCCCTGAAGCCATTGTTCTTGTTCTGGTTCTGACCTCCATTACCGCTTAGTCTAGACCACTCTATCTGTTTCTCTTTCCATTCTAATTCTTCCTACACTAATATCAGAGATGCCAAAGCAGAACTTTGAAAAAGGTCAGAGAAAGCATGGTCATTGGGGCCAACCATGATTCATATCTCAATGGAAGAATTTTTTCAGTTCCTACTATTTTCCAGATACTTACATGTAATATCTCATATAATACTCAGTAACGTCTAACTAAATTAATAGCTAAGTAAATTAAGCCCATACCATATATCAGGCACTGTGCCAACAACTTCAACTTCTTTTAATCTCACAACCTAAAAAGATAAGTACTACTATTGTTCTCTTTTTTTTGTATATTAAGAAATTGAGATGAAGAAACTGAGGCTTTACAAAATCAAGTAATTTACTCAGGATCTGACATTGGTTAAATGGTATAACTAGGAATCAAAACAGTTAGTTTCCAGAATATCTTCTCATAACCATTAACTTAACCTCATAGAAATCATAGAAGGTCATTATTACTACTATTATTTCATAAACTAAGGAGGTTAAGTAACCTTCTCAAAGTCACAGCCATAATTCAACCACACATTGACCATACTCAAAAGCCCAGGTTCTTTCCTCTACTTTATACAACTTCCTATTTATGTCCCATGGTTAACAAACTACCCCTCAGTCCCTACAAGATTTTTTTGCATTTGTGGACTATTGAGGTTAACAGAAACTGAGGAAAGAGAGGTGATGAATCAGCACAACGCCATCCACAGTTTTGGAAAGACATCCAAAGTGCCTACTCTCCTCATCATAGTGGCATCGACTTCATAAAATCACACACACCAGTTTACTGAAATTCCACTTAAGGATGTTTTTCTCCGTATTCCTATCCCTATCTTTTAGCCATTTAGAGGATGTGATGGGTCCCTGTTGGACTTTGTTGTAAGTTTGCAATTGCTTGGATATTAAGTTCTTGTGTCTATTTAGCTTACCTCAGTCTGGAGTAAAAGGTGAATCCATTATATTGGGCTGGAAAACTACAATAAAACAAAGACTAGGTCAAGCCAGTGTTTCCAGATACCTGGGTTCAGACAGTAGGGTAATATTTTCCAATTCTCCTCTAGCAAGTATTGAGCAAATACCCCCAGGCTTCTAGTTTGCTCATTATCCTAAAAATATCCAGAAGCAAAAATCAACAGAGGCTATATCTCTGATAACTTGGCATTGAACAGGCCAAGATGCTTTGATGTTTATGTGGGTGGCTTAGTTTTTTAAGTATTTATAAGTACTTATGAGTTATAGGCTAGAATTCCAGACCGCATCTAAAGTGAGAGAATGGTCTTCATTGGCTGTACTTGCCATCTTAGTAGGTATAAAAATAAATAAATAAATCATAGATTTGGAAACATGAAATAGACAGAAGCAAAATAAGCTTCTTAATAAATTTAGTTCCAAGGGTTTCTTCATACACAGTGTTATAGCCCATGAAGACAGAAGGATTACACCCAACATCACTGGAAACTGGGATCCAAAATCACTTTCCTTGGTTATAAAAGGTGTTTTTTATTATTAGAGCAAAGGGCAAATATATTTAAGGACATTTATGTTATAGCTGAACAGTCTCAAGTGGGAAAAATGCTAATCCACAAATATAAACCTAAATTCTATTTATGAAAGCAAAGTTCAGTACTACACCTCTGATCACTCTTTATACTCTAACTACATCCTTGATAAAGTAGTACATATTCTCTCTACTTGGAATAGTCTACAAACATACACACATACACACCATTGCCTTTCTCCAAGCTAACTTCTACATATCCTTTAGGTCTTAGCTTAGATGTTATTTCTTCCAGGAAACTTGCTGCAATATCCCCAAGACCATATTAGGTGCCATCTGTAATACTCTCAACTACTGTAGCAATATGGGTCACTCTGTACAGTAATTGCCTATTTACCTGTCTGCTTTGTCCATTAAACTCTAAGCTTCTTGATGGCAGGAACTAGCTTTGCCTTCATAATTATTTTATTCTTAAGGTTTAGCATAATGCCTGCCACAAGGTATGGAGGTGTTCGATATACAAGGCCTGTCCAAAAAGTACCCAGCCATTTCATATTACGTTTTTCATATTACATTGCTGGATACTTTCCAGACAGACCTCATAAATTTGTTAAAGGAATTCATACATTTTGCAATATAGAAAGCAATTTCTTTTCATCATCATGGTTCTAAGATGTGTTCTGTTCCAAAATGTATTTTCTAGGGTAAAACTAGTTCCCAATATTTCAAAGACCAGTGAATTTGGGTATGCAGATATTATTGCTTGCCTATCATGGTAGCCATTAGGGCTGGTCATAAATGTGCTGATGCTGTGGCTTGCCCAGTGAAATATGCGAGGTAATGTGGAAGCTTCAAGAGCTGGTGCATGACTCTCCATGTCCCCTTCCTGCAATCATGGAAGCACATGTCCCCTTCCCCTAATTGTGGAAGCATGTTTTGAGTGGAAGCCTCTGTCACTCTGTGACCCTGAGATGGGGAACAGATCCTCTAGCTGACCCCAATGGACATGTCATCAGATCAAGAAATAAATCTCTGATGTTGCAGCACAAATAACCTGCCTTGACTGACACACTTTCATAACAGCTACTTCTGCCATCTCTTCTTTCTTGCTATCAGAACTTGCCTCCCTCTCTAGAAACAGAAAATACCAAATATTCCTTTTTCCAGCCTCCCTTGCAGCTAAGGGTAGCTGTGTGACACAGTTCTGGACAAGTAAATGTAAGGTAAATTCTACCTGCATTCCTACTAAATATTTTCTACCTTCCAAAAAGAGATTCTAAAGAGAACCCTCCTCTCCCGTTTTGCTGCTATATGCAATTGTATGAAGACATGAGGTCGCCATCTTTGGACTGAGGGACAAACCTAAGAATTAAGTCAATATGTTAAGAAAAGTATCAATGACATAACTGAGTGGCTACAAAACCTGAAATTTGTTACCTCAAGACTTATTGCTATGTGAGATTGTAAAGGTCTTTAGTGTTTGGATCACTGTTAATCAGGAATATTTTGTTACTTATAGCTGAATGCATTCTAACTAATTGTGTGAGTAATATGCAAATTTCCCTTTCTGGCACCATATCACTCTAAAATTCCAAAAGTCAGTATAAACCAGCAAGTCAGATTGGATACCCAGGAAGAAAAAGCATCATTTGGAAGAACTAAGGACATGAAGGGATCATCTAGTGATGAAACTTTTTGGCTAAAGATAAAATCCATTTGCTAATATTATAAAAGGACAGTGAGTTTGCTTACATTGGAGGAGAAGCATAATAGGATAGATTGGAAAAGGATATTCACATGTAAATTTGTCCTTGGTCTCTTTATTCAGAATTAGCTTATAAATCAATTTTATAGTTAGCTACCTGCCCAGGAAACTCTCAGTTGCCCTAGTAGTAAAAAAAAGAAAAAAAAAAAAAGACAACCATATGTATTTTACCAGCAGATCTTCAGAGACTGGGAAGGAACTGATGAAGAAGTGGTCCCACTGTCTTTGAGTGGTTATTTACAGAAGTCATTCATACCACTTTCCAACCTGCATTACATGTAATCTACCACCTTTTGTTCCATCTCTTTTTTTTAAAATGTCCATTTGTCTGCATTACCTTTCATTAGAAAATACTTTCACAAGTGTAATTCTTAATTTATTATTAAATATTCTATTGAATATTGACAATTTTACATAATACTCATAAAAAAATATAGACCTGGAAGGGAGACCATTCAGTACTTTTTGAAGTTACAGAATCCTTAAAACCAGCATAGGCAGGGTTCAACATATGAAACACAGACACTTCGACATAAGAAACAAAATCTCCAAAATTGTTCTCCCACCTACCCGATCCACTATTTTTCACATTTTCCACCTCTTTCAGGAGTTTCCTCCATGTAGTTTGGCTCCATTGAGCCACTCCCAGCAGCAGCTGCAGACACAAATTGGATCTGTGCTTTTACATGAACAGATTAGATCAGTTACCTCATGGTGTTCTTTTATGCGCAGATGAATAACTGTGATATCTACAATGCAGAAATTTGATTTTATTTTTATACATAAACTGCAAAAAAATGAACTGCCAGGGCTACATGAGATGATAGCTAGTAAGAAATGGTTTCTGTGGGTTATTTGGGGCCCAGAATACTAGTTGACAGACGGGTGGGTGCAGAAGGTTTAGTAGGCGTGCAATGGCCACCTCAGTCGCCAACAGGGAATGACAAGCAGACTGAGGAAAGCTTCAGTGGGAGGAATGGTGGTGGTGGAAAATAGTTCATAAACTCAGCTGAGTAATGAGAAATACTCTTTTTAAAACCGTATCATAAGTTCTAGTACAATTTTTTTGTCTGGGGTCAACTACTTTCAGAATCACCTTTCTCTTTTAGGCCCTGGAACTTTGACACTAAAGACTGTGGGTGTCATCAGGAAAAATGATCACGAACCCTTGGAAATCCTGATTAGCTAATTCTCTAGCAATTAACTTCCATAGAAACAATCTCTAGAATACCAATTCAACAAAAAGTGTTCCAGGTTCATTCTAATTCAATATATTATATTTAAGAGATTAAACCATATATAAATGATTGTTAGGATTATCATAATCATATAATTAATGTTTTCAAGCCTGAAAGGTTATTTTTGAAATAAAAGTTGATTTTTTCCCCTAAAATGCCAAAGCATACAAAAGTATGACTTGGGGTTTGGAAATTTACTTTGCAGTCTGGGAGCTCCTAGTTAACTTAAATAATAATTTTGAATGCAATTAGTAGTTTTAAACAATTGATGTCAGATTGTCATACCTCATTCTTTGGGACATTAAGCTGGATATTTCACAATGCCCCCAAATAAGTATTTATCAAACTGTCTGGAGCCTCTTTCCCCTCAAATTAGAGTATCCAACACAGATGATACACAAGATGTGACTTGAAGATTACTAATTTTTAAATGCCTCCCCAGAATTTATATATCAAATTGAATATTTTCTCCTTTAGATTAGTCACCTTTTGACACTTACATGTTCATCCCAAATATGATCTCACTAACTGTCAAGGCCCAGGTACTAGTAAAATGCAGGGCATATAAGTAAGTCTTAATAAATATTCTGTGATTGAATGGGTCCGTGAATGAGTGAGTGAGTGAGTGAGTGATAAAAGAATGATAAATGAATTTAGAACCTCCCTTTTAAGGACTGCCTTCCCAGCCAGTGACACTTTCATTTTAATATCTACACTAATGGCAAAGCTTTGTGGTTTGGGGTGAATTGGATTAATGAAAACAGTCAAAAATCATTTATAATAACTCTTGGGAATAAGAGACACAATCCAGTGGGATAAGGACACTTAGGAAAACACAAGGCATGATCGAAATATTACAAGTCTGACTTTCTTATAATTGGGCTGTGAAGGCAATTCCAGAAATGATTCGAGCATCAACAACTCTGGACTAGGCATGTCAATTCCAGGGTGACTGATATGAAAGGCTATGCTCATTTGAATGTAGGAAAACTGGCATGCTAATTTTCTGTTTCTCTGATTAGGCTTATACATTTATGGTCAAGGTTTACATAATATTTTATAAATGCGATTTGGGGGAAAGTCCTATAAATTTATTCTAATCTTAAATCCTCAAAACCTCATATTTCCCATCTGTAATATGAAGAATCAAACTAGATTCCTATAAACTTTTCCAGTGTTAACATTCAATAATTTTATAAATAAATATGTTAAACATTTTTCACATATCTTCCATCACTTTTACTAACATTTCAGAGGTTTTATATTGAGGGAACCATCCCTTAAACAACCCCAAGGCCTCAAGGGAAATCATGCTTTAAGCTGACGACCACAAGGTACATGACTGCCAGAGCAAGATAAATGGGACAAACCTCTCTCTCTCTTTTTCTCTCTCTCTCTCTCACACACACACACACACACACACACACACACACATCTCTGTCCCATTAGCAGTAAACTCTCTCTGTCCCCAAACAGGGACGATTATAGAGGTCAACATGGTAGTTCACTAGTTCACATTCATGTGAAATCACTTATACAACGTATACAGAGTAAAGCTGCTCTTTACATGATTTGTCAACTTTTCACTAAGTAGTTACAACTTCAAAAGCTGAGGAAGTGCCTTCAAATGAAAGTATGACAGCGGGCTTCAGAATGTCCTGCTTCCGATTGTGTCCAAAATATTTTATTCTGTAGATTCCAGGCTGGGCAGTGTCTGGAATATGCCATTCTATCGTTGCATTGCTCTGACCCAGTAATCCCTTGTGCCAATAAAAACTGTTGGTAGAAAACAAACAAGCAAAACCCAATTTTACTCTTAAAAATGTGTAATTAGAAAAATGCATAAGTGTTTGTTTAATGAATATTCAGGAAGTACTTACAAAGAGCAAGGCACTATGTAGACATTGAGGAAACAACAATGAACAAAACAGACATAAATACCTATTTTCTAGAAGAGAAACTTTAAAAAAAAAACAGCCATTTGTAGAAATATCTTTACTTGTTCTATCTTTCTCACTACCTAAATTCTATCCATCCCAGGAAACCTTACCTGATACTCAGAACACAGGATGTCTCCTGCTTTAGAATTGCTACAGCATCCTTTTAGCCCTTATGGTACTCTGCATCAACTGACACTTCTCTTCACATCCAGACTCATTTGTTAAAATTATATATTCAGTGAGCACATGGGCCAGACCCTATTCTAGAAGTACTGAGGATACAGTAGTGAACAAGAGAGACATGGTCCAAAGTTTCATGCAGCTTATGTTCTACTTGGGTAGGGATGGAAACAAGGGCAATAAACAAACCAATACATTTTAAAATTTTAAGAATGACAGTGTAATGTAGAAAATAAGACAGAAGTCTCTCTAAGGAGATGTCATTTAAACTGAGTCTACAGAGATCTGGAGGAAGAACATTCTAGGAAGAAGGAACAGAGAATACAAAGTGTCCAAAGCAGGAAAATACTTGGTGTGGCCAAGAAACAGAAAGCAGGTCAGCTGGTATAGGGAACAGTGAACTGTGGAATAATGCCTGAGATGAGAGAAACAGATAGAATCAGATCAGGTTGGCCCCTGTAGACCACGGAAGAGAGTTCAGGTATTCTTAGCGATACATTGAGATACAATGGGCTAACTGATTGATGTCCTCAGTTAAGTAGAAAGTAAATTCCTTGGGCACAGAGAGTGTGCTCAACATCCTATGTTTCTCAGTAATAGCACAGTAGTCTCAATAAATATTTGGTGATAACTGCTACTAATGAAACAGGCAGAGGTCTAAACAGATCCTCAGTGTTGATTGCTATTCTGACATTTAGCTTTTGAAGATAAATCATCCTTTGTTTAACCTTTTTTTTACAATAAATATCTATTACTTGTTAAAAATTACCTATGCTCTAGAGTTCTAAAGACCAAAGAAAAAATTATGCCCATGTTTATATATAGCTATCAAAACGGGCCACATGGCCAAAGCCCTATTTTCAGCTAACCATGTGAACCAAACTAACATACAAATAATCACTTAGTTTGAGGCAATCTGAATTAGACTCAAATTGCCAAAAACTTTACCAACTTACATGCCACTGTCCTGTGGTGTGAAATTTATAGACCTGGGAACAGAAATGTTTTCTTATTTCAGGCGCATTGTCAAATCTTCAAAATATCTATTCAGCATAGGAATTTGGTAGCAAAAGGCACAGAGATATGTCTCTCTGAGGAAACTGCACCAGCATATTATCTCCTTTTTTGAGTCCGTAAGAGTTAAACACCCAAGCCTCTAGTAACTCAAATGAAGAATCACTGGCCATATACAAACATGCAATACATGTCAGGTGTAGACTCATTATTTTCCCAATAGAAATGTCAGGCTCTACAGAGACATCTCAACACCCTCTCCCAACACTCCTTTCAACCAATTTGCAAGAAAGCTAGTTAGCTTTTCGGAGTAATACCTGTGACCAGGAAAAAAAAAATAGAACAGATGTCTATAAGAATGGGAGCCATAACCTCATTAGCACCTAATCTTACATAATCACACAGCACATTGTTTTGTAAAAAAAAGAGAAGAAAAATGAAGTCTAATAAATCCACTAAATATGTCCAGAAGGCAATTTGATACCATTAACATCACGTATTGAGTCAGCCTTCTCATTTGGCTTCCCTGCATTACAAACCAACTGTTTTCAAGGATTGAAAGACACATTCAACAGACGTGCTCACCGGGTCTCCCAGGAGGCATCATTATACACTGTCTGCCACGATGCTGAGGCGGCCTCATATTGCTCCACAGTGAGAAAGGTCTGACGAGTCTGAAATGCAATTAATACAACTGATCAGGCACTGCACAGTCACAAGAAGGAACCTGGTTTTAAATATTTCCCTTGTTGACCATATGCTAACTCACCAATACCTTCTGTGAAAATGTATTTGTATTTCATCCAAATTTGTAGGTGTTCCTCTTAACATTCTATACAATGTCTTCAGAACGTTAATTTATCTAGTCTATTAAAAACCATGACTTTTTTAGAAATTTGAAAGCAGCATAATTTTGGAGCTGATAGCAAATTTTGGAAATTAGGGCAAAGAAGAGATTGGGAATAAAATTTGTGATTTAAAGGCCTAAGTCAAGCTTTTTCATGACATGTTTATTGATCTATAATCCAAGACTTTCTCCAGTCACCTCAAGATTTAGGAGGGAAAATGGTAAAATTTCCATCTCCAGGTAAATGAATTGTTAGTTAATATACCTCCCTGAGTGAAAGAATTGAAAAAAATACAAAAATTTTCCTTGCCCTGGGGTTCTAAAGGCAGTCCCTATATTTTGTCATAATGGATTCCTAGAAACCACATCATAAGCAAATTTTATTTCCCCACTGGAAGATTGTTATAACAGAAAAATTTGTTTCACACCAAAAATTCAGTTTCAAATAAAGCACAGGTTTGAATAATATGGCAAGTTAATAGAGACAAAGGCCATAAATCTCCAATATCCCTTAAAACCCTTTAGACTGTAGACCTTAAAGGCAGGACTTATGTCTAATTCACCTTTACCCACCATAGTTCTTTACACCTGTCATTTACTTGTGCTCAGATAATCCTTTGCTAAATGGATCACTTATTTATAGATGGGCCATATAATTGTTTAAAATTCTTCTCTAATTATTCAACTGATGGATTACATTCAATAAAGACATTTTCATAACCATGCTAACTTGTAAAGAGAGCTCTTTCTGTCCATTTAGGGCAAAATGACATTGGGAAGGCCTTAGATGGAGTAAGAGATAGGGTGGGCCCTAATGAGTACGTCTAAGGTCCAGATTGGAGAATAAGTCTAGGCCTCTGAATATCAGGAACAAAGCGTGTGACTATCCTTTCCCCACCTCCCTACCACAATCCCTTCCAGATGCATAACTAGTTAATACAAGTTACTTAATCTCTCTAGGCCTCAGTTTACTCATCTGTAAAACAGGGATGATAAAACTTAACTCATTTGGTAGTAGTGAGGATTAAATTAGAGTCATGTGATAACGTACACAAAGCACTTAGCCTAGTACTTGCAAATAGTAAGCATTCAATAGCTAGTGATGATGAAATGATGATTACTCATAAAGAAGGGTACTAGAAATTGTTTTATACCCAGTCCCAGAGCATTCTCAGAGAACGATTTTATCACCAGTATAGTGCTTTAGGCATTTTGTTCTCTAGTTTCTCCACGGCAATAATGATGATAGACTTTTTCCACCCTAAGGATATCAGATACATGATCAGACATCAGATAACAGCTAAACCTATGGTTTTGATATAACACTTTGATTCAGGAAATAATATTATAAACATTATAACATATTATATTTATAATATGTAAATATTCCAGCATAGCTTGACTTCCTAGAGAAATTATTTCAAACAGGTGCATATTGACTATCCAAGCAGTAGAACATTTTTCCCCAATGTCATATTTGACACTGCCATATTGTCACAACTGTTATCATGGCAGTAAATATTTTAATGAACAGAAATGGGAAAGCTCATTTGGAAGAAAGGTATTTTGGATTATAAGTGATTGTGCCCTGGGAAGAACAGCTCATTGATAGAGTGAATGCATCCTCAGCTACAGTAAAAAACATGACCTTGAAATCACATTCATATGCCCACTCTTTTTTTCCACTATAAATTTCTTTATTGTTTGAATGTTTACAACTAGAATGTGTCCAATTATTGCTTGTGTAGTTATAAGAACATTTTAAGGAAGTTAAAGAAGAGTAAAATTATTTTATTGTATTAATAGATGTATTACATATGTATATAATTTACCATATATATGATAAAAACAAAAATCTGAAATGCTTTGTAAGAAACTATTAACAGTGATTACCTCTGGAAAGCAGGTTTGTGGGTAGAGGGATACTTTTACATTCTATTTTACACACATCTATATTGTTTTTACATTGGACATGTATTTCATTGTGTCATTTTTTAAGATTAATAAACAAATGTCCTATTAGTGCCAGTGGTAAAGAGTAGGGAAATGGCCAATGCAAGATAAAGTAAAGCACATGGGCCAGGACTCCAAGCCAGGAGAGTGTCCACCGGGGATCCATGATCATCCCGCAACAGTAGAAGTGGGACCAGAAGTAGCAATGCTAGAAGAGGAGAAGAAGCCAAAAAAGGAGGAAGGAGCCAAAGATACACTTCGCTAGATTGGCCCTTTGGTTATTTGACCATATTTAGTAGAGTTCTAAATTTGAATACAGTCATGTGTTGGATACATTCCGAGAAATGTGGCATTAGGTGATTGCATTATTATACAAACATCATAGAGTGCACTTACACAAACCTTGATGGTATAGGCTAGTACACACCTAGCCTACATGGTACAGACTATTCCTCCTAGGCTATAAACCTGTACAGCATGTTACTCTACTGAACACTGTAGACAACTGTAACAGAGTGGCAAGTATTTGTGTATCTAAGCATATCTAAACATAGAAAAGGTACAGTAAAATTTAGTATTATATTCTTATGGGATCACCATTGGCTATTCAGTCCATCATTGACTGAAACATCATTATGTGGCCATGACTGTACATAAATGGGATTGTGTTCAAGCTGATCTCTTCTTGAGAGACAATGCCGTTCTACACTCATTGTGCTATATGTGGTCCTAACAAGAGCCGGTTATTTGTTTCCTGTGTGCTATTTCCCAGACTCAATCCACATTAACTGTACCCACTGAACATTTTTCCACACCTACAAAATGAAATGGAAAACAAGTTGGCACACTTGATCTTTATGTTGTTAACATCTAGAGGGGTATTCAAGTAAATGAATGGCTAAAAAGTGGATTTGCATTTGTAAAAGAAAATCATTGATACTTACCCAGTTTTCTGCTGAATTCTTTGGGTTAGCACCTACAAATATAACCTCAGCAACTTCTCCCTGAAAATAAAAATTCACTTGATGACTTTTAATAAAAGGATTTTTGCGTACTCATATTTGGGGCATTATCTATCATACATTCTAGGATTCAGGGTGCCTGTATGGATTCTATTCTACTTAATCAGTGAATTACCTTCTAAGAATATTAGAGAGAATAACCCTTGCAATAACAGACACAAGAAGTTTTGGCCAGTAAATTGATCCAGAATTTTTGGCCAATGAATTTGCTTTTGGTAGACTCAGATACAGATGAAGACCTAGAGCTATAGTTCATATCAGTGACAGCACATTAAAATGGCTTTTTCAGCCCTTGTTAATTTCTTATACCTCCCTCCCAGACAAGTACAGGGGATTAACTTAGTCAAATAAGAGCAGTCAAAATTTCCCATGGATGACTTATACTTACATTTATAGTTAAACTTATATTTATATAAGGTGGAGTGACAGGGTGTATATTTACCCTTCCACCTGAAACAACTAAAAAACTGGACAAAATGTGAACTAAACAATGATTTTAAAGACAGTGGGCATTAGGCAATGAAAGACAGTGATTCTTGAGTAGCAGAAAACAAACAAGGTAAGCCCTATAATCACCCCAGCTTAATGTCTTCTGAGAATTTACAGGCCATGGCAGAAGGAGGCAGAATTTAGTCTAAGTCGAGGATACGTAGTAGGAATCCCTGAAGGCCAAATAGTCTTGAGTGCAGGTGTAAAATAACAGCGAGAGTAGAGTATCAGAGAGGAGAACTACAGCGAGATAGTCAGAGGATACCCGAGAGGAGCAATCTCAGAGTAGAGAGAACAACTATGGAGATTTGCCAGAAAAGCCTCCCCAACTTACTCGGCACAATGCCATGCAAGGGAACTACCCAAAGCCAGGAAAAGAATAGCCTGACAGAATTAGAGGAACAATCCCCAGGCTCATACAGAGTTGTAACAAGTTCCTGTTCCCACCAACCAGACTGAAAAACTTCATAATTCAAAAGGATTTTACTTCAATGTGTGTTTGGGGTTGGGGGTGGGGGGTGGGGGTGCTAGAGGAAGTAGGGAAGGGATTTGCCCAAGACTAAAAGCCGTTCTGGCCCTGCCTAAAAAGCTTAGTAAGAGGTAAAACAATAGGTAAAAGCAATGAAATTAAGAGCTAGTTCTTTGAAGATACAAATTACCAAAATCAGGAAGAAAGAGGAAGCGTCATCATCGACCCCACAGAAATTAAAAGAATTATAAGGAAATACTAATATTATGAACAACAAAAGAATAAATTTTATATTATACCAACAAATTAAACAACTTAGATGAAATGGGAAAATTCCTAGGAAGATTTAAATACCTAGAAAGACACAGATTCCTAAAAAGACAAATTAAATTCCTGGAAAGACACATAATTGACTCAAGGAAAAAAAAATAGAAAACCTGAATAGACCTATAACAAGTTAAGAAATTGAATTAGGAACTGAAATTTTTACCATAAAGAAAAGTCCAGGTCCATATGGTTCTGCTGGTAAATCCAATTAAATATTTAAAGAAATAATACTAATCTTTTGCATACTTTTTAAAAAAATACAGAAGGAAACATTGTCTAATTGATTCCTTGAGACTAGCATTACCCCAATACCAAAGGCAGACAAAGACAATGCATGAGAAGAAAATTACAAGTATCCCTCACGGAGATGAGTATAAAACTCCTTAGCAATATATCAGCAAACATGTAAAAAGCATTATATGCCATGACTAAAAGGTATTTATTTAACAACTGAAAATCAATTAATGCAATATACCATATCAAAAGAATACAAGACAAAACCACATAATCAGCTCCGTAGACACAGAAAAGCATTTGCAAAAATTCAACACTCATTCCTGAGAAAAATTCTCAGCAAACTAGGCATAGAATGGAACTTTCTCAACATGATAAAGGGCATCTACAAAAATCCTAAAGAAAACATCATACTAAATGATGAAAACCTGAATACTTTTCTCCTAAGATCAGAAACAAGACAAGGAAATCCAGTCTCACAACTTCTATTCAACCTTGTATTGGATCTTGAACAAAAAGAACAAAGCTAGAGGCATCACACCACCTGACTTTAAAATACACTACAAAGCTATAGTGACTAAAACAGTATAGTACTGTCATAAAAACAGACATATAGACCAATGTAACAGAATAGAAAGCCCAGAAATAAACCTATGCATTTATGGCCAATTGATTTTTGACAAAGGTGCTGAGAACATACAGTGGGGAAAGTACAGTCTTTTCAATAAATGATGTTGGGAAAACTGGATATCCACATGCAGAAAAATGAAATTATACTCCTATCTCACATCATATACAAAAATCAACTCAAAATAGATTAAAGACTTAAACATAATACCCTAAACTATAAAACTACTAGAAGAAAACACAGGGGGAAAGCTCCATGACATTGGTCTGGATAATGATTTTTAAAATATGACCCTAAAAGCATAAGCAACAAAAGTAAAAATAGAAAAATGGAATTACATCCAACTAAAAAGCTTCTCCACAGAAAAGGAAATAATCAACACAATGAAAAGGCAACCTATGGTATGGGAGAACATGTTTGCAAACAAAATATTTGATAAGGGGTTAATATCCAAAGTATATACTCAAACAACTCAATAGCAAGAAAACAACCTAATTTAAAAAATGGGCCAAAAGACCTGAATAAACATTTCTCAAAATAAGACATGCAAATAGCCAACAGATATGTGAGAAAAAATGTTCAACATCACTAATCAGAGAAATGCAAATTAAAATTACAATTATTTATTACCTCATACTTGTTTGAATGGCTACTATCAAAAAGACAAGAGATAAATATTGGCAAGGATGTGGAGAAAAGGAAACTCTTTGCACACTGTTGGTGGGAATGTAAATTAGTATAGGAATTAGGTAAAACAGTATGGGGGTTCCTCAAAAAATTAAAAATAGAACTACCAGGTGAAGAACGCCAGCAGCTGCCTGCGAGCACGGACCGCTCACTCCGAAAACAGCATTGCGAATTACAGAGAAACAACGCCCGAACGCCCAGCCCAAGAAAACAGGTACAAAATTTTCACAAAGATCGGAGGGCGCACGGAGAACAATAGAGCCCAGAGCGCGGGAAGGACGTGCTCGCCAGGTCGACCGGTGTGACCTGCCCCCAAGGTTACGCACTCCCATCACTCAGTCACGGACAAGCCAGAGTTGGGACGAGCGGTTGCTCGGACAGCGAGCCTGTGGAGAGGAGAAGTAGCAAGAGCCAGACACACTCGCAGCTGCAATATACAGAGACTGCCAGGGTAGGAGGAACTGGCGGGACCAAGACAGCTTACCGGGACAGTGCGCGGGAACTCCGCAGGCGGACTGCGCCTAGATGTCCGGTGACTGCGGCCCAAGCGGTTTCAGCGGCACGCGCCCTCAGGCGCTCTAGCACGCCGCTGCGGCCGGGGAGAAGAGCTGCGTTGCCGGACGCGAGCCCGATGTGGCCAGGGGGGACAGTCCCGCAACTTACAGCGACCGGCGGAGCGTGAGCCGTCTCAGCTGCCCGTGGCTCGGGCTCTGCACTGGGCGGACAAGTTCGCTTCCTCGTGCCGTGCCGGGACCCTCAGGTCCAGGCCTGGCCACAGAGATCCGGAACTGGGCCATGGACCTTGGTATTGGAAACGTTGCAGACGCCATCTTAAGGCCCGGCTGCTCAGACAACTCCGCTCCTGCGGCCTAGTGCGCCCCAGGTTACCAGCCTCTTCCCCGGACACATGCAGCCCGGTGTGGCCAGGACTCTGGATACGGCGGTCCCACTACACCCTCCCGAGGCAGGCTGAAACCAGGCGTCCATAGATCGCCCCTTCAAGATCCGCCGAGAGCCTTCCAGGGCGACACTTCCCGTGGTCCCAGGGACCACCGATCCGTGGGTAGTGGACGATCCCGAACTTAGCATGGCTTTGAAGGGCACAATTGCAGCCTACACAGTTCGCGACCCGGCCCTGGCTCGAACTCGGTGTGGTAGTTCCCCTCAGCTCTCCACTGCAGCCAAGGAAATTGGCTCGTTTCTACCGAAACTCTAGGAGGAGCAGGGCCAAAGTAACCCCTAGGAGCTACAAGACCCCTCCCAAAGCACAGGGCTTTCGCATACCCCAACTGGGGAATCAGAGTCTGCCACGGACATAACAGAATACCTAGCTAATAGGGAGCGGAGGATTCATATCCTCAAGTACAATCCATTAGCTCAGAGCCCAAGCTGGGAGGTCATTCTCACCACACTCCACTGGGAAGAGGAGAAGACCACAGGTCAGAGTTAACTCAAGATCCACCAAACTTGCTAAAATACACCTAAGGCAATACAGGCCACTACTTCTCTCCCTGGCTTTGCCAAGGAACAATAATTGTGGGCCGGGTGACAGGGCCGTAAACTAGCCCTAACACCCCCAGCTCTCGACCAAGAGGCCAGATGAGAAAAAACCAGTGAAAGAACTCAGGGAACATGAAAAATCAGAGTGAAAAGTCACCCCCAAAAGAAATTATCAGTTCCTCAGCAATGGATACCAACCCAAATGAAATGGGTAGAATGACCGAAGAGGAATTTCGTGTATAGATTATAAGAAAGCTCAATGAAATTCAAGAGAAAATTGAATCCCAGCACAAAGAAACCACAAGAAAAATGCAAGAAATGAATGAAAAATTCTCCAAAGAAATAGAAATATTACGGAAAAATCAAATAGAAATCCTAGAAATGAAAGAAGCATTCAAGGATCTACAAAACACAGTGGAAAGCCGTAAGAATAGGCTGGACCATGCAGAGGAAAGAATTTCAGAGCTAGAAGACAGCACCTATGCGCTAAATAAATCAGCCGAAGAGAAAGAACACAAAAACAAGAGGCAGGAAAAAAGCATACAAGAAATGTGGGATTATGTAAAGAGGCCAAACATAAGGATCATAGGCATCCCTGAGGGAGAGGAAGAAAATTCGCATGGGCTGGAAAATTTATTTGAAGGAATAATAGAGGAAAATTTCCATGGCTTAGCCAGAAATCTCGACATCCAAGTACAAGAAGCACACAGGACTCCTGGGAGAGTCAACGTGAAAAGGCATTCACCACGCCACATAATTATTAGACTGACCAAAGTAAACACAAAAGAGGCACTCCTCAGAGCTGTAAGACAAAAAAAGGAGGTAACCTACAAAGGGAAACCCATCAGATTAACTGCAGATTTCTCAGCTGAAACCTTACAAGCCAGAAGGGAATGGGGAGACATCATCAATCTCCTAAAACAAAACAAAGGTCAACCCAGAATTCTGTATCCTGCCAAACTAAGCTTTATATGAGGGAGAAATAAAGACCTTTCCAGATAAGCAATCACTGATAGAATTTGCGAAATCCAGACCGGCCTTGCAAGAAATGCTTAGACCTGCATTATACACTAAACAGAGCAACAGACACCCACCTATGTAAAACTATGCAAAGGCTAAAACCCCAGAAACCAGATTCCACAATGACGCAAGAGGTAAAACAAAAGATACCACCCAACAGAATAATCAGAAATTTACCCCAAATATCAATTCTCTCAATAAATGTAAATGGCTTGAACTGCCCATTGAAGAGACATAGGCTGGCTGAATGGATTAAAAAATACAAACCAAGTATCTGTTGTCTTCAGGAAACACACCTGACACACAAAGACGCATTCAGACTCAAGGTGAAAGGATGGAATACAATTTTTCAGGCTAATGGAAACCAAAAGAAATCCGGAGTAGCCATCCTCATTTCAGATGACATAAACTTTAAAGCAATAAAAGTAAAGAAGGACAAAAATGGACACTATATAGTGGTGAAGGGAAAAATTTCACAAGAGGATTTAACAATCCTAAACATTTATGCACCCAACACAGGAGCACCCAGGTACATAAAGCAAATGCTGCTAGATCTAGACAACATAATAAGCAGGAATGCCATAATTGCAGGGGACTTCAACACCCCACTGATGGAACTGGACAGATCCTCCAAACAAAAAACAAATAGAGAAATAAAAGACCTAAACAGGACTCTAGAACATTTGGGCCTAACAGATATCTACAGAACACTCCACCCAAATAACACTGAATATACATTCTTCTCATCAGCTCATGGAACTTTCTCTAAAATTGACCACATCCTAGGCCACAAAACAGATCTAAACAAATTCAAAAAAATAGAAATCATACCATGTATCTCTTCAGACCACAGCGGAATAAAATTAGATATCAATTCCAACAGAAACTCACATCTTCCTCCAAAAACTTGGAAACTAAACAATCTATTGATGAATGATTATTGGGTCAAAGAGGAGATTCAAAATGAAATCAAAAGATTTTTCGAACTAAACGATAATGGGGACACAAGTTATCAAAATCTGTGGGATACAGCAAAAGCAGTTCTGAGAGGAAAACTTATCGCCCTAAATTCCGAGATTCAAAAGACAGAAAAGTCACAAATCAGTAAACTAATGAATCATCTTAAGGAAATGGAAAAGGAAGAGCAAAGCAATCCTAAAACCAGCAGAAGAAAAGAAATAACCAAAATTAGAGCAGAATTAAATGAAATTGAGAACAAAAGAACAATACAGAAGATCAATGAAACGAAAAGCTGGTTCTTCGAAAAGATAAACAAAATAGACAGGCCACTTGCCAGGTTGACCAGAAGCAGAAAGGAAAGGACTCTAATAAGCTCAATTAGAAATGAAAAAGGAGAAGTCACAACTGATACCATGGAAATACAAAACATCATCTTTGAATACTACAAAAATCTCTATGCCCACAAACACGAAAACGTGGAGGAAATGGACAAATTCTTAGAAACACACTACCTCCTTAGGCTCAACCAGGAAGAAACAGAATTTCTAAACAGACCAATATCAAGCACTGAAATTGAAGCAGTAATTAAAAATCTACCCACAAAAAAAAGTCCCGGACCAGATGGGTTCACACCTGAATTCTACCAAGCCTACAAAGAAGAACTGGTGCCTATACTGCAGAAATTATTTGAAAATATCCAGAAGGATGGAATCCTCCCAAACTCATTCTACGAAGCCAATATCACCTTGATACCAAAGCCAGGAAAGGACACAACAAAAAAAGAAAACTACAGACCAATATCCCTTATGAATATAGATGCAAAAATTCTCAATAAAATCCTTGCAAACCGAATTCAAATGTACATCAAAAAAATAATCCATCACGATCAGGTGGGCTTCATTCCCGAGATGCAGGGATGGTTCAACATACGCAAATCTATAAATGTAATTCACCATATAAATAAAAGCAAGAACAAAGATTATATGATCCTTTCAATAGATGCAGAAAAGGCTTTTGACAAAATCCAGCACCCTTTTATGATAAGAACTCTTAACAATATAGGCATAGATGGCTCATTCCTAGAAACTATTAAAGCCATATACGATAAACCCACAGCCAATATCATACTGAATGGGGAAAAGTTGAAGGCATTCCCCCTTAAAACAGGCACCAGACAAGGGTGTCCACTATCTCTACTTCTTTTCAACATAGTGCTGGAAGTCCTGGCCACAGCAATTAGACAAGACAGAGGAATCAGGGGCGTCCAGATAGGGGCAGAAGAGGTCAAACTTTCACTATTCGCAGACGATATGATATTATACATAGAAAACCCCAAAGATTCAACCAAGAGATTACTGGAATTGATAAATGAATTCAGCAAAGTCTCAGGATACAAAATTAATACACACAAATCCATAGCCTTCATATATGCTAATAACAATCAAGCCGAGAAACAAATTAAAGATGCTATACCTTTCGCAATAGCAACAAAGAAAATTAAATATTTAGGAATATATCTAACTAAGGAGGTCAAAGACCTATATAGAGAGAATTATGAAACACTGAGAAAGGAAATTGCAGAGGATGTAAATAGATGGAAAGCCCTACCATGCTCTTGGATAGGCAGAGTCAACATAGTAAAAATGACTTTGCTACCTAAATTAATTTACAGAATCAATGCAATCCCTATCAAAATACCAACATCATTTTTTGCCGATCTAGAAAAAATAATTCTACGCTTCGTGTGGAACCAGAGAAGACCCCGTCTAGCCAAAGCAATCTCAAGCAAAAAGAACAAATTGGGAGGCATCTGTCTACCAGACTTTAAACTATACTACAAGGCTATAGTAACCAAAACTGCATGGTATTGGCACAAGAACAGACATGTAGACCAATGGAACAGGACTGAGAACCCAAATATAAAACCAACCTCATACAATCACCTGATCTTTGACAAATTCCAGAAAAACATACACTGGGGAAAAGAATCCCTATTCAACAAATGGTGCTGGGAAAATTGGATGGCCATATGTAGAAGACTGAAAGTGGACCCACACCTCTTACCTCTCACAAAAATCAATTCACGATGGATAACAGATCTAAACCTAAGACATGAAACCATAAGAATTCTCAAAGAAAACGTTGGAAAAACTCTTATGGACATTGGCCTAGGCAAAGAATTTATGAAGAAGACCCCCATAGCAATCACAGCAGCAACAAAAATAAATACATGGGACCTGATCAAATTGAAAAGCTTCTGCACAGCCAAGGAAACTATCACTAGAGTGAACAGACAACCTACAGAATGGGAGAAAATATTTGCATGCTACACCTCTGATAAAGGGCTGATAACCAGAATCTATACAGAACTTAGGAAAATCAACAAGAAAAAATCAAACAACCCTATTAAAAAATGGGCAAAGGACATGAACAAAAACTTTTCCAAAGAAGACAGAATGATGACCAGCAAACATATAAAAAAGTGCTCAACTTCTCTCATCATCAGGGAAATGCAAATCAAAACCACAATGAGATATCACTTAACTCCAGTGAGATTGGCTCATATCAAAAAATCCCCAAATAACAAATGTTGGCGGGGATGTGGACAGATAGGAACACTCATACACTGCTGGTGGGACTGCAAATTAGTACAACCTCTATGGAAAAGAATATGGAGATACCTCAAAGAATTAAAAGTAGAATTACCATTTGACCCAGCAATCCCACTACTGGGTATTTATCCAAAAGAAAAAAAGACATTTTATAATAAAGACATCTGCTCTCGAATGTTCATAGCAGCACAATTCACAATTGCAAAGTTGTGGAAACAACCCAGGTGCCCATCAATACACGAGTGGATCAATAAAATGTGGTATATGTATACCATGGAGTATTACTCAGCAATAAGGAACAACAGTGAATTAACACATCTGGTATTATCCTGGTCGGAGCTAGAACCCATTCTTCGAAGCGAAGTGTCACAGGATTGGAAAAACAAGCACCACTGGTACTCACCATCAAACTGGTACTAACTGATGAACACTTACATCACACAGGGCAATAACATTCATCTGAGGGCGGGCGGGCGGGAGGGGGGTGGAAGGGATGGGAAAAACTCTCACTGAATGGATGTGGGGAGCATAGTTTGGGAGACGACCAGGATTGTGGCTCTGACACGGGCAGAACAGGGGCAATGTGTATGGCCAAAGTGTTGTACCCCCATGATATTCTGAAATTAAAAAAATAAATTAAAAAAAATAATAAAATAAAAAAATTTAAAAAATAAATTAAATAAAATAAAAAGAAAATAAATGCCAACCTACAGTTTAAAAAAAAAAAATAGAACTACCATATTATACAACAATACCACTTCTGGGTATATATCCAAAGGAAATGAAATCAGTACATCAAAGAAATATCTGCACTTCCATGTTCACGCAGCATTATTCACAATAGCCAAGATACAGAACCAACCTAAGTGTCCATCAATGGATGAATGGACAAAGAAAATATATACATAATGGAATACTATTTAGTCTTTAAAAAGAAGGGAATCCTATTATTTGTGACAGCATGGGTGAACATGGAGGACATTATGCTTAGTGAAATAAGCCAGGCACAAGCCAAAAGACAAATACTGCATGATCTCACTTATATGTGGAATCTTAAAAAGTTGAACTCATAGAAGTAGAGCAGAGTGTTTATTACCAAGGACTGGGAGGTTGGGGGGTTGAGGAGATGTTGGTAAAAGGATATAAAGTTTCAATTAGATAGAAGTAATAAGCTCAGAAGATCTATTGTACAACATATTACAGTAACTATAGCTAATAAAAATGTAGTATATTTTGAAAATTGCTAAGAGTAAATTTTAAGAGTTCTCACCACAAAAAATGATAAGTATGTGAAGTAATGATAAGTATGTGTGGAATGGCCATTCCACATTTATATGTATTTCAAATGTATAAATGCATTACACACTTTTATATACATTTATACATATTTCAAAACATCACATTGTACACAATCTATACAATTTTTGTTTATCAATTTAAAAAACTAAATTAAATTTTTAAAAAACAAAACATTCTATTGGATATTCTAGCCAGTTCAATAAGAAAAAAAAATTAAAGAAATCCAGAAAGGAATAAGTAAACTTATTTTTATTTGCAGATGACATGATACTATATGTAGAAATTATTAAGGAATCTATACCTAAAAAAAAGTATTGGAACTAAGAAATGATTTAGCAAGGTTGTAGGACACAAGATTGATATAAAATAGTGATGGTACAAATCCTGCTTCATTTCTATATGCTTTTCCTATCCTTTATTTAAGAGACAACTTAGCTCCAATGAATGGTTCCATGACCATTTAAGAAAAGAAATAATTTGGATTTAAGAAATTCAAATTTACACAATTACCCCCAGAAAAATAATGATTTTCCCATTCTCATTACTTTTGCAGAGCTCTGCAGAGATAAGAACAATTAATTGTCAACATCATCATTGCTAATAGTTGGTTTATGGCATGATTAGAGGCAGATGTTGACATTAAACAACATCCTTCCCCTCATCCCCAAAAACAGGCCTCTAAAAGATTCAAAGATCTCGGTGAGTCTTACCACTCTGTATTCAAGCTTTGCAGGCTGCAGAACATCCCCAAAAGTTCTGCCTATTGGTGCTCTATCCACAATATTAGGAATTAATGGAGTTATTAGTTGTTTGAAAAATGGAGGCTCTGGACCTCTGCTCAGGTTGGCTACTGTGTCCTGGAACAGAAAGCATTTGCTTAAGGAGTACACGGGCAGAGTCAAAGAGCCTTTCCCCAGGCCTCCACCCCCAGAAATGCCTTCATTAAAGGAAGCATGTGCGTGCACACATACACACACACACTCTAAGAGCTAACAACCTTTAAGAAAATATGAGGGCAACCTTGCTAAAATGTGAGCCTAGAGGTCCATAATTTAAACTTTTGTCATTAGAAGAAAGTTTTGGTTATGGGCAACTCTACATTCCCCTAGGAAGTACAATTTAGTGATCCAAGTACAAGCTTGGAAGCACACTGCTCAGGTCTAGATTCTGGGATAGATAACTGTGTGGCTTTGGACAGGGGCCTAACACATAAGTAAGCTTTCATAACGTGACACTGTAATTATTCCTTTAATTTTCAAAAAGTATTGAGCTTCTTTCACCCAGAGTCAGTACCAATTTTTTTTATTGCATCCTTGTCTGTGCTAATAAAAGAATATAATAAATACATTTTAAATTTTAAAAATTTAAGATCAGTCTACATCCTGACTGGTTTAATCTATGTTTTTCACAAAACTTACCCTTTTAATGGTGTCATCAAAATGCAAATCTCAATTTTTAAATAGCCCTTGATATATATTTAATGTTCTTTAATCCTCACATTATATATTTAATCTTTACAACAGCATATGAGATAGGTATGTATTACCATTCCCATTTTACAAATGAGAAAATGGGCTAGAAGATAATGGGGTTTTTTTAAGATCACATAGCTAGTCTTAAGGTGTACAACCATAAAGTTGACCATGAAACAAATTTCTGCAAAATGAAGGCATTTTTCTTCACTAAATATCACTATAAAATTTGAATAATCTATTTTTGTGGGAAGAACTATAGACCTATGACTGTAATGAAATTTAAACAGTGGTTATCTCTAGGGATGAGTTATAGGTTTATACTTTTCTTTACAATCTGAATATCATATAAGTAGGTTTAGCTTTCATGATATAAATAAATAAATAAGAATAGTTCTACTTCAGAAAAAAAATAACAAACCTAATACGGACAGCAACATTGAGATAAAACAAAAATCAAGTCATTAAAATATATGCAAACTAAATACATCGTACTGAAATTTCAAACACACAATCAGCAACTAATGATGGAGGCATATGAAATTGCCAACATTCAACTGCTTTGACCTACAGAAACAGTGATTCATTTGTTTCCATCTAATATATCCAAGCTTTTTTTTCTTAAAAGGGCTTTATTGTCTTTGCTATGCCATAATTGTTTTACAGCTTTTATTGAGGCTTATATGTTATTATATAAGGGTCTGTTTATTATTTTAAGCTCTTTATCCTGTTTGTTGACTGATCTTCTGACACCACAATTATAGCTTCATAAATAGCTACATCCCAAAAGGATGATTTCCACAAGTGAAGTCGATTTAAATTAAGTAAACTTGTTCAGCTGTATGTATTTTAGGCCGACTCAATGTGTGCGTTCCAAGGTACTACTATATTTCATCAGACCAAACCCCCATTGATTATAACAACTTATATTATTTTTTGAACCACGAAGAAAGTAAAAACATGCTACAAAATATAATCATAAGATTCCTCTGATTGAAAAGCTCATTCCAACTTCACAGATATATTGCAATGTGAAAAATGGGCATTTTAGAATTGATGACCTACTCAACCCTTGGAGTGGAGAGATTCTGGCAAAGATTAGAGAGCACTGGCTCAACTCTCAGTTATAGTTACAATGATCGCTAAAGTTATAGTTAGCTTGATTACTTATCATCTTCAAGCCTATTTGCTCATCTGAAAAATGGGGAAAATGATATCTCCTTATTTCACATGATGGTTATAAGGATACTGAGATACCATATGTGAAAAAAGCTGCCACTACTAAAGGATGTTAACTAAATATGAATTTTACTATCAGTAAAATTTCATTTCTTTTCTTAGAGATAACACATAGCTATAATTTTTTAAAATATAAAGGTTGTCAAAGAAACTGAACACTTGAAGCTAAGGTTCTCTTTTGCTTCTCCTTCCATCTCCTCACCCTAACTCCACGCCCCATACACACAGGCACACACTGTTTGATTACCGTGGCAATGGCCTTAGCAAGGCCTCTGAACAGCTGGATGTAAGCAGACAGAGTGTGTGGCCCATAAATTGTAGATGCTGCTTCATACCGTTGAGCCTGCAGGAGAGGCAGGGAAAGTTGGACATAGTTCTGTACGTTTCAATCAATTTATAGAGGTGTAGCATTTTAAGTGTGGGTGATGCTTGAACATCTCACATAATTCAAAACTGGCAGAACCTTCAAGATTGCTTATGACAAAAAAGGATGGGCATTTCCTTTTACCAGCCAAAGTAACTGGCTCCCATCAACTACTTGTTAAAGGCAGTGGATTCTCTTTGCTTATGCTATTTAACTGTCACTCAATTTAACCTGAAAGAGAGTGCGAGCTCCTGAGCTTTGGTCTATTCCAAATACTTGCATTATTAATGTTTCCCCCCAGGTCATGCATCAGGAGAAAAATCAAATAAAAAAGAGTCCTGGTTACTCCTGGATAAATTGGGTGGTGATGGTACTAACTGAAGAAGGACATTTAATCCATCATGGAGCCGTGAAAGAGAGCCAAATGCATCTCCTTTTGCCTGGCCTCCAAGCCTTTGGTTGTTCTACAGAAACCTCAAAGTCATCTAATCTAAAACAGACCTCAACACTCATCACAGACATACCAGATTCCCCTCCAGCACACTTCTTCTCAGTGCATGACTGGGGTCTCCCATGTGAGGATCATCTGGTAGTTACCTTAGACTCCTCTCTCTCTCTACAACCTGTAAGTCTCCAAATTTGGTAGTTCTACCTCCTTATAATCTGTTGAGTTCTTCCATTTTCCTGTCTCTACTGCTTTTACCTTATTCAAACCCTGATCTCTCACCCAGACCTTAACTATGGCTTCTTAATCAATTCTCTGCCTCTACACATTCCCTTCCAATTCATTTGCTACACTGCCATCCTATTGACCTTTCTAAATCATAAATTTGATCAGAGCATTCTCTTGCTTTGAATCCTGCTGCAGTTCCCCAAAGCCTTCCTTATTGAGTCAAAGCCCTTTAGCATAGCTTGTAAGACTCCATCAACTAACCCCTGCCTCCCACTCTAGCCCTGTCACATTACCATCACCCTCGAGATACTTACTCCATGATACTCAACTGATTATGGTCCACTGATGTGCTGAGTCTGACCCTCCAGACCTTTGCATATGTAGTTCCCTCTATATGGAACACCTTCTTAATTTTTATTTGCCTGAATAACCCTCACATGTTCTCAACAACTCAGACAGATGTTACATCATCCTGAACAGCCCCTGTCCTCAAATACCCAGTCTAGACTGGTGCTCTTTCTCCTTATTTTTGTATCACCCTGTGCATGCCTTTCATAGAAACGTAATCAGCAGCTTTCCTCTGTCTTTCTACTAGACCATTAACTTCTAGTGGTCTTGTGAACAAGGGCAGATTCCTTTCATTGTTATGTCTCAGAAAGTGGTTAGTACAGTATCTATCACAACACATAATCTGTTGAATGAATGAATCAGTTAATTAATAGTAATCCTTGCAAAAGCATATCCCTCCACCAGAAGACAAGACAATAGGGGTTCTTAACCTTGTTTGTGCCATGGTCTTCTTTGGCAGTCTGTTAATACCTAAGGACCTCTCTCAGAATAATGTTTCTAAATGCATAAAATACATGGGATTGACAAAGGAAACCCATTAGATTGACATATATTTACCAAATTATAATAAGCCAATTTTGTGATATAGTAACATATGCTTATTATTGTATAGAATATCAAGATCTATCTGCAGATCTAATAACTACTGTGATTTTAAAATAGCAAGAAGAATAAAAGATATTTCCAGACCTGCAACTGTATGTGATATGAAAATATCTAGTTCCTATTGGTGACAGAGGGACTGTTAATATTATTTTTGTTTGTTGCCTACGTTTATAATTGAAGAAAATGCTAAAAATAAAGAATAGTTGGAAAAGGATGTAATTATTCCTATTCAAGTTTACCTCAGTTAAGAACCTTTATTCAACAGGATATCCTAGAAGGCAGGGACCTTAGTAAAGCCAACAGAGGGCACCAGGGCAGATTCCACTCCTAGTATCACTGGATATTTGTCAAGGGGTAGACTGCATGCCTCTATATGGACTGCCATGATATACCAGCAGATATATTAGAAGTCATTAATTGTGGGACTCTAGACTATTTTCATACTTACAACTACTATGGTTAATAAGCATTTGGGCAGCTTTCCAAACTATTTATAAACAAGGAAACATGACCAGCCATCATCCTCCCCAGACCCTCTGGGACTGTTTCTTAATGTATGTCATGAATATAATACCACCCTACTTCAGGACATACTGTGAGGATCACTTAAGATTACACTTGCAAAGTGCTCAATTGCTGAATTCAATAAATAGCAGCTATCAGTAGGAGTTTTCCCAGGTTCTACAGAGGCTTAAGGCATCAGATGCATTATGAATAGAGTCAGAAATGTTGTATGGCACAAACCAGGCTTATTATCAGTGCCCCTGACAAAATAATTGATTTTAGGGAAAGTGGAAGTCAGTGAGGCTAGAATTCTGAGCTGAACTTGGAAATGATAAACTTGAAACTCCCAAATGATAAATGATAAGCTTCTGACTTATCATTCCCTTATCTGCCCTACCTAAAACAAAGTAATCTCTCAGAAACACGTCTGGGGAAGTTTAGAAAGAAAGTCAGCATGTAACACAATAGTCTTGATCAGGGTATAATTCATTTAAATGATGAGAACTTTTTGCTTTACCTGGTATTCTTCATAAGTGGTAATATAATGAGTATAGACATTGCATAGACCTGAAATAACAACAGTCATATTCTGCATCCCATACAATGCAAATTCCTAGGAGGGAAAAGTAAAGCCCAGTAAAATTACTCTTCATCTTAGAGTATATTATTATCCCAGTTACATTTAACACACAATCATTGATGTGAATTATTAGTGTAAGATGTCTCTTTTAACAAAATTCTTCCTGGGAATGCAGAGGTATCAAAGAGTCCTTGATGAAAATTTTAGAGCCATAACTCTGCATTCCAGTTGGACAAATCAATTGATCTGTGAAAATCTTAATGATCACATTTGCAGGTGTAGAATCTTCTTTCTACTAAAATAGAGACTTTTTACATCAATTTCCTAAAAAATATAATGGGTAGATATTAGCTAACCAGAATAGTTATTTTCAGCTCCAAGTAACTAGACATTTGTTGATATGTCATTTTAGAACCATTACAATACTTCCTGAATATAAAAAAAATCATAAATACAGTATAGACAAAATACAGAATTCCCCAAATGTGATACATTTTATTTAGACTGTTCATAGGAATTTTTGATATTAAGGTACATAGGGGTTATTTACTATTTAATCTATAAAACCATTATCATTTTAAATTATTAATACATAAATACCAATAAAATATTTTTAACATAATGATAATTCCCTTATATTTTTTAAGTTTGGTTCTTATACCTCCAACATTTCATATTCACCTCTAGCCAATAATTTCTAGAAGTGTGGAACTGTAGTCACCTTAGGAAGGATTAATTTAAAAGGTACCAGATCATAGAGATAGGGAATTCTTTCTCCTGCACCAATATGAACGTGTAGATATTTTATTTTATTTTTAACTTACCGCTTGAACTGCCTCTCGAAGTCTTCGTCCAGACATGGTCCTGAGTCAAGAAAACAGAATTATGTAAATGTTTTCCTATTCAGAATGTGTGCAAAGTATACAGAAAGACTTGTAGTGAAAGCCAAAAAGTCACCCTGGCTCATCACACAATAGTAAGACATGTAGGAATTCAATGATGATGCAGAGCTAAACTTAAGCTTTTTTTCCCAATTGTCCTGTCTTTAAAACAAATTCTACACTGAAAATAATCCATTTGAACAAAGGAAGGAAACAGAATCAGTGAACACCACTGGCAAAAGGTCACCATCATTTCCCATTCTTGATTCAACCACATATGTCAGTTGCATTCTATGTTTTTATATTAAGAGCAAAGGCAGATAGAAAGTGCACTACTGTTCCTGCCTACGAAAAACCCACCACTTCTTTCATTCATTTGATATGTCAATAAAACACTGTGCATCTACTACACACAAGGCCCATCGCTAGGTGCTAGGGATTCAACAGTATGGAGCTTACATTCTAGGGAGGGGAGATGGTCAATGAGCACATTAAAAAGCGAGATGACAATAAGCACCGTGACAAATAATACAGCAGGGGAAGGATAAAAGGGAGTGGTGGTGGCCACCGTGGTGACGATGGTGGTAAAGCAGGTGCTGGTGCAGTGGTGGTAGTGGCAGGTGAAGAATATTTTGTACAGTGCGAGCAGGACTAGCACCCCTGTTAGAGATTTGAGCAAAGAATTGAAGGAAGAAAAGACTTGGCCATAGGGATAACAGGAGGGCAAGTGTTCTAGGCAGAAGGAACCATAAGTTCAAAGGCCCTGAGACAAGAGCATCCCTCATGAGTCTGGGAAGCACAGTGAAATCAAGGTGGTTAAAGCAGAGGTGGGCAAAGGGGAGAGAGGTAAGAAACTGGATCAGAGAATTTGCTGAGGACCTGTGCATGTAGGAGCGTGTCGGTTTGAGGATTTACCTGGAATGAGATGGGAAGCCATTGGACGGTTTTGAGTGGAGAAGTGGTGTGATTTAACTTATGTTTTAAAAGGTTTAACCTGACTGCTATGCTAAGAAAAGACTACAGAGGAGTAAGGGTGGAATTAAGTAGACCAGATAGGAGGTTGTTGCAATAATCTGGGTGAGAGATCATGGTAGCATAGCTTAGACCAGGGGGGAAGTGACAGAAAGTGTTGGGTAGAATATACAAAATTTGCTGAAGGGGTGAAAGAGGAAAATATAGAAAAATAGAGAATTCAGGGATGACTCCTGACCAGCTTAACAGATATAAAATTGCCACTTACTGAGATAGGAAAGACTACATAACAAGCAGGTTTAAAACACTCTTCCATGATTTTAATATCTAAACTGATTGTTTTAAGTCCCTCTATTTTAATATTATTTCAAGTCTTTCTACTGACATAATAATTCACGGCATCATTTTCATCTGGAATACATTTTTAAATTTCATGTTTGTTTCAGGTTAGCCACCAGTAATAGGCAAACAAAGATTTATTCTTCAGAGGCCCCACCAAAAGAATTAGAATAACGGGAAAGAAAAAATAAGAGGGTAGGAATATTTGTCACTGTTGCCAAAAACAGTACAGTAGGATATCAAGAGGTCAGTAAAGAATTATCTTCCCGTGATAAGAAAGGATTTCAATAGAAATTCACGCAAAATAAACACATTTTTAACTTAGAAATAAGAAGAAGAACTTACGTAAGCTCCCCAGGGATGGCAGTTATGGCCAAGGACCCAAGAGTAATAATCTGAACATCAACGATATCTGGATGCCAGGGGTGAGGTTTTGATAGCTAAGAACCCAAAACAAAAAAATTGTGTTAGGAATATTATTCTTTCTATGGTGAAGAGACAAATGATGGTCACAGAAACTCCTTTATTAAAGGATTTTAGGTGTTTCAAGCTGATTTTGGGTTTTTATCCTATCGTAGGACTTATTTCTAATTTACGATGTAGTATTAAACATTCTATATGGGTATTTATGTCCTGGTCATAACATGTGAATTTCAAATGTCAATGCCCCATTAACCTGGACTTATTAATAACGTTTTTGGTGGATTGGTCATTGTGGAATCACAATGTGTAACAGATAACCAAGGGTTCCCCTAAAGTATTGTGAGTGACTATCCTTATAGATGATAAATAAGGAATTCCATTTGGAATAGTTTAACTTGATTTCTCTTTTTACTCTAATAGCACTTTAAGTTGACAGTTCCCAAGTCTTGCCTTATTTTCCAAGGTTTCTCCAAGAGAATCTATCCTTTTCCATATTCAGATTTGTACAGAATCTATCCTTCCACTCCTTCCTTTACTCTCTTTCTTCTTCCCTAAGAATTTTAATAGAATATTAGACAAAAATTCTATTTTTAAAATGTTTCTACCTCAACAATCCATGTTTTTATGTATACGAGAATGATATTTTGACATTTAGAAAGTGAAAAATATGTTCCAAACGAGTGTTAAAAGAAAATTGTTTTAGTTAATAATGTTGCCTGAATTGTGAGAAAATTGAGACATGAACATGTTTCTTTTTATATGACCTGACATGTTTTCCTCTGCAGAGAATTGTATGTGGACTCCCTTCCTGGAACCAACATAAATGAATTCTGAATAAGATAAATGTTAACCTCATTCTTCCTTTCCCATTATTGTAATTGTTTTACTTATTTATCATAAATGCCATAAGGGAAATCAGTATATTTACTAATCATAACTCTTATTTCTTAGAGTTAGACTCATAGCATCCATATTTTAATATTAAAAATTTGATTTGAAAATATCTAAATAAAACCTCCCATCTCAGTAGATATCTACCATTCATTATCTGACAGTTCACAAATTTAAAAATAACATTATACTAATTTCACTATGGTAATGAAAATGCATTACCTCTCCAGTATGAAGAAGGATTGGCTTTGGCTTATGACATTCTTTGATTTCTTCAGATGGCTTGCCCAGGATCTGGTCCCGAATGGTGTCCCAAAATGGATCCCCTTCTTTTGTCCCTATTAGGAATGTTATGATTAACATAATTCTTTGAAACAAGTCATTATTCTGACAAATATTATACAATAATCCTTTTAGGAGTTTCATAGATTTTATTAAGGTTGTTGTTCAATGATTCCAAACAGTTTGAAAAATATTAATAGAAGAGACAGAATTTCCTGTGCATGATAAAATAAAAGCCATTATTTAATTAGATCCTCAGTGTGCTCAAGAGAATAAAAGAAGATATTTCAGTCAATATCCTTAAAGTTTTGTTTCTATTACTCTTGCTCATCCATGCTGCAAATAAAAACAATCTGACATAATTAACTGTAGATTTATGAACTAAATCACCCTTTTTCTGTTTAGAATACTAAAAATGACACCTCCAACTCACAATACCAGTTGTCTGACTTGTGGTCCCTGAAAGAACCTCTCCTTAATCCTCATTTAATTATCTACACACACACATACCACAAGCAGTAAAACACAAAAAACCAAACATAAAATGCATAATATGGGGAGAAAGTTTTGTAAACTATAAAACCTATGAATTGAGAATCTATACTCCATCAGGAAAATATAACAATTATAAACATCTACGTACCTAATAACAGAGCACCAAATGCATGAACTAAAATTGACAGAAATGAAGGGATAAATAGACAATTCAACAATAATACTGGAACTTTCAATAACTTCTTTTCAACAATGGATAGAACAACTAGGCAGAAGATTAACAGGGAAATAGAAAACTTGAACAACACTAGAAACCAACTAGACCTAGTAGACAACCTATAGAATACTTCATCCAACAACAACAGACTACACATTCTTCTCAAGGGTACACGGAACGTTATCCTGGATATAACATGTGCTGGTTATAAAACAAACCTCAATAAATTTTAAAGGGTAGAAATAACACAAAGTATGTTTGCAACTACAATGAAATGAAATAAGAAATAAACAACAGGAAAAAAATTGGGGAAACTCACAAATATGTAAAATTAAGCAGCATGATCCTAAATAGCTAATGATCAAAGAAGCCAAATGAAAATTCAAAAATACTTTACAATGAATGAAAATGAAGGCACAACTCATCAAAACTTATGGGTTGCAGTGACAGCAGTGCCTTGTGGGAAATTTATAGCTCTATATGCCCATATTAATAAAGAAGAAAGATCTGAAACCAATAACCTAACTTCTACCTCAGGACACTGAACAAGAAGAGCAAATTAAACCTAAATCAAGCAAAAAGAAGGAAATAAATGTTATAAAAAATTGATTAAACAGAGCATAGAAAAACAATACAGAAAATCAATGAAAACAAAAGATGGTTCCTTGAAAAAAAAATCAACAAAATTGACACAGCTTTAGCTAGATTGACCAAGAAAGACAGAGAGAAGATTTAAATTACTAGAGTCAGAAATTAGAGGGAAGAAGATTTAAATTACTAGAATCAGAAATCACTATTAACTTTAAATAAATAAAAAGAATTATAAAGGAATACTATGAATAACTGTATACCAATAAAGTAGACAGCTTAGATGAAATAGACAAATTTTTAGAAAGAAAAATTTCTACCAAAACTGACTTAAGGAGAAATAGGCAATCTAAATAGACCTATTTAAAAGTATAGAGATTGAATTAGTAATAGTTTAAGAAAATTACCTACAAAGAATAGCCCAGCTTAGATGGCTTCACTGCTGAATTTACGAAAGAAGAATTAATACCAACTTTACAAAAACTCTTCCCAAAAAACAGAAGATGGACTACTGCTTAACTCATTCTGTGAGGCCAATATTACCCTGATACACAACCACACAAAGATATCACAAGAAAAGAAAACTACAGATCAATGTCTCTTATGAATGTGCACACAAAAGTCTACAACAAAATACTAGCAAATTGAATACAGCAACATATAGAAAGAATTGTTATATACCATGCCCAACTGGGATTTATTTCAGGAGTGTAAGGTAGGTTTAACATTCAAAAATTGATTAATGTAGTATAATATACTAATAGAATTTTTTAAATCACATGATCATCTCAACAGACACAGAAAAAAGCATTTGACAAAAATCCAATACTGTTTCATGATAATAGCACTCAACAAACTAGAAATAGAAGTCACTTCCTCAACCTGATAAAAGGCATCTATAAAAAACCCACAGCTAACATCATACTTGATGATAAATAACCAAATACTTTCCCCCTACTATCAGGAACAACTCTTGCCACTTCTATTCAACATTGTGCTGAAGGTTCTAGCCAGAAAAATAAATAAAAGGCATCCAGATTGGAAAGGAAGAATTAAAATTACGTGTATTTGCAGATGACGTGATCTTGTATATAGAAAACCCTAAACTGGGCATGGTGCCTCGTGCCTGTAATCCCAGCACTTTGGGAAGCCAAAGCAGAAGGATTACTTGAAGCCAGGAGTTCAAGACCTTGTCTCTACAAAAAAATGTTTTAAATTAGCCAAATGTGGTGGCATGTGCCTGTAGTCCTAGCTACTTGGGAGGCTGAGGCTGGAGGATTGCTTAAGCCCAGGAGTTGAAGGTTGCAGTGAGCTGTGATTGGGCCACTGCACTCCAACCCGGGTGACAGAGCGAAACCCCATCTCAGCAAGAAAGGGAAGGAAGGAAGGAAACAAAACCCTAAATAACCCATAAAAAAAATAGAATAAATGAGTTCAGCAAGATTACAGGGTACAAAGTCAATATACAAAATCAATTGTATGCCTATATACTTGCTATGAAAAATCCAAAAATGAAATTAAGAAAATGACTCCACTTATAATAGCATCAAAAAGAATAAAATACTTAGAAATAAATTTAACAAAAGTACAAAATTTATACTCTGAAAACAACAAAGCATTGTTGAAAAAAATTAAAGAAGATGTAAATATATGGCAAAACATCCATGTCCATGGATCAGAAGACATAATATGGTTAAGATGACAATACTCCCCAAATTAATCTACAAATTCAATGCAATTCTTATCAGAATCCCAGCTGACTTCTTTGTAGAAATTTATAAGCTGATTCTAAAATTCATGTGGAATTACAAAGGACCCAGAATAGTCAAAACAATCTTGGAAAAGAAAAACAAAGGAGGAGGACTCACACTCCGATTACAAAACAAACAGTAACCAAGGTAGAGTGATACTGGCACAAAGTTAGGCATATAGATCAATGGAACAGAATTGAGAATCTAGAAATAAAACTACATGTCTATGTTCAACTAATTTTTAACAAGTGTGCCAAGATTATTCAATGGGTAAAGAATAGTCTTTTCTTTCTTTCTTTTTTTTTTTTGAGACAGAGTCTCTGTTGCCTGGGCTAGAGTACAGTGGCATCATCATAGCTCACTAGAACCTTAAACTCCTGGGCTCAAGCAATCCTGCCTCAGCCTCCCGAGCAGCTGGGACTACAGGTGTGCACCACCACAGCTGGCTAATTTTTCTTTTTTTTTTTTAGTAGAGACAGTCTGGCTCTTGCTCAAGCTGGTCTCGAACTCCTGAGCTCAAGCGATCCTCCCACCTCAGCCTCCCAGAGTGCTAGGATTACAGGCATGTGCCACCACACCCAGCCAAGATTAGTCTCTTCAATAAATGATGCTGGGATAGCTGGATAGCCATATACAAAAATAACAAAGGTGGGCCCTTACCTTACACCACATACAAAAATTAACTTAAAATGGAGCAAAGACTTAAATGTAAGAGCTAAAACTATAAAACTCTTAGAAGAAAATAGGGGTAAATTTTCATCATACTGAATTTGGCAAAAGATTCTTATATGTGACACCAAACCATGAGTAACAAAAAAAAAAAAGTAGATAATTTGGACTTAATAAAAACTAAAAACTTGTGTTTCAAAGAACACAATCAAGAAAGTGAAAAGACAACACACAGAATGGGAGAAAATATTTTCAAATCATATATCTAATAACAGACTTGTATACAGAATACACAAAGAACACTTACAACTCAGTAATAAAAAGACAAATTCAAATTTAAAAATAAGAAAAATATGTGAATAGACATTTCTCCAAGGAAGACATACAAATGGTCAATAAGCACAGGAAAAGACATTTGACATCATTAATCATCAGGGAAATTCAAATCAAAACCACAATGAGATATCACTCCACACTCACTAGGGTGGCTAGATTTGTTAAGTCAGAGAGTTACAAGTATTGGTGAAGATGTGGAAAAATCAAAACCCTATACACTGCTGGTGGGAATAAAATGGTGCAGCCATTTTAAAAATAGTCTAGCAGTTCCTCAGATGATTAAACATAAAGCTTTATGATCCAGCAATTCTACTCTTACATATATATCCAAGAGGAAAAATGAAAACATACACCCACACAAAAACTTGTACATTTACAGCAGCATTATTCATAATAGCCAAAAATGGAACCCAAATGTCAATCAACTGAGGAATATATAAACAAAACCTCATATATCAATACAATGGAATATTATTCAGCCATAAAAAGGAATGAAGTACTGACGTATGCTACACACAGATGAACCTTGAAAACGTGGTGATGGCTGCATATATCTGTGAATATATTAAAAACCATCGAATTGTCTATGGTTGAATAAATTAACAGGTGAATTGCACTGTGATGGGTGAATTGCATTGTGAATGAATGATATTTCAATAAAGCTGTTTTTTAAAAATAAATTATTGTTTTAGAACATTAGACCAAATTCAATGAAAGATTACCAGGAAATATGATGCCAAGGATATCAACTTACAACTATATTCATTAGTTTTTTAATTAATGGTTCCAAAATAAAATTGACCCTTGGACAACATGGATTGGAACTGTTCAGGTCCACTTATATGTAAATTTTCTTCTGCTTCTGCCACCCCTGGAACAGCAAAACCAACCCCTCTTCTTCCTCCTCCTCCTCAGCCTACTCAATATGAAGACAATGAGGATGAAGACCTTTACGATGATCCACTCCAACTTAATGAATAGTAAATATATTTTCTCTTATGATTGTCTTAACATTTTCTTTTCTCCAGCTTACTTTATTATAAGAATACAGTTTATAATACATACAGCATACAAAATATGTGTTGATCAACTGTTTATGTTACCAGTAAGGCTTCCAGTCAGTAGTAGGCTATTAGCAGTTAAATTTGGGAGGAGTCAAAAGTCACACACAAATTTTCGACTGTGCAGGGGGTCAATGCCCCTAGCCCTCTCGTTGTTCAAGGGTCAACTGTATACATATATAAAAGACAAGAATGAAATAAGCCAAAATGATGCATGTAGGTGGTACTCTTCAATTTTTTCCACTTTTTCTACTTTACAATGCATATTATTACAGTGATCATCAGGGTAAAAATATAAAAGCTAAAATAATCAGTCACAAATTTGTGGAAATACATGCAGGAAGAGGACCTGAGGTCACATGCTTTAGGCTCCTAAAGGCCTCTGCCCTGAGGAATATTGGCTCCATTAAAAGAGTCAGAGAGACACTAAATAACAAGATGGAAGAGCCAATTCATATTGTTGAAGGTTCATACCGTTGAACAATAATCTCCCTCCCCAACCCCTCAACTCAGCCCAGCCCACCTGAAAATTATTCATCGATACACTGAAATGCAAAGAGAATTTGTCTCTGATTATATTTGAATTAATGAAAAGCTAAGTTACAAAAGACACCTCTCCCTGGGAAATCTGGGCTGTCATGTACAAACCTGGAAAACCAGCAGACCCCAGAGTTTAAAAATAAAAATAATAAATGTATTGGCTACAGTGAAACCTTATTAAAGAACAGAACCCTGAAGCTTCAGAATCCGGAACCACCGATTTCATCGGACTTCACCTCACCCTGCGTAAAATTGAGGCCTCCAACTCCATCAATTGTGCCAGCCGCAAAACTGTAGCCCAATGCTGGTTTACATGTTTTTGCCTAAAGGAAAGGTTTTAAAAACAAAACAAAAACAAAAAAGAAACAGAAGTTAAGCTGCAAATAAATAATGAGGTCAACCCAGAGTTTTACCCTCGCAACATAACCAGTGTGGCTCAGTGACACTTACTGTGTGTGTGGAATTGAGCCAGACGGTCACATCTGTCATGTTCACCCACTGGTGTGCCGAAGCCAGTGGTCCAGTTACCTCCTGGGAGGCGGCGGCACAGAGTTCCTACAAAACACGCAGGCTTACTGTTCCAAGCCAAAAAGGCGAAGTGAATACCACTAACTGTACTCACTTTGGAACAGCATCTCTTCACAAAGCTTTTGTTTTGCTGGCTTCTTAGAAATAGCCACCATCCAGGTGGGTCTCTCTACCAACCCCAGTAGTTTCCCAGAAGTTTGACATCTCCGAGACTGTTGACCTGTATCTACTCCCCGCAAAAATAAAATTCTAGTAATACAGGCTATGGTACAAAAGGCCCCGATCTCACTTGAACTACCATCAGGAAGATTTAAGATTAGGAAAAGGTGGGCCAAATTACTTTCTTTGCCAGAACGAGGGTGTATCCGCAGCTGTTCTTGTGGAGTCTTCCCTCAGGATCCTTCAGTTCTCCAGCAGGACTGATGCCAAGGGTAGCTTGGAAGACTTGAGGCCCCACTTAATCTGCCTCAGTTTCCCCGCTCACAATCCACCCTTTGGTGCTTTTGTTTTTGTTTTTTAATATGGTCAGTTGATGCTTTTTCAATCTTTTGAGAAATGTGAGTCAAAACATGTTAAGAAATTTTTATTTTTATTGATCCGTATTATACAATAGGCACATCCTGTTTCCGCACAAGTCCCCTTGCCTGGCACCTAGCTCATTTCCACTCTGTCCCCATCACAATTTCAAAAGCCACATATGAGCTCTCAGGATAAATCATCAGCAACACCAGCTGCGGCCTGCCTCTCCTAATTAAGAGGGAAGTTGTGTCTTGCTGAGAAGAGAATGTGGGACAAATCTCCATGGCTCCCAGGCCCAGAATGGGAACAAAATTTCTGACACTGAAATGTGTCACGGGTGCACACTCTAAAGAGAATCTGTTAATTTAGAATAATCCACTGACAATACCACAGTAATTAAAAAGAAACTGCAGCAATTTAGGCTAGCTGTTGCTACAAATTTTGCATCTGATGTTTTTAAAGGTGCTTTTCTTCTTCCTTAATTGCTCCTGAAACATTTTAGAACCCATGGGATAAATTATTTACTTAAACACACACACACGCACACACACACAAACACACATACAACAAAGGTATGAGTAAGCTATAAAAAGAAAAGGATGTAACTAGCTTTGTCAAGAACATCTCAGTTTGAAGTCATCTTTTGTCTTTCACTCAGAAATCTGTCTCCATAGAAGCTGAAACAAAATATGGGGACAAAATGGTAGATAAAATTTAACAGAGGGAGGAGGGTAGAATAATTCATAGTAACCTCACTGGAGAGGTTTAAGGAGATTCTCCCTTCTTTTCTTTTAAAAAGAAAAAAAAAGACCAGGAACTAACTTGAATCTAAGTTGCAAGAACTGGGAGTTGTGCCGCTCAGCTTTGCCTTGTCAGCAAAGGAAAAGCTAAGAAACACTCAGGTGACTTTTGGCAGGCAAGATCCTTAGAGACTTTCAAGAATTTGGATCAGTCTGGCCACGTCTGATGCCACATTAATTGAAAACTTTACAATCTACCTATCTTCCTGCAGCCTTAAGCAAGCATTCTGGCTTTCTAAACATTCTAAAATAGAATGTTTTCCTGATTACTTGGTTTTAAATGTACTTCCTGTAAGAAGTCAGACTCGCGCAGTCAGGGAGAGGCTCCCGTGTGGCTTGTGAAGGCAACCTTCCAAGCTAACCTCTTCCAGACTTCCCGGCGCAGCCTGCACTTTTACTGTCTTCCTTACAGTTCTCAACTTCCTAATGAGCAATGTCAGTGGATTTTAAAGAACAATTTTAAATGAAGATGAAAGGATGAGGCCCATGGCTTACCTTTGCTCTCTGATATATGGTCCGTCCTATAATTTGTGTGCTGTCAAGCATATCCCGTCCAGGTCCCATAGCAATACACATGTTAGGCTGGAACAAAATGAGACAAGGTGCATTCTTAGTGAAATAAGCGATTATTTTAGGGAATGGAAAATTACAACTGAATCTAAGCAAATAGATTTTTAAGCCACATTCTTGTATTTCTTTTCAGATATTCTCTCAATTCATAGACTAGGAAAAACAAAATCATACATGGAATTGGGGCAGTGAATGTCTTTAGAAATGATCTATTCCAGCACCTTTTAAAAATAAGGAAATTGAGGCTCAGGTGGGTTAAAGGATTAGTTGAAGGTTATACAGGTAACTAACATCTGAGCTAAGACTTGAAGCCAGGTCTTTCCATTGGCTGCACATCTTTCTATTTGCTTGTTCTTGCCTATGACTCCTGCTCATGCACTTTAAATCGAAACCGAGTTAAAATTATATTGGAACAACTAGCTGGCCCTCTAAAAAAAAATCAATAAATAAACCTGGCCATATTTCCTACTTCTTACATTAGAAAAATTGAAGACTGATCGAACACTCAAATGTTATAAATGGAATCAAAAAAGTACTAAGTGAAAATATGGGTGAATATATTTTATAGTCTAAGTGTGTGGAAGACCCTCCTAAAAATTATCTAGAACAAGCTTAGTTAAATTGAGAGCTTAAACATTTTAAATATTCATATGGGCAAAAAAAAACATAAATAAGGCTGAAAGACAACAGATAAACTGGGGGAAAAGTTTGCTCTGATTTGATAAAACTAAGACTTTAATATAGTAGTATTAGTTTATTAGTTAGTTTTATTAGTAGTAATAAAAAGTATACTGACTTTTAAAAGTCAGTAAGAAAAAAACCCTTATTCATTCTTTTTTTTTTTTTCTTGAGACACAGTCTCTCTCCGTCACCCAGGCTAGGGCGCAGTAGCATCATCATAGCTCACTGCAACCTCAAACTCCTAGGCTCTCAAGCAATTCTCCTGCCTCAGCTTCCTGAGTAGTAGCTGGGATTACAGGCATGCACCACCACACCTGGCTAATTTTTTTCTATTTTTTGTAGAGAAGGGGGTCTCGCTCTTGTTCAGGCTAGTCTCAAACTCCTGGCCTCAAGCAATCCTCCCGCCTCTGGCCTCCCAGAGTGCTAGGATTACAGGCGAGAGCCACTGTGCCTGGCCTATCTTATTAATGCCTTTTGGTTCATTCATATTGAGTTGGGTTTCCTCTTATTTGCAGTAGAAAGCATCCTAATGGATACATCACAGAACATAGATGAAATAGGTAATTCACAATTTTTTTAAAAAATGTAAATGACCATTCAATATTAAATAAGTTCAATCTCATGAATAATTAAATGTAAATTTAAATGATGAAGAATAACTCTTTGCCTTTTGTATTGGCAAAGATTATAAGAGTGACAAACCTGGTTTTAGTGAGGGTTTGGGGAAACTGTCACTCATACTCTGTGGGTGGAAATGTCATTGAGAGAGTAGTTGGGCAGTTTGGCATACGTTAAATGCACTTTCTCTTTGACAGCAAACTCACTTTTAAGAATTTATCCCAAAGTGAGACTCATACCCATATGAAAATATGTATGACAAGAATAGTGATCACAGTATGCTTGTATGAAGGAAGGATGGAAGATAGACAGGAAAGAGCATGTGAAGGAAGGAAGGAGGTAGGAAAAGAAAATACCCATCAGTAGGGGATGGGTTAACTAAATTGTGGCACTTAAAATATAAAATTATGGAGTTAGTTTAAACAGTGTTAATTTAGAGCATATTTCTTAGAAATAAGAAAGCAGGTCATAGAATAGAATTACAGTATCCCATTTATGTAAGCGTGTACTTGTGTATATGTGACAGAGATATAAAAAGCTGTCTAGAAAGTTGTTTATTAAAATTTTAACAGTAGTGAGCATTGTGGGGTGAGGGGGTGCTCCTTTGAGGTAGGTTTTTTATTTTCTGAACTTTTCAATATTGTTTGAAATGTTTAATGCGCATATATCATTTTTTAAAACATTAAAGCCATTTTCTAAATTTAAAAAAGACTTTTTAAAGAAATCACATCAAAACAGAAGATGTGGCATGTTTGCCCATTTCTCTCTCTTTCTTAAGAGAACCCTGATTTTGTTCAGATAGCCACCTCCCTCCCTGTGGCCACGTGACTCAGGGGAAGCGGATCCCATTCCTAGCTCCAGATAAATCTAAGGCAATCATGGCAGTCCCTAGGCCTTGACAGACATTGTTTCAGGAACCTGAGCTGAAGCCAAGCAACACTTGCCATTTCCCAAGCAACTGTTTTGGTCCAAGCCATGGGCATGTGACATGAATTGTCTCATTCAGACTGAAAAGAACTTTCACTCCATGGTTGAAGGAAAGGTTTTCTCTCACTTCTACTGTCTATGGGGGGAAAGCAGACAGCCTTCCTTACTGCTGACAAACCCAAAGGGAAACCAATCCAACACATGGAGGGGTACAGGGAGAAACAGGATTCTACTGTGGGGGTAGGGGAGTTTGATTTTGTTGTAATTTTTTCTGATTATAAAAGTAAAGTATGCTCATTGTAGAAAAAATACACAAATGCATAAACAGGAGAATAAAACTCACTCACACTAGTGACAAAAAGAAAAAAACATGGGTAACAATTTGGGGTGTTTCCTTTTGTCTTTCTACTATAATACATGTATTTTAGAAATTGTAATCATAATGAATATTAAATCCTAAGTTTGTCAACATTGTGTAGTATGAGCTTTTTCCCACATTATTCAATATTCCAATATAAGAAATTAAGTTAATGCACAATATTCTATTGCAAATAAGCATCATATTAATAATTTATTTCACCTATGAATTTTGGAATTTAACAAGCAATATTAAAACTTATTGCAAATTAATGATGTGTAAAAATTTTGCAAATGGATGTAAGAAAGACTTCCTACATAAAAATAGTAACATATGAAAGTACAATAGTGAAAACTATATTGTTCATTGGGCGGGGTTGACTAGGATAGAATAAATAGCCCAGAAATAGTGTATAATAAAAGTAATATTACAGGTGAAATCTTCTGCAAACACAAGAATAAGAATTGAAAAACTAACATCTGCTGTTCATGTCAGAGTTGAAAACAAATCTAAATGAACATTGAAGGAAAGCAGTTAAATACATGATGGTGTAGCCTTACTTATAGTCTTTAAAGATTGCTACACAGATCTAGACATAATTATAAAAAGATTTCTAAGACAAATTAGGTGGAAAACTCAAGTCCTGGACCAATTAAAAAATCCATAAATAATTCATAAAATTTTGTTTATGAATACATAGATAAATGCATAGGAAGAGGTGTGAAATACTAACTTCTGGGAAGGCCAGGGCATAGAGGAGAGGAAAATGAATAGGGACTTTCACTTTTTACTACCCTCTGTGCTTCCACATTGTTTGAATTTTTTATAGCTATATGTTCTGTTTGTAATTTTAAAAGAAAAGAAAAGGAATTTTGGTCTTATATAAAAAACCTATAGAATTTATAATCAGTGACAAATGTCTCAGGCAGGCAGTTTTTGATACAAACTCGTGACTTCAGAAATGCCAAGGCAAAACATTTCAGAATGTCCAAGTTGGGGGAAGGATAGTTAATCTCTGACTGTTACCAAATTGTCTCACAAGTCAAAAAACTTAACAGTCATTCATATGGGAAAATATAACTTTACCCGGTCAAAATTTCATGGGTTTGGGCAGGTGCTTTTGAGAAGACCAGATGCTAGAGGTAAGTAGGCCAGTGTATACTTGAGGACAACATCTTTGTGAATTAATAATAAATATTCAAACATGAAGCATACACGAGATGCAAAAACAAAGATTTCATGGGCCATAATTACCTACCCCACCAATGGGACAAGTGCTATTGGCATTATCACAAGAATCTCCCGTGTTGATGCAATGTGGGCCGAGAATGTTGGGGGACACATCTCCTAGGTTTGATGAAGCAAAAGCTGCTACATATGGTCCCTGTCAAAAGAAACACCCAGTTACCTTTTATTCTTTCTTATTTTCTATAATGACTTCCATTTAAAATGCAAACATTCAATCAACTATGGTAAACTATTCAAAATCATTTCCAGACTATAAAAAGAGGATATACAATATTCTGAAAATTTTTTTTTATTTCTGAAAAGGCTCCAATACAGTCAGTATACAGATTATTACTGAGAATATTCCAATTATCAACAAAGCTATTTCAAGTATGAGAGTTTCACATTTATGCCTCAAATAGAAATATTTTGGCAAGAAAAACAGTGTGCAACAACAAATTATAAAATGCTGACCCATCAATCTAATCTCTGGTGTTTTACCTGGAGTTCAGAAATCCACTTGCTCTTTAAAAATAAATATCCTATTGGCTTAAAAGAAAAAACAAATGTAGACTTTCCTGTTGTAAAACTGAACCTAAGTATACCAGCCACCATCTGGACCTGCCCTCTGTGTGTCTTTTCTCTCTCTCTTCAACCTTAGAGCAATGCAAATCATCAGCCTCAACCCAACAGGTCTACCATTCCACCTTAAATGTCTTAAATTTTCTTAGGGAAAGAAACAACAAAGTATTGGAGATCATATGTCTTTTTTGATACTAAAAGATAATTTATCTCCAAGTGTCCAGCACTCAGATAATGATCATAAATGGGAATCTTTCTTTTCCCTAAAATTTGGGCTAAAATGAGAAAATAGAGTGAGTTTTGTCAACAAAGAAGCTTGCTATGGTTTGGATGTGGTTTGTCCCCCCTAAAACCCATATTGAAATTTGATCCCCAATGTGGCAGGGTTGAGAAATGGGCCCTAGGAGGTAGTGATCAAGTCATGGGGGTAGATCCCTCATGCATAGATTAATATGCTCCCATGGGGTGGGTGAGTTCTCACTGTCTCAGGAATGTATTACAATAATTCCCACAAGAGTGGGTGGTTAAAAAGAATCTGGCTTCCTTGGTTTCTCTCTCTTGCTTCCTCTCTCACCATGCAATCTCTTTGCACATGCTGGCTCCCCTTTCCGCCATGAATGGAAACTGAGGCCCCACCAGATGCACCCACACAATCTTGAATTTTTCAACCAACAGAATCGTAAGACAAAATAAACCTCTTTTCTTTATAAATTACCCAGTCTCAGGTATTCTGTTACAACAAGACAAAATGGACTAAGACAGAGCTAAAAGATCAGATTGAATGTTAATGGGAGCTAATACCTTTATAATGGAAGATTAATTCTAGGCAAGGGCCTGGAACTCTCATCCTATCCTCTATTCTTCTGCATTTGGTGATTGGATGCTGGGGCCAAGCAGAGCAGCCTTTCTCTTCTCACTTATTTATCTGTAGCCACTAATTTACCCAAAGCTGAGGAGCTTCCCAGCATACATGGACTGAGTTCCTGCCCCCATCCCCATGTCTGATCCCGTCGTTCACTGAGTTTCAAAGTTACAAAAACAAGTCTGATGGATTAGGCTTATCTCTGACTTAGGCCTTATTGCATGAAAGTAGAACAGGGTCCTTGAAAGGAAATTCATTAAGAGGGAAGACTGGACCAATGTAAAGGACACATCACCTGTCCTCATTCAGGGTTCTTACACAATTAAAATAGTGCTTAATACTTTTATAGCTCTAAAAACAAAAGTAAACAACAACACAGTTTGTCATATTTTCAGCTTGATCAAAAACTACTATATTTCACAAACATCTTAAACTTGCCCTTCCGTATTTAACTAATTATAATTTTATGAAGTCATCAATGTAAGTAATATCTAACACAGAAAGCAAATGGTTTATTACTCATTTTAATTTTTCTTTCCCTATTGAGGATGGTGAATGCTTTCTATCCACGCATATCAGTATGTGAGGTCCATGATGACACTTTATCCCAGAGATTTGAATCACCTATTCTGAATATTGCATGAAGCTTTCAATGACATAAATTCTCACCTCTCCAGGTAGATATCCTCTGTTCTTCTCTTGCTCAAAAAGGTAAGATGCATAGCCCATGTTGTCACTATTTACAAGATGGTTGCTGTTGTTCATGCTGACTGGGTGGATGGCAAACCAGCTGTAAAACATCAAGAAGCCCTAAGTTAATCAATAGAACAAGAGAACTGGGGCCAAAAATGATGTCCGGGAGCTTAAGTTTTCTCCAGCAGGAAAAAAATATTTTAAATGATAGGCATTCCACATACTTACGAAGTCTGATCACTTACTTAAATTAAAAATACAGAACTCTGTTTTCATGAATATTTCATCATCATCTTCATCATAAGACTGGTCAGTTACTAGCTGTTATACCTAAAGAATTGTGTAAACATATACTTCATCCTTCAGCACAGGCACACATAATAATTGTTCAAATCAATCCATATCAATTCAGTAGACATTTATTGAGGGTCAGATGTATGCCAAGCATGGAATAAACTATGGTTTATACTCAGAATCTCACAGAAGACAGAGATGTGAGTAAATGGCTTTCATACAGTGTGACAAATGTTGTAAAGAAATAGGCATAAAGAGTTTGGGGACCACAGATGACAAGCAATTAATTCTTGAGGGCATTATGGGGAGAGGGAACAGCAGAGCAAATGCACAGAGGTGTGAAAGAGGATGTTATGCATAATTCAGTATACCCTATGCATAGTAATATGTTAAATGTAAAGCTATACAGTTTACAAACTAATTTCACATCTGCTACCTTATTTGAACTTCACAACAACCCTGAGAGAGAGGCTTTTTTACCCCTACTCTGCATAGATGACACAGAGAAGCAAAATGATGGCCCACTGGTCCTGGAGGCCTATGACTCAATTCTGCATCTTATGACACCTTTCCCAGTAGCCTTTGGAGGATCCAACTCCCACACAGGTGAAAAAGATATTTACAGAATGAAGGACAGTGAAGCAGATTAACTAGAATGCTCAAGAAAAGAGAGATGCCAGTTTATAAAGTGTTGGGTTAATTTAGAATTTTAAAAAATCTTTTGTTGATTCAATTCTTGCTGAAAATTTTTAGAACATTTTAGCTTACATCTCTACCTAAGTAACATAGTGCACAACACTAAACATTTACTTAATGACTAGGGAAGTTTTAGGACTTCAAGATCATCATTCAGAAATCAGTTCTCATCACCTAACAGAAGTAGATATAGGTCAGAGGTGGCCAGCTCAAAGCCCACTGGCACTGGACAGGCAACATAAATGAGCTATGATGGTTGGTACAATAGGGCCTGGTGTGGGCCTGGAGAACTTAGAGGATCTAAAGGCTGTAGCCTCTACTCAGCTCCAGCCAAATGTTGCCTTATGGGAGTGTAAGCCAGTGTTGCTTGCTCTTCCGATTTTTTCAAAAGGAGCCACAAATCCATGTTTTCATGTACATTTATTGACTTTTAAATTCTTTGAGAAGTAAATGGTATGGAAACAAAGGAGGGGAACTTCTACAAATTAAGAGACTTAAGACACATAGCCAACAAATATACTTTGCGGACTGTGTTTGGATTCCAATTAAAAAAAACTGTTAAAAAAAGACTTTAGTGATATAGGTCATTAAATATAAAATGTCCAATTTTGAATCAAAAGTGTAGTTTATTATATCTCAAACAAGAAGCAGTACAATTAATCAAACTATGCACCTAAACTATCAACGCAGTTTTGCCACCTTAACGGTAGCTTGTTTATGCCAGCAGCGAAGAAGCCTGGAGAGCAAGGGGCAATGCAATTGTGGAAGGCGTTTTCTACAGCTTGTTGAGAATTGAATATTTGTCCTTGCAAGAAGTGGTCCAAAGTCTGGAAGAAGTGGTAGTCATTTGGTGCAAGGTCTGGTGAATACAGTGGATGACAGAGAGTTTCCAAGTCCAGCCTCTGTGGTTTGAGTAGCGTTGTTTGTACAACATGTGGTCGAGTGTTGTCTTGCAAGAGGATTGGACTGTCTGTATTGACCAATCTTGGCTGCTTAATCACAAGCATCCTCACCATTTCATCCAATTAGTTGCAGTAGACACCCACTATAATCAACTGACCAGGTTTCACGAAGCTGTAGTGGATAATACCAGCGCTGGACCACCAACCAGACACCACTTGCTTTTTTTGTTGTTGATGAATATTCAGTTTTGGACTGTAGTTCAGCACTTCATCTTTATCCAACCATTGTGCCGAACACTTGCAATCGTCAAAAAGAATCCATTTTTCATCACACGTAACAATGCAGTATAGAAATGGTTCACCTTTATGTCATGACAGCAAAGAAAGGCAAGCTTTGAGATGATTTCTCTTCTGATGCTCATTTAATTCATGCGGAACCCATCTGTCCAGCTTCTTTACCTTGCCAATTTGTTTCAAATGGTCCAATATTGTTGGAATAGTAACATCAAACCTTGCTGCTAATTCACACGTAGGTTGAGATGGATTCACTTCCACTACAGCTTGCAGCTCATCATTATCCTGAGACCTTGGTCTCAGGTCACCCACGTGGCTCATTTTCAAGATTAAAATCACCAGAACAGAGCTTCTCAAACCATCGATGCACTGTGCATTCATTAGCCACATCCTTCCCAAATACTTTGTTGATATTTCGAGCTGTCTGTGCTGCATTGGTTACACAACTGAACTCATATTTGAAAATAACACGAATTTTTGACTTATCTATGTTTTCACAAAAATTGTTCTTAAAAAAAATGTGAAAATAACAAGCCAAAACATGCATTTGAAAGACTGAGGATGTACCTTCACAATAAAAATAAGAAGTGTCAAAGTGAAATGTCAGAGATATCAACTGTCAAACTTAGTACATAAGGAAATCAATATTAATAGCCTAATATAATCAGGGAACACAGACTGGGTACTAGATCATATTAAGAGATCAGTCTTAAGTTGTTGGTTGTGATCATTGATTGTGGCTATATTTTTTTAAGTCTTTATCTGAGAGATACACATTGAAATATTGATGAGTGAAATGCATGACATCTGGTATTTGCTTTAGGATACCCTAGCAAAACAAATAAAAAAGGGAAGGAAATGATGAAACAGAATGACAGACTATTGCTAATTATTGAAGCTGGATGATAAGTTACATTCAGAGTCATTACATTAATCACTCTATATGGGGATGTATTTGAAAATTTCCATATAGGTTCTTTTTTCATGTTGGCATCCATTTTGAATTTTTTAAAACACAGTGTCAGGCCAGATCACCAGTCAGTGGGCTGAATTCAGTCCCCGAGATGCCTATTTGCCCCTGTGCAAAGGAAGAGAAGTTTAAGCTGAAGGTATTCTAAGGTCATCCCCTAGAAGTTACTTGCAATATTTCTATATTTAATAAAAATCCTTCTGTTAGGGTGTGTGTGTGTGTGTGTGTGTGTGTGTGTATGGTTTGTCTCTCTCTTAAAACTCAGATGTCAGGGGAAATCCTAATCAACGAGTGTTTTCTAGTTAGGTGGATTTTGATTTTTTGGAGTTGTACTCTTTAGTTTGGAAGGAAATGGTAGTGGCACGGCAGTTCCATGGGTCCCGACCCAAATATTTCTGTCTGATGTGATCACACTGAGGCCAGCCAGATTTAGCCACAATGCGATCTGTCTGTTGCAAATCAAAGGAAAACCCAGAGAACAATTCTCTCAACATCGACTATTATTCAGTGCTTATTAGGCAAAGGATTTTATATACAGGAACTTATTTTATTCTCGCAAAAATCCTTTGAGTCAGGTACTATCTTTATCTTCATTTTACAACTAAGGAAACGTAAGTCTCAGAGTGTTAAAATAACCTGACCTAGGTCACGGAGCAGTAAATCAAGAAGCCAGGTTTGTCATACTATATAGGTACGCTCTTATCCACTGAGGGATGCTGGGTCTGCCCCTTCTCTTCATTCACTTGCTCATTCACTACGTATTTAGTTATCTTTGCCTCTGCGCCAGGCACCGTGAACATAAAGATGAATGAGGCATCATCTTGGCCTTGAGAAATGCTTTACAAAAAATATGACATTTGAGCTCGGTCTTAAAAGATGAGGAGGAACTTGGCAAAGGAATCACTAGAGGAGAGGTGTTCCTGCCAGAGGAAATGGCACCTGCAAAGGCACGGAGATGTGAAGGAGTGTGGTGTGTTCAGAGAATGGATAGGGCAGAATGGATATGGGCAAGGGAAGATGGCGATTGTGACGTTCATTCAATCAACGTGAATTTATTGGGAGCCAAGTGTGTGATTGGCCTTGTGTTAAATCCCAAGGAACATAAAGAGGAATCAGACATGCTCTGTACCATCCAGGACCTTCCAATTAGCCACAGTGGTATCTGTGGAGAAAGCAAATGCTAAGAATTTCAGCCTACTAATTAGAACACAAACTTGTTTTCTTCTTTATTTTTTTTTATTTTAGGCCTTAAAAAATAAATTGAACCTCTTCTCTACAAAACTGAAAAAAATAATTGTTCAAAAAAAGTTATTTGAACTGCAGGAAAGTAAGATGTTGTATTTTTCCTCCTCTGCCATTTGAAATTTGTGCTATTAAAATATCAGGCTTGTCACAGCAAAGTACTACGGTAATAGATGAATATGTATAAAGAGATGCAGAAAGGTGGTCATTTTAATTTAAAAGGCTGTACTTATAGCTTATTTTATCTGGTCAAAAAATATTCTTCAAAGCAAAGTTCAAAAGTGAGGAAGAAAAGTTTAGTTAGTTTCAGAAGAAGTTAGAAAAAAAGACATAAAAGGATGAATACAACCCTGATAACAAACATTTTTAAACAAAGATATCACAGCTAGATGTAAAACAGGAAGCAGGGCTCTACCTGAGCAAGCATGATATAATCAAGAGTACCGAGGAAAGTCAAGAAATTGGGGATTTTACCCTAGTTTGCAGAAAAGTTAGTTAAAATTTCTGGATCTCTGTTCCTGAGACTGAAAAATAATAGATTTCACCTATATTTTGTGACTCAATAGGCAGCATATTAATATAGAATATTAAAATTATTTTTTCTCCTGTGCAAATGAGGCATTTGGAGCAAAAGATTTCTAGGGCCTCTTTCAATTCAGATATTGTGTGTTTCCTACTCCAAAACAGAAAAGAACAGCCAAATGCAAAATAAAACTCCTTAAATATTTTACAACAGTAACAAATCCATCCCATATGAGAGGTTCCATTCTCTCAGACCTGGGGCACCATGTCCAGTGTGCAGGTTGCACCCTGTACAAAGGTGACTAGCAAAGGGGTAAGCAGAGTTTTAATCCCAGCCCCAGGTCAGCTCACCAAGCCAGGAACCTCAGTCAGCCCAGAAAAGGTGGTGCCTTTGTGTGATTTAGACCAAGGCCCTATGTGCTAGCTATGGCCCTCTCCAACTTAAATGTCCACAAATAGAAAAATAGAATACTGTGTATCCAAAGATGGTATTCATGAAGATTCATGGGAGCAACAGTAACATGGGAGCTCCTCCTATATTGTATTAGGGTCGTAGTGGGTTGAATAGTGTCCCCACAAAATTCATGCCCATCCAGAACCTCAGAATGTGACTTATTTGGAAATAGGTCCTTTATAGATATAATCAAGGTAAAGATCGAGTTATTATTCTGGCTTAGTGTGGGCCCTAAATCTAATGACTAGCATCCTTATGACAAGAGGAAAGGAACAGAGAGACACCCAGAGACACAGAGAAGAAGGGGACGTGAAGATGGAGGCAGAGACTGGAGTGACATATCTACAAGCCAATGAAGCCAAGGATTGACGGCAACCCCTAGAAACTAGAAGAGAGGCATGGAACAAATTCTCCCTCACAGCCTCCAGAAGGAACCAACCCAGCCAATGCCTTGATTTTGGACTTCTGGCCTCTTGACCTGTGAGAGAATAAATTTCTGTTGCTTTAAGCCACCCAGACTGTGGTAATGTGTGGCTTCCCTAGGAAACTAATACAGAGGCCATACAGTGGCTAAGAACACTAGCTCTGGAGTCAGACACAAGTTCCTTAACCTATTTGAATCTCAGTGTTCATATCTGTAACATATGATAATAATAGTATCTACCTCACATCATTTGACAATTAAAAGAACTAACACATGTAACGTGCTTAGCACAAAGACTGGCCCTACTAAGAATGGAATAAATGTTCCCTATGAGGATGTTGATGATGCTGATATTGATACAGCTGCTGCTGCAGCTGATGATGATGATTATAATGATGATAAGGGAAAGAGATACAAAGCTCTGAGCATAAATATATATATATATGATTCATAAGATTAATACAACATTAAATATATGAGGGGTTGTTCAACATATGCGACACATGTATATTCAACCCATATGATATGGGCATGAAATGATTAAATGAGAATAACCTGCCCTCTTGTGGCAGAGACTTGCATGCTCACAAAATGCCCATGTGCTCTTCCACTTCCCAGTCCCAGGAGCAGGGGAAACAGCTCTGACCAATGACCGGTGTGCAGGAGGACCACCCAATCCCTCTTAGACTTTGCATGAGTGGGAAATAAGTTTTTCATATGTTAAGCCACTGGAATTTCGCATTCTATTGTAGCACTTGGCATTAATTACTTTGATTAACACGCCTCTTTTCACTTCTTTCACAGTTGTCCTTACTTACCCCATAGCAAACCTTTTGGGGAAAGAAAGAAAAAGGTGTTTCATTGTGTTATACTGCAAGGATTCCTGGGCCCAGAATTTTACCCAAAGGACAACCTGGGATAAATTTTAAACCAGCAGAAGCGATGAATAAAGAAGACCAGACTGCTCAGATTTTAAAAAGACAGTGAGCTGTAGCCAGAGGATCCCTTCTAAGTTCCAGGTAAACCTGGGGCCGGCATCCAGGAACATATTTCTCTGCTCCAGAAAAGAGTTGTGCATTCTCAACTAATCCTTCTGTTATCTTCAAAAATCCTGAATGAAAAAGTCTCTCCAGATAATAATACTGGAGAGATATCTGGTTTGGGTGGATTCCATTCAGTTATAGCAATCAAAATTCTTGTGCCCTTACATGGTATGATTAAGCAATCAACAAAAGAAAAACAGGAAATGGCCAACAAGAGTATTTTTTTTTTTAATTCAGTCTAACTATGAATTGAAGAAATAGAAAGGAAAACAACAGTGGTTTGGCTTTTTTGAGTCTGTTACTTGGCAACAATTGTGAAGCACGATAATACTGAAACTGGCAAGAGCACGGGAAACAACACTCTGCTGGCGTCTGAGTAGCAGGAGTGTAAACCAACAAAACCTTTCCGGAGGGCTGTTTGGCAATTTAAAGGAAAAACTTTAAAATCTAAGCACTCTCTTTGGCTCAGCAATCCCATTCTAGGAATTTAGCTTAAGGAAATCACTGGCAAGTACATGAGATACCTGTTCAAGCATGCTTATGACGATGTATTTTATGATGGAAAACACTGTAAACAACCTAAATCGCAAATGATTGCTATTAGTTGGGTACATTATAGGGCATATAATCAAATACTACACAACAATTTTTAAATGGTGATTTAAAAAATACTAACTGGCATTGAAAGATATTCATAAGATATCGCTAAATGGAAAAAAAAAAAAAGCTACCAAACTGTATATACAATGAAATCCTACATTTTTAAAAAATAAAAAAATTATAAATATGCTTAGAAAAAAGTCTAAAAGGCTATGTAACAAAATGTTAATAGAAGCTACCTCTGAGTCCCAGGATTACCAGATGATTGTTTGACTTTTAATTTTTTTTCTTACTGTTGAAATTTTAGAAAATATATAAATGAAACGAAGAAGATTTTTTTTCAAAACCACTTGATACAACACCAAGAGTGAACCCTAAAGTAAACTATGGGTGATAATGATGTGTCAATGTAGATTCATCAATTGTAATAAATGTACCATTCTGGCGGGGGGTGTTGATAGTGGGAGGGGGCTGTGTGTGTGTTGGGAGAGGATGTATATGAGAACTCTCTGTACTCTCTGCTCAATTTTGCTGTGAACTTAAAACTGCTTTAAAAAATAAAGTTTATTAATTTTAAAAATAATAAAGCCTATTTAAAAAAAAAACTATGCACTGGTGCAGTATCACTTCTGCCATTTTCTATTGCTCGAAGCAGTCACAGGACCAGCCAAATTTCAAGGGCTAAGAAAATCATCTCCATCTCTCGATGGGGAGTGGCAGAGTCACTTTGGATAAAGCACGTGGAATAAGAGGTATTACTGCGTTGTTGCGGCCCTCTTCGAAAACTGCAATCTGCCATTTGAAGACCTTTTTTTAATCTCTATCAATACAAAAAAGATGAGAGGTGACAGAGGAGGAAAAAGAAGCATTGAACTAGTGAGACAAATAGCACAAAGTGAACAGAAAAGTCCAGCTATGTGATAATCACAATCCCTGAAAATAGACTAAATTCACTCATTATTATAAAAGACAAAGACTGTCAGAGTGCAAAACAAATAACTAAAGCTATATGATATTCACAAGAGACGCGCCTAAAACATAAGAACAAAGAAAGGTTGAAAGAAAATAATAGAAAAATATACATTGTAAATTCTAACCTGCAAAGAGCTGAGTTAGCTATATTAACAAGAGACGTCATAGCCTTTAAGACAAAAATAGCATTATTGGATAAGAAAAGGATCACTACGAAAACAAACAAAAAAACAACTTGATAGTCTCAGTACAGGGAGACAGCATTGTTAATATTTTTTATAGTATTTTACAGCTTCTAGTGGCCCAGAGTAAGTAAAACCAAGCAAGCATCCACTTTTACAGAATGACCTTTTAGTCATGCTTATTTCTTAATCATATATTCCACATAGGGAAATGAACAGAAGCAAATGCACCTGATTATTAACCACTGTTGATTTGGGATAGTATAATTTTGAGTTAATTTTTCTTTCTTTATACTTTGTTATATTTTTCAAGTTTTCTATGGTGAGTACATATTATTTTTATACTGGAAAAAAAAAACCAACTTGGAAAACATTAATAACCTTCCAGATATCTTTGGGTTAAGAACTTTCCAGAAATCCAACGATCAAGTTCCATATGTTCTGCCAACTGGTTTCTATGGCTTTGGTTTCTAAACTTGGGACAATTTAAATTTCACAAGGCTGATTTATGTTATCAGTCAACTGTCATCACCCTTGTCATCACAAAGCCCTTATTAAGCACCTTCACTTTACGTGGGGATGGACAAGACACAGGCTGAAAGCTCACTACACAACCACAGCCAAGCTCCACTGCAGGAGAACACAGACAAGAGCAGGAAGACATCATCAAGCTTCACAACAACATAGAGGGGGCAGAACAAGAAAGAGAAATGCAGTGAAGGATATAGAAAGACCAGGGCTTTATAAACCAGACTTACTGTAAATGGAGAAGGCATTTATGAAGACAAAGACAAGGTAAGATGGAAAAAAGAGAACAGGTCAAGAATGGTTTGGGGAAGGGCAGTCACTGAGGCTTCAGCATTTGTGATTTCAGGCGGGTTAAGTGGAGTCAGGGGAGAGTGTAGAGGGAGAATAGAGAGAGCCATAGACAATAGTCAGACGTTATAATTCAAGAAGTCATGCACTTATTGTGTGTCAATTAAAAACAAAATTTTTAAAGTAAAACAAAATTTTTAAAAACAAGTTATGCTTATAGATGGTAAAGAAGATTTACACGCACAACTGAGTTCTATAAGTCCATATCATTTGAACAAACTGTTGTAATTCCACAAATTGGATTTTTCTAAGTTTGTACATAAATTATTCAAATAATCTGCACACATCACTGCCCTTGTTGTTTTTAAAAATGTGCCTTTAAAGGACCCCCTTACAAGACCCCTTTCTAGAAGAAGAAAAGGATTCGCAATGTACAAAACAGAAGGCAATGGAGCAATCATCCAAACACCTGCTGAGACCTTCCTTACAGCTCCAATGAATAGGAACCATGTCATACTGATTCCTACAGGGCTGAGAAGGGGAGAAGGGAGGGCAGGAGCGGAGGGGGGGAGAGGGGAGTCCGTGTCACTTCTAATCCCTAATACTAGCTCAGTTCATGACACGTATGTTCCACAGACATTTAATAAATGAATCAATGAATAATAATCTCTGTGTGGAGACGAGATCTTATATCCACATTTGAGAAATGTGGAAACTGAGTCTCAAAGAGTTTAAGGGATTTTTTGTTTAAGGAGCACAAACAGAAGTATTGGATTCAAAGGTATTTGATTGCTGATTTCAAGGCTAGAGAACACATCATTCCAAGGGCTGGGAAGTGTTGTGTGGTAATAGTAGGTGCCTAGTGCAGACTTGTTGAATAAAGAAAGGAAAACAAAAATGAAAGTAGGAAGGAATGAATTATGAACTCCAAAATGGTTTTCATTATGAAAATGATAGTCTTAGCTATGGCATTGGGCAGATCACACCACCTTTCTAGGCCTCTGTTCCCCAGCTAAAGGTTGAACTAGATGATCTCCATGCTCTGCAATTCTGAGTTTCTCTGCTTCCGAACTCCTCACACCTCGGGATTCTGTATAACAGCAGGCACCCACATATGGTGGCTGACTTACTTAGCAGCCCAGATTTGACTTTATGTTTTGGATCATTTTTAATGTATTCAAAGAGCAATTACACTATGCAACAAGAGGCAATTGCAGGAGCAATTACATCAAAGATAACATATGGCAGCTATGGAAACAATGGAAAGTTATTACAGTGTGTTAAGCACTGCAGATGGAAAAGCTTTGCTATAACCTTGACAGTTGACCCTAGAACTTCCAGATATGCAATATAATTATATGTAAGGAAGCAAAGAACATCTGGTCAAAAAAATCATACTTTTGAGTTTTCTGTTTCCATCGTTAAATGATTCAGAAACTAATAAACAGGAATTATGAATGGCCTCAGTCATTTAGCCAAGAGTGAAACAGAAACTATAAAGGAAAAGCCACCATCTCCTCCCAACTAATTTGGGATACTCAGTCTAACTAGTCAGGAGATGTAAGCTCTTATCCTGACTAATCGAATTCCCCACTAGTGTGCTCCACAATCTAGAGCCAGCTTGCCTTTCCAGTTCACCTCCCACCCACTCCCTGACCTGGCCCACACTCTGACCTCACAACTCACTGCTTTTCGTGACTCCTTCAAGGTCCAGCTCAAATGGAATTTTCTCTTGGAAGCTCTCCACAATGCTCTCAAGAAGAACCCAGGGATACCTCCTCCAAACTCCCACAGCATTTCTTCACGCCCATCTGATAGTGCTGCTGGTCATCTCATTTACATTACGGTTACTTGTCTGTTTGTCTCCATCTCCTATCCCAACCACCCCAGTAGCCCATGAGACCCTTGAAGATAGAAACCATGCCTTATTCATCATAACATACCCCAAGCACACAGTTGCATGCCTGACATTTATAAAGTGTGTTGAGTTAAATGCTAGGTGTCAACTAATCAATAGATGAATTTATTGTAATGGAAGAATGAGTCTTATTATATCAGCCCATATAACAAATTTTATCAGGGAATTTTCAGTGACCCCACTTCAAACCCAAAAGAGTAATTCCAATGCTAAGAATTTCAAGCACTCTGATATGCCAATAATGAAGTTATTTAGAAGAGGTAGAATCTTACTCTAATCCTTACCTTTTAGCTAAAATGATTAAACTCTTTTTCTATGCCAGGCACAGAACTAGAGCTTTGCATGCATTATTTCATTTAATCCTCAAACAACCCTATGAGGGGTTATTATTTCCATTTTCAAATAGGATAGTTGAGGTCTAAGTAGATAAATTACCTTTGCCAGGAGGCAGGGCTGGGATTTGAACCCAAGTCAGCCTCACTCCAAAACCTGAACTCCTATCACCATGTTGTTCTCCATCTAGTTTTGGGGCCAACCCTGGTGTGTGAACTGTGAATCATAGTGTTTAATGTTTTTCTTCACCACATTGTTACTTATAATTTACGGTTAATTTTACTCACATAGAATCTTTCACTTAGATACTTCATAATTCTACTTGGCAGACCCTTCATCACTTTTATCACACTTAATTATCAACAATTTAAAGGCTCAGTTTATCCCACAGTATGCTCAAAAATGTTTAAGGATAAGAAAATGGAGAAATGGAGTAGTTACATAACGTCTCCAAAGTCACACAGCTAATAAGGGCAAGAGCTCAGTGGGAACCCAAGCTATTTGACTCTAGCACCCAAGCACTATCATACGCTCCCTTGGGGCATCTCTGCATCATCTGTAGGTCCACAGGTCAAGGTGTCTGGCACTATGTTACCCACCCAGTCAATTCCTGAGTCAGTCCAATTACAGTGACCAAAATCACATATGAATGCAAATGCCTTCTTTTCAAAGAAAACAAAATGCAGGTTTTCTTATATCTGTCACTGCCAGGTAATGGTGCTAAAATCTGTGCCAATCTGTATTTACCTCATCCTCTTCCTTTAGGTGGTCTCAGTCCACTTTTATCCCTAATTCGCATTGTCCTGCATTGGACTTAATCCTTTTAGGAAAACACAGGTAAATAATCTCAAATCCATAATTATTTGCCTGGTTGGTCAGATTGTTTTCTCATTTTACCAGGCGATAACTGTCCGCTGTCATAGAAGTGCTACATAAGAGAGCTTGATAAAGTAATAAGTACTAACATTTACTGTGCTTTTATATCATATGCCAGATGCTGCACTGAGCTCTGTAGTTATGTCATCCCTGTATGAACCCTGATTTACAGGTGAAGAACCAAGCCCTGAAAGGCTGAGAACCCTGCCCAAGGCCCCATGGCTGCACCCCTGTTGTGTTTGACTCCAGAATCTGGACTCTAAACCACTCAACTTATTCGCAGCATCTGTTGGCACTACTCCAGTCTCTTTTTTCCCCTTTTAATTAAGAAAAGCCACCCAGACAGCATTTTTTTTACAAAAAAGGAAATAGAGTACCTGATAAGGCCCAAGTCGTCTCCATTCAAATCTACCATTTTCAAGACTACCATTTCCTTGTCTGTATTTGAAGAATACCTAGTCAGCAAAACAAAGAAACTCAGTTCTATGTTACAGTCTAACCCTCAAGTATGACAAACAGCAGAAGCTGACACAAAAACAAAAACAGCTCTCGGTAAGTGAGACACCTGACAAGCAGTAGTCCTAGGAACTGCATCCAGAAGCTCATTCCTAAGCTGAGGAAATGGTTTAAAGTTCTGATCAAAGTTTGGGGCATTAAAAAAAAAAAAAACAAAGTTTGAGGCACTGAGTCAACTGACTGGAGCTGAAATATATATTTTTATGTAATACATATAGTATTATGTAACATATGTATTTCTTACAAAAAGGATTTGTCTTTGAAATTCCTACTCATATCAAATTTTAATGGAATTTCTTAAAAAGAAGAGGGAATATGCAAAATCAAAAGCATTCGAGACCCACAACTTAAGTGTTCTTTTATGTCCTTTCAAAGTAAAACAGATTATATTTTCTAAAAATCAACTCTTTTGAAAGCCATTGAAAAATATGCAGACAAATGTAAAACATCAGGTGGGCAAGTTAAAACTGAGATATTATTTTATACTGCCATCGTAACCTGGTTCGTGACTTAAAAAAAGATTTTTAAAAAGACAAAATAATCCTCTTCCTTAGTTGTTCCATTCAATTACGTGGGGTTTTTTTTTTTTTTCACTCTTCCATCTATGTTATTTATTCTTTTATCTTTTCTGTCTTGCCATACTTTCCTGGACTAAGATGATTTCTTCTGGATAACACAGAATAAAAGAGCTATTCATTAAATTAAAAAAATATGTTATGCACATTTTTATCTCCATTTTACCAATGAAAAGGCTGAGAGCCAACAAATTAAGACAAGTAAATCACTAAAAATCACACAACTAGGAAGTGATAAAGTGAAGATGAGACCACGGTTGTGCCTGATATCAAAGCCCAGAGTCCTTCAAATAGATATATTGGCTCCCATAGCCAACAAAGTAGAAAAGATATGGTGTACATTTCTACATTCACTTTTTGTTTCTACTTGTCTTAGATTATAAGCATATTTTAAAAATATTTTAGCTTTAATACTCACCTAGGATTTCACCATATTCATCAAGTAACAATCCTGTACTTAGATTTTTGTTGCTGTTCCCTAAAGGAAATGCAACGATTCCGTTTTGACAATTCCTTCTCACCTTGCTCTCTCTGATTGCGGATTCTGAAGGTAAGAATGAGGGCTCCGGTTGATCTGTGCACCATCCACATTTCCTTTATTGATGAAGATTTTGCCTGGTTTCATATTTGTGTGTGCTATCTCAATGCTCTGAAGGTTTAAAAAAAAAAAGGAGTCATAAGCTTAGAAATCCTGGCGGGGATAATGACTTAGTCAATATAAACAGAAAAGCCCTATGGACAACTTGCTTTGTCTCTAACGTGGGCACAATGGGACAAAAGCTGGAGAACCACATGGCTGGTGCTGTTCAGGAGGTAAAGAGAAACAGCTTTCAAGGTTGAGATAGAGGAAACGCTGTGTTATACAGGCACCCCGAGCTGATTAATGCCTGAGCTCACAAAAAGCCCCATCTCCTTGTCTCTCAGTATTGCGAAGTCAGGCAGAAGTTGCCATTTCAGACAACCAAAATGGGAGACCTGACTTTTACCACCACACTAGAACATGATTTGTTAACATGTGAGTGTTCCTACCTCCCTACCCTCTCCATCCCACCATTCTCTAAGGCAGAGTTGTTCAAACCTTTTTTACTAAGAGCCACAGTGAGAGATAGTTTTCATCATAACTTAACACACATCAACATATGCATCCTAAAACAAAAGTTCACAAGGCAAACTATAGCCTTACTATGTATTGTGCCCTATGATATTTTACAGTTGATTTTATTAGAGTTCTTTTTTTATTTAGTGCTTCTTGTGACCCATGAAATTTATTTCATAAACCATTAATACATTGCAAGCCACAGTTTAAAAAACTCTGTTGTAAAGAAATTTGCCTTTGCCAGCTGGATCCCTGAATTTTGGGGGTGACTTTATGAGAAAAAAATTGAGAAAGAATAAACCTGGAAGGCAACAAAATGAAGAAAAATGTTAGCAAGGACCCTATGCAAGAAAATAGTAATCTGGAAGACAGGGAGGGGACTGCAAGCTACCCAGACCAAGAACGGGAGAAAAGCTTGATGGTATTTGCTAGGAGCACCATGGAGGTCTGGAGCTGCAATAGAGGACTGAAGAAATGAGGATGTATGTTTATAAAGTAGATCCTCTTTGCTTTTTGGGAAATACAAAAAATAAATTAGAATTATTTGTAATTACTTTTGACCCCTTGATGGGTTCCTCTTTGTGTGACTTTGTGCAGAGAACAGACCATGTGGGGCCCTATAGTTTATAAGGAACCCCAAGCCAAAATGTTTTCTGTCTCTTTAGATGACTATGTGGGGCTTCCTGCCATAGAACCCTCCTCTTCCAATAAGTCAGTGCCTCGGCCCATAATCAGGACAAGCAGCTAAAAGAGAGAGGGGAGGAGAAAGAAAAGTAAGTGCTAAGACTGTGCTCAGTCCTCTAGGGACTCTCCGTAGCACACCAAACCACTCGCAAAACACCTATAAGCAATGGGAATGAACAGCTGACCCTGGGGCTTTTTGCCTACCTTCACGATACCAGTGACCATGTACTCAAAAGTTCGATTGCTAAATCCTTCACTGGCAATTACAAATACAGTGTACTGGAAATATCCCGCTGGACCCGAGTGGGTGTGAGTGCCACTCAGGATGACGTTGTCTCTTCTATACAGGGAGCCATATTTACTCTGTAGTCTGTTCAGGACCTTCAAAAAAAAAAACATTGAACTAAGATGAGAGATAACATAGGAGCTCAGCATGAGAACAGGCTCTGATGAGTTCAATCACTGATTTGTACCAATGATATCCCTTTCAAATAGCCCTTCACTCTATGTTGTTCATCACAGTAACAACAACAAAATAATAATAGCAATAGCTAACATTTTATAGATTCTTGCTATCTGCAAGCACAATGCTAGGCACATTGTATACATTATGTCATTTAAAAATCTTTATAACAACCCCAAGAGGTAGATATTGTTAACCTCATTTTTCAGCTGAGAATATTGAAGTGTACAGAAGTTAAATAATTTGCCCATTGATCTAATAAATAGCAGAGCCAGACTCCAGATCCAAGTTTCTCAAACTATAGAACCAGTACTCTTACTTGTTCATCATTCACCCATTGTATTAATATTCAGACACATTCTAAGCACAGGGAGTATATGAAGTTCCTAATCTGAAGATGTTTGTATTCTAATAAAGGAGAAAGACAATAAACAAACAAATATGTGGTATTAAATTATATAGCAGTAAGTGCTATGAAGAAAAATATTGCTGGATAAGGAAAAAGAAAGTGATGGGTGTTAGTCAAGAGTTTTTTGAAGAGGGGCTCTCTTTCAGCAGAGGTTTAAATGAAGAAAGCAAGCTGGTCATGCAATATCTAAGGGAAAAGCATCACAGTGAATAGACGATGCAAAGGCCTCTTAGCTACTCTATTGCCTCACTTTCCAAGATGAAGAATTCAACACTCCCTGAAACAGACTCTTACACTTATTGGTCTAGGAAAAGCCATCCACTATGATGGAAGGACACCCCAGTAATGCTGTGGAGAGGCCTATGTGGACAGGAACCATCTTGTTAGCACTAACTTGCTAGCCATGTGGGTGAGCAACCTAAGAAGTAGACTCTCCAGCCTCAGTCAAGCTTTCAAACAACTGCAGCCCCAGCCAACATCTGAGTGCCATGTCATGGCACAGAAGTGATGATGTATGACTCCTGCTCTAAAACAAGTCAGAATTGCATAACCCAGCCGCTCTAGGATTCCTGACCCACAGAAACCACAAGCAATAATGCATGATTATTGTTGCTTCAAGCCACTAAGTTTTTGAATGATTTGTTCTGCAGCAATAGAAACAAAGAGACTCAGTAAATGTCCATTGAATTAGTCAATCAATGAATATCCAAATGCATGACTAGTGTCTTTATATGGTGCACACACATCAAGAAAACAACAGAGAGAAAAGTACCTGTTGTTGAGTACCTGTTTCTGATTATGCTTTAATTAGATGCAATCTGAAGTTTGGTATTATTGTGACTTGTTTGTGAAAGATTATTAAAATGATCCAGCAGAAATGTCAAACCCAAAGCAATCATTAGCAATGTTTACCTTGAGTATAGCATAAACAGTCCGATAAACTGTCTCTCTGAAGAAAAAACAAAAGCCCTCATTTGTATTGTTTGCCAATTTCTGTGGTGTAAATACTCCCCCATGGTCAATTTCAAGCTACTAAAAGTTTAACAGCCAGTTCACAACACTTCTGAATATTTAACAATTGGCTCTCATGAGCTGGCACAAGCCAGTTCCAGCACACCACTGGCACATAGGGGAATAGTAGCTTATGTGCTATGTACTTAACATACACAAAATAACCAACCATTCGACCTCTTCTATTTTAGGTGAAGAGCTATACCACCCTCATTCCAGTCATGTAGTCATTGAAGCAGGAAGAAGATTTTGCAAACCATCTTGCCTCATTAGCCTCTCCATGCCTCAAAGACCGATTGTTAGGTTACCAAGTCCACATAAACAATCCTGTGATACAAGGAGAATATGGAAGAAAATATGATACAACGAGACTAACATCCTTCTGTGTCTGTTTGATCCTAACTCCAGCCCTAAAGCCTCGTCACTCTTACATATTCTTTCACATGGTAACTACCACACTCATGAAGGAAAAATGTCTATAAGGTGAAGGGAAAATGATCAGGGAAGGGACACCATGAAAGCTGAACTAAAGTCAAAAGCTGATGTTCTTACCATTCTGTGACTAAGATAGGAAGGTAGTGGAGAAAAAGACCTGCAAGTCAACTTTAAAGCTCCCCTAACCCACCCCATTTTATTCCTAAAGAACTATGACACGAGGATTTTAGAATTAAATGTATTTCTTCATGTCTATTCAAGAATCAAGCTCTTAAAAAGACAGTAATTATGAATCTTGAATTTTTGAAACAAAAAAGACTATAAACAGCACACATAAATTTTATTTTAAATCACAATCTCTGATATGAAACCAGACACATGAGACTTCCAGGGAAAAGAAACAAAAAAGAAATTAAAACCCCAATCATATAACAACGCCTGCCAATAGCCATTATAAATAGCATGTTTCCCGCTTCATGGAAGGAGGGGTATTTTAACACAGAACAAAGCAGTTACATTAATGTCTATAGCTCACTTCTTTGTCTTCAGTTTCCATTCCATTTCCTGTTGCTGACACTCTTGGGAGCGTGACATAGAAAGAGTTAGAAAGTCATTCTGTTTTCCTGTCCTGCTTCACTGCACAGAGATCTTCCCTAATTTTCATTAGATGCTGGAAATTTCATCAATCTTAAAGCTGAGTCTGAGAACCTACATAAAACCAGGTGTTATAAATAAGCTTAGTGGCACTTATTTAGCTGCATTTATTTTTCACACCTTCCCTTGGGTTAACCAAGTGGGTTCATTCAAAGAAGTCTTTCCCACTGGGCCTCAGATTGCACGGGGAAGTGAAGCTAGGAAGAGATAGTTAAATGGTGCCCACTATTGCCTTGCTAGCATCTACAAACCAACACATTAAACCCCTCTCTCATCTCCACTCCACCCCCAACGTCTACCTTTTGACTCTTCTATTTCTGCTAATGACCCTACAATGGTAGGGTCCTAATCAGAAGCTTCTCTGATTCCTCAGAAAAGCAGTATCGTGCGGTAATGATGAGCATGGACTCTGGCACTAAGGAACTTAAGTTTGAATCCCAGCTCTGACAGTTCCTAGTTGTGCAATTTTGGAGTATGATGTAAATGTTAGCTTTGATGTCTATTCATTTCCAAATCTCATTAGCATTTAATTTAATCTGCTACCACCATGTGGCCTCACTGCCATCCCATTAAGACCTTTGTGCCAGCCTCATATGATACAGGGGAAATTGTCAGGCAATGTTAAAAAACACTTCTGGTGACATTAGCTTACCCTTCCTGTTCTTTCAGCCTTCCAAAACCTTGTAACACTCCCCTGCACGAAATCCCCTGTTTGAAATACCTGGTAGGATTACTGCTTTCCTGACTGACCCTCGCCAATAGAGCCTCAACATCAATTTAAAGAATCTGCTAACTTGTGTCCTCGACTCTAGACCCCCTGTATTCCAATCTATATCAAACATCACTGTCGATTAATCATCCTAAAACAAAATTGTGTTTACATCACTCCACCACTCAAAAGTTTTCTAAGACTCCACATCACTCACAGAATTAAAAACAACCTGGCATTCCAGGCCCTCTACAATTATGACAAACACACCTTCCAGGTACGTCTCCAGCTCTGCCTCTATATGTTCCCTCAAAAAAGAAGTCTACATCCCTCCCTTGTGCTTCTCTGTGTTCATGCTGTCCCCTCCATCTGATCTCTCTCCCTCTCCATTTTAACTGTACAAAATTCTGCTCACTCAAGTGTCAATTTCCTCTATGAAAACGCTTTCCTAATTTCCACTTCCTGAATCCCCTTGTGATGGTCTTAAAAGACTGTATGTCCACAAATTCTCTGATACTGCTCCCTTCAAGAGGTAAAGCTTAATCTTCCACCCTTGAATGTGAGCTGAACTCAGTGACTTGCTTAATGAATAGAACAGGGTGAAAGTAATGGTGTATAACTTCGGAACGTGGGTCATGAGGCGCTGTGATTTCCTCCTTGCTTGTTATCTTGGACCACTTACTCTGAGGGAATCCAGTTGCTATGTCATGAGAATAGGAAGAGTGAGGAACCGAGGGCTTCTGCCAACAGCCACGTGCATGAACCATCTCGGAAGTCAATCTTCCAGTCAAGTCAAGCCTTCAGATGACCACATCCTAACCGCAAGAGAACCTAAGCCCCCTAGCCAAGCCAGTCCTGAATTCCTGACCCATAGACCATGTGAGATACTAAGGGTTTATTGTTTTGAGCCACCATATTTTGGGGTAATTTCTTACACAATAATAGATCATTAATTCATCATTGTACTTTACTCCAGTGAATTATAGCTGTCTGTGCATTTCTGTTATAGTTCTTTCTTCTATCCACCAACTAAATAATGACCTCATAGGAGACATGGATTGTGACTCACTTAGCTATGTGTCCCCTGAAGTGAATAGCAAAGTACCTTACAAAAAAAAGGTGATCAATGCATTTTTCCCTCTAAGAATAGAATAACGTCACTTTTAAGAACGTGGGCTCTGGGATTAGGCACACATGAGCTCAGAATGCAGCTCTACCATTTGCTAACTATACGAATTTAGGAAAGTTACTTACCTTCTCTACGACTCAGTTTCCACATCCACAAAATGGGGGATAACAGAGCCATCTCACAGTTTTGTTGTAGTTGGGGAAGACACTTAATCTCCTGCTCCTCATGTCTCTACAGATGGGAGAGGCTTCCACTCCACTTCCCAAGAGGAAGCAATGTTGGAGTGATGCCTTTGGGCCACCTCGTCACCCCTCTCACTGGCTCCTTCACACAGCAGGAGGAGCAAAGTATTCGATAGTCAGGCTGATAGAACCTGCCATTGCAGGGTCGACACTTATGGTCATTGTCCTGGTCACTGCTCCAGCCTCTCCTCTTTCTCACGTTCGTGAATATGCGAGTAGACATCAACAGATCACATTCTGCCTTTGTGACCTTAGCCCACACAGAAAATATGACTGGGTCAGGGCTTAGAAATTGGCTTAGAGGAATAGAACTGGAAATCCATGTCTGTCACTCTGTTTTTCTCTCCTTCTCCTCCTCCTCCTCCTCTTTGCTCTCTCCCTCTCTTCCCCTCCCACTCCCTCCTCCCTCTCCCCCTCCCTCTCTCCTCTTTCTCTTCCTATTGAGGCCTCAGGCAGCCCAGGACCCTCCACGCACTTTTCTGCTAAGCTCAACTGTCTCCATAGGTGGGTAATAAGGTCTAAATTTGGGGAAAATCACAGAAAAGCTTGCCGTTTTTTACAATACAGTGTAACTATTAAGACAGCTGATGTTATATTCTTTCTAAATTTTTGTTGCAGGAATTTTTAAACCTATATGAAAATAATCAGGATAATATCATGAACCCCCCTGTGCCTAACACCTAGCTTCTGCAATTACCAATTCATGGTCAACCTCACGTCAGTGTTGCATTTTAACTCTCATCGGATTCCTTGCATCAAGATTCTCAATCGTTTGAGAACTTGATAGAGGGGTTAGTGGTTAATTGACGCTCTCCAACTTCTAACAAGGAGGATTAAATGAGAGAATATATTGAAAGTCACCTGGAACATAATAAGCTTTCAAAAAACATCAGCATTAATAATGATGATGAGCCATCAGCAGAACTGAAAGCAAGTTTTGACCGAGATAACTTAAACTGAAATAATGAGGATCATTCTTGTAAGATTGTCTGCCAGTGTGTCAAGAGCTTATAATGCTCAAAGTAGTAGAAACTCACTGCATGAGAAAGAGGAGGGCTTAGTTTCTGTCACATTCACCCACAGACTTTCCTTTAAACCATGTCATCTCTTTCTCCTGTCAATCACTTACCTCCAGCCTGAGCCTTTGGGACACCATGCCTATGTCGACGCTGACAAACACTATTCGATTTGACCCATCAGGCTCTGCCACGATGAAAGCACGACTGTACAGCCTCGTGAGGATGCCCCGCGCATTCTGGCCACTTTTGCCATAGCCCATCTAAAGAGGAAGAGAGAATCAGAGCCGTTCTGTCTCACACCCCTGCTACCAGAAACCAGGAACAAACACATAAGAATAGACTGCTTCAGAAAGACAAAGAAAAGAAAACCCATGTGACACTATGGCTCTCTGAGTGAGATAATATATGTGTTTTCAAGAATTAAAAAAAAGAAGAAGAAAGCCAAAATCATAAAAGAGGCTTTAATCTTCCGTGTGGAAAAATACAAAGTATTGATCAGGTTGGCAGAAGCTATTCCCCCGCCTGTGGGCAAGGAGGCAGCTGGTGCGGCCCTGGAACCCCGCTACTACACCAGAGACCTTTCTGCCTTTTTGGAATGAAATCTTTTCTTCTGCCTGTCTAAGGTACTAGAGAAGAAAATATTTCCCCTGCCTCCACCCCACATCGCCCAGGAACATTCTAAAGATTGAAGACCTTCTCATGTTGGTTGTTTGGTGTATAATTTTGTCTTCTGAAGAAAATTCTATCTTTATAATTAAGTAATCTCTACTCAGGGTACCTCGCCCTGGCTCTCACCATATTATCACTCCTTGAGCCAAGTCAGACCACATACACTCATCCCAAGCCCCTTCTCTTGCTGTATCATAAAACCCTCCCACAAAAACGACACCCAGGTCTTGAGAATGGCCCTTTTATTGTTTGCATAACCCCTCCTGGGAGTGTCCATTTAGGGTTCACAGTCACAGGGTCACTTTTCAGAACAAGCAGCTGGAAATAATTCCTAGAATTTAAAGATTATTTGGCAGGAGTGAGCAAATCCCATCAGACAACTTCATGCTCTGGTTTTCCAGGGAAGCACTGACATAAATGGATATTTCCAACATCATAGCCAAGAAGTTGCCCGCCAGCAGTCAATAGGCCACACCTGACACATGGATGTGTTTTATTTGGCTTGCGCAGTGTTGGTCCATACTAGGTTTCCAGTTTTAACTAGAGTTGTCTACATTTTTGAAGTGAGAGATTTAAATCTTCTAGTCTTCAGTCCAGAGATTTTCTGGCTTCTGTTGAAAAAACTTCCAGACAGGGCAGCCCTGAGCCAACATGGCAACAATCAGTTAGAGCCATACACTTTATTTTTACTTTTTAAATTTTTTTACCAAAATTCCCAACATTTCCTATTGCCCACCCCACACACACACACAAATCGCAGATTCACTAGACATTTATCATCTTACACTGGCCTGATTCAGTCATATATGGTACCTGCCCTCCCCCTGTAGTATTTAAGTTTGCCAGATCTGCCACTGCTGTTCATAAAAAATGGCCAATCACAAGGGAATCGTGATTGAATAAAACTTTCCTTCTTCCTTCTAGTATGATAATTCATAGTGTTAAACAGAAGCAAAGTCAAGGAAAAAGCTTGATGATGATGATGATGTAATAATCAGGAATGAATATAGGATGCAAAATAATAAAAATTCCTTGTTTCACAGTCTCCTTAAGGAGCCCATTATTTACTTACCAAATTGATATCTGCTACTTGTCCTGTGCAGTCAGCTCGTCCAACACCAATGTGATAACCACTGAAGTTCTGAAACAGAGGAGGCTCCGGAGTGCATGTCACTAAAGAAGCTTGGGTGGCTGTGGAACCCTGGGTGGCTGTGGGGCCCTGGGTGGCTGTGGGGCTCTGGGTGGCCGTGGGGCCCAGCGTGGTTGAAAAAACATGGCTTCCTGAATCTAAAACAAAGATATTTGAGAAACAAGATTTCAGCCCACTTATTTGTCAGCATCAATTAGAATACAGTACATAGGATGGGGTTCCTAAGGAAAAATCTTTGTATATTTTCTTATACATGAGATATACAGTGAGAAATATGTTAAAAACCTGTTTGAAATCATAATCCTAAACAGGATCTTTTTCTTGGACTAGAGATGTTTCAGACCAACAATCAAGGCCACATGACAAGCCATTCCCAGTCAAACCCACTCACACCCTGCTCTTCTGTCCCAGCCAAACTAAACAGGTGCCAGGTTTCTGGCACACAACCTGCTAAGCCCAACCTCAGGGGATTGGTTTCTTCCATTCGCTCTATCCAGACTCCTCACGCCTTTCCTCTCTACCAACGAACCTGTAGCACCCACTTGAGTTGGTCCATCTCTATCACACCTAGATCCAGCCCAGGTGCTCATCTCCAGGATGCCCCTGCCGTCTCTACCCTGCCTCTGATCCTCTTGAACCTTCTAAAGACTTTTATTTTTAATGCAACCTAGATTGTTGTACATTTGATGTAGTTTCACCTTCTTTTAATTATTCTCATATCTGTATATTCATATATAAGTATGTGTAAACACATATATTCTGTGTTAATATGTATATTTATATTTTTTTCTTTCTCTCTCTCATGAATATGAAGGGAGGCAGAATGACATGGAGACTAAGAAGGCAGGTGCCAGAAACAAACTGCCTGGGTTTGAAACCTGACTCTACTACTTACTAACTGAACAAATTGCTTAATCTATTTCACTCTAATTTTCTCATTTATAAAATGGAGATAATAATAATATCCTGCTTCCTAGGGTGGTTTTGAGCAACATATATGTTCACACATATTAAAAATTTAGAACAATGGCTGGTATATAGCTTTGATTTCCTTTACATAGTTAGACATTTTATATATTCATTTGTTTGTTTCTTTGTTTCCACTCCCCAGACAATAGCCAGGAGTAGCCAAGGCAACAAATGTCAGTGTCACAAGGCATTAGTGGTCAGGAAGTACTTAGGCAAGAGATTAACAGCCGATTCCTTCTGGGATCCTAGCATTTTGGAGCTCAAAAAAAAAACTTAGAGATCACCTGTCCTCCTCAGTTTTACAGATGAGAAAACTGAAACTCAGAAAAGTGACAACCAAGAATTTATGGAGAGCATGTGACGAATCTGGTATCCAATCCAGATCCTCCAACTCAGAATCTGATGATCTTTCAACCAAATTCTAGGTGGAGTTAGAATCCATGTCTTCTCATCCCCAAGCCCACATTTTCCACAAGACATCAAATATTGCAAGGAGGGAGGCAGGCACCTTTGCTATTGCCTCATTGCTACCAGCCTGGGAATGTCATGCCAACTAAAGCCAAACCTAGCCACATAGCCAAGGGCAAGTTATTTGCAATCTCAGAGTCTGGGTTTCCCTAGATGAAAAATGGCACTTATGTAAAAGGCAGAACTAGCACCTACCTTTACAGAATTTTTGTGAGAATTAGATGAGGAAATTATGTAAGAGCCTTTCTACAGCACTCGACACAGAAACCATTCAATAAACAGTAACTACCACTATGTGAATAGTTACTATAATTAATAATAACCTCCCTGAATCTCAACCTCCTGAGTCTCTAATTGTAACAGCTAAAACTAAATTCTAAGGTCCGAGCCCCTGTTCCTCTGTGTCTGCCAGGAATTCAAAGCACAGGAACATGGTACAGAGTACACTAGAAAAGAGAAGAGGCCGGCAAAAGGAAAACTGAGGTGAAAAAGGTCATCTTCTTCTCCATTTGGCCTGAGGCCAGCCTTCCCTTTACTTTGATCAAAGTGTTCAATCCCCACCTGTCTTCTCTACCATACCAGGTATGTAACCTAACACTGGCTGAAGCAGAGGCTCCTACAAAGACCCATTGCCAATACTACCCTCAAATGTAACCTATATAGTTTTCAAAAACTAAATTTGTTGCCAACCTTTTAAAAAATCAGGAGATGTCTAAAAATCCCAATTTCCAGCTTCTCTTGAAACCTCCAGAGACCTGAGACTACGTGACGTCATGACAACAAAGAGCTGGCACTCCGGAGGGGCTGTGGATCCCCTTCACCAGCAGCACACCTGCCTCCACCCTGGTCCGCCTCCTCAGTCCGCTTCCTCAGTCCGCTTCATTTGTAGAACTTGATTGGCCCTTGTAAGGATTTGAGTTTGAGACCCCTTTCTCTAAAGCTTTTCACAGACTAATTGACATTCAGTGAGTTTTTCATTCTCCTTTTGCCCCCAGGAAAAGATGATGCCAACAAGGAGACAAAGAGAAAGATGAGAGGTTCCAGGCTGACACCACTGAGCCTTGAAGAATCCTGGGCTGTGCTTAGATCAGCAGAAAAGCTAATGGCAAACATGTACATGTCAGAATTCTTGTTGACTGGCTATTTAGGAACAAAGGTAAACTTGATAAAAACTGCTATCATTGCAGAAAGGGCAACTAATGTAAAGGGAGATGGCCATCCCAGGCTGCTTAAGTGCACATTGAACTATCGGCAGACACTGTTTGTTACCTCGGTGTCCCCAGTAATCAAGAAATTTCCAACAGGCCTAAAAATAGCATCGAAGAGAGCCCGTGACACTTGCCTTTGTGGTTTTCAATGGTCCCACTGGTGATAAACAAGAGGCTGAGAAGAGCCACTGTGATGGCAGTCATCATTATAAGGAGGAAAACCAGGAACATCTCCAAGGTAGAGAACGTACGCTTCGCCATTTCTCCTGTGGTAAAACAGAGATGGAAGAAGGAAAATGGAAGAGGAAGAAAAAGACCAAACTGCAAATTAAAATGCTTAGGCTTCAAGCTGCCCAAGGCTAGGATGTCTTATCTCTTTCATATCAATAGACTATACCAAGGATGGCAAGTACAGAGCACACTTACCACTAGCTCCATATCCCCAGGCCCATGGCAGACAAGACCAACAATTATAGAAGCCTTTCCAAAAAGTTTGGATGTGGTTTCCAAATCCTCAACACAATGCTCCTCCTGGTAGCCACCACTCATGATTTGGCATTGATGACTGCGCTAAAATCTATTTGCATTCCTTAGCCATATCATACTGCTTTCACTTATGGTGATGGTGCTGTTTATGGGTCTGCACATGAGCCTGGGCTGGGAGCACTTCTGTCTATAAGCATGACTGATGCACGCATATTGCTTGTACTTGGTAGAAGGTTGGTTGGGTTTAGGGCTCTAGGCTGTGGTCATGGACTAAGTAGAATTATCTTGTCCACGAGGGGGCAAAACTTGTAACCTTGGCCTTTAAACTCTATGTTCTAACTGTCAACCACTACCTGGAAAGAAAGGGCATGGAAAAGGGGGATTAGCTTCTCTAGTCTCAAGCCAGGCATTAGTAAAATTTCCCTCTTCGGTGATCAGAAGGATCCCACACATTTTGCAAACGCTGTATCGAAGGATGAGGATCAGGAATGTCCCTATGCTCCACAAAAGCATGAAATGTCCATACATATTCTTGAAGATGTTTTAGGAGGAAAATTCATCATTACTCAAAGGCACCATACGAGCTAAAAACCCATATAGTGTTAATGAAAAGAAGTATAATGTGGTGGTTAAAAACTGGGTCCTAAAGTCTGACTCCAGAGTTGCAATCTTATTTCTGACACTTATTGGGTGACCTTGGGGAAATCCTCCCCCGATACTGAGCCTCAGTTTCTTCATACATAAATAGGGATGTGACGATGATAATTTTAGTACCTATCTTATAGAGTGCCTATAAAAATAAGACGAGATGATACCACAACACTTCTTTTGTTCCATGGAATGTAATAAGTGCTCAGAATGTTAGCATTTGTCATTAGGTTTCAAAATAGCAAAGAATCTGTGCTCCTTGCTGTCTCTAAAGGAAATTTATAGGAGGCTGGTGATAAGGGATTATCAGAATTACAAATGAGAACTTCAGAGTCCATTTTTTTAACCCATGCTTTCGGAAGCCTGAGCAGTAAAATGGGGATCCTGGGATTTGCCCCCCAATTGGGTAATTTGTGGCTAAGATGCTGCTACTCCCAATAGTTATAAAATGGCAACAAGTAGATGGATTCAGTATGGCCCAGATGATTTTTTGTTTCAGTTTGACTTAGGTGACAAGATAAAAGATAGCATGTATAGTTTATCTGTAAAGATAGAGTTAACATTTACAAATCTGAAATTTCAAATTTTCTTTTAAAATTGTTATAAAATATGGCAACACTGAGCCAGCATTCCCATGTGCCAAGAGTTTCCTAAAACTCAGTAGCTGCTGTTCTGTTTAGATGGGGTATTCATTCTCCAATCTGCCAGTCTCTACCCAGCAGGCATTATCCATCTAAGTTACTGCCTGTTCTGTGTAGGCATTTGATTTTGTAATCCCTAAACTAGAGGTGAAAGATCAGTCTAACAGCAGACACTTCTGAGGTAAGGCTGAAGTGGGAGTAGACAAAGTGACTGAAACATCTTCCCAAATTTCCTGGTTATTGAGAAGCTTTCCTCATCCATTTCACCACCATAATTACCTTCACCACCACCAGCTGGGATAACTTCAAATCTAGGGCAAAACAAGCTAGGTCTATGCCTTAGTCCCCAGGAGTGAGGAAACACATCTAAGATATACCTCAGAATTCTAATGATCTAGAAAGGTTTACTAGTCATTAGCTGCTGTTTCACTAGCAAACTTCAAACCCAATATACCTAGTTCTTGCTCAAAGTTTTGGTTTCTCTGAGCCTTCCTGCTAGCCAAGGTGACCAACAGGTGGACCTCCCAACCTCAGAGCACCAACCTGCAGATTGTGTACGTAAAAGTGGCCACGTGGTAGGAGACTACATATCAAACAGAGAGGGTACAAAATAATACTCTTGTTTGTTTCTAGTTTTGCTCTGCTGAACTGATCACTACTACCAACCTTTTACACAAGCCAACAATGGCACTTGATTTCACGTTAGTTTCCACCTCTTACTTGGGCTTGAATGATCTACCTCATGTGTTTCACCACTCTGGTTTAGCTGCCGGAATTACTGCCAACACATTACCATTCTTTTTGAACCACTTTAGCAGACTCTACCACCACCTTTAGGGAAATTAAAATTTGGGTTAGCACCATTTATTTCTCCTTGATGATTAAGATCTGAATTCAAATGTTAAAGCAGATGCCTTGTTTACCTTCAGGATGCAAATGCACCTTGAAGAGCTGAGCCAATGATTATATCTTAAAGAATTTTAGATTTCATAATGTTTCCCACTCAATCTGTCATAATCCTGCAAGCTCAATAATGAGGTTCTAATGACACAATAGCAAGCCATTTGCCACATCTTCACCACATCTTCCCAGCGCTGAGGTTCCTGTTTTTCAAGAAGGTGACAGTAAAAACTAACAATTTGGCAAAGGGGATTTCTAAAGCTATGAAAATCAGGTGAAGCTTTAGGTTTCCTTCAAGATCTCTGAGACAATAGGATGATTCAAGATTCCTCCTTCCCTCCCTCCCCCAAAAAACACAGTCATTCTTACCTGATTCTACTATTCAAAAGAGCTTTCACATCTCAGGAAAGCAAATGGCCATCCAAAACCTTGTTCTCTTTCCCCTTGCACGTTGCTGGGCTTAGACTTCTTAGCACCTTTTGAAACCTACTGAAAAAGGATTTTTACAGTCAAGTCCAGGAGAGCTAAAGTTCTCATTAGCATACCTCTGTGGGCTTGGTACAAGGATAAGATTAAAGTGTATTGATAACAAAAGCCTTATACATAAACTCTCTCTCTCCCAGGACAGCCTGTTATCGGAGGTAGAAGTTACAGAAGGCCTGCTGGACTGAAGGTCATTTCAGCCTTGATATAACTCTTCCAGCAATGACAAGTTCTTTGCGAGGCCTACAACCTAGATCACAAAAAAATGCACCTGCTTCATTCACCACTGGTCATTCTACCGGCAATCAAAGGGACATTAGTGTGGGCTACAGATACCACTAGGCAATATTTATGCCAATTCCAGTACAGAAAAGTGATCTTAATTTTTAGGAACTCACATTAAAAAAAATTTTTAGATTAGCTAAGAATGTGAATAATAAATAATACAACAGGTCAAGAATGCTATGCAACCATTAAAAATTATACTGAAAAAAATTTAATGACATGAAAAAATTACCAAATATTATAAAACAATATCTCATTTTTGTAAAGTATACATTATTTACACATGTGTGGTCATAAAGACTGTAAGAAAGTACAGCAAAATGTTAAGAAATGATTATTTGGTGATTATGGGTGGTTTTGTTTTTATCTTTTTGCCTCTTGGTGTTTTCTAAAATAGCCATGCTATATTACTTTTGCAATGGGGAAAATAAAATGTTTTTCCTTCTCTTAAAGAATGTATAGTATAAAATAGCATGAAGTTAAACAATGGAACACAAGAGACAAAGTAAATCCTAGTAAATCCACGCTGTCCAGCATACATTTTGCAGAAAGCCACATAGGCTGCTTAATTCCTTGCAGAGTTTGAAGAGAGGCCCACAAAGTTCCAACTGAAATATTAGAGATATAAATGCCTTCAGACAGGGCATTTAGTAATGTATTTTAGATTCCTCTCTGCTGCTACAGAAGGGAACAGGTTAAATCACGGTATTAAACAAGTTTTTTTAGAGTACATTTTTGTTAGAATTCGTGGTTACAAGCAATGGAGACCAAATCCGGCTAACTTAAGGCAAGGGGAAAAGAGAGAGAGGAAAAGTAAATTCACCAGAAGGCAGCGAGAAAAGCTACAGATCCAGGTTCATGAAGAGCAGGAATCAGGGCAGCCCTGCGGTTGCAGGCAGCAGGAGCTATGGGACAGTATCTTTGGGGCATCAGCACTGGGAATGACACCCTCCACTACTGTAGGCCTTTGTGCGGCTGCACTCAGAAGCCAGCTCCTGAAGACAGCATCTGACTGGCCTAGCTTGGGTCATACACTTATTCTGTCCTTTGAGGGATACCTAAATGCAAATCTTAACAAGACTATCCCCAAAGAGGGAAGGTAGTTCTCCAAAAATAAATAAAGGTGGTATAGATGTTGGGTGGTAAAAACAGCAGATACCCACTGGTAACCTGTCATTGGATTTCCTTCGCCCACCCTTCTGCCCTGCACTGTGAGGTCTCTAGACAGCCCCTGTGGTCTCTCCCAAACCTCTTCAGATATCGTGATATCCTCATGAAAAGGGGCCATTCAGAGTCCTGCTCAGTGGCCAACAATCTACTCAGATAAAGTCATTTTGGCTAGTATTTTAGTAGATGATAATGGCTGAACATATCACCTTTCCTAGACAACATTCGAAGGCCTATACCTGAACCATAAGGGTCTCAGAATTGGGGCAATTCCAAGCACTATGGCAGAGCCAGTAGAGAAAAGCCGGCTCCAGTAGCCAGGAAAACAGTTGGCTCTTGTAACCAGGAATAAGACTAGCCTGGGTTGAGATGAAGATATGGTCGTTGCAAATATTTTAACTTGTGCATATATTTTATTTCTGTCTGAATGACCCCCACATAAATCCTATTAGCTAGGATATCAACTGTTCTTCTCTAGACTCCACCCCGACAAATTCACTCATGTACACATACTCCACCCATTTTACAGATGAGGAAACAGACATAGATTTCCAGAACAGGCAAGGATAGTTGAAAGTGAGCGTGATCCTGCAGTGGTTATTTCAGGATACATGCCCAAGTCTCCAGACTCCTAGAGAAGACCTTTTTGCCCTCACCAAACTCCTACTATCTCCATCACCTTGACCTGGGTCCTGGCATGGCAGCCTCTGGAGATGTACAAGTCAATGTGTTCACTCTTTATTAGCAGTTGATGAAGCAAACCTATGTCCTCTATCTCCTAACACTCTGTCATAAAGGGGAAAACTACACAGCACAAAGTAAAGGCAACTGGGGAAAAACTGTATTCAAGCCACAAGAATATTTCTCCCAAAACACAGCTTCTAAACCATTAATCAATAATCACTGGCATCACAAATTTTCTAAATATTTTATTTATGCTTACCAGGTCGGACCCTTAAAAGGCATGGTGCTAATTGCATATACTCCATGCTAATGATCACACCCTCTCATTCTTTAACTCTTAGAGTAATCAAAGATTAAATTACTTCTAGAAAACATGTACTATTTTATGTAGCATCCAAATTGTCATCTCTAAATGCCATTTCTTGCTAAAAGGAACCAGAGATGCTTGGGGAAAATGCTGGTTTTGTGTCTAGGGCAGGAATCATGTAAACTAAATATGGAATATTTTTATCATACCAGAAATTTTAAAAAGTTATCAAAATTATGGAAACCATATCAAAAGAATGAAAGAGGTTCCAACTAACAAAGATCAACTAACAAATTTGAGCATCAATTTAAAAAATATTAGTTGAAACAAATCACATATGCTTCAATTCATGATGTCATAATGATACTTTTTAAAAGATGCTAGGGAATCAATTCGTTATTTTGAAAATTGGTTTCAAAAAGGGGGGATGGAGCAGGAATCAAGGAAGTATCCTGCTTTTCCTGTGTAAATGTACCTTGGGAAAGCTAAATAGCTGATGAGGGACAGTTTCTCTTGATCAAAGTATTCCAGCTAATAAAGGAGGAGGCAATGACAAACTTAAATCTATGTATTTCTGCAACCCCTAATGAAATGATGGATCTGGGCAAAGATTATCAGCAGCTGCTTGTGTCACCAAAAGAGTGACAACCAGACACAGCAAGGCCCTGCACAATGTACACAACATTCTCAAGCATTCTTACCAAAAAGTGAAACCTAAATTGGATCTACCTCTAGATCTCAGTGTCCATTTGCAGGACATACGAAAGACAACTGAAGACATATGTCGGAGTACAGCCTGGGGTACGGTAAGCCAAATCCAGACTGTGAGAAACTGTATGATGAATGAGTCAGTTTCTTTAAAAAACAAATTGGAAATGGAGAGGAAAAGAAAGGAGGAGGAGCAAGAGTAGGAAAAGGGGTGGGGCTGAGGGAGAGGTGACAAGATGGAGAATGGGGGGAGGGGAGAGAAGGGCAGAGGGCAGAGGAGAGAGCAGCCAGGGCAGGGGAGGGGAGGAGAGAAGAGCTCCAGATTGCAAGAGGCTCGAGAGACACATCAATCAACTGTACGATGTAGGCTCAAAACCAACATTATCTGGAACCTGATCCAAACAAATTTCTTTTTATGAGACCACTGGGGAAATTTGAACACTGACTAGATATTTAGCAATATTAAGGGACTGTTATTTAAAATATCAGTGTGAGAATGGTAACGTGATTATACTTTTTAAAGAAAGTCTTACCTTTTTTAGAGATACGTTCTGAAACACGGAATTTTAAAAAGATACTACAAAAAGTGCAAAAATAGGATGGAAGGATGGACGGATGGACGTAAGATTTGTTCTGACAGGAGCGAGGTAGTTTAAAAGCACTGTAGTAGGTACTGTGAAGTGCTTCACTCAACACTCACCCCAAATCTTTCCCGTGTGCAGAAGCTGGACCCCCATTTGCCTGGAGTTCCAGATGCAGGGCGTGGGACATCCGTGTTGCTGGTTTGGATCATGGCAGCACAGCTCTGAGCTGGCAGCTTGGTGGCTGCTTCCTTAGTCCACGACCGTGGCTGAGGCAGCCTACCTCTAGGCAGCTCAGTTCCGCCATTTAAGTTGGGGAGTTGTTCCTAAAAGCTCAGCCTCAACTCTCTGTCTTCAGCCTTCACAATGATTCTACGAGTTATCTCTATCCCTTAATAAATCCTTTTCTTTTTAAGCAGAGTAGATTCTGTTATCTCTAACTAAGAATTTGGCCAAGCTGAATCTCCAAAAAGTGAGGTTCTGTGGAGAACCTACGCATTCCAATCAACCAGACCCCGTGTATGCCGAGCTGCCCCTGGGAACATTTCTAAAGTTAAAAGTGATGAGCAGTTTGACACAATGAATTTTTTCTTGGGTCCAAAAAGAAATTTGTTTTAAGTACACAGGGCTGCTATAGTGGTACCTTACCATCTCGTGGGTTTTGTACAGGACTGAAAAATCCCTTTGAACCTCAGATTAGTCTCACCCTCGGTTGACTACAGACTCATCTTTTCAAGTGTCTCAGTTCAACCTTGAACTCAACCGGCAAGCAGGAGAAGGGAGGCCTCTTCTGTTCCAAGCTGGGATGAGTGTTTCTTATTTAACCCGTTATGCACCCATCCCGTGTTAAACCTGAGACTGCAACTAGGGATTTGCTACCTTGTTAAAAGATCACATGATGGTATGTTTTTAAACTGCTAACTCTATAACAGGATGCAAATTCATTATTATATTAATTATGGATTAATACACTGTGGGTGCCCAAGAGTGGTAGGTTCCGTGCATTTTAAACAATTATCTTTTCTTGGTGTATTCCTCATACATGGTTCTAAAGATCTCCCTATTCGAGTTGTATAAACTCAACCTTAAGGGAGGAGGAATGTCTTTTGCTATTTTTGACACATACAGAGAATTTAAAATCTAGATAAAATTGGAATAGCAACACTTCCCTATTTCTCCACCATTACATAAACAGTGGAGGCTGTATAACTTTTTTTAGAATATTTGGAAATTATTCTCTGATGATTTATCTTTCTCCAAAACCACAGATAAGAATTTATTTCATTTGGCAGTGACAAATTTGACCTGTTTGCTCTATAAGATTACAAAGGCAGATTGGGAGGAAGCAGCCTGCAGCTGCATTTATCATCATTTCAGGGACAGAGTGACAATATCTTCTGATGTAACTCTTGCTCTCTACATAAATCTCAGATGGTTTGCAACTCCCCCTGTATTATGCACCTGTGGAAAAAGTACCACATGGTCCTTTGGTAAAGCTTGGGGGAAAAAGAACCAAGAGAAGCAGAAAGCAACTTAATTGTATCAAAGTCCACCCTGACTCAATCAATGTTCTCTCTGCCAACATGAGGGGAGAGGGAGGAGAATCTGAATGGGGCTTAGCAGGAAGGCATATTGTCTTTCTCATATTGGGCAGAACTAAACCTGAGGAGGAACTCTGCCGAGTAAGAGTTGCTCCCTTCCCAGCATGGAGCAAACTCATTGGCTACCATTCAGGAAATCCCCCAATAGATCATCAAGAAGTGAAAGGGGAGGAGAACCAGACCATCCCTGTGCCAAAGGTCAATGCACACCATTTCTCACATTCTCTCTTCCCGCAATTGTCTAAATCCTTCCCAAAGACGATCTACTTAAGATCCTGGGAGAAAGGGAAAAAGTTCTTGTTAATGTGCATCTACCTGGAGGGATAATGCCTGCAGGAGGACTTAACACCTTGGGTTTGTTGTTGATTTGGGATGGTGATAAGAGCCAGGGGATATCTGAAATACAAGGCTCAAAGGGTGCAGTCAACAAAATGAAAGTAGGTGTCTATCTGATCGATGATCCCACTTTGTGAAAGCCAGGACCAACCCTCCACAGGAACTGGAGGCTGAGACAGGGGTAGGAAGTCCTCAGGGGCTGAGGTTGGGGTAGGAAGCTCCAAAGAGTCAAAGGGGCCAGCCCAGGAAGGTCTGTGAGAGACAGCCAGAGCTCGACAACAAGAGGGAAACCAGGCAGGAATCTTGAGCTTGCAGGAGCCAAAGGCAGGATCCAACTCCGATGTGAGAAACAAGATGGGGCCAGGCAGGGGTGGAATCTAAGCTAAAGCAGACAAGGCACAAGTCCAAAGGGGTTAGCAGCCTTGGGCCCCGGTCACCTACAGGTAGTATTTGTGACGACTCCATTTTACGAGTCAGTAGATGAGAGAAATATATGTGGGTTGAGCTGGCTTATCCAGCCAGGACAAGAAGGACAATAATTAAAACAACAACAATTTATTGATCTCTTATTATGTAGATACATATCAAGCCAGGGCAAGAAGGACAATCACCTTTTTAAAATAATAAAAAATAAAATGAAATTAACTTATTGAACTCTTAGTATGTTCCAGACACTGTTCTAAGAACATGACATGAATTACTTCATTTAGTTCTCACAGTAACTCTATGAGAGTGGTACTATTCCTATCCCCATTTTACATTTGAACTAAAAAACAAAAACTAAGTAATAGAGAAGTTAAACAAATAGCCAGAGGTCATACAGCCAGTAAAAGATCAAGCTGGATTCAAAACCAGATCATCTCCCTTCAAAGTTCTCTAGCTTCACCACCAGCTACATTACACAACATAAGCATCTGCCTTTTACAAGTATTAATATTCTTCACATCTTTACAGCAACAATAAGGTAACTCAGGCAAGTTAGTCAAAACCCCAAAGCTGTTATAAGAAGAATCAATCCTTTAGATGCAGGGATGGTGAGGATGGTGCAGTCCTCTAAGCCAAACCCTTTGTCAGAGAGATAAAGCAAATTTACCTGGCCAACGTCACCGTGGTGAAGACTTGAGTGCCCATTCATAGCTGGTTCTGCAGTCCTTTACGGGAACATGGGAAGGCTATGCTTTCCAGCCCCCTGGTAGTTACTGGCAAATGGTCTGTGAGTGGCAGTGACATGTGTCACTTCTGGGCTGGAGTATTTAATGCTGAGGCATTTGAGAGGAGGTGTGAGTTCTGCATGGTGGCCCTTCCTTCACAGTGGTGACCCTGATTGTCCTGTGTCCAGACGACAGGTTACAAGATCCTTGAGACACCACTTGAAAGAAGTGTGTCGAAAGTCGCCAGACCAGGAATGGGCTTTGCATAAACAAGAAATAAATGTTTTTGTGTTAAGCAACTAAGATTTCGGAGGTTTATTTGTTACTACAACAAGCCTCAGGCCCATCCTGACTAATAGCATCACGATGACTCCTCATCTAAATTATAAATCTTCTCTTTAAATCCTTTTTGTCCAATAAACACCTCAAGTCAAATGGTTTTATTTCTACTTTTCAAAATATATTAAAATCTCTCTCATTCAGAGATCAAATTTCATGCAATCTCAACTCCAAAACATGGTTAAAAATAGGAAATAAATAGCAAAGGCCCCTAGGTCACAGGAATTAGTGAAATAGAGTCCATGCATTTTATACTACAAGAGAGATGTCTAGGCTCCCTCAGATGGACACTTTTAATTTACATACAATTCCAACCAACTGTTCTTTTTCTTCCAATCACAGAAAATCAGAACAATCCAGGTGTCTGCAAGCAGGCACACAGGTAGCAAAAGTGACAGCTGGAAGAGATTCAAGTGAAAATGACTCCATCCAGGACAATAATCAATGGTCAGAATGACAATTTAAGTCATTTTTAACAAGCTCTAAAACACCATGATGTGGAACACATTTGAAAACAGCTTCCTCCAAGATTTTTTCTTCTTAATTTGGGGGTTTAAAAGAAAGAACTCCAAGTTTTAAAACTATCAGAAATATAAAGGGGGAGACAGAGACAAGAGATAACTAGACTAATCCATTTCAAAATGTAGCACTGTTTTGTTAGAGGAAGATTTGGGTATTTTTTTATTTTCTGTATTTTACTTAACCATATTTAAAATTTTTCTGCAATGATCATGTATTACTTTTGTGATATAAAGGTAATTTTTTTAAAGGGATGAATTCAGGTACATGAAAAAGTCACACAGAGTGTGACTTTAAAGTGCAAATTTAAACCATTTAAAGGGAATACTTCAATTCCCCAACTAGGCTTAAAAAAAAAAAAAAGAAGGTGTCAACTCTACTAGCCTATTCTTATGCATTCTCAAATGAATAACTACTACTAAAAATAGAGTTTCTGTTTCTTACACATATGACGAGGACTGTGCTGACCTTAGACTCCATCTTGGTTGAGCTCAGAAGTCGGTGGTCTGAGTGCATGGGATTTTAGAAGTAACAAGGCTTTAACCAATTTAGTCAGGACTAATGGAACAGAGTGAGTTTTACCTGCTTATTCACATCACTAATCAGAGAACAGGCTGAGCTACCTTTTCATGCCCAGGTGAGCTGAACCTTGGATGCACAATAAGAGATAAAGGTTCTTCCAAAGAGGATAATCATGTTGCTATTTACATGAAGGATTTGATAACAGCAGATTGCACAGAGCTGTGATCAAGTTGTCAAGCCTGTTGCCTCGCAACTGAGTCCAAAGTTGAAGACAGGATTGAAGACTAGTATTTTTTCCATTCCAATGTGTTGGTTCTAGGGTTGATATATTCAGAATGTGTAACTACTGGTTCAGCCTGGGCACTGACCAATCAGAGCAGATGCCAGTGTAAACAAGTGGTACAGCAGACCTGTAAGAATGCATTCCTGCTGAACATCAACCAGCCTTGGTGGGTTTCTTTTTAAAACCTGGAATTATGCATTCACTAAAGGGTTTCTTCCTTCAAATACTCAATCATTGAGTTAAAAGCCTTGTACATAGAATGAGTAGTCATTAAAAAAAAAAAAAAAAAAAACCTTTGGTAGGCCAGGGGTGGTGACTCACACCTGTAATCCCAGCACTTTGGGAGGCCAAGGTGGGAGGATCACTTGAGGCCAAGAGTTTGAGACCGGCCTGAGCAACATAGCGGTAGCCCACCTCTACAAAAAATAAGAAAATTTAGCCAGGCATGGTGATGCACACCTGTAGTCCCAGCTACTCAGGAGGCTGAGGCAAGAGAATCACTTGAGTCCAGGAGTTCGAGGTTACAGTGAGCTACGATGATGCCACTGCACTCTAGCCTGGGCAACAGAGGGAGACCCTGTCTCAAAAAAAAAAAAAACCCTCCAATCTCACCTTGCACTGCTGAAAAATTACTTCAATCTGTCATGAGGGAGACATGCCACCAATAGCAGTTTTATGTAGAGTCTTAAGACATAAGACTTTTCCCACTGAAGGGAAAAACATTAGAAAACTGGCATGATATCCCTGACAGGCCGGCCAACACTGCTGGGCGTGGATGACTCCAGCCAAACCGCAATTACTGCCATAACGAAACTGAATTATGTGATGAAAGAAAATATCTTGCTCTCATTTAGGCAGGTTATAAGCTGAATTATCCTTGAAAGGCATTTGGAGGGAGAGAAAACAAATCCAGTTTATAGGGGAAGAAAGTGAGACCACAAGCAATGTTTAAAATCTTGCCCAGAAAGAGGGAGGCTGCCTGCATCACACTCATATTTAAGGCCAGAGTAAATAAGTGGGCATATTTATCAATTGCTCTCCTAAGTGTTGAGTGCTTTACAGCAGGTAAGTATGGGAGGGAAACTTGTAGATGTCTGCAAGAGAACAGCACAGATGTGATGATAAATAGCAATGGGTAGATCTTCTTAACATTGGTCTAGGCAAAGAATTCATAACTAAGCCTCAAAAGCACAGGCAAAAAAAACCAAAAACAAAAACAGACAAATGGGACTTAATTAAATTAAAAAACATCTGCACAGCAAAAAAAAATAATCAACAGAGTGAACAGACAACCTGTAGAATAGGAGAAAGTATACATCCAACAGAGGACTAATATCCAGAACTTACAAGGAACTCAAGCAACTCAACAACAACAACAATGAAACAACCCCATTAAAAAGTGGGCTAAGGATATGAATAGACATTTTTCAAAAGAAGACAAATAAATAGCCAAGAAGCATATGAAAAAATGTTCAGCATCACTAATTATCAGATAAATGCAAACTAAAACCACAATGAGATATCAACTTATACCAATAAGAATTGCTATTATTAAAAAGACAAAATATAACATGTTGGTGAGGATGCAGAGAAAAGGAAACTCATATACACTGTTGGTGGGAATGTAAATTAGTGCAACTTCTATGGAAAACAGTATAGGGATTTCTCAAAGAACTAAAAATAGAGCTACCATATGATCCAGCAACCCCACTACTGGGTATCTGCCCAAAGGAAAAGAAGTCAATATGTAAAAAAGATACCCACACTTGTGTGTTTATCACAGCACTATTCACAATAGCAAAGATATGGAATCAACCTAAGTGTCCATCAGTGGAGGACTGGATAAAGAAAATGTGGCATATATACACAATGGAATACTATTCAGCCATAAAAAAGAATGAAATCATGTCTTTTGCAGCAACATGGATGGAACTGGAGGCCATTATCTTAAGTGAAACAAGTCAGACACAGAATGACAAATACTGCATGTTCTCACTTATAAGTTTGAGCCAAATACTGTGTACACAAGGGAGCAGAGTGTGGAATGATGGACAATGGAGACTCGGAGGGCTGCAGGGGTGGGATGGGGCGGATGATGGGAGGTTGCTTGGTGGGTACAACATGCCTTGCTCCAGCGTTGGATGCACTGAAGGCTCTGACTTCACCACAATGCAATATATTAGTATCAATGTAGCAAAATTACATTTGTACCCCATGAATATATACAAATAAAAAATAAATTAAAAAATAAAAAATCAAATCAAATCATCAAATTGAAAAAAAATAACAATGGGTGTTGAGGAGACAATGAGGATGACCCCAACTGTCATGGTCAGAAAGTGTGTGCCCTATCTAAAGGGGACAGCCACCACTCATAGGTGCTACGAGGAAATGCAGGCCCCATGTTGATTGATCTTCCCATTTTTTAATGAAAATCAGTAATACAGTTGTTTATCTTAAATATCTTGATTTTCAAATGTAGGCCAACAATTTTGGTGGAAAAACATGTTTTTATCCCTCTTTAGGTCAACACTATGCAGGACAAACTGAACATATGCAGTCCACAAGTTGCAACCTCTAATTTAATCCATTCTTTCTTTCATTCAAAAATATCTTCTGAGCATTTATGGAGTGCCAGATACTGTGCTAGGACTAAAGGATACAATTCATAAGGCACAGTTCCTGGCCTCAAAAATCTTACAATCAGAGGTAAAATAGAGATGATGCCCAAGAAATTACAATACTGAACTATGTATACCTCTGGGGTACCTAAGAGGAAGCCCTAACCCAGGCTTGAAGGGGCTCAGAAAAGGCTTTACCAGGTTAAGACCAGAAGGTAGCTGTTAACCCAAAAGGTATCAGCTAACTTTGGCTGCATAACAAACTACCCCAAAACCTAATAGCTTAAAATAACATTTTGTTTGACTCATGATCCTGTGGGTTAGCAATTTGGGCTGGGCCCAGCTGGGTAGCTCTGATCTAGTACTTTCTAATGTATCGACAGAGAACTTCTGGGTTGGTGGGGGGATGGGTGAGAGCTGCTGCTCTAGGATGGCCTCAGCTTGGACAGTTTGTCTCCGCTGTGCGTGGTCACTCATTCTCCAGCAGGCTAGCCCAGGTTCCTTCCCATGGGCAGCTAGGCGAGCTTCCAAGAGAACAAGTGGAAACATGCAGGCCTTCCAGTGCCTGCACACAAATGGCACACTGTTAACTTCCTCTGCATTCTGTCAACCAAAGCAAGTCCCAAGACCAGCCCAGATTCAAGGGGAGGGAAAATGGTCTCCACCTCTTGATGAGAAGTCACATCACACAGGTGTGGTTACAGGGAGGGGTGAAGAACTGCGGCCATTTTGGCAATGCGCTTCACCTGGTAAGAAGGCAGGGCAGGCACAAAGGCCTGAACATCGCTGAGAGAGGAAATGGAGTTTGGGAAACTGCAAGTTACTTGGTATGACAGGAGCAGAGAAGGCAAAGGGGTTATGAGGGAAAGTGTGACCAGTGTGGTCAGAACGTCAGACAAGGTCAGTCTGGAAGAGCAATCAGGAAATGTGGGCAAGAATAAAAACAAAATTGAAAACAGTTCCAGGAGATTCTCGGAGGCCTCAGGGGCCTCGTTTCTTGGCAGAGTCCCAAGAAGCTCATGTTACCCTCCTGAGCAGGCATTAAAACTCTTCATGGTCACCAGTGCCATTATCCCTAACCACTTCCTTCTCTTGAAATGTCTTATTGTGGCTGCAGCTGTTCTTAGCAAGGTGTGAGAAGAAGCCTCCCAGAATCACAGGTACAACTGTTACTGAACCCCACCTTCCTGGAGAAATTTGGGGCAAATTCCCTCATCCTGAATGGGAAAACAGCTGAGTAGCACAACTCAGAGTCAAAGCCAAAAGTGTCCCTTGCTGCAGGGAGCTGGGGTGTCAGAGTTCCCTTTTTCCCTAGGATTATCCCCTGATACTCAAATCCATTGATGTGGGGTGATCCCTGTTTTGGAGTCTTGATCATGGGGATAGAGAACCAGCCATAGCAAAGCTTCTATTACCGTTTTTTCAAGGGTATTCATTCCTCCCTGATGCTAGCAAAACTCCTGGTGCCTGCCCTGAGGGATGGCCCAGATTAGCTTGGCTCCTTTTCTCCCTCTGCACGATGTATATGCACTGGGGATCTGATGTGTCTTCCACTTTTCTTGCTTATGGTTGACTTGACCTTGCCTCTTAGCAGTGAAGCACACACTTTTTTCTCTGAGGAGGAAATACAGAGACTGGTAAAGTCTCACTGCAGAAAGGCTTTGGAAAGGTGCCAGTCTGGAAGCTCTTTCAGAGCCAGTTCCTGGCTTTAACCGATGAGGCAAGGTTTCCAGGTATCACCCCTCACATGCTTTTCCTTTGCCAGTGGTAATGGGGATGGGCTCTGCTTTTCCTCATCCTCCTACCAAGAATCTACTTCACAGAGTTGTGGAGCCAGCACAGACAGGATATGTGTGACAGTGTCGCGTAAACAACAGAGTGTTCCGAAGATGTCATGTATTAGAATGGTGATCTCCCAGAGTCAATTGCTTAACCCATTTCTTCCTCTTAAACTTTATACACTCTCCTAATCTGGTACTTAATATTTGATGAGTGTGTGTGTCTCCATCAAATGATTTGGCGTTGAGTCCCATCCTGTTCCTCTGTCTCCAGCACCAACCCAGAGGTTGGCAAACAGGATCCCAATTCTACGAATGAAGCAACTGAGGCTCCAGGAAGTTCAAAGAGCTAATAAGTTGTAGATATGGGATTTGAATTCACATCTTTTGACTCCAACTGCAGCAATCATGACACCCTGACACATGATAGGTGCTCAAAAAATGCCTGATGAATACATTAGTGAATAAACCCTCCTGTTCTTTAATCCTTGCCTTAGGAAAATTGCATATTTTATCTTCACATTATCAGGCAACTACTAAACACAGCAAAGAAATCACCCAGCTGATTCACACAGCAAGTGGTGTGGAGACTGAACAAGGGCACTGCAGGACCCTCTAGTTGTGGGAGGAAGTAAAAGGAAGCAGGAGGCACAAGACCAAGAGTAGACCAAGGGCAGAGGCATTTCCTATCAGAAAAGGCTTATCTCACCCCCAGGGTAATGCACACCAGTGGCCTTCACAAAACTCCCAAAAGAATTTTTTTAATATCATCTACTCCTTTGCACATTTTGAAGTGCTTAAACTATTTAAGCACTTTTATACGCTTAAATAGTTAGTTGTAAAAGTTGTACTATACAATTTCCTGTATTGTACGCATATTTTAAATATATTTTGGCCAAAACTTTGAACAGTAGAATCAATCGATTGAATGTACAGAAAATATCCACCCCAACCCTAATTAGCCAAACCAGCTTCATCATCAAATCAGGCAGCCAAATCAAATTGCTGTAAAAATCATCTGCCTTCATTTTTCGTTTTCATTAAATGCACTCATACATATATTCTGTCCCCACGATAACCTTCTCTCTCCTTACCTGTAATTCTGAGACAGTTAGAGAGGCCAGAAACAGAGCCTTTGTGGCATGAGTTTGGAAGCCAGACAGAATGAGATGTGGTCTGCTTCTGTTTGCTGTGCTCTTACTGGGCTCTGCCTCTGGAGCAATGTGTTCTGCAATCATCCCTTTGTGTGATGCCGGGAGATTTCTCTATACCCTGGGACAATGCCCCATGGTGAGATTCCAAATGTGTGAGAAGTTCGCCTTTATTTTCTGAAGCAGGAGAACTCAGATGAGTTCGTGGGGGGAAAAAAATGTTAGGAAAGGAGTTCAAATGGAAGCTGGAAATCTAGACACTGATTCCCTCAGACGCCAACAAGGCCCAGAGAGGTGGTAGAGGTGAAGGTGCCCCTCGAAGTCTTCAGGCACATTCACCTCTGCCACCATGCACAATGCTTTCCAGATCCCGCTGTCACATCCCCGTTGTCCTCTTCCCAGGACTCAGTATTCTCGAACTGGCCTTAACCACTGCCGAGGCACTTCATTCCTTTTGCCTGCCAGCCTCCAGCCTTCAGAGCGCAGGCTCCCAATTCTTGGTTCTCATCACCTTTTCTTCACCTTGGTGAACCTCCATCACCTCAGGGAGAGTGATTTTAAAGAGGCATTAAACTGATTTATAAGACAGCACTAATGACTGGTAGCTTGCCCAACCTTTAAGGTACTGTTTGCATTTTTCCAAAGAAACTTATTTACCAAAGAAGTCTCTGACTCGTTGGAAATTCAAGCTAATGTAAGAGAAGCTCTGAGCACTGAGGAGGAAATATTCCAGATGATTTCAAGACAATTTAAGACCAGTTATGATCACTGCACTGGAAAGCAGTAACTTGTCAAGTAGGATCTAAGCCTGACAAGCAACATTCCATATTTTAAATCTGCATTGGGTGCTAACTAGGAAAAAGTCACCAGTGTCCTGTAGTCAGTTGGTGGCTGATACTGCAGTGCCAGAATGGAGATAGAATGAGATCCAAGCAAACTTCACTTAAGTCCCTATATCCTTGGAAATTCCATCACAGTGAAGTCCTTGGAGGTAGTTCTAGTCTACTCTGAGTCTCAGATATTTTTAATTGATAGACTAGAGAAAGACATCCAAAGTGTTGGGAAGGCCCAGGAGAGTCATTAAAAGAACTAGGATTCTGAAGGTTATTTCCGGTCATGCTGCATACGCCCGAGACTGAAGTTGTCAGGTTGTAAGAAAGAAAAAGGCCACATCCAAGATGATGCTTCTCTTACTCAGGCATATGGTAAATTTGGAGAAGTTTGCTAAGTCTAAGGATTTGAATCTTGCCTTCCAAAATGTGGTGGGAAGATGGATTTATGCCATTTGGCTTCACAAATTCAGCAAATAACTCTTAAAACCAAATCCATATCTCTGAATGTAAATATGAAGATTCACAGAAAGAACAGCAAAAAGATATCTTGTGAATTCGCCTGTGACCATGACATTCAAATGACCTGACCGCACAGCACTGGAATTCAGATATAATTAAAGAACATCTGCCATTGCAATGAGAAACACAAAGGAGTATGAAGAATCTTTTCCCCCACTCCCTACACCCCTGTCACTTATTTTCATGATAAACAGCAGGCTAATAAACATCTGTTCCTTCTCAATGTCCAAGGGATCTTGTTTGCAAACATGAACAACCATCCCTTTGTTCTCTTGGGAGAAAACAAAACACTATCAGTCAAAGCAAAGCTACATACCCAGACCTGCTGCAGCAGCTGCTTGTTCAAAACCGCATGTCATTCCCCTGCAAGCCAGAGTGCCGGGACGCTTTGGTATCCCTTGCCCCTGCTCCTCTGAGCAGTACTGCAGGTTAACTCTTGGAGGCTGGATGCTGTAACCAGGGAAGCCAAGGCTCGCCAGCCAACTTAACCACTTGTGCGCTGACTCATGTGCTGGGCAGGGTGCACCCCTGGTGAGCCTGCTGATGGACAAACTCTTGCACCATCCTTGGAAGGTCACACCTAAAGTTCATCATTTTGTACCCTGCACAAACCCAGCCTGAGAAACAGTCATTCATTTTCTCAGACTGACTTGCTTATCCTATTTGATTTGGAAAATATTCAATTCTTTCCCTACCCTATCAACTGCACACCACTGACAGGAGACTTTACAGGACAAATGAGCACAGAGATGTAAATTAAGACCATTTTGGATGAATGAGTTAAACTCCGGAAGAGGAGATGCTCCTACTTTTCTAGAGAGATTGCAACTAGGTGGAGGAAGTTGATTGCACGGTCACCTTGGTTGTTTGGGGAAGCAAATGAGACAGTGTTTACATTTTCGCTGGTGTCCTTTCTAGGCAAAACCAAAAATCAACTTCTGGCAGTATTGCCCCTGTTTTAATCCACATGGAAGTTACGACGGTCCCTAGAGGAAAACTTCATTATTCTAACCCTTTTGGGCTCAGATTAGCATGTATCAAAGGCAGGAGAAAGAAAGCAAAGACTTTTAATGTCTGAACAGGTATCTGAAGTCCACTTCATTCCACCCGTGCCACCATGCAACAGGCTCAGAAGCCTAGAATTCCTACAGAAAAAAAAAAAGGTGCTGCTTCTTCAGTTGTTAGTGCATCACTTAGAATGACAGCTATAGGGGCAAAAACTTGCGTCCCAGCCTAGGGCAAGTCTCTGGTTTTCTTCAGGCCATAACAGGGTCCACTGTGGGACTCACATGGAAGTAGAAGTTGGGTGTGAGGCAGACAGGAGTGGTACATGTGTTTGGCAAACAATGAATTGTTGAAGGCAGGCATGAAATAGACATGCAGCCCTGTGGGAATTGGGGTTAGGGAGTTACTACACAGGTTCTTTCTTCTTCCCACCGACTGGAGCTGCAGGGTTGCCTGCTGAGGTTTATTAGCTACTAATTGGGCTCCAAGGCTCTGGAGCCTCCTTTGACTAAAATGCATCTACCTTGGGGGCCTAAAAGCTCCAAAAAAAGGAGTGCAAATCCATCTGTGCACAGAACACAGCTTGTAGACTGAATGTGTAATAATAATAACAGTGATAACCATAGTAGCAGCTGCTATGTTGAATGCTTACTGTATGCCAACAAATAGGCTGAATGCTTTACTTGCCTTACTTATGTTCTATAGCAAGGACTCATAGCTCTTCATCAAAAGCTGTGTTTCCTCCTCCTTCCTAGCCATCCCTGAAGTCAGAGTAGCCACGTAACGAAAATCTGGACAATGGAAAGTAAGCAAAAGTGATATATATGCACTAATTCCATTCTTGGCCTATGAAATCTTCACCATGTGTGATCCTTCCTGCCCCAGGGACAGACTTGGAGGGAGAGGTCCACCATGACCTTGCAGGGTATGGGAGGAAGAAAGTGAAAAGCCTCCATCAAAATGAATAACCACATGGGAGAGGGCTGCTGACTTTTACAATTACCTTTAAATTATGGTGGGAAACATTGGATGCCAACGTAAAAATATGTTTTTCAAAATTCTTCTAGGGATATGTAAGCAAAACAGTTTGAAGACTGCTTGTCTAGAGAATACAGACTAGACTCCGTAACCAGATATTCTCACTCACCCCAGCCCAACCAAGCCTTTCGCTTTGTACGTGACGCTGACATCTCTCCTGGTCATTCTCTCATTCCAGGCATCTCTTTACAGTTCTTGAATGTATCTGCCCTTTCCCACCTCTGCTCAAACTCTTACCCTCCTCCAAAACACAATTCCCACTAATCCTGTCTTTACTGAATCTTACCTTGCTGCCGGGACAGTTTGGAAACATGGCCGCAAATTCTCTGATACTCCATCATCCATCAAGAGGTGGGATCTGATCTATGTCCTCTCTGTTGAATCCATGTAAGTTGTGACTGCTTGTGACCATCAGTAGAGTATGTGGAAGCAATGCCATGTGACTCTTGAGGCTGGGTCACAGAAGGCCCTGCAGCTTCTGCCATGTTTCCTGGAAAATTCACTCTTAGACTTATGAGTCACCACCTAAGAAGTCTGGAGGTCCTGACGTGCCACACAGGAGAGACCACACATAGGTACTTGGGTCACTGTCCCAAATATACTTGTCCTTCCAGCCATCCCCACTAAGGTACCAGATATGTGAATGCAGAAGCAGTCTTAGACCTTCCAAAGCAGTCCATCCACCAGCTGAATATCCTGGAGTGAACCCCATCAATGCCACATGGAACAAAAGTGTCACCCAGCCAAGCCCTGCTCAAACTCCTGACCCACAAAGCCATGCACTATAATAAAATGGTGGCTGTTTTAAGCCACTATGTTTGGGGTAGTTTGTTATATAGCAAGTGATAACTGGAACACCCTCCTTCAGAACCCAAGACAGGGGCCATGTATTTTACAAAGCATTTTTCTGACCATTCTATCCACCTACATTGCTGAGTTGTACGAGCCTTTTTAATTCTGGTTGAATGAATTTTTTTTTAAATAAGGAGTTGTCCTATTCCACCTGGAGTCGAAGCTCCTTTTATTTCACTATATCTCTTTACAGTAGCTTACATAATAGGCCTTTGATGAATGTTTGTTGATTGCTAAGAACACTGCTCATGTGACACGAGGCATGTCTATAACTGTAAGGCGGAGGGGCGGGTCTGGAGGAAGGCAGTGCTCCCAACTGCTTTTGCTTTCTGGGCACTGGAGTCTTCACTGTAATTGTCAGGTAGTATTTATCCAATCTGGTATTTACTCATGTATTTACTCAGTGCCTACTATTTGCCCAGCACTTTTTTAGGCCCCAATGACAGACTAATAAACAAAGAAAGTCCTTCTTTTCATGGTGCTTCTATTATAAATGCAGAAACACAAAAAATAAAATTGCATATAATTTGTTAGGTTATAAGTGCTAAGAAGAAGACTAAAGCAAGATGAGAGGTAGGGAAGTTGTTTTATATAGCATAACATTTTATATAGCGTAATCTGCCCTCTCTACTAGGTGATATTTCCAAAGACACCTGAAGGAAGGGGGAAGAGAGCTGTAACAGAACAAAACTCATGCTTATGCCTGGGGAAAAAGCATTCTAGGAAAAAGGGGTGGCAAGCACAAAAGTCCCCAGAGAAGACCGTGTTTGATGGGTTGGAGGAAGAGGACATGGCCAGGGTGGCCTGAGCAGAAAGCGCAAAAGAAAGAGCAAAGGGCATTTGGCCAAGATGTACATAGGTGAAGTGCAGGGGATGGAAGCCAGGAAGGGCCTTGGGGAGCAAGGTGAGAACTTCAGTTTTCCTCCCAATGTGATGGGAAGTCATTAGAGATTTTTGAGCAGAACAGTGGGATAATCTGGCTTTTAGAAAACTTACTCTATTATCTATCATCTAGATTCTCTGCAGAGAGGCAAAGTTAGAAGCAGCGAGACTAATTTGGGGCATTTGCAATATCCGAGTAAGAGACTTAGACTAGAAAGCTACAAGTGGAGATGGCATGAAGTGGTCACAATACGGACATATTTTGAAGGATTTCCCATCGGGTTTAGGATGTGAGAGAGAAATAGGAGTCAAGAATGATTCCAAAGCTCTTTGGACTCAAGAACTGAGAGAATGGACTTGGCATTTCTGACCTGGGGGAGAGTGTGAGTGAAGTAAGTTTGGATTAAGAGAATCAAGCCTTGGGTATCTCTGCAAAACAATTCTGGAGGGATTCTTTAACTCAAGACCTTATGAAGATGACTTACTGAGATTGGTTGAGAATGATCTAATATCTGTAAAGATGGTAAAAGACAAAGGTGTTCCCCAAAAGGTGACAGGTTTTTAGGTAATACAGCATAGACCCTCATTTTAATTGTTATATATTGATTTTGATGTGAATTAGAAATATAAAATATATAGAGTTAAGCCAAAGCAATGTTTTGATGATGCCATTTAAAGAAAAGCATTAAGTAATAGTACAAGTTATAAATAGTTATGGGAAAAAATCACATCAGCTGTATGCTATGAACTTCAGGAAATATTGATGTTTGAGTTAATATCCAATTAATTTAAGTATCTTTCAAGGTCAGCCTCAGCCACTGAGTCTATTCTGATCCATTCCAAATTCTTAGTCTTCTCTGGTTGGCTGATTGCATCTGTGACCCCCACCACCACGTTTTTTTTTTCCACATGAGGTCTGTTCAGGGGTAGCGTGTCCTATACCAAAAGCCAAAAATAGTATTTGTAGGTTAGTTGCATTCCATGTTTATTTGTAATTGCTCAAAGTTCACTCTCATTGGAGTCCTTATGATTTGATTGATTTCTAGAAAAGAATTTGCTTTCCTCCAATAAACTCTGCACAGGGCCAGTTGCTGCCTTAACCCCTCTCCCCAGACAGCTAAAGCCTGCAGGCAGCTCTGCCTTCGAACCCCAGCAAGTGGCCCCATCTGGGTCCTCCTGCGCTACCAGTGATTTTCAGTCTTTCAGCTGATAGTGTTTGGTGGGGAAAATTCCATTCTGCTTAGTGTGAAAACGGTAAAGACGTTATCCCAGGAAGTAGATGTCCTTGCTACCTACTGCCCCCTTAATACATGTAAGCCCTTCACACCCAATCCCCAAATGGCCCTGTGAAGTAGGTACTGTTATTCTACTCATTTTACAAATAAAATAACACCCAAGATTCAAATAGCCGAGTGTCCAAAGATACCTGGCCAGTAAGAGACTCACTTATTCTCTGACTCTTTAGATTTCCAACCGGATCAGCGGAACAATACGTACTTTGCAGGGTTACTTTATTATAGTTGCTCCTCCTCCCCAACTTCCCTCACCCTGCATCCGGGACAACTTGAGGAAAATTCAGTGATTACTATTTTAGCTAATTATAGGGCTTTTGCTGTGCTGAATGAAGTGTGCAGGCTCAGAGGATTTGGAGAGAAAATGGGGAGAGAGACCTGTATCAATAGCATGGCAGCAAGAGAAGGTTTGGAGGAGACAGAAGCCAGAGGCAAGAAAGAAACTTTGAGGAAGAGTGAGGGAGGTCTAATTTCATTTTTGTAGAGAATTGGTTTAATTTCTTCCTTAAATGTTTGGTAGAATCATCTACCTATGAACCCATCTAAGCCTCTGACCTGGAGCCCAGTTACTCAGGTATATTCGGAAAATTAATCTGGATGTACTTTTCTGTATGTATGTAATACCTCAGTAAAGTTTATAAAGTAATATTTTTACTCTGTAAAATAAAAAAGAAAGTATCTCTAACTCAAACTGGCTCAAATAATAAGGAAAGGTGTTAACTCATAAAACAAAAAGTCCAAGGAGGGCAGCCCCAGAATTTGTTATTTCAGTGTCCAGTGATATCATTAAGGACCCAGGTTCTTTCTATGTGTCAGCTCTGTCTCCAGAGCTGCAGAAGTTCTAAGCATCATATCTAGACACAATCTTGCCCAGAGGAAGACGGTATTTTCATCAACGGGTCTCTTTTTAAGAGCAAGAAAAATTTCGTAGAAGCAGGTCTGGTAACTTATAAAATTAAACATACATCTAATCTATGATCCATCAATCCTATACCTGGGCATTTATCCGTGAGAAATGAAAACATATGTACATACTCGCATACACAGGTGTGAGCACACACATGCACAGAAACACACACACACATGTATTTTCAATGGAATTCTGCTTCCTAATAAAAGAAAATAAATGACTAATACACAACATCAATGAATCTAAACATATTATGCAGAGTGAAATAAGCCACACACAAAGAATATATATGTGTGTGTATGTATATATATACACATATATACACACATAAAAATACATGGTGGGAAAAAATCTATGGTAGAAAAGAAGGGTAGATTCAGCAGGTATTTACCTATGGAAGTGGTGGAGCGGAGGGTTGGCCAGGACTGAGTGGAAAAGGGTGTAGGGAACTTTCTGGGTAGATAGTAATGTTCTATATCTTGGTAGGTGTTTGGGTTACATAGGTGCATGCATTTGTCAACACAGCAAATATACACTTAAGATTTGTATATTTCATGGTCTATAAATTTTACCTCAAAAGAAGAAAAAACACTGTGGACAAATTTTTATTTTGTTTGATGATATGCATGCCAAAGGATTTAGAGAGAAGTGAACTGATATCTTCAATTTACTTTGAAATGCATCCAAAATAAGATTAATTGACAGATAACAAGATAGACAGATGGGTTGATATGTGGTAAAGCAAGTGGAGTAAAATGATGGTAGAAACTGGGTATTGCTATATGGATTGTCATTGTGAAATTCTTACAAATTTGGCATATACTTAAAAATTTTCATAATACAGTGTTAGAGGGAAAAAGGATTTGTACAAAAAAAGGTTTCAAGGTCAATTAAATTTGAAAAATTCTAGTTAAGTGAAATTTAAGTAGGTTTCTTTAAGGAAAGATTTGTCAGAGCCTTAAATATACTGATGTTCATGCTGATTTTGTGTGTGTGTGTGTGTGTATTCCCTAACAAATTTTTATTTTCCATCAAAATCAAATTGTAAGGCTAAAGAGAACTGGAAACAGAAAACTTTGTGTACTCTGGTACTTAATATTCACCCTCCAGTTCCCTCAGTGGCCACCGTTCAACGATTCCTATCTCCTGGGCTTCAACTCCGATCCCACCGGCTCATTTCGCTCCAGTCCTGGGCATATGAAACAAGCTGCTCTAAATCAGAACAGAAACCAGCAGGCCTTGCTACTGAGCTTGGCTGCCTCTTCTGCTCTGACCTCCTTTTAGCAGCAGGAAGGTTGCCATCAATTCCACATCATTTTTGTCAAATAAGAAAGACTTGGATTTGGCCCCTTTCATTTCCAACAAGAAAATGGATTTCCTGAGGCCTGGGCAAATTCATTGTTTTTACTGATTCTAACTGGTGATTCAGCCCTGAACATAGTGAGAATTTAAGCCAGTTTTGATAGCCCAGATCTGCAGGAAGCCAAATTGTCCCAGTTCTCCATATTTACCATGTGTTAAAGTGACATTTAGGATACCTTCCCGTCTAATTTTGGGGACTTTTTGTTTGAATTCGCACTTGGTGAATGTTAATGGTATGTGGGGGTTATGTGTGCAGAATACATTGACATTTTCTCTCCTGGAGGAAGATCGTTTTCTCCCTCTCCTCCCACCCCCAACAAATTTTGCTGTGTGTTGGGTGTAATTGGTACAGAAGATTATGGGACAAGACCTTCTGGCTGTATTCCTTCCTTCAATTCCTCTGCCCTTCTGCAGTTGCATCCCTCTGTGCTCAGAAACCAGGAGCCCCAGGGGAAACCTCGTTAGGCAGTCATTCACCCCAGGGGTTTCAGAGCGTCCACCTTACGCTGCATGGGAAGGGCAATCAAGCTCTGTCACGTCATCCATCTGGTGTCAGCTCATGAGCACAGGGATGTGCACTTCCCAAGGGGACATGTGCCAGCAGCACTAATTGGACTTTGCAAGCCATTTGCTGTACATGTTCATCCCTGGAGCCCATGGAGAGGTGGAGCTAGCAAACGCCTGCAAATTCATCTGCTGGTATCTGGTACAGAGCCCATGAGGCTCATGGAAGCGGTTGTAATGCTGCCTGCTGGGAAAAGGAAGTTTGTGCTGGGAACACACCGTATCCTCACCTCTTACCTCCTGCCAGGGGCCCCCGTCACAGCCAAACACCAGCTAGAGGTCGAAAGGCTCCCTTGGCCAATAAGGCATGTGATGAACACACTTCCCACAAGCCTGACAATGGGGTGTGACTGTGGCCTCTTGAAACTCAAAGCCAATGATTTCAGAGAAGCCTTCAAAACAAACATTTTAACAGCCAGATCATGCTTGTTCCAAAATGATTTTTATTTTTTGTTTTTGTTTTTGTTTCCAAAATATCCTAAAATATCAGGGAGCTTTGCTACACATCCCCAAAGGGAAACCACCTTTTCATAGACACAGGCTCTTCATTAAAAAGAGAATGCTTAAGAGACGGTATGCTTTGGCTGAAAACTTTTCTCATGGTACGTACTATTAGCAGAAAGCAATTCAGACGCTACCAGTTCCTTCTTGTGATGACACAGAGCTGGCAAGAGGAGGAAAACTTAAGTGCCAATTAATCATGGTGGCCACATGTTCCTGCTTCATTGTTACCCTGTATGGGTACTCGTCATCCAAGATACTATGTCATGCTATTTCGGAGTGGGTCAATACTCTAGCAACCATTGCCCATGCACGTCAGACTTTCAGAATGCCAGAGCAATGACTGTACCAAAGGTAATAAATGTAAGCATGTCTGGACTGATAATGTATACTCAGAAGCTCAAATAAAGGTTGAGTCGGGCTTGCTCTGAGTCTAGTTCTTTCTCACTGAGTCTAGCCCTTTCTTGCTTGCTGGCGACAGTCTTTCCATTGGTTGGGACTTCTTTCTTGGCCCCACAGAGGCTTCCTTTCATTTCTCTCTCTCCTACTTCCCTCTCTCTAACAACAGTGGTTATTTACTAAGCACTTAACCTGTACTCACAAGCCATGACTGCCCCATGTTACACTACAAGATAGGTTAAATTATCCCTATTTTGCAAGTGAGAAAACTAAGGCTCAGAGAAGATAGTCATTTTCCAAGGGGCACAGTGCCTGTGAGCAGCAGAGCTGGGACTTGGACACACATCTGAGTTCCCAGTCCTTGCCCTTGTGGATACACCATACTTCCTCTATCTGCTTGTGGAGTTTCTCTTTTGCCCTGGGCAATTACTGTGAATCTTCATAAAACAGTGACGCCATTCATTCATCAGTCCTTTCATATCAAACCTTTATTCAGTGCCTAATACACAAGTTAAACAGAAAGAAGGTGCTTAGCTCACGTCCCAGGCAGAAGGTATTTCCTTTGACCCTGTTACTTTCTCTTTTATCCACTCCTCCAAGGCTTTTTGATTCCCACAGACAAGCAGGTACCTACGCAATCCACTATGGTCTGCCGAGTCCATTTCATTCCCAAAAAGCACAAAGGTTACGCTGATTTTAAGGTTTTCTAGTTGTGAAGGTATGAACTAGAGCAGCTTCCAGGTTCAGGAGGTCTTTAGGATGTTAGATTGCTCTAGCAATGTCCTGAACGATTCATGTCCTTTCAGGAACTACTCTGGGCTTATACAGATACTCCTCAGGTTATGTCCTGATAAACCCATCTTAAATTGAAAATATCGTAAGTTGCAAATGCATTTAATACACCTAACCTTCTGAGCATAATAGCTTAGCCTAGCCTACCTTAAACATGCTCAGAACACTTACCTTAGCCTACAGTTGGGCAAATTCATTTAACACAAAGCTTATTTTATAATAAAGTGTTGAATATCTCATGTAATTTATTGACTTTTGTACAGAAAGTGAAAAACAGAATGGTTGTATGGGTAGTCAAAGTTCGGTTTCTACTGAATGTGTATCTACTGCATGTGTATCACTTTCACACCATAGTGAAGTAGAAACATTGTAAGTTGAACCATGGTTAAGTCAGGGACTGTTTGTATTTGAAAGTGACTCCACCTCTCCAAGCACTGCCCCATCTTAGACTCGAGTTCAAGACAGAAGAGTTGGACAAAGCCCTAGGTGTGAAATAAAGGTAACTGTAGGTATCCTGGTTGAAGTTCTTGCTAAAAATAATGCAGACTGGAATATCTAAAGAAATAACAATCACTGCTATTTCCTACTCACAGTGAAAAATGTTTGGGTCACCCAGGTTATTTTAGAACCTATTTTGGGTCACTCAAGCCAAAAAAAAAAAAAGGGCTCATGAAAAAAGAATGAGAAGAAAGCAATTGACTAAAAAAATAGAAAATGTCGTACACCATAACTTTGACCAAGCATTCTAGACTGTAGGCACCTGACATTTTATCCTGGTGTTCTAAGTTCCTTCTAAGCAATTGCATATGTTACTAACCAGTGTCCCTGGAAATTCTTGCCCAGGTACCAGCTTGAGATGTACCCACTTTGCTCTCAGACTACTAGGGTAGTCAAAAGAAAGAAGGAAGCCTGAGCAACACAGTGAGACCCCACCTCTAGACAAAATAAAAAAATCAGCCTGGTGTGGCGTGTGCCTGTCGTCCCAGCTACTCGGGAGGCCGAGGCAGGAGGATTGCTTGAGCCCAGGAGTTGGAGGTTGCAGTGAGCTATGATCGCGCCAGGGCAACAGAGTGAGACCCTGCCTCAAAGAAAAGAAAGAAAAGAAAAGAAAAAGAAAGAAAGAAAGAGAAGGAGAGAAGAGGTGAGGAGAGGAGGAAGGAAGAAAGGAAGGAAGGAAGAATGAATGAATGAATTCGGGAGCAGCTATGGAGTTACAGAATTTGGGCTTCGCTTTAACGCTAGGCTTTTGTCAAACAAACAGTTTTTCTTGCTACGGTCTCATTTCTGAGCGTAAGGGCCCACCTCTACCTGGAGTTCAGGACTGTTGGCAAGAAATCTCCACCACCTCATTTTCTTAGTCTAAAATTTCCCAATATACAGGCAGCCTTGATAGTCATAAAGTTGCCCAAAGGGAATTTGCCATCAGTCTGTGGAGATGGTACTTTAGATATTCTTTGTTAATCTTAGTCAGAATGACCCATACACCTGAGTTATTGATTTATGTATCAAGAGAAAATGAAACTACAAGAGGGAGTCCTAGTAGGAAGGAAACTAAAAGACCGAAAAAGTGAACTAACACATGGGAAGAGAGGCATCCACGAATGGTGAAAAGCGGCTGAGCAGCAGCTTCAGGTTTATGTCAGGGATCACCTCCACACTCCCCTTGGGGGCTGCCTCGTTAGACTATGGGATGGCCAGGCCACGGGTCTCAGTGTGGAAATTATTACGTTTATGTGCGTAAGGCTGGGTTTTAAGGACATTAGACAAATGCAGACTGCAACTTCCAGGATATTAACATGTCCTTTTGGGGAAGGTTTGTCTGCAGTCTGGAGTAGAAGTAGGAATCCTATGGATGGCTCTCAAGACTCTCCTAAAGAAAAGTCATTCAACAAATTTGAGAACATGCCCTGTGCGCTATGCCAGGCACTGCAGGGAAACAATAATAAATCAGAAAATCTAACAGGGGAACTAGACACACTGAACAACTAACTCATTAGACTTTTATCACTATAAATTCTCCCTCCTCATCTGGTCTTAATCAGTAAGTTTTCTCTGGGTTTCTTTCACAAAATCTCTATTAAAAAATTGGATTATGACATGGGCAGTGCATGGGCAATATATATAACCAAATTGTTGTACCCCCATAATATTCTGAAATTTTAAAAAAAACTTCACAAGAAAAAAAAAATAATAAAAATTATTAATGTAATATAATAAAACCATTGAATTATACAATTAAAAAAATTGGATTAATGGGATATTCTGGTTGATCAAAATTTCCAGTTTAATTAGGGCTTATTCAGCAAACCTTTTTTAAACAGAAAAGTCTTTCTAAAACATTTGTTTGCTTTTGGAAACAGAGTAGAGTGAAAGCATTTAATTATTTCCTTGATGACTAGAAGATATTTCAGTGTCTGAATGAGGATGCTCTTTGTCCAATACTAAAGATATACACACAGGTGTCAAATTGCAAGAGCAAGATCAGGGCATTCCTAGGAGAAATTGTGTTTTTAAGGAAGAAATAATTCCATGTATCTGGTATATTTCTCGTAGTTTCTTTTCTTAAAATTTAAAGAATCTAAGTTGGTAGAGTCCTCATTGAGATTTACTTTACTACCCTTTGAAAATAACTCAGACTGGAAGCTTTCATGAGGGCAGGTACCCTTGTCTGCTTTGCTTATCACCAGCTCCCAGTGCTAGCACAAAAACCTTTGCTGAATACATAGAGGGAGGCAAAGAGAGAGGGAGGGGATTATTAATGTATAAAGGATTGGAGGAATGAATGGTTAGCCTTGAAATTCACAGGGTTCTGTGGCCAACTTCAAACTGGGGCATTCCTTGTTGTCAGACTATTTTTATTCCTTTATTATCCGAGGCTGATGATAACTTGCAAAATCCCAAGGGCCTAAGAAGCAAACTAATACAAGGGTTAAGAAAGCAAACACCAAAGATTTTGACCCCTCCATCCTCTAAGAGAAAAAAAGCAGAATCGTCCACAACCACCAAAAACCCATGAAGCACTGTATTTACAAGTACCAAGTGCTCTACAAAGGTAGCCACAAGAGGACACTAGAGGCTGTTGGTTAAAGTGTCATGCTGGGAGTTGGGCAATCCTTAGGGCTCCATCATGTGATCGCAAAGGTTTTTTCTTTTTAAAGCCCCTAACCAGATTTTAAATTTGCCACCTCAACAAAAAAACCCACAAACCACAAAATAATGCCCTATTATACTTCTGTCAATCAACCTTGTATAAAAAGCCTGGTGTAATTGGGGTACCACAGAGCCAGGAAGCAGTGCCATGTTCCCATCCATTATCACAAGAGACTTTTATTACCCATGCAGTGACAATCCACAGAGGCCCAGTGAGAGTGGGTATCTGATCATCAAAATTCTTGAGAGCTTCTGAGGAGGGAATTATATATCAGTCTAGAGCTGACCTAAACTTACATCCACAAAAGCTTTTATTAAACAAAGACTAACAGAATTGAAAAATAAAGAAATTGGGGCAAAAGAAAGAATAGAATAAAAAAGATAAAACCAAGGGTACAAATGCATACCCTAAAATTCTGTACAGTTCTCAAGGATGGACAATAAATTAGACTCAGCTTCCCAAACACCAAAACAAAAAAGAAAACACAATCAGTATAAAATTTAATGGCCATGAGATAGAAAACAATCAGTTGCAGAGAAGAAATTCAATTCTCCTTAATACTAAGGCTAAGAAAAATCTCTGCCTATGTGATGTAATATAGTATGCAGTAAACATAAGGACCAAATAATTTCTTATAATGGTCTTCAATGAGGTTTTTGTTTTTAGTTTTATTCTGTTTTTTCACTTAAAAGATGTGTTGTTATTCAATGAGTTTTAAAAGAGCCACACTTGATGATCTGGCCTTATTGCGGGGGTGCTAATGGTGATGGTGGGGACATAAAATACCTTAAGGAAATTGACTGGAGGCTTTCCTTCATAAAATTCTATTTAGGTAGTAAGAGTTACAACTGGGCTTCTGATAAAAATGCAGCAGCTCGAGTGTAGACTTCTATTTTAATTCTGTACCAGAGATACTCCATGCCAATTAAAAGGCAGATCCAGCTCTGCGTTTTGACAATCTAAAGGGAAAGGAGAGAACTGACACCTGGAGATTCAAATGTCCACAAAACACTCTGACGTATTCTGAAGTAAAGATAGAAATGACATTGCCAGAGGCAGCCTCAGACATCTGGCTGTTGGCAATGCTAAGAGGCCAGAACCCCACCACAAAGGAAGCTTACTCAGAGAATGGAACTCACCTTTTTCGACAAATGTTGCTATACTTCAGCATATATTCAAGGCACCCATCATGGTTATAAGGTATTTTGGGGTTTCATTTTTAACTAAGTCTCTTGAGAGGTACTAATCTTTCCCTGATGAAGTTATTACAGGAATGTACATTTTTCATAGAGCAGTATATCCCCAACTGGCTTGTGTAAGTTAATAGTTGTTCCTAAGGCACATTAGCACATTAAAGGCTGACAAGTCTCACAGTTAAGAAACCTAGAGAATGGCCTCAAAGTTCCCAATGCATGCTAATTAGAAGATACCCAAATGAATTTCCTCCATTCTCCACTCCAGTGTTAATTTTTCTCATGTTCTTCTAGACATCTGTGTTGAGAGGTGAAGTCACTAAAGCAGACTGACAGCCATTTTTAGTTCTTCAACTGTTAGGACATAAACTTGTGCATCCAGTCATTAAGGGCACTGCATAGATAACTTCTTATTTATTGTCTCCCAAATTTATTTGACCATGAAAACTGTGTCACCAAGGTCTTCTGGTTTCAGCTTCTACATATAAAGAGCTTGGGAGTCATTACTACCATCCTCACAGTAAGAAAAAGCTGGATGAGCTGAAAAACAACTTTTCTTGGACCCATCACAGAACTGAGGTCATAGGTCCAAAAACCAAGCCAAAATCTGGAGAGACAGGTGCATTCAGAGTTAGGCCAAGATCTGCTCAATAGAGCAGAAGCCAGCAGAGCCACAAACTGAGGGGAACAACTACGTGGTAACTGACAAACTGTGGAGGCTGCTCCTCCTGCCCCGGCCCCTTCCAGCTTTCCCATCTGATGTAGGGAGAAGAAACATAGGAAACAGGGGTCAAGGCTTCAAGGAAATAGACTGGGCATGCTACAGTCAGGGAAAAGAGTAAGGGATGGGAAAGGGGTGGGTTTAATACCACACTTGTGAAGTTTAAGCCTGGAGAAACAGGCCCAATAACAGGCTAAGATTCACAACTTGGCTTCAAGATGGCTGACCAGAATTATCCAGTACTCGCCGCCTCCACAAAGTAGAACCAAAATAGTGAGTAGATAATCACACTCCGAAGAGATCACCTGAGAGAGAACACTGAAATTCAACAGAGACATGACAAGAAACACCTAAGGCAAGGAAGGAGAGGGCCGCCTGTTCAGCCGGGATCAGCTGAGGCCCTAGAGAGCCTCCCCAATGTGGGGAAAGGGTGAGTGAGTGACCGTCAGTGGTCCACATTCCCACTGCAGACTTCTACAGTTTTTCCACAGGAGAGCCCCTTGACCCATGTGGGCCCTGAGACTAACATAGGGAGCTGCCAGGAGACTGTGCATTGCTCCAGAGAGGAGCTCACACCAGATTCATTACCCCTGCACCAAGTCCTAAGCAGCTACAGCAAAGAGCCATTTTGAGAGCCCAGAGTGCAACAGACTGCATCCTGCCCTAGGGCCCAACAGCCCCTGCATCTCCACATCACTGGAACCCCAGTGACATCCCCCACATGCAGGAGGGCACTGCTGCGGGCTGCTGCCACCACTGGCACCAACCCCACTGCCCTCAGGAACAGGGCCACTGTGAATTTATAAGTGCTCTGAGGAAAGGTTACCCTGCTTATATAGCCACCACCTGGGGCTGAAGCATGTACTCCTCAGCCACCTGGTTATGACTTTTGTCACTGAAAGAAACCCCACCTTCCCCAGGAGCAGAGCCACAACAGCCACTGCTGCCCCTACCCAAGTATTCCACCAGGGGCCTGGGAATACTTCCTACCACAGCCAGCACCCACATGCACCACAGAGGGGCCCAAGGACATGCCTGCTTGGCCCAGCTCTATGCCCTTAAGTGCCCAAGCACACTGTCTGGGGGCTGTGGATTGCCCTGCCCCATCCACCACTGTTGGCACCTGAGTACTCCTCCCAGGGACCTGAGGACAAATCCATGCAACCTACCAGTACCACCACAGCTGGCACACACCTACATAAGTCACCTGTAGGACTGGCCCACCCAGCCTGATGTAGCCACCACCAACATCACCAGCATGGACCACTTGGGAGCAAGAGGATTGTACCAACACTGCTACTGCCATCACCCACACCAAGCCTGCTGCTCAGGGGCCTGAAGACCCACCCATTTGTCTGGCCCAGCACTACTACTGCCAGCACCCAAGCAAAACACCTGGAGGCCCAAGAATCAGCCCACCTGGACCTACTAACACTGGTGCCAGCATATGCCACCCTGGGGCCCAAGGGCAGGCACACTCAGCCTGCTGCTGCCACCTCTGGGGACTGAAGAGTGACTCACCTGACATCCCTATCTCCAGCAAATCTTCACCACATCCTCCACTAACAACCACACCCTAAGCCACTGAGGAAATCACAGATATTACTGATACTGCTTACAGCCAAAGAAATCATATGGAGACCACACTCCTGTATGCACTGTGAATCAAAGCCAAATGGCCACACCCAACCAGTATCACAGATTTATACTCAGGAAAAAGCCCTCCTCTATGACAGCAAATTGAAAAAATTAGAAGCAGTAACTGTTATACCAGATGTGTAGATAGCATCATAAAGACACAGGACACATCAAAAAGCAAGAAAATATGAACCTCCAAAGGAACACAATAATTCTCCAGCTACAGATCCCAAAGAAAAAGAAACTTATGAAATCTCAGATAAAAAATTCAAAATAATGATATTAAATAAGTTCAGTCAGATACAAGGGAACTCAGAAAAAGAATACAAAGCAATCAGAAAAACAATTTAAGATATGAATAGGAAAATTACCAAAGAGATAAATATCATAAAAAAGAACCAACAGAAATTGTGGAACCTAAAAATGCATTGAATGAAATACAAAATACATTTGAAAGCTTCAACAACAGAATAGCAGAAGAAATATAAAGCAGAAGAAAGAATTCCTGAACTTGAAGACAGGTCTTTTGAAATAACACAGTCAGATAAAAATAAAGAAAAAAAAAGAACAATGGAGAATGAACAAAGCCTACATGACATATGGGACACCATAAAGCAATCAAATACTCAAATTTTTGGAGCCCCAGAAGGCAAAGAGAAAAAGGAAGGGTTAGAAAACCTACTTAATGAAATAATACCTGAAAACTTCCCAAGTCTAGCAGGAGATTTAGACATCCATAAACAGGAAGCTAAGAAATCCTCAAATAGATAAAATTCAAAAACATCTTCTCCATGGCACATTATAGCCAAACTGTCAAAAGTCAAAGACAGAGAAAATTCTAAAGACAGCAATAGAAAAGTTTCTCGTCACTTATAAAGGAAACCCCATCAGATTAACAGTGGATTTCTCAGCAGAAACCTTACAGGCCAGGAGAGAATGGGATGATATATTTAAAGTGCTAAAAGAAAAAAAAAAAACAACTGCCAGCCAAGTATACTATAGCCAGCAAAGTTATCCCTCATAAATGAAGGAGAAATAAAGTCTTTCCAAGATAAGCAAAAGCTTATGGAATTCATCACCACTACACTGGCCCTGCAAGAGATGCTTAAGAGAGTCCTACACCTGGAATTGAAAGGATAATACCTACCATTATGAAAACACACAAAAGTATAAAACCCACTGGTAGAGCAAATACACAAATGAGGAAGAAAAAGGACTGAAATAGTACAGAAAATCACCAAACCACCATGATAAACAATAAGAGAAAGAAACAAATGATATGCCCTCACATATCAATAATAATCTTGAATGTAAACAGACTAAATTTTCTACTTAAAAAATAGAAACTGGCTGAATGGTTTAAAAAAAAATTACCCAACTGTATGCTACTAGCTACAAGAAACTCATATCACCTGTAAAGACACATATAGAATGAAAGTAAAGGGATGGAAAAAGATATTCCACACAAATGGAAACCAAAAATGAAAAGGAGTAAATAAACCATATGTTAGGACAAAAGACGAGTTTCAACACATTTTTAAAAATTGAAATCATATCAAGTATCTTCTCAGATCCCAAGGGAATAAAATTAGAAATCAATAACAACAGGAACTTTGGAAACTATAAATACATGAAAATTAAACAACATGCTCCTGAATCACTACCGGGTCAAGGAAGAAATTAAGAGAAAATTTAAAAATTTCTTGAAACAAATGAAAATCAAAACAACATACGAAAGTCTATGATATACAGCAAAAGCAGTGCTAAGAGGGATGTTTATAGCAATAAACATCTACAACAAAAAAGTAGAAAGATCTCAAATAAACAATCTACAGTGCACCTCAATGAACTAGAAAAGAACAAACCAAATGCAAAATTAGTAGAAGAAATAATAAAGATCAAAGCAGAACTAAACAAAATAGAGACTAAAAGAGCAATTCAAAGGATCAATGAACAAAAAGGTTTTTGTTTTGTTTTGTTTTTTTGAGACAGGGTCTTGCTCTGTTCTCCTGGGGTACAGTTCAGTGGTGTCATCATAGCTCACTGCACCCTCCAACTCCTGAGCTTGAGTAATCCTCCTGCCTCAGCCTCCCAAGTAGCTGGGACTACAGGTGCATGCCATCATGCCTGGCTAACTTTTCTATTTTTTGTAGAGACGAGGTCTCACTCTTGCTCAGGCTGGTCTTGAACTCCTGGCCTCAAGTGATTCTCCCACCTCGGCCTCCCAAAGTGCTAGGATTATAGGCGTGAGCCCCTGTGCCCAGACAAAATTTTTTTAAAAGTTGGTTTTCTGAAAAGATAAACAAAATTGATAAACCTCTAGCTAGATTAACCAATAAGGAGAAAAGATTCACATAAATAAAATCAGAAATGAAAAAGGAGACATTACAACTGATACCACAGAAATACAAAACATCATCAGAGACTATTAAGAACCATACACTAACAAACTAGAAAACCTAGAGGAAATGGATTAATTCCTGGACACATACAACCCACCAATACTGAATCAGAAAGAAATAGAAAATCTGAACAAACCAACAGTGAGTAATAAGATTGAATCAGTAATAAAAAGTCTCCCAACAAAGAAAAGTCCAGGACCAGATGGCTTCACTCTCAAATTCTACCAAACTTACAAAGAAGAACTAACACCAATTCTCCACAAACTATTCCAAAAAATTCAAAAGGAGGGAATTCTCTTTAACTCATTCTATGAGGCCAGCATTACCCTGATACCAAATCCAGGACAGGACACAACAAAAAAAGAAAACTATGGGCCAACATCCCTGATGAACATAGACACAAAAATGCTCAACAAAATACTAGCAAACGGAATCCAATAGTACATCAAAAAGACAATACACCATGATTGAGTGGGATTTATCCCAGGAATGCAAGGATGTTTCAATATGCACAAACCAATAAACATGATACATCACACACCAACAGGATAAAGGACAAAAATCATATCATCATCTTAATAGAAGCAGAAAAAGCATGTGATAAAATCCAACATCTCCTCATGACAAAAACTCTTAACAAACTAGGCATAGAAGGAACATTTCTCAATGTAATAAAGGCTATATATGACAAACTCAAAGCTAACATCATACTGAATGGGGAAAAGCTGAAAGCCTTTCCTCTACTTCCTCTAAGTACTGGAACAAGACAAGGATGCCCACTTCCACCACTCTCTTCAACATAGTACTGGAAGTCCTAGCCAGAGCAATCAGGTAAGAGAAATAAATAAAAGCTGTCCACATTAGAAAAAAGGTCAACCTGTCCCTCTTTGCAGATGACATGAACTCATGTCTAGAAAAACATAAAGATGCCATCAAAAAATTATTAGATTTCATAAATTCAGCAAAGTTGCAGGATACAAAATTAACATACAATAATCAGTAGCATTTCTATACACCAATAATGAACTAGCTGAGAGAGAAATCAAGAAGGCAATCCTATTTACAATAGCTACAAAACCAAAAACAAACCTAGAAATAAATTTAAACAAAGAAGTGAAAGAGCTCAATAAGGATAACAACAAAACACTGAGGAAAGAAACTGAAGAGGACACAAACAAATGGAAAAACATCCCATGCTCATGGATTGGAAGAATCAGTATTGTTAAAATGTCCATACTGCCCAAAGTAATCTACAGATTCAATGCAATCCCTATCAAAATACCAATGTGATTTTTCACAGAAATAGAAAAAGTAATCGTAAAATTCATATGGAATAACAAAAAAAGCCCAAATAGCCAAAGCAATCCTGGCCAAAAAGAACAAAGCTGGAGGCGTCACACTACCTGACTTCAGAATATATTACAAGGCTATGTTAACCAAATCAGCATGGCATTGGTATAAAAACAGACAACATAGACCAATGGAACAGCATAGAGAACCCAGAAATAAATCCATGTATTTACAGTCAACTGATTTTTGACAGCCAAGAAGAACACACACTGGGGAAAGCACACCTTCGATAAATGGTGTTGGCAATATTGTATGTTCAAATGCAGAAGAATAAAAGTGGATCCCTATCTCGCACCATATACAAAAACTCAGGATGGAGTAAAGATTTAAATATAAGACATGAAACTATAAAAATACTAGAAGAAAACATAGGAAAAACATTTCAGCACATGGGTCTAGGCAAAGATTTTATGGCTAAGACCTCAAAAGCACAGACAAAACAGACCAGCAGGACTATATTAAACTAAAAATCTTCTGCAATGCAAAGGAAACAATCGACAGAATGAAGAGACAACCTGTTGAATGGGAGAAAATATTTGCAAACTATTCATCAAACAAAAGACTAATATCCAAAATATACAAGGAACTCAAACAACAGCAAAAAAAATTTTTGATTAAAAAAATGGGCAATGAACATGAATAGACACTTCTCAAAAGAAGACATATAGTTAACAGGTATATGAAAAAAATGCTCAATATCACTAATCATCAGGGTAATGCACATCAATTAGAATGGCTATTATTAAAAAGACAAAAAATAACAGATGCTGGCAAGGATGTGGAGAAAAGGGACTTACACACTCTTGGGAATGTAAATTAGTACAGCCACTATAAAAAACAGTATGGAGACTTTTCAAAAAACTAAAATCAAACTACCAAATGATCCAGCAATCCCACTACTGGGTATTTATCCAAACGAAAAGAAATAGTATATTAAAGGGATAGCTGCACCCCACCTCCCCATGTTACTGCACCACTATTCAAAATAGCCAAGATACAGCATCAACCTAGGTGTTCATCAACAGATGAATGGATAAAGAAAATGTGGCATATATACACAATGGAATAATATTGTCACAAAAAAGGATGACATCATGTTACTTGCAGCAACATGGATAGAACTGGGGGATGTTAAGTGAAATAAGCCAGGTCCAGTAAGACAAATATCACATGTTCTCATTCATATGTGGGAGCTAAAAAAGTTGATCTCACAGAGGTAGAGAGTAGAATGATAGATACCAAAGGCTGGTAATGGTATGTGGGTTGGGTGGGGGGATAAAGAGAGGTTGGTTGATGGATACATACATACATACTGTTAGATAGAAAAATTTCTAATGTTAGATAGCAGAGTAGGGTGACTAGAGTTCACAACAATGTATTGCGTATTTCAAAATAGCTAGAAGAGAGGACTTGAAATGTTCCCAAGACAAAGAAATGATAAATAGTCAAGGTGATGGATGTAACAAAATATATGTACTCCATAAATTTGTACAAATATTATGTATCAAAAAAAAGGTAAATCTAAACAAGACTGAGATTCAATCAGATGATTACAGAACTCTCCCCATACCCAACACCTAGTCACCACACCAATAAAGCCTCAGTAAGAAAAACAGTGGATTGCAATTAAAAGAGATACAAGACACAGACTGTCTCTGAGGAAGACTATTAAGGGAAGTCCAAAGTCAAGAAGAGAGTTCAAAAAAGTACACTAGAAGAATTTGGAGCCTCTGGCCCTATAGCTAGGGCAAGCATTAAATACTGCCCAACTCCCACACTGATTAACAAATCCTCACACTAAAGACCTACTTACCTCATTCCTCTTTCCCAATACAGTGTGTCCGTCTTTCAACAAAAAATCACAAAGCATGCCAAAAGGCACGGAAGAAATAATCTGAAGACACAAAGCAAGTATCAGAATGAGACTCAGATATGACAGCCATGTTGGAATTAGCAGACAGGAAATTTAAAATAACTATGATTAATATTTTAAGAGCGCTAATAGAAAAAGTAGACAACATGCAAGACAAACCAGAGAGGGAAATTCTAAGAGCCAAAAGAAAATAATAAACAATGTAACAGAAATTTCTGTAACTGTAACAGAAATGAAGAACACCTTTGATGGTGTCATCACTAGACTGGACATGGCGGAGGAAGCAGTGAGCTTGAAGGTATATAAACCTCCCAAACTGAAATATTAAAAGAAAAAAGAATGGAAAAAAAGAACATCCAAGAACTGCAGGACAATTTCAAAAGGTGTAACATATCATAATGGGAATATCAAAAAGGAAAAAAGAGAAAATGGAAAAATATTAGAATAATGGTCAACAACTTTGCAAAATTAATGACATCCAACCACAGATCCAGGAAGCTGAGAACACCAAAAATAAATACCAAACCAAACCAAACCAAACACTACACCTAGGCATGTCATATTCCATCTGCAGAAAACCAAAAACAAGAGAAAATGTTGAAAGAAGCCAAAAAAAAAGAACACATTGCCTATAGTGGAACAAGGATAGACTTACAGCAGACTTCTTGTGAGAAACTATGTAAGCAAGAAGAAAGTGGAGTGAAATAATATTTAAGTGTTGAGAGGAGGAGGCAACCTGCCCTGCAGAAAGCAGAAAGCCCTTGAGGCAGAATGAAAATGACGCAGGTTAGAAGCTCGGATCTACATAAAGCAAAGAGCATCAGAGAAGAAACAAATGAAACGCAAACAAAATCTCTTATTTTTCTTTTAATTGATCTAAAAGACAGCTGCTTATTTAAAATACTACTACTAACAAAGTATCAGGTGCTTACAGCACACGGATAAGTGAGAGGAACGAGAGCAATGTTTTAAGGGCAGAAACGAGGAATTGGGAACACGCTGCTATAAAACCCTTGCGGTACACGTAAGAGACAGGTTTAGATCAGGAAAAAGTGTATATTGTAAACTCGACAGCAACCATTAAGAATTTTTTAAAAAGTGTATTCAGTATGCAGGAGATAAAATGGAATCATAAAGTGCTCAAAACTGGAGGAAGACAGAAAAAGGGGGGAGAAGGGAGCAAATGCCACAAATGGCCAAGAGCAGCTGTTCATTCAATTACATCATCGTCATTTTAAATGTGAAAGGTCCTTCTAATGGCAGAGATCACTTAACTCTCTTCTGACTTGTATTCCGAACTAGAAGATAAAGTATTGTAGGCGCCGACATACAATATCAAGTCAACAGTTTTGATTTGTTCAAAGCAAGTCTCTTTACCACAGGAGAAACACATAAAGGGTATCAATATCCAGTGATCCAAGCAGCATGTTTCCTAGTTAATTCAAAACCTGGTTGAATTTTTGTACGCTGGTGGTCAAATTAAGGTTGGCATGTATTCCCATTTTACGTGGTATTAAGTGTATGAGATATTTATCAAATTGATCAGGGTACTGGCAAAAGTCTCCTCTCACACCTCAGAGTGTGAATTTCTTGCTACTCAGTCCAAAGTCAGAGTCATTCTACTTGGCTTTACTACCATAGGCAGGGATTTCTCTCCCTGCATACTTATTGAACAGTTTATGAAAGTTCACAGTATTGGTAGGGGAAGGGGAAGGGTGGAAACTTGGACTCCCACAAGATTTTCACCACTTACCAGTTGCAAGCCCTTGGGCAACTTACTTAATATACCCTGAGTCACCCTGGTTGGTGTTAGGTAAATAGCAAGGGACCTCCGGCCCCTCCTGGGGACAAAGGCGGGTGCCCTGAGCAATTGCTACATCTGGGGGAGGAGGGAACACCCTATGAATCTGCCAATCAGAACTTAGTGCGCCAACTGCAAAAGAATGCAGAGGATTCACTAGCTCACGGACCAAGCAGCACAGGTACAATGGGGTCTGGAAGGTGACCTAGGACAACCTAAGGCTAATTGTCATGTCATTAGCTTAAATCTACATTGCAGTCCACCCCCCCATGGGCTTTCAGAGAGGCTCATGGGAGATCTGCATGCATAGTAAGACTCAGGTTATATAACTCCTAACTTCCATCAAAGTGGTTTGAGAGTGACGTCTGAACCACGAGGAGGGCCCAATCTAGACACTATAAAACAAGACCCCAGACCATAACCAAGGCCTTTTTTGTTATGACAAGGGGTCTGTTCATCTGTCTGTGGCGAACGTATCTTGCTCTTGCTCTATAAACCTCATGTCGCCCTTACCTTACTTTTGGTGTAACTGGTCATTCTTCGGCCAAGAGCACACCAGGAACCAACATTTCACAGTGCTGACCCAACAAGAATACATTTTAAGGAATCACAAGGGGAAAAAAACCCCATATAATTACTAAAAATCCCACATCAAATGTACAAAGTCAGTGAAGAAATTCTGAAACTCATTTTCTATCTTGCTTTAATAGTTCGCTTATGACTTTTGTGAAGAATGTGAACACACTAGAAATAATAGCCATTTATTTTAAGTATCAGTTTTTATTAAAAAGTGCATTTTGATTAATTTATGATCTAGGTAAGCTGTAAGGTATCAGTATATTCTCTGGAATAATAACTTTACAAAGATTTAAAACAAACAAAATTTTAAAAGCCTTTTTATTTCCTTCACCATTATTGTTTTACAATACAAATATCACCTTGTGAATACACAAAAAAACCCTACGGAAGATAATTCTGCTGCACGTAAAATACAGAATGGATATATATACTTCTTCATTCTTAAAAAACTATTTTGTTCTCCACATTGGCAAGTATAGAATAGAATACTTCCCCAAACATACATATGTTAGGAGTAAAACTTAGAGTTACATGCAGTTTCTGCACAAATATATTTTAAAGAAATAGATCTCTTTTTTGTTGTTCACCAACAAAATTGTCATGAGAGTATGGATAACTAATTCATAGCTTTCAAGTTTTAGGTAAGTGATCTTTTTCAAAACTCTCTTTAAAAAAAGATATTCATGGCTGTTTTCATTAAGTAGTTAAAATTGAACTACCAAATAGACAATAAAATAATTTAAGTGGTACATGTCATTGTTACCTGTTCACAATATGTGAACAGGCTCTGACTCTATAATTAACATCCCCATTCTTTAATTCACTGCAACTTTTAAACCATAGCAGTCTTCTGATTTAATTTAGCTATAAATGCAAAATTTAGTAGTGTATACATATTTATATTTTCATGGAATACTTTATTTTAAATAAAAACATTTAAGATTGCCTACTGACCATACAATCAAGACAAGAAAGGCACTAGAAACATAGACAAATTTCTCTCCCAAGACACATTTTTAAATTTTAACTCTCTTCTCTGACATGTAAAAATCTTTAAATTTGGTTTCATAACATCATTTTGAAAAATAAAGTTAGGAAATACTTAGAAAATCACTTTATAACAGAAATCTTTTTTTTTTTTTTGCACTTTTTGACACACTGTCTCTGCTGATTTTACAAAACCCAAAGTTACCAAACCTTCCTGTGTCTGTCATTTTTATTTGAATATCGGTGCAACAGGTAGAAAGATTTCAGAATCAAACCCCATTCAGGTACTTAGAAACCTTCATAGAGACATTTGCTAGAAAATGGCTTACAGCCCAATCTTTGGGGCAAGAGATATGAAAAGTATGTTTTCCCAAGAAAATAATACGCTTTATTTCCAGATGTGACTGGAAAGACCAGAACTTATGATATAAAAGCTTACATTTATGCTGTTGCATCATATACAAAGGAACATGGTGGTCGCAGGTTATGTAAATCCCAAACTTATGAACAGGAAATGTGTACAGTGCATGATAGGTTAAATTTTTCTTTATTGTTGTCCAACTCAGGTCCTTTGGAGAGAAAAAAAGATCACAGTGCTGACCAGGTAACTCAATAGGTTAAGTCAAGGTAACTGTTGAAAGATAATAGGATTAGGGAGGTGTTTATTTTATGGCATCTTCTCTCATGGAGTTCTTAGCACTTCGGACGATTCGTCTTTCCCCCACTTTGTACAGCTGTTATGTGTCGTTCACCAGCCGGCTGTATTTAACTTGCCTACCGAGGTGGACTACTGGCCAGGGGAAAGGCCAATGGTAAGATCGAGGTACAATTCCTTGGACATTCTTTTCAAAGTACTGAAATGGCCTGTACCACCACACCCTGGCCAGAAGGTTCATCTGGGAAGCTTCCTTTAGCACCTAAGATAACAAAGACACATATTTTTCTCACAATCTTTCACTTTTAAGTTCAAATACTTCCCACGTTAAAATCCCCAAAGGTCCGCAGACCTGCCCCATGCCCACCCACACCCCCCAGCTTCTCTCTTACAGCATCATCCTACTCTCTGCACTCATCTGCACACGGGGCTACACCTCATAGAAAAACCACCCCGATTCTGGGGCGGGGGGCAGGGAGAACTTATGGCTCGCTTGTCTCTCGCCTGTCAATAAATACCTTGGTTGGCTTTGCAGTTACTCTTTTACACTAAAAATAGAAAGAATTAAATGTTAAGTATTAAGCTGGTGATGGGCCCAGGGCAGGAAGAAGAGAGTAGAAATGCAAATCAAGCAACGGGTGGATGGACGCAGGCTTAGAAAATACTTTTCATGGACAATGAGAGTGTGGTATTTGTTCTAGAAGGAAGCAATCTCCTATGTCATTATATTAACACACTTTTCATCTTGATTCTGAAGAGGATCAATGTTACAAAAGACAACACAATCTTGGTTGACTACCCCTTAAGACAGAGAAGCTCAAGACACCCATGGATTCTTTGCACCCCGTATTCCCCCCATCCCCAAACCAGCACTGCCAAGCCAGGAGCAGCAAAAGCCAAAATCAAATGGGGTGAAAACGCACTTGCTGATTGGCCATAGTGTGATACCACCAGAAGAGTCTCGTGGTGATGTAATACGCCACCACCACGTCCACAGTGTAGTGGTCATGCGCTAAGAGAATGCAGAAGATTCCAACTACGCTGAGAAGCCAGCAAATCCAGTGATACCACCAGAGCCGTCGAGGGGAATCTGGAAAGAGGAGAAATTGTGATAGTCCCATTATTCAAATAATACTCAGGGTACCTACCCATGCCTCCACTACTGCTTCTGAATCAACCACCTTTGGTCTTTCCCTCTGAAAACACATCTCTTGGGCTACCAAATCTAAGGGTGTTTGCTTATCTGCAACCAAGGTTAGAATAGAAACAGCTTTTTATGGAGTGATTTTACTAGCAGTAGTAATTCATATTAGGTTATTGCATGATTCATACAATCACAAATACAGCTTAAAAGAGTAATCAAATAAGGATAGGTTAGTGCATTATGCTCCATTTAAAAAAACTGTCCATTGACATTTAATTAAATTTACTTGTAGCTAATTTGGAGTTAATGTTCTATACAAAAATCAATACCTATTAGTCCAAAGACCCTTACATAAGGACTAAACAGTTATAATTGATACATCTATCTTATTTGCTTTCCAAGTTCTGCAAATAAGATTAGTATACACTAATCTGAAAGTCTTTGGGATTTCCACTTCTCAAATATAAAGTTTTCTTTTGAATCCAAATGCCTGGGAATTCTAATCCAAGTGCCACCGCCCCCTCCCCAAGGTAGGACAGAGTCAGATAAATACTTGTCTGTACCCTCATTTGGGAAATCACCTGAGGGCAAGACTAAAATCTCTATTAGTGTAGGTCTTTTTGTTTTGCATTCTCAATGAACAGAAATTCAGAGGGTCTGAAATTTTAGACAAAACATTTGAATGTGATCTACCACTCCCACATCAGGCGGGAAGGTTCAGGCTTTCAATGAATTCTCAAGGGGTCCAAGAATCAGTCATTCATTCAACCAATATTCAGTCAGCATCTTATATGCCTGGGACAGGCACAGCTCTAGCACCTGGATCAATGAACTAAACAGGCAAAGACTATGCCTTCATGGGGAGATCCCTCCCTAGTAGGGAAGAGACGAGAGACAATAATCATAATAAATAAGGAAATTACACACTATGTTAGGTGTTAAAGGATACAGAAGAATAAAAAAGTTGAGCTGGATAAGGGGGAGCAGAAGCAGAGGGAGTGAAAGGCAGTTTGTAATTTTAAATGGCAGCTGGTGTAGGAATATATTCCAGTGATATTTGTATCTGACACCTTAACAATATCACAAGTAGCAGCAACCATGCATTCTCTGTGCAACTCTATTAGTGCCCATATATGCCATCTATTTTAATTTTAATTTTTATAACCTCTTCCCCACCCACGAAGTGAACACCAATACCTCATTCTAAAGACGAGATAACTAAAACTTAGAGATGTTAAAGGTTTTCCTGAGGGTCACAGGGCTACTAAGTGATAGCACCAGGATTCAAAATCAGAGTTTTGTGACCTAATGCCTCTGTGTTTCCCCATATGGCGCACTGCCTTATCATCAACAAGGACAAGACTTGACCCCATTAAAGAACTTCAGGTATCGGCCAGCAGGGGACAGGAATCCCTTCCCCAAGGCTGCTGGCATCTGGCCTACACAGTTCCATTTTCCACACCAGTTAGTTATATCCTGGTAAAAGGGCTAGAGACATGCCCTTACAATCCTGAATATACATGGCTAGAATGTACCATATTTGGTCACATACTAAGTATAATCAGAAGAACATCCATCTCCCTTTTCTATCTCAATGCCCTGAAGCGCATCTTTTCTTCCCTTCAAGTGGTCCCTTATCTTAGTTCAGGTGTGGGGGACCTGCGGCCTTAAGGCCACATGTGGCCTTCTAGGTCCTTAAGTGCGGCCTTTTGACTGAATCAAATTTTACAGAACAAATCCTTTTATTTTTATTAATACATTTTTGTTTGTCTTTTATATTTTTATTTATAAAATGAATGTATTTAAAATACGAAAGAATAAAATCATTTTCAACAAAATAATCCTCCCAGATTGATGGGCACAATTAGAACATTTAAAAGCCATAAGCTAAATTGACGGCTGCTGCTATGCTCATGATTTAGTTCTAACTTCCCCTGCTTGACTGGCGCCACTACCACATGAGGCTGGTTGGCCAGGGCTCATGGGGGTCGACAATGGTACTCTGTATTTCTGTTTGAAGTGGAATTTGTGAATAGTTGCACAGCTCAACAGTATTTTTTAATTCTGTCTGCTTAACAGCCCATCATGTCAAAGAAGACTAAGAGAACGTATGTATAGACGGTGCACTTTCCACGACAGGAAAACATGAAGGGTTTATTGCACAGATTAAAAAAAGTATTAACAGATCCAGATGCTCTCATTTCTTTTCATTGTATCTTGCATCAGCAAAATCTCTGTGTTAAAGCTACTATTTTAAGTGACACTTTGCAACAAATTATAAGTATTGTTAACTATATTCATGCAAATGCAACACAGCATCGTCAGTTTTGTAATATACTAAAGTTGAACAATGAGGTATTCAGTGTGGATCTGCCATATCATTCTAAAGTGCGTTGGCTGTCGCAGGGATAGATATTAGCCAAAATTTTATCTCTGTGAGAACAGATAGTTAAATTTTATGAAGAACAGAATCAGCAATGTGAATTATTGAAAGAAGATTTCCATAGGAATGCAGCATTTCTGTGTGGTACCATGTCAAATAAAAATGACTTGAATATTTCTTTGCAAGGTAAAACTAAGTCTATATATGATATGTGGCAAAACAAATCCAAGCATTTCGAAAACTATCTTTTTGCAAAACACTTCTTCAAAAGGAAATTTCGGATGAACAATTTTTTCCAGCTAGCAAAGGTCATTGATGAGCAGGATGATATATGCGAATGATTTGAAGAATATGCAGCTGTTACAGACCTATTAATTGGAGAATACAATGAAAGGTTCGCTGACTTGAGAATCATGACATCACACTCAAATTAGTATTTCAGCCTCACCTAGTTGGTATCACCAAGACACCTAAGGAACTACAGATGGAATTGATTGAGCTCTCAGTAGATGACATTTTAAAGTCATTGTTTGATGCTAAAAAAGATCCAATTGAAATACGGAAAAATGCAGCATACCCACACCTTTGGCAACATGCCCCAAAAATGCTTTCTTGCTTTTCAACCACTTCTTGCTGGGAAAGTACATTCTTCTACCTAACCCAAATCAAGATGCCCTTAGGGTCACAAATGACTGATACCCATCTAGAGGATCAACTGAAACTGAGGACCTCCATGTTGCAACCAAATATTCAAACGCTTTCCAACAAAAAGCAGACACAACAAAGTCATTAAAAGGTTAACTTTAAAATTAACAAATAGTTTTCATTTTTTGAAATTAATAAGTACACAGTAGTTAGATTTTTACAAAATAATGTACATTTTTAAGTATATCTAATGGAAGTTTCTTGAATGCCACCTTATTTGATTACAGCTAAATTAACGCGGCCTTCCAACATGAAAAGGTTCCCCACTCCTGCCTTGGTTTTTCAAGACCAAAACTGGGCTTTAGCCCAGTCCACCCCTCTCTTCTCTACCCCCACAACCCATCCTGCTGAGTCTTCTCTGTTCATCTCTCAGTGCCCTTCACTTCTCCATCTTCAGCGCCATCATGGGAGTTCACGCCACTACCATGCCCTTCCTCGATCACAGCAGCAGCCAATCTCCTAACTTTTCTCCTGGTCTCCAGTCTTGCCCCTCTCCAATCCATCCTGCAATCTGCTGCCAGAGTGGTTTCTCCCTCTCTAAAGGACAAATAAGATGACATTGTCCCCCTCGTCACAATCCCTCAATGGGCACTCCATCTCCACCAGATGGAAGTTCAGATTCCTTTTTGTGGCTTAAGGCACCCTCCATGATCTGGTTCCTACTTACCTGTCCATTCTCATCTCTCATTATTGCCCCTATTCTGAGTTCCAACCACATAAACATCCAGATAGTGCCATGTGCTCCTAAGATACCTCCAGAGGGCAATGTGTCTTCCACGTCTGTGATATCATAGCAGCCTGGTTTTACTTATTATTTTCATGGAAACTCCCTATATAATGCTCATTAGACTGTTTGTAATAAAATATTGAGGACAACAGAATTTTCTATAAGTAGAGAAATGAATAATCTGTAGTTCATTTATAGTACTGAAATACTAACAACAACTAAAGTGAATGAACCAGAGTCTGATGTCTCAGAAACATAATTTGAAAGTAAAAAGTGGCAGAATACATATAGCATGATACCATCTATGTAAATTTAAAAACCCACAAAACAATAATACACCAGTACAAAAACATGGATGGAAACAACACAGGAAAATGAGAGAAAGCAGGAATGAAAAGGTTTTAATCATATATTAACATTTCATTTCCTTTTTTAAAGGGTTGTTTGACACAAATATGGCAAAATGCTAATATATATTAAATCTGAGCCGTGTATAGGGGTATCTGTGATATTATTTTGTCTGTGTTTCACAATAAAATATCTCAAGTACATTTCTTAAGGGAAGCCTCCCATTTAGTGTCTGCTTCACCCCTGCACCCCTGGCCTTTGTTAGGGCAGAGATGTCATCTGACCCATCACTGCACCCTCCAACCTGTAGCATAGTGCCACGTGCTTGACAAGTGACTACACAGGCACCAACGATCTACCATCATCCACTCAGCCCTGATCTGGATTTCCATGTTCTTATGAGATTTCCTTCTGGCTCTTTATGCAGATGTACAACTGGCTCATAATGCACCCTGTGCGCTGTGCTCGAAACTGCCTCCACCCCAATGCTACAGCTGACACCCCAGGAAACAAGATGCCTCCTCAAGAAGAGCCACTATGTCCTTCCACGAATTTCCCTGGGTGCCAACTGCATCCCAGGCATGGTGATGAGATGAGGATGCTGCCCCCCCGAAGCCTCCAGTCTTGCTTCAGCAGGCTCCAGAAAACGTGATTTACCAGAGGACCAGAGACTGTGGAAGGTGGCAGGTGAGGAAATTATAATGGAAGGCTGTTTTAAACTTACACTCTTTGATAAACAAGTAGGTGAGTGTTAGCATGACCGTGTGGCCGCTGTACAGATAGTCCCCACACATGTTGTGGGAGCCAGTGATGGATAAGCCGCCTCCAGCAATGAGCTTCATTATTCTCCGCAGTTGCGCTTCCCAGTCTCCAAAAAGCTGGCAGGAAAAGAGAAGACATTCGTTATTAGCACATATGAAAGTGTGCTATGATCACTATTCATATCTAGAATTAAGCTTATATTAAAATCCCCACGATGAAGTTTGCCCACTCAACATTTACCATTCCATGGGTAGCCTTTTGAAAAAATATGGTCCTACAGATGAATCATGTAGCTTCAGAACTTTCCTTAGATGCTAGCACTTTTTAAAGCACATTTTTGTAGATGTTTACACAACTTTTTCTTTTATTATACTGACAGAGAAAGACTACCTCTATCTGACTAACTGAATAATTGATTTACCAGAACCGCCATTTGGAGAAAAGAAAATTTAAATCTCTAGTCTAGGAAGAATTTAGAGATGTTTTTTGCCATGCTTGGCCTAGAGGACAATTGTTCTACTACCTTAGCTAGAACAGCTGGAGATTGGATAGTCAAATGCATAAATATTTTTGGTATGTAGATGTTCAGGGACCAAACTGAAACAAGGGATATGCCTTTAATCTTCAGAAATTCTGTGGTTAGTATTGGATGATTTTCCTTTTAATAAGAGTGAAAAAAGTTTATAAATTAATCTACCTGTCTATGATACAAGTTTAGGCTGGATACTAGAGTAATAAATGTCTTAAACAACTCACTCATTGCAACTTTTATTTGCTCTGTCAAATAAAATGTGTGACTGTCTATATTTTATACTTGTCAGCACTCTTAAAATTCTGGTTGGCCAATTTAATCACCATGATCCCTTTTCAACATTTAACTGATAATAATCCAGCTTTGGGAAACATGTTTCATTATAATTTCCCTTTAAAAAATTATTAAGATTTCTAGTTAAAAGTGGCAGTTTGAACACATCACACAGAGGATATGAATTTCCAAATTCAAAAGGATCACTGAATGCCCGATACAATAGAAGAAATGGACCTACATAGCAAGCCTTAGTGTTGTGGAATTTCAGAAACTGGAGACAAAGAAGAGACCCTAAAGCCTCTAGAGATTAAAAACAAGCTTTATATGAATGATCATTACCATAAGACTTTTCAAGTGCAACACTGGAAAACAAAAAGCTTTGGAAAAATGTCTTCAAATTTTAAGGGAAAATGATTTCCAACTTAGAATTCTATACCCAGCCATATTACCACTAACCATAAACTAAGGATCAACTAAAGCCTCTTTCATATGTGTAAGATTTTAAAATATTTATCACTTATTTACTCTTTTCCAGGAATTACAGAGGATGTGCTCTACAAAGCAAGGGAGTAACCATGGAGAAAGGAAGGCATGGGACTTGTTAGGGTGCTAAGGAAGGACAGGTGAAGGACCGTGCAGTAGCTCACACGTTGGGGCTGGAAAGCTAATAGCCTGAAGGCTCTGGAGAGGCGTTGTCAGGGAGAGGGGACTGATAGAACACCCAATGCCTCTGTACACAGAAAACTTTTAAAACATAACCTCCGACCCAGTTACATTGCTTCTAGGAGTCTACCTCAAGGAATGATCCCAAATATACATGAAGAAAAGCTTCATGTACAAATATCCCACTGCAACTCTAGTTATAAAACCAAATAACTGGAAGCAACCTAAATGGGAACCATTCAACGACTACTCCTTTGCTTGCTATTCAAAGCCTGGTCTGGGGATAGTATCGGGAAGAAGGAATCCTGCTGCAGATACACTCTCAGGGCCTCAGCTAGACCTACTGACCCACAATCTAAGTGATTTAAATGCACATTAAAGTTTGAGAAGCCCTGGAAGAGACTATAACCACTACAATCATTAAAAAATAAGTTTACAATGATTGTGTAGCAAATTTATCTCATAAACATTTTCCTATATTAAGAAGAAAGCCCAGAAAATAAAATGTTTGGTATAATTATAACTATGCTTTTGAAAAACTGCAAAGAAAACGTCTAGAACATAACACACTAAATGTTAACAGAGTTAGCACGGAAACTAATAGGATTGCTCCCAGTCTCTGCCCCAGTCCAGCTTCCTTTGCTTTCCTTCCTTGGAGCTCTGTCTGACTGCACCTCAAGTGCAGTTCTGGGATTTGTGTTGCCTTTGAGATCACGCAGGAGACATGGATGGAAAACAAAACAAAACAAAACAGGAAACTCAAGGCTAGATCTTTCATATGTTGCATTTTGGTTTCCTTCCCCAATCTGCCTACTACCATTTACTTTTTTTTTTTTTTTTTTTGGAGACAGGGTCTCGCTCTGTCTCACCCAGGCTAGAGTACAGTGGTGTCATCATAGCTCACTGCAACCTTAAACTCCTGAGCTTAAGCAATCCTCCTGCCTCAGCCTCCTGAGCTGGGACTACAGGTGTGCACTACCATGCCTGGCTAATTTTTCTATTTTTTGTAGAGATGGGGTCTTGCTCTTGCTCAGGCTGGTCTCGAACTCCCGGCCTCAAGCAATCCTCCCGCCTCGGCCTCCCAAAATGCTAGGATTATAGGCATGAGCCACCATGCCCAGCCTACCATTTACTTTTGAGTCCTCAAATAGCTGCTCCATATATTCTGCCAAGTGTTTTTTTGGCTGCATTCAATGGGAAAGGATGGAGTGTGCTTACTCCACTGTAACTGGAGTTGAATGTCCGTTTTTGAAAGCAGAGATAATTCAAGGGACACTTACATAAAAACTTGCAGTGGACACTACAAAGCTGTGACAAGAAAGTCTCATATCTACAATTCTATGTGAATTATGGTCCCCCAAAGGTCACAGAAAACCAATTTCCAGTAAAAAATAAAGCAATTTTCTTCAAATTCTAATGAATGGCCAAGAAATTAAGTTAATTGGCCAAATCACTTAAGCAATACTCAAGCACAGAAAGAAACTCAGAGCAGAAGGAGGGAAAGGCTTCTGAATGAGACACACCATCAGGTACATTTAGAACCAGTGAGCCTTGGTTATGAAAAAGCAGGTTTCCCTGAGCAATTGTCCAATGCTGACTAACACAATGTGCTGATGACAGTGTTCCCATCACTCAGTTTGCAGATGCCCAGAACACTTGCTTTTTCTAACTGTATTTGCAGAGCAGGAGCATTCACTGCACTTCAGTCCCTCCTTAAGAGAGGGCTGAAGGAGAACCCAGAACTAAAACCCATCAAATAATGCTGCACAAATCAAGGGCTTCGGTATAGCTTTGATGAAAGGCTGAAAGTGAGTGCTAAGGAGCAGAAATGCAATTTAAAAGAATCCTAGACCCTCACTAATGCTGTAGCTTAGAGCAGCCCAGTAAAGTTAGCAAGGTAGACTCTATTAGTCCTAGGCCCCCAGTGTTGGAGCTGGGCTCCTTATATGTAAGAAGTGCAAAACTATATGCTGCATTTTGCACAGCCAGGCCCTCACAAGGTAGGTAAACCAGGCACTGGATACACATAAAGTATTATAACTTTTCCTTCAGCAGGCTAGGTACCTTGCAGAAGTAATATCATACTATTCATGAACAGTCAGGCATCCCTCCAAGTACTCATTCATTCCTTCCTTCATTCATTCAAGGAATCTACCTACCAGGACAAATTATTTTGTCTTGTTCCTGAAGAACAGTCTTCCACCAAAACAGAAAGTTCATCATCATCCATGAAATGCCAACAGAAGCTGCTCTTAAACACTCAGACCAAAGACCAGACCTGATAAAGGAATCAAGCATCAGGAGCAGGAGGACTGGTAGAGTCCTCATCAATCCACGTCTCCAGAAGCCTGCAACTGAGAGTGACGTGCTATATGCTGCGGCCTCCCTCCATGTCAACTTCCCAAATGGCCTAAAACAGCAGATCTATGCCACTTTCCAAATTTCAACTGGCATACAGCCTTCCGTAAGTTATGAGATGTCCTTTAGCCTAACCTTGAAGCCCCCACTGGGAAGGTAATGTGTCTGAAAGTGTGATGAATGTTTCAGGTTTCATAGCAGCAGTGAAAGGCTCAAAGCCACCCCTTAAAATTTCTCCTGCCTCATTTTATTGTTACCTGGTTGGACAGTTAAAAAAAAAAAAAAAGGAGTGGTAGGGCGGCTTTACAAAATAAAACAATAGATTTTGTTTGTATAGATTCCAACCTTTTAACAGCATTTTGCCATCAATTATCTCACTGTATCCTCACAAGCCTGTCAGCTGGTGAGTGCAGATGTTACTACGTCCATTTAACAGAGAGGCTACTGACCAGTACATGAGGTCACACACAGTGAGACTCAGTTAGGATCTGAACCCAAATGCCTTACAATCTTGCCAAACAATCTGAGCCAAACAATCTTGCCCTTGGGTTCCTGGAAAAGGCCTGCTATTGTTGCAAACACCTTTCCAAACAGCAAGGACAATGTCCAAGGCTGGACAATGTCTTCTTTCTTTGTTGTTGTTGTTGTTGTTTTTAATGAAATTTAATCATTTTTACATATGTCATTTAAATACATAGTTGAATAGATAAACAGAATTTATTCATTATTCACTAAAGACCTATTTGTCATAAGTTCATTTTCCATTTAAAGCAAACTTCCACATCTCTATAAAAGTTATTTCTATGGAACTCTTTCACAAACAAATTGCACATTTTCTGCCTTCTGCCTTCTTAAACAAGGTGTTCTCAATTTGATTTTAATCTCCTTGCTTTATATTGCTTTGTGTTGGTCTCCAAATTCACTTTTACAGGAACAACAATGAGCATAAATCTAATCCCAAACTCTAGTTTAAGGTTAACCATATAGGTGGCTCTGGACAAACCATTTTATCCACCCTAGCCTCAGTTTTCTGAACACTTCCTTATCCTCAACCCCTACCCTCCAAAGCAAGATAGTGTTTATAAAAGTGATTGCTAAAATGTAAAGTGTTGTAACAAATTTAAGGCAGCATTACTATTACTAAGTTAAGTCAATCTTTTGGGGGGTTCTTAAGTGAGAAAGCAATGTCTAACAGCCAACAAGTGAAATTTGGGTGATTCTCCTTAAATACACAGCCCTGCAGGATGCTTATCTATGATTATCACTTGAGATTTTTCTGAGTTCTTCCTCCATATGGTAATTGCTGTACTCCTGGAAACATATTATGCCCACCACAACTGATCTAAAGTACAGAGATTTCACTATGCACTCATCTTAGAACTCATATATACAACTTTTAAAAAGACTTTTCCCTCCACTCAGCTCTGAAGAATTTGGCCTTCTGCATTTCTTCATTCTCAAATGTACTCATCAATTGCTATACTAAGCAGGCTTCTTTTAAGAGGGGCAGGTGTGTCTCTAGGAATTATCAGCAAAACAACACTAATCTCCACCAGCCTCTCCTTCCCTCAGCAAAAAAACCCATTTTTTCATAGCCCTTAATAAGGAGACTTACCAAAGGCTTCCCAAAATCTAAAATAAAGGTCAGCTATGGGTTCCCATTACTTGCATTCTTACCGTCACAATAAAGTAATCCAGTATTTCAGCCAGGCAAGACTTCCCTTTAACAGAATTACATCAGCTTTAAGTGTGTGTGTGTGTGGGTGAGGGGGGAATCCTTCACCATACCTGGTCATGAAGTGAGACTCAAAAAACAATTGCCCCTGCTTTTTTATTTTGAGAAATTCTAAATCTAAAGCATAGTCTAATGAACACCCATAGGCCATTCACTTAGGCTCATTAATTATCAACATTTTGTCACATTTTCTTCTCCTTTCTCTTTTTTCCCTGAGTCACTTGAGAATAAGCTGAATATACAATAACCCCTTCCTTCTAAACACAAAAACAAAGACATTCTTTTCCAAAATCACACTCATGCAATTTAACAATGATAAAATACCATTGCACTCTATAGTCCCGATAGTCTCAACAATGTCCTTTAGAGCTTCCCCCTCAGTCTAGGTTCCAATCAGAGAACACACATTGAGGTTACTTGTCACGCCTTGATAATCTGTTAGTTCACTACAGTATCTTAGTCTTTTTTTTTTTTTCCATGACATTGACATTTTTTAAGAGTCCAGTCCGGTTTCTTTACAGAATATCCCTCAATTTGTTTTTATCTGAATGTTACCTTCCACTTACATTCAGGTTAAACATTGCTGGTGCAGTATCACAGAGCGATGCTACATCCTTCTCAGCGCGTCACATGCAGAAGCATCCGATACCATTTGTCCTGCCACTGGTTTGACCACTTGGTTATGGGAGTGTCTAATGCATTTCTCCACTAAATACATAACTTTGTCCCTTTACAATTAATAAGCTCTGTGATTTTTTGAAATCATGTAAGTATTATGATCCCCAACTTTTCACCCAAAGGCTCTAGCATCCACTGATGATCCTGAACTATAATTTTTGAATTATTACTATAGTGGTTGCAAAATGGTGATTTTCTATTTCTAAAATTTCTTTTAGTGAGGCGGGAGGATTTCTTGAGCTCAGGAATTTGATGCTGCAGGGAGCTCTGACTGCATTACTGCACTCTAGCCTGGGAAATAGAGACCCCATCTCTAAAAAAAATAAATAAATAAAAAGTAAATAAGATTTCTTTTATTAGTTTTATTGCTTTATTAATAACTATTACTTTTTTCTTTAAAGAGCTTCCCCTCACTAATTTTTAAGTGTTTTTATTGATTTATTATAATCCAATACTGTCATTATTCATTGTGATGCTCATATTGTCTCAAACACGGCCAGTAGGAGCCCCTCAAGCAGGACAATATGGCTTTTGAATGGAACCTACTGGTGGCCTGTAATGTCTGGGAAGCTCCAGAAACCATTGATTGGATGAAAGCCCCATCGTCCATCTACCTGTACTCTGACGCAATGGATACTACTGCTTCATGTAGAGTCATACATTGTCACCTCTGAGGCTCTTTGGAATTCTCCAGTGAATGCTTTCTGACTCTGGTGACCTCTTTACACTAGATGGCTACTGACATGTAGAAAATCTTTCTCACGTTCCCAATGCCTCCAAACATGGCCCTCTCTGCCCTGGTCTAGGCCTTCCTCACCTCTAATTCAGAAAACCATGCAAAAGCACCATCTGTCTCCCTCATGTGAGGTACCAAGAACAGGGGTCTTGGCCAAACTTCTTGCCTCTGCCACTTAGTACCCATGAGACATTAGGCAGGTCACATAACTCTGACCCAACTGCAATTTCCTCCCATTCCCCACTGTGAGAATTAAATGAAAACAAAACATGGAGAATCATAGCTGGCACAAAACAGGTACACAATTTGGCACCACTCTTAAGTCCACTTCCCTCCCTCTCTCCCAAACACCCTGCTATCTGTATCACTGGCGAGAAATGTTTCTAAAAGACAGATGTGGTCACATAATGCCCCCTGCTAAAACCTCTCCTGGCTTCCTATTACTTATAGACAAAGCCCAACCTCCTTAGGAGGGTGCCAAGGCCCTTTAAAATGTGCCCACAACCTGGATCTGGCTTTACATCTGGTCACTTGGCCCATAGCATCCCATGTCCAGGCACATCTAACTTCACCTCATTCCCTGATTCCCTCCCATACTTTTTGTTTTCTCCACCTTAACTCTCCCTCGCTCCATTTCCACCTGGCAAACTCCTACTCATCCTTTAGAGGCTTGGCTCAGAGGCACCTCCGCAGTACAGCAACATTCCCAGCAGAGGTGCCACTGTCCTCTGTGCTTCCATGACAACTGAGCTAACGCATCTACGACAGGGAGCACTGAGCAAGTCAGAAGGTAGTCTGTTGGGTTACACGTCTGTCACGGCTGCTTGATGCCCATTTGTGAGAGGAGGGGGTACTTGTCTTCCACATCTGTGTATTCTCAAAATTGACCACTATGCCCACACAGGGTAGGTTCTCTAGAAAGGTCTGTTCAGGAAATAAAGCAAACTGCTTGTTTATGAAATCACATCAACAATCTGGCTGCCTCACAGTCTGGGAAAATGGTGTCTTCCTTTCAGTCAGAAAACCATTTAGAAAGGTTAAGGTTTATAAAATCATGTAAAATGCATATATCAAATGTTAACTATAAGGAGACAGGAATAATAAATATATAGATGGCACCAGCATATTACATATTATGTAAGAAAAATATGCATAAAGGACGAATATACTGAAATATTAATAGCAGACAGGGCCATGAAATCTTCCTCTTTTTGTATTCTTTCAGTGTATCTATAATGAATGCACAGTCTCTTTAAAATAAAAAAATATTTTTTTAAGTGAGAGAAACAATTCAGTGTATTTTTATCTTTTTTTTTTTTTTGGTAATCCCTGAGAAAGGAAGAGGATAGCAGGAGTGAGAGAAAAGGAAAAGTGAAGAAGAGATTTGGGATGGGAAAGGTTACTGGAAATTATATGCAAGAAATAGGGAAAAAAATCGAGAATAAACAAAAAGGAAAATTTTACTTACATTAAGGAACTTGGAAGCAAGGAGAAAATTATGTAAAATCAAGCACTGACAACTGAAGTTCCACACAACTCAACAGGATGACATGAAGTTATTTCGGTAACGGAACACAAGCCATATTGTGAAACGCTGATAAGGTTAGCTGGAGCTCATCAGAATATCAAACTTTGTCAGCATGGAGGGCACCTGGAATACTCTAACTGCTACCTAGGAAAGTAGGAAATAACTAAAGGAGGTTATAAAATCCTAAAGAGCAGTGAGTCCTTTGCCTTGTAAGACTGAACTCCTGCCAGAATGGGGGCCGGTTAGGCTGATGATTACTACATCACAGCTGGGCTGCAAGTCAAAGGAAGTGCTTTGATCTTTCTAATCCAAGCACTGCAGAAAAGCTGACAGTGGCAGAGGAGAATTCGAAGGCTGTTCTGCTGTTGCATTTGTATTGCATTGTTTCACTGAGCCATCAGCTTCAGATGTCACCCAGACATCACCCTGTCCCAAACTGGGCTGTGTTCACATGTGTTCGGGGCAAAAATAAAAAACAAAACATATCTTTCAAGTTCAAGAGAATCATTTCACTGAAAATTCCATGTCAGATTAATGCATTATCCAGCTAAGTGCCCCTGCTGTTAAGGTAATCTCTCCCTTCTCAAAGGTTTTCAAATCTAAGGTCACCATTGAGACCATAAAACACACCCAAACATGCATCTCACTTTATTGCTTAGTCACTATTAGATTAACTCCGATTATTAAAGTGAGAGTTGAAATGTGTAATTTCTTCTCTTCCATTAGCATTAGGCTGTCTGTCTACCTGGGGACTAACGTAGGTCTTCTTTTTTTTTTTTTAAGGAGTTTGCTAAAACAGAAAAATTTTCCCACAGGAAGCTTAGAGCACCAAAGAATGCTCAAATGTTTCTGCCCTTTTTTCTTTAAAAAAAAAAAAAAAAAAAAGAATGGAATTATAAATAGTTGTAACAAGATGAGAAGAGATTGTTTTCAGGATAAAACACATGCTCCTAAGAGAAAAACTGTGATGAGATTAACACGGGCTGATCAAGGTATCAAAAACTTGGCAACCTCCAGTATAAGCCTTGCACGTGTATACCCTGGGATATGGAGCAAGTACTTCCCAAAAATTTGTAACCTAGGAACGGGCACACCTACTTCCCTTTCCACTTCCTTTCCCCAGTGGCTTATTCTTGCAGCAACATTTGATGGGAAGTCTGCTTTTCTTCCCAACCCAATCATCTCACAGGATGATCATTTCTCCAAGCTGTTACATTTTATGAACCAAAGAATACACAGCCATCAAATGAATGAACAATAAGACCAATTTTCGTTACTGCTGCATATTTGTTGGAACATTTTTCTTAGAAACTGTACAGTTTGAGTATTGGCATTAAGGGAAACATTAAGTACACTAATTATGGGGTTTAATGTGATGGTGGACCCAAGTTTAAGTTCACATGAGTATTTTAAACAGCAAGTTACATTCTAAAGCTCAACTCTCTTTCCCTATAGTTTAGTGATGATTAAGTAACTAAAAGAGTATCCAGCAATTGACAGGCCTTAATAGGTGTCTCAAATCATGGAATATCCAATTCTAGAGGCATTGTACTGTTTACATCCTGTCTCTGGGCCTTTTCATCCATACCCACAGCTTTAACCACCATCCAGAATATGATGAGTCACAAGTATTTATTTTCCACCTCTGTTTTTTCTGTCAACTTTACACCTATATTGCTAACTGTCCTGGACACCACCACTTAGATATCTCACAGGTACCTTAAACTTTATGTGTTTAATCCAAACTCATTAACTCCCTTTTCTTCCCTACCTTGTAATTATTCCAGTGGTAAAATCCAGTCTTTGAAATCCTTCCCTTCTATTCTCCTTCCCTACATGAAATCTATTAGCAAGTTGCATTGATTTAGCCTCTTAAATATTGCTCAAATATGTTTCTTCCTGTCATTAGGGCCAGAGTAGCTTAGCTTGAGGCCCTTATTAGAGCATTTATTACATTAGGTACAAGTTTAGACTAGTTCATCTTAAGGTGCTTTCCACAAAGTCAAGGATTAGATCTACCTTGCTCACCTCTGGTACTCTAGTACCTAAAACACAGTAGATACTTAATTCATGTTTGTTAAATCAATTCTTACTAGATAAGTAAGAGTCTAGGGGTTGAAGCATGATGACAAAACCAAGTTCTCTTATTTCTGTATGGCACTTTACATTGACAGAGCCCCTAGATATTGTCTCCTTTCACGTCTACAACTCCTTAAAAAACAGATACAAAAAGCATCGTTAGCTCTATTTTGCCAATAAACAGGAACCGAGGCCCTGGGAAGTTAAATGATCTGCCCAATGCACGTGCCACACAGCTAGGAAGTGGTTGTGCAAGACTGTCTTCACCCTGACCTCAGTGTTCTTTCCGCTACCAGTAAGCTTGTATTTTTACAGGGGTGACGCGTTCCCTCTCTGTACAATGGTTCAGAGGGAAGCTGATGAAGATTTGGTGGCAATGATGTTCAGATATCAAACAGAACTTCGGACTGTGTGACTTTTAATAAGGTTCCTTTGAATTCTGATTCTGTTAGCCCTGGGTGGCTCTAAAGTGGCAGAGCTGTTATCTGAGGTTGCTCTAGCACCACCTTCTCTCCCTTCTACCCTGGTCCTCAGCACAGCCTCCCAGCTCCTGCCTGTCCAGTGAATTCCTCAAGCTTCATCTGCCATCCAAGGGGCAGCAAGCACCAAGCCTTCATGGCCTTTTCCAACTCTGTGTCTAGCTTCAGAAATCTTTCTGTCCTACTTGGGAAAGGTTCTTGCCAAAACAGTTAAAATTGAATCTAAGTCTCCAGGACCAACTTTCTATTCAGAGGAAATACGGAAGAAAGACGAACGAGCTGATACCACAGAAACAAGAGAAATCCAGAACATGGTGGGACAGTTTACAGGATGACTAATCTGGCAGGCAAGAATTTAACCAGGGCAACTAATCTGATCTCTACAAGCTACTGGCAGGGGGGAAAAAGGGAGAAAGGACTGCTCTGGAATTACAGATTTGACACAAAACAAGCAAAAGTAATGTAAAGACTTTGGATCCTACTTTGTACAAACCAACTACAAAAAAGGGGCAGGGGGGCACTTTAAGACAATCAGGATATTCAGTGAAGTGGTAATTGCCAACATCAAAGAATTACCGTCCATTTTGCTAAATACCAACAGCATCATGGTTATGCATTAAAATGTCCACAGTTTCTAAATGCATACTATAGTATGCAATGATGAAATGACACTGTCTGGGACCTGTTTTAAAATACTTCAAAAAGGAAAAAAAAAGAGATGGGTGAAACAAATGTAGCAAATCTTGATAATTATTGAATGTGGGTGCTGTATGCGAGCTCCTTATACTAGTTGAGAAACATTTGAAAATTTTCAGAATAAAAAATTGTACTCTGAATTCTTTCTTCCAAGAGTTCTATTCTACACAAAAGAAGTAATTAGATATAATGAGCTTTAACTAACAATTTTTGCTAAGGTGTGCTAGTATTTCACACCCTCCTGTTTACTTTAAGATTCTAGCTTCCAGAAGATCATCACAGAATTACAGCCCTAGTTGGGATTTCTGGCAACATAATGAATGAGCAACACGTTTGAGTCTGGTTTTTGTGAACAGCTTCTGCTGTTACCTCTGCCTTTACCAAGAAAACCCACAAGCTATTCTCAGCCACAGGATCTTGGTTAGATACGCTGATGACTCAAGCTGATTCTGTTAAGTATCAATGGCTTACCAACTCTGGGACAACCAGTAACTGGGTGGAGCTGCAGAGATCCTCAAGAAGAAACAAAGTGAGAACCAGAGTGGGGAGAAAGTATGTAGTACAGCACCTCAATGTCGGACACATCTTCAACCTGTGCTGGGCCAGAACCCATATCTACCTACTCCTTGGTAGCAAAATTTCCCAATGCACAGGCTTTTAGGAGGAGTTGAACTAAACTTAGGCGGATGTCCTAAACTCTCAGTTTACTACTTAAAACACACTGCTTATCAAGCTAGTCTTCCAGCAAGAGTCTACATCATTGGATTCTCAAGGATAACAAGGTATTTCCTACAACCCATTTCCTAATGCCAGGAGCTGCAGGCAAGTGCTTGAGAACTTTTACAGAGAATATAAAAAGACAGTGAGGCTGGCTTCTTTGGAAGGGCTGAAGGGCTGAAGAAACTGCAAGGAGAATGCAGGGAGGCAAGACTGCCAATGGAGAGGAGTAAAAGGTAGGGAACGTTCATTCTGTACGACAGCTTTTCTTTCCAGAGTTAAGGAAGTAGTATACAGCAAAAAGTGGAAAAAGTCAAATAAGAAACTAGCTCCCTCTGTGGGCATATATGTAAGTCTAGGGAGGAAGGGGGACCACAGAACACACACAAATTAAAGGGATCCAAAATTTAATATGATAAAGACACCACTTCAAAATCCACAGTGAATTCTTCAGCCCTCTTTCCAAAGGTCCTATCAGAGAGAATGTCTCTTCTGGAAGAAAGAAAAAGTTCAAAGGGATGAGACTGAAAGCATTTGGCTATTTCCTCAGCACGGGTGCAATGTAAACAAATGGTCTCAAATACATCACAGTATTTCATATATTCTCCCACCAGAATCAAGGAGAGAAATTACCTTCTTCTATTTCTATGGCATTAAAGAGCTTTAATGTAAACATTTTAAAAATTAAATCTTCTGCTAATTACTTTACAAAATAATTCCAATGATCTCCCTAGTTAAAAATTCTTCCAAGGTAAAGGTTAGGGGGTGAAGAGTGTTATGTGAATCTGACAGAAAGGCAGAGATAATAAAGACAGGAATAAAATTTATTTTCAAAAATATGTCTAAGCTACTAGAGAAAATCAATAAGGCAGTACATAACTCCAGAGAACAGTGATCTTATTTGGGTTGGTGGAGGATTGCAAGGGGATAAGAATACTTTCTCTTGCTTGCACTGCTGTAGGGATTAATAGAAAGAATGAAAACGGAAAAAATATATCACGTGAAATTGAGCTTTCCCTCTAAGAGAGGGAAAAAGCATATAAAAGCTTCTGGATATGTGTCAAGGGAACGAATGATATTTTAAAAGTCTGGCTGGAAACCAAAGAGCTACACCCACACACAAAGCTTAACTGCCTCCCAACACACTAACTAGACCACATATTTCCCCAGCTGGGAGGCACTGGCAGGGCTTGAAAATTCTGAGAAGGGTGGGACTGCCTAGCCATATTGCTTAGGAACATTCCCAAATGAAGGTGGAGGGACCCGACTGTATTCTGAAGAAATTTTCACCTTCATCCTCAGTCAAAGGACCCCAGAGCAAGACAAGAAACAAACAAAAAGGGAAATTACAGTGAGGAATAGTTTACCTTGGGAGAACAGTTGAAATGCATACCGGGTACTGGGAGTGTAGTTACATACATTGTAATACACCGATACAGGTACAGCGTGCCAACTATGCAGAAAAATCTTCTGCTAATAATAGACCTAGAAAAAGGGAAAAACAGGGCAGATGCTCAGTCAAGAAATTCCGCAGGTTCATTTACTTTTTCAATGACACAACAAAACAAATCTAAAAAACTGCTTGAGTGCTTGAAACCAGAATGAATATATAATGAATACAACAATAGCTAGTAGCAGATTAAGACAAAGATTTTGAGAATAATGTTCTGTTGTGCTTTTTTCAAAAAACATTAACTGGCCCAAACAGCTCAAACCACTCTATATTGCTATTAATTTGGCTTCGTAAGGCCTTAAACCTGAGTTGACGTTGAACTGATGTGCAAGTGGAGCCCATTCTGACTGGTCAGAACTCACTCACTTTTTTGGGGTGTGGGGGCACAGACACTGTTTACTGAGTGCAGGCATAGGAGAGGTAGCTGGCTCTGGTGTGGAAGCAGAGGTGGCAGGTCACACCAGGGTGCTGTGGGCATCTGGCAGCCAGGGCCATGCTCCCCCATCCTAGGGGGATGGCAGAAGCTCACTATGTCAGGAAGCAAGGAGCAAGGAGCCGGCCACAGGAGGAGCGGCCATGTCCCCCAGGACCCTAGGGAAGCAGCAGCAGATGAACCTGGCAGAGGGACGTGCGGTGAGGGGGACTGGGGTGTGGGTACTCAGCGGGAAGGTTGGGTGATCACATCTGTGGGGTGGAGTAGAGACTGTGGTGGTAGCTGCCTGGTCCCAGCACCTGGGAGAAGAGCAGAAGAGTGGTCCTCATCTGGCTGCCCCCACACCAGCCTGGCTCACACCCAGTGCCACACCAGCTGCCAGAGCCTAGGCTGCCTGACATGTTGGTGCCCTCGCTCTGCTGTGCTCCCAGGAGCACCCCTCATCCTCCCAGTGCCTGGCCCAGGTGAAGAAGTAGGAACAGGAGCCGAAGATCTTCAGAAAATGAGAATTATATTAGAATGAGAATTTAAAACTTTTAGGCCATTTAACAAGTCAAAGACATTAAACATTTCACTCCCAGAAACTGATTCTCTGAGGCAACATGATGCCAAGGAAAGTACCTATCTGAAAGACAGCATCCAACCCCCACCTGCTCCCTGATTCCTACGGGGCCTTGGGAGACACTATTTCTCTGAGTCTCAATTTCCTAATTAGTAAAATAGAGATAATAACAGAAGTAACGTATGAAGAATCCCTATCATCTAGTATGCACAAATGGTAGCCATCAATTGTATAGGTATGTAGATGAATAAAAATACAAGTAGGAATTAGAAATAGTTTTTACTAGTGGTTCTAACGAAATTATTTGATATATACATAATATTGAAATTATTTGATACATACATGTATATTATAATCAAAATATATATACACATGTATATTGAGTTTGACAACTTTTCCTAATATCAAATTCCACATAATGGCCAGGTGCAGTGGCTCATGCCTATAATCCCAGCGCTTTGGGAGGCCAAGGCGGAAGGATGGCTTGAGGCCAGGAGTTTGAGACCAGCCTGGGCAACATGGTAAGACCTTGTCTCTACAAAAAATTTAAAAATTAGCTGGGTGTGGTGGGACACACCTGTAGTCCCAGCTACTCGGGAGGCTGAGGCAGCAGGATCGCCTGAGCCCAGGAATTCAAGGTTACAGTGAGCTATGATCGTGCCACTGCACTCCAGCCTGGGCAACAGAGCGAGACCCTGTCTGAAAGAAAAGAAAGAAAAGAAACAAAGAAAGAAAAAGAAAGAAATTCCACATAAGTTTGTACAATTTAACCTCATTAAACCTTAGTGTATTCTTGGACAAGAATGTTCCTTCCCTCTCTACTTCCCTCCTATTCTACCACAGGCCAGAAGCATGGTCCTGTGGGTCTCCTCTTCCTCAAGCTTGACGAGTTCAGGTGTTCCTTGATCTGGGGCAACCTGAATTAATTAAACAAGGAAATTTAGAAACAGTGGACAGGCTTTCCTCTTAAAATACTGAATGTTCAATCTCTCTATAACCATACAGTGTAGCTCTATTTTTGTGCAGGATGGGAATGCCTACTGAGGTGTGGTAGTCAGAGGAGAATTTGTCTCATTTGTAATTTTTGTTTTAACAAGAGGAACAAAGAGATATGTCGCTTGTGTGATTAAAAATTAATTTAAAAAAACAGCTCATGCAACTATATTAGCATTTCATTCATACCTGCAAAGTCCATGCAAGTTACTTAGGTTTTATGAGTAGAACCTGGGTGTCTTCTTACCTAGATTTCAGATACTGGGTCAGAATTATTTACCATAGTAGCCATCTTTGCTTACTTTCTCTTAGTTAAGCTGTGTGTACCACCTCCAAAAATAACAATTTATTCAGCACAAAGCTGTCTGGAGAGGTATATGCCTCTAATTTCAAATATAATAAAAAGTACAATATAAAGAGGGACAATACTAGAGAAAATACTGGCCTATGTCTTTGCTAAGAATACCAAAAGCGAAATACCTAAGTGAATTTTACATTGTAAGGTATAATGGTCATCTTTCTTAAAAAGAAAATGCCCATTCTAGCCATCCTGCTCACACAAATTATTTGCAATTTCACTTGGACTATACAAAAAACACCTGTAACCAGCCCCCGCCGAACAAATTTCAATGACCCTATATAATTCTCTCCCTTAACTACTTGACTTTTTGATTATTTCCCAGAAATGGTGGATTTTCTGCAAGACAAAGGAGCTGAGACTCTGAACACCTCAGAACAGACTTCCTGATGCCAAGATTCACCATCCTCTACAACCTGCCCCCAATGTAAGTAACACCTTGTTAGTTACACCACCATATATATAACACCTTGTTAGTTATGCCCCAAGGCATGTGGCCCGTCCTTTAAAAGCCCATTATCTCCCTTAGCCAGAGAGATGGATTTGAGGCTTCTCATATTCTCCCAATAAGATGCCTGTCGTATTAACAATTTCTTGGTAATCCTCATTGTCTTAATAATTGGATCTTCATGCAATGAGCAACTAGACCTAGACTGAAACCCCCTTGCAATTTCGACAACATACCTAAGAAAACTCTCAAATCTAGATCTGTTGAACTCTTTAGTTGAAGAAAAAGTAAAGATTACTACCGTAAAATCACTTTGCATGATTATTTCATGGTATACAAAAGATACACATACACATCCCCCACTCCAATAACTACTTCCATGTATCAAACATGAGTCACATGTGAGTACCAATGAAATTATTTCAGAATTATCTGGGATGAGGTATATGAAAAAATAATAAAAGATGAGAAAAGACAAATGCTTAAAAATTTTTTTTAATTAAAACACTGAAGGTTCATTCACATTTACTATTTGACTTGCAATGAAAAAGTCAAGTGAAGTCATCCATATGAATTTGTCAATGTTAACAATAAGGTGACAAGTTAGAAGTGGTTGTTTTTAAGAATTTTCTGATCTACGGTGTGTACTTTGTGACAGATTATGATCTTTGGTATTTAATCTTTTTGAAATTAAGCTTAGAATGTCTTCAATGTATAATGTTAAACAAGGATTTCCTACCACAAACTTTAAAAAGCAGAGTACAAAAGTGTTTCAAAGAATTGTATGCACTTCTGGCATTCATTTCCTTAATCAAAGAATTATACACATTTAGATTCTTATTTATTTAAAGGCATAAAAGTTCAAGATGTGTTTTTAAAAAAACACAGAAGAAATGTTAATGAGATATTGCTAGAGATTAAGCAGATATCAACAGTAAGATGCATGATATAATTTTCAAAATCACAATGGTGTTCTTCTCACATGGACACACTTCTCCTTTCCTATTCAAAAGAAGCCAGTTTCCATCAGCTCACACTTTGCAATTGTTAGGTAGATGGCGAGGGATTCTGGGTCTCCTAGGGATGAAAGTGGGTGCTCTTGCGGTTTCACCCCCCTCAAATGGGCTTTCAGAGAGGCTCATGGGACATCCGTGTGCGCAGTAAGACTCAGGTCATATAACTCCCAACTGTCCAATCAAAATGGTTCCATGGTGACATGTGAGCCATGAGGGAGGTCCCAATCTGGACACCATAAAACAAGACCCAGACCATAAACCAAGCCCTTTCTTTTTGCTCTCTCTTTTGCTATGACAATGGGTCCGGTTGTCATCTGTGGTGTATGTATCTCACTCTGTAAACCTATATCTTGCTCTTACTCTATAATCCTATCTTTCTCTCCTCAATAAACCTCATTTTCGTGCTTGCCTTGCTTTGGTGCACCTGGTCATTCTTCAGTCATGAGTGCACCAAGAACCGACATTTCAGACTGCAACCCGACACAATGACTATCGTCTCAGAGACTTGTATACTTGTATTTGGTCGCAGTTATCTATTCTTCACCCAAGTGTTTGAGCACTGGGCCCATTACCACTTTTTCTGAGAGAACAGAGAAATGTACCTGTTTAATTTGATTATAAGGAAATATGCATAGAAGTGTTAACATTTTATAGGTAATTATTAAGACTTGCTAGAATAGTATGTTACATCCATTAACATAATGGTGGCTTTATTAAACTTTTTAATATCCCTTTTTAAAAAGGAAAAGACACTCAGAACTTGATTAAATACTACCAAATCAGGCTTAAAACAGCAAGACTACAATGTTTTTGGCATTTGGTACAACGATCTAAAATTCTAAAGGAAAAATGGTGAGAGAAAGAAATTAATATATTGGAAAGTGAAATTAAAATACTGTAAAGTTCGGTGTGTTTCCCACAAGTTGTCTCTCTCAATTAATCCACAGCAGGAAGACACAGACAACTCTTTCAGCGCTCAGACCTGGTCTCCTAGCTCCCTCTGGAAGCTGTTAGCTTTTAGAAACAAACAGGCCCTGACACACAGCAGTGGAATTAGGCAACAATTCAAAACTAAGTGTCAATAAACAACGGAGCGCACACGTAGCTGTAACACAGATTTAGGGAGACCCAAACCTCTGGAGCAGTCATGGAGACAGTGCATGATGCGGGTCCCTGATTAGTGATTCTGGTATTGAAATGCGGACAATGCATCACTGAGCTGTATCTTTATTTTCATGCTAGTTCCATCTTTAACAAAGATTCACTCGGTGATCTTGACTATCTCAATTTCCTTGGAAATTAGCTTCCTCACCAGCAAAAGGAGGAAGAGTACACTGCTTTCTCATGAATCAGAGAAATGGGTTAGAAAAAAAATGGAAAGGCTATGAAATAGTACTAAGAATGGGCACCAGAGTAGTCATTTTTTTCTTAATATAAGAGGTTGGAAAAATAATTTTATTTAGAGCCAACTACCACACTATCAAAAAAAAAAAAGCTTCTATTGAGGTATTTCCTCTGGCATGGTACCAACAGCAGCAACTGTTTTGCCAAGATTCTCCTATATGCCAAGCTCTGTGCCAACTTGGCAATGCGTGGCCATGATCCTTATTTTACAGATAGGAAAACTGAGGTTCAGGGAGTTTAAGCAGAACTATAAATATATTACATAAGACAAAAATATTCAGGAAACTACTGCATATTGCATAAGAAATTCCAATTTTGAGTGCCTACAGATGAGGCAACATACTATCACATTTCAGTTACATTTCAAAAACCACTTAAATTTTTCACTGTTAGTTGTTTTGTCATATTTCATACTGATCAGAACTCTACAAAATAAGCATTTTTAAAATAATTTAATGATAACTCCATTAGTTATTAGAGTACTGAAAAAAATCCTTCTAGTATCATACAGATATCTAAATTAAATGTGTCCATTTTTCATTACTATTTACAGTCTGTACCCAGTCAGATTTGCTTACTACCCCCCTCCCCATATGTTTCATCAGTCACTCTGAAATGGCATCTATTTATGAACACTCCATCTCACCTAAACTTCCACAATGACCTTCTGTGTAATACTACTCTTGCTTCCTGCTATGGTCTGAATGTTTATGTCTCCCCTAAATCCATATACTGAAGCCTAATTACCAGTGATTAGGTCATAAGGGCACAGCCTTCAAGTTTGGGCTTTGTGCGCTTATAAAAGAGACCCCAGAGAGCTAGCACACCCTTCCACCATGTGAGGACACAGCTATAAGGCACGACCTATGAACCAGGAAGTCGGTCCTCACCAGACACCAATTAGCCTATGCCTTGATCTTAGACTCGCAGCCTCCAGAACTGTGAGAAATAAATTTCTGTTCTTTATAAACTACCCAGTCTATGGTATTTTGTTATAGCAGCTTGAATGGACTAAGGCACCTCCCTCAAATCCATTCTGCATAGAGCAGCCAGAAACGTCTTTTTTAAAACAGTTAAACAGTGCCCTTCAAAGCCTTCCAATGTTTGTCAAATGTATTTTGAATAAAATCCAAATCCTTTCCCAAGGCCCTGAGGCCCTAGATCTGGCAGCCTCCCTCCAGCCTTCCCTCCCACCATTCTCTAGACTCCACCTCCAGCAGATGCCCTTGGTGCTCTCTGAACACGCCTTGCAAAGCCCCTCCTGCCTTAGGCAGATCTCCGTGCCAGACATTCTCTCTGCCTGTCACAGACATTGTGTCCAGCGTCATCTCTCAGGGAGATCACCTGCTCTAGAGAAGCCCCTGCTCCTCTCCACCCCACCCTTCTATTTTAATTTCTTCACAGCCCTCCCAATGATGTCCCCCCCCCACTCCCACATTCTGCTGAAGCTGACTCCAAAGAGATTCTAAAATCTGTTTTCCTCCCTTTAATTCCTTGCTACTAGCCCCTGAATTCCCTGAATTGTGACAAGTGCTTGCAAGGCCCTTCAATTGCCTTCAACATGACACCTCCTCAGCCTTCTCTTGCAAACATGAACCCCACTGACCTGGGCAAAAGGAGCCACTTTTTGTTCCCTAAACACAACCTGTTTCTTGCTTTTGCCTGTCAGTCTTGTTTCCTAGCCTCTCCCATTATCCCATCTGCTATAATCCTATCACCCACCACAAGCCTTCCTGATGTCCCCAACTGGATGGAGCCACTTCATTCTCCCAAACGCTTCAGAACGTTGTTTCTATTGTATGGTATCTTTAATAGTGACACTGGAATCACCACAACCAACAGAGGTGGAGTCTTATCACCTCTATTAGAGGAAGCTCTCAAGAAGAGTTGTGTTTACTTGTCTTTCAGTCCCAGGGAGACTTAAAACAGCACCTGTAATACGACTGGCAATTCTGCGCTTCAGAACTTTACTTCTTACTCCCTCCGATAGTCCTCCTTTCTTACTTCTTTCTACAGACGTTTGTCCTTTAAAACCCTTTCATATATCTGCCAGGAGTGATCTGCCCTGATGCTCACTATGCCTCCACTCTGCATGCTTTCTGCATTCACGTTTTCATTTAAAATGGAGCTAAGATTGCTCCACTTTTCCAACTAGGACGGTAAACCCCCTGGAGACTGAGCACTGTGAGTTCTGCTCCCTCCCCCTCCCTTCTCCCCCATCACAGCCTCAGGCACCTTAATGGCCCCCTCATGCCAAAACCCAGGTCTCAAGACTTTGAATTAGCTGTTCTTTTCACTAGTGAAATTGTCAAATTTTTTTAAAAAAATTTCTTTTTCTAAGCCCTGTGTAAAAAGTCTGCAACATAATGCAATAGTCAAGTTCAGGAAATGATCCCTACTTGTTTGGAGAATTTACAAAGAAGAGATCACATAATAAAACTGCCCCTGTTCTACCTGCCTTTTTAAAAAATATTATGTCCTGATTTACATACAGATTATAACAGAAAGTAAAGGAAAAATGTTACCCTATAAAGATACGAAAGAAAACATCAATACAATCTACTTGAGATAGTTATGAAGAATTAAAATCAAGAATCCTCCAGAAACTGCTACACAAAACTGTGCAAACAAAAGGAGTATTTCTTTGTTAGTATTTTAGGCTATCAATAAAAATAGTGTATGTATATACATGTACATATATATGTGTATACAACCATATGAACATATATACACACAGAACACAAGTACACATATGCATATATATAGTACAAATACGTGTATATATATCCAAATCTCTCCTCATTCCTTCCCTCCATCAAAACTTACCCACCCTGAATCACATTCTTAGGGGCTCATTCAGTCACAGCCAGCGGAACTGAACAATGAACGTTTGCTCTTGGACTAATGAATTACCCTTAAAAGTAAAACACTGTCATTTTATAGACGGTTTCTAAAAACATAATAAACACGTACATCACCAGCAGTGGCTAACATTTATTGAATTCTAAGCACAGTAACTAGCATAGCACAACACTTAATAAGCGTTAGCCACTATTATTATTAATTATTCATTCACATAACAAATATATATGTGCTGGGCACTGTTCTAAGCACTGGGAATACACTAGTGAACAGAATGGACCAAAAGCCTGCCTCATGGTGCTTATGTTCTAGTGGATGAGGCAGACAATAAACAAGTAAATAAGTGAAATATAGAGCATGTTAGATAAGTACTAAAGGGTAAAAGTAAGCGACAGTGTCACTGGGGGAAGAGAGGTAACAATTTAAGGCTAAGGTGGTCAGAGCAGGTCTACCTATGTATGAGGGGACAACTGTGAGGTATCTGTGGGAGAAGAGTACAGAAGCTAGTGTGCTTCACTGTTTGTTGACAATCATGGGGGGTCAGGGAACAGATGAAGACACTGGCTTTGCCACTCCATGAGGCGGGAGAACAGTGATGTACACTGACTCACTCTGTCAAGTTGACAAATCACTTAACACAGTGGTCCCCAACCTTTTTGGCACCAGGGACCTGTTTCATGGAAGACAATTTTTCCACGGACCTGGGGAAAGGAGGATGGTTTCAGGATGATTCAAGCGCATTACATTTATTGTGTAGTCAGACCTCTCTGCTAATGATAATCTGTATGTGCAGCCACTCCCAGCACTAGCATCACCACCTCAGCTCCACCTCAGATCATCAGACATTAGATTCTCATAAGGAGCCTGCAACCTAGATCCCTTGCACGCGCAGTTAACGGTAGGGTTTGTGCTCCTATGAGAATCTAGTGCTTCCAGTGATATGACGAGGCGGAGCTTATGCAGTGATGTGAGCGATGGGGAGCTGCTGTAAATACAGGTGAAGCTTCACTGCGCACTGCTGCTCTCGCCCTGCTGTGTGGCCCAATTCCTATCAGGCCACAGACCGGTACCAGTCCACGGCCCGGGGCTTGGGGACTGCAGCCTTAATGGAAGCAAAAACAGGTAATAACCCAGGTAAGAGATGACAGTGGTTAGACTTATGGCAGCAATAGAGATGGTGAGAACAGTCAGATTTACAGAGTGACCACATGTGGGGTGGAAGAAAAGTAGAGCCCTGCAAAAGGCTAGGAAGTGATCTGGTAACAGAAGGGGACAGGGAAGGTCCCCAGGAAAGGAAATAAAATAGGATCTCAGCCCCAAGCTCTGAGCCTAGATAGATGATGGGTCAAAATCAAAGGGAGGAGAGAAAAGTTACTAGAAACAAAAAGAAAAAGAGTAAGTTTGGGCACCCCTGGTCAGTGGTCTTCAGTGGAGAAACATGACTGACGTTGGTAGTAAAGGGAATGTCCCAGGCTGGTGGTGAGTAGGGCCCACGCCACACCTTGAAGGGTCCAGGTCAGCAGTCAGCAAGGACAGAGTTAAGTACATTTCCTATAACCTACAGGGGAGAAGCAAGACATGACAACTCTCAGGGTTGGCAGGTCCATCCTGGGGCATACCCACGTGTCTCCCAGATAGAACATAATACATAAATCTTGTTATTAAAAAACTGACCTGATCTGTTTCTATTCTATCTGTCCTGTGCATGTGGAATCTATGCCACTATATCTGCTAAGAAAATACATTTCCAGAGGACAGGTGCCTATTATATTGGGGGATTTCTAGACTGGATTTATACTAAAGAGCCTTCAATCTCCAAAATGTACCACTGTGGGAAGCTGGGCAAGTCCATAGCTTCTCTGAGCCTCAGTTATTGTCACTGAGAGAGGAGAATAACACCACTCAATTTAAGGGTTGATTGAATCAATGATACAATGCACATACAAAATTCTTGTTACTCAAACGTCATCTGGTTTGGAATCTGCCTCTTGAATAGGGTGATAATGATTTTTGACAACATGGATGAAGAAGAACAGAAAAAACAGACTTTGAGTAAGCACATAATTGATGCAGCTACATGTGCAGAGGGAAAAGAAAGGAAGGGAAGAGACAATCCCTGACCTCTTATCTTGCTTTATCGCTGGAGAGGAATATGACAGCTTATGAGCCAATTAAATAATGGGAGAGGTGTCAAAAAAAAGCTGCTGTAACATAAGGGAATTCTGTCCTCATGAGTTTTATACACGAATGGAGTTCGGACAAAATACTTTCAAAAACTGAGATGTCACTGTGAGACCAAACATTCCCCAGAATATAACCCCCATGCAATTGTTTTGCTAGCTGCCATATCCCTAGCACATAGTCTCCAACAATTCTTGGTAAATAACTGAACGTAAAGATGTTCTGAAGTTGTATGAGGGACTATCCTTGTGGTCTACAGCATAAGGCTAAGTTATAGTAAAATGAAATGACCTTAAGAAAAGGCTCTTCTGGAATTTAGAAAATAAATTCTATTCAATAGGAAACCAGAAAGACTTGATTCATATCAAATGCTCTATTATCAAGCACTTTTAAGAACTTTACTTAATCACAACCAAAGACATAAAAACAATGGAAAAAATGTTGACAGTATCTGTGGTCATAAACTACCTTGGGGAATAGAAGAGGAAAGTGTAAGTATTTTGATCCAATCAACTTAATGTGCAAAGAAACACTAATGGAATTAAAATAGGGTAAAATGACAGATGTTAGTGGAGAGTCTAATCTACTGAATAAAACACAAATTAAAACTGATCAAATTAGCATTTGACAGAGCAGTTGCCAATCAGCACAGAGGTTATGTCTTTGGAAATTAGATTCCATTCACAGAAGAGAGGTAAATGCTATAGATAAGCTTTCTTATGTTGGCAGATACCCACCTAAGAATTAAGGTCGCCAAAGCCATAGCCTTTATCAAAGGTTAAAATATAAAATAAGTCTTTCCTAAAGTGGTCTCTGAACAGAAAATATATAATACTGGTAAGCATCTAAAAATCCCTCCCAGTACTCTCAAGGAGTATAATCCCAGAAAAGCCACACTGGAAAACTGTATCTGTTCCTTCTTGCAGGATCAGCAAAGCTCCTAGAAACAGTTCTACACAGGGACGTCATGGCAGGTCCTAAGCAAGATCTGTTGTCACCATTTCTCTTTTCTAGTTCCTTCCCTTTCTGCATGGGATCAATTTTCAAAGAACTTACTCAGTGACCATTACCACTTCACCAGTCTCTCTATAAATCTATGCAACTATTTATGCTAGAATGTCCTATCCCATCCCCCAAATATATCTACCACTAAGCTCAATTCCACTCCACATCCCAACTGTCCAATGGCTCCTTTTCTTTTTTCTTCAAGTCTTTTCACCACCAGGGGACCAATATATCTTGCAACATTTAATTCACCATTACATAATCTGCTCCTCCCTGACCCAACTGACCTAAGCTTTTAGACAAATGTCTGACCCGAAAGAAGCTATGGCAGAAAACACATATCAGGATATACACGTGACTTGACTTTGCTCTGAAGTAAAATATAGTCAAGCAAAGTTGTATGATTCCCCCAAATTACTGAATGTTATCTCTCCATTAGATTCCATATACAAACCAGGGATTCACAGAGAGACCCAAACACCTTATATGAGAAAGACACTGTAACAAAAGCTAGCCCCGTAGCTATAAAAGACAAATGGCTCTAAATGTAGTAGAAGCCAAAGCTTCTACAAAGAGTTCAGCCATTCCCACGACCCCAGCACAAAATTTATCCACTGAACAAATGTTACCTGAGTCTAAGTCATGATCATCTTCTACCTGGACTACTACAAGGGTGTCCTAACCAGACCCCCTGCTTCAACTCTTGTTTCCCTAAGTCTCTACACTGCAGCCACAGTCATTCTTTTAAAATACCAGTCTGTTCACACCATTCTCCCGTAGTGACTTCATACCACACTTGGAATAAAACCCAAACTCTATCCATGGCCCAGACCTCACTGACCTCCTGTACCAGGACTCTCCCCAGCTCACTCAGGTAATAACTTCACTATTCCTCAATTAAGCCTCAGAACTCTGCACTAGCTGTGTCTCCTGCCTGGACTGCTCTTCCCCAAACACCTACATGGAATCTCCCTCATTTGACTCAGGTGTCTGCTCAACTGTCATCTCATTAGAGGCTGTCTCCAATCATTCGATCTAAAATACCACCCCTCCCCACTATCTCCAACACTTCCTAGCCCTTTATACTGCTTTAATTTTCTTCAATTCCCTCATACTAGCTGACATATATTCATTTGTTTATTGCCTGCATTAACCTAGTCAAATATAAGCTTCATGAGAGTACCAGGGTCCCCTGCTCATTGCAGCATCCCCAAGGTCTATAAGTGCCTGGCACTTAGTAGGTTGCTCAATAAATGTGAGTAGAATGAATGAATGAATGAATCTTAAAATGAGCACTTTCTATGTGTCAGACTCTGTGTCAGACTCTGTGCCAGGCACTGGGATATAAAGATGAATAAGATCTAGTTTTTCCCTTGAGGAACTTAAAACCAAAGGAGACACATACACAGCTAATAGAATGTAGTATGAGATGAGCTTAAAGTGTTCGAGGAAAACTGTGCAGTAGCTAGAGATAAGGCAGGACAGATTGGGACCGGATTATAAAGGACCTTAAGCTAATGAGTTCTTTCTCCATCTAAGCACCTGCTATGGAGCACTAAGTAGGAATGCAAAGAGGAGATGGATCTAATTTAAAATTAGAACTGACAGAGTTAGAACTGACATAACTTAGTGACTATCCGGATTAAAGGAACTGAGGAGTTCTAGGTTTCTAGGAAATGACACTGGCCAGACAAGAGGAAGAACAAGTTGGAAGAAAAAGATAAATCTAGTTTTAGACAAACTGAGTCTGAGGTACCTACAATCATCATACTAAGTCATAATGATTTCTCTGGTGACTTGGAAACTCTACAGTCCTCTTCCTTGGCTTTCTCTGTCAGGCGTTTATAATGTCCCAATAGAGCTGAGCCACACGTATCACACATAGGTGCCACCGTGTTAGCCATGATTTAGCCATGCATGAATAGTCCTTAAGTCTTCAGCCTTTATCAAATCTGTAAGTTTAACATATTCTTTATCATGCTTTCTTAAAACAAGGGATACCTGTTTTGCAGTGAAGTCTGACACAAATGCAGAGATTTCCCAGGAATTTTTCCTAGTCAGTGGCTTGAAAGTCCAATTCTAAATGGGGAGACAACATTATTTACAATTTTAAAAACCAAAAAAAGTTCTCAAGGACAAGCATTATTGTTGCTTTCCACTTCAAAATGTCATGGAAATCCCATGTGGATATATGTATATATAAATATATACATATAGGCATGAGGGGGAGATGTTAAGAATGAAAGGAGGGGAAAAGTAAATTTAAGTACAAAAAAAATCAAAACCTATGTTTAATAGTAAAGGACAATTATATACAACATGGGGCTAGAACCAAATGTCACAATGTCACTAATTCAGCATCAAGGTTTTCCAGCAACTCAAACATTGGTTAAAGGGTTTGTCATTAGGGGATGTTGGCAAAATTCCAGTGATCTCATTTCTCAGTAAGTCATCTTCTACAGTTTCATCCTCTGGTTCTTTAGAAAGTAGAAGAGGCTGAAGTAAGAAGGAATAGGTTGATCTTTTTTTTGTTGTTTTTCTTTTAAAGGGCTCCAGGACTGTTAAAATCAAAGTAAAATGCCCCATTGGAAATTACTGTCCAAACAGCCTTAATTCTGAGGAGTTGTGTAAAATGGGATCCTTAGTGGCAAAGCTCTCAGTGGAGGTTGTAGAAAGGTCAAGACTCAGAAGAGTCAAACTCATAAAGAGGAAAAGGTTAACTCTCTGTTAAACAGACTATCCCATAACCAGAAGGATCCATTTCTCCAAATGCGATGCTGACTCCAATGACTATGCTGCAATAACCAATTAACTAGAAACAAGGGGTCTCTCTGACACTACAGAAGATTTTCTCTTCTTTATGAGAGCCAGGGAAAGGTAGTTCATCCACAGTCACAGCTTGACATGTCACCTGTATCCTTCTTCCTACCTCTTACATTCCTGGTAGTCCACAGACACTGAAAAGGGGTCACAAGGAGAGAGATGGGAAGCCAGGGATGTGCCCCAGTAGAGCGACAGGGTAGGAAGATGCGTAGGGTTATCAGACAACAGTCTGCTTCCGTCTCCCACATTCCTATCCACCAGAGGTGGAAAGCAGAGAGAGGACTTTAAAGAATCCTTAGTTGGATGCATTCTGGATAAAAACACTCTGAAGCTAATAAAATTCAAACACTAGTTCATCCAATAATGTTAGAATCAAATAAAACACAGTTGCATAGGACAACAGAAATAATCTAGACTGAGAGGCCCTTATTTTATTTGTGGTAAGAACAAGGCTCCTGAGATTTCGGGATTCGCCCACACCACCCGGCATGTTGGGTCACGGCTGGGGCCAAATCCCAGGCTGCCTGCATTCTAACACTGGGTTAGACAGTCCAAGACACAATCAACTGCTTTACTGCTGTTGAATAATTTCAATATATAAATGACTATAGTATTGGCAATAAGTACCAGGAAAACACAAAATTAGAAAGCTTAAAGATAAACAAATTTGAGGAAAACTCTCTGCTAGGAAAAATATAAATAATAGTAAACATTAAAAAAATTAGTCCTATGGTTAGGATATTTTCTTAGAACAAGAATGAAATTACTTAAAAGCAACAGTTCTGTGAAAGATTTGGACTTGTACATGTTATGACTTACTCAAAATTATATTCTGGGGCAGTAAATTATTTGCTTGCATGTAAGAATTTTGATGAAAAACCAGAAAACAAACTCACAAAAATAAAACTACAAACATCAGGAAAAACCCAGGAAGCATAATTTGAGTTGAGCCTGCCTTTGTAAAGGTAAAGTACTAGCATTTTTTTCCAATGGGTTTTTAGGAAAAAAAAGTTTAGAAGTCCCAAAGTCAGTCCAGGCACAGAAGCCCACGCCAGTAATCCTAGCACTCTGGGAGGCCGAGGTGGAAGAACTGTTTGAGGTCAGGAGTTCAAGACCAGCCTGAGCAAGAGTGAGAGACCCCCGTCTCTACAAAAAATAGAAAAATTAGCTGGGCATGATGGCTTGTGCCTGTAGTCCCAGCTGCTCAGGAGGCTGAGGCAGGAGGACTGCTTGAGCCCAAGAGTTTGAGGTTGCAGTGAGCTATGATGATGTCACTGTACTCTAGCTGGGACAACAGAGTGAGACCCTGTCTAAAAAAAAGTCAAAAAGTCAAAAGCAGAACTGAAGTTTGGCAGCCAAAAGAATGAATGTATTTAATAAATTCTGAGCATCTCATATTTATAAAGCCTATTCCTGTCTATTTATCCTGTTAAAACTAAAGCAACAAAAAAAGGTCTTCCCCCAAATCAAATGCAGCCCAATCAATTCTATTTCAAATTTAGCTTAAACTCTAGGATTGTCAAACCAGCCCTAAATAAACACTGGCCAGTTAAATGACTTTCTTTACACTAGTTAAGACAGACCTTCCTTGGAAAAAGAGTCAGGAACTGCTTTTACTTCCATTTGCAGATAATAATTTATAAGGTACAAAAAACACAGTTCATATAAAACATAACAGGAAAAAACTCATCATTTCTGTCCAAGAAAGTTCAGCATGAACTCTGTCTACATTTCGTTTTCTTGATTTAAGATGATTTCCTTAATATTCAACCACACTGTGAGTCATGAAAGACAGTCCACCAGAGAGAAACTCAGCTCCTCAACAAATTCTTTTCCCACCCCCATACGTGGAAGCCATAAAGACGTTCCACGAAAGGGAAAATCAGACACCAATGAAAGGGCAATGTAGGTGTTTACTGGCTATAGGTAACCCAAGTAAATAGCCTTCCTGAGGGGTTGCATGTTGAGTTTAGAGCTTGGAATGTGAAAGCCACTTTGGATCCACCTGAAACTAAACGGGAGTTGCCCACTTAAAACCCTAGGAAACTTGAATGCAACAGCCACACACTGCTTTAAGTGCCACCCACTAGAAGGTGGGAAGGAATTCATTCAGGTTCATCTGTATCCCACCTACCCTGAGGGTATCCTTTTCCTCACAACCCAAGCCATTGTGAATTTTATGTGTGAAACATCTTTAATACATATTGCTAAGGTTCCAGATGTCTGACTCTGTGTGGGAAAAACTATACAGCAATTCATAGTGTTTAGGCCAACTGTCAACAATTTATTTAATGGGTTAATAAACCAACAAAACCTAGGTGGTTTATCTGTCACTCAATAGCCTGTACTCTGAAGATGTCTGAGGATTTTCCTTCTTATTAAGTGAAAACAGAGTATTATCTCTAATATGCCTTCCTATTCATCATTCTGTATGAATCTTGTACAAAACAAGCAACAAACACAGCATTTTCTTAAAGCCGCCAGAGAGTGAGTTAGTTCAACAGGGCACGTGGTTAAAAAAGAAATAAAAAAAGGAATTAATATGTGTTGATTCCAACTACTTGATAAATTTCATTTCTAAATAATAATTAGGTGTCTGAAGTGCAAACCCCACAATCATTGAATGTTAAGAGCTTTTACTTTACTTACTTGTATTTTAAGAGCAGCCACTGAATTAACCAGAGTCCTACAAGGATCATGCCGTTAATTTCACAAATAGAAAAGGCCCACTGCACCCGGTTAAAATGGTCAAAAAACGTGTCCGGTAGTGGAGGCTGCACCTCCTTAGGAGGTACTCGTTCATGGACGACCGAGATCATCACTGTGGTGAGAACAAAACAGGAAAGTGCATAAAGAAAGGCCAGAAAAGTCTTGCCCCACTCCATGGGGTACTGGGAGCGCTCTGGCTCTGGCATGGGGATCTTTATCATCTCCTTCCTATATCCATTTGGCATTCCGTTGGGTTTCATCTTGATGCTGAAGCTGCCGTCGGGTGTGGGGATGTCTACACCAATGCTGAGGTGCCCGTTGGCGTGGCCGTTCTTGTGTGCTTCCATGTGGTGCTCCATTTTCAGGGTCTCTATCATGTCCAGGAGCCGCTGCCCGTTGTCAGAGGAGACTCTGCACAAGGGGGGTTTTTTGAAATCCTCTTGTGTCAGGTTGATCAAATCGTGACCTGTGAAATGTTCCAGAGGCTCACAGTATTCTGGCATAGCATTCTCCAGCAGCCAGTCTGCCACCTTCTTGGGTGACCAATACACCACTTCCTTCATGGTACTGGCAGACAACAAGCAGGCCCAGCTCACTCTCAGCAGGTCAGCAGTCACCGTTCCTACAGGGCAGGACACTGTCTCTCTTTGGCTCACTCATCCTGTCGGGCCTCATGAGCAGAGACTTGTTTGGCAAGATGGTCAGGGAAGTTTTTAAACACCTCATGTAGCTGTCCAGGGTTCCTGAGTGCCCGAGCATTAATTCACCTCATTTTTGAACGGGATTCTTCCTTCTGGGGAGGCAAGAGAAAAGATCAGGATATTTGGACTTCCAAATTAACTCCCTCAAAATGCAAAGCCTTGACATGCACAAGGAAAATGGAAAACCAGTTATTGGTAAACTCCACAGTTTTTAAACATGTATTAGTTACAGGGACCACTGATTCCCTGGTTATTAGTCTTCCATGACAGAGCATTAAACTGTATCTGAAAATGGATAAGGTTGAAGGGGACATGTTTTATGGGATTGCCCAATGGTGTATTTTCTAAGAAATAATTCAACAGTGCTTTGGACATTGCTCAACATCGACCAGTGATTCTCTTTGTCCTTATAGGCTTCCTAAGATAATTTGAAAGAATATGGTAAATTTGTTTAATCTACCATTCTGCCTGAAGAATGTTTAAAAACATACATAATACATATGTACATAATATAATTTTAGATTCTTATACCAAAAAAAATCAGTGAATCCCCCTTTCCAAGTGTGCTTAGCCCCAATATATAAAAGAGTTATAAACGCAGCTGCCTGGGTGAAAGCACCGGTGGAGCGAAGGGCCAAGGTCCTGCCTGCTGTTGATCTTTCTATTCCCAGCCCCCAGAGGGTTCTGTGGGACCTCACAGTTTGAAAATAAAGAATCTGATCAAATTCCTTCATTTGTAAGTTAAGAATCTGAGATTTAGAAAGGTCAAGGAACTTGCCCATGGTCAAATGGCAGCCTGAATAGAAGAGTTACAAGTTTCTGAGTCCTAGTTCAGCTTATTTATTTATTAAAATATTTGACCAACTATGTGACAATAACCAAAAGGTGTATCTGTAAGGAAGATTCTAAGGCAGGATTCAAAATTTTATAAATTTATTTATAAATATAAATATATATAAATAATGTATATAAATATATATTATAACCACAATTATGGCTAACAAATCCAAAAATCCAAAATCCAAGACGCTCCAACATCCAAAACTTTTTGAGCACCAACACGACACTCAAAGCAAACGCTCATTAGAGCATTTAGGATTTCAGATTTTTGGATTAGGGACGCTCAACTAGATGAATTCTGCAAATATTCCAAATTCCGGGAAAAAAAGATATGTGTAATTGGAAACACTTTTGGCCCCAAGCATTTTGGATAAGGAATATTCAGCCAGTATAACAGTACATAAAACAACGGGAAAGAAACACATCGCATATTAACTGAAGTTATACTTGATGGTCCTGGGGGTATTTTCTATTTTTCTCCCACCTATTTTTCTTTAATAAGCACATATTACTTTTACAATGAGCATTTAAAATAAAAAGAAAAGTTAAAAACAAAAGACCTAAGGCTATAATAAAGCATCACAGTTAAAGAAGTATGGCCTTTGGCAGAAGACAACTCTGAGCATTGCCCATGCATACATAACACCTGTTATGTGAGCTTCAGCTTACCTGTAAAATGGGATAATAATAATGAAGTATTTCTTTCATAGGGTTGTTGTCAGTACTTAACTAAGAAACCAGATATGAAAGTTGATGAAATATAACCTAGCTCAAAAAGCAGTGATTTTCAAAGGGGTCTCTGTTGTCGTCCATGTCCTTTTTTTTTCTTTCCTTCTCAAATTGTCTATCACATTCAATAGCCACAGTCCAGTATATCTCACTAGGAAAAAGCCCTGTCTACACGGGCTAACTTTTTTCTCAGATGATGAATGTTGTGTTAACTGCAAAAAGCCTACACAGATCTGGAGGTTTAAGAGCTGGAAATTACTGATGACATTGTTTCCCTAAGTGTGTTTCTGCAGAATAATAATCTGATAAAATGTTTCATGCTTTGAAAAAAAAAACAACAACTCTGTAGGCAAATAAGCCTAGGAACTGCATACTGTAATCTCTCTCCTGGGGATAGCAGTACACACTAGGATGTTAAAAGCTCAAGAAAATATTACAGTAAAAAAACTATTACCAGGATTTCTCAAATTGACTTCATCAAGGCTGTCCTACTCCCTGCCCTTTTTTCTACTGGACTCTTCTCTACTGAACCCCAAAATCTGCCTCTGGAATGAGGATGGAGTGAAGATGGTCCATTCCCAATTTTCTAGTCCAAATAATAAACCAATCAAATGGCAGTAATAGCTTTAGAAGATATTCCAGACACTGCAAAAGAATAGGACATTCCCTCTTCTGAGTGTCTGCAGTTCTGTGCACCTTCCCTATCACACCCTCTAGGGATTAAGTGTCTGTCTAGAACACCCCCACCAAAGCCCACGAGTGAGTGTGGATGAGCTACAATCTCAGAAGGTGCTCAATCAATACCTACTCAATATCTTCAAAAATATGCCTTAGACCTAGCAACATGTAGATGGTTTAATGGAAAATGTCATTGATATTGAAAACTGCTTTAAAACAATTTGGATGGGCAAGAAGAAAAAGTAGGCATTCTCCAGAAAGAAATATAAAACCAAAGTGAATCTCTGACTACTTAAAAACCGCTGCAGAGGAATTTCAATTGCCACCAGTCCTGTCCAGAGAGTGTCAAGAAGACATGCACGCCAAATGGGAGTTCCGGCAGGAGGTTGTGCAGGAAAGGGGATCTCCTTGGCATCAGACCCAAGGACTCTCCTCAAATACTCCTGAGCAGAAGAAGGACAACAGCCAAGGGAACCTTCAACATCTTGAAGTGGTTGTGAGAACTCTAAAGAAAAATCCACAATGGAGTGTTCAGACCCAAGGGAAATGACCACAGCCTTTTCACCTAAGTTCTTCATTTTCCCCTTTGCCCAACACAGGAAGTCTGCCAGGATGGAAAACCCCCTCAGAACCACAAAGACCAGACCAAGGCCAAGGTGTTATTTCACTTCTCTCTGATGGGAGGAATAGTCGTATCATCTCCTCTTAAGACATAATAAACCTTAAAATAGGAAAAAAATCAAAAGGTAGGAGACAATCTAATATAAGCATCCACCTGGCAAGCACCCACCTAAATGAAGGAACACTAATCTTGTACAGGCAAGCCCAGCAGGTAGTTTCTGAGAGCCAGAGAAACTCCTTAAGGGATGGCAAGATAAATTAATGGCTTCCATTAATTAACTGGGACAAAAAAATCATTCCCCCCTTAAGAGAACCCCTATGCTTCCCCCCAACTTGAAATTGTCCACCTACTCTTCTTCAACAAGTCCAGATTCTTCCCCTTAGTCTTTAAGGCCCTTCTCTGCAAAGTCTTACCTGGTCACTCCACTTCACAATTCTTTGAATTTCTACCTGAATTCCTACGCCATGAGTTCCTGTGACACACAGTATAATTTAACAGTCCTGGGTGCATGGTGTGTAGAAAGAGCATTAGTTGTGTGAGTCGAGGACCTGCGTTTGAGACCCAACTCAGCTATTTCCCTTCTTGACGAAGTCCTTTAACCTCGCCAAGCCTCAGTTTCCTCTGGAAAATGATATTAACAACTACCATACCTATCTCCACACAGGCTCCTACTGCTGTGAGGACCCAATCATGTAAAAAGAGTACAAGCTATTAATTACTTCAAGAAGTATGTCCTACTTCTTTTCTAATGCCCAACTGGGCCCACAGTGACATTTCATAAATATTTACCAAAACTGCCACTTCCAAATGACATTTTTTAAGGCCAATCATTCTGACACACATGAGTAAAGACAACCTTCCAAATTTCATGAGGAAATAAATCTTTATTTTTTAAAGCAAGTTTTGAAGCTTGAATATAAAGGCATGCATGCTGTTATCCTGCAGCTGATGCTGAGACTGTGCAAAAGGGGGAAAGCTCATTGCTATGAAAGTGAACTGTTGGGCAGCTACTCAGTACTTCAAAAAGGCCACTGCTAAAAAATAGAGACTTACTAAGAGACCCTAGAGCCCAGATGCAGAGGGAAAGGTGAGTGTTAACTTTCCCCAGGACTCACACACTCAATTTAGAATGTATTGTGGTGTTTTTGAAAAGCGAAAGGCAAAGTGCTTTCACATCTAGGCCCAGAAGACTGTATGTTAGCCTGGGCACAGAAAATAACTACCACCATCACCCAGAAAAGCTATCTGGAATCCACCATTGGGAGAATGTTAAAAAAAAAAAAAAATATAGCCCAAATTATTAAACTTATTTCTCAGAACTGGGAAGAAATAGAAGAGTAAAAACTGTATATAAATTCATTATCCCAAAATATCACAAAATTCCTGAGACAGAAGAGATGCTAAAACTCTCATTCATCTGTAATTTTTGGAAATAACGAAACTAAAGTTCGGTAAGATTGTGATTGGTCTAAAATCTCATGCATAGCAAAGAGTTGGGCCTAGGGCTAGACTGAGACTCAAGATGCTTTTCAGGGCTCTCTCGCTGCAAAATATTCAATGGCCTCACTGATTTGAGAATGTATGAAGGATAGTCTAAAAAACCTTTTTAAAAAACAGTGGTGTCCATTAGGATAAAAGGCAAGAACAACAGTACATATGCATTATAGATTCTAAACTTAGCAGGATTTTCTATCTGGCCTCAACTTAGTAAAAAATAAATCTGCTAAATTAAATTTGGCTCCAATTCTTAAAATAGGTATCTTAGTCTTTAATATTATAAAAGCCATCAGATAATATGCCATGACACTGTATAAACTATTTATAGTTAATTATCAAAGCCAGGCAGGTGTCTAAATCAGAAAAATGTGTTAAAGTGATTATTCTGGTAATAAAAAACATTAACTAAGCAAAATCATTAAATCATTTATGAATATTTATTTATCCTTACTCAAAGAGAATCTATTATCTTGCTGACATTGTTAAAAATAAGCGTTGTGTTAACAAAAATCTACCATATGAATTACACACTGAATACAAGTTTAAGAATTAGAATATCACAAAATGCACGATACAAGAAGACATGGAGCAACTGCTCAGAAAATCCAAGTTCTAATGTTCTATCACTAACTTGTACTCCAACCCCAGTACCTCAATTTCCTATCACGAAATAAATTATTCCATCTACTTCTTCCATTTGTTTTCCAAAGCACAGTCAGGTACGTGTTAAGGAAATTTACATGTACCTGACAGTGCTTTGGAAAACAAAGCAATACATAAAAACGTAAGAAATTATTATACTGAATGTAATTTATTCTTTCCTTGAAGATTCAATAGGCTTTTTAAAAAAGTGCCATGAAATTAAGAATTGAATTCTTATGATTTTTTGAGACATGATGGGCCTAAGATTGAACAAACAAGCTGGCATGTCAGTGAAGAAACTACCAGGAACCTACAGGGGCCCAGATGTTTCTAAATGCTGATAATGACAAATGAAAGTAGGAAGCAGTACATGCATAATTAGTCTTATAAACATATAGTGGACTAAATTTTCTGCTTCACATATCAAATCTCTACAAACAAAAGCAAAAGCAACATGGAGTATATACATGATTTTACTGTAATAGCTTATAACCAACTTAACGGAGGATCAAATTGGAGGGCACGTAGCATTTAGCTCAAACTCTATAACTTCAAACTACCTGTATTTTCTAATTTCTCTGATAAACACTTATGACTTGGGTTTAGAAGGGGAAAAAGGTTAAAGAGCAATACAAATCAAGAACTGATATTAGTTTATTATGAAACAGACCTGACTTTTTGAAAAAGCTTCAAGTTCAGATAAAGGTCTTTGTATCTACTAGAACTTTCCATATAAGTCAATAATAACTAAACTGACCTTTTAAGGCAATGCAGCCCACTGAAGTACTCATGACATAGGTGTTTAATTCTTGTCTAATTTAATTTGGATAGCTCCTGAAGAATGCTTTTCTCCAAACCAATCTAATAAGCTGTAGATTGTTTAAATTTAGCATTTGAAGAGTTAAGTTAAATAGGCAAAGTTCATAAAATTGTATATATTTGAAGAAAAATGGTTAGATAACAAGCACACAGTTTCAGCTGAAAGACCTACGTATTTATCTCAATCTACAGTTGAGGAAATTTTAGAAGATTACTTTTGATGCCTTACCCTTTAAATTGTCCTTTATTCTAAATTGCTATTACCCGCAGTGCTCACAATTCCACAGTCCAACTCTGAGCAAATAAAATCATCCCTTATGAAACAGCCCCTTCACCTAAGTGTGTGCTGACCTACTTTGCTTAGATATGAGAAGAAGGGCTTGCTGAAGTGTACATATTTGCCTTTTTCTCCACTTAGGCTGTTAGACATTAGGCTGTCAGAAGAGCCTCATTTAATGACATCTTCTGGTCCCTTCAACACTTTGTTTATTAAATAAACTTAGATTTCACAACATCTGAAAGGTATTCCTTCTCAGCAGCTGCCCTGTGGTAATGTACCCAATTGATAGCCTCTCTTTTTATGCCCCCACCCCAGAATGACCCATTCCAATGTAGTAGCCTTCAATGTTCCAGAAGGAAAGAGACAATTTTTGGGAGACAAAACAGATATGACACAATGATAAGAAACCAGCCATGTCAACTGCATACCATAAATCATGTTTCTAGGTGTTCTCTAAAGGTATGAAATAGAAAACTATTTTATTCCTTTCACAGAGAGTTTTACCACCAGGAACATCAGCTAATTCTGCCTCCCCCTGCCCTAAGCCTCCATTTGAGTCATTTCGTGATGGAATGTTTTATAAATATTTAGTGATCAGAAAATCCAAAGAATCATTTATTACAGCAAAAAAATTAGAAACAACCTAAAAATTCTACAGTGGAAATTGATTAAATATGTTATACAACAGAATACTAAGCTTCCACTAAAAATTGTACTGTATTTGTATTTCTATATCTATAGTGATATTTGTATTTATAGTTTTGTCATGTGAATAAACAGTTTACAAAACAGAATGATATAATTTTTGTTAAACACATGTGTTACAAATATCCACAGGAAAAAAGTCTAAAAGGTGTACATCAACTTCATAATTCTTACCTTTGGGTAACAGAATTATAATAACTTCTGCTTCATTTTTTTTCAGTATTTTCTGATTTCTCTGATAAACACATAAGGGGAAAAGGGTTGTTTTTCTTTCAAGCAAATTCTATGTTTTCAAACATGTAGACTGCATTGTAAAATTAAAAATAAGTGCTTCCTACATTAGCTTTCTTTAAAAACATGAAGTGAGCTTGTAGATTTCTCTAAATAACTAGAACCCTTGCCTTCTGTGTATAATTAGGTTCCCAAATTCTTCGTACTCCCAAAACATAATGGTCCAGGAATGTGAGCCAAACCACCAATAAAGATGAAGCTGAAACTCAAACCTAAGTACATAAAGAAATTCCAGTCTCAGATGTTTCCCATCATTCCAGAGAGAAAACAACAACAAACCACCAGAATTACAACTGTTCTAGCAGCCAGATTTTCTTCAATATCCATCGACCTAGGCTACTGCAAAATAGAAAAGACCATGTGAATACTGTGCCTGCTGTCACTACAATAAGGAAAACTTTGCATAGCTCTGCTGACGACCAATCACTATTATTGTTTTCCCATCGAACTCATTCTTAGAACTCAATTACCAAAAACTCCAAAGATAATCTATTCCCACTCAATTGATTAACTGCCTAAGTATGAACCAGCAAGGTTATTTTAATATTTGCCTAGTTAATGTGTGGAACTTGGACACGGATTCACTGTAGCAGCACTCAAGAACGTAGCACGTAATCAAGGTTTCCAAATTCCACTGGCTCGCACACAAGCTGATGTGCGCTGTGCTGATTTCATCTCCCAGACAAGGCCGGGAAAGGCTAACACAGGCTCTCCGTTTCCATCCCGCAACACTCTGTCCCTTTCCTTTCTTCCCATTCTTCTTTAAAATGACAGCCAAAATCCTTCCAATTTACTGCTCATTTAGCTGGAATAAAAATATTATGTGTGTCTTGGAATCTATTATAATAGTAAATTAGGACTGTAAAAAAGGTCAGATGGCTTAGAAAAAGGATGGGGCCATGATTTACTATCCTTTGGTTTTAAGAAACGTCAATGGAGTATTCTAAGGCATATTGGTGGCGCCTGGCTTACTGAGACTGCCTCAGTTTACTCATCTATGAAGTCAAAGTAATCCTGCATTCCTATAAGCCTATAAGAAAGTTTAGTTCTAATCAATGGTGTCAAAAAAAGAAGTTTAGAAATCTGACATGGAATTTAGTAGGTGCATAAAAACAGCTTTTCAAAGCCATCTATGGGAGAAGACTATATCCTTCTTCTTTTCCTCCCTTTCCAGCAGAAAATCCAATAGTGGTCACTCAAAGGACTGGGATGGGCATGGGGGCTGGCAACTGGAGGCTGGGGATGGTGGCAGAGCCAGCGTCAGAGGACAGGAATGTGGTCACCTCATTGCTTGATCCTTCCTCATACCCCCAGGATAAGCAGGTATAAATTAAACAGGCTGTTCAAGGAAGTCACTCCACCAGGCCCTCAACTTCAGATGTCTTCAGGGACCAGGCACATCAAGTCAACCAGGGTCACAGAGACTATGAAATGGCAAGGACTGCGGCAAACAAGATAGGGCAATTCATACCCAATGCAGTTAGAGTTCAGTTGTTTTTTTTTTTTTTTTTACGGCAAAACCAACCAACCAAATGAAAAACGTGCAAGGTGAATCTGGCCCATGGGATTGCCCCTTTGCAACCTCTCTCGTTCCCTCATCCACTAGATCTAGCCCGCCACGAATTCCTGGGGATCCTACCTCAAAGGCTTTCTCAAATCTGTTCCCCTTTCCCTATCCCCGTTTGCTTCTGCCTTAGTTTCTGCCTCCAGCCTGGCTCAACTGCAACCCTCTGCCATACTGCTTTCACATGGGCCTTTCCAGTACACAGGCTGATCTCACTCGATGCTCAAGGCCTTTGGCGGCTCCCCACAGCTCTCAGGATGATGTTCAGCCTCCTCGGCTGAGCTCCAAGGCCTTCCACAACACAGCCTGTTTCTTTACCCCGACTTTCAGCCTTCCCCTACAAGCTCTGGGCCTGTGTTATACCCATACTCAAGTGCTTCAGTAGACCCCTCACAAACCAGTCACTGCACACCTCACAAGTTGTTCTTTCTGCCTGGAATATTCTTCCCACCCTACACCCTCATTCTTTCAGGGTTACCACCTTCTGAAAGCCCAGTCGTATTTGCATCGTAATCTCTAGAGCCTAAGACATAGTACACACTTCACAGATGTTTACTGAATGTATGAATAAATGAGAACGCAAAGGCTATGGTTTATGGTTCTAGACGTGGACCCAGTGATGTGTACCCCCTTTGTACATCAAGCGTACAAAAATCTACATAAAATAGAACAGCTGAAATTGTAATAACATAATCAGGTTCAAAATAAAGAAAAGGAACTTCCCACGTATCAAAAGAAGAATAATCTCAAAGCCAGAGTGGAAAGACACAAGCTAACACTTACATCCCAGAGGGATACCAGACTTGGACTCTCACATCTAGGGGTCAGGTAGGGTCTTCAGATCCCAGCCAGGGCAGGGGACTGGAACTGAGACCTTCAATAAAGCATGTATCACTGTAAGATCAGAAAAATTGGACCCATGAAATTGGCACACAATGATACAGAGTCCAAATTTACACTACCTTTGTGGTGTGAGAGTACCAAACTAAGATATTATTAAACACAAAAGAGAAATAAATGCAAAATAGCTCCTTAGAGACCCCTCAACCAACAACAGTTCACAGGACTCCAGTGGAAAAAGTAATTCTGCTAAGGATCAGTAAATAATTTAAAATTATACATCACATGAAGAAATGACCCACCATGAGGGAGATTTGGCAGGTGTGACAAGCAGGAAGTTTACCAAACCACAAATTTGAGAAAATAAAACAGGTTTAAAGAGACCATGAAGTGAGTATACTAAAGAGATGAAACAAAGAACCGAAACCATAATGAAAGAACAAGACATGATTTTAAAAAAGAAAAAGGTGCGTTTAAAGAAGGTGCAGGGAAATGCTAGGCTCTCTCCTCTGTGACCCTCTGGTTCCTCAGGAGGAAAGAAGAGAGAGCAAAAGGTTAAAGGCAGGTCAAAAGAGGAAGAGAAATCAGCAGAAATATAAACTATGTAAATATAAAGACAATTGACAAGTTTTTTCAAACCTCAAATATCTCAAACAATCCAGTGCCCATATCTTCTGTTGGGGGGCAAAAAGAGGAATAGAAAATAGAACCCAGTCAATTAAAAGACGAACCAGATTTGAGAAAGATACCTAACTAAACATATACATTCCTCTTCTTTGCCTCCAAAAACTCCTCTGAAGTGGTAGTAGAGGGATTAAAAAAAAAAAAAAAGGATAAGAAAGCAAAAAACACAAAGAGAACAGAAGAGCAGAGGAGAAAACAGCAACACAATTTAGGAAGTTGGGAAGCAGATGAATTAGTGGTGACTGACCTAGCAGGCCTAAGACAACAGAGCCCTAAGCCAGCAAAGGGGAAAGACACAAGAAGCAACCTGATTTATACAACAGAAGCCTTAAAAGTATGAGGAACTGGTGGTATCAAGTACCTAGGAAATGGCTATGAAAGTGGAGCTAAAAATAGAAGGATTGGTTGGAAGACCACTTAGGAAGTTACCACTAGATTCTCACTTTGCCACAGCTGAGCAACTGCCTCCCCCCACACCAGGAGGATTGGAAGCTTGTCCTCTGGAATGGAGAAATGGAGAGCCTTTAGAACAGGGGAGACCAAACACAGGTAAAAGCAGGGGTACCATGCTAAAAACAAAGGATTAAGTGAAAATTGCAAACAGATTAAGTAGGATTTTCCCTCACCCTTTATCTCATTAGGCATCCAGAATAACTTCCAGGTAAATGATCAGATAAAATGTTTGAGGTTTCCAGAAAAAAATTAAGAAAAAAAGACATAAGGATACTGATCACCTTGCACTGAGACCCATATAAGCAAGTTCCTCTTGCGCAAAGAGCTTCTAAAGGCTTTATGTTAGTGCCTATTTTAAAGTATGAATGGACAACTAAAAAAAAAAAAATCACTAAACATTTGAAGAAACTCTCTAATAAATATAAAAGCCAGAGATCAAAACAAAAAAACAAGAAAGAACTTGGAGGAAACAGACTAAGAAGGGAAATGGTAATGTTAAGAAAAACCATTACTAACATTCTTAGAGGTAAGGTATCCAACAAGAACAAAATGGTACAAAAAAAAGGACAGATAATTTTAAAAAGAGACCTCCTGGAAATTCATGGTAAATATGTAAAATTCAATAGAAACAAGAGAAAATCGTTGAAAGTTGAAAAAGTTGAAAAAAATCTCAGATGTAGAACAAAAAGGTAGAAAACGGAGAGAAAAGAATAAAAAAAAAAGTAATCTAGAAGTTCAGTATCTGAACTTCAGTATCTGAATAGTAGGAGCTCAAGAACCAACACAGAAAAAGTCAAAGATTTTAAAATCTTTAAAATCTAAAAATAATCAAAAAAATCATTCAAGAAAACTTCTCAGAACTAAAGGGGACATGAATTGCCAGAATGATAGGGTTTATCAAGTGTCCAAAAACAATGACTGAAAATATAAATTACTCTTCTGCTGTTATTATTCCATATTAATTAATTATTTTACAGAGAAAAAGGATAAAAAGACCTTGAAGAACGCTTCAGCCCCATCCTGCTTCTCACCATCCCGGCTGTGTTTCCCTTCATCTCCCCGCAACCAGCTTCCAGTCTCCATCCCCGACCTTACTGGAATTTCTGTCCCTAACCAGAAGGGCCACTGGGGACTTAACAGCACAAAGACAGTGTTCTTGGTCAGTAAAAGTAGAATCTGATTGTACTTTCAATCACAACCTTGTAATAGGCAACAGTGCCTTTTTCATAGTATAGAAAGAATGAGAATAATAATAACAGAAAATTTACATATGTTTTATATATAGGAAACAATTTCCTCCGGACTTTCTAAGGCAGCTCAGATTTTAAATATATTTTTCCTGTCTCATACACCATCAAAACGTCCTAGAAGATTTAATATTTCAGTTTCTAAATTACTTCTCTCCCAGAATGCTTCTGCTACCCATAGAAGTTAGAAATTCTTCGTTAGATGTGTGATTATTTTTACTCAGAAGCATGACCACTTCTAACAATCTATAAACTTTGGAAGACTGGGTCACCCAATCACCACACCTAATAAAGATAATCAAAAGCAACTAATTTAAAGAATACTTTTGGTTGTTAAATTGGAGACTGCCTAGTGTTGGTAACACACTGATAGCAGACTGAAGGAAAAGAACACAATTTCTTGATTAATATAAAATGTTTTAAAAAATCCTATCTATACTGAAGTAAGTTTTTGTAGTCCACTGAGGATTAGAAATTCCCATTAGCTAGGTAGCCAAAGGTTTTCCATTTCACTGAGAAAAGTCTATCAGACGACACTAGCAAAAATAAATTTGACTCACTGAGGTAAAAAGAAACCTAATTTAAGGAACATAACCTTGGGGACTAACACCAAGTTTCAAAATCAGCAACAATGCACAGGCCCAGATAGGAGAAATCAAGTTCAAGTCTATCTTCCAAAATAAATTTCTAATACTTATTTTGATAGCTAGAAAAGCTCAAAGTATTTTCAGACCAGAGAGCACGCAAAAGGGTAAATTCTAAATTCATGGCACTTAAACATATATTCTTTGGGCATCCCTTGCCATGAAGACACTGTTCATGTTCCCAACATGTTCTGTTGTCCCTTACATGGCTCTCCCTGCCTCTTTATCTTGGTCTCCTGGAAGTAAAAAAAAAAAAAAAAAAAAGAATCAAAGATTTCAAGGAAAACAAGTGTAGATCTGCTCTACCTTTTTCTCCCCCTGCCCTGCCCCGCCCCAAAGGCAGTAAGGTCTTTTTGTTCCTGACAACAATTATACTGATTCTTAAAAATGAACATCCATCCATCAATTTATTAACTTCTCTCCACTCACCACTGACTATAACTTCTTGGTTCTAATTAGGGTCTGATGATTTCCCAAACTTCCAGGTCCCATCTTCACTGAGCTTCTTTATCAACTGATTGCTAGTTAATAGCATCAAAGCTCCGCTATCCAGAAGGGATAATCCTTACCCATCAAGTAGGTCAGCACTGGAACACAGGATCAAGATGTAAAGGGACTACAGCTCTAGCTTCAGGCTGAGGTAAAATACCACCGGGGGCAGCATAAAGTCTATGAAATTACATCCTAATCCCAGCCCTCTTCTCAAGCGCCTGGAGATAAGCTTCCAAAAGATGTCCTGGGCCCAAGTGGACACAACTAGGTAATGCAGCTGCACAACTAGGTAATGCAACTGTAAGAACTAGAACCCTTGTTTTCTGAGCCATCAACTGATGCTTTCTCCTCTATATCCACGTGATTTTAATGTATATCTAGTGATTCTACAATTTAATGTGTATCTAGTGATCTAACAATTAACAACATGGCCATTTCCAAGTTTTTCATGCATATCTAAGCTATTCTGCAATCTCAAAAGACCATGTCTAGGACCTCAAAGAAGTATAAAGGTCTAAAATTTAAAAAGCACACATTTTACTAGAACTAATCCTAAGACCATCACTGTAAATATTTATTCTTGCCTTATACAAAATTTTAATAAGCTTTATTCTCTGGCTTCCATAACTATAGCTTAATGCAACAAAATTAGAACTTTGCAATTAATCAGTGATGACCACTGAACTGTAAAGAAGTTACATGAAATTACATAAATTGTAAAATTAGTTAACAAAAAGCATGATAAAACAATTTTAAAAATAGATAAAAGACTTGAACAAACACAGCCAAGGCTGTTTTGCATTAGGTCAAATAAGCTCTTTACTCTTAAAAAGCCTTGATTACATATCACTGTGGTATGTGACACTGAAAGAACCAAAGTTCAAAATGAGTTTTATATAAAAGCATTCTCTCAAGTTCACAAGCATTACAAAGTCTCCAACATTAACATACATGTGACACCAAGTATATAAACTATAACTTTAAATAAATAACCATGAAAATCTTACAGTAAAAATACTCCATAAATAAAATTAAAAGATAAATAACAAAGGACAAAATATTTTTACATTTGTCATCGATTGCAAATATAAAGAGCTCTTTAAAATCTGATAAGAAAAAGACTTTAAACAAACATTGTAAGTAGGCCAATCACACACATACTCCCACACAAACACCAACAAATGTGGAGGGAAAAAAGTTCAATCTCACCAGTTAAAGAAAAAAAAAAAGAATGAAAACAATGGCAAGATGCCAATCTTTAGCTATCGAGTTGGCAAGACGAAACAGAGCCATATTAAAAAAGACCAGTGTCACCAAAGGTCCAAGTTCTGCCAATTCTCTTCCTTAAGTATATCATGAATCCACCTATAGTCACGTGTCACTCAACGATAGCCATACCTTCTGAGAAACATGTTGTCCTTCTGAGAAGCAAGTTGTTAGGCGATTTCATCACTGTTCAAACATCATAGAGGGTACTCACACAAACCTAGATGACACAGCTTACTACACACCTAGGCTGAACAGTACAGCCGTGGTTCCTAGGCTGCAAACCTGTGCAGCACGTTACTATACTGAATACTATAGGCAAGTGAAACACAGTGATAAGTATTTGTGTATCTAAACATATATAAAGAAAAAGTACACTAAATATATGGTATAAACGATAAAAAAAAGTACACCTGGATAGGACACTTTACCATGAATGGAGCTTGCAGGACTGGAAGTTGCCCTGGGTGAGTCAGTGAGTGAGTGGTGCATGAATGTGAAGGCCTAGGACACTACTGTACACTGCTGTAGACTTTATAAACACTGTATACTTGACACTAAATTTATAAAAAATATTTTTCTTTCTTCGATGATAAATGAAACTTGCCTTACTGTAACATTTTTACATTATAAATTTTTAAATTTTTAACCTTTTTTATTCTTTTATAACATTTAGCTTAAAACACACTGTACAGCTGTACAAAAATATTTTTCTTTATATCCTTATTCTATAAGCTTTTTTCTATTTAAAAAAGTTATTTATTTATTTTACATTTTAACTTTTTTGTTAAAAATTAAAACACAAATACATACATTAGCCTAGGCCTACACTGGGTTAGGATCATAAATGTCACTGTCTTCCACCTCCACGTCTTGTCCCACTGAAAGGTCTTCAGGGGCAATAACACACATGGAGCTGCCATCTCCTACACTAACAATGCCTTCTTGTGGAATACCTCTTGAAGGACCTGTCTGAGGCTGTTTTACAATTAACTTTTTTTTTTTTATTAGAAGGGGTACACTCTAAAATAACAATAAAACGCATAGTAAATACATAAACCAGTAACATAGCTGTTTGTTATCATTATCAAGTACTACTATGTACATAATTGTATGTGCTATACTTTTATGACTGGCTGTGCAGTAGGTTTGTTTACACCAGCATCACCACGAACATGTGAGTAATGAATCGCACTATAACCTTAGGATGGCTATGTCACTAGGCAATAGGAATTTTTCAGCTGTATTATAATCTTACGGGACCACTGTTGTACATGCAGTCCATTGTTGACCAAAACATTGTTATACAGCACAACACCATACTTCACTTTCACTGCAACCACCACGGTTCAGGCGACGTCCTATTTCATTTTAATTACCGCCACAGTCTCCTCAATACTGCTCCTGTGCAAAGCCCATCCCATCCAAACCCCAAATGCATAAGGCAGCAAAAGGGAACTTTTAAAACTATGCGATTCCCATCTTTGAAATCCTGCAATGACTTTACACTGTTCTTAAAATCCACACTTAATTATTACAGGCCATACAAGACCCTTCCTGTCTTTGTATGGCTGAGTCCCACCAATGCACACTACACTTCCATTACCCTAGTCTACTTTTAGTTCCTATCTCCCTCACGTCCTCTGAACATGCTGTTACCTCTACCTGGAACACCATCACCCTACATATCACATGACTGGCTTCCACTCAACTTTCAGGCCTCTATTCCTATGTCTTCTCTTCAAATAAGCCTTCTCTGATAATCTGCTTTGTCTCAGTCCATTTTGCACCGCTGTAACAGGACTGAAGGCTAGAAGTCCAACATATCAAGGTACTGGCATCTGGTGAGGGCCTTCTTGCTGCATCATCCCATGAGGGGGAAAGGGTGGGGGTAACTCACTCCTGTGATAATGGCATTAATCTATTCATAAGGGCAAAGTCCTCATGACCTAATCACCTCTTACAGGTCCCACCTCTGAACATGGCTGCATTCAGGATTAAGTTTCTAACACATGAATTTTGGGGGACACATCCAAACCATAGCACTCTTATCTACATCATCTTACTTGCAGAATATCTTTCTGCCCTAAGAGAACAGAAGCTCCATAAGGGAAGGTCCCTTGGCTGTGTTTTTCATTATTAGATCTCTAGGAGCTAGCACCATACCTATTATATAGTAGGCACTCAATAGAAATATCTGCTCCATGAATGAAAAAATGAACACTAGAGGAAGAAGGTGATCAACTACATTTGATCCTAAGAACATATGTCTTAATTCTAGATTCTTCACAATGTCAGACTGACCAGATTACCTTCTTTAAAACTCGCTTTTCCCTATCTATAAAAAAGAATAAACCCATAAACTATTTCGAGATTTCATCAAAAGAAAACTAATTTTTAAAAAATAAGTAATCTCTCAAAAAAAATACAGCTAGGATTTTCAGATGGGAAATTATATTTCCTTTAATCATACCATTTCTTCTTTAGACTTGCTTTAGTAGGAAAAGAAAACAGTGAGGCCTATTGGCCTTGGTAAAAATGTAATTTCTTAAATATCTAAAGGGAATCAGCCATTCAATTGTTATACCTAAAGAGGTCCAAGAGAGGTTGCCAATTTTTTATTCTTTGCTATACGCAAAAGAAACATCAAGTCTAGAGTCAATGCTGTAATATAAAAACAAAAAACATCCAAACAAAATTCATAATTGCATATTTGCACAATGAATTAAAAGAAAAATACTTCAAGCTTTTTTTCCTACAAATTGTATACACAGCTGTCTTCCACCTAAAATTAAGCCTTCATGCTTTTCAAAGCTACCTAAGTACTCCTCAGTGGTATATTTAATCAGATTTCTAAGGGTGTCATAGTGGGAAATACGGCCTAAATATAGGACCTTACAGATGTTTCCCAACAGCCTCTGAAAGTACGGTAATTTTTCTACATCCTTTATAGGTGAATTGTTCATTAATTTGTATTAGCGATTGAGACACTGGTAGGGATAATAAGAGAATACAGGCACACCTGAGCAACACAGTAACAAGACAGCATGTCCCTAATTATTCCTTACCTAACAGGTCCTCGACACTAAAACAGAACTGTAGGTGTCACTGTCCTAAATTGTCTTTTTTATGCCCAGATCATGTAATGTTCGATTTTTCAAAATTCTGTATGCATTAATACCTCTAAGCCATTTGACAAAATGTCAGTCTCACATACAATGAGAGCATTATGTTATCATAACCTGAGAAGGTGTCATGGCTCATTAAAAGCGTTTCAAAATCTTGTCAAATGATCTAAAGATATAAACTGTGAGATCAAACAATTTAACTTCCAAATGTCACGGGTTATTTCAGTATAAAAAAGAAACAAGGAACAAGGAAAAATAGGGATTTAATTTATAAAAGAAGAGAACATCAGTCATGAAGATCAAAACTGGAGAAATGACTAAGAACAGCAATTATGTACTACACCTGGAGGAAAAGAACCTCTCAGTAAGAGAGAGCTTTAGCACCTAAAAATTTAGCACCTAAAAATGCACAACAATGACTTTTCAGATTATATCTGGAAACTACTTTCTTACCATAAAATAACAGTGGCAGTCCCATGGGTGTCTATTCCATATTTTGATCATGTTCTACTCCTATGATAGAGGAATCAAACTTCACACGTAATACAAGTCTCATGACCTAAAATAAGTTGTTTTATAGAACTAAGTATATACTACATAGAGATCTTGTTCATTAAAGGAACTTGATGATTAGCATTCAGAGAACAGATTATCAAAGCACTCTGGCAAGGCTACGACCACTTCAGTTTCACTGAAGACACAGCTCAAATTTATCTTCTATTTATAAACCTAATGAGCTTTTCTCTTTGGTATAAAAAGAGCTAGCAATAAGGAGCTAAGGACTGAAAACTATACATATTTACGGAAACCTAATCACTGAATCAAAATAAAACCAAACATTTATTAAGCACCTACTATACATAAAGCCTTGTCCTGGGCATTCTGTGAGCCAAAACGAAGCATACACCATGGTTCCTGCCTAACTAGGTTGAAACATCCAAAACCAAACACCTGCTTCCTCCTCTAAACTGACTCCTCCTGCATGCCTTCTTTGGCTTAGTAAACTGCAATTCCTCCCTGCCATTTGCTCTAGCAAAGACTCTTGGATGGCCAACACATGTGAGAGTGTTCTTTCCTACCCCCTGCAATCCAATCTATTAAAGCCAATCCCATCAGCTTTACCTTCTAAATATATCCAGAAACCAACCACCTCTAACATCCCTGCTGTCTGGTGTCTCCCTGCTTCCACCATTGCCCCCTTTAAATCACTTCTATGCTCAAAACCCTCTGTGTTGGAACTACATGTAAAATGCAAGCTCTTACTCACTGGGCACCCACAAGGTCCCACATGATCTGGCTCCTGCCACCCACCTGACCTCATCATCTTCCCTGCTCCTCAACCTCACTCAGCCAGCCACGATCTCTCCCCACTCGCCCATTCCCACACCGGCCACTTACTGTTTCTCTAACAGTAGGTAGAATAGTACAGTAGTAGCCTTTGCACTTGCGGTCCCTTCTTCTGGAATGTTCTTCCCCAAATGTCCTCATAGATCACTCCCTTGCCTCCTTCAAGCCTCTGTTCAAATATCCTTTATATCAACTGAACTGCCCCTGACCACGACCATTCATACTATATATTTTACTTTGTTTAGTATCTTTGCATCCTGGGGCAGGTGGGGAAAAAAGCGAATCTGGGACTAAGGATTGGGATAACAGAATTTGCAGAACTCAGGACAGAGACTACAAGAATTTCTAGGGCTGTGATCAAGACAGTGTTAAAAAACTGTGACCATAGGTTGGGTTAGGAGGCCAGAGCACCCAAGCAGAAAGAAGTGAAATTAGGTAACTCCCTGGAGCTTGAAAGAACAGGTTTGGTGGCTGTCCTGAGGGTGTGGTGGAGATGACTATAACAGAAGAGGTGGGGAGGCAGAGAGGGTAGAGATTTCTGAGCTAGAACAATCTAAGAGGTAGAAAGATTAAGGGTGTGACTTGGTGCTTGTCTGCCTAGTCACAGATAATGAGCACAAGGATTTGTAAAATTGGTCATGGTTGAGAATGCTGAAGGCATCAAAGATGGCGTAGAGAAGAAGAATTTTTAAGAGTCAGGCACTGGCCGAGTGTGGTGGCTCATGCCTGTAATCCCAGCACTTTGGGAGGCCGAGGCAGGAGGCTCGCTTGAGGCCAGGTGTTCAAGACCAGCCTGAGCAAGAGCGACACCCTGTCTCTACTAAAAATAGAAAAATTAGCCAGGTGTGGTGGTGTGTGCCTGTAGTCCCAGCTACTCCAAAGGCTGTGGCAGAAGGATCACTTGAGCCCAGAAGTTTGAGGTTGCAGTGAGCTATGACAACGCCACTGTACTCTACCTGGGCGACAGAGTGAGACTCTGTCTCAAAAAAAAAAAAGGGGGGGGGTAGAGAGAGAAAGACTTTTCTAGAATGCAGACTTTTTTATCCTCTCTCATTTCTAATGTTGTCAGCTATAAAAACATCACCAGCAGAAGACCACCATCATAGAGACGGGGCTACCCAGCTCCGCAGCATGTTCCTGGGAACCCGGACCAGAAAGAGACATGGGCTTTCTTAGTTTCTCCAAGTCCTCGAGCTCCTCCCCCAGCCCATTAGTAGAATTGGTAGAGAAATCTCCAAGTCACTACCCTACCTGGCTTCATCCCTATGCCAGGGCAAAGCCAAAGCAATGGAATGAGGTGTGGGCTACTTAAAGACCGTTCAGAACCCGTTTCCCAAACATTATTTACTTGTACCCCAATCTGTAACCTTCTTATACCACCTGTACTATTATTTACTTAATAATGTTCTTTAAATTGGTTCACACTCTCTTTTTTCAACTAAGCCTTGTTCTAGGCAACAAAATCCATGAAAACAGATGTTTAATGGCTATTTTTTAAACTAATCAACATTGAAACAAAAAGTGTTTGAGTCCCACGGTATATGAAACAATGATTGAGAACAGTGTTCTGAAAGAAAAGAAAAAACATCCTGGGAAAATGTTCTGAGGTGCGAGCAAAAGCACTGCAAACAAACTGCGGGAGCACAACCTACACCAAAGTGTGGCGCTGCCGCCCAAAACCACAAAATCTTCTGTCTGTAACGAAGAAAGTAATTGGAGTAAATAAATGGAGGAAGAACAACAATGGGAAAAAATCCCTTTGTGAGTTTCCTCTGTCAATAATTTCAGTTCACTTTAGGTCAAATTGCTTTGGGCCTTAGGGACCTATTTTTGTTCTGAATCTAAATATTTAAAAGACAACTTGCATTTGAGATGATGAAACTGTTCTAGAGAGGGATATCGGTGATGGTTGTACAACAATGTTAATATACTGAATATGCCACTAAATTGTGCACTTAAAAATGGTAAACTTTATGTGTACTTGCCACAATTTAAAAAAAATGTATTAAAGAAGTCAACTATACTCAGACTATGAGTAAGGAGGACCAAGATGAGTGGCCCCACAGCAGGCTTGGGCAGGTCCTAAGGGTGGCCCAGCACAGCCCAGGCAAGCAAGTCTGCCTTCACCCCAACCTTCTCTATCTTTTACCTTCTAGGGGTTTAACCACAGTGTGGAAGAAAAAATAGAGCAGTGCAGGGAAGAATGAAAGCCAAACCAGTCTGCTGGCTAGATGTTAGCATCCCTTTGCTATGAGGTTTGATAAAGGAGAAAGCGGTACTTTGGGCCCCTCTCCAGCTGTGAACAAAAGGGTAAGAGGCAGGTTGACATTTTCTTCTTTTTCAATAAATTTTTCTGACACTGCTGAAGTTGAAACTATTAGATAAAATTAGACTGTTAGATCATATATGGATACACACATATATCTCTTTTATATTAGGTAATTTTTACATGGTAGTAAACTTAGAAATTAAGAATTGGGATTAAGTTTGACTTCTGACCTGTGGGATTCAGTTGGCATCAGCCAATTTCGGGGGTAGGGGTAAGTCCACATGTACAATAGGAAATTAGTCAAATAAATCTGTACCTTTACAAACAATTGTAAATTATCTTATTGGAAAAGCCTCAAAGATATGAAAAAATGCATGTGATATTCTTTATTGCTAAGTTTAAGCAAGCTTTATATTCAGTAAATGTATGGCATGATCTTGGTTTTGTGATATCTATGTCATAGATATATGCACAGAAAATACAAATTTTCTACATACAAAACTGACAAAAGTTACTCCTGATGATTTAACAATTCTGCATATCTTCTCATAGTGAAAAATTTATTATAATGAACAGTTACTACTTTTATAACCAATAAAAGTCTATAAAAATTAATAGATGTTTTAAAGGTAGATGCCCTTTAAAACACACACACACCCACCCCATCTCCCCACCTCACTCTGACCAATAAACCACACACAAACACCCATTCTCTATTACTGCCATCCCCAACCCCCGGGCCGTGGACTAGTACCGGTCTGTGGCCTGTCAGGAACCGGGCAGCACAGCAACTGAGGGGTGGGCAAGCAAGCGAAGCTTCATCTGTACTGACAGCCGCTCCCCACTGCTCGAATCACCGCATAAACTCCACCTCCCATCAGATCAGTAGTGGCATTAGATTCTCACAGGAGTGCGAACCCTACTGTGAACTGTGCATGTGAGGGATCTAGGTTGTGTGCTCCTTATGAGAACACCTGATGATCTGAGGTGGCACTGAAGCGGTGATGCTGGTGCTGGGGAGCGGCTGCAAATACAGATTATCATTAGCAGAGAGGTCTGATTGCACAATAAATGTAATGTACTTGAATCATCCTGAAACCATCCCCCTCTCCCCCAGTCTGTGGAAAAATTGTCTTCCACGAAACTGGTCCCTGGTGCCAAAAAGGTTGGGGACCGCTGCTCTATTATAAACAGAAACCGAGAGGAGAGACCTGGCAAGCTGACAGACTAAATTTAGCAGACAGATATAAGTTACAGATCCTCTCAAAAATAGCCCCTGAAATAGCTCTGGTCTTATGATACTAAACTTCATAGGCCTCTCACACTGGGCTTCATTTAATGAGCTTCTAGTTTTATCAAATGGCCGCAGGAATTACATATTATTAAAAATAGCACCACAGTATGTTAGCTGATGCAATGTCTTGGCAAATAGCAACTTGTTTTTCTGTATTTCTATGAAACACCTAACACGTGTTAATCAAAACAACAAAGGTCAAAGTCTTTAGGAGCAGGTTACTAACTTCAGGAGTCACAAACAACTGTACGATAGATTCTTAATATGAAAGAAGAAAAAAAGGTTTTTAAAAGAAAGAAATGTATGTTGAAGTCTTTTATTTGAAAGTACTTCATAAAATTATCCAATTCTTTTGGCAAAAATTTTGGGTTGGTATATTGTACCTATTTCACAGATGAGGACATAGAGGCTCAGAAAGAAAGTGATTTGAAGATTGATCTTTGTACTACAATTCTAATCCTATTACACCAAAGAATTACCCAGAATTTACCATTAAATTGGTGAGGAACAGAGCCAAAAGATCCATTTCCTCTTTTTTTCTTTTAAAGTTTAAAAAGATTTCTATTGTAAGTACATTTTATAAGGATTTTAAAATGTATACAGTACTTTCAAACTTGTATTCTTATTTTTGGACTAAAGTTTCAAACAATCTACATATTTTTTTCAAACTATCAATCTTTTAATAAAGCAGAAAGACAGTTTTCTTCTTGTATCTTTTGAATTAAACAGTATAAGCTTCTCTTGCATAACTGTGCCAACCATATTCATAGGGAAAGGTCTGGGAAAGCTGCGAAGCAAGGGGAGAGAGAAATATGACATTTATAATCTGGAGACCCAGGATGTAGAAATTATTTTTTAAAATTATAACAGTTTATAATGACTAGTTTTTATTTTCCTTGATAAAAAAATATATATAACTTTGACTTGTGCACTATTTCATGTGGTGTTTTAAACTGCCTTAAACACAAAATTCTCTATGAATATTGCTCTATTTATACACACACATAAAATATATATATATCATATATTATTAATAAAATATATGCATTGCTTTTTAAAAATAGGCTCGAGATACCATTTTTCTCACTATAAAATAAAGACTATCTAATGGAACTGGGGTTTGCTTGGAGCTGATATTTAACATAAGATAGCCATAAAGCATAGCAGTTAATATGGTGCTATAAACTAAGTATCTGTGTACATCCCCCACCCCAAATTCATACACTGAAATTCTAACCCCCAAGGTGATGATATTAGGGGTTGGGGCCTGTTGGAGGTAATCAGGTCATGAAAGTAGAACCCTCATGAATGGGATTAGTGCCCTTGTAAAACAGGACCCAAAGAGCTCCTTTGACCCTCCCGCCATACAAGAGTACAATAAGACAGTCATCCAGAAGGAAGACAGAGAACCAGCCAGCCCCTTGCCTCTAAAACTTCCTAGCCTCTAAAACTGTGAGAAATAAATTCCTGTTGTTTATAAGCCACCTAGCCTATGGCATTTTGTTATAGCAGACCGAACAGACTAAGACACATGGGCTTTGAAATCTCCAAGACTGCATTAGAAATTATCCTCCTTCCCTCACTAATGACTACCATTTTTACAATCTTGCGTAAGTTACCCAACATTCGAGCCTCTTGTTTCCTCATCCTAAAACGAAAATAAATAATATCAACCTCAGAGGGTTTAAAAAACATTTTTTTACTTTGTATTTTGAAATAATTTTAGATTTACAGAAAAGTTGCTATAATAGGAAACTGAGTCATACCCTTCACCTAGCTTCCTCTGTATTAACAACTTAGATAAGAATAGTACAATTATCAAAATCAGGAAACTAACATTGTTATAACATTAACTAAATGACATATTTTCTTTGAATTTCACCAATTTCACCTCCTATATCCTTTTCTCTGCTCCCCCAATCATATAGCTTTGTGTCTCTTTAGTGTCCCTCTAATATGTGGCAGTTCCTCAAACTCTCCTCACCTTTCATGACCTTGACAGTTTCAAAAAGTACTAGTTATTTTGTAAAGTGTCTCTCAGGTTGAGTTTTTCAAATGTTTTCTCATGATCAGATTGAAGCTATGCATTTTGGGTAAGAACACCCCAGAAGTGGTGATGTATCCAACTCAGTGATCATATCAAAGGGTACATGCTGTCCATCTGTCCTATTACTGGTAACACTGACCTTGATCCCTTGTTTAAGTTGGTAACCTCAGAGAGTTGTTCTTGTAAGCATGGTTCTAGAATACAGTAAGTCTTTAATAAATGGCAGCTATTATTATGGTAAAGATAGGACAAAGAACACAAGTTTGGGAATCCGGTAGACTTGGGTTCCAATGCCCACTCTACCAGTTCCTATCACATGATCTTGGGCAAGGCTTTTAACTTCCCTAGTCCTCTTTCCTTCCATGTACCATAAAAACAAAGATACCTGAAAAGTTGTTATGAAGTTGTTATAAAATCAGTATGAAGATTAAATGAAATAATATACATAAAGCACTCAGTGCCTAGAATTTATAAGTGCTCCATGAAATCAATCACTATACTAATATTATTACTTTTTAAGTGATTATTATTTTTCTACAAAATAAACACTGTGAACTAAGATAAAGGCATCTGAGATTTGGTAAGAAAGGTGATTTGGAGGCATTCTGGGAGCAGGACGGAAAGACGTCAGATGAGTGGGGAAGACACGGGGAGCCTCAGCTGGGGAGCACCAACAGCACATCTCTAGTTCCATCTCATCCTTCCTCTGCATAAACACGCTCTGCCACACGAAAGGCATTCGTGCTTGATTCCTAGCACACTAACTACATGATGCAAGAACTGAACCCCTACTATATGCCGTGGAGGGCTCTCTCTCCTAAAACCATTACCCTCTGCCTGCTGGGCTCTCCAGCAGGGATCTTTAGGCTATGACATAGGACATCAAAAATTTTTCTTCTGCAGCTGCCTCTGCAGTTATACTTGAGTTTAGATTATAAGAGGGCAATTGTAGGATACCTAACATATGGTAGTTAAAATACATTATGAAACAATCTCGGGATCCTTTTAAAATGTAAATCTAACCTTGAAAGAACCAGAAAAACAACTTAAAACTAACCCTAGGGGTCTGGAAAGGCAGGTCAAAATTTTAAACACTTCTCTGCCAAACCACATAAAGAATTATAAAACTAATTACTGCACCACAGCCTTTGTGGATTTAACCTCAACTTTGGAAATACACGTCATTATTTATGAACATGAGAGTATATTACTTCATATCGCTTAGACGGTAATTACAAAACCATTACAGCATCACTATGTGTTGAGGTAATTAGAAAATCAATGTGATACGATAGCCTTTCTATGGGACACTGTCATTACCAGCCACGCTCTTCAGCATCCACACCTGAACAGCCACTTATGTTCTCTCAACACCAAAGTGGGAAGCTGTATGCTACTAAAATGAAAAGGATGCGTAGTTCTCTGAACAAACCAATCTGACAGGCAAGGCTTGATGCTCTGGCTTCCAGGCCAGGAAAAGGTCCACTGGCCCAGGTGACTTCTAAATTACTCTGAAGAGCCCTGAATTTTCCAAGGCCTAAACTGCCTAGTAGTTTACGCAGAGAATTGATCAGGAGCCAAGAGTCCAAGTTCTTTTCTCAGAACACACCTGGCCCACCCATGAGATAGCAGGTCCATCGCTTCCTTGCTTTCTCAGCGTCCTATCCTCCTCCTCGTGGGGAGGAAGATGATAACAGCTAACATGTACTGGAAGTCTACTACAACCTAAGCTTTTTACAAGTATAAGCTCATTAAATACAAATCATTTCTACAAAAAGGGGTAAGAATACCTACTGACAAGTGAGGAACCTAGGCTCTGAGAAGTGAGCCACTCAAGGTTAAGTAAGGTATTCAAGGTCACATGCTGAAGCAGAGCCCCAACAATGTGCTCCAAAGCCTTGAGCACTCCACCACTGAGTGGTGTAACTCCAACCAGAGATGCCATCACTGCCTTCAAACCTTGAGGTAATGCTGATAGGAGATTCAGGAATGTGTTTTCATGTCCTTAGAATGAGGGGCACTGTAACCAGTAGCATCAGACTAGTCGTTATTATTAACAAACTCTACTCCCTTCCCTCCCTCTTCTTTCTCCCTGAGGCTTTCTGGTGTACACCTAGGGTCACACATTCCACCACTCTGGGGGCTCCAAACCAAGGCTCTCCGGACTCCTCTCTTTTCCCAGGCTACCATGTCCACTGTCCCCACCCTTATTCCATTAGCTGGGAGACAAGAGCAGTTTTCCTGCAAAGCCTGAGCCTTCCTTCCAGGCTCTGGAGTGTCCCTCTTGCTCTAGGGCATCTTCTGCATCTACCACACAGGCAGTTCCGGAGCACAACTCACACCTGCCAACCTTGGGTCACACCTGAAGACAAACTGCCTAGAGGAGGAAGTTCCATGTAGTTTTACTGTCCTTAACCATTGAGGCAAAGGTATAAAAGCATTCTTGGGGGAGTCAAAAGCCCTCCACCCACACACTCACCTCCTTCAACCCCTGACACCCCCAGCCCCAGAGGGAGTTATTACAAAAAATCAAAGATCTGATCAATATGTGTTTGTGTGCACTTATTTACCTTATAATAATACTCTTTCTTCAAAAAAGGACTTTTCCACGTTATCATAAAAGCAATATATTCTCCCTGTAAAAAGACTGAAACAATATAGAAGTACATAAAGTTAAACAGAGAGATAGACACTGCAAGCAAACCTCCTCCACCTTATCCTTCAGAGATAACCAGTGCTAAGGGTTTGGTGTAAAGCCTTCAGAGCAAATCTAATTGTTAAATGAAAAAAGCAAGGGGGTAGATTCATATGTATTATATGCTGCCATTTGTGTCAAAGAGAGGAAAGGAAGGAGATATATATGTATTTGTTAACAGAAATATAAAATACAGCTTGAAGGCTTCAAAAGCAACATCCACTGCCTCCAGGAAGTGGACCTGGGTGCTGAGGGTGGGAGGCACACTTGTCTCTGTGTATCTTTTCATACCATTTGAATTTTGAACCATATAAATGTATTATCTACTCAAAGAACGCTAACAAATTTAAGTTAAATATTAAAACAAAGAAAATGAACTTGTTAAAAGTCCAAAACAGTGCCTAGCATGTAGCAGGCACTTGATAAATACTGCAGAATGAATTAAAAAAAAATGGGCCTATTTATTTTAACATAATTGGAATTATACTACTTAGATGGCACACGCTGTCCTAAATAAGCTATCACATAAAACAAAACAAACAAAAACACTTGATTACTGACATGAAAGGGCATCCATGATTAGTTCTTACAGAGCAATGATATAAACTAAGAGCAAAAGAAGATTTAAGATATCTAGCAACTGGAAAACAAGTCTAGAGAGCTAATGTACAACACAAGGACTAGAGGTAATAAAATCATACTGTATATGGGATTCACACTAAATGAGTAGATTACAGCTGCTTTTGCCACAAAAACAAAAATTGGCAACATGTGAAATGATGGATAATGTTAATTTGCTTCACTATAGCTAAACTTTTTACTATCTTTATGTATCCTGTAACATCATGTTGTATACCTTAAATATACATAATAAAATTTAAAAATATACATATCATTCTGAACATTTTCTCCCAGAACTGCTATGGGTAGAGGTCAAACATAGCCACCTGAAAGTCTGGGTGCACAGCCCTAAGGGGCTCTAATAAGAGGGGCAATTTTTCATGTTTAACCATTGCAAGTTTACCTTAAAGTGACATGTAAATTTTGTGTTTTGCTCTATAATATAATCATGGTTATGCTAATATAAAAACCACTGTCTTTGCCCAAGTCTTTAAAAAATATGTGCTGTGTTCAACACGTTATTTTACGCCTCTTGGTCTACTACCTCCTATCTGGGGGAATTTAAGCACCCCAATTTTAAAGTCACAGATTCTAGTTGAATTCTCAAATTGCGTACAATTTGGGATCATCAAAGCGTAGTACTTTGCCCAAGGTCACAAGGCAAACACTGTCACGGCTGAGACCAGGCTATGACAGCAACTTCCCAATGGGAGCAAGAGATTCTATTTCACTCTTTTTATCTGTCCCATTTCTCCCCTCCCCATGCACACAGCCACTAAAATAAGGCCTCTCATGTCTCATCCAGCTCCAGAAACTCATGTCCATTTATGGCACCACTCTTTGATAGCCCTGTCACCGTAACTGGCTAACTCAGCCTAGCTATGCCCACAAAACATCAAATCTCTAACAAGCCCCACATCTCATTAGACTTTCTATGAAACTCTTCATTTTTACAAAGAAACCTACTTCTTTCTAAATACTTTAGTAATCATTAATGTACTAATTGCAAATCAGTTTTGTCTATTTGTTAAAACCAAATGGTTTGACAACATTTGATTAACCTACCATTTTGGATACTTAATGTGTTTGAAAATATCATTGCCTATTGTTGAAAATATTCCATAATACACATTTCCCCTGATTTTAGCTGGCTTTCCCTTACTTTTTCCAAAGCAATTTCATATTACAAACTTTAACCTATTTCATATAAAGAATTATTTGAATAATAGACAATGGTTAAAATATCTGCAGTGAAATTATGTTCAATTCTAACTCAAACTATTTGGTACTATAAATGTGTGTAATGTCCCTAAATCAAATGCATAAATCATGTTTTATGAAATACACCTGCAGCAGGCAAGACACTTCCGCAGGAAACCAATTTTAACTGATGAAATATCTTTGGGATATTTCAAAACAAAGTATACAAATTTTTAGATTGCTACTACAATATTTCCCTGAATAAAGCATAAACCCTGAAGCATCATTCCATTCCTTCAGGGAATTTAAGCCGTTAGAATGTTCATGTCTAGGTATTTTAAAAATCTTCCTTGGAATTGCTCACTTTGAAAGAAATTGGGCAATTTGGTGCTTGCACCAAAATTTCTATTGGGGGATGGTAGAGGAATCTCAGAACAATTTCTCTACTAGATCAAATATCTCTAGTCTCCAAGAAAAATTCCAGACATTTTAGGCTCAAATGAATTCCACTCTGTCACAAAAATAACCAGTGCACCAAAGTAAAGGTCTGTGGCAATGGTCATAGCCTGGGTTTAGGGTAGCATCGGGGAGAGGTAGAAACCAACGTCACAGGAAGAGACAGTGACGTCAGGAATCAAAGGGCTCCAAGAGGGGCAGTGTGTGCTGCCCTTGCCCTGCCGTGGAACAGGGTGCCAACAGGAGTGCAGTCTGTCCCAGTATCTCCAGGACCTTGCTAGAGGTGCTGTAAACTTCCCAAACATAAGACATAACACCTATATAAAGAAACAAGTATAAAGTATACAAGAAAAGGCACATTTCAATTTCAAAAAACATTACAAAGCAACTCAAAACACATTCAAAAGAGAAAGACTTCTAGGCTAGGAGCAGAAGACCTAAAGTCGAGTCACTGACCAATGCCCTCTCATCTTCCACTTTTCTCTGACTTCACTGGGAGGAATTTAATACTTTTCCTTACTTGCAATGCTACTGTGGGACTGGAATGAAATAACCTATATGGAAACCTTTAAAAACTATAAAATGTTACATAAATAGATTACTACTGTACTCAAAGGATGGCAAATTTATAAATGATTCTTCCTAGGTAATTGGAAAACCAAAACAGGATCTTGCCACATCCATTTAGAAAGTCTTATTATTCAAAGCCATGGTTTCTTTATGAGCTTAAGAAATAATACAAGTCATTATGACTTAGATTTGAGTCTACTTCTTCTAAACATAACATCACATAATAACTGCCTAGCCTTTCACCTAACTCTACAAGGTAGGGAGGTAGCAGTTATACCTCTGGGCTCTACTGGCCACCGAGACATGAACTCCCACACCAGCAGGGCTGTCCTCCTCAGTATCCCTGAAGACTAGCCCAACAAGAACTGTGCAAAGGACAACGCTACCAGAGGGTGCATCTTTGTAACACCACCAGGGCACAGCCCAAGTGTCATTTCAGAAATAAGAGAAAGAAAAGTCAACAGACAAAAAATAAATATCTGAATAACAAACATGAGAACAAAGTATTGGAGTGAAATAGTATGATGTCTGAGATTTGCTTTAAAATGCTGCTCCCCCTTTTCCCAGAACAAAGTAGAGGAAGGGGAGAGAGAAAACCCAAGAATCACAGAAAGCTGATGATTGTTAACGCTGGGAGATAAGCATATGGAGTTCATTTTACTATTCACTCTACATTTTGTGTTTTTTTTATTTATTTATTTTTTGAGAGAGGGCCTCGCTCTGTTGCCGCGGCTAGAGTGCAGTGGTGTCATCACAGTTCACTGTAACCTCAAATTCCTGGGCTGGAGTGATCCTCGTGCCTCGGCCTCCCGAATAGCTGGTGGCACACACCACCACACCTGGCTAATTTTTCTATTTTTTGTAAAGACGGGATCTCGCTATGTTGCCCAGGCTATGTTTTGTGTTTTTAAAAACTGCCATCATAAAATGTTTTCTTAAACTGGAATTTAATGTGGTATGACCCCAATTTGGTTAAAAAAAAAAATACATGCACAAACATAAAGCGCTCAGAAACAAAACTAAGAAAAAAAAATGAACCACAAAATGTATGTTGGGTGGTGGGATGAAATCAAAGAATAAGTCAGCTGCCTTCACACAACTGCTAAGCAGAGGAGCCACTATTCACAGCAAACAGTGCTTTCCACCAAGCCTCCTACAGACATCAAGATTTAGCAAGGCCACTACCTTGTTAATAACCTACCCATGCATACAACAGTCCTTGAACAAAGTGGGACCTGACCCTGAAAGTGCACCCAAATATCACCCTCCTAATACGCACCATTGTAAGGCTTTTACACACTCACTCCTTCCTCAGAGAAAGACAAAGAAAATACGTCTAGTTTCCCAGACCAAAGAAACCAGGTCAAGTTAACAGTAGAAGAGAAAAGAAAGGCAAAAAGATCAAACCTAATGCGTAAGAATGCCTCACATTAGACTGATGATAAAAACCAAAGCCCAAATCACTGCATATCATTTAACAGGAAGATATACACTAAAGCTGGACTCTCTATTTTCTTACTCACCCTGTGTCTTCTCACTTGCTCTGTATTTCGTTCCTAGCTCCAGGGGCAGGCAAGACAGGCAGGAAATATTCAAGAAACTCCACAATGGCAGGTAAGGAGCCAGGTCAGTCAATGACTCACAGTTCTTAGGAATTCCATTCCATAAAGGCACTGACTGCCTCCCCACTGATCACTAGGGTCGATAATGGCACTGAATTCTGAGACCAATTACTAGGGGTATCTACAAGAGACTGTGGACCTTTTCTGACACCTGTCCCTCAAAAAGACAAAACATTGTCTTGGCAAAATATTTTTATATGAGTATGGACAACCAAGATCTGGCTAACAGCAGCTTTGGCTGAACAAGACAGCTTAGAAGATTTTACAGGTAAACTGACAAAGGTCCAAACCCCAAACGAAGGGGATTCCTTTGATCTTACATGTCCTAGGGACACTGCACTCAGTTTATCTTCCTAGAGCAAGGTACTCATTACCCAAATGTTCAGACTCCTGACCTTTGCCACCTGAGTCATATACCCTATCTCTATACCGATACTACAAAAGGAGTGGAAAAAAACTGCCATATAAGCCAATTCTCTGGGCTGAAGAGGAAAATTATTAATATTTACATCTCATTCTGACATCTTTCCTCTCCAAGCTTTTGAAAGAGGTTTGCTTTTCTTAAAAATTAGTTAGTTCCTGTCTTAGGGATAATGTGAATCTTGTGATGTTTCTAATTTTGCTTTGGCCACCCAGAATCTTTGAGCCAAATGTGCAGGGCAAATCCAGCAACTGGATTGAACCTAAAGATTCTGTGCTGATACTTGAAAAGTCTAAGTGTCTCGTGTACCCTAAAACAAAGCCTCCATCACCAGGCATGTGAGTTCCTATTCAGGAAAGAGAAGAGTCAGAAATGGTAATACAAGGAACGGCATAAATGATGGTTTTCCCCTGACACTACAGATGCATTCTGTATCACATTTTATGACACATGACAAGGCAGAATTTGTCCAGTCTTGCTCAAGAATCCCAGTTGAAAACTCTATTTGCCATTCAATTAACTGTAACTGTTAATATTGTTGGTTTTCTCAGACAGTGTGGTTTTTAAATAGGTCTGTACAAATTCTGGTGCCAGGCACCATGAAATGGAAATCAATATAAATCTAAGATTATATGAAATAAATATGCAACAGCAAAACCCACAAATTTTTTTTGTTTTGTTTTGTTTTTTTAACAGCTGCCTATGCCTTTTGTTTTAACTCATCTAACTTAATTTCAGGGGCAGGAAAACAAGTCAAGTTTGACCTCAACGTTCAGGCTATTAGATTCACCCTAAGTTGTTTTTCCTTCCCCAGGTTTTTGTTTTTTATTCAACACCAAATTGTTTAGCAACTAATAATTGATATGAATTATTTCTAACTAAAAAGTAAAAATACTTAAGTTAATGACCATGACTGCTTCTTAAAGTCAGTCAAGTGATAAACCAGATAAACAAATCACTATACCATTACAAACTGATCATCATATACAGAATAACTTTTTAATTTGCACAGACTCCTGTTAGCTTTTACATAATAGGAAGAGCTTGGCAGAAGCTCTCTGGTGGCACTTAAAGTGAGCTCACACCTAACTAATAAGCTTGTCCCTTATTAGAGAGATATCAAGCCCTGGGGTGACAGCAAAATCCACTTCCTGCTCTCTCTGACCATATGGCTACCTCTTTGTGATTAGACCCCAAAACCCCACCATCATGGGTTACTATTAGGGTATTAAATATGAAATGTCCGATTTCCTTAAGTACTAAGTTTGACAGTGCATATCTCTGACATCTCACTTTGATACTTCTTGTTTTATTTTTATTGTGAAGGTACATCCTCAGCCTTGCAAAAACACAATTTGGCTTGTGATTGTCTGTCAAATTTTTTTAAAGCAATTTTTGTAAAACCATGGATAAGTCAAAAATTCGTGTTATTTTTGAATATGAGTTCTGTGGTAGAACCAATGCAGCACAGGCAGCTCAAAATATCAACAAAGTGTTGGGGAAGGATGTGGCCAATGAACGCACACTGCATCGATGGTTTGAGAAGTTCTGTTCTGGTGATTCTAATCTTGAAAATTAGCCACGTGGGCAACCTGAGACCAAGGTGGATAACAATAAGCTAAAAGCTGTAGTGGAAGCAAATCCATCTCAACCTACATGGGAATTAGCAGCAAGATTTGACATTACTATTCCAACAATACTGGACCATTTGAAACAAATTGGCAAGGTAAAGAAGCTGGATGGGTTCCGAATGAATTGAACGAGTGTCAGAAGAGAAATCCTCTCGAAGCTTGCCTTTCTTTGCTGTCACAACATAAAAGTGAACCATTTCTACACTGTATTGTTACGTGTGATGAAAAATGGATTCTTTTTGACAATCCCAAGCATTCGGCACAATGACTGGATAAAGATGAAGTGCCGAAACAGTCCAAAACTGAACATTCATCACAAAAAGCTAATGGTATGTGTTTGGTGGTCAAGCACTGGTATTATCCACTACAGCTTCATGAAACCTGGTCAATCGATAACAGTGGATGTCTACTGCACCCAATTAGACAAAATGATGAGGGTGTTTGCGATTAAGCAGCCAAGACTGGTCAACAGAGACAGGCCAATCCTCTTGCAAGACAATGCTCGACCACAAGTCACACAAACATCTCGCTGCTCAACCTATAGAAGCTGAACTTGGAAACTCTCCGTCATCTACCATATTCACCAGACCTTGCACTAACTGACTACCACTTCTTCCAGGCTTTGAACCACTTCTTGCAAGGAAAAATATTCAATTCTCAACAAGTTGTGGAAAAGGCCTTTTGTGATTTCATCACCACTTGCTTTCCAGGCTTCTTTGCTGCTGGCATAAACAAACTACCATTAAGATGGTGAAACTATGTCCATAGTTTAGGCGCATACTTTGGTTAATTTTACTGCTACTTGTTTGAGATATAATAAACTAAACTTCTGATTCGAAATCAGACATTTCATATTTAATGACCTAATAGTATAATTAGTATGTTGAATGTTTAAAATTCCACATGAAATTCATTGTAAAAATCAAATTAAACAAGTTGTCAGGGTCCCTGGGATACCTGTAATGATCCCTAAAGCCATTAAGGAGATGTTACACTGTACTACAGCTGAAGTTCTCTTAACCAATCTCTATTTAACCCTCAGGCTGGACTGATCACTCCCTCACTCAAACATACTTATGCATGTGGGTGACTAGGCAACTGCTGTCATTAGTATTAGCTAATCTAAGCCTGGCAACTCTGTTCCCACTGGTTGATGTGCAATGCTTACCAAGACTCAGTGTATTTCTTTCCAAACCTGTTTTTGCAGGTTGCACTTGTTTCTGTTATTACATAATTTAATTAAACGTTAAATAATCAATGAAATTTGAGTCTGAAAAGAAAGTAAGCTGTTATTTCTATAAAACTAAATTAAATGCTTTAGAAAGACTAGATAAAGATAAATAGCTTAAAAAAAAAGATTGGTACAAAATTAGGTGTGGTTGAGACAACCTTACTATTCTGAGGGGAAAAAGTGACTGAAAATCAAGATTCAGCATTGGGCTGCTTTGAAAGTTTTGATGTTCTGGCACCATTTTAAAGAAACAAAGACTAGGCATTGTTGAGGCACTACATGTGTGGTTTGTGCAGGAAAGACAACAAATGCCACAAATCAGAGGACCCAGGTTCAAAGAAAAATTCCTTGACAGTACATAAAAGATCGACAAATCCTAAACATTTATATATTTCTAACTTATTCGTGTTTATGGTGGGCATGTATTTTTTTATTATATTATTTCCACACTTAACTGATTAATCATGCAACTATGGGTCCCAGTTACATTCAAGGAGGAACTAAACTAAGGTCTGGACCCTCTTTCTGCATTTTTCTCCCTTCCTTGATGAAAAACTAACAAAAATGAAAAGTGGAAAGTCGCCTTTGGTGCAACCTCACCCTCCTGTCAGTGCCACCTCCTCAGCGGTCTGTGCTCCCCGAAGCCCCTTACAGTGGGGCTCCCAGTCCCAACCCTCTGGTGGCCTAAACTTTCCCCCCCTTTTTTCTTTTTAGCATCAGTTTGGTGAAAAAAGGTGGCCCAAACATAAAGACAACCTCTTCTCCTCTTTCCTTCCCACGTACAACCCCCATTATCTCATGTCCAAGTAGTCTCAGCTAGGAGTTGAACAAGGCAAGGCAAAGGTCAATACACACTATAAGGTACATTTCTCTTCCCTAGGATGTTTGCATTTCAGAGGATCTATGTTCTCCCATCTGTAAGTGGTACCAGTTCAAATAGGAAGTGAAAAAATTCAGGACTGTGGAAAGGGAGATATTTTGGAACTAAGGAGAGCAAGAACAAGATAGTCTTAAGGCAAATGAGTTACAAAGTACGAAGAACTAGACTTAAACTCCATCTGTGACTTTAGGGAACTATCAACCTTTCCAAGCCAGTTTCCTTTTCTATAAAAATATATTTAACACCACCTACCACTAAGATTAAATGATATATGGAGCTGTAGAGCACCTAGTACAGTCTAAGCACATGGTAGGCACCCAACAAGTCACTGCTGCTTTTAGTAGTCCACCTTCTCACATCCAACTCCACCCCACCCCCAAGACAGCAGTATTTTCCACATCTTCTTCCTTCCCCCAATTTCTGTATCCAAAGATTCTCTTAAAAGTAGCTGGGTCCCCACCCCTCAATGGCTCCCGAAAGCAGCAGCCTTAAGTGCTCTGTTACGAAGAAACTTGTACGGTGCAAAGGTGTTATTACTTGAAGATATGTGCTCCACCTCTCAGCACACTCTTGGGAGCTCAGAAAGCACAGGGCACTCAAAATGTGAATAACTATTGGTTGATTTATAGTATCAAATTTACTCAAAATTAATATACAGTAAGATCAAAAGCAAAAGAGCAAAAAAAGTCAGCTTATTCTCTCTATATGAACGCTATAATACTAACCACCCATTCTCTTTCAGTGAATCATCTAAAATCTCTAATGTGGTTGCTACATTTAGAGATGCAAGTCGTGATTCTTTGCAAACAGCAGATTATTACCCTTAAGGAGATGGTTTGCCGTACTCTTAGACTGAGGGCCCGTTCAGGTGGGGCACTCTGGATACATGGTCTCGGTCATGTCACGTGGCACACATGACACATGGTCAGTGTCACTCCCAATTCAAGAGAAGGATCTTGAATGTGAAATTGTACACATGCACAATAAAGCTAGATGAAGATGTTGAAGAGGACAAGAAAGACTAAGTATGGTTGACCTCATCTTAAATCGGAAGGGGACAGCCATGACACCAAACCAAAGGAGAGAGGGGCAGGAAGGATACAGCCAGCTGACTTTAGCAACATCCTGGCTACACACACATAGCTGATCATAGCTCACTTCCTCTCCATGAAAGAGAAAGCCAGTTTTTTTGTGGTTTTTTTGTTTTTTTTTTTAAAACACAAGTTCTGAACAAAGAGTCTGGGTTTATTTAGATGTCTACATCTCTTTGCCCTCTGTGCATATGAGTTACCTTTTCTGGAGAAGCATCAGTTGCTACATATTGCCTTGGTTTTCCCTTTAGAAGACAAACACAAGGCGAGGAAGCTGCCTTTCCCATTTGCCAAAGATGATAAAATGCAACAGCTGTTACCTAAGCAACCATTTAAGTTCCAAAGGTATTGAAGATAAATCTGTTATTTCCTTTAAAGAAAAGCTTTTCCTCCTCAGGTGTTAATTACTGATGCATAAAGAAGTCACTAAAAACAAATGAGTTATGTGGCTCATGAAGGGGTAATGGGGACAGAACCTGCCTTAAAGAGGTAGAGTGGCACTGAGAACTGTGATGCTAAACCATTTCATTTCGCTTCACCATGTAGACCTGGGGATACCTTCTACCTACTAGATATGTCTCAAACGGCTACACACAGAAACTTTTCCATCCCTGGACTTTGTAACTCTGGTATGCTAACATTTTGGAATATAGTTAACATCATTCTGCATATTTTTTCTCTCTGTAGTAAAAGAAGGCAGGCAGCCTTCATTATTTTTCTACTCTATCTGAGCTTCTTAAAAAGTGGAGGTCTTTGGGAAATGGCAATTATTCATTTGAAATGACAATTAAAAACAAGTAAGTATGTACTTCAAAGGGAAACCCCAAAGTAGACCATACAAAAACAATCAGGTTCTAAACAGATCTATAAATGCAGGCAGTAGGCATCTAAAATACTTGCAGGAACTGTCAGATGACCTCAAAACATGATCATATCATCAGATATAGAAATATTAAATGCTGCAATGAAATTATTGTAAACTTTTAAAAATACCAGATTTTAATTCAAAATGGTTTATAATAGCAATAAAAGAATAACTTTAAAAATTTTTTATTATTTTAACAGTACAGAGTCATTCAGTTCAAATGAGTTGCACACTTTTTAAAGCAATTTGAAGCTAACACTTAGTACCAAAAACAGGTTTGGGATATCATGACTGAAAACTTTTTAGTATTACTTCTCATGGGATGATGTTCTGGTAAGTTCTTGCTATGTTTTGGTAGCATGTCTTTTGTGAAATCAACACATACTTAGTTTTCAATCGAACTAAGCCAAGTTGCAATTACTACCAAGCCACTACATGAAGAAATTAATTAAACAAGCTGAAAATCATCCAACAGTTCATTTTTAATATGGGCGAATATTACTGAGGAAGCCTCACAACCATAGAAGCAGTTTGTCTCTGTGGAATGGAAGAAATATATATATTATTATTATTCAAGACAGTACTGAGCCCTAATATAATGAACAATTCTAGTCAGGAGTTTTATGGGCTAAATTATTCAAAAGAATGAGAAAAGAAATATTACTCATGGATATCAAATTCTTAAAAGTGACAGGTTATATGAAATGTCCAGGAGAGGCAAATCTATAGAGACAGGAAGTAGATTAGTAGTTGCCTAGGGCTGGGGTGGGAGTGGAGATTAAATGTGAAAAGGTAGGAGAGGAATCTTATTGCAGTGATGGAAATGTTCTAAAACTGTCTTATAGAGCTGGCTGCAGAACTCAGTAAATTTACTAAAAATCACTTATTTGTACACTACAAAGAGGTGAATTTTATGGTATGGAAAATATACCTCAATGAAGTTTGTTTGTTTGTTTGTTTTTTAACTAACGGAGTGATCATCTGGATTTAGCATTTTAATTGGGACTGGGAAGTAATTGTGCAAGGATGTACTCAAATTCCCAGTTTTGAGAATATTCATCCTTGTACCTTCTCATAATCTGCATTTCAAAAGGGAAGATTATTTAAATTATAGAACTTTCATACAATAAAATATGTGCAGCTATTGAAAATGATATAGAAAAAAATGTGAAAACAATCTAAACACCATCAATGAAAGTGGTACACTGGAAGAAATTATAGTATAGCCATCCTGCAAAAGTGGTGCAGTCCATACCAAGTAGTCAATAAAAAAAGTGTTACCAGTGACACATGTAGAATATACTGAGTGAAAAAGAGTACCTAACAGAAAATCTATATATGTACCCTGTGAATAACTGCATGTATATTTGGAAAGATAAATACCAAATTGTTCATTACGCTTAACCCTTGGAAGTTGGAATGGGCAGAGGGAAAGGATTTTTCACCAAAGTTAAGGAATCTGGAAGTATGTGCACCAAGGTGCCAAGAATGGTTGTCACTGGATAGATGGGATTTATATGGCTGTTTATTTTTTTTTTTTAAATATATGATCAGTTATAACTGTCTATACTTTCTTACTGGAGAGGAAGGTTAGTATAGGGGTCAAAAGATTCTAGAGCCAGCTGGCCTAGATTGAAATACGAGTTCTTCCATTTACCTGCTGTGAGACCTTAAGCAAATTACTCACCCACCCTCTGCTGCAGTTTTTTGCCTCCGCAAATTGAGGACAATAAGAGCACATATACCACAGCTTGTGAAGATCAGCTAAGTGTATTATGCACACAAGGCTCTTCGAACAGAGCCTAGCATATAATAAGTATTCTGTTAGCTTTCATCAGCATGGATACCAATATCTTATTAGTAAGAAGAAAATATTAAAAGCAGCTTTATTTTTGTGGGGAAAAAAGAAGTACAAAAACACAAGTTCTGACTGTTCCTTTACTACAAGTATGTTCAGTATCAGTATGTGAGCAGGATGTATCAGGTAACCGCAAGTCTGGACAGTCATCAGATCCTGTCTTATGGCCAGCACTGATGTAACCAACCTCCCTATGGGCCACACCAAGCCAGAGGGTGCCTGGGCAGAAAGCTCCCAAGTGCCTGGGCTCAATATGTTGCGACCGACTCATAACGCCGCCACCCAGGCAACTGCAATGCCTCACGATGGCGATAATTAGCATGTGTGACCAGACCAATGGCAGGGGACTCCCGAAACACAAATGCTCCAATATAAACACTTATTCCTAATAATTGACCTCAATGGGACTTATGGCCTCATCTTGAGACATACAACATAAACCAAGATCAATTACCTAACACTTGAGCCAGCAATGGGAAAAATCATTGTCACATTCTAACAACACAGAGCAAATCTCTGCCTTGCTGAAAAACAGCAAGTTCTAAACTTATCCCATTTCCCCTACCTTATATTGTAAGAGGCATTTTAAACTTTGACAGTCCTGAAAATATTTTCCAATGACCACCCTCTTAATGTGAATAACACTAGAAACTCTTTCTTAAAGGAATATCACTTACATTTTGTTGAGTGATTACTATGTGCCAAATGTATCTATTTCTTTCAAAACTCTTTGAGGTAGGTATTTTAATCTCCACTCATACAAATTAAGAACACTGAGGCTTGGAGAGTGTGTTCCTTACTTGGGTCCCCCAATGAGTGGCAACACTGGGAACCAAACATAGAGGCATCCATTCCTACACCTCTGCTTTTCTGCTTACTGAAAATCTTTCTAGCCTGAGTATCAAGTGGTTCCACTCTCAATTTCAACTGCAAAGTATTCCTCCAAAAGGTCTATATGCCACCTCGCCAGAAATACTCCACGAAAAGCTCTTGAAATTTTCTTAGTATATATGTTTTACATTTGTCACCAGTGATATTAGAGTTAGAATTCTATTTTTCATTTGCTTTCTTTCCCCAAGGCCAACTGGTTTTCAACAAAGCACCAAGGTCTCACCCACAGACCTGTACTCACTGAGCCTATAAAATCACAGAAACTCCTGCTTTCTGAAACTCATTGTTCAAAGTAGATTCCCTTGTCTTATTCATTTATCCTCCTGCACAAAATGCCAAAGACAAATTCACAGATGAATTTCTGTCAACCTTATTTAGTCACCTTGATTTATAAGATAAAGCTAAAGATGCAAGGTGGGCCAAAGCAGTACAAAACCATTGCACCTAAGAAATCATCTGTGAGCTTTCCTTTGACAGACATTTAAACATCTCCATTTTGTTAAAAAAAAAAAATCCCCATTTATCTGTCATTTCAATATACTGTTTAGAAAAAAAAAATTGCCATTACCAAACTACAATAAATTTGTCTGGTCAAAGCCTAATTAATGGCATCATTCATCAATTATTTCATCAGTCTGCACTGAAATGGATGCTTTAATAAGCACCATGATCATTTAAAACAACAATGGCTGGTTCTCTAATGTTCCGGCATCCAACTATTTTTGCACTGAATGCCACTGCACAGTAACAGAAGTCAAAGCCTAGCATTAGCTTTCTCAAAAACAAATCTATTTTCCCATTGTGGGCTTTTATTTTAGTAAATTCAAATTAACTTAGTCGATTGCCTTCATAAAACTATGAAGAGTAAACAAAGCCATCAGACATCTCATCTCAGGCCAAATGGCAAGAAAAAGAGGCCATGATCCTACTGGAAATTAAGATTTATTGTCATTTTCAAGGAAGAACACTATATGCCAAACCAAGAAAACATAGCACCATAATATTGCCCCCTTGTAGGACACCATTAAAAGGCTTTCCATAGGTATTAATAAGTATATAAACATAGATTATTTGAATTGTCAGGAAATCCTTAAAATCTTCTCTGGAGATTTATAATTAAATAAAGAACTAGCCAACTATTTTTCTGGGATTTAGGTAGTCTGATTTTACACAGTATGTAACAAGCTATTTGTATACTCAATTTTTGTTAACCACAATCATGTAAAATGCTCAAAGGAGAGGTTTGCTCTTTGAAGAGATCTGGAGAGAAATCCATTCTTGATCTATTATTTTAAAATCAGACAGCAGTTTTAATAACACTACTCACAAGAGAATAGACGCGATTATCACTCACTGGCCAGTCTAGACGGATAATTATGTGAATATAATGAGAGAAGAGGTTGAACCAAGTAACACTTGGCACCAGTACACTGTTGTGCACATTCAATGTTCAATGACATTTTTGAGATAAATAATGTACTATTATCTTAGAACCCAGCCCAGCTGTCAAGAAGCTAACTGAGTAGGGGTTATGAAGATAGGAAATAAAAGTGTTCAAGGCTCTAGGGGTACGTTTATCAGGCATGTATATATCTGGTTGACTAACATGTTCCAAACTGAATCTTCACTTGAGTTCTCTATTCCTGTTCATTTGCCCTCCAGAACCTCTTGCTCTTCCTTGTTTCCCTTTATTCATTCATTCATTCAACACATCATGTTTCATGAGCCAGGTACTATTCTAAGTGCTCAGGATACAGAAGTGAGCATTACCTACAACCTTTGGTGACCAGGAATGATCTTACCAGGTAGCTAAATTCTGATGTTTGTAGACAAGGCTGTTCGTAAGCTCACCTGCTCTTAAGAGGCCCAGTAAACTGGTGAGGGCCTAGGCAAATCCAGGAAGGAAGGACACCAATGCCTAGTACGCCTTGAGAGTAGTCTTGGTGTGAATAAGATACTACGGGGGCTCCATGGGTATAGGTCATACTAGGATCAGTGGGGATAACTTTTAGCCCCAAATTGCAACTACTCAGGCCTTAAAAACAGCAGAAAGTATGGCCAACTTTTCTCAACCTCCACCATTTTTTCATTTCTATTGTAAAGGAAGATATTTAATATTCCTTACACCAACATAAAAACATTTTTAATGAAAATCAGAAGACAGAAGATAACGTGTGGAACATAAGTGCAATAATTTAAAATGAGCTCATACAAGTCAATACGAAAAAGACAAGAGTATATAGGCAAGAAAAGAAGGAAAAAGAAAAAAGAGGGGAAGAGGAAGAAGCACAAAAGCACACAGCAGGCAGCTTTCAGAAAGAACCTCAAATGGCCACTGAACCTATGAAAATATCCTAAACTTCACTCAGAAGTGAAGACAAGCAAGAGAAAACAAAGAGAAAACATTTCTAACTTATCAGACTGACAAAAATGTCAAAGCCTGGTGATTTACAGTGCTGGTGGGGGTGGGAGTGTGGGAAAGATACAAACTTGGTTTAAAAAAGAAAGTGGCCTTTCTGGAGTACAATTTGGCGATGTTTATCAAAATTTAGTATGCATTTACCTCTGATGTAGCAATCCCACTAATAGGAATCTAACCTGCAGGTATGTCAGCAAGATGTTTACAGGCAGTATTTATAGAAAGGCAGACTTCAATAAATCCAATAGCTAAATACACCCCCCCCATAACCTGGCAACTACTAAAATATCCAGAAATAATGCAAAGGTGAAATCAATTATTGTACATCCATATAATGAAATACTGTACCATCATTAAAGTGAATAAAGATTTATATGTGCTGATGGGAAAAATCTCTAAAACGTATTAGGGGAAGTACCCCCCCCAAAAAATGCTACAGGAACAATATGTATATTAATCCTTTTATCGAAAGTGTAAAAAGCAGAGAGCTAGATAGATATGTGCCAAAAATATTTATTTCCTGGAAGAAATCACAAGAAATTTAATGATAGTTATGTATTTTTCTGTACTTTTTAATATCATCTGTATATTAACCATGTACATATATTGTTTTTATTTATTTTCAATGTTGTCATAGTTACCTGAGTGTAATATTATGGACAATTATCTTCTCTCTTTACACTGTTTATTAACAAAATCTAATTTAAAAAATGAAGCCAGAAAATTTAAAGCATTTATAATAAACCTTAATATCTGAACCACCCAAAATATATTTAATGAGTTGGCTTTTTAGGAGAGTTCTCAGGAAGAAAAAAACAACAAAATATAATAAAAGATGAAGTAGAGAAAAAGAAGGCAACGCAGATGGAGATGGATTGAGTATCAACTGGGTTCAAGGGCAAGGCTGAGTATTTCTCCCTTTCTAATGTTTTAAATAAAATGATAAATTATGCATTGCATGGTGTTATGGAGCAAGAAGCCACAAAGAAACCTAGTAGTTCAAAGCTGTGGAACATGCAAAACCACCTAGAGGAAAAATCTTTAAAAAGCCCTTCTGGCAGAACTACCACCCCAATTCATGAGGAAGCAGTAATGAAAAATAAATAAAAATAAAAAACCCACCTTGTACAAATAAAACCATAATCCTAGAATGTATTATAAAATCTTTTGGCAAATATTTATAAAGCCTAAGAGATAAAATCCCAAATTGAATTATTTCATACACAACTATAATTATAGGTTGTGCAACCTATCTTCACAGGCATTAAACAAAAGCCTGGAATGTCATCTAGCTGAATGTCATTTCATAAATGTGGCTCCAATTCCTGATTATCCATGTATTTATCCAAGGTTTAAAAGGCAAACAATTAAAAAATAAAACTAAGAAATTTAATCCTCAACAGTCCCTTAGTGATGAGTCACAATACAAAATAAAACCCCAAAGCATTAACAGCCTGAGGAAAATGATGATGTACCACTGGGGGGAAAACCCACTCAAATATGTATACATCACATACAATTACCCAGTTGAACAAAAGAAAAACAAAGGCTCTGAGAAGAAAGGCGGACTTTCTTCCTCCTCGTGTCAGTTATCAGTTTACTGCCTCTCAGCTACGAATTCACCCTTTATTGCCTGATCGGCAAAAATGGAGCTGGGCCCTTTAAGTATTTTTCCATTTGCTAGCCGGCATGAGGTTTGTTAAGTTTTGTCAATAGAAGGTGCTGGGGAGACATTGCAGGAGGAAGGAGTTCTGCCTCCTCATTCTGGAGTCATCACCCAGCAGGCTCCTGCAGCATGCACAGCTTCTCTAGCACCTGTCTCTGACAGTTTTGTATTACAGTGCCTATAGTTAGACAGCACTTCATGAACAGCTTTCCCCAGCACACTAAAGGACGGATTTTCAGCAAGTTCTCGAAGGTAGGTTTTTAGCAAGTTCTGTTGTTGTGGCACTACAACAACTTCTCTGCCATACAGTGAACCACAGCCATGTCCCCTCCAACAAGGTTTGGATCAAGGTCTGGATCTCAGCTCTGAGAGGGGTTGGGGGCTGGTCTCTTCCTTGGGTCCTCTATCTTAGCCCTAGAGGTAGTGGTTGCTCCTTATATTTCTATATTCTATTTTTGTATTTTTATATCCTATTTCTATAGTTCTATATTCTATTTCTATATTCTATAGAATTCTGTTTACTTATTATCATTGTTCCAACCCCTTGTTATAGCTAATTATTCTTAATATTAAACTTTCCCTGTTCAAACTACTATGTGGTTTCTGCTTCTAGTTTGAACTAACGGATACACCCCCTTTACCTACCAGCACTCCTGTGGTAGGCCCCACGGCAACGTGCACAAGTAAAAGAATGAACAAGAATTTGCATTGAGTTCTGTCCCTAGCTACATGGCCTCTCTTGATTTGCTAAGTGATGTATCAGAATGTGCCAATAAAGCCCAGTGAAGATGTGCTTAACTCTGCACACTTGAAGGAGAAATGTAGAAGCTGCCAGGAGCACTTCTCACTTTACTCCCTTTTGGATCTCCTTTGTGGCTTCAGCTCCTATCTGCCCCTGAGCTCCAGTAACAGCCTCCTCCAATTGTCCGTCCAGCCTGGGGTTGGTAATCACTTCCTGCGGTTGCTTATCTCTTGGTTTCTTCAGTATGCCCTGTTTGGCTTCCTGCTATGCTCATGTTTGGCTTCCTGCTTCCACCTGTGTAAGTAACTTCACTAAATTCCTTCTGTTGTAAATAAAAGTGGCTTTTTTTCCCCCCACTGCTTAGGCCCTGACTAACCAGTTATAACAGAGTGGCTGCATATACACATTCCAAAAATTCACTGTGTCTACTCTGGAAAGCCATCATACCCCGCTAAGATCCAAAGTTTAAACTTGTGGAAACCTAAAATAATATATTTTCATTTGGCCTAAAAGAGCCTCAGTTAAACCCTTGAAATGTTTTGATTCCTATGTGCCTTCCTTGAAAAATGGATCCAATACTTTTTATATCTATTCTCTTTAAGGCTGAACTTTTGGCTGAATCATCTTCTGCAAATTTTTATCTACACATGGAAAAATTCATTTAAGAAAGCTCCCTTATTTAGCCAGTGTATATCACAGTGCTGTCCTATAGAACTTTCTGAGATGATGGAAATGTTCTGTACCTGTTCTACCCAATACGGTAGCTACCAGCCACATATAGCTGTAGGACACTTGAAATGTGTTTAGTGTAAACAAGAAATAAGATTTTTAACTTTACTTAATTTAAATATCTGCATGTGGCTAGTGGCTATCGTACTGGACATCAAAGGTCAAGCATGTGATCATCTCTAATATGGAGAAGGACTTCTGCTGCTAGTGATGTCCTTGTGTGCTTTGGCCAGGAGTGGATAGGTATAGAAAGAAGCAATGTAGAAGTGTTAGCCCTTTTATTCATTCTATTCACAGCTTTAAAATATTCTAACAATCCCTAGCCTACCTGACCCCACCTACCTACAAACATGGACACATAACTTATTCAGATAATTTGGTTAACAAATTCTTAGAGAATAAAACTCACCTGAACACAATAGTAACTTGTGAATGAAGGGGTTTAAGGGAAATTGTGGTGGTTGAAGAGAGGTGTAGACTAGAGTCCAGATCCAGCAAGGGGAGACAACTCTCTCTGGAAAGAGATAACATTAGAATTCTTGCTTTGTTTTTCCTTTTTTGTTGATATATAATATTTTACATATTTACAGGGTACATATGATATTTCATTACATGCATGGAATGTGTAATGATTAAGTCAGGGTATCTGGAGTACCCAGCACCCCAATTATTTATCATTTCTATGTACTGGGAACATATCAAGTCCTCTCTTCTCTGTATATTTCTCTGTTCTGAAATATACAGTACATTATTGTTAACTATAGTCACCCCACTCTGCTATCAAACACTAGAACTCCTATCTAACTATATGTGTCTGTTTTTCCTATTCTTCAACCCAGTGCAAACGATCCCCTGTTTATTTCCTACTGAACTAACCCAGCCCACTCCTCACTCTTTTTCCAAGAGGATTCCCAGTCTTACTGGGACTATATGGTTTTCATACGACATCTATCCTGGCACTACTGAAACTGTAAAAGACATTCACTTTGATACAGACTGAAGATAACTACTTTCTGGGTTGGAACATTTAATTTCACATCTCTGACCTTTACACAGACATAATCAAAATAAATGACATCACATTCCCAATTCTCCTGAGAACTCTGCTTCTAAAAGTAAATGCTAAGGATTAACAGTAGATAACTTCAGGAAACTGTTTCAGTGTATCAGTGGGAATATAAGAATATTAAAAGGACAGTCATACATGAAAGGACTTTAAAAGTACCACAGCTTCTGGAACCCAATGCCCAAGAAACTATATACTGCCTATTATCTTGAGGATCAAATTAAAGTATACTTTAGAAGTCCACAAGAATTTTAGCAGTACAAAACCACACTGAAAAATTCTGTGAAATTCTGGCTATGAACTGTTTTGATTAGGGATTTATATAGTTGTTTGGTAATTTGTTCAATTTAAATGACAATTATAGGACATACTAACAAAGAAGGAATTAGTTTACCTTGTAATTGTAACTCTAACAACATACCTAGTTTGCTTTATTCATGTTTACATGAGTCACTCGAAGAAGAGAACACCACACTTCCAGTGTGAATAAGCACTCAATGACGCTCATTTTTCTTCTCAACATTTTCTAAATTGCAAAAAAGGATAATGGTATTGTGATGATCATCACACTCTTGTGTTGCAAGTCAGGGCACTCACGGTGAAGACATGCAACTCTTGGGAAGCCAGCTGGTCCCTGGAGTGCAGTAGCATCTTGGCACATTCATCACAGTCCAAGGCTAACCCTTGATCTTGCAAATTCATAAATATGATGATCAGGAAAGGGCTCATGCTAACCACACTCATGGTGACATTAAACTAAAAGTACCAGTTTAATACCTTATTGTGAGAAATATTAATACAAACCATAATGTAGACTGGATGCTGGGATCTGCTCTTCAGTGTGTCTCTGAAAAGCATAACTACATGAGGCCACCAAATTACAATCAGGAGGATGCACAGTGGGCATGGAATGGAAATACATTCTGTGGCTTCCTGTGTGGCCTGACACTGCGCACTGTGAGGGTAAGGCAGGCTCAGCAATGCTCACTGATGAGGGCAAGACTGAACTCTAAGTCGGGTGTGGCACCCAGGCAGTCTGATTTCAAAAGCCCACAGATGGCCCCACTGCAGGGGAAGATCTACACGGTAACCTGTTAATGCTTCTCTGCAGACAGACCAGTTTGGCTTTTCAAACGCAATCTTCCATCCCAGTCTCCAAACTCTACTTCTCTAAATTCCTCTTCAAACAAATTCTCCTTCAGAGTAACACGTTAGTGGCCTTTAACCAAGTTATAATTCTGCCCTGGAAGCCATTTAATCTCTTTGCTTACTTTGTATCTTTGCTGTGATCCATTCATTACAGGTTTGTTTTACAGTTTCTTTTAGAGTCAGATTTTTCTTTCCAAATTTAGAAGAGGGGAAATGGTCTGTGGGCCCTCATGTATGGCACACACACCACACCTGTGGTAGGAGCCAATAATAATTCCAGTGAAATGAAGACTTTAGGAATTTCGAGGAAGAGGGATGGACCTCTTTTTTTAAAAAAAGGAAACTACACCACACCTGTATTTAAAGAATTCACTAAATTCCAACCTTAAACTCTTTAAAAAATGTAAGCTAACAGACATGGGTATGTCATGGGTAATGACGCATACTGTTCCACTCTACCTTGACTTAAATCTCTTTGTTTCTTTTATGGCTAGCATGTGTTTGAGTCTTTTGGTGAGACCCTTAAACTTCAAAATGCAAAGAAATCCATCTTCATATCTGTTCAGCACAAGTCTAACCTTTACATAGACATATTCAAAATTGGGATTTTTGGTACCACATACTGTAGAATTACAACAAATTGATGTCCAGGAGCCTTGCAAATACATAATCAGCCTTCAAACATTTTCCACAACATGGTAATTTCTAGTCTCATCCACATCTAAGAAATCAAAGTGATGGAATACACCTAAAGTGGAGAAATCATCTCTTAGGTCTCAGAATTGCAGTCACTGGCACCACCTAAAATTGTAACTTACCTAGTCTTTATTTATTATTAACCTGACTTTCAGCTTGGCTTAAATATCAAACTCTTGGCTCCTGACCCTGTAGAGGTATGCAGTTTTGTGTAACCAGTTCAGGATTCTGTTAGAATCACTAAGTTTTTTGCTAATACTGCTTACTCAGCAACTCAGGGGCAGCTTAAGGCCATGAGAGTCTGTCTGGAACATCACTTTATATTTCTGTACGATCAGGAGAGTTAAACAAGCTTGAAGGTTAGCTTAGTGAAGGCCTCCAAGCACGAACGGGGCTTAGTCTGTTATAAATTTCCCAGAAGCATGTTTTTATCCCCAAGCCCTTCTCATTCTATGTGCCACTTACACTGTGGCTGCTGTACTTCCCCCTGGGCAGTCACCACTCTCGTGGGGTGAGCCAGATGTGAACTCTCCCCACTGCTCCAAGAGGAAAGATTTCCTTCCAGATGCCCACAGAGAGGCAAGCTGCTGGGGGCAGAGGGTACTAACACTTGCTCTACTGGAAGGTTCAAGTCACATGTTTATATGAGGTTTATATCAGTTTCAATGCAGTAGGGACCTTGAGAAAGAAAATTAAGAGCAAACTCTTTCAAAAAATCACTACCTTCAATTCTCCAACCTGAATAAGAACCTTTTCCTAAGCCACAGAACTTTTCATTGCTGGGCTTCTTATTGGTACCTGCTGGAAAATTAACAGAGCTGCAACACATTCTGCCTTTACAAGGTGGACAGCAGGTGGATACTCTGAAATCTTCCCATCCAACCCCTATTGCACACAGAAAGTCACACCTTTAAGTCAAATACATACACTCAACTGCTCTTAGGGATAAGCTACATATTACTATAGGTTGCTACAGAGGCAGGAAAACAGTGGGGCTCGTGGGTGGTCTCCAGACTCCTAGTTCCACAGCTGATACACAAGTGGAGGTGACAGAATGATCACATAAAAGCTTTATCTTTTGGGGGGAGGCTCACAGGAGGGTACAGGAAATCACTAAGACAACTAAACTGACACATCTGCACATACACTGGCTGGGTATGTTGCTTACATCTTAAGGCACAGGAAAATATACTTAAGAAATCATAGTATCAAGAGTAAGATGAAAAAAACAGAATTACACCACTTAAAAATAAACATTACAAGTTTTTACAGTGGAGCAATTCACAAACACATAAGTTATATTCTTGACTAGTTCCAGATTGATAGGAATAGCAGGCTCTTGTTCCCATGCAACTTATTCCCTCTCCCTACTAGGTACTTCTCACCTTAGGGCCAAAGTAACACCTCCAAAGACATTCACCTCCCCTAAGACTTTATCTCCTTTGGAAGATAAGAACCCTTTTGCTTTTCACCTTTTAACTATTAAAAATCTAATCTCCTTATGCACCCTCTTTCCAAATCTTAAATTTTAATAAGCACTGCTCAATTCCACTACTCAAAGTAACATAAATTTAAAAAAACAGTATTTATAATTTACTACTGTGCCCAAGGACTGTGCTACATAATTTATATGCATATCCTGTTTATTACTCTAAACCCTATGAAATAGGGATTCGGTTATCACAGGATAATTCTTTGTTGTGAGGGGCTGCCCTGTGCACTGTAGGATGTGTTCAGCAGCATCCCTGACCTCTATCCACTAAAGGTCAGTAGCACATCTCTCCACACCCACTTATGACAATCAAAAATGTATACACATATTGCCAAATGTCCCTTGGGGGGTGAAACTGCACCCTGTAGAGAACCACTAAGTTAAGCTAATTTCCCAAGAGTACACAACTGGTTAAAGATTGAACTGATTCCAGGAAAGCACTCTCCTAAATCCTAATTTAGTGGAGATTTCTCTTGTACCAAGCTATATAGCTCCTTAACAGAAAGCATTCATTAAACTGGATGAAATGTAAGAATTCAGAATGTGACCATCTTTATTTCACCACATTAGCAATACTAAATAGGTACTGTCTCTCAGTTTTTACATTAAGGTGAACATGCCCAGTGTCTTCAAACTACTGTTCAAGTAACAGTTTCTAGACCCTCTCTCCAACACCTGATTACCCCATTCAGGACACGTGTTTAAACACAAACCCAGAAATGTGCACAACACCGCCTCAAGTAGTAGTAAAAGTAGCAGCAACAAGACTAACAGCTAACGTATATAATTTGCTATCAGATTCTGCTTTAAGAACTTCACATGGATTACCTAATTTAATCTTTCAACATGTTCAACTGCCCTATGAGGTGGGTATTATTATTATCTGCATTTTATGAATGAAGAAACTAAGGCACAAAGAGATCAAATAACTTGCCTAGGGTCTGCCTCCAGAATCCCTGTTCCTAACGACTATCTACAGTGCTTCAAAGAACTGCGGGATTATTACCTCCTTGGTTTTAAATACTCTATCCCTAGTAATGTGCGAGTGTTTTCCTTCAGCTGTATCAAGTGCCCTCATCAAGGCACACTGCTGGCATCGTGCTCAAGTCTGACATCACTCTACTGATCAACCTTGTTTGGGTACAAGACACAAGCCCACTTATCTATACTGCTGTCCAACCCACACTGTTCCATCTTGAGGAAAAAACACACAAAGCCCTTTGTTAAATGTTTGCTGAAGCAGACATGTCATATATATGACAATGCCCTGACATACTTGTCCAATTAATGTTATCAAAAAAGGAATAAGTTTAACTGGACATGAGTGATCCTCAGCAAACATATGCTAGGATACCGATCATCACTTTTTTTTCCTAAGTGATCCCAATAGTTCTTTTCAAAAATGTGATTTACAATTCTGCTAGAGGCTACCATAAGCTCTGAATCTAAAGTTTTCAGAATTTACCATCTCCCCATTTTTGAAAATCAAGTCTTATGGCATGCTTTCCCCATCTCCCTGATTTTTTCAAGATTACTCCCAAGTGGTTGCATCATCATAGTGACATGCTCTTTCAACAGCCTCAAGAACTCAAGCCACTTAAAGGAGTTAGAGAGGTCTAAGGAGGTGGTTGAGGTGTCCTTTCTTGGCCTAGGAAGGTGGGTGGGTGTTTTGTGTCAAATAGATGGTGAGGGTGATGAGTTGGGGGTGTGAGTTATACCCAGTCCTAGAATAGATGCCGTAGTTCATGGTCTTCTGAGAAGACGGCACTGTCCTCTTGTATAAAGACATGCCAATAGATGCTCTAACAGATGGACTCTCTCAGAACTGGCTGCCCTGCCAGACACTGAGACTTTCCCACCTCTAAACGAGTAAAGTTTTGGTGCTCACAGAGTGTGCCTTTATTAACTTATCATTCTTAACAAACAGGTTCAACACTAACCTAGGTGCTGACGTAAATTTAAAACCATTTTACTTAGCATATAAAATACTGCAGGTTTGCACTCACACACAGAGTGTTCAACTGCTGGGAATCCACAGATCCAGCTCCTGGTTTTACAATTAGAGAAAGCTTGAGTTGCACTTTGTGAGGAGCAGGAAGAATTTACACGCACAGAACTAAAAGGGCTTCCACAAAAAAGTAGGAGAAAGCCACCAAAGATCAGCACTCTAAGGCAGCGACATGTATTAATTAACGGGCTCATCAAGAGTGGGGCTCAGTTAATATTGGAAAACCACAACCATCCAGAGTAAATGCATCATTCCTTGAACTTTTGATATTTTGGCATTGGGGCAATGAAGAGCTTTTAAATCTCTTAAAAATCTGCTTTGAACCAAGAACCTCCTCTGGATCATTTCACACAGAAAAATCGAAAACTATTTTAGGAGCACTTGGAGCCATATGGGAAAAATAAGAAACCTTAAATGCTAACTTCTAACGTAAACTGCATTAACTAGCTGTGAAATTTGGAGCAGGTTATATAACCTTGCTGAGCCTGTTTCTTCAACTATAAAACAGGGCCAATAATACCTCCGTCTCTTAGCACTATTGTGAATATTAAATGAAGTAATTCATGCAAAGCATCTCAGTACCTGACAAAAGGAGATCCTTAAACATTTAGCTTTATTAAAACTCTTAGGAGAAACTAATAAAAATCCAAATTTAATCATCCCATTAGATTTTAAACATCTTAGAGATTTAATAAAATATTTTCCCAGTCTCACCACCTGAGGGGGCTTTTCCAAGTGCTCCAGTGGACTTAGGCCATTTCTCCCAACATCATATTCTTGTTTCCTTCACACAGAGACATTTGATCAGTTAAACACAAAGGAACTGAGCTTAACAATTGGCCTATGAACCTGAAAACAGTGTAAATAGGCACTCATAGGGTAACTTGAAGTTTCCAAAAAATTATTTTAATTATTTCATTTAGAAGTGATTTCTTCCCAAAGAAGTTTCCTTCATAGACCTAAAAAAAAGTAAACTGCAAAGAATTTTCTTCCTCTTTCTGTTAGTCTATCTACTGATTGCATCACACACAGTCTGTATCTTCATAAATGCAAAGTGTAATGATACTATTCATATTCATAACTTCATAATTCAGTTTACAATTTTTCCCACCATCCTTTATGCTACTGGGACATCTTGAGCCTGCCTTTCCAGTACACAAGCAGTGTTTCTGATTGTGATAACTTCTGTTGCACTGTGTATGTCCTTAGTAATCACAAGATTCTGCTTTTCCTGTTCCCCACCTTCCCCAACCTCTTACAAGAAAATAAGTTACTTGCACCATACAAATGCACTTGACGATTAATTTCTTTCGTAGAAAATCAGATTTTTTAAGAAGCTCACTGAGTTTATTTTTATGTAAATTCAAAAGTATAACTCAACTGAATTAAAAATGGAATGAGTATTTGTAGCATTCAGGGGAACAGAACTGGGGTCTCCAGATTCCTATTTTGGTACAACTCAAGTAACAATTACACAGAGCAAAAACAAATAGGAAAAAGAAAAAAAAAAATGCCATGCATTCTTCTCCGTGTATTTCCACAAATTCCACAAGAGCAATTACCTGGCCACACTAAATAGAAAGCATAGCTATGGAGTAAACACGCTCACTCCAAAACCCGGGAGCACGTGCTATCCTGTGCTCACACAAAACCCACAGAGCTTCCAACCAGCCAAGGAGTTGGCAGAAGGACCGTTTTTGTACAGGGACTGGAGGCTGACAAAGAGAGTACTTCCGAAAACTTAGTAACCAAACTGTAAATACAATCCCATTCTCTCAAAAAACCCCAAAGGAAAGCTTGATACCCCCAAACACAAACCACCCCCTGAGCCATGGCTCTCAGACCACAGCAGGTAGCATCACACATTTGGGGACCCACTGTTTCAGCAACTGCAGTGAGCGTTCTCAGGTGTAAATAGCCATTGCCTATTTTGTCATTAAAGCGGGATCCACTAAACAGTTCCCTTACTTCCGATAGGGAATAAACTGATGGATGCTGCGGTTTCTACAGGCGCGATGGTGTTTCCCGTTTGAATCAGGTCCCACCGTCTGTGAGAGCTTTTTAATGAACCACAGCATCCCCGAAGGAGCAACACTTACAGTCTCTCCTCCCCGGAGGCAGTGTCTCCTGCAGAGTTCTCGGGGCTCCAACTTTGCCCGCGGCTCCGGCGCGCTCAGGGTGTGCGCTGCCTGCCCCGCCGCGGGCAGAAAGGCGAACGCCGGGAGCGGCGCGCCTCGGCCGGGCCCGCCGCCCCTCGCCCCGGCCTGCCCGGCCCGCCTGCGGGGACCGCGGCGCCCCGGCGGGCAGGCGGACGCGCCGATCCTCTCCCGGGGTCAGCGGCGAGTTGGGACGTCCAGCCCAACCTGGGGGCTCCGGCAGCGACAGCGGCGGGCGTGGCCCCGCAGCAGAGGTTATTTGGAATGCAGGGTGTGGCCCTCTACCACGGCAAAAAAGAAATGAGTCAGCCCGTTCAATCCTAACCAATAAGCATGTTCACTGTCGGTTAAGGCGGAACTTGCCTTTCTTAATTTATACCAGGCTTAACAGCTTTTTACAAGCTTTTTTTTTCCTTTAATCCTTTAACAACTTCGGCACTACTTCTAGAAAATGGTAGGTTGCCTTTTTAAAACGCTTAAGAAACAAGGATTAATCGTGATATGATAGATACTTGATCAGAGGCTATTCGTTAGTTTCTATTGGTAGAAGTTCTTGAGTTATACAGAGATTCTAGGTGCAAAGAGCATGGGATCTGGTGTCAAAGTAGATTCAGAACTAACCTCTATCAACTATATGACCCTGAGCAAGTTATTTAGATAAAATGAGGGGGATAAAATGCCCATCTAACAGTTTGAGGACACATTACAATAGTCTAGTCCCCTCTTATCCGCGGTTTTGCTTGCAAGGTTTCAGTTACATGCTCCCCCCCACACTGCAGTCCAAAAATATTAAATGGAAAATTTCCGAAATAATGTATAAGTTTTAAATTGTGTAGCATCCTGAAAATTGTTAAAATTGTTCTATTTTATTATGTTGTTGTTAATCTCTTACTGTATGTAATTTATAAATTAAACTTTATCACGGGTATGTATGTATAGGAAAAAACATAGCATATATAAAGGTTCAGTATGACCTGAGGTTTTGGGCATCCACTGGGGGTCTTGTAACTTACCCCCAGAGGATTGGGGCGGGGGCGAACTACTGTATATGTATTAATGCATGCAAAGCATTTAGCACAGTGTTTGACGTAAGAGTAGGCACTCAAAAAATGCTAAGCCTTGTCCCTTTGAGTCCTTAATCAGAATCTCCAAAACTGTAGATAAACTGGCCATACTTTTTAAAAATTCTTTTCTATGTTAAATATCCAAAGAATTTTAGAGCTGAGATAGTTCTTTGTTACCGCCTGGTGTGAGTCCCTTAAAGTGGTGAGAAACTTAAGAAGCTTTTTGGTTTAGGATTCTTGAATTTCCCATTTTTATTAGACAATAGAAATTGTATTGGCCGTAAGCAAATAAGGCTTAAAATTAGAGTGATTTCATTTAGGCCATAATTAAACCAACTTTTAAAAAAGTAAGAGTGATTTTGGAAATATTCTATCTGGGTCACTGTGCCTTAACCATTATTTTGGAATAAAAATATTTACAAGAAACTAAGTATTTAGGAATTGGCAAATTACAGGAGGCTACATAAGTGCTAACTCCTGAGGACCCACTAAGAAATGAATTGATTATTAGAGCCAGAGAGTTTCTAGAGGAAGAAAAAAAAATTGTTACAAATTAAACCTTCTTTGCTTTTGGAGAAGATCTCCTGAATTTAACTTCCTCATATTTGTTTAGTCATTCCACAGGCCAAGATTTCTTCAAAATACTCATTAGCCAAAGACCTAAAGTGGGATCAAAGGCCTTCCCTAAAATGGTATTCTTTTCTCCAAAGCAGCATTGGAAAGTGGAAAGAACACTGTTGCAGAAGCCAAAAGCTCCCTTCCTGGTCTCAGCTCTGCCACTAAGTGACCAGGTAAACTACTTCATCCCTCTCTGAGGATCTCCAAGAGTGCTTCCAGCTGGGAGACTAAGCTATGGTCAAATAGGGCAGAAGTAAGATAGGCCTATAGCCTAACGTTTATCCTTAGCAACAGGCACCCAATATACGAAGTTGGGCTGTTTCCTAGATGATAAAGCTGAAAAATCTCTCTTGACTCTCATAGTCCTCATCCTCTCATGCCTGGGTCTCCTGACTGAGGTTCCAGCTGGCAGGCTCTTCCCTCTGTGCCTCCCAACACACCAGCACCGTCATATGACAAATGTCAAAGTCCAGCATGCTGTCAAGTCATAAACCTTTCCTCTCTCATCAATTAAATAATTTTAATTTTATAGTAGAGATCAAAAGGAACACGATTTGCTTATGGGAAATTTTCCTCAAACATTCATGTAAATTTAATGTGTATTTTTAAGAGCATTGATGTTCTGTTTACAAAACTATTACAATGAATTATACTGGGCCAACTGAAAATATGTTGGCTTTTACACCAAGAACAGCAGCTCTTTTATATAAGACAACTACATAAAATCTGTGTGTATATGAGCATCTCAATAAACTTAACACTGCAGTCTAAAAAATACAATTGTGTTTGTGAGTGTACACATATATAGATACTTTGAGATATGTGATGGAGGAAGGGAAAGGCAACACATACAGGAAAGAGAGATGATCTAGTTTGTTCCCATTGTTTAGGGTCCAGTCAAGCTTAAAATTCAGAGTAGACGCTCCACCCAGGGATAAGGAAGGCTTTATAAATATGTTCAGCTGCAGTCATAATTCAAAGCACTTAAAAGATGTTTCCAAGAATCCTTATGCTTCAGAAACAAGAATGACACCATTACCAATGTAGTTAGGACATTCTCACAAGAGAAACAGGATAATTGTTTCTAAGATGACTTTGTTGCCTAAAATTAAAACGCAAAGTACAAGGATTCTCAATATACAGTTAACCCAAAAAAGTGACGAACCTACAGGCCCAGTGTTCACATTCATTCAAAGGTTGGTCTCCACCTCTCCAACCCCCAATCTTAAAAAAGCCTCTGCCAGATAACCCATGTTGTTCTCCTAAAGCAGCAGACCCCAACCTTTTTGGTACCAGTGACCGGTTTCTTGGAAGACAATTTTTCCACAGACGGGAGAAGAGGGGAGGGGTGAGGCGGAGGCCAGGCGGTGATGTGTGTGATGGGGCAGTGGCTGTAAATAGCCGTCTCTGCCTGCTGTGCAGCCCTCCCCCCTGCAACCCCCCACCTTACTAAGTTTCATGGAAGACAACTTTTCCACTGACGGTGGGCAGGAGCAGAGCTCTGCAGTCAGGTCCCTAACAGGCCACGGACCGCCAGGGGTTGGGGACTACAGCCCTAGAGCAGTGGGCACATTACCACCTCCACACCTAGGGATAGTGAGTGCTTATGATTGTATGTTACCTTGGCATCCATTTTTAAATATAAGTTTCACTTTCTCATACCAGAAGCAGGGCTCAGCCACCCCTGACACAGTTTCCAATTCTATATCCCACCTGAATGGCTCCAGCTGGTGGCCACAGTTAAAACATAGGGGCATCTCTCCCACCTGCCTAGCAGGCTAGGCTCCTCACTTTGCTACCACATACTTTAAACAGACCAAACATTTGCCTGCAAAAGTAAAGTTCCTACCTCTAAGTCACGGTGTGACCTCCTGAAACTAGTACCTGTTTGCTTTAAACTCACCAATAAAAACTCCCCGTGGGAAACCTGTTCGGATAACACTCTGGACCCAATAAAGGCTTTGTCCGATAGGTCCCTTCTCTCTCTCTCTACCTGTGCTCCCTAGCCTACACACGGGAGGGAGCAGGGTGGGGCCTAAGGTGTGCTGTGTACCCTTCCAGGGTCTGTAAGTACTAAAAATTTTTAAGCTTTTACATTGTGCTTGTGTCATTGAAGTTGTGCCTACAATCCCAACCCTGAGAGAGATGCTGCCCCAAGGGATCACATGCAGGCGGCTCCCCTGTTGGTGCTCTAGAGTCCAGGCCTCTCAGCTGCTGGTAGTCACCAGCTAAGTTGGTAAGAGTTTCATTCAAAGTACTAGGCCCACACAATGCCCTCTGTCTGATGACCCTCTCTCATTCTTTTCACTATTTATCCCATCTCAGACCCGCTCAAACTCTTCCTTCTCCTGGAACCCCACTCACTGGCCCAAGCCCTGGGGATCTTGCCTCTCCTCCAAATGCCTACAGACTGTATTCTTAACACCTCCATTTCACTGTCTTTCATTTCATAGTATCTTAGTGGCTTCCTTCTTTTTGAAATCCCTGATCTTTCTCTCTCACCAGATAACAAAAGTCCATCTGAAGCAGGGATTGTGTTTCAGAGGCCTTGTGTCCCCCAAGGCCCAGCCTATTCTGAATAAATACTGATTGTTGTTGATATAATGATGTTTAAGTTATGTAACAGCCACAAAGGAGAAAGGAAAACTTTCCCTTTGACTGCTGACACATCAAGAATAAACAAATACTATAGCTGTTCAAACCAGTTGGCAAGCAGAACCCAAGCAGCAGATGCGTTTCTTTGCTCTTTATGACATGTTCCAACAATGCAGAATGCTACTGAGACAGCAAATCTCATGCTTCCTAGAAGGAAATGGAGTTTACAAAACAGTGTCGTCACATAAAATCTCAGTTCCCCAAACACTAACCCACCGAAAGGAAGAGAGGCAATAAGTCATTCTTCCCTTTCAAGTAAGGAACACATACATACATATTTGATAATCTTGCAAAAGTACCAATTCCTCCTTAAATATAAACATCGCTCTCAATGTATGTTATGGCCACAAACATCTACCTGTTTACCTAAAAGTGCTCCTAACCATAAATAGTAGCAAAAAACAGTTCTTCAAGACAATTTATAACTCCTAGAACCATCACAGGTATACATTTGTTATATGACATTTTCATTATATGGCATCACAGGTATATAAAAGTTACATGACATTTGCATTAGAGCAAGCCTCTGTCAAAAGTCATTCTCACACACACACACACACACACACAGACACTAGTATCCTTTGATAAGTTTCAACATATTTCTTCTTTCATGACAGATGGGAATAAACACTACCATTGTTCTCAAAAAGCTATGTCATAAATCAGCTTTCCCACTATGCAATTAAATACTTTACTATAATTGCCCATGGCAAAGGCACTGATTTGCTAAATAAATATTCCAAGTATAAACAACCAAATGAATTAGTCAGCGTTATTTAACTTGCAGGTAACAGAAATGGCACTTGAAGCAGCAAAGGCAAAAGCAAAGGGAGACACATTGACTATATAAGCCAGCAACAAAAAAGCCATAGAGGTAGCTGGGCTTTAGGATCAACTCAAAATGAACGGCACCAGGACCTGATGGCATCTTTGCTTCCATAGGTTGAATTTGTCCTCCATTCCCAAAGCCTGAGTTTTTCCCCTTAACTCCCAGATTTGCCACTAAGAGGGACTATTTCTCTTTTCACAGAATTTTTAAAACTCTTGAGAAAGGCCCAGCTTGGGGCCATGCACTACACTAGGACCACCTAGTTGGATTGGTGGGAAGAGCAGTAAGTCCTCCAGAAGAAGGTGGTTTAACTTCTCAGAAGGGGGAAGAAGGGCTCATTTGTCTGCCCAAAAAACATTACCACCTATCAAGGAATTCTATTTTATCCCTAATGTGAAAGCTTATCCAAGCAATCCTCAACCTGCTAATAAATTATATTCTACAAGTTCACCTCTAGAGTCAAAAATCAGTGAACTCTAATGTGACATTTGGAGTGCATTTCACTTGAGACAAGATGTCAGAGCCAGCTTCAAAGCCATGTATGTCTGACTCAAAAGCTAGGACTATTGTGTCTAATACTCAGAGCAGCCATACAGGGGTGCGCTTACAGATGAGGAGACTGAGTGTTTTAGACTCTGTGTAAATATCTAAAAAGAGAAGGGACTAGTGGGCAATCACAGTCACTACCCAGACTCTAACTTTCTGTTTCTTAAAAGAAGGTACTTCTCTATGGCTGAAGAAAAGAAAATATTTCTCTAGGTAGGCTTTAAACTACCTGACACTTGTACTTACATGAAGATCATCTGAAAATCAAGGATTTATAAATAGTATCTTCATAAAAAACTTGTTTTACCCTGTTTAAAAAAAGGTTCTATAAAATACCTGTCTAAAGTATTTTAAGAAAAAATTATAATTGGGGAAAAAAAAAACCAAAAAAAAAAAAAAAAAAAAAAACCTGACACTAATGTGACTCAGATCTGCCAGTATAAACAATGGACACATTTAGCAGCATTAACTGTTTCATAGCTTTAAAAAAAATTGGTTATGTAGTATTTAATATATACAAGTGAATATATTGAACATATTTGTTATGAAGCATAATATTAAAATCAACACACATGAACCCACCACCTACCCTAAGAAGCGGACCACACTGATAAAACATGGCAGCTCTCTGGGTGCTGCTTCCCCTGGCTGACTGAAACTGACAACCACTTCTTCCTGTGCATGTTGGACAAAACATTTGAAAGCCCCTGGTCCAAGATGAGGCTTTAATAATAAATTAATCCTGTGCCTTCTGACATCACAGTAGACTCATGGTCAAAAGTAAATCAGATAGAAAATAGCAGATTCAGTCATGAAGGAAAAGGAACAGCTAAATCATACACTGGCTTAACACAGAAACTTACTAGTCAGATCTCTGTGAGCTCTTGGTTTCACTCCATAGCCCAAAGCCAGGATTAGTCACTGGGAACATGAAAGTAAGTTGGATCTTCTTGACATATGTCAGGTCATTAGATATAGGGCCTGAAATTAGGAGAGCTCAACTCCAAATTATTCCAAATTTCAGTAAGGTATTAACTAAGCCTTAGTAAAACTGGTTTTTTCCTAGGACAGAGTCTTAAACACATTAGACACCATAAAAAGCAAAAGGAAAGAAGAGTCCCAATTAACAACACTGAACTGCATTTCACGAATCATGGAGAAGAGAACCAATAACTTGAGGAAAAAAAAAAACAATCAAATCAAACAATCAATAATTTACTTAATTTTGTTGTAATAGTGTGTTAAGCAATTTATATGATAGAGGTAAAATTAATACATCATCTGTGAAATTAAAGAACTTGCAATATATGTCAAAGAAAGGACATATACCCTAAACTAGTGAACAAGTCAGTATAAACTGACTGAAAACTACAAACTGAGAACACAGCAGTTTAACATGCAGTATAAATTAAATGGTATGGTAAATACATGCTAAGGAAGAGGGTGAAAGGGAAGATAAGCTGAACTAACAGGAAGCAATGGCACTTAAAGAACATCTTACGTTGACGTACAACATAGTAGGCACACATACATGAACACAGCTCACCGATGATCAAAGCGGCGCTCTTCTCCAGCACCCAAGGCTGTCTGCCCTGTTTGACAGCTACTTGGATACACAGCATCCACACCACACTCAGATTCCCGAAGGCTGGGTCCAGGGCTTGGGTTACTTTAAACCTCTAGAAGCCCAAACCTTGACATGGGATATGTTCTACAAATGTTTGAAGAAAATAATAAAGGGTCATCTTGGTCAACCCTAAATACCTTATTTATTATGAATGACTCATTTGAATTGGTAACTGCCGATGAAGGCTGACCTCTTTAATGCAGAAGCACTGCAGTGCAGCAGTTGATACGGTGTACCATTGTTAGCTAGTTAGACAGTTAGGATCTCTGGCTCTTCTAGGGACAAGGGTGCTGCTTTGATGCTGTTTGGAAGCAATTGCTCCACCTGGGAAGAAGGATAAGGGCGGGCACTCCGTTTTGGTGTTGCCCCACCCTTAATCCTATCCCGAGCAACTGCTGCACCTAGGGAAGGAGGAAATGCTTTACCAATCTGGGAATTCCCCAGCCCAGGCACGATAGGATTTGGAAAGTGACCTAGAGTAACCTAAGGGTAATTATTATGCCATTAGCTTGAATCTACATTGTGGTTCACTGCCCCCTCCCCCACCAACTTTCACAGAGGGAGCTCATATATGCCCATGGAATTTTGAGGACACCTATTGATCATGTGATAACATCTCATACCTCCCGAGAAGCCCTCCCCCAGACTGGGCTAATGAAAGGAAACAATCCAAGAATTCAGAGAGAGATAAAGAGTAGGTCAGTCAGTCAATCGGTGAGTCAGTCTGTCTCTCTCCACTCCTGGAGACAGACCCGTTTTGTTCTACAATAAAGAGCTGCTTGAGTGAAGCTACTTCCTGCCTGGGGTTACTCCATGGTATTGGCCCTGCTGGGGATTTTTCCAAGATAATAGTCTGGACTTGACACTCTGGTGTGTCTGGTCACTCTTCGGCCAAGAGCACACTAAGAACTGAGGGCAGACTGCCACCCTGACACCATCTCTCAAAATAAAAAGGAAGCTAAGCAATGTGTGTGTGTTTGCACACACATGTGCATGTATACATGTTAGGTCTGAAAGAGAGAGGGTGGTATCTAAGGGGAGAAAAGGGGGTAAATCAGTTTAGGCTAAATTATGCTGCAGGAATAAATCACCCCAAAATTTGGGGCCAGCAATGGAGAGAGGCTTATTTCTGGGTTTTTGTTTGGCTCCTTGCAGGTGAGCTGTGGCCAGGCTCCACATCATCTTCACTCAGGGACCAAGGCAGAAAGGGAACCCCTACTGGGACACGCTAGTCTCATGGCAAAAAGAAGAGAGAGATGGCAGAACCAGGCTATACCTACTAAAGTTTCTGCTCAGAAATGGCACATTATTGTCACTCACATTTCACTGGCCAAAATAAGTCCTACGGCCAAGCCACCCATGGGGGATCAGCATTCAGTAGGGTGGGAAAGCATAATCCTCTCACAGGGATGGAAGATGGGTAGGAGGGAGCTACTTGGATACACAGCAACCTCACCACACTCTTAGAGGGAGTAGCAAATGTTGTGACAATTAATATAAGCTACCACAAAGGGAATGGAAAATGGCTAGGGCAGAGCTTTCTTCCCTCCTATAATGACAAAAGAAGGTGTCATGTTATAAAAAGCAGTCCCTACATTTCTATGTTACCTTATGCTGTTCTCAAAATCTTTCAGCTACTGCCTCATCATATCCTCACAACCATCCTAGTGAAATTCCTGGGCTTGCACAAGGCCTCAGCAGTGCGTGAACTAGAACGCCAAATCTGGTGCTCTATCACCCACCTTAGGCAAATCAACAATTGAGGACCTGGCTTCACCTGCAAAATGCAGATAATCCTAGACTCTTCCTAAGAAGGCTGTTGAAAGATTAAGTAAAACTATGTACGGATGCTCAACTTAGGATGAGGTTACATCTTGATAAACCCATCGAAAATTGAAAATATCCTTAAGTTGAAAATGCATTTAATACACCTAACCTACCAAACATCATAGCTTAGCCTAGCCTACCTTAAATGTGCTCAGAACACTTTTGTTAGCCTACAGTTGGGTAAATCATCTAACACAAACCCTATTTTATAATAAAGTGTTGAATATCTCATATAATTTACTGACTACTGTAGAAAGTGAAAAACAATGGTTGTATGGGTACTCGAAGGACAGTTTCTACTGAATACATATCACTTCTGCACCATTTTAAAGTTGAAAACCTTAAGTTGAACCATCATAAGTCAGGGACCATCTGTGTTTAAAACACACAAACACAAACAAATATAGTTGTGCACTGCATAACGATGTTTCAGTCAACGATGGGCCGCATATATGACAGTGGTCCCATAAGATTATAATACCGTATTTTTACTTTGCCTTTTCTACGTATGGATATGTTTAGATATACAAATACTTACCATTATGTTACAATTACCTACAGTATTCATTACATTAACATGCTGTACAGGTTTGTACCCTAGGAGCAATAGGCTATACCATTTGGTCTCTAGGTCTAAGTATACTCTATGATGTTTGCACGATGACAAAATCGCCTAACAATGCATTTCTCAGAACATATCCTCATCATTAAACAATGCATGACTGTACCCAGTAAATATAAGATAGTATTATTATTAAATTATGACATTTTTCCCCTAATTCACATCTTTCCCAAATTATCTTTAAATTTTAATTATAAATAATTTGTTAAAATTCCTTAACTGTAGAAAATACAACTATTAATGATCTTTCCTTCACTTTTCAAAACCTCTAGTCTTACAGTTTTTTCTAAATACACACACACACACACACACACACTTTTCCCATGACTTCTATTACTTGTTGATGCTCTGGTTAGTTTCTTAAACCTCTTAAAAGTTTAAAAAGATTTTTCTTGAGCATTTGGAAAGCTGAATTATTAATTTTTATTTCTTCCCAAAATAAGAAAAATTAAAGACAACTAAAGATATTCAGAGTCATTCATTTAAGGTATAATATAGATTCCAAAATGGCTCCCACATGAAAATAAATAAAAGGCTTAGCATCAAAGACCCTCTATCTTCTTTTTCTGGCCTAATCAGTGTTAGGCAAGAGCCGAGAGGAAAACACATGAAGCCCAAAGATATAAAGAATTGTTTATTTGAGCACCTGGATGCAGGTGGGTGGAGGCCGAAAAGGGGGTCCACACCAAAATGGGGTCTAGTGAGTTTTTACAGAGGGTTGGGAGGAGGGAGTGGAGTTGGGGGGGAATTAAACAATAATCGCAGTATACAGCAAGCAAGTCCTTGAAGTTTGGGAGGAAGTTGTGCCATAGCAGATGCCTAGTCCTTGAGATGTCTTTGGTTTTCAGTCACATCCCCCTTTTAGGCTTGCAAACCTTCCCCATTTTGCCTGCTCAGCTGCCTTTTATCTCCCCCCTCCCTCCCATCCCCTTTTCTGGTTTTACAAACCTTCCCTGGGGTAAAGACCACATACCTAACCAATTAGCACCTCCCTTCCCTTCTCTCATTGCATTCTACTAAACTACAATTCTAGCCTTTCCCAGAATGCAATCTTTCCTTAGCACTTTGCCTTTCTGCTCAAACTGTTTCTTTCACCTAGAGTGTTCACTAAGCACTGCCCCCAACTCTGTTCAAAGATCCCGTCCAGATAATTGAATAAGTACACCATGACACATGCACAAAGATGTGCATCCATAGTGTCCTTTACAAGAAGGAAAAGATGAAAATGACCAAAATGTCCAGTAACAGGTAACATTATAGACCACATACACATGAATGCTACATAGCAACAACAAAAATGATGTAGATGTATATTTATTGATGTGGCATTATCTCAATATATTGTCAAATGAAGCAGATTTTAAGACAATAGTTACAACTTGACCCATTTTGGAAGGAAAAAAAGCATGTGTCTCATCTAGGCATAGAAAGAGTATGGAAGAATACCAAAAAATATATATATATATTATATATATATAAAAATAATGGTATCTCTAGATAGTGATAATATTGGTGAGTTTTTTTAATAATTCTCACATTTTAAAGTTCTTTCCAATTAGCAATGTTAACTTTTATAGTTTGATAAAAGGTATTTTAATAAAAAGGCATTAATCATTAAATACCTAATTCAAATTTCATCTGCTCCTAAAATCCTCCCTGATCTAGCCCACTCCTCTTGCTACCCAGGTAATTTCTCTCTCTTTTGTTTCCTGAGTATTTTATTTATCTTTTATAACATCTACCACATTCAGTTTGAAATTACAGTTTTTATTTTCAGGCTTGATTATCAACTCCTAAAGTCAACTCCAAAAGTGGAATAAGCCTATCTTATTTGTACTGGAATCTACCTTCAAAACCCATGACTCCCAAGTATCCAACAAACTACTGAGTTTCTTAACATGAACATAATTCAAGACTGTAAAATTTACACATCTGAAGATTGCACACCTAGCAGATCTCCAATAAAAAATTCATCTATAGTGGGGATGTTCAGAAACAACATAAGGCCCATTCTGGAGGGAGAGGTGATAATATAAACCAGAATGTTCTATCTGCAGTAAAATTTCTCTATTAATTATTATTCCCATGTTTGCTTTCAAAGTTACCAAAGATACCCTTACTTAACTTGATTAAGCCAAGGGTCGATATTTCATAATCCAAAGTCAAGTCTGTCAGATTTTAATCACAAGCTTCCTCCTGAAATGGACAACAATTACTTTTGCAATAATCCAAGTCCATCCTTGACTCAGTGGGAACTTAAATACCCTTTGTTTTAAGAGGAAATAAGGGAAATGAATGTTTTAAGATTATGTAAGTCTGATTCAAAGAACTGACACAAACGAATGTTTTGAAATATCCAAGGCATTTTTTAAGGTTCAATAAAGAATGTGTTTTGAGAACTAGGTGGGTGAGATTTAAAATAAAAACAACCACTACAATCTTAGCTGTTACTTAGCAATTTCAGGCTTCAATTGTTCCCTTCTAAAGGGCAAGTTAGAAAACTGAAGAAGAAACTGCTTCTAGAAGAAACATTAAGATATCTGATCCAGTTTCCTTGCTTTCCTCCATTTTATGCCCTAAGAATTTAATCAAGCCAAGATGAACTTTAAACTGCCCAGGTTTTGTTTTGTTTCTCTCTCTGGAGGCAATTCACTTTTCATTAAAACTCAATTTTTGAATCAAAAGCAAAGCTGTGTGAGTGCTTACCCCAGGAGGAACCCTTGCTGTTTATCCCCACGCAATGTCACTACCCAAAGGAATTCAGACTTGAGGGAGTATGGGAAGGGAGAGAAGAAGGTCAGAAGGTAGTGAGCAGACTGACCTGTCTCCGGGTATTATCACTCCACGGTCAGAATAGGCAAGGGATGCCAGGGGTCAGTTACGAAGCTGAGTCAACAACTCAAGAACTCCAGTCACACTCTTAAGCAAGTAGGTTTAAATTCTAAATTGGTCTTGGCATTTATTTTCAATTCCAGAAGCTATGTAAGCATGACAACTTGGGTTACACCAAGCACTGATTCAAAAATCAACCCTGCTTTTATCAACCAAACCAAACTCTTAACACCAGGGCTGAGACAGATAATTGAAGAATTGTGGCTTAGAAATGTCTTCATAATAGGAAACCTACAATTAGTGAGTGGTGTGTTACAGCCAGCTTATACCAGTCCATTAGAGCCAATTGTTAAATTCTCAGTATTTTTGGCAAGCCAGTTGTTAAACACTGCCACCACCATTAAAAGTTAAATTATATAAACTTAAAATTAAAATAAATTATACTAAAAACAAAGGCAATAAATACTGAAAACTCATCACTTCATAATTATTTTACTATTATCCATGCTCTTAATGTTATTTGCAACTACTGTATCTGGTTGGTAGAAAACTATGTAATGGTGTGCTACTGCACATCACTTCCCAACCCTGGTTTCAGTGACTTTTGTTGGCAGTTTAAAATCAGCCATGCTAGGAGTATTTACACCACGAAAACCTCAAACACTACAACCTCTCCCACGGACATTGGCAGCTTGTTAGCATTTAGCATACACTACCTACAATGTTAATCACCACTGCTTGACAGCAGCTAAGGAATTTGAACTGGCCAATCTTTTGAGTCAGGTAAGTTGTAAATCATGATACAAATACAAGGGAAAAAAGTACATTTATTATGACCCTATAATGTGCCAGTTATAGCACAAAGTACTTTCCACAGTCCTTCATTTCATGAGAGGTATTACCAAATCCAATATACAGATGAGTCAAGTGAGGTTTTGAGAGGTTGAGTAACTACTAAAAAGCACAAGAGCAAGTCAGGCATAGGAATGTCTGACTCAAAAATATATGATCTTTCCACTAAGCTACCCCATGTATTAACATTATCACTATAATAATGAAACCAAAATCAACCACATGTAACTGTCAGATAATTAACAAACATCAACGGCCTCCAATGTATAAAAAATGACATACACAAAGAGGGATCTGGAGAAGGTGTAGACAAAGAACTCAATTTTAATCATATGCACCAAATTTGTTCATATTTACTTCAAAAATATACCCACAAAAGGTACTTAAGTAAGAAATGGAGCCCAAGGAACAACTGGGACCCAAAATATCTGCATGCCACACGTGCCATTCCAAGTTTAATTTAAATGGTAAACTTGTGCAAGGAATCTTTTAATTCTTCAATTGCTATGCTCTATCCACCAAACTGATGCACACAACTTAAAATGACACACCCTACCAACAAAGAATTATGCAAAAATAAAATTTCTCAAATGTTAGCATCAATCGTCTGAAGTGTTGGGATAGTTACTTTATAAAACATTTTCTCTTTTAGACTGTTAAGCTGTTTGATTGTGCTAACCTTTTACCATGGTCTCTTAAAGAAATAACAAAAATTTACTTACAGATCACTTAAAAAAGTTCTTGTCATCTTGGCTTCCTATAAGCTACCAGCTTCTCCCATTGTTCCAGCACATTGCCATCACCTGATATGAGAAGAAAGAATCTGATTAGTTTAACGTGTCTCATAAAGGCCATATCCTGGTTTCTATCATTAGTCTTCTTTTCTTTACACCCAAAACACAGAGAAAAATACAGTCATTTCTTCTCTTTTTTTCCAAAAACAAAAAGGAAAGAGAAAATAATAACATAGAAAATCACCCTAAGGAAAAAAAATTAAAGAGCAGTATTTCCACTGTTGGGGATTGGGGAGAAGAACCCTTAAAATAGCCTCCATTATGTTTTCAGGAAGAGATTTTTAGTCTTTTTGCTAGGAGGGAACAGTATTAGAGTAACCTAATTCCTCTCTCCATCTCTCATCCCTAACCCCCTTTCTTACATCTCCTCAAAAGTAAGGGACAAATTTTCCTGGGAGAACCAGAAGAGCCACTGCTCTGAGCCAGGCAACAAGGGCCTCCCTCCAGTTCCCTGCAACACCTAGAGCCAGCTCATTTCCACTTGGTAAGCAGGACAGTGGCCCCTGCTCCTGAGACGGCCAGCCAGTTCTCTCTGTCCCAGCTTCCTTCGAGCTGTCACTGGAGGACTATGTCAGGGTTGCTAGGGTCAAATCCACGCTTTAGTTTCAGAGAAGAAGGTAACTAACACTTCTGAGTTCTTCAATCCTGCTTTTAACAATAATTAAGCTACTAGATATGCTGATTCCCATTTGAATCCTTGCTCTATTTCCCAAGTTGTTCAAAACTAACAGGATAGGAAAGTTGAGTAATTAAGCAACCCAAACCACCAACATCTACCAAAAGACCACACACACTTAAAAAACCTTGGTCCAAAATTCTACCACTTACTAGCCATGTGACCCTGGGAAAATCCATTCATCTTTTGCCAGCCTCAATTTCTTCAACTCTAAAAGAGGATCAAATGTCCCCTACAATACTGTGTAGTAGTGAGAATGAAATAAGATGAAAGTCAAAGTCAAGCATGTTTTGATCCAACAAAGGTATTATCCCAGCACCAGGGACACCCAATGCTTAATGATCAGAATTGCCACATTGTCCATACGTCCAAGTCACCAAATATTAAAGATTCATATAATTCATGGAATAATAGAATATGCCCAGCAAAGTGCCTTCCTTTTTCCAAGAGAAAGTCATTCAGAACAATATGTTACTTTTTGTTTTTTCATTTCTTAACACTTTAGGGTGAATAGGACTTTCCCTTCTTTCCTTTCACGGAAGGGCCCCAAATAAGAACACCCCACTTCTGCCAGGTAGAATGCAACTATTGCTCATTTTATGTGAAGAATAACACAGCTCATTTTATGTGAACGTGTGGCTCCGAGTAGACAACACTGATAAAACAGGAGCCTAAGTTAACTTTCATTTCCTGAAGCCTCAACGTTAATTCAGAGAGATGATATTAATAATAATTGTGACATGGCTCCTCCATACACTGAGGTACCATGAAAGACAGCATCACCTCAGTTACTTGAAGAATAAACAGAAACCTCAAGTTATGCAAACCATAAGGGGGGAGGAGCAGGCTAAGAAGGGAGGGGATGGAACAAACACCATATAAATCTCCATATAAATCTAAAGAGCTTCCCTAGTAATAAAGAAAGAACTTGCCAACATCAATAAAAATAGCAGGGAAGAACTGAAGAGTCAAGGATGTGTAGATTATACCCCACACTGAGAGGAACATACTCACTGGGTAGCTATGGCTTTATATGCCTGGCCACTTGGCATAAAAACCTTTTAAAAGCATGAGAAATGCAGTAAGGTTTGATATAGGTTTAAAATAAATAGGTTTGAATCTCACCTGTGCTATTTAATAGCAGTGTGATCTTTGGCAAGTAATTTACTCCTTCTAAGGCTCAGTTTCCAAGTCTTTAAAATAAGGACAATAATACATACCTTGCAGAGTAGTTATGAAACTTAGAGATAATGTATGCACAGTGTCCACTGGAAAAGATTATTGCAATTAGTGGGCTTACTAGAGCAATTATGGTAGAGCGTCTAATAAATTCACGGACTCTCTCCCTATGTGAACATTTTGGAGAGAGGTTCAAATCATACTTTTGACGGCAATATAAGATTCTTCTAAGTTGGTCTGAATGGAGTGCTAAATAAAAATCCCCACCTTAGTTAGTTAATAGTCTTTACTAACATGTTCAAATGGAAAGTGTAGCTATGCATTTGTTAGCATTCTTCATAACAGTACTGAGTTTCTTTTTTTGATGATAAATTCTTGAAAGGAGGAAATGAATCATTTCCATCAGTACTAATTCTGCTGGTGCACACTGTAGTGCTGGGCACTCAACGGGCATCTGTGGGAGATAAAGGCCTTGCTGAAAATGGCCGGCAGCCTATCACCACAGCTGTCCTTAGCACCACATTGCATGCAGCCTCACTGATGACAGTATGCACTTGCCAGCTATGTTGAAAGAAAGAAAGAAGGAAGGAAGGAAGGGCGGGATGGAGGGAAGAAGAGGAGAGAAGAAAAGGCCCACCAGGTGAGGCCATACCGACTTTGAAACAGAAGTGCCAGAGCTTTATGTTTGAAAAAAGCACTCCTTGACTCCTTCCAGGTCATCCTCTTTGGGACTCACTCCAATGATGCCTACTACTCAGAATAAGGTGAATACGCTTCTTTTATCTTTAGACCCAGTACACGATGTTACAAGAAACATTACAGTTCAGTTACCCTTGATTTTTTTCTAACAAAAACCACTTTATTTGCTATAATGGAAAATATTTTAATGGATTAGTTCAAAGAATCAAATTCATCCTCAAAGATGGTAATTTACCACTACTGTGGTTATTCGAAAGCATTATAAGCAACTTCAACTGACTTTACTGAACTTCCCATTTGGCAGAAGACACTGTGCTTTCACTGCAGGTGGGGAAGGGGTTATAAGGTGACAGAGATGAAGTTCATTTAAAAGAATGCAGAATAATGGCAGCATCGCCAGAATATAAGCAATTAATTCAGCTGATGCACTTAAAGAGAACAATCTGGAGGTATGAATCCTGGTTGTGATTTTTAAAAGCCCAGTATTTCCTAATCATGCTTCACATACAATGTTAAGCTTCCACAACAGTCACGTAAAAACGTGGCTAAAAAGAATACACTCCTTTTTGAATGTACACTTTCATCTCTAGGGTGCGGTCAAGCCTGCTGCCCCCAGGTGGAAGGAGACTGGCTGGCATCAAACTCAAGAGTGTTCAAAAGCTAACGTGACATTAAGGCTGGAGAAGCGGGGGAAAAAGATCTTGTGCCCACAAGACATGATTGTTTTAGATTCTTTCTCCCAAGGAGCTGGTTCACTACACAAGGGGTCTGAGCTTCCTCTATGGGAGACAGTGTCCTGTGGTCACTACAAGTATGTACTTTGCAGAAACACCAAACTCAATTCCCCAATCAGCCCTGAAGACCTTAAGCATGTTGTTTAATTTCTCTAAGCCTTAGTTTCTTCATCTCTAGAGTGGGAGTATTATCATTACAACAACTAAATGTTGACCTATGGGTTAAAAGAGATAATGCCCATGAACAGTTTAATAAAGCGCATGGCAAACAGTAATAAGTGCTCATTAAATGTGCCATTGGAAAAAGGACATAATCCTCATCCTTAGTAAGCAAGGCAAGTACTAGGGTGAAGTCAACAACAAAAAAAGAAGTATCCTCCTAAGCTTAAATATGTTCCAGCCCAATTCACCGGGAGACCAGAAAAGGGCTTGGGGTCAAGTTTCCCGAAGTAATAAGGGGCAAACTGTCTGCTCCTGTATCTGTGCGTATATCTTGGGAGCAAAGTGAGAGTGGCAGCAGCAATCAGAGGCTTGTTGGCCAGTGGGAAATTCAGACATGTTAACACCAGCCATAGGAACAAAACTGAGTAACTTGCTCAAAGTTACTCAGCTAATAAATGGCGGGAGCTGGCTTGGAGCCCAGGCAGGCCAGCTTCAGTCCCTGCTCTCAACCACCGTATACCACCGTCTCCTCAGCAGTGAGGAAGAGCAACAACTGAAGACTAATACAGGCCAGAGAAAAGCAAGAAACAACACCGTACAGATGACTGGGGAGAAAAGGAAAATAACACAAAAGAGCAGTTAATGGGGCCAAAGAGTAAAAGGAGCCAAACTGCCAATTATTCTAAACTAAAACCTATCAAAACAGTCATAGCAAGAGATCCTAAAAGGATGGCACTGTGAAAGTGAACTAGTTTTGGAATTCAGTGCTTGCTTAAAAGAACAGTGATCAGAAGACACAAGAGCTGAAAAGACCTCACTTAGGTCCTTTATATAAGCCACACTATGACTTAGAAACACCTGCTTAGAGAATGTGTCACACACTGAAAACACCCATTGTCACAGGAGAGCCCCAACAGCATGAGTTGCTTACTAAGACAGAGTTTCCTGCTACCTTTTCATTGCATTTGTACAGCAGAAAAGAGGAGGGAAAGTCACTCAGGGTTGTTGAATTCTCTGTAGGTCAGAAGGAAGGGGAAAAAACAGGAGGGATAGGAGGGATGAGAAACATGCTCCGAGTTAAGGAGGAGAATGCAAAAGAGAGTCGAGAATAAAGCAGCCATATTCCTGGCCAACCTCAGGTGTGGCAGTCTCTAAAGTGGTCCCCTTGATCTCTGCCTCTTCTTATCCCTGCCTTGGGGAAATCCCCTCCCCTTGTGTGGGCAGGTCCTGTGACCTGCTTATAACCAACAGAATGAGGCAAAAATGACAGGATATATGTGATTGTAACATCCATTCTGCTACAAGTTTCTCTCCCTTCCTGGCTTTGAAGAAGCAAGCTGCCACATTGTGAGCTGCCTATTGAGACAGCCCTGTGAGGGTAACCTCCAGCTGCTAGTTAGCAAGAAACTGAGGCTCTCAGTCTGACAGCCCGCAAAAAACAGAATTCTGCCAACCACATGAGCTTGGAAGCAAATCCTTTCCCAGTTAAGCCTCAGGTAAGACAGCAGCCCTGGCTGAAACCTCAACTGCAGCCTTGTCCAGTACCTAGCTAAGTCATTCCCAGACTGCTGACCCATAGAAACCATGAGATAATTTGCATATTAATTAAGCTGCTAAGTTTGTGCTATACTGTTACATAGCTATAGATAACTAATACAGAAGTAATGTACTGATGCCACTGCATGTCCCTGAGAGGAGGGGGCAAGGCCTGGGAGAAGGATCCTGCCTTTACGTTAGCACACACCTTCCTGTCTCTGGCTCAGACCCTCAGCTTCTTTCCCTTACCACACAGGTCCCCTCATCCTATTCTTGCTGTTTGGAGGATATAATGAAAAGTACTTAACAGGGAAATAACAATCTTATAAATAGTGATCGGGTTCCCTGGCCTGCCTTCAAAGACTATCCAACATGCCAAACACTGACACATTTAGAAGAGCAAGGGAATTTTGACCATTATATGAGCTATATACTATGACCCTACTCATCATAAAATAATTTTAATAGGAGTATTTTAAATGTGATATATTGGACTTAAACACTGTTTAAAACACATGTTTGGAGAGACAAGTTAGAAACTTTTTGTATTAGTGGTTTTGAGAACTGAATAAAAATTAAAACAACCAAAGTTTCATCTAAATTTTCCTAATATGAGCTCTTTAAAAACCAAACAGATATATTCTTAAATCTTCTGAGCAAATACCTGTAGCTTTTACAAATTAAGTAACAATAATTCTGAACCACAGAGTATACAGCTAAGACTAACTCAGCAAACCAGAGACCCCTCAGCCTCAATGGGCCATCTTGCCACAAGCATTCACTAGTAAGGAAATCCTACAATCACATCATTAGAAAGCTGACAAGCCCTCATTAATCTTCTAGTCCCAGCCTCTCAGTGGACAGATGATGACACACAGACCCAAAGACTAAGTGACTTGTTCAGGGTCACTCAGTGAGCAACATAATTTAGGCCTCCTGTTTCCCGGGCTTCTTCATACTCAGATCTACCGAACTTGAGCTTCGAAATGAGAAATAATGAAATCAGTGGTGCCAAATATTCTGTGGGGGGAAAAAATAGGAACTAACTCTTCATGACACTATAAAGCTCCTATGGTACTGCTAAAAACTAAGCTCTGTGGCAAGAGGGAAAAATAACACTGTATAAACCATTCATATTAAATGTTCAATCCATTTTCAAAAGCAATGCACAATATTTGTTAAGTAAACTGAGATGCTCCTAAAATAGGCTGCCTTTTCTTATGAATGATCAGTTTTTTTAATGAATGTTAAGTAGGGAAGAAAATAAAAAACAGCTGGCACTAAAACTTGTGCAAGTATGTCTACTCCATTGCTTTGTATCTCTCCGTTCCTAAATTTATCAGTTCATTCAACAGATATTTTGGGAGCATCTGCGATCCCAAAGCATTGTGGTACGTGCTGTAGAAGCCTGTCTGGATATAAGCAAATGATGCTTACTAACATTTTCAGCATAAGTAACCACATCTGAACAAGCAACCAATGCAGAGATTTCCAGTAACGTGTTTTGGTAAGGCTATTAGGAATGCAGACCACAGCCCTCTCGTCTCCTGGAAACTTCCATATTTAAAATAAATAGCAACTGTTTTTTTCTGTGTAATGATACTGCCCTTAAGGCAGCAGTGAGAGGTATCAAAACAAAGGGGTTAAAACACCCCCTGGGTCACATCCCTTCAGAACTCCTGTAATGGAACTCTCCCAGAAATCTGAAACAAAAACAATTTTTTTTTTTTGAAGGAAAGTGGCCTTTCACTCAACATTCTCCTTCCTAATCCTTTCCCCAGTACCAAGAATAAATATACGCTTAAAACAAACCAAAAGTAAATAAAGTCTTTTTTGCTTCCAGGTAGCCAGTAGTTTTCTCTCCTCAAGATGAACTTAAACCTCCACAGTTATTACCATCACTGGACATTATTTAACTCTTCCATGTTTTAAATGCATCTGAATGCTTTGACTAATAATTATTAGTAATAAGTAATACTAATATCACTAAAGGTAAAAGTAGCACAAACTGTTTACCACATGCTAGGCTCCTCTCTAAATGTTTCAAGTGCACTAATTCACATAATCTTAACAATAGCACTGTGAGGCATGTTACTATTACTATCCTCCTCTTACAGATGAGGAAGCCCAGATAGAGTTACTGAGAAAACAGACACAGTCAGCAAATAACTACTGCATGAAATGCACATAAGGTATCCATTTAATAAAGTTAAGAAAGCATTAGTGGGAACCTTCACTGCCTGGGCTTCACGGTTTCCTTTGGAGAACTTTGCACTAGCCTAAGAGTCCAGTCTCTCCCCCACCTTCTGCCTGGTGGAGGAGGAGTGAATTATGTGAAGGTGAGTTTAGAAGGCCTCGCCTGCCCACAGATGGGTGCATTCCAGGCTGCTCTCTCCCATACTGTGAGGAGGAAATTGGTCTTACTCAAGTGTGAAATACCAGAAAACTCCCTTGGCCACAGTCCTCCAACCAGCGTTATTTCTAAATCTCTGTATGTCTAACTCCTATTGGTCTATCCATTGGTGCCAAAATTGGGTGAGAAATAAGGTTGTTATTCAACTGTCCAACCTCCCAAATTCTAACACAAATAACTTTTAATGCCCATTAGGTGGCAAGATCTTTGTGAAAAAGGCAAATATTTCTTTTTTTGTTTGTTTGATTGGGTTTTTTTGCCCAACCCTGCTTAGCTTCAGAGAAAAAACAAAAAACAAACAAAAAACCCCAAAAATGTAAATATTTCTTTTACAGAAATGGAAACCAGGAATAAGTTCTAGTGTTCTATAGCCCTGAAGGATGACTACAGTTAACAATAATATACTATATAGTTTCAAATAGCTAGGAGGAGGATATTGAATGTTTGCAACACAAAGAAATGGTAATGTTTAACATGATGGATATGCTAATCCCCCGATCTGATTATTATACGTTATATGTATCGCAACATCACTACATACCCCATAAATATGTACAATTATGTGTTAATTAAAAAAAATTTTTAAATATCAGAATCCAGTCACTCCTGACTACTTCCACCTCTTTTTAAAAAAAAAAAAAAGGAAATCAAAACTCATAGGTAAGTTGAGAACATAACCAACTCAGTCCAATAAGGTGTCTGCAGAGAGGATCACTAATGAACCTGTTTCTCTAACTCACTGTCAAGTGGCACCTAAAAGACAAGAATATTCCTCTACTTTCTTCACCATGTTTGACCTGAAAACACCGTCTCCTTTCCAAATAAATAAAATGTACACAGGTAACCTTTTCTATCATACTACTCTAATTTAAAATAGTAGATAATTCCTTAGCAGTAATCTCATTATCATAACAAAACATGCAATTATTATTATATTATTATCTAAATAATGCACTTTATCTTGAGTCTGGAAAAGTCTGTATTTTTATCCATTGCATAGATACTTCTACTGTAGAAAGTACAGTGACAAAAATACTACCCATAACTCTGTCATCCAGGAATAAAAATATCTGTAATTTTTAAACTTATTTGATCTTTCCTATCACCCTCAACCCTCAAAATGCAGTGCTTCTGGTTTTAAAAATATATTTAAAAAGACATTCATTCAATGATATTAATTTTTTTTTGCTGTAGAGATATTTTAATGCTGATAATTTGAGCTTTAAGCTTTCCTATTCAAATCATATTTAATAAGAATGATTTCCTTACTGTTATCTGAGCAAAAATTTCAAAATAAAAAAAAAGCCACATTTCTTCCACAATACATTTAGAAGTAAAATTTACTTTTTCACAATGTACATAGGTGAAGAAAGTCAGTCAACCAGCACTCTCAGCTGTATGGAAAACAGCAAACGATAGATACACTAGCACTTAGATGCTTTGATCCTTTCAACAACCCTAATGTAGACAAGGCATCCCTATAATTCAGAAGAAGAACCTGAGGCTCAGAGAAGTACAGGTGACATGCCTGAGTTAATGTACTTCCTAAGAGGCAGGGCTCAACTTTAAACACAGTTCTTCTACTGGAGCCAATGTTTGTGCTTTTTCTCCACCAGGCCACTATAAACCAAGAAACAATGGAAAAAGCCTCTGAGAGTGAGCAGTGATCAAAATTTAAGTGGAAAAGATACAAAAACAAAGACTGGTGGTGATGCAATGTGATATGATGTAATGTGATATGTCGGCCCCATTTACTTACTAGCACAGCCTGGGATAACAAGTAGGAAAAGAAAGAAGAAAGAAAAAATTGGACAACAGATATGACAAACAGGAGACTGGCTGTGGAGAATAAGAGAAGCACCAATGAAAGAAAAAGAAAGAAGAAACAGCAACAACAACAGGGAAATTTTGTGAGGGCATTTGGTAATGGATCATACCTAGACCAGTAGTCAGCAAAAGTTTTCTGTAAAGGACTAGATAATAAATATTTTAGGTTTTGCAGGGCATGTGGTATCTTTTTACAATTACTCAACTCTGCTGCTATTATATTAAGAAAGTAGCCAGCAATATACTTAAATGAATGAGTATGGCTGAGCTGCAATAAAACAGTATTTACGAGAACAGGTCTTGGGCTGGATTTGGCCCGCAGGCTGTAGTTTGCTGACCCCTGGCCTAGACAGCCACTTAGCCTCCACAGGAAGCCTATGACATACTCAAGAGGCAGAGAGGAAGATGCTACAGCCTACATAAAAAATCTGGGGACATCGCAGCCATTCAGCTGGCAACAAGTACCCTGAGGGACGCTATTCCCACAAGTGCCTAGTCTGCAGGGGGCTCAGCACGGCCTTGAGATTAGGAGAGTAAAGTGATATATTTGTTCAGTATTAGTTTATACAAAGTAATTAACATTCAAAGACCCAATCTATAAAATATTTTGTCCACTGACTCACAGAACTGTTAAACCCTGTTACCACATGTTTTACATGGATGATTATGAGAAAAATCACCCCAATGTTCCAGAAGTAACTGACAAAAGAAAACTGTCAAAAACAAATGGTGACTAAATGAATCCTGGTCTCTGTCTCTGACAGTTCTGCCTGGAAGACTCATCCTTGACTTTTCCCTGCCCATTTTTCTACCTAACTCTTACTTCACATTTAGGTGCCAATTTAATCATCTTTTCTTCCCAGAAACTTTTCTTAAACATTCCAAGTAAGGTCAAGACATCTGCATCCATTTCCATGACACTGAAGTTCTTCATTACTCTTAGTACCCGTATGATTCCTTGTTCAATGTCCGCTTCGCTACTAGATGACAAACTTCTGTAACACTACCCTGTTCAACTCCCAGGTATAAGGCTGGCAAGGAGAGACTGATTGAATAGAAAGCTTTGGCATTTCAAAATGACACTCTGTATTCGGTGACTATATATATAAGTAATGGAGATCAGCAAAGTATGACCAAGCAGAGCAATTTTGGAGCTTTTCCAGCCTACACCATGGACAAGATGATAAAGGCAATGAAAGAGGCTCTGTCCAGTTGCTGGTAAACAAACTGCCTCTGGATTTAAACAGAATAAAAGCAAGCCACCCATTCTTAGGTTTGTTAAAGTAGAAGCTACAAAGGAGTTTCTCCCATGCTCTGTCACTTGAGAAAAGCAAATGTGGTTTTAGTTAGTGATAAAATTTTCATTATTCTAGGCCCTAGCATATTCAGAAATATTTGGCTGGAGAGATTTAAAACAAGTATCTGCATAATTTCTTTTTGTGTAAGATATATTTTTTCTAACTTTAATCAGAGTACATTACAAAATAATACAATGTTTAAATAAATACACACAGCATACATAAGTGCACAAACATGCACATATAGAACTGTTTGAACTAATGTGGGAAAAAAGTAGTTTATAAAATACAAATACTATGACCTACTTTTCTAAATTAAAACAGGATATATGTTCTCCAAAGTGGTTATACCTAGTGGAGGGATTAGGATTAATTTTATTTTCTTCCTTTTTACTTATCAATATTTCATTTTATATAGTAAACACATTTTCGTAAAGTTTTTTTAAAGTTATTTCAAATAAAAAACTCTACTGATTAGACAATACCTCAAAGCTGTTTCAAAGAAACATTATATATAGTGAAAACATGAAACAGGGCAATGTTATTATTTAACATAGCTTTGCTGACAGAGTAGAAATAAAATGTTTCTGACCTCCCTAAACGTCGGCCCATTGTGACCAATATCATAATGATGACACACCTTACCACGGTGAGCATCAGCAGACAAAAGCAAAATAGTACCAATGCTGAGGGTGTGAATTTCAGTTTCTAACTGCATTTTTACCTCTCCTGGAGCATGATATATTTTAAGTTGGCCTAATTTCTCTCTGGTCCTGGACTCTGAGAACTAAACTAACAAACCCGGCCAATTTTAGTGACCAAAATGCATTACGTACTGGTAAGAAACTTCAAAAGTGAGATCTCCTCTCTCTTAAAGATTATTTATATAGGTCAGAAATTGAAATCAGATGAAGTAATTACTTGATATTTATTTCCAATGCTTACACTGGAGTCTTTAAATACACATACTAAGTATTTTTACTTTCAATTCATTAGGTTATCTAACATCAGCCTATGCCTAAATTAGAGAAAGTACCAAATTTCCCATCTTAGCCTGTGCTTTAATCTTACATTCTTTTCATAAATATTACAATAATTATTTCATAAATACTGTCCTGTCTTTAAATAATGCTCCACTGGGCAGCAACAACAGTTTCTTCTGTTATAAAGACTTGAAGACATTTTGAAACCCCAAACAGAAATGAGGTTTAATATCTCTTTACAAATGACTGAAACAAACCACACAAAACAAATTCTTTAAGAGATCTGGCTCTGTAATAGCAGAATTTCCCCTCTATCCAATAACAATTATAAACTGTGGACAAATATAAAAATCAACTTTTTGAAGGCACTAGAGAACAATCAAAAGCAGGCGGAAAATGGGCATCCTATAGCCCTTCAAAGAAGGGAACCACACTGGATGATAATTTACATCTATACAGCTTATCCCATGAGGGCACAACCAAGTCTGTGCCACAGCAGATGGAACTCAAGCAACAAATCACAATCTTTTTGGTCTAAGGAGTCAGAATATGGGCCTGCCAAGGGATCTAAAAATTGAGGAAGAAAATTCCAAAAAGGAAGAAGTCATAAAGGGTGAAACCCAAAATTTGCAAATAAACTCCCTATACTCCTTGACTAACCCTATAACTACACATATGCTAGGCAATACTCCAAGGATCCCAGGGAGAAAACAATAGTTGAAAAGTCTTAAAAAGCTGACAGACTCCAAAAGCTACCCATCTCAGAGAAACCAGTTTAAAGCTCAAGACCTGCCAAGTTATAGGTGCCCGGTAAAGTCCCCAGACTTTCCTTTAAAATCACAGAAGTACCATGGCTTAAGGAGTAAAGACCACTTACCCTGACTAGAGGATCTTTCCTGGAAAATATGGGCAAAATGGAAATAGCAAAGCATAATATTCAAGCTGATTTGCCACTAATTTAACTGCTTGACAGAACAAAACTCAACTCTCTTCAGAGGAACCTAACAGACTCAAGTTTTTACAATGTAGCATCACAATGTCCAGCATACAAGTAAAAATCAATAGACATATGAGGAAAATGGCAAATGTAACTCCACAGACAAGGATAAATCAGTCCATAGAAACAGACCTATAAATAACCCAAAAGGTGGTATTAGAAGACAAGAACTTTAAAATAACAATGCTAAATATATTAAAGAATCTACAGAGAAAAATGGATATAATGGATAAAGAAATAGGAGATTCCAGGAGAAATACAGAAACTGCAAAGCAAGAACCAAATGGAAATTCTAGAACTGAAAACTATTAATACAACATCTGAAATAAGTAACACATTGGATTAATACCATTTGGACACAATAGTAAAAAAGGACTGATGAACTTCAAGATATGTCAATATAAGGAATCCAGGCTGAAACACAGACAGGAAAACAGTGTTTTAAAAGAGCCTAAATGACTTGTGGGGCAGTATCAAGGGCCTAACTTACATGTTAAAGGAGCATAGAAAAAAATGGGGAAAAATATGTGAAGAAAAACTGGGCAGAAATTTTCAAAATTGAGCAAAAACAGCCACACCCCTAAGCAGGAAACTCAGCTACAAGAAAATTTCACCTAACCATGATAACCAAAGACAAAAAAAATCTGAAAATTAGCCAGAGAAGAAAAGACATATTATACATGAGAACAATAATAAGAGTGATGGCAGGAATCTCATCAGAAACAGGAGGCCAGAAGACAATAAACAGTATCTTTAAAGAAAGACAGATAGCATGTGAAGCTTCATGGCACTTTCCCCCCAAAAAAATAAATAAATAAATAAATAAAGACAGACTATCCACCTAGAATTGTATATACAACAAAAGTATCTTTCAAAAATAAGAGAAAAATAAAGACATTTTCATTAAATGAAAACTGACAGAATCTGTTGCCAGTAAACCCACACTGTAAGAAATGCTGAAGGAAGCTCTTCAAGCTGAAGAGAAATTATACCAGATATAAATCTGAATCTATAGAAAGGAATGAGGAATGCTGGAAATAATACATGTGTACATGAACATGAAAGACTATTTTTCTCTTAATTTATTTAAAACATATGTGACTGCTTAATATATAACTATATTTAAAGTATAACATGGTATTATATAGTTTGTAATATATATGGATATAAAATATATGAAGACAACAGCACAATAGATAGGGAAGGGCAAATGAAACCATATTATTGTAGGTTTCTTACATTTTACATGAAGTAATATAATATTAATTCAAGGAAGATTTTTTAAATTAAGAATAAATACTGCAATCTGCAGAAATACTACAAAAATAATAATACAAAGAGGTATAGCTGAAAACCTAAGAGAAATTAAAATGTAATACTAAAAAATATTCAATTAAACAAAAAGAAGGGAAGAAGGGAGATACAGAATTTTAAAAGTCTAAAGGATCAAACAAATAAGAAACAAATTTAAAAATGGTATATCTAAAACTAACCATTTCAATAATTACAGTAAATGTAAATAGACTAAACATTCTAGTTAAAAAGCAGAGATTGTCAGAATACGTAAAAAAGCATTATCAAACTATACACTACCTGCAACAGATGCATTTTAAATATAAAGACATGGATAGACAAACAGGTAGAAAAGGGTATACCAGTGTGACCTCAATACAAAAACCGTAAAACATATATGCAAAAATCCTCAACAAAATACAGTACCAGCCTAAGGACAGATGACTAGAACAATGGATCAGAACAGAGGCCAGAAACAGACATATGCATATATGGCCAACTGATTTTTTGACCAAGATGTCAAAGCAATTCAATGGGTATGAAGAAAATCTTTTCCAAAAAATGGGCAGCAACAAGTAAATATTCATATGAAAAAAAATTAACAAAAATTACTTTGAGAGAGGTCATAGAACTAATCATAAATGCTAAAACAATAAAGCATTTACAGGAAACATAAGAAAATGTCTTTGTGACCACAAAGGAGGCAAAGCACTACAGACAAAAGAAAAAACTGATAAATTGGACTTCATCAAAATTAAAACTTCTGCTTTTTGAAAAACACAATTAAGAAAATGAAAAGGCAACCACCAACTGGAAAAAATTCAACATACATATATCTGGTAAAAGACTTGTAACCATAATACATAAAGAACTACTATAATTCAATTATAAAAAGTCATACAACCTCCTTTTGAAAATAGCAAAAGGTTTGACTAGATACTTCATAAAAGATGACACATGGATGGTCAATACATACATGAAAAAAATTTCAGCATTAGTCATCAATGAAATCACAGGAAACCACAGGAGACCACATCATAGCCACTATAACGCTAATATTAGAAAGACTGAAAACAGCAAGAGTTGGCAAAGACTTGAAGTATATTGGAGCATCTCATATATTGCTGATGGGCATGTTTAATTATATAACCCCTTTGGGAAAGCGTTTGACAATTTTTTTATAAAATTAAGCATATACTTACTCAATGATATGCTTTTAAGTACCTACTCAAAAGAAATGAAAACTTAGGTCCACAATGAGACTTGTACAATAACATTCACAGTAGCTATATTCATAATAGCCAAAAACAGTAGCCCACCCAAATGTCCATCAATAGGTGAATAATATATTCAAACAATGGAACACTACTCAACAACATAAAGGAGCAATCTATTGATACATGCAACGAGTATGAATCTCAAAAACATTTTTAAGTGGAGCAAAAGACACCAGACATAGAAGTACACTGGAATAACTCTATGTACTTGAAAGGTTCTTGAAGAGGCAAAATCTGTCGATAGAACCACATTAGTGTTTGTCTCTGGGATGGAACAACTGACTGAAAATGGGCACAAGACAACTTTCTGGGATGACAGAAATGTTCTCAATCGTGAGAGAGATGCTCATTCACTGAACTGATCAAATTTGTACACTGTATACTGTATAAATTATACAAATTTTAAAACAGTTCACAAAAAAATTTTTCTTTGAATGGGTTCCGGAGGAGATACAGTCTCTCACAGGCCAAAACTGTTTCTCTTTGTATTATCTTGGGGACAGCTTCTAAAGCCTCAATAACAGAAGGTGTGTGTGTTTAATTTTCTCACGCCATTTTTGAAATGTACACCCAATGAAAACAAAGGAAAAAGAACTATGGTCTGCTTCCCATCAAAATACTCTTTGAACCTTTGTCCCAACCCAGAGGAATTAAAAGCAATGTGTCCCTTAGGTTTTACTTAATTTTATTTATCCCATTAACAATTTAAATGTTACTTGTAACAATGCAAGGAGAAAGAGACTCAAAAAGAAAATAAACTATAAAACACAAGTTCCAGTGTCTTATTCATTCTAAACTATTTACTAAATTCCTCCTGTATTCCAGGTAAGACAATAATCACTAGAAAAATAAAAAATTTATACCCTGATGTTGAGTATTTCTCAGTCTGGTGGAAGAGATATACATGAACAATTACCTTAAAATGTAAATAAATGTTCTTGAATATAAATTGGTAAAGACCTCACTTGGGGGAAATATATCACTTCTTTTCTCTCTAAAATCATAATATTTAATACTGATGAATAACACATAAGCAAATATAATAAATTTAGTTATTACCTTTGGAGGATATAATAACTTTAAGAAAGAAAAACTTATTTTAGTAACTATCTCTATATAAACATGTTTCTTAGCTCAAGAAAAAAACCCGTATTCCTTTTCTTTTTTAATTATTTATTTTTAAATTGACAAATAAAAATTGTATATCTTTACCATGTATAACAGTGTTTTCAAACACGTAGCCATGTGTATAACATGGCTAAATTGAACTAATTAACATATTCATTACCTCACAAACTTTTTTGTGCAGTGAGAACACTTTCAAATCAACACTTTTAGCAATTTTCAAGAATACGCTGTTATTAACTAGAGTCACCATGTTGTACAACAGATGTCTTGTCCATATTCCTTTTTAAAGAGAATTATCACATCCGCAGCAAAGGAGATCAGGCAACTATGTCTTATACCATTTCCCCACACCTTCCACCCCAATCCTCCAGCGGGTTCAACCGGGGTAGGCTACTCTGCAAAGTCAATCCGAAGGCTAGTCAGCAACCTGCCGCACATGCCTCAAAATGAAGAGATGGGATGGGTGAATTCACACTCTCAGGAACCTCAACTGTGATGCAAATTCTTTCCCTTCCCTTCTCTCCTCAGCCTACTTCTGTTGCCACCACTGTACAACTTTAAGCTATCCCTCAAAATCAACAGTGACCTCCAACAATGCTTTAGCCAGAGGTCAGTTCTCAATTCTCAGTTAGCATGACCTACCAGCAGCATGCAACACAGATGACCTCCTGCTTCTTCTGGAAACACTTTCTGTGCTTGTCCTCTGGAACACCACAGTCTTCACTGTCTTCTTTCTTTTCAGCATGTCCTTCTCACTCTCTCTGAGGGCTCTTCCTTATCTCCCTAAGTACCTAAGGATTCTTAAATTCTCAGACCGCTTCCCTATTATCACTCACTCTCTAGGTCACTGGTTCTCAAATGGTGTAATTGTAAGACCCCTTTACACTTTTAAAAATTATTAAGGAACTCAGAAAGCTTTTATGAGTGTTATGTCTACAGATAACTATTATATTAGAAAACTGAGAAAATTTTAAAATATTAATTCATCTAAAAGCAACAATAAACCCATAACATGTCAATATATATACCATTTTGATAAAAATATATATATATATAGCGTCTAGAAAACTCTTACTGTACACTAGGGAGGGAATCAGTGTGAAAAAGACATGCAAACAACATCTTAGTATTATTATAAAAATCGTTTTGACTCGGCAGACACCCTATAAAGATCTCAAGGACCCCCAGGGGTGCCAAACACACTTTGAGAACTACTTTTGGTGATCTCATCCAATCGTCAGTTTTAGATACCATCTCTTCTAGGACAACTCTCAGTTAAAAAGATACCCTCAGGCTGGACTTCTCCCTTGAACTCCAGGCTCAAAGAGCCAACTGCCTACTCACTTAGATACCCAACAGGTTATCTTGGATATCTATCTACATCTGTCTAACCCATCTAACTGCTATCTTAGACATCTACCACACGGAGCTATCTGACAAGTATCTGTTTTGACTAGTAAACACTTGACTCCCTACCTTCCCCACAACCTCAACATTTTCCTCTTGTACTTACCCCCCATCTCAGTAAATAACTCTAATTTACCAGCTGTTTAGTTCAAACTCTTTGGAGAAATCCTTGATGCTTCTCTTTCTCTCAAATCCACATCCAAACCCAAATCCAAATTAGCTCTTCTTCAGGAATATACCCAGAATCCACCACTTCTCATTCCGCCATTTCTTCCACCCTAATCCAAGCCTGCATATCTTGGCCTAGACTTTTGCAATAGCCTCCTAACTCATCTCCATGTATTCTCTTGTGCCTCACTCGGATTTCTTAAAGCATAAATCACATCACACCACTTCTCTGTTTAATATCTCAGGTGCCTTCTCACTTTACTCAGAGTAAAAGCCCTGTGCGATCTGACCCCTACTACCTCTCAAAACTCATGTCTTGCAATTGTCCTCTTTGCTCACCCCACTGTAGCCAAACTGTCCCCTTTGCTGCTGGTCAAACACATCAAACACAGTCTCATAACAAGGCCTTGCAACTGCAGATTCTTCTGCCTGAAACATGCTTCCCTCAGATATCCTTAGACTGAGGCCTGCTCTCCTAGTCACAAGTCAAATACTACCACGTCAAAGATTCCTTTCTTGACTTTACCCTATTTCAAAAAACATTCTCACCACAACTCTATACCATTTCCCTGCTTTATTTTTCTTTATAAAACTCATCATTACCTGACATATTCATGTCTGTTCATTGTGTATACTCCTCACTGCCATACAATGAGAACAGGGACTTCAAGTTCAATACTATATCTCCAGCACCTAGAACAGTTCCTACTGAGTAGTCAGTGCTCAATTCGTGTTGTTCGAGTAGATGAACAGACATCCTAGTCCAGGTGGCATTGGGAGTTGAAGGGGAAAGTGATGATATGGACAGGAGGAGAGCCACAGACAAATCAATGCTCTAAAGGAACAGAAACTACAAATGTGGGAAAAGTAACACCACAGTCTTTTTTTTTTTTTTTTCCCCGTTCACTCTCCATCACAAAACACCACAGTCTTTTCAACAGATGGTGCTGCAACTGGACATCACATGTAAGTAAATGAATCTGGACCTTACACCTTTCACAAAAATTAACTCAAAATGGATCATAGGCCTTCATGTAAAATGCAAAACTATAAAACTCCAAGAAGATAACATAAGAGAAAATCTAGATGAGCTCGGGTATGGCAATGACTTTTTAGTTACAACACCAAAGGGGTGATCCACAAAGTAAAATTAAAATTAAAAACTTCTGCTGTGAAAGACACTGTTCAAAAGAATGAAAAGACATACCACAGACTAAGAGAAAATATTTGCAAAAGACATACTGATAAAGGACTGTTATCCAAAATATACGAAGAACTCTTAAAACTCAACAAAAAGAAAATGTACACCCTGATTAAAAAATGGGCCAAAGACCTGAACAGACACATCACCAAAGAATATATACAGATAGTGAATAAGCATATAAAAAGAGCTCCATATCTCATGTCATCAGACAAATGCAAATTAAAACAACAGTGATATATCCAGGCTCAGTGGCATGAACATGTAGTCTCAGCTATTCGGGAGGCTTAGGCAGGAGAATCATTTGAGGCCAGGAGTTCAAGACTGCAGTGCACTATGATCGGGCCTGTGAATAGCCAGCCACTGCACCCCAGCCCGAGCAACATAGTGAGACTCCATCTCAAAAAAACAAAAAATCCCAATATACTGCCGTACACCAATAAGAATGGCCAAAATTCAGAACTCTAATACCACCAAGTGCTGTTGAGGATGTGGAGGTACAGGAACTCTCATTCAGTTCTGGTGGGGATGCAAAATGATACAGCCAATTTGGAAGAGAGTGTGTCAGCTTCTTACAAAACTAAACATACTCTTTCTATATGACCCAACAATCAGGCTCTCTATTTTTACCCCAACTTTTGCCAACTTAAATTTATTCAATTTATTAAAAAACCATTGATATAATTTTTAGAAATGTACTCATCCATTAAAAATACAAACAGCTGTGATAAGAAAAAGAAAACTGAGTGAAGTTTATGCTTTCAAATTTGAGCAAAAAACAACAGGGGATGCTTTAGATTAAATAATTTTAAAGCCTGAAAATATTCATAACATGGATACAAACAATTTTCTTCCTCAGAAACTATTTCCAATTTAAAGTAAATATTACAATATATTTTTTAAAACAACCATTTTTTCATGACTAAATGTGGAAACCTGTCATACCAACACATTTTACAAAACTAAAACTTCCAAACACAGCTACTCAAAAAGGAATCATAATAAATAAACTTTTCTAAGCCCTTCAAATATTAATTTTAAAATTTCAAATAATAATTTGGTCTTATGTAAGCATATGGCTGATAAATCATGCTATTAATCCAGCTGGCATGTTTACCATGTTATGTTTCTGGTGCCTTTCGTGGCAAATATTTAAAACATACTACTAACTTTCAAAATCTCAAAATACATAACTGTACAAGGCAATCATCATCCCTACTCTGATCATAACTTGAACATTCTACCAACTTAAACCAATGTTTATTCCATTTAATATTTGCTTAATACCATAATACATATTAAAAATTATTCATTAGCTTAAGTCACCCAAAATATCTTACTGTTTCTAGGAAATTATGTTCTAATGTAGGAATGCAGCTGAGGGGTGGCCAGGGAGGTCTACTTGCATTAGATCACTAACATGAGTAGGAGGCCCCCCTCTGCAAGATTAATACAGCATGGGATTCTGAAAAAAAGAAAATTAAAGTCTGCAACAATGTGTGATCCATTTGGGTGAGTGGCACGCGTACATGTTACACATTTGTATCAGATGGCAATGCTTCTCACTATATATACCCGTATTTAGTTCTCAAAGAGTACAGAGTCAGCGGAATTTTTAAATTGTAAAACTGATTCTGCACATTATACATTTAAACCATAACATTAAAAGTATCTTCTTGAGACTAGGGATTTTTGTTGTGTTTTGTTTTTTTATTTTAAAGACAGGATCTTGCTATGTTGCCCAGGCTGGTCTCAAACTTCAGGCCTCAAGTGATCCTCCTGCTTCTGCCTCCAAAGTAGATGGGATTACAGGCACAAGCCACTAAGCCTGGCTGAAACTAGTTTTGTTTTTTGTTTTTTTTAAATCACTGGAATATGCTACTAATTGCAACTATTTTCACTTACAAATAATATTCCACTAATTCAGAATCAAATGAAATACTAACACTGAATGAAAGGACCAAGGTACATCAGAGCCTCTCTCAGGACATTATTATATGGACCCATGGCAGATATCATGTGACAAATAATATTTCCTTATAATTGGGGGTTACTTAGGGATCAAATCCTATTATACTCATAAGGGGAAAATTATATGATATAGTAAAATATTAGATAATTAATCAATAAATCAATGAACAGAAGTAAATCTCATTTTAATAAATAATATCTCCAAGATATCAAGGTCTCAGCTAACTCACAAAGCATATTACAAGGGATTATTCTCCACCTCACTCCTATCCTAATCTGACTGCACACAGCAGACATTCAAATTAAGAGAGACTGGGCTGTACCGAACTCTTTAATAATTTTTTGAGCTCTGCCCTAAATGTCTTCCCACCTCATCTATTAGAAGCCCCTACTAAAAACAAAACAACAAAAACAGGTCTTCCATTTTTGCAGAATGGTACACTACATACCTTCAACTACTCTCCTAATGAAAATAACTGAAGAAGAATAAAGTATACCGTTTTTGTAAATGTACCACTGAGGAGACAATAAAGTAAGGAATTCACAGAGGCCAAAACAAAGGAAAAGTGAGAATGCCAGCAGGTAGAAAGGCACCAGGGCCAGGACCCTGGTCATCTTGAACTTCCATCATAATGACTGCATGGCGGAAGAGAGAGAAAAGATAAAACCAGGACCCCTCCAGCTGGTGAGTTTAACAGACCCCTGCATGGAACCAGAACCTCACAGAACTATACCCTCAGTATATGGGCAAACAAGAAATAAACTTGCTACACCAAAAGAGAAACTGCTTTTTAACCCTAGCATCTTCGGGGGTGGGTGGAAAATATCCCTTGAGAATTCATAACCAACAACTAGTAGTAATGTAGTTTTGTGGTCCAAATTCATGCTGTGTGTTTCAAAAAACCTCAAGCAGAGGATTTAATTTAAAGACTTCCCAGACTGATAGTGGCTACAAGCACCTGGCAGAAACAAATATAAATACTATCTAGAAAAATCTACCTTACACCTAGGCCTCAGAAAACCCACAGATAGAACTTCCAAAGAATATAAGCTCACGGTCAATAAATCATAAAGACACAAGGAACTAAGATACCATGAGAGAGCCAACAGAAACAGGCAAAATGAATTTGATCTGAAAGGATGTAAAATACTGGAATTGATAAAATAAAATATTTAATATTTCAATAAGAGAAGTTTGAAAAGGAGTAAAATTTTATCTTAAAAAATTACCATGCTGACTTGAAAAGGGACCAAAAATAGTGGTTAAAAATTTAAAAATAAAAAACTCATATTAATTCATTCAACGTGTATTTATTAAGCATCTACGTACTAAGTGTTAGACCTTGGTATAGGCTCTAGGGATAAAGCAGTAGGATAAAAAAATTCATTAGAACGAAATTTAAAAATATAGAAGTCCCCTTCACCAAGGATAATTTAAACAGCAGATCAGAAATAGCTTAAAAAAGAATTGGTGAACCGAAAGACAAATCCAAAGAAACTGTCAAGAACTGTGCACATAAGACAAAGATACCAAAAATATGGAAGAGAAAGTAACAAAGTCTAAAATGTCTCATTCAATTATTATACCAGAAGGAAATAATAAAGAGAATGGGGAAGAGGTATTATTCTTCTATCATTATAAGAAATAATGATAGAATGTTCCTAATAGCAACCTTCAGACCCAGGAAACCCAAAGAATCCCAAACAAGGAAGGAGGGAGGGAAAGAAGGCAGGAAGGAGGAAGGAGGGTAGAAGGGAATTCCCCCACGTAGATATAAGCAAACCACAGACTACTCAAGACAGAAAGATCTTTAAAGCTGCCAGAAAGAAAAAAGAGATGATCTATTTAAACTGGACTTTGAGCATCCAACAGGATTTACACAGGCAAAAAGGCAAAGGAATGAGTGTTCCAGCAGTAGCTCGAGCAAAGGCACAAAAGAAGGGGGAACAAAAGTCTGGATGGAGCCAAAGGTCTACACTGGGTGAAAGCAGGGAAAAGGTCGGGAGAAGAGGTTGGGGGTAGATCACGGAGGGCCTCAAATGCCATGCTAACGAGTCTGGCCTTTACCCTGAAGCGAGCGGAGAGTCATCCCTAAAGGCTTTAAAGAAGGGAATGAAATTATTAATGTAGCATCAGAAAAACTAAACTGCACTAGCTAGACCAGAGACGGAGATACCAAGGGGAAGGCTATTGAAACAGACCAGCCTGAGGTAATAAGGACCTCACTAGAGCGGTAATATAGTAAAAAGGAAAAGAAACAGAAAAAATAAGGACATTATAAGGGGGTAGGGGGATTAGTGAGATTTAGTGACCCATTTAACATGGGCAACAATGAGTCTAAGACACTTAAGAGAATCAGTCCAATTTCTCTATCTTCAACCTTTATGAGCAGTATCACAGTTTTCCTCTGAATGGATTTGAAATTTCTTTTTATATGCTATGGGCCAACAATTAATTATTATTTTTAAAATCTATTTTAACAAAGTGAATAAGAAATCAAGTTCTCTCAGTTTTTACCACTAAATGCTGGCTCTTGAGAAACATCTTAATTCTTCAGTTCTTTACAAAACAATTTTGATAGAGGAAATCTCACCTCTTCTTGAAATTATTTAGTGAGAGGGTTGGTGAATATAAAAATATATACAGTGCAAGAAGTAAACAGCCAACAAAATTATAAGTCATACATTTTAGATTCAATATAAAGTAGTCTTTCCTACCCCAAAACACTGTCATCCCATGTTATTTTCTTTAGAGCATAGTATCTGAAATATTGTTTACCTCCCTCTTTATTACTTGTCTCCCTGAACCACCCTGCCCCACTCCCATTGGACTGTAAGTTCCTTGAGAGAAGGGACCTTGTTTGCATTGCTCACTATTGTAGTCTAGTACCTAGATTAGTGCCAGGCACCAAGTAGAGAAGCTCAATAGATATCTGATGAATACATGAATGACAGAATGAATGACTATACCCAGGGCTGCAGTGCTGCACGTCTGTCTGGTTGAATGTGAACGTCACCCCAAGGGTTGTGCAGTCCACAAAAAGTGCAACCATATACTGTGATGGGAAATAGGCCCAGAGCTACAGCAGCCAGCAACATAAATAGCTCAGGCCCTATTTGATGCCAGCGTGTCCTGTTAAGTTTGCAAACTGCGCATAAGTTACCCCTTTCCTGATGGGGAAAGAAAGAATCTTCTCTCCAGTTTTCACCGCAAGACTAAGCTCATTCGTTGAATAACTGAGTATGTATTCATGGTGAGGTCTTCATATATTGATACCCCTGCATCAACTGTCCTATAAATAAACAGTTAAGAGTTTTAACTGTTGATTAAGGATTCTAAGTGCCAACTGTAAATTGTTATATTTATTGCAAATCCTTTAGTTAGCTCATCAGTCTTTGTTGATTAAAAACATTGTTAGAGAAATTGTTTAGCCAGTCAACTGATCTGTGGAACAAACATTGCTAAAGCTCCTGATTCAGGAGTGGTTGGTTCTGAGAGTCACCAATATAAATCTTCAATTTTAGAAAGCCCACCCAAAATGTTTTACAAGAGTCTAGAAACAGAAAATGAAGATTTCACAGATTGTCAGGCTGAATTTCACATACCACATCACTGATGGAAAGAGCATCCTCCAACTGGGTAATCCACATCAACTAGAACGTAGAAATCAGTCTCCTAGGGCCTTTAAGAGGTTATAGTGTCCATCAGCCACTGACCGCCTCACTGAAAGGTTACTTTCTAGTACTAGTGCTTGTAAGGCTATCACTCCTTCATCTCTCCCAACCCTAACATTTCTGAGGTGCCTCTGAAAACCACTACCCTAAAAGCAGGTCAGTCTATGAGAATCCCAACCAGAGGGCCAGCCCACAGTAAGTACCAACCCAAGAAGGACTGTGTCACTGTAGGAGAATTACAAGCATAATGGAAACTTGGACATAATACCATGTGACTATCTACTTTCCATCTGTTTTTCATCCTCCCATAGGACCTACATGTCATGGTGATTTTCACAGTCCTTTAGCAGCAGGGTCCTTTCTTTCAGCAAAAATTTGTGGAAGTTCAATACATAAAACATATAAAAGCAGAGCTGCTGGTTGATTGGAGAAGGAAGTCCAACGGTCTTGCCCTCCTCCCTCATCCCTTACCCCCCTTCACCCCCCGGCACTCTGGAATCCCAAGGGCAATCAGGAACCATGTCTGAAAAGCAACGGTGTGGTGAGGATGATAATGATTTAACTTAATAATGATAGCCTTTAAGAGAAGAACAATAATTAATGGTACATCATAGTCTTAGCTTCACAGGAGCCTTTTCTAAGTAGAGTGCTTCCGCTAAATGTTTACCTGCCTCAGTTGCAATCAACTTCTCAGTTTTGTAGCTCTAATCCCTAAGAGCACAGACCTCTTCGGTTTCAGGAAAAGCCATATTAGGACTGCGTTGTGAATGTCTCTCCAAGAAAACACAAAAGCAGCATCGCTCATGAGGTCTGGGGCTTCCTCAGGTCAGTGTAGCTGCCGACCCAGGGTTTAGCCTATGTGAAATATTTAGCCAAAAAGGAGAGGGAAAAGAGGTTTAATTAACTAGTATAGTCAACTAGGAGGGCCAAATCACCCGCAAATCAAAATTTGAGAAGTGCTATGAAAAAGCTGAAGTTACTTGTCACAGATGGCCACCTCGAAGAAAGAGAAAAAGGAGGTTTCAAAGCTTCCCAGGCAGAAGAGAATTTCCAGTGCTACAGTCTTGCACAGCATTTGTCCTGGAAGCTTACAAGTCAGGTTCACTGCATGATATGACAGAGGAAATGATCAAAACTGGACTTTCCCATCATATCTTAAACCATTATTAGTGGTTTTATAAGACGTATGAAAACTAGTGGCAACTATGAAGTTCTTGTTTATCTTAATACATCTGTCCTAACACAGTGACCTAATGTGGAGAGGTTCTAACTCAAATGAGAGGATTAAGTCTACCTAATGATAGGATGGACTCACTTATGCTATTACTCGAAGACAATACTTTGTAGCCACTAAAAGTATGTTGTAAAAGAAGATTCAAGCAAATAGGGAGAATGCTACAGTTATACGAAGTAAAAATGGATACAGAACACTGGCTTTAATTTTGTATTTTTTAAATAGGCATACATATTCATAGGAATAAAAGGTGGATGCATCTACACCAAATGTTATCAACAGCTATCTCTGAGTGATGGTTTTATTTTATTGTTTAAATTTTTCAGTATTTACCAAATTTTCCATGTGTAATCAGGAAAAGATACATTTAAAAACAAAAAGAAATTTTACTAACCGAAATGCTATGGTATACCTAAAATCCTGAGATTCATATATAAATGCCAGAACTGTCCTTAACTGTATGATTTTGTGGCCAAATTCCAGTCCCAACTTGCTTTAGAAGGAACAGCTGCTCACAAAACTGCTAAGATTAGTCTACCCTAATCGCTACCAGCAGCATGGTAAGCACAAGGTGGGAATCAGAGAAGCCCAAGCAGACACATCTCCCAGTTCTCAAGAGTGGCTCAGTCCATCATAAACCAGAATTGCCCCTGTCCTGCTAAAACCTCATCTATGAATAGCACCAAGCCCACCTAGAAGCCTTCACTTCTGTGAGGATAAGGCTTATTTAACTGTTTTAAGACTGCCTTTGTATGAATGCAAAACATAAGAAAGTTCTTAGACATGTTTGTGATCTAAATGTCACTACTGTGTGTAATCAGCAAGGCAGTGTGATTGTTAGAAATGCTGTCAGTGAAATTAAACAAATCTAGGTTCACTTCTGGCTCCACCATTTTCTAACCACATGAACTTGAGCAAGTTTCAAAACCTCACAAGCTGCAGTTTATTCACCTTTCAGTAAAGGTGACCACACCTACCTTCCAGGATTTTAGTGAAGATTTAAAATATTTATCAGTACACATATCTGCTAATTTAATAAAAATATTCTAGAATCCTAAATACACAGAATTTTCAAATCATGTAGCCTCTTATTAAAAAATAATAGTGGGTTTCATGTATTCTTATATGCACTTAAACTTAAAAGCTACATCCTCCAAGGCAACTTCCCAGGTATCCACACTGAAAGTGGTCACTGAGCCCACACTAAGCACTTGAATAGATGTTCTATATTTTAAAGAATTCAGCCTCTAAAACAACTTTGTGAACTATACGAAAAAATTTCTGGCAAAATCTTACTCCTCTCCTAGATCATTTTCAGTAACTCCATACCGAAAGGAACTGGGCAATGGTACAAATGATGTCACAGACACAATAAGACTATATTAGAAATATAAAAGTCTACTCCTGCCTCTCATGCTGGCCCCATAATCAACTCAGCAAACATAGGATTAGCAAAGATATCACAGCCTATGTTAGAAAGAGGCATATTTTAATGTTTCATGCCAATAATATATTCTCAGAGAAATTATGAAAACGATAAATGTTGAAAATATTTAATTTTAATATGATGCAAATTAAGTGTGGTAAAAATAATTATAAACTCAATAAGATGCCATGAAATGGGGGAAAAGTCAAAAATAATGGTGAAAAAAGCAGAGAAGATTAAAATTCCAAAAGAATTAAGATGTTTTTAAAACCCTGCTTCAAAACGGGAAATAGCATGTCATACTATTTCCATAGTGCACAGTTTGAGACAAACAGACCCAGTGCTGAATCCCATTACTGCCACTTACTCTCTGGAAAAGAGCAGACCAGTCATTTAACCACTTGGAACCTCAGTTTGCTCATCTACAAAAAGGGACTTGTTTACTGCTTTCATGATGGTATGACAATCAAAGACATGTAAAATACTTGGTACAGTGTACATCTGTAGTGTTCTGTGTTGGTAGATGGAAAAACCTAAAAACCCTAAAGGATCAGGTGATATATAACATGACATAGGCTACGCCTTAGGAAAAGAACCAGTGCCTCAAAAGCCAGACATCCCCTGAAGGCCCCAGAACATGAAATACTGGGTGACCCTGACCTTGATGGTAAACATTGTTGAAGAGATAAAAATGGCTAAAAGCAAGAAAATGAAGTGAGCATTTAACAGGGGTCAAGGAGACAAGCAGGTCAAAGTAAATGACTAACAGGGAATTGGTCAATCTGGCACAACCACCACCCAATCAGAAATGGCCTTGATGACGCTCAGGGTAAGAGTAAAGACAACAAATCACAGCTAGTTCAAAGGACACACATTTGCTGAGCTTTGATAATGACTGCTCTACTCCCAGGAAAGAAGGCAAGGAGGTCTTTAGCTAGAAATTTGCTATCACTTTCATCTGACCAGAGTCTAAGTTGATCCCTGTCTTCTTTACAGTCCTTGAGGCACAGGGAAGGACTCTCAAGGGGCTGAGTCAGAGCTGCTCAGAGCGAAGAGCGACATGCCGCCACATAGTCAAGTTTAGAGAACAATGGACACTAGCGTAGTTGAGGCTGGAGGGTTCTGCCCTAAGAACAGCCTCTAGTCCCAAAGAATGGCTCAACTTGACTCAGTAGAGCAGGGTGGGCTACATCAGGTTCAATCCAGGCTCTCTGTTATTACGTACCTCCAACAGCTACTGTTTTGCATTTATCGATAGGTTCCTTTAAAATTATTCTCATGTACGCTTGCTGAGGTAGGGTCTTGTCTTCTATTTCATAAGTTTCCCAACCAGATGCTTTTGCGCATCCCAAAGAACTCAGTGGTATGCCTAGAACAGAGGAGCAATTTAAGCTTAACCACTTCAAAATACAATCACAAAACTCTAAAGCTGAAAGAAACCTTATAAATCCAGTACAGCTCACTACAAATAAAAACATTAAAGTATTTATTAACTTGGAAACAAAAAATTCACAATAGAGCATCCCTACCTTCCCCCAATCTTTTATCTAGATTTTTAGTTTTTGTATTTTTTATGTAGTAAAATATAAATAACATAAAACTTACTCCATCTTTTCCTATTAAAAACTAAGTCTTTAAGATGTTTCTCTTTTTGTAAATTTATCTACTATCTTTAATTGTCAACAAATAACTGATTATCACAAATTAAGTATAAGTTTGAAGTTTTAGCTTAAAACTGAAAACAAAGGTAAGTACTCAGTTATCCTCTGTATAAGTTGACTGATAAAAAGGTAGTCATTTCTCTGGGCCAAAATGTTACCCTCATAAATGATATCTTTTATATTTATATGTGTGTAAATGGTATACATTTTCTGGTAGCATAACAAGGAAGTTAGAGATAATGTTTTATGCCTGATAAAGAATAAAGAAGGTTATTCATTTAGTGCCTTATTCATAGAAATTTGTACTTATATGTGAAAAGAATGTGGAATCTAATGATAGCTAGAGGTGCAGCATCTTTTATTTTGATGTTTAATCAGTAACATTCTTTTTTTTTTTTTTTTTTGCTATAATAATCTATAAGTGGGCTCTCAACCCTTTCCAAGATCATATAAGCCCTATGGCAATGAGTATGTGACGAAAACTAAGGCTATTCCATCCCTCTTCCCCCACTCAAATTTCAGGAGAATCATGAACTCCCTGAAGCCATCCTGGACCCCAGGATAAAAATCACAGGGGCTGCCAGGTACCAAACTGGACAGCTGATATCTTGAGCTAACTAATAGACTTAATTCTACAAAGAAACAATTCTTAGGGAACAAAAGAAACCACCACTCTTTATAGTCCTAAGGACCTAGTTATACCAGGCAATCTCCCCATTTAATCATTCTTTATCCTATTTGTAGAAAAAAAATTATTACGCCTGTAAATAATCAAACACAGTCACAAAGAAAACAGTTGTCACAAACTAAAACAAAAAAACAAAAAACAAAACTAGGACTCCTGTCATTACATTAGCTTAAAAGTGTTCACTTAAAGCTTCAAAGTAAAATATATTTACATACAAGAACATCATCTCCTAATGACACCAACATACAGTTTACAAACCCAAAGATAAAGCCAAGAGTGTTTTCAAAAAAAAAAAAAAAAATTGTACCTCAGGAAATAGGGTGTCTCTTTAAATTGAAAATCTCACAGTTTGATATGACAGACAATAATCTCATTCTATTTTGAATAATAAAATAATGTTTGGGAAAGTAAACTTGATTAATGCTAGCTGTGGATGCTTATAGGTCACTTGACAGAAGCTGGTTAACAAAAAGGAAGCAAAGAAATAGATTTAACAATTATTTTTGGAGGTTGGACCTAACAATACCATTTTTAAAAAGCCTTTTAAATATCATTTTTAAAAGCTATACGGATTTGGGAGCTATAGATGGCCAATGGAATAGGCCTGTTTATCTCTGCTTTCCTCTAAATCCCCACTAAGATGATAGTAAAGTGAGAGAAAGATATAAATCCATAAAGACAAAAGGAATAGACAACTGTGTTAGAGCAGACAATAGACTTCAATGAAGTCTAGAAAGCAGAGGTGACTGCAGAAGCTGAGCAGAGCAGGCAAGAATCTCACTGCCTGAGAAGCAAAGAATCAGCTGACTACTGCAGAAAACGCTCAGGAAATGGAGCTTCCAGTTCCTCAGAAAGAAAGGGTAGGGACACAGGGGTAGGACTGAAAAGGGGGTGGCTGGTTGACAGTGTGTATGAAAGAGTTAGACCTTTACCTTATGCCGTATACAAAAGTTAACTCAAAATGGATTAAAGACCTAAAAGTCAGACCTAAAACTATAAAATTCCTAGAAGAAAACATGGAGGAAAAGCTTTATGACATTGGAGCTGGCAGTGATTTTTTTGCCTATAACACCAAAAGCACAGATAACAAATGCAAAATAGGCAAATGGAACTACATCAAACTTAAAAAGTAAAGGAATAAACCAAGAGCGAAAGGGCAACCTACAGAATGGGAGAGAGTATTTGCAAACCATATATCTGATAAGGTGTTAATATCCAGAATATACAACAAACTCTTACAACTCAACAACAAAAAGCCAAATTAACGCAATTTAAAAATGAGCAAAGGATTTGAATAGACATTTCTCCAAACAAGATATACTAATGGTCAAGAAGCACATGAAAAGATGCTCAACATCACTGATCATCAGGAAAATGAGAATCAAAACCACAATGAGATATCACTTCACACCTGTAAGAATGGCCACTATCATTCATAATACATACATACATACATAAATAAATAACCAACCAACCCACCCACCCAGAAAATAGCAAGTGTTGACAAAGATGTGGAGAAATTGATTGGAACCCTTGTACACTGTGAACGGGAATGTAAAACGGTACAGCCACTATGGAAAATAGTCTGGCAGTTCCTCAAAAAATTAAAAATAGAACTACCATATGTGATCCAGCAATCTCACTTTTGGTATATATCCACAAGAAGTGAAATCAGGGTCTTGAAGAGATATTTACACAACACTGTTCATTGCAGCATTATTCACAATACCAAGAGGTGGAAGCCACCTAAATATCCACCAACAGATGAACGGATAAAGAAATGCGGTATGTACATAAAATGGAATAGTACCCAACCTTAAAAAAGAAGGAAATTCTATCATATGCTACAACATGGATGAACGTTGAGGACATGATGCTACATGAAACAAACCAGTCATAAAAAGGCAACATACTACATGACTCTATTTATATGAAGTATCTAATGTAGTCAAACTTACAGAACAGAAAGTACAATGGTGGTTGCTAGGGGCTGGGGAGAGGAAGAATAGGGTAGTTGTTCAGTGGGTATAGAGTTTCAGTTCTGCAAGATGAAAAAGTCCTAGATATCATTTGCACAACCATGTGCATACAGTTAACACTACTATTCTGTACGCTTAAAAATGGTTAAGATAGTACATTTTATGTGTTTTTTACCACAATAAAAAAAAAAATAGGGAGCTTATCCTGGATTATCTGGATGGGCCCAGTGTAATAACAAGGGTCCTTAAAAGTGGAAGAGGTAGACAGAGGAGGTGGTCAGAGTGACGCAATGTGAGAAATATCTGACCCTCCAATGCTGACTTTAAAGATGGAAGAGGGCCGGGAGCCAAGGAATGCAGCCAGCCTCTAGAAGTTAGGGAAAGCAGGGAAATGGATATTCCCCTAGAGCCTCCAGAAAGGAACACAGCCTGCAGATGCCTTGATTTTAGCCCAGTGAAACCTGCATTAGACTTCTGACCTACAGAACTGTAAGATAACAAATTTGTGCTGTTGTAGGGAACGGAAGAAAGGAAGAAAGAAAAAGCGGTTAGAACCCCAACCTGGTAGAGCCAAACAAATCACCCCTACTCTCATCAACAGGAGGCATTTTACTCTTTGGAGAAAATGATATAGCAATACTTCAGACTCAAACACCAGATAAGGCAGGAAAGAAGCATTAGGATTTAAGCATTCACAGGCTTTGATGGTAAGACTTCTGGCTCCCTTCCCCTGGGTAGCTCCCCCAAATCCTCATAGGCAGACTTACTTCCCACAAAAAGGTAAACAGAAGATTCATTTTTAGAGAAACTGAAAGGTCCAAGAAAAAAGGTGTACAGATTCTGATGTGTGGGAGTCACCCACTGAAGTGTCCAGGTCCCTGTTCAAAGACCCTAGAGTGAAGCTCTCAAGGAAACAAATTTCCAGTCTACTTTTTATTGTCTCACTCTTAAATATGAACAAACAACTAAATCCTCACCATTCATTTGAGAAAAGCCTCTAACATTAAAATCAGGAATCAAAACAAGCAGATAAAAAGGGCAACACAAAGGGAAATGTGCAAAGAGCAGAAGAAAACAGCAAAATAATTCAATTCATATTTTCAAAGGAAATAGGAAAATATTGCATCTGTGAAACAAAAACAGGATCCTATTTTTTAAAAGGAAATATTCAAAGACCCCAAAAAATTAAATTCAACATTACAAACATGCTAGCAGAAATTAAAAATTCAATAGATACTAAGAAAACCTCTTAGAACATAAAGCAAAACCACAGAGAGATGGAAAATAGCTAAGAAAAAGACATAAGAAATTTAAAGGATCAAACCAGCAGGTCCAAATACCCAACTAACAGACTAGCAGAAAACAAAGAAAAGGGGAAAAAGAAAATTACCAACGAAATAGTACAAGAAAATTTCCAAACTGAAGGACATGAGTTTCCAAGCTGAGAGTACGATGAATATCAAAAAACCACAGAAAAAATGTCCCAATGTGAAATTTCAGAATTCTGAGGTTAAAGAAAAGCATCATTTTCCAGAGACATAAAACAATTCACATACAACCAACTGGGAACCAGAATGGCCTGAGATTCTCAACTCATATCACAGAGCTCAGCCGCAAACAAAATACAGTCACAATAAAGGAAATATTAATATTTATTTAAACACAGACTGTAACATGACTGCCTCAAGAAAATGGAGAGACAGGAAAAGTAGGGGTGTACTGAGAGTAAAAGGTAGTCTATGAGAGATAAATCCTCAGCAGGAAATCAATGTAAGTCTAAAGTTTTAAAAGAAATCAATAAATGGCACTTAAAGCATACAGTGTGTTGTTTAGAAATAGGTAGGTGAATACCAGAAAATACAACTAGAAGAGTTGAAAAGGGCTACCTTTAAGCAAAGTGGCAGTAAGAGTACAAAAAGAACAAAGAATGGCTGTTGTATTACTATTGGAATTACTAAACAATGTAAATGCAATTACCTTGAAATAAATAAATAGACGAAGGACAGAGAAAGAGAGAGGAAGAGAGGGAGGAAGACAGGTAGTTAAGTTGGTTGATTTAACAAAGCAATTCTACAAATTATTACACAGTGAAGATCTTCAATGTTCATCCACACAGACAGAATGAAAATAGCAACTGTCCTAACATTATGCAAATGGTTACTTGTAGCTTGGAATAAAATTTTCAATTACAGCACCATACATGAATTCCAGAAGTGCTGTACTGCAAACAGCTAAAATGGTAACATGCTGTGGAAAATAGTATCGAATGCTTCAAAAATGTGACACAAATAACGAAGACACATGATGTCAAATACATATGTAAAGATTTGGAAGAAAATTATTCTGGGGTAGGAAAAAACCATTAGTTATAATATTGTTTTGTATAAATACATAATTGTTTAATATACTATGTAACTAAATTAATTAAATGGCATAAATATGTATTTGACTATTTCATCTATATTCTCAAAATATTCCTTATATATTCAAATTGGCCACAAAAAAATTGTTTGTTTAGATCTTCTCATTGGGAAAACACAGAAAATAGAAACTAAGCATAAAAGGTACATAAAGAAATTAAAAATCCATTTACCTGAATCATGCTGCTATTTTTCTTCATCAGTCTTCATTCCAATCTAGGAGAAAATAATAAGTAAATTAAAGCGCATTCTTCATGTAATGAACTGCTTACAAGAAAAAAACTAAAATCCAAGAAAACGATTATTCACTTCTCATCTATCCATAGGGAAAAAAAAGTGTTCTTTCCCAATTCCCAGCTAATTTCTGGCTATCATGGTATTCAGAGTAAGCTCACATTAGGCAAAGCCAAGCAGAAGCAAGCATGTAAATCCAATGCCAATAAAAAACTGCACACCAAGTGCATCTAATGGTATAACATGAGTTTTAAAATCATGTACTTTTATAAATTATCTCCTCTCCATTCAGGTAAATAACTGCTAACTGACTATATAGAAAAAGATAAAGAAGCAAGAAAGCACATTTTCAAACCGTGAGAATTACTACCGTGGGGTTACCAGGGGTAGCAACATGTTTAAATTTTCATTTGTATGAAAATGCAATCAATAGCAAGTTAATAAGCAGAACAACCGCAGACCACATATATAAGAGTATGATCAAAGAGCTTATAAATAGACTTTAACCCACATCACCCTGAAGGCATAAAAATGCTTCCTCATTTCATTTCATGAAAGACTTTCTCAACTAAAAATGAAATATTACCCTAAGTAAAATATACATGTGAAATTAGGGTATCCCACAAAAAAGGGAAAAGGTATCTTTTTTAAAAATTAATAAGCTTAGAAATCTTCAGCAGCTTAATAAATTTTCCTAAAGTGAACACCACTCTCCCAAAAGGTCACCATTCCCCTGACTTCAAATAGCACACATTAGTTTTGTCTATTGGGCAAGGTGTTATTATTCAACAATCTGTTTGTGAGTCTAAGAAGCCCTGTATCTGGACCAAAATAAAATGCTTTAAGGAGAGAAGAGCAAGTAGTGGCTGAGTTCAAGGTAATATTATTTCAGGAAGAAAGGGGGTTTGGGTGGTTGGTTGGTTGGTTGACTGGTTGAGGTCAACCTTCAAGTTCTCCAGAGACTGTAGGATACAGAAGTTATTTAGTGATAGAAATAGAAGGGAAAGTGCCTTCCTATTGTCCCAATGAGCATAATGCTGAAAGTAAGGTGGGAGAAGGCCGGAGCAGAGGAAGAAGGGGGAAGGGAGGTTGGCTTCCTTTCTACAGGTACAAAGACATCGATAAAATAAAAATAATAACCAAGCTGATATGTGCTAGAAGCTAGACTAAGTTATTAATGCATCATCTCACTTGATCTTCCTATTCCTTTGAAGCTTGTTTTGCTATCCCCAGTCGACAGACAACAATACTGAGTCTCAAATCAGCAGAATGGTGTCTAAAGTACAGTTAGTAGGTAAAGCAAAGCTATTCCTCTTTACAGCTTGTGTGCAGGGCTAGAGATGCCACCAACAAAAAGAGAGATGTTCACAGAAACGAAGCCATGTAACTAGATACAGAATATGCTGTATTGTCCTTGCCCATAAATCATTTAAAGGAAAAGAATCGAGTTATTCAGGACCCACAAAGTTTTCTGAATTACCAGAAAGTTGAATAGTTTTGTCACTGGTAAAGCAGGCCCACTTATCATTCTGTACCTCAAAGGAGAAGTGTCAAAAGAAATCCTTACGCTTCATGAAGTGTAATTTTGTGACATGTTACCTGGTTTTATCGCACTGTATGCTTTCCCACTGAAACGGGAGAAATCTCCGTCCCTCAGAGATGGTCACAGATGCACAGAGGCAAATTACCACCACAGAAATATTGAGGAAGCCGTGATAGTGCCACCTTCAAGTGACATGCCACACCTGCCCGAATATTCAATTTCTATCATAAGTACTTTCAAAAAGCAGAGGCCAAAATGGAAACACAGTTCAAAAAGGGAACTTTCCATTCTGCTACTTGAGAGAGAAGAATTAAAATATCTACTTTTTAAGGCAATATGTGATGTACCAAAGACACGTAGCTAAAAAGATCTTCCTGCATCCTTACTGGTAAATACAAAAATCATACCTCAGTAACAACAGCACTATGACTGTCAGACATCACGAAATACCTTTACATTGAATCCTCCAATAACCCTGTATGTGTGTGTTGAGGGGCAGGTGAAAGGGGTAGAATCCCCAATTTAATCAGAGGCAGACATTGGGCTCAGAAGTTATGTAACTTGTCCAAGGTCGCACTGAGAGGTGGGAAAGAGTTCCAAACCGAGTCTGTCAGACACCTTTAGGGTATCATGTTGAACATAACAGTTCTGGCTTAATGATGAACATACCTAAATCTGCTTTTCAATACCAAATCATTTCATGATCCTTTCACTGTTTTCCAGTTCCAAATTGCTTTTGATATTGTCCTGAGTAAAGAATATTGACCCTCCTGTGAGATGGAAGAAGTGTCTTGTTAGTGAGTGGCTTGAGGATAGGAAACAAAAATAGGTCTGGATAGACTCTTAGAACAGGTAACTGCTAAAGCCTCCGTGAGCACCCTGGTGATTTTCCTCAAATGAGATCTAGCACGGGGTATGCACAGTAAAAGCTGCAGGCTTGATTTTGCAGTGGACACATGCTGTGAAGATACAATGCAAGTTCTTTTTGGGACTATATGAGTAAGCAAGTTAACTGTGTATAAGCATACTATGCACAGTAAAGCATCTGTGGAAAAAGTTACTCATATTATACTTAAAAGGCTGTGGCTCTAAACTTTCAGTCAAGACTGGGTAAAAGAAGGCAAGAATCTTTGCAGACATTAACCCAATGACATTCAGAAGAATACTAGCAGCAGAGAGGGCAGAATAAGGTACCCTTCCCCTATTCCCAATAATTCTGGTATAGCAATATTTAAACCCCTATTTGTTTACTACTTGTGACTCCCTCCCAAGAAAAACACACTACAGTAAGGCAAAACAGAATGGGCATAAGAACCAAAGTTGTGGAAGGAAAAGATTAAAGTTCACAAAATTCTTGCAAGGCATTGGCAATCCCCCACTTTACAAGTTTACATTTATAGGGTTAGCCCTTTCAAAGCTTATTACTTCCTCTTAAACCACAGGGAGGACAGTGGTTTTATCTTGGGGGCCAATCTGATTGATTGACAAGCAGTAGCTGCCCAGAAGCAATGCTGGCAGACAGTGCCAAAGTCAATTGCCATTGTCCACTATAGACACATGACGTGAAAATTGCAGGAGGAATTCTCCATTTTTGACAGTCCTGTCCCAAACCCTATTATTAGAGTTCAATTGTTTCTTCTGGGGGTGGGGGGGACAGTGTGTAATTAGAGATGAATAATGTAGACAGACCAGTAACAGCATAAGATTAATTTAATTATATTTTTCTGTTAAAACTGCACTTTATTGGAACAGTAAAAAACACTGGAAACTTTCTCATTCTTACTCATGAACAGCATGTTACGCAAATTAGAGCTTGGTTAAACTGAATACAAAATCCAAAGTACAAAGTTGGCGTTTTCTTCTTTTATACAAAGTTAGTGTTTTCTTCCTTTAATGTCTAAACTCTCAATAAACACAGCTTAACTGAAACTTTTCTGCCTTACCTCTGCCTGGAGGAGAACCTTTACTGTCTCTCACAAGGGACCTGACTACTGTTGAAAAGCCCCATGCACGGTCTCTAGCTTTGGTGGCTGCACACTGCCAGTCTCCGGGTGGAGTCACACACAAGCCGCCTCCTGCCTGCAGCTGGTACCAGCTCTCCTCACAGGGAGAAGGACTTTCCACTACACTCAAGGAAAGGCTTCACCTGCCCTTCCCTAAGCCTTACTCTGCATTCTTACTTTTATCTAGATTAAAAAAATAATGCAAAGAGTAAACTGAATGACTTGTCCCAGCCCTTCCTCAAAACTTGCCTCAACTTACAGCCAATCATGCTTCTCTCAGGTAAACCACAGAGCTCTTTTCTCTGAGCTGCTTGGCTGACGTGTAAAAGAAAACACAAAACATGAAAAATCACCTATTAAGTACCCTGGGAGTTTAGCAACTTCCCAACCTGCCTCTCAAACCAGCTTTTCTTTTCCTCTAAAACACATTTGAATAGAAGAGTTCAGAAGAACAGGTTCACCTAGAAGTAAAGGAGAGGCTTACACGTTGCAATATACTAAAATGTGGGAGCTGAAGGAGAAGATTTAATGAGTGATAAAAAATTCCAGAGAAATACACCCTCAGGGAGACAGTTACTCCAAAAGATGATAAAGAGCGAAAGCAACATGCGCCAGGAAGGGTAAGATGAACGTGTGGGAAGAAAGCAACACTGACAGAAGCCTGGACTCTGATCCAGTTTTGAGAGTGACCTCAAAGCAAACACAATGGCTTCTCTCTCCTTCTCCCCTTAACACAAACACTGACCAAGCTCCTTGGCTTAGTACTGAAGGGAAAAAAAGTATTTTATCCCTTCATTCAGCAAGTATTTATTGAGCGTCAAGGTGGGATTGTACAGAGATGAAAGAGTGGCTTCCCTGAAGGAGCTCACAGTTTAGCAAGGAGGAATAAAAACACATAAACCAGTATTTACATTTCTATGTGATGCCACAGAGTGATATCACGGAGGAAAACTACAACAGAACACAACCATTTCCCCTCCGGAGCCAGACACAATTCCGGTGCATTTTATATATCTCATTTGAATCCTTGAAACAAGCCTGTGAGACTGGCAAATACTGACAGGAACTAGGGTGTATGGGACCCAAAAAAAGATCTTTCAAACAAAGAGGTCTTTTATTCAAGTTAAATCTTCAAATTATGGCCCCCTCCCCAAATACAAATCTCAACCCCAATTTTGCCATTTATAGGCTGCCCAGCAGTGTCTAAGCTTCCTGAAACTTTTACTGAGAAATTCACAAATTGAAGAAATGATTTTCTAACACTGCAGGTCTTGTTATCGAGGGCCACATCAGTAATGCCCTGCCTCCAATTTAAATCTCTACTCAGAGATGTGCCAAAATAACCTTCCTCATACGTTATTTAATCACAACTTCTTGAGGGCAAGAGTCATACCATATCTGTGCTTACCATGCCCTCAGTACCTAGGACAGGACTGGTAAGTGCCCAAGAAATCCTATCATATTTCTCTGTTACCAATTATATCAAATCAAGCCTCTCAGTTCACCATCAAGGTCTACCTTTACTTTCCACATTCAGTCATTTTTTAATTGAATCTTATTTTTAATTGACAAATGATAATTGTATGTATTTATGGAGTACAACGTGATTTTTGATATATGTTTACAATGTGGAATGATTAAATCAGGCTAATTAACAAACTCACGACCTCACATACTTATTTTTTTGTGGTGAAAACATTTAAAATCTACTAATTGGGCAACTTTGAAATATATAATGCATTATGTTTTTTACTATAGTCACCATCCTTTTGATTAGATCTCTTGAATTTATTCCTCCTAATTATAAATACGTACCCTTTGACCAACATCCCTCCACTCCCCTCTCCCCCTTAATCACTCCAGCCTCTAGTAACTTTCATTCTACTCTCTACTTGTGTAAGTTCAACTTTTTTAGATTCCACACATATATAAGTGAGATCACTTAGTATTTGTCTTGCTATACCTGGCTTATTTCACATAACGTCCTCCAAGTTCATCCATGTTGTCACAAATGACAGGATTTCCCCTTTTTGAGGCTGAATTATATTCCATAGTGTACATATGCCACATTTTCTTTATCCATTCATCTGATGATGGAAATCTAAATTGTTTCCATATCTTGGCTGTTGTGAATACCGCTACAATGAACATGGGAGTGCAGACATCTCCTCCGCATACTGATTCAGTTCCTTTGGATATATACCCAGAAGTAGGAGTATGGAATTGTATATTTTTAGTTTTCTGAGCAAACCTTCATCATTCTACACCTAATCAGTCACCCAAGGTTCCTTCTTCCAAACTAGTCATCATTTTTAAGACTAGATTACCCAACCTCAAAAGATGTATTCATTGCTAGGTGTTTGCTCCTGCAGTATCCTATAATGTCCTTCCCCTATCCTGCTCCCCACACTGTCAACCCATGCTCATCACCTGGCTTAGAAAGAACCATGGAAACATGTTCCAAAAAAATTGTGGATTGGGAATTAGGTAATTACTTCCACATTATATTTTAACACAGTGTACCTTCCATTAAAAGCATCTTTACACAGTCTTATTCCACTGCCAAAATTTTTAAACCAAGTAGATAAACACATAGTGAACCTAAAAGTTCTTACACTGTGGTCCCCAACCCCTGCCGCAGACTGTACCAGCTCTGTCAAGACGTGTAGGAATGCCAACAGCAGGAGGTGAGCACCAGGAAGCTTCATCTGGTATTTATAGCAAGCTCCCCATCGTCACGTGCCGACATAGCTCGCTGTGGAACAGGTGCAATAGATTCCTAACAAAGGGTAACCAACCCTACTGTAAACTGCATGAGAATCTAGAGCATGCTCCTTATGAGATCCTGCCGTGAAAATCTGGTGTGAACAGTCCTGATGCCAAATGGCTGGGGACTGGCTGCTGCAAATACATTATCATAGCACAGTTTAACGCACAAAATATTCCTAATCGAATCCATAAGCATGCACCCAAAAATCTGTCCGTTGAAAAAATTTCTAAAAACTACTGTGCCTAAAGGCTGGATGCTCTTAACTATGATAATATTATGACAATTAGCACTTAAACAAGAACTTTCTCCCTTTAAAATACTTTGATAACATAGGTTAAAGAAATCACATAAGTAAATCCAGCATTTAAAATATTTTAAAAACCTTTTGGCCTAAGCATTTACTAGCAAGATTTAATGGACAAATAAGAAACACCAAGTTTACTCCAACATAGAAACAAACTAAAATATAAAACCCAATTCCAAGGCAGGTTAAGAAATGTTTTTTAAACCAAGAATCAACTAATGTATTCAAATCAGATATGTAGTAGACATACTTCAGGGTGTCTGTTCATCCCGCTCCTATTTCTAGGGAACTCTGCCACATTCTCAGGCCCAGTTGCCTTTCGACTGCAATCTTCTGCATCACCTGCCACATCTCCACATGCACATAGCCACAGCTGACTGGACCTGAAGTAACGTCTGATTCAAAAAGAGCCATTCATGAGCTGGCCAGAAGCCTAAGACTTGGATTTACTTACTGGCTAGAATTATGGGCTCAGCCAATCAGATTCTCTGCCTTGAGAACTGGAATCAAGAAACTGTAAAGGAAACTGCCAGTTAGATATGACAGTGAAAGGTCAAAAGGAACACTTAGGGTCAGGGCAACCATCATGGGCCAAGTCTGCCATAGGAAGCAAGAACTAGACTGGAGCCAGTTCCTAACCTGGGATTCTCAGGAGCTCTACGTCCTGACCCCTATACTTTCCTTGAGCGACAATGACCTGGTTTTCACAACCAAAGACACAGCTCATGATAGCAACCTAAGTTAAATTTTTATGTAAAGATCTACTGTTGACATGTTTAGTTAGGATAAAACCAACTTCTTTTAGACTAATTAGAGAAAACAGCTTATATCACTTAGTAAGAAATCTGGAGTCAAGTTTTTAAAGAAATGAAGTTCTATTATTTTCAACTTCTCTCCTCTCGACTCTGGTTTCTCACCTATAAAATGAGGTCAATTTATGAGATGGTCTCTAAATTCTCTTCTGTGGTTTACAATCTCAGTAAATACAGGCAGTCTCAGACAAAGGAGGACTCTCTTTGTGGGCAAACAGTTTGGGCAGTGGTGGAAAATTCTCTACTAGCTGGGCTGTCACATGATAAATTCTCATCCTATTAAATTCATAATTAGAACTAACTAATTTTCCTATAAAAGTTCTTAAAATGAGTCAGTTCACAGGCTATCCCATTTTAATTATATGTATGTAAAACATTAGAATTTTTCATACTGTTTGGCCGTTCCGTTTTTCATTTAAAATATACAGTTATACTCAATGCCTTGCCTCTCCCTTAGTTTAAAGAAACTATGAAGCTGAAAGAGTGCTATTCTATTAGTTATTACAGGAAATATTTATATCAGAAATTGTGCTACAATCTTAACCATAATATTTTCAATACTCTTCTTCGGGGAGAGAGGGGGATGATAAAAAGACATTGGGAATACAAATATTCTTGTTATTCAGGTTTTAATATAAATTAAAAGACCATTGATCTCAGAGTTTAAAATTGTAAGCATTCAATGAATGAAACTGCTCCAAATGTATTTTTTAAATGATATCAGGAAAAATTGTCCAAGACTTGGAAGTGGGCAAAAGACATTCCTCAGTGCCTTTTCAGATTATCTGAGTCAATAGGGCTATGCACTGTTGACTGACTTTCTATTTCACTAGCAGTAATCCCAAATAATTCTTGTCTATAGCAATGTAAATAAATTTTGTCCTGTAGAGATACAATTGATTTCTGCCTAGAAGAAAAAATAACCCCAAACATTACATTTTATTGCTCTGTACATATTAACCAATTTTGTTACCAATTTTGATAAATTTAGTTTAGCATTCCTGGGTTTTTTTCCAGTTTTTCCAAATTCCTATTTAGTTCCCTCATTAACTGAGTTGAATAAATCTTTGATGTATATTTATTTTATATTTGCATTCAACGTATTTTTAACTTTTGAAAATTACTCTTTAACAATGAGGGTCTGTTTTTAAAAATCACTCCATTATAACACCTAGAAAAGTATCTGGTATAGTTTACAGTAAGTGATAAAAAAATATATAACCCACCAAGCTAACTGGTCCATGTTATTCGGAAGCCAGATCCTTACAATTCAGAGTGATACAGATGGTAATAAATAAATGGCAATGACATCACAGCAATTTCACCAGGAAAGCAAGTTACACACCCAGTCTCTCATGTGTATCAGTGGGCAGCAACTGATATACAGTCTTGAATTCCAATTGCATAGATGTACATCATACATCTGCTTCTTAATGGATACAATATAAATAAAATACAACTAAATGCATGTAGAAGATGGTATGAGTGTATATGAATATAAAAACATGTCTAAAAATACAGTCAGATCCATGTGATGAAGCTAGCTGGAACACACAATACAGAAAGTGAAGAAACTCCATTTATTAAGAAATAAAATAATCTTATTCCCAATCTGAATTCCTTGTCCTTAGTCTTCTGAGCTAAAGAGCTACATATCTAAATTAGCAAAGCAAGGCACATATTTGTAAGCAAAATTCTTAAACCCTTTGAACCTTTAAACTCCCCAAAATAGGGGTTTAGGATTCTCTACCTATCCTTTGATAAGACATCTTTAAAGGAAATCCTGTAGACATTAAGAAGAAAATAGAGCCAAATGATTCTTCTTTACAGAAACAGGGAGTAGGTCGATTGTATCATTCATTTTTCTAAATGTTATAAGAAAATCAAGCAACTAAAAATCAACAGAACAGTTTCTTGATTAAGTAAACCTGATGCACAAAAATACATTACACAAAGGATTTACACAGCAGAAATCACAAAGATTCTTGCAAGTAACAAGTCTCCTACTGAGATTTAAAAGAGGGATTTATTTTTGTAATTTAAAAAACGTGATTTAAACACAAATTTTTCAAAGCTACAACAATCTATTCAATCACAAAACCATTTCAAGCTTCATGCAAATGTAAAACTGCCCCTGTTGCAACCACATACTGTAGTTAGGTTTGGGGAACTGAAGATTTCATGTTACTCCCATACCTGTAAAGGAACCACCTTGATCAATAAGGTCCCCTTTTCCTCCTCTTCAATTTCCATCTCTCCTTTCAGTGACCATCCACCCCTCCTACCAGTCCCTAAAGGACAGTCAAATTCCATTAATAAACCTTTCTTTGGGGCTGGATGAGGTGGCTCACGCCTGTAATCCCAGCACTTTGGGAGGCCGAGGTGGGAGGATTGTTTGAGGCTAGGAGTTCAAGACCAGCGTAAGCAACACAGCAAGACCCTGTCTCTATAAAAAATTTTAAAAATTAGCCAAGTGTGATGGTGCGTGCCTGTAATCCCAGCTACCTGGGAGGCTGAAGCTGGAGGATCACTTGAGCCCAGGAGTTGGAGACTGCAGTGAGCTATGATCACACTACTGCACTCCAGCCTGGGTAACAGAGTGAGACCCCATCTCTTAAATAAACAAACCAACCAACCAACCTTTTTTTGGCTGCAATTACCATTGTTTTTTTAATCCAGAATTTCTCACAGTCTTGGATATGCTAGTGAGAACTGTGAATCTCCAGTAATACTTCACCAGTTGCTTCTCAGAACTCCAAGGGCTACACCTTGGAAATTAATGTCCTACTAAAACCGATTCACTTAGCTTGGCTCTTGGGTTCCCTTCATTGGGTATATTCCTCAGCCAAAAGATAAGTGTCCATCCAGGCCAGCCATGTGCAGGGACAAAGAGGGCCTCACTAGCAAGTGTAATCTGAGGTGCCCAAGAATAATACATCTATTCACTTACTGCCCTGATGCCTTACGTTTGCATGATTAGAGCAGTAACAACCATGGGCTACAAAGCATCATTCCCTCAGGAGGTCTGGATTAAAACAAAAAGTCCTCAAATGGGGTGGTTATCAACAATATATTGTAGACATAACTCTCCAGGAAACAGGAAAGTAACTTTCTGACCTGAATTTTTTAGTTTCTCTTTTAGTAAGTGAAAATCTTTCTGAACTGCATTGCAGGTTTTTTTCTTACTTTCCCCCTATTTGCAAAAGTAATAGGTACTTTTTAAAGAATATTTAGAAAATAAATACCATTTTGAAATTTTTTTACTGACTTTTTTTTTTAGCACACTACCAGGGGAGGATCTTTGATTCACTGATATATATCTTAAGCACCAAGAACAGTACCTGGCATATAGTGCTAAACAAATGCTTACTTTCTGTATAATTTTTGTATCCTTTTTGCATTTTCTGCATATTTTATATACTTTTTCACATCTTATACTTTTGTGTATTTCTTATTTTATAAATTCATTCATTTTATAAGTTTAGGACTATTTATACCACTTCATAATCCTTTTCATGTCACAACATATGGACATATTTCCAGGCTATTACACTATTAAATATTCTTCTACATTTTTACCCCTGCCTCCTTTTTCTGAGAGATGGCTGATTTATTGTTTTGTGGAGAGTTGGGGTGTTTTTTTTTTCTTATAAGAGTTACTCAGGTTTACTATAAAATTTTGAAAAACAGAGATGGGTTTTACCAAATTGAGGGCACATATGCATACCATTTTACAAGTTGTTTTCACCAAGTGTTTCCTGAACGTTTTCTTATCTCCTTAAACTTTTGGGATATTTCCTGATTTTTAAAAAAATAGGCCCCAGAACCCAATTTCACATGGCCTTCATGAGTCAAAGGCATCATCAAAAACATTGATTATCATAATACACTATAGCCATGAGTACAGATAATCTGTATGTAAATCAGAATGAACAATCCCAGGAGATGCCCTAAATCTGTTCTGTTTATTTTTTAAAGAAATTCTTTAGTATCAGGTTTTTTAATCAGTGGTCTGTCTCCCATGAACATAAAAGAAACATAAAATGGTTCTCAATCAGTCCAGGTATCTACAAATTAAGTTAATAATTCAAACAGAGTTTTCCCAAGTAACATTCCCATTCTCAATGTAAGAATAAGAAGGAGAATGAAAAAATTATTTTTCTATTATTTTGACTTTCTATTATTTTGGGTGATTTCAAAACAACCTCTAAGATTTCTGAATCACAAATGAAAGGTCTATGTCAACAGCTTCAATTAACTTCTTTTACCCCCAGTAAGAAATGCATATCCTTCAACACCTCCCAATTTGTATCAGGGCATTAAGGTTTCTCCAACACCTGCCAATTCCCTCCCATCATCCATCAGGAGACATTTCTGCATTGGTCGTAGTTTCTTCAAGCTCTGTGGCTTAACTGATTAATTATGATCCAAATTTCAGGCCCAAGCAACTCCATGAGATCAAAGATGCTTTTCAAAAAGATATAATCATTTGGTGACTTTCCCTGCATGATGAATCAACTTCTTCATTAAATCTGTTTCACACACACAAAAAATTCATATTCTATAGGCACACTATTAAACAAATGAGGCCAACAGTGTCAGGCAAAGAGGGGATATGTTTGCAAGAACTAGCCTCTAACCCTGTTCCTATAGTGTGGGAATGACAATTGTCTAATTACGTAAGAGGATATAAGGAGTGATTTTTTTTTTTAATTATCTTTTATTGAAGATACAGAAAGGATATGGAAACCATCAACACTATAAACAACAGGCAAAATCTATACCTGATTCATCCACAGAATTTACAACCGTGTCTTCTACACAACAGAGACATTCAACAAATTCTCTGAAACAAGTGGATGTTCTCAAACAACATTCTTCATTCACCAGAAATACTTTCCCTCCATGGGAACCTTCAGGATTAGTACACACAAGATTATTCAACCTGCCTCTTAAATCCACTTAAATTCTGGGGGAGCCTGATTCACAAACACCTGCTAGGGTGAAAATGACAAGTCTCGTGTAAGCGTCCAGTTTTGTCAGCATTATAAAACTGCTTAAGGGAAAGACCATATTTGAAATAGCTTTTCCAAAATAGCCACAAACTCGTTCTGCAGTCCCATGGTGTGCTGTTTCAACTCAATTACATCAACCTTCCAAATGCCTCCCTTTGAAAGGTCAAAATCACTCATTAAAAAATAAACATGGTTCAGTCAAATACATTTGCCTGAAGCAAACTGGTAATGCGAAGAAATGGCCCCAGTATCGAGTTCAGAGATATGGGTTGAGTCCAGTCAGGTACCAATTCATTTTTTGACTTTGAGAAGGTTTTTGTTGTCTCTGGGCCTTGGAGGGAGGGAGGATGGGAGAGAAGCAGAAAAGGATGAGGGATGGGGAAGGAGAAGAAGGCTCAGGGGAGAGAGGAACAGGGAATGGGTAAGATACTATCTCTCATCTGTGATTCTGTATTAAAATGATTTGCATTTCCAATTATTCCAATTATTCTAACTATTCCAAATAATGAGCAAGAGTCAAGTTTGATTACTGTTGATTAAAAAATTGCCATGGCAAGTGATGTAGAATAATGGTAAGAGATAAGCTTTGAAATTAAGAAATGTAAATATGACGCCTAGGAAGGCATTACAACCATGTGGGGGCATTTCTAAATGGCACAGTCCTTGGGGACCCTTCTGGCATTTAGTGGGTGGGATCCAGGAAAGCTAAATGTCCTGAAATGTATGGAACAAGCCCACAAGTGAGGTCTTCTTAAACACCACCTGTAAGTACCACTGAAGAATCTGGATTTCAGACTACATGGTTTCTCATTAGCTGTGTGACCTTTAATGACCTATAATTAAGTTATCTAATTCTAAGCCTCAAGTTCCTCAAAGGTAAAACAGAAATAACATTACCAACCTCAAAGAACTCTCCTGGAGACTCAAGTGTAGTAACATAGTGTGGACCTGGAGCAAATCCTTGCTCTACCACTTACTGACCATGGGCCCTTGTGTGCTCAGCTTTACTTCTCTGATTTCCTCATCCATAAAACTGAGGCAAAAACATTGCAGGGATTTGATGAGTAGTGACTCAATACCTGTTAGCTATTATTAATAGCAGTGCAGGCCTAATTATTAATAGATGCTCAATGTGTGTTCCCACTCCATGGCCTCTCAAGACCGTGTTACGGGAACTAGATACACATGTTCAAAAGCTCAGTAACTACACCCAGCTCAGATCACCCTTGACGAGAACAGTTAGGAGTAGGGCTTATTCCTTAGTGATATTAACTGACATTTTAGCAAACTGTCTTTCAAAACAAATCTGCAAGCTGGTATTTAAAAAAAAAAGACATACCAATAGCATTGACTAATTAGGCACAGTATACACAGAGGTCTCCAGGTGTGTTCCACAGTATAATTAATAGCCTAGAGGATTAAATGGCAAAGCCCGGGTTCTAAACTCCAGGTTAAATGCTGAAATATCTAAGCCAACAACAACAACAAAACCCAGTACACCAATTTCTTTAAATACCCTCACACCTCCCCTTAAGATGAAACTTTGGAAAGATGGTGAAGACTAAGCTTCATCCAGCAAAGTGAACGGCCCCACGCTCATTACAGTTGGCCTGCCGTTCTTGAAATGTAATGGGGTACTGAGGGGGTCAGAATCAAGATTGTGCTGTATCTGTCAAGGAAGGGGGGCTTAATTAATGGTTACGTTGTACCTCCCTGAAATAAAATTTGGTTGAAATACCTCAATGCAGGAGAAAATGTTTAAATAGAATGTGATATATTTAATCAGCACTTTTTCACAAGTGCAAGTGGGATGGAAACCATGTTAATCAAGCTAAATCCTGTAAGATGACTGGTCATTCACACAATAGATGTTCAAAATCTAGCTTTACAAATCCCAGCAGTAAGCCTCCCAAGATCTTAAGCGTACATACACTTCGACACAGACGTTTATTCTACAGATATACTGAGGCATGCGTGAAATAACAAGTATAAGGATATACCTCTAAATATTGTTTATAAAAGCTTTAAGGTCTAAATAGAGAGCTGGTTAAATAAGTTCTGGTCACTTCATACACTGAAATTATGCTATAAAAACAAATGGAATAGATTTCTATGGGCTGATATGGAATCATCTCCAAGAAGAATTATAAAATGAAAAGAGCACAGTTTGGAATAGTGTGCACATTACACACAGAATATGTTTGTATCTGCATAGAACCTACAAGAAAGAATACATAAGAAAATTGAAACTATCTCTGGAGAAGGCAAGGGAGAACTGGGATGAAAGGGAGCTTTGCACCTTCTAAAAATCCTTCTATGTTGCTCAGGGAACTTTTTAAAGCCATGTGCATGTATTTCATTTTTTAATTTTAAAAAAAGTAACTTAATTTTTTAAGTTATGCCCCAAGATGAGGCATACACTTTGCACAGGACATAGGTCTACAAAACACTGAAAAGTCTGGTTTTATATTCTGGTATAAATAATTCTTTAATGGCTCTAAATGTCTCACTGCCTTTATCATCAAGCCAGTAGCAGTGCCAAGCACACTGTTTTGCATAAAATAAACATCACAGAAAGCTCTCTGCTGGTTGATGGCTGTTCTTTACCCTCCAGCCAAATGCCTAGGGGACTGTATGAACCTGTTCACATCAATAAATATCAACGTACAACTTACTCCCTAAACAGAATCACACTGTGTACTCTGCCACCACCCCACACTACCACCAAACACTACCCAGGAAAGCAAGGAGGCACAGCACTAGTAAATGCCCCCAAACGGCCCATTCCTCAACAAAACTCAGGCCAGCCCAGTTGATAATGGACAGCAGCTGTCATGTATTCCAAGAAGGAACAGACATGGCCAGAGCTGCCCCATGACTCTCAGATGCCAGATAAAGGCAATGAACCTGGGCCTTCCTACACCATATAGCAGGTGATCGCATGGATTTAGGAGAACAAAAACAGCTCCTGGAAGACTTCTGGTTCCAAAATGGCAGCACAGAAGCAAGCTAGTTTCACTCTCCTTCACAGAAAACCGAAAGCAAATATACAGCCCTGAGAGTATCACCAGAAATATCCCAGAATGAGACAGTTCCCGGGGCCACAGAGAAGAGAAAAAACCTAGAACAGCTTCTCCCTATAAGCACCTAGGCCTGGCTATCAACCAGGATCCATTTAGTATGCACTGTGTGATCTCAGGCAGACTGCTTAGCCTCTCTGATCCTGGATGGTCTCATCTGCAAAATGGTGCCTATAATGCCACCCACCTATAGCTCACAGAGCTGCAGTGAGGATAAGGCTTTTGGCACCTGGGTAGCCCTCCACGCATGTCAACTGGTATCATTACCATCATCTTTAGGCACAAACCCAAGGCAGTCTCCTATTTAGTCTCCCTAATTCCACTCTAGCTTCCACCCATTAGTAAAAGTGACCTTAAAAAGGGGGATGGACAAAATCATCCTGGTTACCTCCACCCTCCTTCTCCCACTGAAAAGCAACAACAGCTCCCCACTGTCATTAGAATGAAGTCCAGAAAGCTCGACACAAACTTCTCCAGGTCTCACTTTAACCATCATCAACTAGGGGACTCTGGTTCTACCCACACCTCTGCTCTCCACAAAAGATTAGCTAGGTGCCCCCAATACGTTTTTCACACTTATAAATAGGAAGTTGCCTAATAAGGACAATTCTGCACTAGAGTGTGGGCTCCATTCACCACTACACAGGTAGTACCTTGCACAGTGACAACTCAAACAGCTATTGACTACCTAGAAATGCCAGGACCCATCTTTTCAAGGATTACTACCCATACAACCCATAATAGTTAAAGCTAGATTATAAAACAACGGAGCTTCATTGGTAAGTGGGTATTAGCCTAATTCTAGATCCTTCAGTTGACCACTTCAGGCCAGATGATTCATCCACCTACCATATAACTCTGTGCTTAACTGAAACGTATGACTTTCAGTTACAGGTTTCACTTTGGAAATATCTGTTTATGTGAGCCCCAAGTTATTTCCGTATTTTGCTTTTCCTTTCAGGCCAAGAAAGCTGCTGCAAAAACACTCACAGTGAAAGTATACTGATAGCACCCTCCAGGGAATTCAGTTTCTAAGAAAAAGTCACTGGTTTTGAATCAGATGAGATAAAGAGAACAAAGACTTCAAGCAAGTTGAGAATTAGGGAAATAAAACTCAAGGTATCAGTGATTGCCTACCACCCTTGCTTTTTCAATAACCCTGTTTGGGTGGATTGGAATAACTTAACGTGCAAAACATGTGACTGGATACAAACCCTTTTATCCTTCAGAAGGAAGAAGAGTTCACACAGCCAATCACTTCAATCCTTTTTTTTCTTTAATTAGTATTTTTAATCTCGGTCAAATACACACAACATAAAATGTATCACCTTACTGTTTTTAAGCACACATTTCTGTGGCATCAAGTACATTGATGACACTGTACACCATTACCACCATCTGTCTCCAGAACTTTTTCATCATCTCAAACAGAAACTCTATATCCCTTAAACTCCCACTGACCCTCCCCCAGCCCATAGAAACCACCATTCTACTGTCTGTCTCTATGAATGACAACTCTAGGTCCCTCGTATAAGTGGAACTATACAGTATTTGTCCTTTTGTGACTGGCTTATTTCACTTAGCATAATGTCTTCAAGTTCATCCACATTGTAGCATGTGTCAGGATGTCCTTCCTTTTTAAGGATGAGTAATATTCCATTGTATGTATATACCCTATTTTGTTTATCCATTCATCCATCAATGGATATCTGGGTTACTTCCACCTCTTGGCTATCATGAATAATGCTATGAAGTTGGGTATGCAAATATCTCATCAAGACCTTGCTTTCCTTTGGGTATATACCCAGAAGTGGGATTGATGAATCATATGGTAGTTCTATTTTTAATTTTTTGAGGAACCATCGTACTGTCTTCCATAGCAGCTGCACTATTTTGCGTGCCCAAGGCTTCCAATTTCTCAACATCCTCGACAACATATGTTATTTTCTGTTTTTTTGATAGTAGTCATCCTAATGACAATCATTTTTTTTTTAATTTGAAAACTGGCTAGTTGAATTAACTTTTGTCCCATCTATGAGGTTGGCTAAGAATATTAGAAAACTAGATTTTCATGAGCATGCTGAATATTCACTTTCTGAGAGGCAATTTTAATAAAGCAGCTGAGATTTTCTTAAAAATGAAAAGAAAAAAAGCTTTGGACACAAAACCATCTTGCATTCAAAACCGAAACAGCTACTTCTGAGGTAAAGTACATTCCCGGAACCTCAGTTTCCTCATTCGTGAAATGGAGTTGTGAATACCCATTTCTTAAAGTTCTTGGGAGAATTAAATAACAAAATTATATAAAGCACTTAGCATGGTGCTTGGCACCTAATAAGCACTAAAAGAAAGACACCTGATGATAAGGAGGAAGGTTCGATTATTACTGAAATACCACTAAAAGGTAAGTCACAAAAAGGTCTCATATTTAGCATTGAAATATACATACCCTTTTCCTCATCTATTCAGATGAACTTGTTCTACTACGACTTATATGTATATTCCCCAAAGCTCAAGGTTTGTCATTGTAGACAAGACAGCATTTTCTTATATGCTTTTCTTATATATAAATATATAAACATAAATATTCTTTTCCAGAGTAGGCAGGATACTAAGGTAAGACACTAAGCTGTGGTAGCACAGCACAAAACTACACCTTTTTTCACAGTTAGAAAAAGTTGTAACAAGAATTTGCCACATATTAGCATTATACTTAATCTAGTTATAGCAAAGAAGTCCAGTACATTGTAAGACAATAATGTTTTTCCCTTTTCTCTTGGTTAGTTAATTAAAAAGCTAATCCCAAATGGCTTTTAAACATACGGCTTAGGATAAATTCATGTAATTCACATTCATTTAAATACTGTATTTTAAAAAACAAGCTTGATCTGTTGAAGACTGGTTAACTTTTACTTGGAATCTTTATCTAGCTTCTCATTTAAATTCACAGAACCTATGGGAAAGTCTCAGAAATCATTTAACCCAAACTCCCACCAAATAGCTGCTGTTAGTTCTGTTTCTAGAAATTTACTAATAAACTAAAGTAAAATATAAAATACTTGGGAACCTGAAGCAATTGTGAAAGATGTATACATCCTTCACATTTAAACAAATCAAATAAATGGAAATAGATTTTAAAATGAAAGTTAAATCAAAAGGGTGCTAATTCATCATCAAACACTTCAAGATCCTTTACGTGTATGTACTAGGCATTTTTCTAAGCACTTTACATTAACACTTTTAATTTCTACATAAGGATTCTGATTTGGGTTCCATTAATAATACAATGCATTTTAAATTACTCAAGATTTTGACACATTCCTTTATTTATATACTCCACTGAGAAACATTCATGTAAAATAACACTTAAAACCTTAATTACATTACTGGCTTTAGGTTTCTAGGCAGTCTTCATCTCTCCATCTTGGCTAATATAAGCCCATGCTAACTATTTCGTTCTACCTGCCCAGAGAAGTGGTTCAAAACATCAGGATGCCTTCATAATGGCATTAGTTTACTAGGTTTATTAGTTCAGGAAACTCTGCCTCAATCATTGTTTCATTAAAATGCTTTAAAATTATCTTGAATTTCTGTAATTAAGGTATATGAATATGTAATCTTAAATCTTTCTTTGGTAGGTCAAGATTTAATGAGGGATCTCAGCTAATTTTCCAAAGACCTCTTTAACCAATCCTAGGAAGGCTGAAGGTCACATTACGAGTATCTACCATCACTGGGTCTCAGTGATTACTGGGGCCAGCCAGAGGGAATTGGGCTGAAATGTTACTGATGACAAAACATGCCCTATTGAAAGGTGTCCTTATTAATAATCTATCTAACAGAGGAAAATAAACTATCAAACAGAAAGTAAGGGAAATAAACTCACAACACATAATTGCCCCTTTGAAGAAAAAACTCACAAAACTACCCCCTTTGTTTTGTTTAATTAAAACACATGTGGCCTAACTCGTCACCTCTAGGAGTTTGTTTCTCAGCCTTGACGAGCCCTAAGCGGACAGGAGGGGTGCGAGCTCCCGCGCCAGCTCTCCACCTCAGTTCCTGCCAAAGCCACGTGCCAAGGACAAACCTGCCTCCAGGGGAAAGAGAAATGCCACAGCCAACCCCTCACACCTCACAGCCCTTCTGTCCTCAGTCTGCAACAAAGGAAAAAACAACCATGTTTACCTTTAAAAGCCAGAACAGCTTTTCCTCAACTGCCGACACCTGTCCACGTTCCTCTCGCCGTGCCGTTTTCCTTCTCTCTCTCTCTCTCCCTCTCTCTTTCTCAAGAAAATAAATACACTTTTTACATCTTTATATCCTAATCTTTGTGTGAGAAATCGTTCTCTGCCCATGTATGAATTTCACACCCTTTCACCTATAAAATAAATTCCTGTAATTGCTTTACCACTCTAAAAAACAGAAAGACCGTACATCCTCCCCAAAACTGTACGTTTTGAGTACTTGGCATTTCTATCTTTCTCCTCCCCTCCTCTAAGTTTCCACTATAATTTGACCACCAAGAAGAAACCAACAAGTAAGAACATGAGTGCTAGCAAACAGGGTACCTTGTCAGTCACTGTCTTTACTTTTTCCCCCGTATTGGTTTTTTTGAAATCTGAATTCCACTTCCCAGAGGTAACCTGAGTAAATCCCGTGGTATCCCTCTGCCTAGTATTTACATCATTCAGACCAAGACTGTTCAGATTCAAAGTTATGTAACAGCCACAGAGCCTCTGAATCTCAAAACTACAACCTCTGAGAAGGAACCGTGGCCAAACAGCCTTGGTGGCAGAGCCTAGACTAGAAGCCAGGTCTCTTCAATACCATGGCAGGGTTCTTGCCCTTACAGATCTTTCAGCTGCTGCCGTGTCCTGAGGCATGGCTCAAGCCATCCAGATGACATGGCTTGTGAATCCTGACAATCTATCCAGAGAAGCTACATTAGATATAAGTACTCTCACTTGCTCTGTCCCCTCCCCTTTGCACATTCTAATATCATCAGTTGTCTCAATGTCCTTTATAGCAGTCCCCACCCCCGCCCCCACCCACAGGATCACAAACTACATTTAGCTGTTCTGTCTCCTTTAAACTGAAACAGCTCTTCAGCTTTTGTCTTCCATGCAACTGATGTTTTCGAACAATACATGCCAGTTATTTTAGAGAATATCCTCCAATTTGGATATTATATGTACTCCAATTTGTTTCCTCACAATTAGATTCAGATCACATATTCCTGGCTCAGCTATGACATAAGAACACCACATCTAGCATATCACACCCAGATGCCCACTGTCTCTTACTGGTGTTGTGAATCTTGATCCCTTGTTTACGATGTTATACAGTTTCCCCACTAAATTGTTACTATTTTTTCCTTTTGTAATCAATTATTACATTTGTGGGGACAATAATAACACTATTTGACTTCAGAAACTGACCTATTCATTTGTTTGGTTAGTAAATATTTGCTGAGCACCTGTTACTTGCCATGTACTATGGTGGTACTGAAGATACCACAGTGAAAAAACACAAAACCCCTGCCCTGTGGGAGTTTACATTCTAGTTAGGAAAGGCAGACAATGAGCAAGAAAATAAATAAAGCATGCACTGTGTGCTCTGGTGACAAGTGTGTCCAAGAAAATAAAACAGGGACAAGTGACAAAGGGAAGGCTGAGGGAGGAAGGATTTGATCTGCACCTGCTATTGTGGCCTTCAATCCACTATCCAAAATAGTGCAGAAGAGATATCCCTAAAGCAGAAATTCCATCTTGTCACTTCCTGCTTAAAACCCAAAGAGTAAGTCTAAACTCCTCTGCAGACACCCAAGATCTTCATGGAGTTCCCCAGCCTCCTCCAAACATATCTCTTATCCTCTCTCACAATTTATGTTCTGGCAATAACATCTGCCCTTCTCCCAAATGTGCCCTACTGTGGCCCCCTCATTTACATGCTCTTCTTATCCCACCTGGAGTAACGTCTCCCTTGTCCAGTCACAGCAACTCCCATGGGAAGTCTTTCAAGAGTTCAACCCAGAGGGAGGGAATGTTGAGTCCCCAGACTCTATCCCTCTAAAAACAAACGAATAAGGGGCTCAGAATCACCTGAAAATTAAGAAGGCAACTATTTACATTACCTATTTTCTACATTTTATACAAAACTTTGTGTTATAAACAAAAGTACTCTGTTACATTTTTTAATTAGGCAGAGCACTTGGTGAAACATGTTCGACTTTTCCCTTTCCTCTGAGTTCATTAAGGAAATTAATTTGCAGAGATAATTCTATATGATTCACACATAGACTAAGAAAAATTAGCAGGCAATTCTTGAGCTTAAACAGCTTGTAAATAAACATCATGAATATGGACAAAATGTGAACGCCCATAAGGCAAGTAGTGCAGAATTCCACCTACATAAATCTGAGTCACACTTTAATTCAACAAGTCCTCTCTAAGTCCTTATAAGGTGCTCTGTCCTATGTTTGGTGCTGCAAGAGCTTTCAAAAGCTACAAGATAGGAACCCCACTTTCAAAGACGTGGTGGGATGTGAAAATACGTGGTATCATTAAAACCCTAAGAAAAAAATCTGATGCTTACTTTTTAGATAATGAGACATAATTACATAAACAATTAAAATGTTAAGTATGAGTATTTAACAAAATTGCACATCTTGCTTCATTGTCCATCATCGTTGTATATATGTACGCTTATTAGGGGAAGGGAGGAGTTGGGGCTTTTTCATCTGTTTCTTTGTGCAGAGGGCTTGTGGACAGAGACTGTACTTTCACAACATCCTATATTTGCAATTTAGACATGTCTGGGGTCGGTCTTGGCTCCTTGATGTCAATGGGATCTGAGTGCCCAGGCTGCTGGCGGTTCTGCCTGCCGGGAACCCCCACTTCTCCCAAAGTCCTCTCACCTGACAAGACATCAATCTGTAGCTATGACTGATCAAAACCACTCACCTGGGTAATCATCTCCGCTGCTTATAAAAAAACAGCTCTTGAGTTTCCACCTCCAGCCTCTCCCCACACAAAGATGATTTACAAATGAGGGGAAAAAAACCCAAAAAACCCAGAACAGCAAGAGAAGTCAGTAAAGAAAGCAGCAGGCCTAGGCTCATCCCATAAGTGAGCTCCCCAGGGAGGTACAGGAGAGGAGAGGCACAGGCATTTCATTCTCCCTGTCCACAGGAGGGAAGAAAGCAGCACATCTGCTCACAGACACCCCTCCCCACCCTTTCCTTTTCTATCTGGGAAGTTTAGTCTTCTAGGCATGCCCACAGAGCAACAAATATCTGCCCACTTTTCCCATTTTCCTAATGAGTTGTTCTTAAATTCACCAAAATTTTAGGATTCCACTCTGTAAAACTATACAGATACAAAATTTCATCACAGGAGAATATCAGGAAGAAAAAGAAGAAATACCTCCCCTAACAGTCCCCCCCGACACTTAACTTCAAATGTGTTTATGTGGATGCCCTCAAGATCTCACGGGCTTTTTCTAAAGGAAGTAAAAACATGCAGCTTTATAAATGTACATCACCTTTTCAATTCTAAAAATAGCCCCCAAAAATGGATTGATTTGTCAATGATCAGAAAATGAACTTATCACCAAAATAAGATTCTCAGCACAGAACAGTTTCTCCTGTGATAATATAAACAGAAAGAAAGACGCAGTTAAGCCCAACCTAAAATGTAGTGAAGTAAAATACCCATACAGAACCATGACCAACATGAAATGCAGCTGCCAGAGAAAATTCTTTAAATCTTCATAGAATCATGTGAGAGAAAACTGACTCCAGCCCTGCCTGGCACAGGGAGTACTGCCTTACTAAACACGAGAATCCTGTCCACAAAGAGGTGTGAACACCATTCGTAATGTCTACAGAAAGCTGAGCTCCGGGAGTAAAATGTTAGATGTTCATCTTCCTTTGTCACTGATGGGGAAATGAGTGGTTACTGCCTGGGCCAGAAAGGGGAAATGAACTTGCAGGCTTGTGTGAAAACTACAAAATGCTGTTCTTCTAGAAGAGCTGATTAAGAACACGCTGTCCTAAGTGCAGTGGAGTGCAACATTCCTTCCTGGCTCCCAGCTCTTGGAGGAGGGAGGAGCACCACGGCAGGCTTGGCCTCTCCGACAGACAAAGGCTGGGGTAGCTGCCTCCTCGTAAAGACATGACTTCCACAGTCACTGTCACTCTGACAGCCTGATGTGACTGAGGCCTCAGAGACTAGGCAGGACAGAGGGCTGTCAACATCTGCAGACCATGTCATTGCATACATTTAACAGAGCAGGTTATCAGATCATAGAGGTTTTGTAAAGAGAAAAAAGAAGGCCAGGACAGCCAAGTGACTCACACTGACTGATACTATGCTGTTTTGTACCTACACATCCTCTCGTGTTCCTGGGAACCAAGAGCCATGTTCTACCTGCTTTGATAAGAGAGAAGATTCTAAATGAGATGGCCTACATAATGGGTGGCCATATTTTCTGTCTAAAACCTGGTATACAATCAGATAAGTATAAACATACATCTGGAATCCATCATGCAGAGTATATGAAACCAGGGCAGGTTCACAAAACCCAGGGTGTGTCATCAGCCTTTCTACCTAGCAAGGTTCCCAGGCTCCTCCCCTGGAGGTCTGATTCAGTAAGTCTGAGTGGTGCCTGAGAATCTATATTTTTAACAAGCACCAAGAGGAGATTGTTAAGCTCAGGCAAGTTTGGGGAACACTGGATTGGACCAATTATACTTTATAACACTTAGTTCTTTTTAAGATAGTTCTACCTTTAAATGCTGCTTAATAATAGCATCAATTATGTTAGTTTACAAATGGTAACAATAATGAATATTTGTCTTCTCATAATTTTCTAAATAATAATATAATTTGATAATATCCATTCTCAAGAAAGACGTTAAGTAACTTGTGCAAGGTTACACAGCTGGTGAGTGACAGAAAGGGGATTGGAATAGAGATTTAACTCCACCAGCTGTACTTGTAACCTCTACACAGCGTCCTGCACAAACAAAAATCCTGTTCACTTTTTAAAAAGTAATGCCAGTTGATTTACTCCCCAAAGTCAAAAAGATTTAGAGAAACATTTCTGAGTTATTAGTCTTTTCAAATTACTTGCTATATAAAGACGCAGAGATCCCACAATATCTCTAACAAATTGTTTTTATAGAATGCTGCCCTCAAATTTATCTTTTGATGAAGTTTTGATTCTAGCCTCCATACCTTTCCCCAGAAAGGGAAAAGATGCAATCAAAAAGTCAATGGCTCTTCCCATAAAAATAATTAGTTTAAAGGAATTACAATGGGTTATAATTTAGCCCAAAAATCTAGTCAATATCACATGGAGGGCTAGATTTTTAATACCAATTTACGAAGAACGAAAGGAAGTGATTTTCAACATTTTCCTAGCTGCTCTCTTCTATCATGTCTAACACCGAAATTTAAAAAAAAAAAGAAGAAGAAGAAAATCAATCTTTTCTACTCTTCCTGCCTTAAAAAAAAAAAAAAAGATTTGATACGTCAAATGAACAGCACCCCTTCACCCATCCCCTCTCCAGCCTCAGGTTAATTTAAAAAGTCATTCAAGTTTGAAAAGGACACAAAAGCCATAACCAAAGTCAAACTCATAATTCGTTCAACAAGTATTTATTGAGGGCTTCCTATATACCAGGCACTGTTCTAGGTGCTATGGGTACAGCAGGGAATAAAGCAGGGACCCCTGGAGCTCACAGGAGCTCACAGGGAGCAGATTGTAAGGCTGTGATAGGAGCTGCAGAGTAAGAGAGCAGGAAGGGAGGGCAGGGTTCATGTAACTGAAGTGGTCAGGGAAAGTCTCCCTAAAAAGGGGCCACCTGAGCAGAGGCCTGAGGGAAATGGGAAGCAAACCACACAATATCTGGGCGGAGAGCATCCCCCAAAAAGGAAGAAGAGTGCCTGCTCACTCCACCCCCACCCAACCCACGATCCTCCAAATTTTTCTACCTTCATAGATGGCAGCACCCTTCTCCCAGCTGCTTAGGACTGAAATTGAGCTGGGATCTCCCTCTCCCGCTCCATCTCCCCATCCTTCTACCTGGAGAATTGCCTTCCCCATTTTCCTCGGCCCGAAATACTCTCCCTCTCATCCTTCAGACCTCAAGCCAGAAGTCATTTCCTCAGGGTGACTTTTCTGATCTCATTACATGCAGACCCTACATTACACACTTATTATACACTGTACTTCTCCCAGCACTAATCACGACTATAATCAAATCATTATTTCTGTAATTTAATGTCTGCCCTGCCCCAATAAACTAATCTCCATGAGGGCAAGAACCATATCAGTTGTACTCATTTTTGCATCTCCAGTGCCTGAAAAATAACAGAGTTCAAGAAGTATCGGGGAAGGAATTAAGCCTTCCTTCTCATGCTCCTCTATTCTCTTCTCAAGGAAAACATGAGAAGCATGTTTTCCTTGAGAAGATTTTTCACTGTATCATCTGTGCCACACAGATTTTCTTCTTAATAAAAAAAAGTTAGGAGCTATGAAAAAGCCATACTGAAATAATGAAGTGAGCCATTCAGACTCTGTGTTCAGTTTCACTTCATGTTACTGACTTCTATTCTAACAGGGAAGCTGCCCAAACCTAGGATCACACAGGTCAGTCACAAACACTCCTCAAGGAGCAAACTAAAGTGATGTGCTGCTTGTCCATACTTACCCAGAATTTTTTTTAAAAAAATTAAAGATAACGGGATCCATTTACTCTGTGACAGGAAGTGAAAGGACAGTGCTGCAAGATTCTCCCATACCATGCAATTTAAACGTTAATAGCAGCCACCATTAGCTGCGCCCTTACCAGGTGCCAGGTACTCTGCCAAGTGCTTTCCACACGTTACTTCACTTAACTGAACTGAATCTTTGTAACCACACCACGATCCAAGTGAATAAGTGCTTTGACCCCAGAACAGGAAGCAGTTCTGTTGGGCTCAAAACCTCCGCAAAGCTTGTCCATTAGGACCCAGTGTTCTAGTATCAAACATACCAGTACCCAAAGTGCTGGTACTGACAGCAAACCACTAAGCTCCCCCAGTTTATAAGCCCAAAGAGGGGAAGTGCCCAGAGAGGGGCACAAGATCACACAGCCCATTGACAACCAGGTCTGGCCAACAGCTTGATCCCTGTCAGGTCATCCTTCTGACAGATCAAATCACTCCTCACGGAAGGTCCCAAAAATCCTCAAAATAAATGTCCCAAGTCAAGCTTTCCTAAGGAACACTGCAATGTTATAAAAATCCTAAAGTACTGTTTACAGTTGAGCAAAAGCAAAACAGAAGGACTTTATCACTCTTCTTTCTTGCAGCTGCCACTGGTCTGAATTCACACAACAAGTCCCTTGTCTCTCAGCTCCCATGCAGCTCTTCTGAGTGACAGAAGCCCAGGAACACTGAGGCCCTGGGTCAAGGCCAGCCCAAGCTGAGCTAAACAGGCTAAAATGCAGGCAGCTCTGACATTCCTTTATCAAACACTCTGGAGTGGCAATAAACACAATTTTGCAAACACGCTCAGACTCTGGACTGGAGCAGAGCAAGTGGAATAAGATGTGAGTCATGGAATTCACCCCTGCACCTTGAACAGCACCCTGATTTTTACGGATCCCTGTGGCAAATCCTATCATTTGCATCCAACTACCTCTTCTCTTCCCCAAATTAGCCAGCTAAAGCCAACAGCCTGGTATAATAACAACACTTAGCAGCATCGCTGGGCCTGCCAGGCCAGACTAAGCCAGCAATTACACACATTTGGTGACATGAAGCTCTTACGGAGAAGTCATCCTAAATAGCTTTACGCTATCCTCAGGGGCTTCAAACCCCAATATGCTAATACCCTGGAGTGGCAATGCCCAGCAGAACTTCTGTTCTGACCAGGGGCTCCAAACCAGTGGCTCCTCTGGTTATACTAAGTCCCAGCTCAGTATGGGACAGCATGAGGCCCGCTTAATCCCCCACAACAGATCCCTTGAGGGACAATCTGCAGAGTGGGTCTACTGAAGGTGCACCTATCATCCTCCCACAGTCCCCAGCCTCTCAGCCAGAAGCCCCAGCCACCTCAGGCTTTAGGCAGTGCACGGGTTTCCCAAAAGTGCTATGTGACAGCAATGCTCTATTGAAAACTATAGTCACTCATTCTGTGAGTTGTTTTTTAAGGAAAAATCAAAGCAGAAAGTACATAAGAGCACCTCAAACATTTAAAAAGCTAAATAATCTAAGAGTATTAGGAGTACGCCAGCACAGCGAACAAGAGAACAGTACTTCCTGCCTTTAAAAGAACTTAAAGAGTGGGAGAGATATTCACACACACACATGCACAGTGAAAATACTATCCATGAATGAAAAGTAAAAATGCAAGGCAAGATAAAAACACAATCTGGTTAAGACAGGGAGGAAGGTCCTTGTAATTGGGCTTCATCCTCAGACTCAGTATTCAAGGCCTTCTGCAGGAACAGGGCATCCATGTATCTGAGCCATGGAGCATTAAGTACATAACCAACAAGTTCTTAAAGCAGAAGAATACAAGGAAGACTCCCAGTGCTTAAGAACTTCACTGAAGACTACTTATCTTCTCCTTAGGTCAAAGCCTGGCCCAAAACATACGTAGAATTGACAATTACCCATGTGATGTTACCTTAGAGACACTCATAGACCTATATCTACCCCAAAAGGTTCTTTCCAGCCACCTGCCACAGTGAGCCAAACTCCACCACCAGAGATCCTTTAGGTACACAGGTCTCCCTCTGCTTTAGATGAGGCACAATAAAATCCCATCAGAAATGGGAGACACAGTAACCCATCTCTGGCTTTTGGCTAGTGCCTGGCATGACCCTCTCCTCTCGTCTGAGGGATCCACACTGATAAAATCTTTCAAGGCAAATTGCTCCCTCTCCTCTACTAGCCTGTACATATTTTTGTTCTTAGTCTCTAATGTTATTTGTTCCCATCCATGTCTCTCTCCCTGTTCTACATCAATAGCTCCAACAGTCTGATTCACCTCTGTTATCTCCTAGCATCTGCACCCCAGCTCACATGTGCACAGTAGGTGGTCAATAAACATTCTGTGAATGTATAAAGGTATGACTTTCTGATTACAGTGTTCACAGTAGGGCTTTGAGAGAGTAGACCATGAGACAGATGGGTCTTAATAGGAAAGACATCTATCGGAGGCATGGGACAGGCAGTCCAGTTCAAGAAGTGTACCACAGAGTAGCTGAGCGTAACAGCAGGATGCCTAGGCCCTTGAGAGAGGGTGGGACAGGACAGAAAGAGATGGCATAAAGGAGTAGGAAACAGACTCGCCCATACGTCATAAAGCTCAGCACCTGACCAGCTTGGCACCTGTAGGGGGAAAAGCAGATATACTCTGCGGTGGACAGGAGGGACAGAAAGGGCAAGCTCTGTCTCCATGACTACATTTCTAGGGGCATTTGCCAAGAGCTGGGTTATAGGAGACCAGGAGCTTTCAAACAGAAGAAAACATTTCCAACAGCTACTATAGGAGTCAGCTAGGAAATCAATAAGACATGAGAGCAAGGGGGGTTAAAAAAAAAAAAAAAAACCAAAAAAAATTTTTTTAAAAGAAAACAGCAGTTATAGATGCTTCTTTTGCCTCTTTCCACAAAGACCCTCATCTTTCCTAGATTGTCACATACTGCCTCCAAAACCTTTTGGGGGCCCTCTGTACACAGGGCAATGGCCTGGGTTTGACAGCCTGCAAGGGCTGGCTCCCATCCTGCAATGCCTCCTGGGCCAGCTACCACGAAGCTCACAGGCCACTCAAGAGCTGATGGGAAAAGAAGACACTGCTGTTGACCCTGCACTAGTTGAGCTTCCACACACAGAAACTGTTTAGTGATTAGTAAATGCAAGAACTCCTAAATCAAAACACTTAGTTGTTTTGCAATCTAAATTTTAAACTATCAGAAAATTATTCCAACCCATGTTTCCAAAACTACTAGCTGTTACAATCACCACATGGCTTTTAAGCAGGTCTTCCTCTTACCTAGCACCTTGACCTTTGCCACCCCATAGCACTCAGGGTGATAATGTGGACATATGGAAAAAAGAGGGGGGCCCTGCACCTAGCCACACTTCCCCACTACTGGAACACCTAGCAAGTCTCAAGGACAGCCCAGAGACCTCCTAGGTAATGATCTAAAACATAACCAAAAATGAATAGGGATACCCTTCCACCAGTTTTGCTTATAATTTTTGCATTATGCCCATATGTAGGCATATGCTACCAAATGTTACCATTATGATATTTGCCAAAAACACTGAGCTTCTCAGATGCAAGGTATTTAGTACCAGCAGGTCCCCAGTCACACAAGTTCAAGCTATACCAACTGCTTCCACTCTCATCATAACTAAGATTTCAACTGAGAAGGCCCTTGCTTCCTGATAACACAGTGCGTCACTAGGTAAAACAGAAACCGGCAACCGTAAGAGGGTTGTCAGTGGTCCCTGGTAGAAACAGCAAAGCCCCTCTCAGCTCCAGTTTGGAAAGGTCACCAGAAACTGGTGTGGCCCTCTGGCCTCCCACAGGACCCAGCTGTGGCTCCCAAACAATTACTCCTTTCCCCTATGAAAACTCAAGGCTTCAAAACTACATTCACTGTTCCCTCTCCACCCCCATCCCAAACCCAAACTGCCCTTCCCAACCAATTCAGTTAGGAAATGGACAATCAGAGGTGTGAATGACACAAAGACTTCTTCTGACCCAGAGGTTGAAATAATAGCTCCAGACTCACACAAAAGGTATTACAATAATTGATTTAAAGATGAGAACAGCATTAAACACATATTCATCAATTAATGAAATCAGCATTAAGCTTTATATTAAGTTCAAAATTAAGCCACTAAAGCCCAACTGTTTTATTGTATTTATATACTTTTTTTAAAAACTATATGGTACTTTAGCACAAATATTTCTAACTGCTGTTTCACATCAGAAACTGGAACTGGGTTATTCTTCAACAACAGGACGCTGCCAGGGAGCAGCAGGGCCTGTTTACAAAATGACCCCAAAGAAAGCATCACACTCCATGTATTTTCAAACCCATGAAGAATAACTATGAAATCAAAGCTGAGACTTAAATCTCATTTCAATTCCAACTTTCCTTCTACCAAAGGAAAGGAGGCATATTGTTAAGTTCAAAAGACCCAAACAAGATATCAAAAAGCTGCCTGTGTGCACCAAACAAAAGATGTTTCATATAATTTATCTGCAAATGCTAAAAATGCAATTCACTGCAATTATGCCTCTGCCTACATGTCACTGTGTTTTGTCATAGGTATTTCTAAATGAGGCAGTCTGAGTGAAACGTCCATTTTTCCTAGCTAATACAAGGGCAAGAAGGGAAACTAACATTTTGGTGACTGTCTACCTACGATGTGTATCAAACTTTGATATAAGAAGTCTCTGAAATTGCTAAGTGTCACTTAATATCCACTCTCCCTTTCCTCCTTATTACAGAACCCCCAGTTTTTTAACTGATACCCAGAATAAGAACTACAGTTCCCAGACTCCTTTGCAGCTAGGTGTGGCCATATGGGTATGCTCTAGCCCAGTTCTCAAAGTATGGCCTGGGGACATCTGGGAATCCCTAAAACTCTTTTAAGTAGTCCATGAGGCCAAAACTATTTTTATAATAATACTAAGACATTATTTCCCTTTTTAATGCTCATTCTCCCGCGAGTGTTCAGTGGAGTTTTTCAGAGGCTACATGATATACGTGATACCACAACAGACAATGCAGAAGCAGATATGAAAACCCAGCTAGCTTCTTTAAGCCAGACATTAAAGAGATTTACAAAAATGTAAAGCAGTGGCATTTTTCTCATTTACAGTTGGAAAATAGTTATTCTTCATAAAAAAGTAATTTATGCTAACCTACAATGGGTTTTTTATTATTCTTAAATGAATAAGTATTTTTAAAATTTCTCACTTTTAATTTCTAATACAGAAAATATGTATATTAGTTTTCTATTGCTGCTATGACAGCTACAAATTTGGTGGCTACAAAATAACACAAATTTATTATCTTATAGTTCTAGAAGTCACAAGTCCAAAAACAGGTCTTACAGGAATAAAAACAAGGTGTTGTCAGGGCTAGTCTCCTCCTTGGAGGGTCTACAGGAGAACTGCAACCCTTGCATAACTCCTGGGCTTGTGGTCTGCCCTCCAGCGACAGCATTACTTCAACCTCCGCTTCAATCCCCTTATCTCCTTCTCTGACTCTGACTCTCCTGCCTCCCTCTTAGAAGAACTTTTATGATTACACAGGGTCCACCTGGATAATTCAGGATACTCTCCCTATCTCAAGGTCATTCACTTAATCACAGCTGTAGTCTTCTGCCATGTAAGGTAACATATTCACAGGTTCTGGGGATTAAGATATGGACATCTTTGAGGGCCATTATTCTGCTACCACAATATGCTACATATAACCCACATAAGCAAAGCTCTTTGAGGTCCTCAATAATTTTTAAGAGCATATAGGGGCCCTAAAACCAAAACATTTAAAAACCACTGCTCTAACATGTGAACAGATTAAGGTAGTTATTAGGTGGGAAAAAACAAAACTCAGAAAAGCTAAGAGATTAACCAAAGCCCGGCAGACTGTGAGTAGAACTTCAACTTGAACCCAGGTAGTCTGGCTACGATGAACCTAGTATGGCTCTTCCTGTGCCATGCTGCAACCTCTGAACTTTCTGACTGTAGCAAAGGCAAATAAAAATTATTCTGCAGGCATTTTTGCAGGCATCAAATAAAGGACAAGACAGCAAGCATTCAGATGTGAATTTGGTGAGCAGGATGGAAGACAAGTTGAAGAGGAAGGTATTTAAAATAATCCTAACTTTTCAAAACCTTATTTAGAAATATACTAATTCATTATCTTGTGTGAGAAAGGAGCCAAATGTTACAAATGGCCAAGTGTTCCAGTGCCAAGTCATAGAGAGATGAGTAACTGTTCTCACTGCAGAGGAACATGATTATGACTAAAGCACAAGAGACACAGGAAGCACTGCTCTGGGTTATATGACAGGGCCTGGTCACCAAAGGCAGATGCATGGTCATTCATCTTGACAATGACTGTCAGGCCCCAATTTTTAACACCCTAACTGACATGGACATCTGAACAACCGAATTCTTGGGCTGTCTTCTCTGCATCTTTTTGATATGACCAGAGTCACAACTTCACAGAAGGAAAGAAATTGCACTCAGGTTAACTCTGTTGAAATCATGCTAATGATCCAAATCACAACCTTCAAGCGGACACATTTACAGTGGGGGGGGAAAAAAAAGAGAGAACTGGGAGGCTCAACGGGCCACTTCCTGCTCTGCCAAATGAAACGCCCAGCCCAGACCAGCAGAACCGGGCTGAAGGCAATCAGACTTCTTCCCCTACCCCAAGCAGCGAGCACTTGAGGCTGACGGCTCCCCAGGCCCAGAAGGCCGGGCAGGGCCCCTCAGGAATCCCTGCCATCCCTGGCAAGCTTCTCCAGTCCTACTTTCATCGCTTCCCAGCTCCCCAGGTGAGCTTCTGGGGCGCTCAGCTAACCCAACCATTTAGAAAGCAAAAACCAACAACAGTGCCTGAACCGACAGCCAAGGAAAACCCAAGAATAAAAGGATACAGATGTAAGTTACTACTCATTGGGATTTGCTATCCAAGGGAGAAAAAGCCGTAGAATTTTCTGATATTTATATTTTCCACATGAAAGTGTGGGGCCAGTACCAGGCAATTCCTCAGAGAATCTCTACCATACAGCTCAGCATTTCCTAGGAATGTTTTCAGTGCCTGCCTTTTCTATGATTATACTAGCATTACAGAAACCCTACCTGTAACCTATAAAGCATAAAGACTTCTGCAAATTAGAGACGTGCCTAACCTATCACTTTCCTCCCCAAATCCATACACACCTGTCAGATGTGTGTAGCCTCTAAAAAGGTCTGGTTGCCTACAGGTGAGCATTCTGCTGTGGATGAATAAAAACTATTAAACCAGCAATCTCATTTCACATCATTTTGAAGGAATTTTTTTCATGTGCCAAAGCCCAAGGCAACTTTAATATTTTATAGACCAAAAATTTCACGCTGCTTTCTATGCCTGTTAAGGAAATGTAGAATGCAGGAATGTAGAGTTTACAGAGATGATGCCTCTAATTCACAACAGCAAACACCTGTTTTCTGCACTCCACGTGAGGAAGAAAGGCATCCACAGGCAGAGATACACAACTCAATCTTTAGATCTAGGATTCCGGATAGAAAGAAAAATGACACTTTGACAGAAAATAGATGGGGAGGCATAATAAATTGATGCTGAATATGTACTCTGTTCTGATGAATTATTCCAAGAGTGGTAATTCCAATTTCCAAGGGAGTAAATATTCAATAGATTAACTAGAAAAAGAACCCAGGCAAATGTGTAAGGATATATGTAGTATATGATGTGGTTTAGTTAGCTTTCAAGAAGATCATTATTTTAATATTTTCTTTATCCTTAGGTGAAATAAAGGAAAGTAATTTACCATTTAAAGTTTAAAGGGTTTTTAAAAAATTTATGAAAGGCATGTACAGAAATCTAATTTTTAAAAATTACTTGGGCATGCCTAATTCAGGACTTATGGTGGATTAGATATTTGCAAGGCCCTTCTATTATACTATAATTAGATTCAGGATAAATTATTTTTTTAAATACTTTTTAATGCATTGGTTAGCTCCAGGTAGAGAAACAAATCCCATGAGAATATGGCAGGAACAGTGCACTGAAACCTAAGCAAAGAGCACCACGGAGTGGGCAAAGAAGAAAGCCGAAGCTGCCCTGGAGGCAACTATGAATACCAGCAATGAGACGGGGCTTCTAGACCTCCAGCTTTCAGCAAGGTGGGGAAGGCCCAACCTGACATCAGGTTTCCAAAGGGAACAAAAGTGGTCCTGGGTCTGTAGCATCCTCCTGCCTGCTAGGACAAACACACACAAATCTCAAGAAATAAATACCTGAAGATTCCAAGACACAATTATCAAGCAAATATTAGCACATAATCAAAACTCACCATGTACGCTAGGAAAGAAGCACAAAAACAGATTTAGAACACCAAGGATTTCAGATACTGGCATTATCAAATACTGGATATGAAATAACTTTTTTTGTTGTTGTTTGAAGATATAAAAGATGAAGCAAAAAAAAATAAGCAAGCAAAAAGAAACCATTAAAAAATATTTAGGCAGATTTAAAGCAGAAATAAAGATTTTAGAAATCAAAAAATACATAATCATTGAAATTTTAAACTCAATGGCTAGGTTAAACAGAAGATTCAACACAGCTGAAGAGAGAATTATTGAACCAGAAGCTGAATCTTAAGAAATTACCCAGAATAAAGCAGAGAAAAACAAGGAAGAAAATACTGAACAGAAATAAAAGATATGAAGGATAAAGAGAGAAGTTCTAACATCCATTTAGTCAAAACCAGGAGACAACAGAGGAAATGGAGAAGAAACAGTATTCAAAGCCTTAACAGCTGAGAAATTTTCAGAGCTGATGAATAAAATGAATCCACGGATACATACAACACAACAAAGATAAAAATAAGAAGCTGTACATAGACACACTGTCGCAAAACTGTAGAACATCAAAGACAAGTAAACAGACTTAGAATAAGTCAAATCGTCTACTAAAAAACGACAAATGAAAGACTAACAGATGTCCTCATAGAATGGAAGCTATAGGAAAAGGGAACAGCATATTCACAGTGCTGGGAGAAATAACTGTCAACTAAGAACTGTAAATAAAATAAAGACAAGACAAGACATTTCAGAAACCGAAATTGAGAGAAGTTACCACCAAGAGATTCTCAGGGGAAAAAAAAAAAATTCTGAAGAAGATAAATATCATCAGAGGAAAGGAAGGGAAGAGGAACAAGAAATGGTAAACACATAAAGTTAAACAAATACCATCTCTAAACAATAGCAATTGTCTAACTGGTATGGTGAAACAAATAACAGAACTGAAATACCGAAAAGAGCATATAAGTACAGAAGGAGAGAGTCTTCATTAGGTGTCCTTTTGTATTATTCTAAAAGGAGATTAGAATATTTTAAATACTGACTTTAAAACTGTTAAGTGTGCACAGTGTACTTTCAGGATAATCATCATCAGAACAGAAATAAAATGTATAATTTCCAAATCAGCAGAGGAAGAACTGAATTAAAACACAAACCAATAAAAACTTCAATCCAAAAGAACAAAGATTAGCAATGAAAATGTACCATGTACACAGAGCTAAAAGAAAATTTCAGACTATACTTCAAAAATCAAAAACAAATACACAGAAGTAAGCTGTCTTAGCCATACAAGAAAAGAGTGAAAATTTGTGTACAGTAAAATCACTAACTCTGTTCTCCAAAGGATACTAAAAAGAAAGATGTTCAATCTCACTATTAATCAGTGACAATGATATACTATTTTACACACACTACACTGGCAACAAAATACCAAATGTTGGAGGGAAGTGAGACAACAGACAAACTGTGACAGATTCTCACAACAGAATATTATTTAACCAGAAAAATTAATTTACTACTATTACATGCAACAAGTAAATCTTACAACATAACCAAGCAAAAAAAAAGAAATGCAAGTTGAAAAATACTATATGCAATATTACCATTCTTTTCAAGCTTAAAAACAAGCAAAGCTAAGCAATATATTGTTTGGATATACATACAGACGTAGTAGTCATGTGCCAGAATGGAAATCAACAATGACACTAAAAACACCATTTAGTTCAGCTGACTTTTATGTTCTAGATCAAACTCTTTATCTGATAAGATAATCTCAGATTGGCACTCTGAGCAGCACTGGCCTAGACTGTTCAACTCCCGAGAAGAGGGCAGACCTGGTAACTATAATATAATCTTCCAGGATAAAGCCTCAATCAAAAGCAATTCCAAATTAAGGGAAAAGGTCTGGCCCCAGATGACATCCTAGAACCTTTCCCATCTGGTTTATGTGACTTCAGATCCAGCAGTGCCCTTTTCTGTCATTTCCAGTGACTCAGGCTGATACTATTTCCTGTGCCCTTTGTTTTACTCATTTCTACCACCCTAGCCCATGTTGCTTGCCTCCTCCAATGAGGGAGTTGGCCTCTTCATTTATTTTTCCTACCTTCCCCAAACCACACTTACCTTTCCTTGGCTGATTTCACCCCAGGGCACCAGGAAGGGCTGGAAGTTCCCCATCTCATCAGAGCCTCACATACAATCTCAGAACAAAGCAGGAGCGATTACAAGGAACTTCAGATCCATGAGTTCTTTGAGGATGGGGGAAACGCTGATTTTGACTCACCTATATTGCCTTTTCAATACCCTCTGCTGTGCTCCAACTTCACTGTTTTTAAAATTCAGAAAGTCCACAACTCCTTCAGTCACTGAAGCTTTGCCTGGAATAATAAGGGCAGGAAATGAGGAAGGAGGCAACCAGAAGGAACCAAAGGGTCCACTGGGGAAAGAAACTATCTCGTATAATCAATGAAGTAAAAACTTGATCTTTAATAGGAAAAAAGCCACCCAAATTAAGGGAAATCTCTACCTTAGTCTAAGCCATTTTAACCAAAACTATTAACAGTAACTTAATGTTTGTAGAAGAAATCATTATTATCTACAAAGAGCTTTCACATGCATTTTCTCATTGGAGCCTTAAGATCTTGAGAATAGACAACTATTATTTTAAGATGCAGCAGCCAAAGTTCCCAAAGGTTAGGGAACTTTCCCCTAACCAACCAGCAAGTGTCAAATAGTAAATCAGAGCCCAGCTCTATGATCCATTATTCCAAACTCTTCTATAACACCAAATGGCATAATAATTTCAACTTGAACAGCAATATTATTATTTCTTCTTGCACTAGATGTGCTTTCTTAGCTAATAGGTATAGAATGGCTTTGCCTGCTAAGTGACAGAAACACTATCATAAGATTAATGTATTTACGACAGACAACCCAAAAGGTAGAAAACCCACACCAAGGTAGTTAAGACACCCCTTATTTTTTTCACATGCCTTCCTTTTCTCTTTGAGTCATAGTTATAATTGCTGAGCTTTTAAAAATTTGTTATTTGGAAATAATTTCAAGCTTACAGAAAAGTTGTAGAATAATAATAGTATGAAGAATACTCATGTACTCTTTATCCAGATTCATCTACTATTGACATTTAACCCATTTACTTAATCATCCACTTGCTCTCTCCACACATACTCGCTTGACTTTGTTTTTCCTGAGCCCTGTGGAGACAAGTTCAACATAGCCATTTAGCTCTAAATATTACAGAATTTATTTCCTAAGAATAAGGATGTTCTCTTACATAACCCCAACTTAGTTATCAACCTTAGTAAATTTAATATTGATATAATACTTTAATCTGCTGCTATATTCAGTTAACTCAATAATGCCCTCTATAGTATTTCTTTTTCTTCCAATTCAGGATCCAGTCCAGGGTCAGATATTGCATTTAACTGCCATTTCTCTTTAGCTTCCTTTAACCTGAAACACACAACTTTCCTTTGTCTTTTATGACATTGACACTTCAGAAGAATACAGCCTCTCCCCTTTCTTATATGAATAGAACATTTCCATTTTGATTTGTCTGACATTTCCTTCGGTGATTCCTGATGATTCAGTTCAGATTACACATTCTCAGCCAGAAAACTACAGAAGTGATGTTTTCTTCTCTGGATATCACATCTGAAGGCACATAAAGTCTATCTGCTCCAGCTTGGTGATGTTAATAATTTTAATCACCCACTCAAGGTATTGTCCAATTTCTCCAATGAAAAATTACTACTTTTACCCTTGCAACTAATAAGTAATCTGTGGGGAGACACTTTCAGACCATGCAAATAACTTGTCTCTCATCAAAATTTCCCCCTCAATTTGCATCTACTGGCGATGCCTGCCTGATCAAAACTTTATACTGTGGTGGGTGCAACATGCTAACTGTTCCAACTCCAGCATTCCCTCCATATTACCACTGATGACTCAGCATTCTGTATTATCTGTTCATCTATTTATCTCCTAGGATCAGCTGGGATACATGAAGCCCTACTTTTTAAATGGTTTATAATTTATACCTGTACTTAATTATTTTGATGCTAAAACTGTCTCAGACTCAGCCAGGGAGAGTCCCTTCAAGCTGGTTCCCATATCTTTGTGACATGCCCCATCATTTTTTTTTAATTTTCTTACTTTTATTTCCTTAGTTTCCAACATTTAAAACAAAAAAATTGTCCTGGGTTCATCTCGTACCTATCCTGCCTCTGCCCTGGATGTCATCACTTCCCCAAAAAGAAGCTCCTCTCTGTGGAGGATGCTGCTAGCAACCAAGATCTGGTACAATACTGTTTTACAGCCATTTTCTATTTCTACTGATTACTTTTTATTTTGAATATGGGTCATATTTCCCTGCTTCTTTTCTATTATAAGGTAGACAATTAGGGGGTGTTCAGTTTTGTTCTGGTGGCAGCTAAATTACTGGTGGATACTCCTGATCCTGTCAGGCCTGGTTTTATACTTGGTTAAGATGGGTCTATTTCAGTTATGTCCTTAAGTCCTAGCTTATGGCCCTTACTCTAGGTACGGTCCTTACACATCCTGGGGGTGTCTCAACAGAATGGCTAAAGTGTTCAGCAAGATCTCTCCACCCTGGCTAGGCCAGATTCCAACCTCTCTTAGTAACACACAGCCTCTGGCATTGCCACCCTGTTCTTAGCCTGGTAGCAGCTGTTCTCTTCTAGATCTCACCCTGGAGAGGTCTCACCCTCGTGAAGCTCCCTCCTCTCCAGTATCCTGCCATATAAATTCCGGCCTCTTCAGCAGCCTTGAACTCTAATAACTGCCTTCTCAGTGCTATGAGACCACCATGCTCTGCTAGGGCTCACCTCCCTATACCACACAAGGAAAGTGCTCAAGTAGAAAACCAGAGCAATTGTGGGTCCCCTCAGGTGATTCTCTTCTCTCAAGAATCACAGTCCTTACTGCCTGTTGTCCACTGCCTCATAGATGGTTGTCCCCTTTTCTAGTTGTCTACCATAAGAGGGCAAGACCAGCAACCAACCTGTCTTTTTCTCTTTATGCCTTCATCATTAAGTAATGACTGAGGAACACAGGGCTGCTCTTCTGGGAAGGGTTGAGAATCAAACACTGTCAACATATAATAAATGCTCTTTACTGAAACATTTCAAAGAAACTCACTTTCTAACAATCTGTTTCTTAGAAATGTATGTGCTTACTTTTACTGCAGCACTGTGGCAAGAGAAATGCTCTCTAGCAGTGAGACCATTCCAAACACAATGACGGGGAAATGTCTCTATTCCTTCCAGAAAGCTGATGCTGACTTCAGATAGCCAGCTGGCTATCACCCTGACATACATTTGCATTTATTACCATAACTCTTCCTCCAAATGGCATAACAAAGCGCTAGAGTCTATCCAAAGCAATGAAAGTTAGTTGAGTTGCTGTTCTTCATTTTTCTTGTTTATGTGCATGCACTTAGGGGTGGGGAGAAGATTCCTTTTCACATAAATCATTTTCTGGTGTATTTCCATTTCTACTTCTAACCACTCTTGAGAAAATAATCAGAAAACAATAGTCACAAAGAAAACTTGTAACCCCAGTTACAAAGCTAATCAAAAGAAAACTGGCAAATAAGAACAGTATTTTATCACATACTATACGAAAAGAGGATTTTGCAATCACAGGAAAATGGAGAACAGGTCTTTCCCTACACAAACCAGATTTGTGCCCACCACATGTACACGCACACGTGCAATGTTCCAAACAGTGTGCCAGGCTGAAATTTGGGACAGCCTCTTGCTACTTCCTGAGCAGATTTTCTCCATATTAGAAATTGTAGCCCATCTAATTCATTTTCTCAAAAGCAATCAATGCATGACAAGTTATGCCTTTGTTTGGTTTTGCTTCAGGCTCCCTGGAGCTTAAAAGCGAGCACTGACATAAACATAGTGCTTATTTGTCCTTTTGCCCCACTCACTGTCCAGGCAGTCCCCCTCCTCTCACAACGCTTAGCAAAGTCTTCTCACAGGTCTCAGTGTCTCCTGTGGACCCTGCTGAATTCTGTTTCCTCAAGTCTGCGTGTGTCCAGTACCCTAATTAAGTATAAATTCTTCTGTGGGTCCTCCTTTCCCAGGAATTCAGACAGAGCCCCTGGGCTTGATAAAAACAAGACCCCACAATTGCCCCCTGCTCCCCTTTTCCTTCCATCTCCTAACACTTCGTGCCCCACCACTAGTAACACTCAGAGCTATCCCCCCTTCAGGAAACACCCTTTTCTTCCCTTGACTAACTCACTGGGGCTTGACAACCTCTGCAAAATTTTTTGTGACCACCATTCAAAGCTCGGTTAGTGTCCCACCCCATGCTCAGTTTCACAATAACTAACTTTACTGAGTGCTTTCCATGAGCTAGGCACAGATGGGCACTTCACATGTGTTATCTCATTTAGTGCTGCCATCAACTCTGCAAAGCAGGTACTACTATCGTCGGCCCACTTTATAGATGAGCAAACATGCAGAGAGGATACACAGCATCCTGACATCACACAGCTCAGGGTGGTCAAGCCAAACAGCTTATAGGCTTTTCATTTGAAATAGCATGAAACATTTAGTTGAAAAATCAACAGCATAATTGGTGTTCCCAGGCAAAAGGCCCAGAATGTCAATGGTGACCCCATGACAACACTAAAAAGGGTAAGAGTAAGATGTAACTGATCAGAATCCTTCAGAAGAGGGTGCCATAAAGAGACCCATAAACTAACATCAACTATAATGCCCATAATAAAGACCAAGACAGGGTAACCAGCAATTTCTAAGACTCAGTATTATACACATGGCTCAGCAAAATAATGTTTAAAAGTAATGGGGGAAATGGGGAAGGATGCTCTTACTAGGGACCAAAAAAAAAAAAGTTATTAAATCAAGATTAAGAAGAGCTCTGAGAGAGAAGAGTCTGGAATATCTATAAAATTAAATCAATTCCATTCAACAGTTCTTATATTTGTGTAACCAATAGGATCCTCTATTAGGGGTGACATGTTGGCTCCTACACAAATTAAATAAATGAGGATTAGTAAGTGGGCAAACTCCTGCTGTGTCCCATCTGGGCCCTGTATGTCACTGATCCAGTAAGCCCATTTCTGCTCCAGGTTGTGGAGTGAGACATGAGCAGGAATGTCAATGACCAGCTGCCTCACAAATGCTACCCCTACAGTCTCATGAAGAGTCAGTCAGAGAGGATCAATGTTTCAGTACAGGCAACCTTATTTCATAATAAAAATCAACCACAGTCAGAGTGATCAATGCTGGGCTCTACACTTTGGGGAAAAATTGGGTTAAAAAAATGGAAAAGAATCAAAAGTAGAAATGTAAAGATCACTGAAACCTAACTTGACATATGAAATTCATAGAGAAAGTTTAATCTAGGGAAGAGAAAACAAGGAAGACCATTTTAATACCATTTTAAGCACTACTCTACTATGAGCAATGGATGGGATTTTTCCATTTCCACCAGAGATAGAGCAGTGAAAAAAACTTGAACCTAAAGCACGAGAATTTTAGCTTCAATACAAAGACTTTCCCAAAAGCAAGAATTTTTAACTAAGGAATATGTAGTCTGTATACCCATGACAAGATTGCTATGTTAATTATCAATATGCAAAACTCCCAAATTGATATTCAAGTAGAATACGTGATTCTGCCTCAGGAGTTGCAACAATAATTAATAATACAAGCGTTTATTGAGTGCTTTACTATAGGCTAAAGGTCACTCAGGGAGACCTGAGGGGAAGTCCATCTCTGCTAGTGCTGTGGGATCCACACCAGACCTCTTCATTTCAAAGCACAACCTCTTAACTACAGGGACAACGCACATGAAACTTACTATTTATAAAATGGGATAATACCTGCACCTCATGAGGTTTGAGAAAGGATTCAATAAGTTAATCATAATATATTTAGCCTGTGCCTATCATATAACAAGCACTTTATGCATGTTAGCTATTATCCTTAACAAATAATTTTAGCCTTGCTTGGGCCAACTTCTGGTTATTCAATCCCTGATTCTATTAAAGCCAATAGAGAGTGTTTAGGTCAATGGGGCAAATATAACTTCAAGATGAAAAAGAACTGGCCATGTGTTCCACCACACAGCCCACCCATAGCCATCCACTCCCTCAACAGACTGACAAAGCACGCCTAACACGTGTGGAACACCAGGGTAAGCCTTTGTGGGGAAAGTGAAGACAAAAATGGCACAGCCCATAGCTGTGCTCAAAGAACATCATCATCTTATCATGAACCACAAACACTTGCAGTATTCTCACTAGGTGTCAGGCAGTGCACTACACACCGTGTATGTGTATGTGTGTATTCTTATAGATATTTACTCTTTTAATCCTCATAACAACTCTTTAAAGTATTATTTATTAGCCTTAATTTACAGATGAGAAACTGAGGCACAGAGAAGAAAAATGTAACTTGCTGTATGTTACATAGCTAAGTTGTGATTCAACTCCAAGGTGTCTGGTTTCAGAATCTTAGTCTCTTAACCACCTGATATACTGCCTCTCCCCAGACTTGTCCACTAAGAACTAGAGCAAGGACAGACTATGATAAGGACCCAGCAGGAATATAAATAAAGTGCAGTGCTCATGGGTGAGTTGTGCTATCTTGACACATAACAGAAAGAACATGAGTCCTTAAACTCCAGAATGATATGTTTAAGCACACCACAGCAACCCAGACTGAAAGTCATCCAAAAACACTGTGTCTGTCACCCTGAAGGGCCATATTCTCAGTTGTTTAACACATGCTGCAGGGAAGGAGAAGGGCTAAGAACCTGGGCTTAGAAGTCAGACATGCCTGGGTTTTATTCGTAGGTCCTCCAATGAGAGCTCAGTGACCTTCAACAAGTAAATTACTTGACCTCTCTCTGTGCATCAGTGTTCTCATTGTAAGGATTAAATGAGATAATTTGTGTAAAGAGCTTAGTTCTAGCACCTGGCACTAAGTACTAAATAAATAAATAAATAAAAATAAATGAATATAATTGCTGTTGCTGTTTTGCTCCAAGACTCAGTCCTAAGCCATATGGAAAAACACCAAGTAGACAATTTTGGTCTACAAACCAAGAAGGATGCAATTTATAGGATTTGAAATACATTGTGGATTCATTAAGATATCAATAATCATAAACTATTATAACTCAAAAAGTATGATAAATCTGTGTTTCAAAATGCAGGAGAATAAAAAAGTCCTTTATCTTAAGAGATAAGAGCCATTGTTGTATATATTGAGGGACTACTCTGTCCTTAGTCCTGCAATAGGCACTTCACAGATGTTATTCAATCTTCAAAACCAGGGGCTTGTCAAATGATCCTGATTTTACAGATGAGGATTCTGACCCTCTCAAGGGTTAAGTGATCAACTCCAGGTCACACCACCAACCACCAGCTGAAAGATTCACCAGTGAGGCAATCAGAAACACAGCCATTCCACAAAGCACTTCCTTGGTACCAACCGGGATTTCACTGAGCAACATTCAGTGCAATCCATCTCTACATCCCTATGATCCATACTGTGCTTTAAAGAAGACTAAATTCCTGAGAGGTCACCATATGCCACCAAAGTGACATACTACTACAGATCTCACTCTATCATCCAGTTTCATCACAATGTCCCTTGGAAACATTGTCAGCTGTGGGTAATTTACAAATTGCCATGGCTGTCCAAAAGTGACCAGATTTCCACAGTGACACATTGGGTTCTAGAGCTGGGACACTGATGAAAACAAGGGAACATCAATGGCATAAGACAGAGTATGTGTTTGGGGTGGAAAGAGAAAGAAAAGGTAAATTGAAATATACTTTTCTAATTTTGTTGATAGCAGAGCATTCTTACCACAAATGTCCAAATCAATGCCATGTAAACTTTTTTATTTATGGTTTTCTATGTGTCACCCTGTCCTCAAGAAAAAAGAAGGCAGCAAGAAAGTTGTGTAAATCCTGAGACTTGAGTCTGCTTCTAATTCTTCCAGAATATAACTGCCATCCGTGAGGGCAGAGTACCTGTTTTGGTCACTACTGTATCCTTGGCACAATACACTGCCAGATATACTGTAGGCCTTCAATAAATAAGGGCAGATAGTCACACCTAGCCAAAATAGAAAATGTAGAGGAGAAAGGTATGAAGGGCTGCCTGACAAGGGTTACTTATCCCATTCAAACTGTTCTTTGGAACTTAATAGTCCTAGAAACATGGGATTACAAAAGATTAAATTTTCTGAATTGTTATTTTGATTTTTTTTGAATAAACACCTATTATACTTTGGGAGTAAAAAATGCCTCTCTAACCCCTTTCAATATTCAAAATATTGGCAAATATTTTGAAATACTTACTGGCCTAAAAAATGCCTTCTAATCTACTATTTTAGAAATATGAATCATATATATAAAAATTCATTGCAGCATTGTGCTTGTTACAACAGATACTAAGAAGAACAAGGCTGGGCCAACTACAGTTTAATGGAGAGACAGACTGTAAACAAATAATTACAATACTGTACCATACAATTGTGCTTTCAGCAAAGTGAAACCATGTGCCTGGGGCACAGAGGAGGGAATGACTAACCCTGCTTACATTTCAACCCCACACCGGAGGAAAGGAGCTTTCTTTCCTCCAGTGTCCTTTGCAATTGCCTTATCCAATCCTCATGATTTTTTTTAAAGCAGAAAAAAGCAACACAATTCATCTATGTACTAAATATTCCTACATAGCCACTGTGCTCCTCGATCAGCTCACCCCTTGAAAAACTGCACAGTGCCTTAATGGACACTAGTTAAATAAGAAGTTTCTAAGTAATGATCAGCCACACTGTAACACATAATTTGAGTATTTTAGCTGAGCTTTATCAGTATTTTTTGCCCTTAGCTTTTCTTTCAATTAAAGCCGTATGTGAATTTCTATCCAAAAATCTTAAAGACACAGCCAAATGGATGGTTTATCTAAAATTATGACATCATTTTATTAAATTACTTTAATTTAACTTGGTAATGCTGTTGGTGTGACTGAACCTTAAAACTATTTCTAGATTTCTGATAGGACAGAAAGGAAAATGGGGCAGGCCACATAATTCTGATCAAAGGAAAAAAGATAAAAGGGTTTTTCCCCCTAAATACTAAGAAACAGAATCCTCGTTTTTAACAGTGGTCTGTACAATAAATGCAAGAGCAGCGTGGTTTCTTATATTTTTACTAAAAAGCTATGGGTAGAAGGGGAAGCACTGAAAATGTAGAAATAAGCACCTTTTCTCTTATTTTATGTTAAAAAGTACTAAGTAAGATAACTCAAACAATTGGGCAGGAAGGTGTCATAAAGAGGTTGGTCCCCAAAATAGGACTTTCCAGGAAAACCATGTGGATATGGTCTTTTATACAGAAGACTCCCAGAAATAATTAAAGTAAAAGGTTTTCTGAATTTTCAACAACTACTTCACTATTCAGAAAGCTGTCATCTCCCTTGGCTGCAGCAGGCATTGTTCACGTCAGCCCCATCACCTGTAGACTGATCTCAAACTTGTTATCAGTGACGATCCTGTTGTCACCCACCTAATGGAAGGGGAGGAACAGCCCTAAAGTGTGCTGATGGGTTTACTTCATATCTTAAAAAGAACATAGGTACACAAACTACCTGTTTGTACCTTACTCTCTTTGCTCAACTTTTATTTTTCTTAACAGTAACAACCTATTCTATTTGTTTGGGGAAGTACCACACCTTATATATTTAGTTTTCATTATAAATTCCCTTATCCTTGTATTCCAAGTGGATCCTATTCATTTCAAAGTGACCTAAAGCACACTGTTCAATAAAAATGACGCAAGTGTCTGGTACACAAACATCCCCTAGCTCCACAGGTCTGTTAGTACGTTCAAAACCAAACCAGAGGTTAAGAGCTAGCCACTGCTTTATACATGTGACAAAAGTCTTCTTGAATCCCTGCAATGCCATTCACACTAGAGTCTGCCTGACTCCAAAGCTCTTGATCTGCCCACTCCACCACCTGCTCCACAAAGGGGGTGGCATCCACTCATCCTACTAAATGGTTGAACTTCTTTCCCCTGGCAGCAGCCAGGACCTTCCCTAGTTACCCAATACTTGAATGTATATTTGGGGGAGTATACTATTTTATAATCCCACCATCTCCACCTATTGAGCACTTGAGCTATGCCAGATAGGCTTAATCCTAGCAACAGCAATGATAAGGTAGGCACTATTCTCATCTTACAGACAAAGACACTGAAACTCAGAGAGGAAGGTTCCGTAACCAGCTTGCAAGTGGTAAAGCCAAGATTACAACTCAGGTTCTGAGACCAAATTCCCACTTGGGACTGAACTATTTACATTCACAGGTATACAGCAGGTCCTCAAATGTTGTTTTGTTGTAACACTGATAAGAAAAAAAAAAAATGATTCCCTGGCCAGGCCACTGTCACTGTCTGTGTGGAGTTTGCACATTCCCCTTATGTATGTGTGGGTCTTCTCCAGGTACTCCAGTTTCCTCCCATATCCCAAAGATGTGCCCCCCTTAGGTTCACTGGCATGTCTGCATGGTCCTGGTCTGAAGGAGTGTCAGCGTGTGTGTGAGCACATCCCACAACAGGATGGAGGCCTGGCCAGGGCTGGTTCCCACCTTGTACCCTGAGTTGCTGAGATGGGCTCCCCTACGCAAGACCATGAACTAGAATAACTGGGTAAATAATTGTTTTTATTAATCTTTCTTAAATGTATGTATAGCTCATATTTCAATGTTTAATATTAGAAATGTCTTGGTCTTTATTTAGAAGTTTGGTGATGTTTTTGTGACCAGAGCTATTCCGTAGAAACTTAATTCTGGTTTATATCAGTTAGCCTATGGGCAAAATCGGTTTCATTATACATCATTTTGCTTAAAGTTGCAGTTTCCAAGAACCTATTGACAATGTTAAATGAGAACTTACTGTAGTTAAACTTTGTACTGACTCAAATTATTTTTTAAAGCTCTAAAAATGCTGCTAAAGGACTTTGGTCTATAAATTTCCTACACAATCTTCTCCAAAATTCATGACTTGGAAAGTAGCTTTTATACCTTTACCTCTAGGCGAGGTGGTTCATCTTTTTCTATTGCTACAGGGATCAGGTCTGGAATTCCTGAACTTGCTATGAGTGCAAGATAGACTGCTCACTGATTTCTTTGAATGTGTGATTATTTCAATTCACTTAAGCAATCCACTCAGTGCAGTTACTGGGTACCAAGTGTTGAGTTAGGTTCTACAAACACTCACAGTGAGGTATGAACCTTGAGAGCTCCAAATCTAGTGGGGTATCCATGATATGCCCACAAATAAATGGGACAGGTACCACATAAATCCAAAGGATGAGATATTGATCTCTATGAAAAGAAATATTGAGCCAATATATAGTAAAAATAGAATATTTTAAAATATTCTTCTGAGAGAACTAATGTTTCCATATAACTTTTCTAGTAGAAACACTACACAAGCATTGAAATCTCAATGAAATCCTTGGCAAAGATGGCAAAAAATAAGTAAAAAGAGAATTTCCTCCAAGAAATTCTTTTATTTTACTTTAGGTTTATTTATTTATTTATTATGATAAAACTGGCACAGGTCAGGATTAGAGGAGTTTTTTCCCCTTAATTCAAAATATTATTCAAATGAATTTATTAAATTTTTTACTGTAATATAACAGTGCTTCCTTTGCTCTGGTTTTCAGCACAGTGAATCAAAAGTACTCATTAGTATTGGTAAGTTGAGAAGTACAGCTCAAAACTGAAACGTCAGTGAACAAATGTTTGATAATCGCATCAGTTTTAACATATGGTCTAAAAAATGAGAAATAGTACTTTTTTTTCTAACCTTATTTGAACCATTAATTATTACATGACATTTTGCTTTATCCAGAACCTTTGTAAAGTTGGTTATTTATAAATAAATACATATATATGTTTACATAATTTCTTAATCATGTGCAGGGAGTAATAGTGATTCATTATTATAAAAGAGAACATATAAACCTATAAGAAAAACATACTAAGCCTTAAATAGAAAATATATATGTACACACATATATACAAATTAAATAAGAAATTAGAAATGGCTAATAAACACATGGTTAAATGAACCATGGTACATATGATATCCTACGCACCAGTCAAAAACAAAAAAGGAAGCTGGGCATGGTTGCATATCCCTGTAGTCCCAGCTACAGGAGGCTGTGGTAGAAGGATTGTTTGAAGGAGTTTGAGTCCAGCCTGAGCAACACAGTGAGACCCCCTGACTCAAAAAAAAAAAAAAAAAAGAGTTAAAAACCACAAATTGCCCCCAAAATATATAGAATGTAAGTTTTTAAAACCCCTCAAAACTATGTATCCACGTATCTATCTCCACACACAGATTTAAGTATAGTAAAAGGTCTGCAAAGAAACACCCAACTGATAAAAGTGGCTACCTGTAGAGATGGAAAGGGAATGAAGGAGAAAAGAATCAAAGAGGGCTTTATTTGTAGCGTTTAAATCTTTTATGGGGCCTGGTGCAGTGGTTTAAGATTATAATCCTAGCAGTTTGGGAGGCCAAGGTGGGAGGATTACTGGAGGCCAGGAGTTCAAGACCAACCTGAGCAACATAGTGAGACCCCATGTCTACAAAAAAGAAAAAAAAAAGAAAAATTAGCTGGGAGTGGCGGTACCACCTACAGTCCCAGCTACTCAGGAAGCTGAGGCAGGAGGATCACTCAAGCCCAGGAGTTTGAGGTTGCAGTGGGCTATGATGATGCCACTGCACTCTAGCCGGGGCAACACAGCAAGACTCTGTCTCAAAAAAAATAATAATAAATAGAAAATAAATCTTTTATTAGATATACTCATCTATCATTTGCATAACTAAAAAGAAGTTAAAACAATACTGGGACGTTAAAAATAGACTAACAAGACATTGACTCAAAGTCACCTAGTATTCAAAGAAATGTAAACTGAACCCATGCAATATTTTTCTTATTAAATTAGCACTTAAAAGATATCCGATGCCAATGATGTAAAATGAGATGAATGCTTCCCTACACAGCAAAGCAATATGTCATTATGCATCAAGAGCCTTAAAAATGTTCATACTGTTTGACACAGTTCCAGTGTGAATATACCTTAAGGAAATAATTAGGAAGGAAGATAAAATTTTATACATCAATGTTTAACACTGTTTTCACTGCTAAAATGCAGAATTACCTAATTGCTCTACAATAAGAAAATGATTTAAGAAATTGTAAGATATCCACATGGCAGAATAGTATGCAGCCATTAAAAATTATATTCATGCAGAACTGCTTAAGATATTAAATAAGGATACAATATTCTTAAAAGTATAGTAAGGTATACAAATATGTGCACATAGAAAAAGAACAGGCAAAATACGAACAGACAGCCCTCATATACCACATAAGTTAACAAAATAACAGTCGAGTTTTCACACATTTCGTGTTCAATTTTGTATCCACAGCAATTAGAACAGTCTCCAGCTTATTGTAGGCATGCAGACATTGCTGACTGAATACATTTTCTTCACTAAAAAGAACAAATATCATCTTAAAAAGTATCTAGTCTTTTTTTATTTGTGCCCTGGCTATTCGTAAGAAATAGTCAAATCTTTGTAAGAGAAGAGTGCCTATTTGAAGCACAACGGTGGGCAATGTCACTTGTTGGGAAAGAGAGGTTTTATTCCATCTGTTGGTAGAAAGATCACGTGGCAGGAATTATATTCACACTCTTTTCCATCCCTTTACCACTGTGAGGGTAGACATGATCAAAAAGTTAGCTTCTTAGGAATTTATATGAGTGTTCTTGTAATCTCTAATCTTTGCTCAGACATTTGGAGCTCGGGATTCTACGAGTGAGCTCAAAGGTCTTTTCACTCTCTAGGCCTTGATTTCTGCATCTGCATAAGGAGACAGTAATACAACTTAATTTTGAGGGTTCATCCCAGCTGTAAAATTAAATAAGTCTATGATCTAAGTGTTCTCATCACACAGAAAATAGAAAGCTTGCTAATCACCCCTGTAGCATATATCTTATATACATACATTTATGACTAGAACCAAATCAGTGTAGAATTATTAAAGGCATTAAGAGACATCTTAATGTTTAGTTTCCTATCTGGAATTACCTTTTGGGTGACGTGTTCACCTTTGTTTTACTGGGATCTGTGGGGGAAAAATGCTTTAATTAAAACTTTATTTTTCAAGAATATATTGCTTTTAATTCCTTTCCCAGATTGGTCTCATTTGATGAAAAGAGGACAACTGCTTTGCTCCTGCTGAAGTCAATAAAGCTTAACTTTTCATCACCTGATTGATAAAAACCTTTTCTTGGTCCACTTCCTCTCATCAGATACCAAAGGGGGACTTGGTTGAGCTTTTAGGCATGAAGGTGGGGGCTGCAGAGCAGAAGGAAGATAGCCTGCATTTTCAAGATGAGTCTCATGTCAACCTCCCAGAGGTCTGGTTTTGTTTGAGTTGCATTGCTAATGCCATTGTTCATGTCAAAGACGCTCAGTCCTCAGAGTTATCCGCCACACTTCTAAGGATTTTCCACATTTATTACTGGTCACATCTTTACAAGATTAGCGTGCTCAGACTATAGAGCTTTTTAAAACCAGAAGCCTCAACAATTTTTACTGAAAATATCCTTTTTCTACACTATCTTTCTACATTCTTGGTCTCCCAAGTTTGAAACCCTACAATAGAGTTTAAGAAATCAAAAGTCTTAATTCAGAGTTATCTCCTCAGACCTAAAAAGAGTCACTTCTGTGTTGCAGCCCCAAGAGAATCATGGCAGTGGGGGTTGGGGGTCAGGGGGCAGGTGACCCTGCAGACATCAGCTCCCAGTCTGAACCCAGGGAATCACTGCTGGCTCACAAGCCTACTCTGCCCTCCAAAACTCCTCCCTCCAGCATGTGGGGAGCAGATAGCAAGCTGCCAGGGACCCTTCATCTGCAGAGTGTGTTGGCAGGCTGCTTCTGCCTATTCTTTCCAAGAGGAAACAGGTTGGAAAACCTGTACACCCATTGTTTATTAATAAAACTTTTGGAGGAAGAGAGCTTTATACAATAATATATATTCACTGATGGAAAATTAGAAAGGGAAGGACAGGACACTAATATTTTTATGTACTGCTTGCCATTCTTGTCATTTGAGGGTTTTTTTTAAAAAAACAAAAACAGAATCCTAGACCATACCAGTCTTCATAGGTTGCTGATCTCCAACCTAGACAGACATTTCTTACTACTACGCAGACTCAGGCCCCACTTTAACAGAGTTCTCAGAACAGTATATCCCACATGGGTGGAGAAGAACCCCTATTTCCCTGGGGGCTCATCCATAAGGGGCACTATAAGGCCTCAGCTCTAAATTCCAACTAGAATGAGGATCTTCTGAACAAAAGACCCTACACTCACTACACTAACATACGAGAATATCTATCTTTGCCTTATATGAACAAAAAAATTTCCACAGCTAACAAAATTTAGCAAAGTCAGGATTAACCCAAATTCAAAAGAGGTCTTTAAAGCAAGACTTCTGGAGTCTTAATACACTAATTGAGGGGTGTGACTGGGATGTGGAAGCAGGTAGATGTGCTGACCTATCTGCTTTGACTAACCTATTTGTCCCACCCCACACCCTTTCTTTGTTTTTCCCCATGGAGCCATCTCCATGGGAAATAAAGTCCCACAGAGTATATTCTGAGAAATGCTCCTGCAAATTTCCTTAAAGCAAGACCTAAATTTGTAATGGGCTGATTCATTGATACAGCCTTGTGGCCTCCTGGACTAGGCCTTAGGCTGGAAACATGACTCTTCTGAAAGTCAGCTCTAGTACCTGGGAGGCTCTTGCACCTCTGATTCAGCCACTTTTTGGGTAAGGGAGCCAAGCCCAGGCTTACTGGTTACTCCCCAGCCACACAAAGACAAAAGTGTACAATGTTTCAGCAGGGAATATCCTAGGCAGAATATCAAACTAGGCAAATGTAGCTGGTATTACTATATTTAGACATTCCTCTTAACTATATTGATATCCCTTCTTTTTTCCCATCCTTTAAGTCAGCGGTCACCAACCTTTTTGGCACCAGGGACTGGTTTCATGGAAGGCAATTTTTCCACAGACGGGGGGACAGGGGAGATGGGATGATTTTGGAATGATTCAAGTGCATTACATTTATTGTGCCTTTATTTCTATTATCATTACATTGTAATATATAATGAAATAACTATACAGCTCACCATAATGCAGAATCTGTGGGAGCCCTGAGCTTGTTTTCCTGCAACTAATGCCATGGCTGATCTGAGAGGAGGCAGAGCTCAGGTAGTAATGCCAACAATCGGTAGCAGCACAGGCTTCACTCATCCACCAGCCACTCACCTCCCGCTGTGCGGCCCAGTTCCTACTGGTCCACGACCCAGGGGTTGGGGACTGCAGCTTTAAGTGACCTACATCTTTCCCACGCCCACATCTACTCCTTGAAATCAAAACCCTCATTTCCTCTGTACTAATGGTCAACAAATTCAGAGTAAGGTGGAGGAACTGATTGCTCCTTAGGACTTTTAGGAATATTTAGATTTAAAATGATCAAATATTTTATTATTTAGATTTTAAAGGATTAAAACTATCAGGAATATTTGGATTAAAATGTTGACAAAGCACCTTTTAGTAACATTAGATCATGTTTTTATTTACTGTATTAAACTGCTTGTTTTAATTACAAAAATAATTATACATGCTCACAGAAAACCTTTTAAGTACAGTTTTAAAGCCCTAAGAAGGAAAGATTAAATGGAATTCTACTACTCAAAGATAATCCAAGGCATATAATTAATGCCTTTCCAGCCCTCCCCCATGTTTAAATAGTTTATTGAAATGTTAATCTTATGTGTTTTATTACAGCCTATTTTTCATACATTGTGTTCCATGTCAGTACTTTTCTTCAACACCATTGTCATAGTTACACAATATTCTATTATATAGGTGAATTATATCGTATTTATGCAACCTCCTTTTGGAAGCCATCTGGGTTGCTTCCAATGTTCAGTTTCAAACAGCGCTCACTAAGCATCCTCAGAGCTAAATCTCTGAAGTCATCTCTGATCATTTCCTTAGAAATTACTCACAGAAGCAGGCTCACAGAGACAAAGGGTCAACACATCACTTCCCACGTGGTCACAGGAGACCTCCTGGGGAAAACAGTCCACTGAGTCATCCAGCATTTGCATTTCTCTCAAGGCCCTTTGGGTGAATTTTCCCAGTCTGTTCCTGTTGCCTTTACTGTTAGTCGAATTACTACCTGGTTTTCAAGATATTCAAATCCTATATCCTATTTGACATCCTCAGTTCAACAAACCATCTGGGTTAACGTAGTATCTTAATCCTTTACAACTGCGGTCCCCAACCCCCAGGCCCCAGGCCAAGGACCAGTACTGCTTTGGTCTGTGTCCTGTAAGCCAGGCTGCACAGCAGGAGGTGAGCGGCAGGCAAGCAAGTGAAGCTTCATCTGTGTGTACAGCTGCTCCCCATCGCTTGCGTCACCACCTGAGCTCCGCCTGCTGTCCGATCAGCGGTGGCATTAGTTTCGGGAAAACAAGCTCAGGGTTCCCACTGATTCTGTATTATGGTGACTTGTATAATTATTTCATTATGTATTACAACGTAATAATAATAGAAATAAAGTGCACAATAAATGTAATGCACTTGAATCATCCCGAAACCATCTCCCTCTCCCCCGAGTCCGTGGAAAAATTGTCTTCTATGAACAGGTCCTTGGTGCCAAAAAGGGTGGGGACCACTGCTTTAAACTATATCTGAAGTCATCCTGTCTGCTCATACTTTCTTATTCCTAAATTTTCATCCATCTGTCATATCTCTGATATCTCTAACTGAATGACTGATATGTATTAACAAATACCATAGGACCCTCTACTGACCTTGTTTGATCCTTTATTCAAATCTTTTTTTCTCCCTACAGCAGCTTTCTGATCCACGGGCAAAGTAACCTTTTCTCCAGAAGATTTGGGAGTCCAGAACATGTGTCTCCAAATCTCAAACCCTCCTATTGCTAAGGCAACTCACCTGGGATGGTGTCGGTGGTAAAACGTTGGGGTTCTCAGCCCCCCACCCCCTTTCATGATGCTAACACTTAATTTACTTAGTTAGTTAGCATCACTACATGCTGTGGTATGTTTTGAAACAGAAATGTTGCCTGCATGGGACAGCAGCTGCTCAGGCTAATCCCCTACCATCACAACTCTTGTCTACACTGTATCATAATGAAGGGTGAGCTGCAAAGGAGATCCAAGAAGAGTGATATCTTCATCATCAGAGCACAAAAGCCATCCAGGAAGATGGCTTCAACCATTTGTTTATTTTCTCTGCAAGTAATTAAGCTCATACTGCATCTATTAAGCACATGAATTCCATCACATATTAATTAACTGTCTAGTTAATTTTCAAGAAGGCAATGGACAAGATGCAGACAAACCCAAAGAGCTCCACTGTTTCTCATCAGGGGTGCCACTGGCATTCTGGACAGGACAATCCTTCACTGTATGGGACTGTCCCAAGTGCTGAGTGGCATTTAGTATCCCACACCCTCAGGATATTAAATGCTAATATAAACACCCTTCATCATCATTGTGACCCATGCAAATGTTCCCACACATTTCCAAACACCAGAGGAGAAGGGTGACACCACCCCCATTGACAACCTCTGTGTCTACTTGGGGGGGCAGAATTAACATTCAGGAAATGATGGAAAACAATATGAATCTGGAGACGGAATTGTGAGGTAAAAGCTGTAATTACCATAAAGAGGTCAAAGGAGACCCAAAAGGAGCAGAGCAAGCTTTGGTAAGAATGGGAGATGGAGACCCGTAACCTCCCTCAGGAGTCCGGTCCAGGGTTAAAGTGTGCTGTGAAATGCTTTCTCATCAACACCCTGATTTTCCCTGCTTTAAGCTGACTGCAGTAGCTAATACGAGTACTGAACTCAGCAAGCAGCAAGCACATCCTACACACTCGATAATGCCAACTTCTAAAACACTAGTATTGTTCCTGCCCTCCTGTTCAGGGCAAGTTTTCTCCTTGCATCCTGGACACCTGAGGAGGGCAGGAGAGCAGTCAGAACCCAGATGAGGGTGAAGGGCCCTGAGGCCTGGCCCTGCCCATTCACTGCTGGACAGAGATCAGACCACTGCCTAGTTCCTTCCCGCTCGTGTCAGCTGTGGTCAAAGAGCCATTGTTCCCGGAAGGCCAGTGTGTCTAAACCCTCTGGGAACAAAGCTCCTTGTTGATGTTCTGTGCTGCAGTTGAATAAGGTCATTCATGGACTGTTTTCAACCTTAGCCACAATCAATATCATCACCTTTTATTGTGCAGCCTTGGCACTGATATGTTTTCTGATGACATCGTTATGCTCAGGTGAGACTGTAAAGGTCAGTGAATGAGCCCTCTCTTATAGATCCTGTTCAAAATTTATTAATGACACACTACAGACTAAGTATTGGCTCTGGTTCTCAAATTTCTGGAGCTTAAGATGCAAAGCACTTACTTTAAAATACAGATTTCTGGGCCTCAGAAAGCCAGATTCAGTAAGTTGCGGGGCATGAAAACCTACAATTTAACCATCCTCATACGTTTCTGATAAAGGTGATCCATGGGTGCACTTTGTAAAACACCATCACAGAATCATAGTAAAATAAAAACTAGCATCTTCTTCCTGACATTTTATATTCTATCTCCTTGAAATGGATTTTCCACTAGCAAAATAAACATCAAGTAAAAGTCAAAAGGAAACAAAAAGCAACTTAATTCTGAAAGAAAATCAGAGTCCCTGCTGTAAGCCTCAAATGTGGATATGGTAAGCCTATGCAATTAAAACTTTATTTCTGTATATATAAAATGTACATTTTAGTCTCCATATAACAGTGACTAATTGCAAGAGGATTATTTACATCACAGCATAATGAACATAATTACACAAACTTATATTCGGGTAAGCTTTATTAGTTTTTCAATATTTCTTACTTTATCTTCATGAAACAATATCTTATCTTACCATGTGATGACTTGCATCAGAATGGCATGAAAGTTAAGGCATAAAGAGTTTATGCAACATGTCTAAAGGTCAATACAAGGACTTAAACATCCAGAAGGCTATGACTTTTTCTGCTAGATTAGAAATGCCAAATAGATCTCATGCCACGTGCCAATTCAGATAGACCAGGAGACCAGAAACAGCTGCCTGGAGTGCAACTCTCAGAAAGCCAGTCCAGGGGGAGGGTGTGGTGATAGATTAGCAATAGGTGAAAAAGGTGGTGGCATCTGTGCCACATATATGCTAGATATGCCACCTCTCCAAGTGTTTAGCAGCACTTAAAATATTCATAAATACCACTACTTTCATTCCTTCACTCAACAAATATGATTGTCTACTGTATGCCAGACATACAGAGATACCAATATAGTGGTAAGTGCTACCAAGGAGGTAGATGTGATGCAAATAAGGTGGTTTCTAACCTGAGGCTTTACCTGACAAAATGGGATTTAAGGGGGAACAGAAGAAAGAGTAGAAGTCAACAAAATTTGAAAAAGGAGAGAGGAAAGCAGATGTGAATGCTATTTCAGAGGAATTAAAACTAAGCCACCATGGCGGATCAAGCAGGGGGAACAGAGTCTGGGGATTGGTGTGCAACCACCAGATCACGCGAGACTTTGAGGTTACAAAAATTATGATTTCAACTTAAGATCATGGGAAGTCGTGGCAAGGTTGGGTGTTGTAGGTGTATTTGTTTTCTGTTTTGGGGTTTTTTGTTGTTTTGTTTTTTTTTTTGTGGGGGTAGGGGAATGAGTTACCAGATTTGCATTTCATAAAGAGGGTGGGAAAGAGTCAAGGTGAATGTGAAGTGCAACTGCAGTCACTCAGGTGACCATACCAGGAGGGTGGCCAGAAGTCGGTGAATTTGAGATACTTTTTGAAGACAGAATTAACAAAGACTTGGTTCAGGAAAGAGCATAGGCAATGACAGAACGGAAGGAGACCAAGACGCAGCTCTGATTTAAGTGCTTGAAACACATTCAACTGGAAACTCTGCAAGGCAATTGGACTAACCAGTGTTGGAGACCTTAGGAAAGGACTGGTTTGAAAATGTGGGGGTTTCAGGCACAGAAAAGGATAAGGTCAAAAACACTAATTCTTTATCTTCTATTTTCCAATTCTAGTTAAACTGTATACTAGTTATGCTGCTACACCTGTGAAGACTTAATCCAGCAGAAACGTTATAATGTAAGTCTCTGATTTTCTAAATTACAGCACTTATGGCAATTTTTTACCTCTCATAGCAACTTAATTCAAGCAACCATAAAACTCCTACTATTGAAAATATTTCTCAAAGAGTACTGCACTTTCCTGCCTTGTGAAGTATGGTACACCAACATAATTTCATCTTTCATTGAAGATTTAATATCTTACATACCTTAACGTCCCCATGAGGAACATTAATTTTACCATTCAGAGCTCTGCCTACATAATGACTTGAGCCCCCTCCTCCCCCGCAACCCCCACTGAAGGTCCCATGATTGTGTGAAAGGTGAATGCCTCAGGTTGCTGTGTCACCTACCATACTCAAAGTGCACAGAGAGCTGTTGTAAGTTGCCCCACCTGGAGACAAGACTAGGGATGGGGGCCGAGATCCTCGAAAATGGAATAAAGACGTTGGTCCCTTGCTGAGCCACCCACTCTGGGAGATGTTTTGGGAAAGAAAAGGGCTTGTTTTAAATCTAATCAAGAGAACCAGGATGGAGCCTCCAGAAGTCACGACTAGAACCAGACTGTAGGGCTCATTCACTTAAAAAAAAAAAAAAGGATTTTTTACTCCTAGAGCTGAAGTTTTCTTTTCTGATAAAACACAAAACTCCTAGGAAGAAGGCACTAAAAGTCCTGGCAGTTATTTCCACATTGAGGAGACTTTCTGATTCTTTCCCGCCAACAAGCTTTAATAGGAAAAGATTAAGATGTTGGCATTGAGTGGTGCCTAAAGTCACCCTGCTGGGAACCATTATTTTCTCTTCTTAAAATCCTCCTGCCATGCCACCACCACTGACATCAGATTCTCAAGACACAGCTTTGAAGTTCCAGCAACGAAATTAGACCTTCTTTTGGGGGGAACAAATAATTAAGGGAACCACACCCTGTGACTTCCACTTTTCATTCTTCAAAGACTTGTATGACATAAAAGAGAGGTTTGTAAACAAAATTTTCCAGGTTCTATGTCTCTAAAAATGGCCAGAAGTATGTTTATTATTCTCCTTAAAATTATTTTTAAAAATTCAAAAAGGACCTGACACACATATGTACTTACAAGTCACTGTTTTGAAGGGCTGCCACTCATTTTATTCTTAGACATTTGTTTAGGAACAGATTGTGAGACACCTAAAAGACTGAGATGAAGCAAAAAACTAGAATTTCTATGATGCCACCAATATGCATACTTGCCCATTAAAAAAAGCAGTTAAGAGAGTGAGAATTTATGAATAACATGAGTCAAAGTACAATGGTTAAAAACAAAAGGGAAACTGCCATGAAGAGGAGTTTGGGGAAAACGGAGAAGCCATATATCTCATAAAATATTATAATATTATATCACAATAATTTTAAATATTATTCAAAATCTCCCAATTTTTAATTGTATTTTGTTTTTCAGCAACCATTCATGTAGGTTCTTTGATTATTGTAATGTAACGCCAAGTGCAAAAAAAAAAAAAAAAGGAAAGTTTTCTCTAATCTCCCAGCTTTTTTTGTTTTTAAACATGCAACTTACCTGCTTCTCAGACCAATAGCATGCCACCACTGTTTAGATTTGGACCTGCTTCTCTCACACACATAGCTGTCTATATGATCACTCTCAGGCCGATTTTCACAAGTGATGTTAGGTATCCACGTCTGATCTTCCACAATCCAGACAGTGCAGCGGGATAAAGTTAGCACCCAAACTATCTTGGAGATCAAGTGTTGACTTTGGAGAGCAGTGAATACATCAAGACAAACTTAGATTTTCCATTACAATATACTCAGCTGGAAAAAATGAGTCTGTAGCCAGGTTGGTAACTTGACTTAGGAATGACTCTAAAGTATGTAGCTGCTTTTTGCATCACTTGGGATCGCAGAAAGGGAAAAGGACAGCAGGGACGGGAGGCAGTGAGTGTCAACACGTTCACACAGAAGGTTGGAGGGCTGACTCTCAATCAAGTTATTTCAAAAAGCCAAAGTGAGTAGATATACATGTTATCTAGTTAACATATACATATACCGAGTTGTAAAAAAAACTATTAACTGTTAGAACAAGAGTTTGGGTTAAAAAAAAAAACAAAACACATCTGCAAGAGATGCAGAAAATAATCACGATGATTCTAGGGAAAAGGAGTTTCTGTAGGAATTGTGCCCCGCAGGCCAAGTGAACCCCTGAAACAAAGTGTGGCTGATGTTCCACTTATAAAGGAGGCAGGATGGATAATGAGGTTTTGAGGTCAAAATAACCAGGTTTGGAGCAGTTGCTTCTGCAGAAAATAGATATGAACTAGTGACTCCCAGAAGCCAAAGACCCAAAATAATCCACATGTTAAACCAAAAAAATTGGCTTAGATTGGCTCAATGACCATACTTGTTGATAATTTTAAACCAAAAAAAAAATTTTTTTACTTGAATTGATTCCAAATGTCTTTCACATTAATAAAGAAAAGAAAAAATTCAAACCCACATTCACTCAAGGGGCAAAAATTGGCCACTACAGGAGCCATAGAAAGAATGTAGTTATACAGCCCCCAAAGATATTCCTTGGAGGGGAATCCCCAAAACACCCGCATGGGCAGCACTACCAAAATCAGAACTTATTTTCCTGGAGAGACCATTCTAAGGAAGAAAAACTTGTTTGGATGTGTAGGTTCTGATACATTTATTTCTGAAATATCTGTTATACTCACACATGCTGATATAACTTGTGGGAATGTAGTAACAATAGCAAAAACCGTACCGCGTAACAGCTATTGAATGCCAGCAACTGTCTGAAGTGCTTCACGAGTTAACCCATTTAATCCTCCCAACAACACTGAGGTAGTTACTTTTATTGTCCCCATTTCACAGATGAGGAAACTGAAGCCCAGAAAGGTAAAGTAAGGTGCCTAAGTCACACAGGGCAGCACGGAGGATATGAGCCAGAGCCTGCTCTTGCAGCCACCATCACAAATGCAGGAAGCCAGAGATCTAAACATGGTATTCCTACATGTATATATTTAATGCAGCATTAACCAGGACCTTATTTTGATTCAGCGAAGGCAAACAGGTTTAAGAGCCTTCTTTGCTTCATTTGCATGTACTTCTATCTCTAAGACAGATATTCAGCAGCAACTAAGAGTTTAGTTTTTGCTCACATTCCATTTTTTCCTTAATAGAAAATTTAAATCAAAAGCTCTCATTGAAAAGCTTGCACAGACAATGTATCGGGTCTGATTGACTGCAAATTCCAAGAGCAGTAAAACTGAAATAGAGCCTTTATGCAACAATAAAGCCAAATGCAACCTTGCTGTTTTACAGGGTGAAATATTTTGAAGATATGAGGTAAACAGGAAAAAACAGAAAGTGCAGTATAAACAGAAGCCAAGCCGATGCTAGGGAGTGCTTGCAGCACATATCATAAGTCCTATAAACTCAGTCCCAACAAGCCATGAACCCCAGGGATTGCCACGTGCCCTACAACCATCCCTTTTCATTTGCCCCAAAAAGAATCATGTACCATTTATTTCCATTTATGTGTTCAGTCTGTTGAAACTACCTTCATCTTCAATTTGTAGCTGGTAAATAATTTGGTTAAATTATTCACAGTTTCTGTCTAAAGGAGAACAATAGAAGTGAAATGAACACAGCACTGATGGCCTCTGTTGCTCCAAGGAGAAAACAGTGGCATGTGTGCAATATCAACAAAATCAAGAAATGAGGACACATGAGCTTTGAGGACGACAAAGCAGCTATTTCACCGAAGCACATGAAGAACATCACTAACCTAGCTCAACAGGGGGAACTTTATAACACGAAAGGGAATGGCAGGGCCCCTGTGGCCCAGCATATTTGACATTCCTAGTGTTAGGGGAGCACAGAACAAGTGACTATCCTCAACAGTGCTTTAAAAATGTCTTCTCCTTCCAGGTTTCTATAGGCAGTAAATTAAGAAGGAAGTGGTGGTGTGTTCCCCGCTTGGTGATTCTGTTGGTTGGACAATGTGGGAGGAGCCTAAATGATCTTTCTCTTGGTTCTGCTTCAGAAAGTTTTCCTGCTAAACAATTAGCACTCAGTAACAACAAACACAAGGCCCAGCCACTGCAGTAAAACCAGAGATAGGATTTTCAAAAGCAGATTGTAACAAGAGATGCTCCATAAAACACGGGGCACCTGCTTTTTTCATCCATTATACCTACTAAGAACCTCACAAGGTAGGTGCTTTTATCTTCATTTTACAGATTTTAAAAACTTGGAATTTCTCTTTAATGAAATATAATTTCCATCCCAAAATAAGTATGGCTGTTCAGAAATAAGCATAACAGATATTCCTGGTTTACGGAAACATGCCAGTGGGACACACAAACGAGGATATTCCGTTTTACTAAATTAATTGGCTCTCACTGATAACTAAAAACTGATGAGGAAACAAGGCACAGGACAGTTATTCTACTGTTTCTATTGAGCCAAATGTACAAATCACAGTATTTGAGAATGGCTGAACTTAATAATAAAATAGGACTCTACTCCAGAATCAGTGGTTTTGTGTCCAAAATAGTCTCAAGAGTTAAAGGATGATTTTAAAAATTTAGATCATAGCACTGATTTGGTGAATACACTTTCCTTTTTATAAAACATGTAGATTAAAGTGTAGTAGCATGTATCCTCCCAGTTATATGCAAAAGAAATGACAAATTTAAAATTGTCCCATAGACAATCAAAAACAATGAAGTATTCCCAGGATTATTTCCTCCACACAACCAAGGCTCAGTAAGAGAACCCCTCTCTGCCATCAGTTATCTCAGAAGCACCACAGCAATTAAAAGCTACATAAATCCACCATCTAAGGAAGATAAAGCAGAAAGTTCAACAGAAAATAATTTTGAAATTGATTGACGACACCTTATAAAAATCAAATTAAAAATGCAGACTCCATTAACTTAAGACTGTGTGACTTTCCAAACTGGGCCAAGTTTAAGTTTACCTTTAGATCTTCTCCAAAAAATGAAGACTGCACACATTAGTAACTACAACAAGGCACAACCTACTTTTTTAAATTATTGTTTAAGTTTATAAGCAAACAGATTGCTTAATCACAAATTCCTATCTTTTTTTTCCCTGACTATAGAAGAACCTAATAAATGCAGAAATCCTTAGTAGGAAATTAATGGTCCCCTTCTTCCTGCCTATCTCTAGCACTCCTCCAGGCACCCATTTCTAACAGTTTCCCAGTGAAACAACTGAAAATTCTAATCCCTCTATCTAATCTGTGTGAGGCTGCAAAACTAACCATCCTGAAACACCGCTACAATAAGTCTTTCCTGCCAAACACTGCCAAAACACCTTGGCCAGGTTTTCAAGGCCAACACATCTGGCTCCAACCTTATCTCCTACCACCCTTCCTTCCCTGCCCTCCCCTCCAGCCAGACTCCTATACTATCCCTGAACCTTGACTTACAAAGGCACACTGACCATTCTCCCACCAGAAATGCTCATCAACCTGGGATGCCACCTGCTTCTCTGATCCCTCCTCCTCAACCTCCTCTGACAATTTTAACAAACTTGGAGTCCTAGAACTGGCTGATTCTAGGGCTGGAGCAGGCAATACACAAGATAAGCCTGAGCATCCTGTAATGCCAGAACACAGGAAAGTTCTAAAATACACACATGGAAAGAAAGAACTCCCAATGGTCAAAGTTGGATCATAATCCAAAGCATAAATATCCTTGAGTCCATAATGATATAAATGATTAACTAAATAAATAAATGGGGGAGAATATACATGCAAACCTCCTATGCAGAAGAATTCAAAGTAATTTATGTAGATAGTCCATCTGCAAGTTGGAGCCCAATTCTTCCCTACCCCTTATGTGTGGGCTGCATATAGTGACTTCCTTCCAAAAGTATAGTATGGAAAAAGAGAGAAAAATTAACTTTACAGTGGAGTAACCTGACAAACACTATCTCAGCTTGATCAGTTGATTAAGGTCAATATCAACAGTGATAAGTCAGGCTGATACTATGTTCTACTCTAAATATAATATGATGAAAATGGTGCTTCATTTCTGTGATCTTTCTCACAAAAACCCATAACCCCAATCTAATCATGAGAAAAATATCAGGCAAAATCCAATTGAGGAAAATTCTACAAAATACCTGACTCGCACTCCTCAGGACTGCCAAGGTCATGAAAAACGAGGAATGTCTGAAACAGTCACAGTCTAGGGGTCTAAAGTGACATGGCAACTAGATGTAACGTATATTGTATAGGACCCTGGAAGAGACAAGGGACATTAGGTAAAAATTAAGAAAATCTGAATAAAACATAACTTGAGTTAATAATATATAAATATTGGATCATTAGTTATGAATGTACTATACTAATTAACGCAAGATGTTAACAGAACTCTCTGTACTATCTTTGCAGCTTTCCTATAAATCTATTCTAAAATTAAAAGCTTCTTTTTAAAAATTGTCTTTGGTTCCTCCGTCTCCCTTACCCTATACCCAGGTTACAGTAGATTCTATGTCCAAAATGTCTCTCTCTTCTATTCCCTTCCCTCCCATTCCCTCTGCCACTGCCTTAGTCTTTGTATTCTCCAATCCATCCTCCACACAGTTGCCAGAGTAAGTTTTCCAACACACAAATCTGAGGATCACACCTCCCTGATTAAAACCCTTCAATGGCTTCCCACCAGTTAGATCAGGGTTGTCAAACTTTTTGTGTAAAAGCCCAGGTAGCAAATATTTTAAGCTCTGCAAGCCTACTCCACTCTTCCATTATAGCACTAAAACATGTGCAATACGCAAACAAACAGACGTGGCTGTATTCCATTAAAACTTTATTTATAAAAACAGGCAGAGACTGGATATGGCCCACAGGCCATAGTGTGCCAATCCCTGGCCTAGAGAGTCAAGTTCAAACTCAGACTGACATTCAAAGCACGATCCACATTACCCCTGAATCATTTAATTGTGTATATTTGTGTTGGTTTTATTCTTTACAATCAGTTTCCAGTATGTGTAAGACATTAAATAACACAAAGTCAGTTAAAGCACATTCCATGCCTTCAAAAGACTAACAGGCATCAGTGAACTCAACTAGTGCTTCCTAAAGCAGGAAATGTAAATAGATGTACCCTTTAAAAGGAAGTGTTTCACAATCAACTATGTCTGAGGAATCCTGGGTTTGACAAGGTTAAGGAGCTTTTCTTTGCCACAGGAATTCTCAAAGCCTTCATTGTGCATTGTGAATGGCCTTAAAGAAGGATATGTTACACAGTAACTCTCAAATCTGAGCACGGGATTTGTTCACATTTTTAACATCTGTGTATTGCAGAACAGTTAGAGAATTGTTGAAATTAAGCATACTGCTAACAAGGCAGACTAAAAGTTCTACTTGCCACTGTAGTAGGCTGAATAATGCCCCCCCCAAAGATATCCCTGGAATCTCTGAATGTTACCTTATATGGCAAAAAAAGGACTTGACAGCTGTGATTAGGGTAAAGATCTTGACATGGGGAGATTATCCTGGTGGGCCTTAAATCCAATCAAAGGTATCCTTATAGGAGGGAGGCAGACAATGACCTAACATCAAACGGAAGAGGAGAAGGCAATGTGACCACAGAGGCAGAGAGTAGAGTGAGGCAGCCACAGTCAAGGAATGTTGGCAGCCACCATAAACTGCAAGAGGCAAGGAACAGATTCTCCTAGAACCTGAAGAGGGAGCACAGCCCTGTCAAAGCTTGATTTCGGCTCAGTGAAACTGATCTTGGATTTCTGGCCTCCAGAATTGTCACAAAATTAAATTTATGTTGTTTAAGTCACCAAGTTTGTGGTAATTTGTTACAGCAGCCATAGGAAACAAACACAGACATGGTGTCAATCACAGCCACGGTGCTGTGATCCGTGCCGACATTAAATATTCTTACGTGAAGTCAGATTAGTCTTATCCACAATTAGGTCACAATTAGCCTTGGTTATCGAGTTTTCATCATCCACTTAAGGGAAAGAGTATAACTCAGGGGTTAACACTCTGGACCTAGATTGAACTACCTGGGTTCAAACCCCAGCTTTAACATTTACTGGTTAAATAAATGGCATTGGTCAAGGTGTTTGTCCTCTTTTTTACCTCAGTTACCTCATCTCTAAAATGGGATGATATTCATAGAGTTGTTTTGTGGATTAGATGATGACATATACAAAAAAAGCACTTAGTACAGTTCCTGACTATATAATAAATAAATGGAAACTCAAGGAAAAAAACTATTACATTATAGTATTACTGTTATTATTTAGGCAAGAAAAAAAATCTACTTTCACCCCAAATTAATCTCATCATATCCTTTTATTTTCAGTTTGACAAACAGCAAATCTTTACTCAATTTCTAGTTTAGGGCATTTAAAATGACCTCAGCAAGGTAAGGCAGGTGGAAAAGTTCACATTTGCCTCTCTAAACCACTGCTTTTGGGCATCTGACCTGATAAATGATAGCTACTAGCTCCAAGACATGTGCTTAATGTGATGTGTTAAATTCATGTCACTCATTAAAAAGCCTAAAGTTACTCTTCTTGTATGGGTCATCTGTATTAGTTCGATCAAAGAGCCAACAAAGGCCTATTTTCTAAGTTATATGCTGCTGATGCTGCACTTGAGAGTCTTTATCTTAATGTTGAGTTATGCTCAGAGCAACAGATGAAATTGTTCTGATAAGCCCCAATAACGGAATGGCACAAGGTACCTGAAATAGCAGGGGAGATAAAGGGTGTTGGTATAAGGTACAAAAGTCTTCCCACCCATTCTCTCCACACCTACCAGTCTCCATCACCAACTAGGCACCACCTGCCACATCCTGCAGCATTTCCAGCCTGCATAGGAACCACCATACAACGTGCCTAATCAAAACAGCAAGAGTCCCAGCTGCAAGAGTTCCCAAGTCACAGAAGAGAGTAAAGAAAGAGTGACATCACACAACCAACAAATTTCCCACCCCATCTCATGCCCAAATGCCAAAGTTAGTCTGTACTTCCTAACACAAAGAAATGTTCAATGCCTGAGGTGGTGGACACCCCAATTACCTTGATTTGATTAATTCACATCATATGCCTATATCAAAACATCACATGTACCCTATAAAGATATACAACTATTATGTACCCATAATAATTAAAAATTAAAAATTTTTTTAAAAAGTCTGTACTGTCAGGAATAGCAAAGAAGCAATAGCTAAGGCCAGGAGGTGTCCAGGCAAAGCTCAACTCTAGGAACGAAAGAACTTTTGAAAGGTCTTGAGTCATCCGTGGAGGCTGCAGAGAAAAGCAGAGACTTAGCAAGAAACACAGAGAGTAGAGGTCCCAGATGACAGCTGGTGGGAGTTCAGATTCTCTACACTGATTACTACACCCTCAGCTGTCCTCCCCAGGCAACTGAGGAGCTATAGAGACACAAGTCACACTAAGAAGTTATAGTAGAAACAAGCCCAATTAAGGGGCTGTGGAAGAAAACAAAAATAATTCACACTGCTGGCCACATTCAAGAAAGATGCAGAATCACACAGCCTATGTTCATGTCAGTAAACATGCACAGAAGTACACACTGTTCTGGTCTGTCAGTCAGGGAAAGACTGTCCTAGCACACACCGAAAGCTCGTTAAAGCCTACTTATTTCGGAAAAGCAAGCCTAAGCTAATGAAAAATTTAAATGTTAGTGATTTTTAAGAAGGATCTCCTTTATTTTTTAATTTCAAAATAGAGGTTGTAAATCCAAAGGCCAATGGAGCCAGGCATGGAGGGCAAATGGCTACAGGGGTGGGCATCAAAAACCAGAAGGTACCCACCTAATCCAAGGGGGCAGCCACCTCTCAGCTCAAGCCAGCTGCTGCCATGGAGAGCATGGGGTCCAGGGGTAAGCAGCAGCCACCCAGTGCAGGCACCCAAGATGGTTCAGGGTCTGCCCCCAGCACTGCTCAGCTAGAGAATCACAGAACCACTGACTACTTGGTTGCTTTTCTTTTAAAATTATACTTTTAGAAGTAATACTAGTGAATAAAATCTAGTTCCAAGGGGTATAAATTAAGAAATAAAAGCCCTTCCTTTCTACTCCTCCAATTGCTAACAGATCAGATCGCTATGTATTCTTCTTTTTCTAGACACACAAAATGTTCTACAAGTTGTTTTCACTCAACATGTCATAGACATCCTTCCATATCAGTACATTCAGATCTACTGCATTCTCTTTACCAAGTGCAATTAAGACAGAATTTCAAAGCTGGGAGATGACCGAGAGCCATACCAGCAGGTGTCACCAGCATCATGCCATCATCTTCGCTTTCCAAAGGAGCCTGAGCCTCAGAAACAAGGCAAAGGCTTCCAATGTGGCAGGTGAAAAGGGAGATAAAATTGTCTTAGAGCAAAGTAATGAACTATAACCAGTGAAGAATTTCACATACATCAAATTTGTTCTTTTTTTTAATTAACAAATATCCAGAATCATTCTGAATTCATCCAAGTCACTACATTAGAATTCACTTAGCAGTAATTCTACCTACTTCCAAAACATATCTGCAGTGCAGTCAACTCAGAATGTCATGAAGTTCACCACCTTCCTGCTTTGAGGCCTTAAAGAAACAGGGCAGGACCTGGATCACAAATAAGCTACTTATCGGAGCCAGCCAGAAGATGCCAATTACTGGGCTTCACAGGTAAGTCCAGAGCTGCAGTAGTGGAATAAAGGATGCAGTTGTGAGGCCTTTGCTTCAAAGACCATCCTTATACAAGGAAGCATTAAAAGAACTGTAAACTTCAAACTTAAAATATTAATTCTGTTAGTAACTCAAGGTACTGAGAAGCTAATTAAGTATTCAGACCTTCAGAAACTCCAGTTTAGTTCCCAGATATAGGAAAATCTCTCTATCTAAAGATATAAACTCCCTGGAGGCCAAAGCCTTCCTGCATGGCTAGCTTTTAAAACATTTTAGGAAACTTGACCTCAAACTAAAATCAGCATTTCAGCCAGGATTACTTAGAGCCTTTGAGAAACTACTTTTCAGATTAACACAAATTTCAGAAATAAATTGTTCTTTTATTCTAATAACATACAATTTGCTTTTTTAAAAAAATGCTTAGCCTTTTTCCAGGATTCTTCATCTTAGCTGAATGGAAAGACCATCTTCCTAACTGCCAAGCTAGAAACAGAAAATATTCCAATATTCCTCTTCTCCCCTTCTCCTCCATTCCCAAACAAGATCCATCACTACCATGCCTAGCCACCATGTCTCTTGACTTGTTCTCTTCTCCAACCCCTTGGTTTAGGAAATCCCAAGGGTTGATGGCAATAGCCTCCTAATGCATCTCTAGTCACCAATCTTGTCTCTCTCCTATCTGTTCCCACAAAAACTGCCAAAGTGATTCATTCATTCATTCAACAAGTATTTACAGAGCCCCTACTAAGTGGCAGGCACTGTTGCAGGCATTGAAGATAAAGCAGTGTGCACAATCAAGTCCCTGCCCTCAGAACCAGCCCACAGTGGTATCAGACAAGTCATTAAGTACCATGGAGAAACTGAAAGCAGGCAGAGAGCCCAGGAGTGCTTGGGGGCTGGGTTACTTTATCTATAGCAGTCAGCAAAGGTACCATTCTGAAGGGGACATGTGAGCACGTCCTGAAGGAAGGGGAGGGGACAAACATGTTAGGGGAAGAGTGTTCCAGGCGAAGAGGATGCAGGTGCTCCACAGGAGCATGTGCCTGGTGTATCTGAGGACAGCAAGGAGGCCAGGATAGCTGGAACACAGTCATCAAGGGGGACAGTCATCAGAGGTGAGATCAGAGAGACCACATAGGGCCATGCAGACACAGCAACAACTGGGAAGCTTGTTTGGAGTGAAACAAAACCAGTGTTTCCTTGTAGTAAGTCCTTCTCAGAATTTCTTGGCAAGTTTACAGGTTTTGCAGAATAGAATCTCTAGAAAAATCGGTTCAGAAACAGGGAAAAGGTATTATAAGTCTCCTGCTTGCTTAGCAATCAACACAGAACACACTGACATCAAGTCCAAAGAAGAACAGGAAATGCTGGCTTGCAGAGGTGAGGGTTAAGGCCAACATTTCCAAGAACTGGGACAAAAGCACGCAGAAGAGAAGCAGCCCCAATCCAATCACTTAGTCTTGCTTGTAGCTGTTCTCACGTTCTGTGTGTGTTCATGGTCCTGTCTGCTGCCAATGGTGAGTTAATCTTGTAAATTAAGTTAACATTAATAAGGTATGCATAGTATGCTTTATACAAATACCCATTATATGCAGTGCTGTTAATCTTGCTAGAAGAGCCAATTTTTTTGTTTTTTTTAATTTCAAAATATTAAAGGGGTACAAAAGTTTTTGTTACATCTCTCAGTCACCAATCTTGTCTCTCTCTTATGGCTGTTCTCATGAAACTGCCAGAGCAACCTCATTCATTCACTCAACAAATATTTACAGAGCCTCCACTATGGGACAGGCACTGCTGCAGGCACTGAAGATAAACACTATAAAGCTGAAGTCAGGGCTTTCAGTGTGCCCATCACCAGGACAGTGTTCACTGTACCTGATGGGTAAGATTTTATCCCTCACCCCCTTCACCCCTTCTTAGTTTCCAATATCCTTTACATCTTTTGGTGCCCATGTGCCCCCATCGTTCAGCTCCTACTCATCAGTGAGAACATGCAGTTGTTTGTTCTCCATTCCTGAGATACTCTACCTTAGGATAATGGTCTCCAGTTCCATCCAAGTTGCTGCAAATGACATTATTTCATTCCTTTTTATGGCTGAGTAGTACTCCATGGTATATATATACACACTACATTTTCTTTATCCACTCACATATCGGTTGATTCCCAAATGTTAACATTATTCAAACACTACCAGATAATGTTCAGAGGCATTTTCCAGTGTTTGAATGTTCACTATAGGGTATACTAGTGAACTTAGTATTTCTTATTTATTAAACAATTTTTTAGATATTCATAACAATGAGTAAAGAGTAAGAAGAATGTTAGAAGTATTTTAAGAAAGATAAAATAAATCAAATAGCTTTTTGCTAGGTATATTTTAAATCACAGAAGTATAAAGTATCATTATTAGTTATTCGAAAAAGTTCTTCTTTGAGCAGCATGCTTTTAAGACAAATTAGCAATAAATTTCTTAAATACAGGAATAAAGATCTAGTGCCCCTCGTTAAATATTTAAGCAATATTAGTTGTTTATATAAGGTAGGGAAAAAAACTGTTTTACTTTGGCAAACAAAAATAGCTCAATTACTAAAATTTTTAATAAAGATTTTTTAAAGGAAAATGTGCAAAAAGAAACACAAGAAAATTTGTAAATGTTGTAGAAATCAGAACTTGATCTAAAATCTGAACTAACAACCAAAAAAATCAATTTCAATTGCAAAACCAAATCACAGCAACCAGAAAAAAACATTTCTATTATTAAAAAAAAAAAAAAAAAAAAGGACATGCGTTTATATGAGCTTAGGGAACCCAAATCTTTTATAACAGGCAGCAAGGATACCTGCCCTTTGCGCCAGAGGAAACACTACCTTCTATCTCTACAAACAAGAGAAATGAACGGGGAACAGTCTCCCGACTGTAGATAGGTTGACGACATGGAAGGACAGAGGAAGAGGAAGAAACTTGGTAGGTTTTAAGGTTACAGAGGTACCTTACATGGACACTAAGTACCACACTATTCCAGCCAATTAACTTATGTTTCTTTATATAGTCCTCACAGCCACCCTAAGAGACAGGTGTTATTATTACCTCCTCTCATCTTAAAAATGAAGAAACTGAGTCACAGACAATTGAAGCTACTTGTCACACAGCAACTATGTGGTGGAGCCAGATGCAAACCCGTATCCTACAATTTTCTGTCTCTATGGTTCTTCAACTGGACCCTAGGATTTCAGAGTATGAATGGCAATTATTTGTGACTAGTTCAATGAACTCTCACTAACCTGATTATTATTATTATTATTATTATTATTACCATTTATGTTCAGATTTTTTTTTTAACTATAAGGATATTTCATTTAAGGGCACTATATAAGCTTTCACCCCGCTGTGCTCAGTCTAATTTCCCAGACTGGAAGCTTCCCCATCTCTGCCATAAAAAGCAAACAAGTTACTCCTGGCTGCTTAAATTTCATGCCTGAAATATCCAAGATAAGCAAGTTGGAATGAGCCAAACACCACGATATAAAATGGCATCTGGTATCTTTTCTGTTTTAATGGGAGAGCTGGATTCTGTCAGTATTCAATAACATGATATTTTGAGGCCTTGGACATAACGTTCACTGCTTTCCTGTAAGTACGATTGACACTTGCACAACACAGGTTTGAACTATGGGGGTCCACTTATACACAGATTTTTTTTCCACCTCTGCCACCCCTTAGACAGCAAGACCAACCCCTCCCCTTCTTCCTCCTCCTCAGCCTGCTCAATGTGAAGACAATGAGGATGAAGACCTTGACAATGATCCACTTCCACTTGATGAATAGTAAGTATATTTTCTCTGCTTTATGATTTTCTTAATAACATTTTCTTTTCTCTAGCTTACTTTATTATAAGAATACAGTATATAATACATACAACATACAAAATATGTGTTAATCAACTACTTATGTTATTGGTAAGGCTTCCAGTCAACAGTAGGTAGGCTATTAGTAGTTAAGTTTTGGGGGAGTCAAAAGTTATACACAGATTTTTCACTACATGGGGAGTTAGAGTGGCACCCCTAACTCCTGCATTGTTCAAGGGTCAACTGCACATATTAGTCTGAAAGCTACTGAGGACTGGCCCACAGCAATCCATTCAGACAACACCTGGAAAAGAGAATCCTGACCTAAAACAGACCTTGATGCTAAGGGAAATTGGTAAACATACTGCAGGGTGCACATCACATATCAAAGACCTGTTACTAAAACTACAAGGATTGGACAAGGATGATCCCAAAAATGCTGTTTTACTTGCCACAATCTTTTAATTCAACTTACTTTTATTTCTCTAAGCAACATCAGTATCCAAACCACCAACCACGCAATCACACAGTCCACCCCACTCACTGCTACAGCCACACCCTAAACTGTCATTCCAAGTCATTTTCCACCATTTATCTTCTACATGTGTTCCCACACCTCTTATCCTGTCCACAAAAGTAGTCACATACAACAGATACCCAGGCTGCTTTGGGAATGAAGAAGAGAAAAGATTATTATAGCTATCTTGGCCAATTCTTCAAACAGGAAGATCTATCAGATATACACTAGAATTAAACCCATTTTATTGATTAGGAAATTGAACTCTAGAGAAGTAACTTATCCAAGGTCACACAGGTCTGAGTATAAACTGCTGCCCTATTATCCTGAGGGCTCTAGCAGGCTTTCTCAACACACTGATCCTGTCCGCAAGACACAGGAAAGATTTTTATCAGCAGGGAGAAATGATGAGTCTCATATAGTGAACTCTAGGTGGATACTAGGCCTGCAGGGACAAAAATGTATACAGTCTATGTCCCATCACTTAGGAGTTGTTAATAACAAAATCTAGTCTCTTCTATGTAAAACTATAAGTAATTCCAATTCAACTGTGTAAACAGGAGGAAACATCTGACACCTCTTCCTTAAACACAGGAAAGGAAAGTTTGTTAAGATAGAAGAAAGGAAATAAAGCAGGCATAAATAGCTCAGAGAGAATGTGGTTTCTTAGTGGTAACTTTCACTATTTTTCCTTCAATTTGTTATATGCACACATATTCTTACATACACATATGTCAAGATGTATGTATATGTATCGTCTTACGTTTTTTCTTGTTGACTCTAACAATAGAACTACCAAGTGTTAACGCGAGACACTAAGCAAAATGAGGAAAGAATATTTCAAGTCCAAGTCAAATCTATGGAGTGAGAGAAACCCTCTCCAAATGTTACCTGGTGGCCCACCCTTCCAGTAAGAAAGCTAACAGCACCAATCACAACATCACACCCTTTGACACAGCAATCCCACCCCCTAACATTGCCATCATTTTAGTGAATTTCCCTCCACTCTTCACATTGTGTTTTCATCCAGTTCTGGTCACAACCCACATACAGTTTTCAGCTACACACTGCTCATAAGTCATCTTTAAAGGCTGTATTACTTGGCAAAGGACCACAATCATTGGGGCAGAAGAGTCCTGCTATGTCTGTTAATCTTTTGATGTTATAATCACACTTTGCTATTCAAAAACAGTCTCTGAGCATTGAGCAGAGCTTCACAAATGTTGGCGCTTATACTGGGTGAATATAAACTTTTAAATCCATAGTTTAAGATCCAGTTAGCTGGTCAGTTGATAGAAACAAAATAAAGACTAGGAGTCAAAAAGGCCTGGTTTCCAAACCTTGAACTAGTGACATGACGTCAGGCAAATTAGAATTTCTAGGTCTGTTTCTTCACCTACTATATTGCATGGGAGTGTTTACTACATTTTGGGCACTTGGTCCAAGCATTTTGCGTATATCAACTTGTTACAATCCCATAACAATAATACGAAGTAGGTATCACCACCCTCATTTGACAACTGAGGAAACAGAGGCACAAAGTAATACCACTAGTGTCAACTGGCAGAGCATGAGTGGAACACAGGCTATCTGGGTCCACAGCATGGTCTCTTAACCACTGGCACTGCTGGATTAGAGGATTTCTGGGATTCCTTCCAGCTCAAACCTTCTATGGTTCTGAAATTCTAAGAATAAGCTGTGCTTAGTTGGTCAAATTGATGCCAACTTCTTGAAGTTGCTCAATGTTCCTCACAAGTAACAAATCCTTAATCTTTAAACACTGGAAGATTTAAAGCAGCTACCAAAGACACTGACTTTAGACACTCTAATGAAAAGTCAATCTAAAATGAACTAGAAATCCATGTGGTGCTTCAAGTGCTTCTTGTTTATTCAACTCTCAGTTGATGTGGAAGAACTAAGTTAACTGACTGAAAAGGTGGAAGGACGCAAAGCAAACAGTTTGCTCTTGGAACAGCTGACACTGGAAATTAACCACAACCAGTCTCAAGGCTCACTAGCTGGTCTCTGCTCACTACTACTTCAGGTGGGCCTCTCCCCATAGAGGACCCCACAAGTTTGCCCACCACCCTACTCTCAGGGCAAGGAAGGAGAGGCTGCAGTGATATCTCCAAGCCACCACCAGAGCGCATATCTTCATCTGGGTTCAGACATTTTACAAAAAACGTGAGTTAAAATTTGAGACTCTTCCAAGAGAGTGTGGAAAAAACCATTCTAGTTCATAGGCCTTTCTTTTTCGCAAATCAACAAATAAATCTGAAGTCCGTTCTTTCTTCACTTTCTTCTTTCAAAGTCCCAGTCTCTCCCCAGTCCATCTCACCCCTCACCCAAATGAATGAATGAAACTACCACTTCCTAGGTCAGAGATTCTAGGACCCTGCTATGCACAAAACTCGAATTGTCTGATTAAAATGCAGATTCCCAGCCTCTACATCCATAGATTATGGTTTGGTGAGTCTAGTACAGGGCTCAAAAATTTACATTTCTGATTTTTTAAATGGAGGACAGATTAATGGTTTCCAGGGGTTAGGAATTTGGGAGTGGGGGCTTGGAGAGGGAGGGTGGCAAGGAGGTGGGTATGGTTATAAAAAGGCACGTAGGGATCCTTGTGGTGTTAGAACTGCTCAGTATCTTGACTGTAGCAGTGGATACAAAAACCTACACATGTAATAAAATTGTACAGATTTTAATGCACACAAATACACACACAAATGAGTATAAATAAAACTTGGAAAATCCAAATAAGGTTGCTGAATTTTATCATGGTCAATATCCTAGTTATAATTTTGCAAAGTGTTACCATTAGGGGAAACTGGGAAAAATGTACATAGGATCTTTCTGTATTATGTCTTATAACTGCATCTTAGTCTACAATATCACATAAAAAATTTTTCAATTAAAAAATAAATGAAATGAAGCAATTAAGAAAATAAAAAGGTTAAAAAAAAAAAACTCTACTTGTCAGTGTTGAAAAAAAATTATAAACTTCAAACCCCCAGTAAATTCTTGAATTATTACCTAGTGATTGTGTAACCTCTCTTCATTTGAACCAAGATAGAATTTACCTCCTGAGGAAATTAGTAAACAGTTTTCTTCAATCTCAAAAGTTCTTCCTAAAATTGAAATGGAGTCTCTTTTAAAGAAGCTGCATCCATTTGTGCTACAGAAAAACTCAAAGCCCTCGGACACATGGTAGCCCTTCAAAATCTTAAAAAGAGCTGTATTGTTTGCCCTGAGTTTGATTTTTATTATGATAATTACTGTATTCTTGGTTATTTTTGTTCATATGTAATGCTTTTGTGCTTTTTCCCCATCCTAAATAGTTCTTCTCGAAACACATTCCAATGTCACTAATTTTTTCTTAAAGTGATTGTAGTGTTCTAAGTGTGATATAAATAGCATAGAGAGGCCAAGGGTTAAGGACAGGGAGTAGGGGAAGGGAAGTAGGTACAGCTATTAAAGGACACCGAAAACTAAAAAAAAAATTTACATTTCTGACACGTAAGCATGTGTACACACACACGCCCCCCACTACCACCACCACCTGCCCCCCTGCCACGCCCCTGATTGACACAGGTGTTTGGTAGACCATGCTTTGAAAACACTATGGTAGATGGTGGAGAGCAAAGTTACATCTCTTTTAAATTACAGCCTAAATACTGTCTCCACACTCTTTAGGGAAGGGAAGGTTTTCTCAGTACCCCTTTTCCCTGTGCATCTGCTCATAATTCCAGGTGCATCACCTTCAAAACAGACTTCCCTGCTCGGATCTGGTCATTGCTTTGGCACTTATTAGGTGAGCTCTAGCTCTTCCTGTAAAAAGAAAACCTCCATGGTAAAGTTCCTGACAGCTTCATCAGCTCATTCCCAGCACCAAACGCCCACCTGGAGAGCAACAGCACAGTAATTTCCCTCATGAACTAGAAAGCAGCTACCCAGATGCCGGCTCTCTGTTTGGCACTCAGGGACATCTAGTGCATGTGGCAGTACAAGGTGGGCCACCTGGGCCTCCTTGTCAGCCCCTAGTCATCACTGCTTTCGAACCCATCATTCTCTCACCAGATGGGAGGGTGGCCTTACCACACTCCAAGCCCATGCCTACAGGAAGGGGCTTCTGCACACACAGGGCAAGCAGTCTTGTGGCTGCTGAAAGAAAACAATGCTGATGGGTTGCTAATTTGATTAAAGGAATGTATTATACCATAGTGAAAATGAACTTCTGTAAAATACTATGATACTAAAAACTACATTTAATCCTCTTATATAAGAAACTCCTTTTTATGGAACCCATTTCCAATGCAATCAGTCCCACAGTGACTGGGGTTTGAGTTACAAGAATCCACAGGCCTAGGGTTTCTAATTACACTTGTGTGTGCTTCATAATGACGGTACTGACAACCCACCCCCAAGTGCCAGCAGCAGCCTGAATGGTGGCTCCTGGGCTATAGCCCTTACACCAAATCCCACCAGGTAAAGGCTCAACCTGAAAGAAAAGCAGACACCACCTAGGGCCTACATGACACCAGGCCTCAAGCTAACCAAAATAACCTCTTCTCCAACCTGATGTTAAAATGCAGAACACAACACCCCTTGTACCTACATAAGTTCCTGTTCCAGCCACATAAGCACAAATTCTAGCCATGATAACAACTTGGGAGACTGTGTCAGAGCACTGGCTTTCCTGAACCCACCAAACAGGATGGAGTTAGGTACTTATACAGATAGAAAGGATTTGGCACAGCATGAGACAGAAGACACATGCTGCAAGGAAGTTAGTAATAAAAAGTCAGGACTGTGGCCATCTTTGGGGGAAAGGAGAAGGTCGTGATTGGGAAGGGCACAGGAGCTTCTAAAGAACTGGCAAATGTCTGTCTCTTGGCCTGGGTGGTCGTAAGTTATGTTCACTTTGTGATCATGAAATTTTGTTTTATGTTCTTTAATGAAGCATACAACATTTTTAAAAGGCACCTGCCAAATGACTTTACTGCCAGACCAGTAGTCTAGCCTTTACTCTTGGGGGTCACAGATCCCTGACGGCAACTGGGCCAATCAGAACACAAGCACAGGAGACAGTCAGAACTCAGCAATGTTCCCATGGGCGGTCACACACCCAGTAGCAGGGTCATTTGTTTATAGAGCTCTCAAAATTCTGCAACTCAAACGTAGTGGTAGTTACTGTGGCACTTTATGAGCAAGAGAGAACATAAAAGAATGAAAATTACCCACAGTTAATGGATTACAATAAAATAATGTTCTACCCATTGCAAAAATGTCATAGAGCAACACAGAATGGGACAAAGGCACATAATCAGATCATTAAAAAAAAGGCCAGCTTCACATGGGATGGATTTGCCTTTAGTGCCCTTTCTGGTCTTCATGCCTCTCCCCATCCTTGGCTGGCTGCAGGCTTTGCCCCTTTCCTGGTACCCACTTTCCCCACCCCAATATTATAAGTAATATGAGGGTTGGGGGAAGGATTAGCGTAAGTCACTTTCTTCTTTTTCTCCATGGACTTCAAACATTTTTTTACCCTCCAAAGCTCTCCTTTTTGTCAGCTTGTTATAAAATAAACGAAGTGTTTATATACTGTTGCCTACCTTTTTCTTCTCTCTAAAGTATTGAAGGGATAGAAATTGTCTTATTCAACTCAGGATCCCTGGGTTTAGTACACAACGTCTGGCACCTAGCAGATATACAATAGGTATTCAAAGCATGCACCCTGGAAAAAAAATCATTTTTAAAAACTATGCTATTAAAAGATGCTAATACAAAACCACGTGTCAAAACCATCTATGCTGCCACTGGGGTATTTCCTGCTGCTGCAAAGTAGATGACAACATAATCTACGCCAGGGCAGCACTGACTTCTTCATCTGCTTGGAATAGAAAGTAAGCAGCACCCTTTCAGTTGGAGACTGGGAAAGGATTTGTAAATGCTGCCACTTATGTTACATGGAAGATGTATGAATAAGCAGCAGTTAAGAGCATGGGTTTGGGAGTCAGGTGCGTGAGTTAAAATCTCAACTCCATTAAATGTCCTGGATAAGCAACAACACATCCTCTCTGAACCCTCCATTTCTGCCACAAGCTACCGAGTCCCAGGAATGACATGGCATCTGACTCCTTCACCTCAAGTCGGCTTCAGATGCCTCTATCTTCTTGCTCTGTGATTTTTTTCTTCTTTAATCAAGAAGGGTATTGCCCAGGCTGGTCTCAAACTCCTGTGCTCAAGCAATCCTCCTGCCACAGCTTCCCAAGTAGCTCGGACTACAGGCATGCACCATCACACCACGTAGGAGTGATTTAAAAGTCAACATAAAACTCAGTCCAGCATCTGAGTTGCCTATGTTAAGGTGAGTACTAGTAGGAGGGAACCCATGCTATCAGACATGCTGACCGACTCTTCCCTCCCTGGCACCCAGTGTGTGCCCATGACAGAGAGACACTCCCACCCAGAACTCTGAATCCGGAGCAAGCAACATAAAGAAGCAAAGACGGAGGAGAAGGCAGTTGAGGGGTGTGGAGACAACCATACATCCAGTGTCTTGACAGTGCCAGCAGGGGCATCCTCACTAGGGTGTCCACGGCACAGTAGTGACTCACTGTTCCTGTGGTATAGTGTTTGTTGTGTTTCTGGCAATCAAGTATCCTTTGGTAACTGCTGGATATTCTTTCAATAAATGTTTTTTCTGCTTAAGTTCTTACTTGCAACCAAGAACACATGCACAGGGGTGGGAAAATTCTGACAACCTTTGGCTTTCAGAAGTGGAAGAGGATGACAAAAATAAAACATCAAAAGAAGTCAACCCAGAGAAGTGATAGCTTAGAAAACAAAACGGAGCAAAGATTTATACTACAAAAGAGCTTTCAATAAGTCTGCCCTCCTCTTTTTTTTACCTTAACCTTTATGTTAGCTCCTTTGTTTTTGAAAACAGATGCTTTCTCTATTGACTTGACATAGCAAAGGATGCTACAACCAGAAAACATTGATTTTCTTTATTTTACTCTGCTGACACCTTCTTCTGTTTTCAAATTTCTTTCTGATTCTTATACACTGGAGGGCTACAGGTTGTTAAACTCCTTAACATTCAGTTCAGTTTAACAAATCTTTATTAAAGGTCTACTGTGTGCAGGGCACTATGGTACGTATTTATAGCTAAACACATAACAAATCAAGACATTTCAATTCAAATTCAACTGGAAATTTTGTAATTAATGTTTGAAAATTTTTATTTTTAAATGTAAAACAGCAATCATTTTTTAGCACTCTGGGTTATACATAGTATAGCAATCCCTCAATATCCTATCCACAGCAGATTGGTTTCAGGAGCCCCAGCAGAGACCAAAATCCACAGATGCTCAAGTCCTTGATATAAAATGCTGTAGTATTAGCATATAATCTACACACATCCTCCCACATAATTTCAATCATCTCCAGATTACTTATACTACCTAATACAATGTAAATAATAAATAGTTACAGTATATTTTTTAATTTGTATTTTTTTATTGTTGTGTTGTTATTTTTATTGGGTTTCTCCCCCCCAAATATATTCAATCCATGGCTGGTTGACTTGAGGATATGGAACCTACGGATACAAAGGGCCAACTGTATATTCAAGTGGTACAAAAGCAAAAGGTTCCAAACTGATGACCATGAGCCAAATGCAAACCACAGACAGGTTCTATTTGACCCACATGATGTTGGTGTTAAGATTTTTAATCAGTTACTTTAAAATCTGGATTTCCATGAATATTGGAAGATCACCCCCCAACCCCCACTTGGGCTGCCACCTGGCAACAAAGAACAGGCTCCAAGCAGCAGCTGCTCCTATTACAAGGGACAGGCAGCTCTCTGGTGTGCCACAGTGCCCAACCTCCACTGTTACCTAACATCCCACCCACTTCGCCAGTCTGTGTTACCTGCCAGGCCATGAGAGGCATTTGAGTTTGGGATTCTTGTTTTAGATACATCACAAAGCAAGCTTAAAAAAATAAACATAGACACACGTGTACACACACACTTATTTCAAATGCTTCAAAATTTCCTTTTTCCACAGGGGGGGAGAAAAGGGAGAAAATGTCCTTTCCCACTTTAATCAAGCATTCCCTGGATTTTAGACTTTCCAGAAATATTAAATTTCTAAACCACTATATAGATCTGATTTCATCACTGTATTTTTTATTTAAATGTTTGTTTTTAGGAAATGACAAAATTTTACTCACATTGCCATCTTTCAGGTGTGGGGAGGGGTTTGGGGATATTTGTCTAGTTTACTAGAAGAACAACAGGTGAGGTAAGACTCTCACGATTTTCTAAACACTTTTACCTTGACCATCACATTTCAAAGATATACCAAACATCCTAATTTTATAAACACAAAGCATCTAGTACTATAAGAGCAATATTTTTAAACAGTTGCATGTACATATGTTTATTTCTTCCAGACTTTCTTTTCCTCCCATTAAAAGTAGGCAGATAAATTTTCTCACTTTTTGTTCTTACACACCGCTGAACAGAGCACGAGAACAGTAGCCACTCAAAAGCGCTTAGTAAAGCATGAATGCTGGAAGGAACGAATACACGAAAGAAGAGAATAACATTATTTTTGAGCCAAGGGGAGCCATCAGCATCCCTAGCTGTCTGCTCTCCAGTTTCTCCAGCTGTCTGAGTTCCCTTCCTTCACCACGTCTAAGCCACACCACCAGAATCCCCACCACTCCCATCCAGTTCATCATACCTAGGCTCATCTTCCTAAACCTCTAATCAAAGTAAAGTTTGGTTAAAAAATATATATGTATATACATATATATATATATTTATCAGACACAAACTTATGTTTATGTCCCTGTGACCACTTTTCTCCTCATTAACACAGGAAAACCACCTACAGTGCACTGAGGTAGTATTTCTTTGCGGAAAAGAGGTGAGGGGCATGCGTGCTGCCTGGGGCACCTACCGACTTAGTAAACAGTGTGGACTGGCCATTCTTGTTTTCTGAAGGGATGAACTGTAAGGATGCCAGTGAATGGAGAAACCTCACACAGCAGAAAGAACACGGAAACCATGGATGTTAGAGTCGGTTGAAGGTTTTTTTCTAGCAGGGAGGCAACAGCGTGAACTTTGGAGACAGATGGACGCAGGGTCAGTGCTGACTCTGCTACTCTTATGCAAGCTGGACGGGTGGCTTCCTCTCCTAGAGTCTTCACATCCCCTCCTAAGGTGGATCATCCCCACCCTCAGAAGGCTGCTGGGAGCCTGTGACAAGGCCTGAGATGGTGTCCGGCACCCAGCGTGCCTTGGTGGCAGCATTGGTGGTTAATCTTTTCCCTGGCTCTTTTTCAAGGCCACCTGCTGCCCTTCTAGGAACTTATGGTTACAGTTCTTAAAACTATTTTACATTAACAAAGCACTAACTGTGTACCCTCCAGGGGAAAAATGCCATGAGAAGTAACGGAAAGCTCTTCTAGGCTTCCCAGCTTCTTATTCCCAGAGGGAGGGAAGCTCTGGGAAAAATGGAAGATATTATCCACATAATCCTTACTATTTGAACCAGTCTTCCTCACTTGCAGAAAAAGTCGCACGATAAACATCTCATGGTCTTGGTCCCTCAATACCAAAGGTAATAAAGGGTGAGAGTCCAATTATACAAAATCACTGAGTATAACAGAAACCCTCTCTCAGTAAATCTATTACTAAGCCTCAGGTCAATCCTTACGATGTTAATGATTCAAAGGAAATGGACATTCCTTGTGGACTTCCAACTATTCTGAATATATTTTTTAATACTCTTGAAAAAAAGCAACATAATCTGGGCCTTTATGAGTATAGCTAGTAACACTGCGGTAGACATGAAATTCTTTTAAAAAGTGAGAATAAAAACCCAATGCATGAAACAAGAGACAGACACAATCAAGGTCTATGCACTACTGCTCTGTATCCATGGTTCCCTATTAGGATCCTAATAACGTAGTAGGGAGGGCCCTTCAATTCTCTTGCTTTTTCAAAAAAAGTAAAAGAAACTGATTCTACCAGTGATCCTTCTGGACAAGCTAACTGCCAGGACAGTCATTGCCTCCGGCAAGAATTTTACCAAGGCCAAGTGCAAACACTGGTATCTCTAGCTGACCAAAGTTCTAATCAAATTACTGACCAAAAAAATAGAAAACTAATGGCTACCTAATATATTCAGTTTGTTTTATAAACAAATACTTTCTCCCTTAGTGTCCATGAAGGAAAAGTAAACCTAAAAACGTAAAAATATTAAGAAATACATCTTTATGAGGTTACTCTGCCAGTACCCTGGCAGCTCGCATTCCCTGCTCCAGAAAAAATGTCAAAAACAGGCCAATATCAATGTTAATAGTTAAGATTTTAAGAGAACTTGGTGGACATTAAGAAAAGACAAAGGCTTAAGAGTCGGAAGGCTACAAACTAAGAAAAGCAAATTGAAATCTGGATGCAATTCAAATAAAGCCTGGCACCTTTTCCATTTCCCGCAGCAAGCACTGTTATATCTGGGAGCATGGCACTACACAGTGCCCAGCACATCACAATACTTGAGTATAATTACAGCATAATAATATATAATGGTATGATAAAAACATCTGCTGTATATTTAGCACTTACTATGTGTCAGACACTGTAAGCACTATACAGTGTACATGTATATATACATATATAACAGATATAAAAATACATATATTTATATATTAAATCCATACTTTTATACAGAAATCTTATGAATATATAAATACACATACACACATGCATATACATATAATCTAATTTAATCCTTAAAATAATAATGAGGTAAATGACATCCCCATTTTGCAGATGAAGAAAACAGGAGTTAAGATGGTTAAGTAACCCTCCCATGGTCACAGTCAGGAAGATATGCATGCATATCTATCCTGCCTATTTCAAAACTTGGGTTCTAACAACTGAACAGCCACACAGGAAAATGAGAGAGAATCTGCCACCACAAATCTTGCAAAAGTTCTGACCACAAGGCTAGCCACTTATCTCTTTAATTAGAAAGAGAATTGTGCCGGGTATTCCCTGGCCAGCTGGCCACACCATGTCCTGTAAATCCAGGCTCCAGGGCAAAGGCCACCTCCTCCAAGGCTGTGTCCCTTCTCCTAGGCAAAATGAAGCAACTCCTGAAACTACCACCATGAAATAATTAATAGCTTTGTAACTAAGGAGACTAGAGTACTGCAGTATAAGGTAACCCACCTACTGCAGGTTTCCCAAATAACTGAGGAATCAAAGTCTATGTAGCTTCCTTATGTATGTGGGGGAGGAGTGGTGAAGAGGTGAAGCCCCACCTGCTGCTCATTCTCTAACATTCTCATTCATTTGCCAACACCTAAAAAATTCACAATTCCTTGCCCGTGAAATGACAGGATTCACTGTTTTAAGTGTGTTCTGCAGTATTCTAAAGGTCTCTTCAGGTGCTGGTGGGGAGGGAGAGAAGGGGTTGGAGGAAGAAGAAAGGGGAACAGAGGGGAAGCGGGTAGGGGGAGAGAGTGAGGAATAACAGGAGCGACCCTTCCACCCCAGCAGCTCCACAATCACCTATTCCCATACGGGTTTTTGCATTACAATGTATTTGAAGAACAGTTTCCATTGCTAAAACTATGACTATGACCTTGCCAAAATTAACAGGAAACAAAATACTGCAAAGATGCCTAGTTGTTTGTTGATTTTTTAAACTAATTATTCATAATTGTGAATTCCTGCCAGTTAGAAAGAGATCCTTTTTGTTTTCCTCTTAACTTCTCTACTTTCTCTACACTCTCTTCTCTTGTCCTATACCCTCCTAATCCTCCATTTCTATTAATACATATAGTAGTGTTGCTGCCCAGCCAGGCTGATTTGCCTGCTGAACAGAGAAGAGCCAACGTACTGAGACAGTCAGGATTGCTTATTATGTTGTCTAGATCTAGCAGTATTTGCTTTATGTACCTGAGTGCTCCTGTGTTGGGTGCATAAACGTTTAGGATTGTCAAATCCTCTTGTGAGATTTTTCCCTTCACCACTATATAGTGTCCATATTTGTCCTTCTTTACTTTTATTGCTTTAAAGTTTATGTCATCTGAAATGAGGATGGCTACTCCGGATTTCTTTTGGTTTCCATTAGCCTGAAAAATTGTATTCCATCCTTTCACCTTGAGTCTGAATGCGTCTTTCTGTGTAAGGTGTGTTTCCAACAGATACTTGGTTTGTATTTTTTAATCCATTCAGCCAGCCTATGTCTCTTCAATGGGCAGTTCAAGCCATTTACATTTATTGAGAGAATTGATATTTGGGGTAAATTTCTGATTATTCTGTTGGGTGGTATCTTTTGTTTTACCTCTTGCGTCATTGTAGAATCTGGTTTCTGGAGTTTTAGCTTTTGCGTAGTTTTACATAGGTGGGTGGGTGTTGCTCTGTTTAGTGTATAATGCAGGCCTAAGCATTTCTTGCAAGGCCGGTCTGGATTTCGCAAATTCTATCAGTGATTGCTTATCTTGAAAGGTCTTTATTTCTCCCTCATATAAGAAGCTTAGTTTGGCAGGATACAGAATTCTGGGTTGACCTTTGTTTTGTTTTAGGAGATTGATGATGTCTCCCCATTCCCTTCTGGCTTGTAAGGTTTCAGCTGAGAAATCTGCAGTTAATCTGATCGGTTTCCCTTTGTAGGTTACCTGCTCTTTTCGTCTTACAGCTCTGAGGAGTGCCTCCTTTTGTGTTTACTTTGGTCAGTCTAATAATTATGTGGCGTGGTGAATGCCTTTTCACGTTGACTCTCCCAGGAGTCCTGTGTGCTTCTTGTACTTGGATATCGAGATTTCTGGCTAAGCCATGGAAATTTTCCTCTATTATTCCTTCAAATAGATTTTCCAGCCCATGCGAGTTTTCTTCCTCTCCCTCAGGGATACCTATGATCCTTATGTTTGGCCTCTTTACATAATCCCACATTTCTTGTATGCTTTTTTCCTACCTCTTGTTTTTGTGTTCTTTCTCTTTGGCTGATTTATTTAGCGCATAGGAGCTGTCTTCTAGCTCTGAAATTCTTTCCTCTGCATGGTCCAGCCTATTCTTAAGGCTTTCCACTGTGTTTTGTAGATCCTTGAATGCTTCTTTCATTTCTAGGATTTCTATTTGATTTTTCCGTAATATTTCTATTTCTTTGGAGAATTTTTCATTCATTTCTTGCATTTTTCTTGTGGTTTCTTTGTGCTGGGATTCAATTTTCTCTTGAATTTCATTGAGCTTTCTTATAATCCATAAATGAAATTCCTCTTCTGTCATTCTACCCATTTCATTTGGGTTGGTATCCATTGCTGAGGAACTGATAATTTCTTTTGGGGATGACTTTTCACTCTGATTTTTCACGTTCCCTGAGTTCTTTCTCTGGTTTTTTCTCATCTGGCCTCTTGGTCGAGAGCTGGGGGTGTTAGAGCTAGTTTATGGCCCTGTCACCAGGCCCACAATTATTGTTCCTTGGCAAAGCCAGGGAGAGAAGTAGTGGCCTGTATTGCCTTAGGTGTATTTTAGCAAGTTTGGTGGATCTTGAGTTAACTCTGACCTGTGGTCTTCTCTTCCCAGTGGAGTGTGGTGAGAATGACCTCCCAGCTTGGGCTCTGAGCTAATGGATTGTACTTGAGGATATGAATCCTCCGCTCCCTATTAGCTAGGTATTCTGTTATGTCCGTGGCAGACTCTGATTCCCCAGTTGGGGTATGCAAAAGCCCCGTCCTTTGGGAGGGGCCTTGTAGCTCCTAGGGGTTACTTTGACCCTGCTCCTCCTGAGGTTCTGGTAGAAACACAATTTCTTTTGGCTGCAGTGTGAGAGCTGAGTTGGGAAAATTCTACACAGCTCAGAGGTTGCTCATCTAGCCACGTGTGTCTGCCCTTCTGATGTGTGTCTCCGCGTGATACTGGTTGATAGGGGGATCTCCAATTGTGCACCCCTTTTCCACCACTAAACCCCAAGGCGAGGCGGGTGGCCGTCTCTATCCCCAGCAGTCTCCACCAGGGGGATGTTTCCACGGGGAGGGGGGAGTAGTGGCCGCTGGAAGCGCTCTTGGATGGCGCGAAATTCCCTAATGGAGTGGGCAGGATTATGGGGAGCTGCTCTGGCTCAGCCTGTGGCTCTTGAGGTATTTGGTTGTCATGGAACCAGCAGTTATACCAAATGAGTCACTATAGCCAGCAACCTTCAAAATGAGCAATCTCTGGGGTACAAGAGGGCTGGGACCTGAAGGCCGGGCACTAGGACCAGCACGGAGCGGACTTGTCGGAGGTCAGAGCCGGGATAGCAGGACCAGATGGACGAGCTGCAAACTGTTTACAATACACAAAGGTCCCGCCGTTACAGTTCCGGGATCTCGTCCCACCTGGAACCCACGGATGCAGCTGTCCCTGGCCACCACAGGCAAAGCCTGTCTCGCCCCAGCGGAAGAGCCCCGGGCTGGGGCGGGGCGGAGCTAGAGACGCAGCTCACAGCTCCACGCGGGCGGCTGTAAAGATGGCGGCCGCCGCCAGCCTGGCGCACAGCCGGGCTCCGATCGCGCCAAGAGCACAGTTTTTCTCCGCAGGCCGCAGCGGCAGTTGCTAGCAACTCCTAAGGGCATGTCCCGCTCTCTGTTAAACTCCTGGGCCCAGTCCCGCTGACTTCTAGTGGCGCATGCGGGTTCCCGCGCACTGTCCCGGGAAGCTGTGTCTCAGTCCCCGCCCAGTTCCTCCCTAGCCCTGGGCAGTCTCTGTATATTGCAGCTGCGAGTTGTGTCTGGCTCTTGCTACTTCCTCCTCTCCACAGGGCTCGCCGTCCCTAGCAACCGCTCTGTTCCAACTCTGGGCTTGTCCCTGCCTGAGTGGATGGGGAGGTGCGTAACCGCTTGGGGGGCAGGTCACGCCGGGTCGACCTGGCGAGCACGTCCTTCCCGCGCTCTGGGCTCTATTGTGCTCCGTGCGCCCTCCGATCTTTGTGAAAATTTTGTACCTGTTTTCTTGGGCTGGGCGTTCGGGCGTTGTTTCTCTGTAATTCGCAATGCTGTTTTCGGAGTGAGCGGTCCGTGCTCGCAGGCAGCCGCTGGCGTTCTTCACCTCCTTCCCTGGGAGCGGTGCAGTGGGAGGACCCTATCACACCGCCATTTTTTCCCCCTCCTAGACAGTCAGAATTGCAATGGAGAAAGAGTCTTTATTCCACATAGTGTTAGGCAGGGAGATGGGAGAAATTTCTCAAATCCGCCTCTCCAAGAATTTGGGAGACAGGGTTTTTAAGGATAGTTTGGCAGGCAAGGGATTAGGCAATTAGGTTTGTTAATTGGGGCAGAATTATAGGGGTGTAGAAATCATCTTCTTGTGTTGCTCCAGTCCCTGGGGTCACAATTCCAGTTGAGTTGGTTTCTTGGTATGGGCTACTGGTCTAGGTGGGTCAGTCAATCCACTAGAATGCAGGGCCTGGAAGATATCTTAAAAGCTACCTTAAGGTTTCAAAAAGGTGGTGTTATCTACAGAGAAAGTTAAGAACCTTTATGGACACCAGCTATGGGGAGAAGTTAAGAATCTTTATGACCACCAGCTGCATGGCTCCAGAGTGGCGATTACAGAGAAGCAAACAGGGGGACAACAACTAATTATTAGCATTATTTTTAGCTAATTAATTCTGCCCCAATTAACAAACCTAATTAGGTAATTATTAGCCATTACCACAGTTCTTGCCCTACACCCCATTATTGGAAGAGCAGTTTCAATAGTGAAATAAACCATATGACATGCCTCATCTCATTCTTTCAATTTTTAGACAGGGTCTCTCTGTCACCCAGGCTGGCATGCACTGGTCCGATCATAGCTTAGTGCAGCCTTCAATTCCTGGGCTCAAGTGAGCCTCCCTACTCAGCCTCCGGAGTAGCTGGGACTACAGGCCTACACAACCACATCCAGGTAATTGTTTAAAATTTTTGTAGAGACAAGGTCTCACTATGTTGTCCAGGCTGGTCTTGAACTCCTGACCTGAAGCAATCCTTCTGCCTCAACCTTCCAAAGCACTGGGATTACAGGTGTGAGCCATGGCACCTGGCCATCTCCATTATTTAAGACAACACAGACCAATGTTTTTAACGCTAAGAGGGAATCCTCCAGAAGACTCAGAAAACTAGCTTTCGTCTGGTCTCTGCCCTGTTATCACTGTTGCTGGCAGCATCACACTAGACGGCCCTAGAGAACACATTCTACGTACCCTGAAAGCTAGGGCCCAAATCACATGATCATCTCCATAGGTGCAGAAAAAGCATCTGACAAAATTCAACATGATACTTTGAATTTCATAATAAAAACTGTCAACAAATTAGTTGTTGAAGGAACTTACCTCAACACAATAAAGGCCATATATGAAAAGCCCATAGCTAACATCATACTAAAAGGAGAAAAACTGAAAGTTTTTCCACTAAGATCTGGAACAGGCAAAAATGCCCACACTCAATTCTGTTCAATATAGTATGAGAAGTCCTAGGCCAAAGCAATTAGGTAAGAAAAAGAAATAAATGGCATCCAAACTGAAAAGGAAGAAGTAAAATTATCTCTGTTTGCAGATAATACTATCTTATATGTAAAGAACCCTAAAGATTCCACCAAAAAAAAACCTGTTAGAATAGATGAATTCAGTAAGGTTGCAAGATACAAAAAATCAACACACAAAAATGAGTTGTGTTTCTATACAACAACAGTAACAATCCAGAATTACAAAAAAAATCCCATTTACAGTAGCACCAAAAAGAATAAAATACTTAGAAATAAACCCAACCAAAGAGGTGACAGCCTTGTACACAGAAAACCACAGAACACTGCTGAAGGAAATTAAAGACACAAATAAATGGAAAGACATCCTGTGTTCATTGATTGGAAGAATATTGCTAATATGTGCATACTACTCAAAGCAATCTAGAGTCAACGCAATCCCTATCAAAATCCCAAAGACATTTTTTATAGAAATAGAAAAAACAATCCTAAAATTCATATGGAACCATGAAAGACCCCAAATAGCCAAAGCAATTTTGAGCAAGAAAAACAAAGAACAAAGTTGGAGGCATCACACTTCCTGATTTCAAAATGTATTACAAAGCTATAGTAATCAAAACTGTGTGTTATTATAAAGATAAACACACAGATCAATCGAACATGATAGAGAACCCAGAAATAAACTCATGCATATACAGTCAGCTCATCTTCAACAAAGGTACCAAGAATATACAATGGAGAAAGGATAGACTCTTCAATAAATGGTGCTGGGAAAGCTGGATATCCACATCCAAAAAAAATGAAATCGGACCCTCTACTACACCATACACAAAAATTTACTCAAAATGGATTAAAAATTTGAATGTAAGATCTGAAACCATAAAACTCCCAGAAAAAACACACAGGGGAAAAGCTTCTTGACATTGGATTTGGCAATGATTCCTAGGATATGATACCAAAAGCACAGGCAAGAAAAGCAAAAATAGATAAGTGGGATTAGATCAAGCTAAAAAGGTTTTGCACAACAAAGGAAACAATCAAAAGAGTGAAAAGGCAACCTACAGAATGGGAGAAAATATTTGCAAACCATGTATCTGACAAGGGGTTAATATCCAGAATATATAAAGAACTCCTAAAACTCAATAGCAATAAAAACAACCCAATTAAAAATTGGGCAAAGTAATTCAATAGACATGGCTCCAAAGAAGATATACAAATGGCCAAGAGGTATGTGAAAAAAATGTTCAACATCACTAATCATCAGAGAAATGCAAATTAAAACCATAATGAGATATCACCTCACACCTGTTAGAATGGCTATTATCTAAAAGACAAAAGATAACAAATGTTAGTGAGGTCAGGGAGAAGTTGGAACCCTTGTATACTGCTGATGGGATATAAATTGGTGCAGAAGTTACAGAAAGCCAGATGGACATTCCACAAAAAAATTAAAAACTACCACATGATCCAGCAATCCCACTTCCGGGTATATATCCAGAAAAACTGTAATCAGGATCTCAAAGAGACAGCTGCACTCCCATGTTCATCAGGAATTATTCACAACAGCCAAGATATAGAAACAACCCAAATGTCCATCTACAGATGAATAGATAAAGAAAATGTGGCACTGTAGGATGACTACAGTTAACAATAATATAGTTTCAAACAGCTAGAACAAGGATAGTGAACATTCCCAACACAAAGAAATGATAAATGTTTGAGATGCTGGATATGCTAATTACCCTGATCTGATCACTATATATTATATGTACTGAAACATCACTATGTACCCCATAAGTATGTACAATTATTTGTCAATTTAAAAAATAAAAATTTTTAAAAGTTTAAACTTAAAACAATTTTGAAAAGAAAATGTGGTATATACATACAATGGAGTATTAGCCTTACAAAAGAAGAAAATTCTACCATTTGCAACAACACGGATGGATCTGGAAGACATTATGTTAAGTGAAATAAGTCAGTCACAGAATGACAAATATTATACTACATGCTTCCTCTTATATGAGGCATCAAAAACAGTCAAACTTATAGAAGTAAACAATAAAATGGTGGTTTCCAGGGGATGGGGTTGGGATATAGGGAATTTTCAATAGATATAAAGTTACAGTTATACAAAATGAGTAAGTTCCAGAGACCTGCTGTACAACACAGTGCCTATAGTTAATAAGATATTGTGTACTTAAAAATTTAAGAGAGTAGATCTCATGCTAAGTATTCTTACCCCCACTCCCACCCTTAAAGGACAGAAAGAAATTTGTGGAGGTGATGGATGTGTTTATTACCTCGATTGTGGTGATGGTAAAGCAAGTGTATACATATGTCCAAATTCACCAAATCGTATACATTAAGTATGTACAGTTTTTTGTATACAAACTATACCTCAGTAAGGCTAGGAAAAAAAAAATAGCAAGAAAGCTACAGCCCAATCATAAATAAAAACATTTCTAATACTTTCTCAAAGGCTTTTTTAATTTCTGCAGAAAATCAAAAGAAAAATAAAGCAAAGTATAACTGTTCCCCTCAAAGCACATATTTCTGATTTTCCCAGAGGTATTTTGCTTCCAGGGACCCAGCCCCACCCACATCCTGCCTGAGCTAACTCCACTAGAGCACCAACCTCAAGGTCTCTTCCTTTCCCTCTGGCATCATACTTCCCAGGTTAGAGAGACCCCCCAAACGCTTTCCCAGTAAAAGCCAAGGGAGAGATGGTAACCCCACCAACCACCTAACATGCTCTCTCATCCCCAGCTTCTGATCCAAGAGGTGCTCCACCAAGAAGGCAGGTGACGGATGTGCTGAAGCAACTCACCCTGCAGGTGAGACCCAACTTCTTTAAACACAACAGCCAGTTCATCCTCATTACAGACCCAACAGCAGATCTCTCAAACAATGTCATCACTGTGGCCTCCACACAAGGCATTGCTTACTGGGGTCTCAGGTGAAAAGCCAGCAACCTCTGAAACCCCTCGCCAAGTACACTGTTCTCAGAGCCCCTTAAGAGCCAACCTTGCCCCCACTATCCTCCCAGCAGCCACCACAACTGCAGCTGTAGGAGCACACCCCTTTAGGCAGAATAGCCAAATGCCATAAATACCACCCTTTCTTCTCATCCCCCTCCAAAAGCAGGGGGAGTCCCACAATACATAGAATATTTCATTCACACTCTGTCTGAAGAACAATTTTTCCCACAGAGAAACTGGGTAGTCAAATTCTCAACCAGATGAGGAGCCTATTCATGACAATCTCAAACGACTAATAACAAGGCCGTTGTCTGTCTCATAATAGTTCACAAATTTTTCAAATCACAAAGTCATCTATGTCATAAATTTAATCCTTCATTTCCTGATAGCACTTTTGATACCATCTATTACTATAATGTATGTATATAAGCTTCTGCCAATAGAAGTTTGTTAAAGAATACAAATTAAAATTACCACACAGTAAGTGCCAACACCATGTCGGCAACAGAATGGAATTTTAAATAATAGTTGTTCTATGGGCATATAATCTAAACCCACTTGGAAACTGTAAGTATCTGGTTCTCCTTGGCTCTTTTATCCAGTAATCTATAAATACTGCATAGAGCTAGGACTTTAAGCCCCAGGAGTGAACTAGTTCTAGCAAGATCAGAAACTGGTAGTTTCTGCAAAGAATAGTTATAGCTCTCTTTTTAATTAAAAAAAAAAAAAAAGGTTTAGTTTCCTTTGCCGACCCTCAGAATTTAGAAGTCTTTTGGAAGACTCAGGCTGCTTCAGTTAAGCTGAGGGTAACCAAGGAAATATTGTGCCCATGGTTGGGCTAGAACTTTAAAAGTGGAAGTTGGCAGAGGCAGCCACTGTGATAATCAATGGGGCTGATAAAATTCAGGAAACCCAAGCTGGGCATTGGCCAGCTAACCTGTCATCATCTGCAGGCTCCCTCCTAGCAGTAAAAACCCTGGTCTGTGCTAAGTAATGGACATAGCTCCTACAGTTCATCTCACTACCACACATATTAAGAAACAAGACAGGTTTGGAGGGCATGGGGAAGAAACACAAGTATAGAGAAAGGGAACAGTTGCTAATTTTAAAAGGTCCCTTTCTGAACTACAAGAACTCATTATTTATATTTAGTTTTTTATAGAAACTCAGCAACCAACCAGGTATCTCTGTAGTACTGTCCTTCCTAATTTTAATTCAACCTCAAGACAATACCTAAAATTGCCCCTAGATTGTTGGTGGCTTCAATAACAAGAGAGAGTAAGCGACTTTCTAAATTTAGGAAACCTATGAATCTGATTTCCTCAAAAGTTCATAGAGGAAGAAAGAATAGGCCAATGCTTTTAAGTGGAAAACAATTTCTCTGTTTTGCACACAACCCTGCACATCCAAGGGGAAGTATCTTGGGCAAGCTTCCACAGCAATCAGCATGAAAGCAGAGAGGTTTTCCTTTCCTTTCCCAGTGGTAAAGTTACAGCTATTGAAGAGCTGCTACTGAGCAGAGCTGCAAGGCTTGTGAAGAGGACTTCTGTTATCTAACCAACGCTAGGGCCAGGAATGACCATCTTGGTTACTACACAATGACCAAGGCACTCCTCTGAGGGGCTGTGCTCCAGTTAGCTGGAAGCATGGATATTTGACAGAGGATACATCCAACATTCAGAGAGCACAGGAAGCAAGTGAATTTATCACCACAAGGAGAAGATCATGAAATAATCCAAGGTCAGTTAGCCTGTACAAAAAGAACCACTCTGCCCTCCTAAAACTGCCTAATTTTTGTAGAGAACTGCTATCAGAAAGGCTAACAATAGTTTTCTATCTACTGTCTGACAGTCTGAGCTTGAATGCTTTGTTGAAGCATTTACTAGGGATCAAAATCACAAATACAGCCCCACCCCCTTTGCCATATTTATGTCCAATCTCTTCAGCCGGCGGAAATGCCCTTTGTGGGTGGTCAAGGACAAATGGCATTAAAGCCTATTATTCAGCTTTTCATGTAAGAAGACTTAATGTGTCAGCTGCATTTTAATCTAAGGATTATATGCTTACCCTTGGAAAATTCCTTTTAGAAACATCAATAAGGATTTTTTTCCTAGAATTCTTATTTTCTAATACAAGGCCCAATTATCATTTATAAATTCATTGGTATTTTAGCACCTGAAATAAAAGCCTTTAGAGGAGAAAAGGAGGCAGCTGCTGCAGAGTTAACAAGACAGCCAAGATCTCTGTTGAGACCATCTAAATATATATCATGCCTCAAAAAATAAAAGAACACTAAGCTAATGCTTTCCACCACAGGTATGTGTCTGAGCAAATGCCAATGCTATATAATCTTGACCTGGATTTTTTTTTTTTTTTAAGACTTCTATATTGACTTCCAGTTAAAGACAGTGGATGAACACACACATTTAGCTCCTCTCCCTCCTAAAACCCTAATACAACAACACATTTCTTTTTAAAGGCATAAATCCACATGGACAAAGATAAAAGGAGCAAAGATTAAAATATTAAGCTTTTTAAAGCTACAAATCAGAAAGATGATAGCAACTAAACAGACCCAAAGAACCCAATTCTTCCAATTTGTGAAGCCCCATTCTTAATCACAAACAGACATTCAAACAAATAGAGTATCTAACATGAAGTCAAAAACAGGAAAAAAAGCAACTTAAAAGAAACAAAAATTATGTAGATAAAGCTTCAAAAAGAAAAAAAATCATTAACCTCCTCAGAGAGCTAAGAAAAAATACTGTCATGAAATAACAGGATTCTAGAAAATAAAAGCATTCAGAGAACAGCAACAATAAAAAAGAACTGCCAGAAAATAAAAACATGATAACAAACATGAAAAATGTAATAGGAGGGTTAGAAGATAAACTTAGGAAATATCCTAAGAACACAGCTTAAATGCAGACGTGGAAAATAAAAGACAATCATCGTGTAACAGAGGTAAAGGTCTGAAAAAGGGCAAAATGCTTTATGATTTGTCTCTTTAAAACTCCCACCCTTTTTGGGAATTAAAAGCTGGCTTCCTGCCCGAGGCCAGTAATCAAAGGGGCAGGAAAATGGTCTTTGCTGTTTGTTTTCTACCATCTTAAACCACAGGCGATGGCTCAACAGAATTGTTGGGACAAAGGTCACAGGATAGTCTTCACCGGGAGATAAGGTCAACTGAAACCACCAACTATAGTTGAATGATAGCCCAAAGCCACAACATGTGACACTGGTCACACAGACCCAAGCCCAACCACCTAAAAACCCCCCTTTAAAAAGCCCTGTTTTTCTGCTTAAAGTCGGGATTGGCAGGCAGTCTTTTGAGATGCTAGTCTGCCACCCTCCTCATTTGCTGGCAAATTAACAAACTTCTCTTTCCTTTTCCTCAAACCACTTCTCCTCCCTCTTCGTTCTCACTGATTCGGCCTTGGGGACAAGTACCAAACTTTCGGTAATAATAGGACAAGTCAGTCAACATCTAACAGGAATTCCAGAAGGAAAGAACAGAGAAAACAGATGGGGAAAAAAATCAGTAATGATATACTTCAAGAAAATTTCTAAAAATGAAGGATGTGTGTTTCCAAGTAATGAAAACAGACCCCCACCAAGGATTATCATGTAATTTAAGAACACTGAAGATAAAAGAACTAAAAACCCAGAGAAAAAGAAAGAAAAAATCTGACATCAACACTAGATGCCAGATGATAAAGAACAATGCCTTCTCTATTCTACAGCTCAGTGATTTCCAACCTAGAATTCCACCTGCAGCCAGACTACAAATTAAACATAAATGTGACATTCTCAGATATTTAACAACTCAAAAGTCTCACCTCCCATGTGCAACTTGTTAAGATGCTGCCAGAAAATGTGCTCTGCCAAAATGAGGTAGTAAACCAAGAAAGAAAAGAATATGGGAGGAGGGAAATAAGTAAGCCAATACAGGAGCAAGACACAAGAAATTCCCAGAATGGTACTACAGAGAGTCCCAACATGTGGTGCACAGCACGCTTAGAAAGCAAGGAGTCTAGACTGGAGCAAAGTATAAGACTCAGGGTGAAATTTCTCCAAGAAGATGTAATTGATAAAATATCTGCCATGTCTTAAGGTATTAAGAGGAGATTCACGCGAAAGGCTGTTTGTGGTTATACTAATGATAAGTGCACAAAAATTTTTTAAAAACAAGACAATTAGTAAATCCAAGGAAAACAAAACTTGTGTGCAGGAAAGTTAAAGTAAACAAATTATACTATATTATACAGTGTACCTGTGAATCCTGTTTAGATAGTATAAGGTAAATTCCAGATAAATAGGGAAGAAGGAAGAGAACCATGCATAATGGGGACTCGAGTTTTTCATAAGAGGCCCTATAGAACTACGTAACTCTTTAAAAAACAAAGATGAATGACTGCAATAAAAACAAAACCTAAAATTATAACAGAGATGACTCTTATACAATCCACACCTAATACTTCTTTAGTATAGCACCGACAACTTACAAACTACTTTCACAAGTGTCTAATGATTTAATATGTACCACAACTCGGCAAGTTAGGTTACCTGCTTTACAGAGAAGACAAAACCAGCTCAGGGAAATTGACTTGCTCAAAGTGACACAGAACAACAAGGTGGCAGAGGCAGGACTAGAAAGAGCACGGCATGCACAAGGTGAGTGTGGGATTTACAACATCATTGACATTAACGATGGGGGTGGGAAGCTAGAGGCAGGGGAGTCAAACTGAGTTTTGGAACTCAGTGGTTCTCAAACTTGAGTGTGCATAGGAATCCACTTACAGGAGGTGTGTGAAGTAGTCAAATTCATGGAAACAGAAAGTAGGATGGTGCTTACCAGGGATTGGGGGGAGGGAGAAAGGAGGGTTGTTTAATGGGTATGGAGTTTCAGATTTGCAAGGTGAAAAAGTTCTAGAGATCTGTTGCACAACAATGTGAATATGCTTAACACTACTGAACCATACACTTAAAAATGGTTAAGATGGTAAATTTTATGTTGTGCTTTTTACAACCATTAGAAAAAGAATCACCTGGAGGGTTTGTTAAAACACTCATCTCTAGACCCCACCCCCAGGGTTTCAATTCAGTAGGTCTAGGTGGGACCTAAGAATTTCCTCTTCTAACAAGTTACCAGACACCACCATCCCAGGGACCAGATTTTAACCACCACTGCTCTAGTTCAAACATTCTCAATTCTGAATGCACAGTAACTTCACCTGAGACCCTAGACCAAGCAAATAAGAATGTAAGGGGTGGGGAGTTATGTAACTGGACGTAAAGTGCTTTTAAATCCCTCAGGGTGATTCTAATGAGAGCCCCTGGCCTGAACACCGGCCCATGCCAGTCAGCAGTGCAGTGTTTGTGAGTAGGAGCAGGCCTGTGGCCACTCAGCCATACCCTGGCTGTGCCTCAATTTCCTCATCTACAGAATAATAATCACAGTTGTTGAGACTAAGTAAGATAATCAACAAAAGAACTCAGGGCAGTGCCTATCACGTAATGAATAATAATTTTATTACTTTTCTTGCTGACATTACAGGAAATAAGGTTGACCCTGTTTTTTCAGATATAAAATGGGGTCAGGTTAAAGGCAATGAAGAAACTATTAATATTCAATCCCAGACTACTCACCAAGGCAAAAGGCTCCCAGGGAGCTGGGAACAAAGTATAAGTGAGATTAAATCTAAGAACCTATTATGATTCCCACAAATATTTGGCAAACTTGGAGTTGTTTCTACAGAATTAGTAACTAATCCCTTTACTCTCTGAATAGGTGCTGTTATTTGGAATAAAAATATCATTGTAAAACCAGGTGTTGGAATCAATACCCAAATACCACCACCTCCATCTAAAAACGACAAAAACAATGAGGTGTGTTCGGGAAGAAGGTAACGTAAGACTCAAAGGAGAAATTCTTGAAGACATCTACGTGGTAAACAATTTCTTGTCAAAAGAAATTGAAAACGAACACAAAGGCATAGTTCATTCAAGAATACCCAAGCGCCTCCCTCCCACATAGCAGGCATGTGGCTGTGGGGGGAGGACACAGTCAACAGCAGGGCAGAGTGCAGCAGGCAGCGAAGCGGATGGGTCCAGCCATGCAGCAAGCTTTGTGAATACTGAATAGCAAAAACCATCTTCCTCAAAAGCACTGCAGGGAGAGCCAAAATTGTGTTTTCTGCTAAGTTTTTCCTTTCTTTCATAGCTGCACATTTTTGGGGTGTATCATGGATTACCCACAGTGGTACACCAAGCTTCCAATGTCTTGAGTCCACAGTAAATACAAAGAAATCATTGTCGTCGTCCTCATAAAGCAACATGACCCGCCCTAGACGTCTGGGCCATACCAGTGTCTCAGTCTCAAGAAAAAAACCTCCTTCATTAAGTCATTTGAATAATTTCCCCACAAGATTCTCAACAATTGTGGGAAAACATTCTTAATGAGGAAGATAGTGTCTGTTTGTAGACAGAACTAACGGCCTTGAGCAGCACTCTGCAACAGCCTGAACCTCTCTCAGTAACTACGTCCTCACACCACACTGACACATTCAAATCACCTCCTGACCACGAAAATTTGTTTCCTCTGTAGCTCAGAATACTGGATCTGATTGATCAGAAAACATTTCCCAAGTGAGGGCCAACCCTGGATATGGCTGACTGTCCCAAGCACGTGCCCACCAGAGTGGAACAATGCCAGTGTGGCTTTCCTCATAGTAAGATCCCCCTAAATATTCTGGGGAGCACTCTTCATGCAGAAAGCTAAGGATCAACTTTCAAGTAGAATATACAGAAACAATGCCGCCTGCTCATACACTTAGGTACTTCCATGAAGCAGGCTTACTTTGTAATGGTTTTCCCTCTCTGCTTCCTTGATTTATTATTAACCCAAATGCCCACAATCATAACACAGAAGCAAGTGTGAGGTCAGGGAAATGAAAAGGACATGCTCCTCTACTGGCAGGGCCGTTTTAAAGGTTAACAACAGCAACAAGGGATACCAAGCTAGCATGCATGAGGCACTGTTCTAAGTGCCCTGCAAATATCCACTAATTTGATCCTTCTCAGAACCCTATAAGGTCCTTTATCTCCATTGTACATTTGAGGAAACTGAGCAGAGAGAGGTTAAGAAATTTGTCAAAAGCTCATAAAAGCTAATAATTGAACCCAGTCTGGCCCCAGAATCTCATGTTCTTAATCACTTCTTTATCCTGCTTCCCAGATACATCTTTCAAGTCAAAAAAGACAATACACCTGAAAATGCTTTGCAAACCATAAAAAGATATATTAATAATAATTATAATAATCAGTGTGCCTCCCAGCACCACAACAGGTAGTGACCCTCCTGGTATCCTGATTTACCTCTGGAGGGAACCCTTTCCAGCTGCCATCAACTTAACGCTTCATCTTCAGCTGAAGATGTGCTGACCTCAGGCTCTGGGGTGACCTGGCAAACCAATCAGAAAAGGCCAATGTGCCTGGCCACAGTGACTGGGCCAGAAGCTAGGCATATGGCCCATCACAGCCAGGAATGTTGTTTGTGCAGTATCTTAAAGATCACTGCAATGATGTGCACCTGAAGCTGCTAGACGTCTCCATTCGAAGCCCAAGAACAAGTGGCCAAGATGGATCCTCACAACCTTGTTTGGATCCCAAATCCAGCGCCTCCTGAAGGCAGATCCACCCCAAGACTTGCAATTACTTAAGTCCATAAATTTTTCCACTTAAGATAGTTTGAATTGGGTTTTCTGTCACTTGCAACCAGGAAAATCATCCTAATACTCTTTCTAAGACATTTTTGTTCTATCAAGCTGTATTTATCTGCACTTCAGTACTTTTCCCCTTTCTGAAAATACAACTTGAGAGACTGATAAATTTTAATTAGTTAGTCTTGACAAATCAGCACTCCTGAGGCTGGAGTTCTTCACAAGATCACTCCATATTATGTAGAACAGAAGATCCATTTTTTCCAATGCCACAGAACAAATGATTTGCCCTATCATCAAATTTGGTTCAGAAAACTTTATTTTTAACCCAAGGAGTTAAGCCTCCAGTTTCCAGCTTTCTAAGGAAAATAACTATGATATTTATTGTCTCAGTCTTCTCAATTCTCATTTTCCCTCTAAATCTAAACTATATAGAATTACTAAAATGAAGAACAGGATTGAATTTTTTGAGACATCTTAAACCCAAGAAGTAGAAGGCACAAACAGATATAAATCATTTCTTCCTCCTCCTAAAGAAAATCAACTACACCTTAATTTTATTAATTTTGGCAATAAAACAAACCAGTTTGGAGTTTTAATTACATTAATTAAACTAGTCATTGTACCAGCTAACACTCCTTCTCTGTGGTTTCTCCAGGAGCCTAAGATTTCAGAAGAAAGCACTATTGGTCACCCAGATCACTGCCTCAAAAGGTGACAATTAGCACTCCCTTTGATGTCTCATAGCTCCTAAGTAGGTATATAAACATGACTGGCTTCCTGCATTTTGAATTATTGTACACAGCTAAACAACTGCAACTACAACATCCAAACATCCAATCTCACTTCCTAAGAGACCTCTCAGGCTGAAAGAAGGTAATCCAGCCATTGTGGCTTATGATGGCTCAATGATACAATTCAACTGTGTTTCCTTTGGATTGGTCTGAGGACAGTCAGGGTGGTAAATGGGCACTTACTCCCAGCCTGAGTGTCCACACATAAAACATACTGGAGAGCACGTAAAAATGCCAACTGGGTTAAAAAGATGTTAAAAACAAGTTTCAAATTTTCTAAAGAAATGTAAAAAAAATTTCCATATTTTCTATGTTCACTACAATGCCCCTATAGCCTATCAAGAAGAAACAAACTTTTACAACTTTGAATAAGCAAAAAGATAAGCATACCAACAGAGATAGATTAATTTGTTACACTACATTCCAAACTCCATTACCTTGGTCTGCTATCGTTTCTGTTGAGGTTTATTATTTATTATTAAAGCAGCATAAGATTGGCGGTCTACTTGGCTTGGTTTGGTAAGCACTTCAAAGCTCACTGGCCCTTCTCCAGATGTGGCTACCTTCAAACACTTTGGTGTTACCACATGTAAACAATTAGGACCTTTAAAAACTGTAGTAATTTGTGTGTTTGTCACACTGCATACTTCTCACACTGAAGTAACCATTAGATTATGTGGAAGAAACCATAGAATTTGCCCATAAAAACATCCAAATCCCCTGAAGAACACTAAAGGTTGGAAACTGGCAGACTTGCTGAGTCCAGCCAGACATGTTTTGATGGGTTGAAATTTGGACAGGGTTATGTACTCATTCTCCATAGTGCCCACCACTCCTTTCCAAGGTAATTTCAGTCATGATACCAGTCTGGCCCATGTAAGCCTTTGAATGTACATCCCTGAATTCTACAGTACAAGTGGTCTCCAGGGATGTGGCCCATGTCCAAATCTGTGAGTCCATATACAACTCAGGCTCCTCAAAAGCAAGCTCACAACTTGCAATTTTTTGCCCGTCACCTAACACTTAATATCAACGCCTAATGAACTTTAGATATTCATTGACTGCCTGTCATTTGATATGTTCTGCACAGTCTCTCCAGTGGGGCTGTAGAAAGAGTAATGGTGGCAGAGAAGAGGATGTAGAAAACACGTGCCAGTAGGAACAAAGTGAAAAGGGACATGGTGAGTCATAGGAAGAGCAACAGGAATCATTACAGGACTGAAGAAACCACACCCATATCTCCCAAGTGTGTCTCAACTTTCTATCTGCTGTATGGATTCCTCCTACACATCATAGCAGAAGCTGGGCATGACCTGGGACAACTTCCACCATAACCATGGTGATTAAACCTTGTTTAATCCTTACTTCTCCTGGAGGGTGCCCTGGATGGGTAAACTCAAAAAATTACCCACATCTACTAGAAAAAATTGTTATATTCTCACACAATGGAATGCTCCATAGCAATGAAAATGAACAATCTATAACTATATGCAACAATATATAGGAATCTAATATATTACTAAATGAGAGAAACCAGACACAAAAGAGTACCATCTGCATTATATATTACACACACACACACACACACACACACACACAAAGAAAAGAAACAGGCAAAACTAATTCATGCTGCTAGAAGTCAAGAGAGGTGTCATCCATGGAGCAGGATACAGTTGACCCTTGAACAACACAGGTTTGAACTGCAAGGGACCACTTATACGAAGATTTTTTCAATAAATACATTGGAAAATTTTTTGGAGATTTGCAACAATTTCAAAAAACTCGCAGATGAACCACGTAGCCTAGAAATACAGAAAAAATTAAGAAGTTAGGTATGTCATGAATGCATAAAATATATGTAGATATGTGTTGACTGTTTATGTTATCAGTAAGGCTGCTGGTCAACAGTAGGCTATTAGTAATTAAGTATTAGGGGAGTAAAAGTTATACTCAGATTTTCAACTGCATGGAGGAACCCCTGAATTGTTCAAGGGTCAACTGCAGTGCCTAGAAGGAGGCATGAGACTGTGCTGGTAATGTTCTGTTTCTTAATCTGGGTCCTGGTTACCTGGGTGTATTCAGTTTGCGAAATTATATCGAGCTAAGCACTTATAATATGTGTATTTTCTGTTATGTATGTTCCATCTCAATAGAAAGTTTTAAAAAATTACCCTGTATCTAAGTGGCCTAGGGCTAGACAGGGCCCCATATGTCTTCCCTTTGTTCATCCTTCAAAGCCCCCTTCACCCTCCCTCATCTTTTCAAAGCATGAACAAACAGAGGCCAAAGAGCAAAAAAGCAAACTAGACCATTCAGAGCTACCTATGATTCCAAACACAGCTCTGAATGTCAGTATCTTTGGAAGAGCCTTTACTACCGTCACTAACTTTTTGTTCTAAATCAGAAATGAGAGTATAAGAAGCCACTGCTGCCTTAAATGGCTTGCTTAAATAGACTTCTTTTAAAATATGCCCTAAATGGGCAGCTCTCATTCATAAACATCTATAAAGAAATGCTTAGATACACAGGGACCACGTGAGGAAGATACCGCAAATAAATTGTAACCGAGATTAGAACGTAAAACAGTCGACAGCCACCTTACAAGAATCACAGGTAACTGATTGTGTAATTGGTTTAATGTGTAATGACCTACAACTATGATCACAGCTGAACACATCTTTGAGATTTTATGTAAAGTTTCAATTCCAGTAGTCAAATTATGGGCCTGGGAATCATTTTTAATCTCTCTAAGGTTGATTTTAATATATTAACTTCAACTTCACATTACCACTCATATTCTTTCCACATTCTCATACAAGATTAGCTTTAAAAAATCAATTAAGACCCTTGATCACATTAGAGTGCAGATATTGGACTACTTGTGAATGCTGATCAGGAAGAAGGCAAGGGTGGTAAATCAGATCCACTGACCTAACCATAAAACATAGGCCATGGGGGGAAGGAGGGTGCAGGGAATTAAAGCATAGTAATGCCTCTTAGTTTAGCGCACATGTAAAGTGCAAATTCCATGCTTTTATATTCAGAAGTTTCTCATATCAAACAAATTCATATTGCTTATCTATCCACTAACTAAATCACTGTTTAAAAATGTTTTTAATCTGACTTTATTTCTATTAACTATGAAGGGAGCATAATCCAAAGTTATACTCTTTAATAGAAAAGTATTAACTTTTTAATTAAATGATTCTGTGTCACATAGTTTACGATAGTTCTAAAATGTCTTTTAGGGGAGAATATCCTTATTTTTTCTTTTTCTTTCTTTTTTTTCTTTACCACTTCTTCCAGGCTTTGGAGAGAATATCCTTATTTTTAAGAGCTGTATCCCCAAGAATTTAGGAGAAAATATCATGATGTCTGCAACTTACTTTCACATGTTTCAGCAAAAAAAAATGTACAAACCTACCTACAAACAAAATGTGGCAAAATGCTAACAACCGTTAAATCTAGTTAGTGGATATACAGGAATTCATTGTACGTTCTTTTAACTCTTCAATAAGTTTGAAAATTTTTTATAACAAAAAGCTGCATAGAAATCTTTACTCACCTTCCAAGTGATGGCCTTCTTCCTTCTAATCAAAAATGAATGGCTAAATATGCCCAAAGGCACATTCAGGGATCATTCATGCTGCCTTCACCCTGCAAGAATAAGCAAAACAACATGTTATCACCAAGAATTTTTACTAAGTTAATGCTATTTCAGTTGAGAAAATGTTAATATATGACAAGTCTCTAAATTAAAATACTGCTATAACAATTTTTTTTTTAACAAGGAAAAAAGTGAAAAAAGAAAATCCCATCACATATTAAATTGGGGAACAACTGTCAGCCCCACCCACTCTAGGAACTTCTGGTACAAAGGAACCCCTCCAGAAGTTTCTATTTTTCTTTTTTCCAGCTTTATTGAGGAATGATTAAACAAATAAAAATTACATATATTTAGGGTTTATAACGTGATGGTTTGATATATGTATACACTATGATATGATTACCACAAGCTAATTATTAATAACATCGTCATAATCTCACATAGTTACTTTTTTTTTAAGGGGTTTTCTGGTAAAAACTAGAAAAACTGCTAGACAAATTCTAAAAGAGCTATAACACTGTACTGTAGTTACCTTTTACCTTTTACATAAGGTTTCCAGTAAAATAGGTCTTCATCTTATGGCTCAAGGTTTGCCTCAGTAACTTCTTCTTAATTCACAGCAATTTTAGGGCAGTGAATTAGCCCAAACATCCACTCAAATAAAAACTGGAGCTTCAATAACTTGAGCTTCACTCTGATTTTGGCTTTCTGAGAGCATACTTAGAAGACACCCACCAGGCCTGGCGTGGTGGCTCACACCTGTAATCCTAACACTCTGGGAGGCCAAGGCGGGAGGATCGCTTGAGGTCAGGAGTTGGAGACCAGCCTGGGCAAGAGTGAGACCCCATCTCTACTAAAAATAGAAAAAATCAGCGGGGTGTCGTGGTGTGTGCCTGTACTCCCAGCTACTCAGGAGGCTGAGGCAAGAGGATCATGTGAGCCCAGGAGATCGACGTTGCTGTGAGCTAGACTGACCCCCGACACTCTAGCCTGGGTAACAGAGCAAGACTCTGTCTTCAAAAAAAAAGGTATCTTCATACAATCTTGGAACCACACCGGAAGTGCCGAACCTCCTCAAGTCCTTCCAGGCAGAGGTATTCAGATCTAATCTACAGTACACTGGACTACAACACATATGTGCTATACAGAAACATGGCATTGTGGCCTGACGGTCATGTTCCTATGGCCACCACATACCTTCCATTTTGGCACTGTTACATTTGATCCTCCCCACAGCCCCGTGAAATAAGCGGACTTTACTGATCCCATTTTCCAGAGAAGACAAGTAAGTATCAGAGATGATGTATGACAAGGATATTCAACTAGGAAACACCAGAGATGAAATTCCTACTTGTCTTCCAACCCCAAGCTCAGGGCTTATCTCACTATACAGGCAGTCCCCACCCTCCTGCCCAACATGATGCTTTCCTTAAAACCAACCCCAGAGCCAAATGGCCAAATGACAAGTTCACATGAAGGGAGGTGGGTGCTGCAATTCAGTTTGTTCCCTGAAAGTATATATTCATAATCATTCTTAATAGTGCCATTAATACTATAATCATTATTACCAATTACTATAATTACTATTAGCAATTACATTTCTCTTATAGACATTATAATCCTTACTGTATTTTTGGCATTTTATATATACATACTTCATTTTTCTCCCTTCTTTCTCAAAAGAGCACATTGTTGGCTAACTGAAGTAAAACAAGCATCACATTACACCCTGGTGATTTTTAGCCTTGCCCTAACAAAGCGCAGGTATCACTTGCTGTTGAGGACTTTCCTGTCACTTTTACAAAATGCAAAATACATTAGAATATAACGGCACAGACACAGTTCCACCAATAAAGATGAAAGCAGCATCAAAACTATAGCTGGAAAGAATACAACGTCTCTCTGTGATGGCCTCAAGTGGCTCTTCATTTGCTAATCACCAAAACTGTACACACACAGGGTTAGACGTACCCATGATTAACACGTGCAAGTGCTGGCGTACAAAAGCCTTAGGAAAGCCAGTCAGGGACCCCCAGCTCCTGACCTTTAGGCCTGTCTCCTCCATTTGTTAGCTTGATTAAAAATCGAGAGAACCTCTCCTGGCTGCTTCCTCACCTGAGGGTTGGAACATCTATTCACAGGACGTTGGGATCCACAAAGGAGAGACAGTGTGACTCACTGACTCACAAACTGGAGCACCTGGACCCCCAGGAATACTCACTAGGAAGTTGTGCCAAGAGCTACACAAGACTAAGGGGGAATGCATGACACACCTTCCAGAAACATCAATTTTACTCAAAGATTTTGGTGAGGGAATGTTAAGCAAATGAATCAATGATTTAAAAGTTACTACTAAAACAAGCATAGAGAATGCAATCATTGCATGGACTTTTAAGCTAAAACTCCTATCCCAACTTGCCTAGGTCCTTCCAGCTGCATTCTCAGATGTGGAGGTGGGAGCAAGGGGTGGACTCTCTCCTTTCTCATTAAAGACGGTCCTGGGAGAAAGTGAGTGGCTGGCAGGGATTTTAATATCACAATGGCCCTTGTTCTGGAGAATTCTCTTCAAAATCAAGAGTTTCAGATTTCTGCCAGACCTGGGTACAACTGGTACAAAGAATGAAGTCTAGGCATATATCCGGGGTGCAAGTATCATCTCGGTTCCCTTCCTCAGGGCCTTCCCGCCACTCCCCTGCCTCAGGTGCACTCCTGTCTGGCAGGCAAAGGCCACTCAGCTACTCACTACTGAAATCCCTGTCCCCATACTGATTGGTAACACATTCAGTAATTACAAACACTTACATTTAAATGGATGTCTGCATAATTACTAAAAAAAAATGAGCTTACCAATTTAGTCTGTCTCTAAAGACTTTTATTGTGAAAAGTATATTTAAAAGTGCCTAACTGTGACCCCCACCCCCGTCTCTCCGTCTCTCCGGGTATTCATGAGCTTGTGTACTTCCCTCGCACACTGAATAGGGCTGGCACGTGCAACCACCACAATACTGCTGAAAGGACAGAGTGAGACTTGAAAGGCTAGGTCCAAAGACTTTGGGGCCTTTCCATCCCTCTCTGTCTTGGGAGGGAAGATGGCTATCAGGACCTGAGGACATGCTCAGGAAGCTCTGCAGAGGTACACGTGGTGAAGAACCGAGGCCTCCTGGCAACAGCCATGTACCTGAGCCACCCTGCACGCAGACCCTTCAGCCCCAGGCAAGCCCTCAGATAGATGGCGGCTGCTTCAGTTGACATCTTGACTGCAACCTCTTAAGAGACCCCAAGTCAGAACTACCCAGCTAAGCTGCTCCCAAATTCCTGACCCACACACAGAAACTGTGTGAGATAATAAATGCGTATTATTGTTTTAAGTTGCTAAATTTTGAGGTAATTTGTTATGTAGCGATAACTAATATAACAACATATTATCTGCTTAAAGAATAATAAAATAAATCCCACGGACCTAATACCCAGCTGGTGTTTGTTTTTTTTCCCCCCCAGAAGCCCTGTGTGTCCTTCCTGACTTCACCCCCCAACTCATTCTTCACCACCACCACCCCACATTCACCACTAGCCTGAACTGTGAGTCAATCGCCCCTTTGCTCCTCTCTATGGTTTTGCCATACCATGTACTAATATTATCGATGTGTTGCTGCAGTTTGCTGGGTTTAAGCCTAATATAAATGAAACCATTCTGTATGTGTTTTTAAGACTTGCCTCTTTCCTTAAGATTTTGATTTTGAGATTCATGCCTGTTGACTCACATGACTGTAGTTCATTCATTTTTTTCACCACTACATAATTCTCATTGTGTGAACACACCCACAATTTATGGCTCTATTCTACCGTGCAGAATCTTCTAGGGATTTTTCAGTTTTTTGCTATTTTGAATAATGCTGCCATTTACATGCTAGTGCTTGTCCCCTGGTATATACAGGCAAGCGTTTCTCCAGGTTAGATACCTAGGAGAGGAGAGCTGGGCTTGGGATTGCACATGTTCAGCTCCTCTAAGTAATGCCAAATTGTTTTCCAAAGCAGTTGTGTACAATTGACTCTTTAGCTGCCTTTCCAGTCTCTCTTCAAATAAGAGGCATGCTTGTTTTGCTAATTACCAGGAAAGCTTTCAACCAACAAAAGAGAAAGCTTTTCCTATCTGCAGCATCACTACTGCAAATAAATAGTACTCCAAAGCAGTGACCCAGACAGCTGGAACATATTAGTCACAGGACATCAGTACAGACTTCAGAATAATGATGCAAACCCAGCCAACACCATACACTGCCCTCGAGTGTAAATCAAATTTTATTTCTAGACATACAGTAAATTCAGAGACTGTTTTCTTCCCAGTAGATTCACATACTATGGTCCCACCTTATTGCTGTCATCTTGAAGGAGGAAAAAATACAACTCACATGCAACCCAGCCAAATTCAAGATTAAAGCAGGAGAGTCAAATCATTTCCATGAAATGGTGGCATTTTTTTTAAACAAAGAGCTGGTTATGTTTTTTATATTTTCACCTATAAGATAAAATTGTTATACCTGATTTTATTTACAGTAATTCTACAAAAAATTCTTAAGTATTTTCCATATAAAAAGATATCCTTTATAGATTTAGTTAACCCAATTTCTTAGGTGGCAATAATTTTCAAAATTTAATCTGTATTTCTAGTTAAATATGAGATAGCAAATGTCTCTATTGGTATTAAATACAAATAACTCAATTAAATACAAGAAACTCAATTTGGGCAGGAGAAAAGAAGAGAAGTTATTATAAATTTCAAAAAGGCTCATATATCATGGAAAGAAACAATGGTACTAGATGGCCAAAATGAGGTCATTTCAACTCAACCTCTTAACCGTTCTTATTTGTCTCTCTTATATTTTTATTTTTTAAGAGACAGGGTCTCACTCTGTCGCCCAGGTTGGAGTACAGCAGCCCAATCATAGCTCACTGTAACCTCGAACTCCTAGGCTCCAGTGATCCTCTAGCCTCAGTCTCCTGAGTAGCTAGGACTATAAGTGTGTACCACCATGCCCAGATAATTTATTTGTCTCTTCAAAATCATTTCTCCCTATGAGGTAGGAACTGTTATTATACCCATTTTGGAGGAAACTGAGGTATACAAAGGAATTAAGTTGTGCACAGTCACATAGCTGGTAAGTGGTAGAACCAGGATCTAAACTCAAGTAGTTTATTCCAGAGTCCATATCCTTAACCACTGCTCTGGGCAGTTTCTTCAGTCCAAGACCAGTCAGAAGGCCCAGCAATGGTGACAACAGTAGCTACCAATTACTAAGTACCTATAATGTGCTAAGCACTTGTTAATTATTCTACTGCATTATTTCTAATTCTCCCTACATCTCTACCAGGTATTTTATAGCTAAAGAAACTTAGGCTCTTGGAATTTAAGTAACTTGGCCAAAATCACATAGGCAATAACATAAAACCATGGGGATACCACTTGAACCTCATCTCTGTCTTCAAAGTTCATGCTCTTTCCACAGTGGGCCTTCTCGACAAAACAGAACTACCTAATGCCAGGGCTTATGGTAGGCAAGTGTTGACCTTCAGTCCCCGGAAACAGTCCCCATGAAGGAAACAGATGGCATATCGGGGGGAGGTATGCTGGCCTTCCTGGTTATAGCGGGCAGCAGCTGCCATGCTTCCATCACCATCAGAATAAAGCACAGCGACCACTGATGAGAGCAGAGGACTCAGACTGAGGACCAGAGCTCAACACCACGTACTTACTGGGTTACACTGGGCAGGTCAGATGGCCTCTCCAGGATGTTTCCCTCTGTAAAATGGGGATATCTTTTGTTTCAAAGGGTTACTGTGAGGATTAAAGAGATAACAATAAAATGCACCTGTCATATAATAAGCATCAGATATATGCTTGACAATGACAAGATTAAGAGAAAATATGCTCTAGCTAACTAGCAGAAAAAAGTGGGGAGCTGATTTTAAACATATTCTTGCTTCCATATACACAGTCTCACATACTTCATAATGGATGATTTGATAATTTTTTAAAAACCCTACTTGTATCATGATTGTTTTTTTACTAATATTAGAACTTCTTCATTCTGCTCATTCTGGACTAAACAGAATAACCTTGCCAATAAGATCAACCCTTTATGGTATCAATAAAAGTTAGACATTTTTTACACAAATACTGGAGATGGAATGGACTCAAAGTAAAACATTTGGCTCACTTAACTTTTCTGTCACTGACTTTAGAAAATCTTAAGCATTCATCTCAAATGGCAGCATCTCTTCAAAGTATTTCAAGTTTCCTGGAAATCATCCCCAATTATTTGACCAATAAAGAAAGAAACTAGTATATAACAACAACAAAAGAAAATTCCAGCAACACTACATACATCATTGCTATGAGAGATAAGATTCCTCAATAGCAGCCCTTTCATCATATCTAAGATTAGGTATTTAACACATGTAACATGAACTTAGGAACAGAACACCCAGGTCGGCTACCAGTAACCTGTGTGGTAACCAGTCCTTTCTGCATTTAGGGGAGGAATGAAGGAGCAGTAGTAACTGCAGCATTGTAGGTCTACTTTGCAAAACTGGTCCAATCCCATCTCTTGACCAACTGATGTAATCCATTAGTGAGCTACACAGAGGACCATGTTTCTTAAAAGAGAAAGGCTGAATCTTGTGTCTGTTCTGATACTTGATCCAGAGTGGAGCAGAAGCCCACCAAGGGGCAATTAAACAGAGGGAGGTGGCCAGTGAGGGGCAGAAACCATCCCAGAACAGTATGAGGTGTTTGAAGAGAACAGAAGCAGGCACTGCTAACATCTTCTCAGTCTACACCACGGGACAGAACTTCTGCTCAGCATGTTTCCTGAATTCTTCCTTAAAACCCTTCACTCAACAACCCTGAAAAAGTATACTGCAATACAGATCCCTATTTAACAGATAAGGAAATTGACTTACGGAGGTTAAATGACTTGCCCAAAGTTACGGATCTAGCAGATGGATATAATAACTGGCTCATAGCATATGGTAGGCACTCAGTATCTTTTGAACATGGGGTCTTTATTTCTCCACCATAAAAACAGAAAACACTACTAACCTCACAAGGAATCTGTAAGGATAAAATGAGATTATGTGTATAAAGTGCCTAGCTCCGTGCCTTGACCTTGGAATATGCTGGTAGGTGGGCAACAATGTTGATATAAAAAGCAAGGCGTGATAACCACCTAGAACAGGGTTATGATAATGACAATAAGTATAACAAATACCATAATGCGCAGAAGATATATGAATGGCAAATGAGCACATGAAAAGATGTTCAACATCATTAATAATTATGGAAATGCAAATCAAAACTGTAATGAGATGCCACTGCACACCTACTAGAATAGCTGAACTTTAAAAACTGGCAATATCAAATGCTGGCCATGATGCATATCAACAAGGAATCTCTCACTTTGTTGGTGGAAATGCAATGGGTGAATAGGCAAACAAACCAATAAGGAGGAACAAATCAATGATACAAACAACATGGATGAATTGAAAATGCATTATGCTAAGTGAAAGGAGCTAGTCTCAAAGTCTGTATAATCCCACTTATGTGATATTCTGGAAAAGGCAAAACTATAAAGGCAGAGAACAGATCAGTGTTGCCAGGAGTTCAGGGGGAGGGAGGCTTTGACTACAAATAGGCAGCACCAGGGAATCTGAGGGTGATGAAATTGTTCCTTATGCTGTTTGTAGTGGTAGTTATATAAATCCATGCATGTGTTAAAATTCACAGAACCTGCTATGCACTGAATGTTTGTCATCCCCCCAAAATTCATATGTTAAAACCCTAATCTCCAATGTGATGGTATTTGGAGATAGGGCCTTTGGGAGGCCATTAGGTCACGAGGATGGAGCCCTCATAATGGCATTGTTGCCCTAAGACAGGACCAGAGAAAGAGATCTCTCTCTCTCCTGGATGTGAACCAGGAGGAGAGCCCACACCAGAACCCGATCAGGCTGGTTGGCACTCTGATCTCAGACTTCCAGCTTGCAGGATTCTTGAGAAATAGTTGTTGTTGAAGCCACCCAGCCATGGTATTCTTGTTACAACAGCCCATATGACTAACACAGAACTATATACCCGCAAAAAGGGAATTTTATTGTTGGTAAATTTTTAAAATTACTAAAAAGTAGCATTTTAAAAAATCATAGAAAAAATTGGCAGGTCTTGGTGAATGGCTGGATATTTGACATGTGTAGGGAAGGGGTGAAAAGGGAAGGTCAAATATCTCTGAAGTTCCTTGCCTGGGAGAACAATAAAGGGACAGGAGACCATCAGGAGTCAGTGGGGAGGGGAGTCCACAGAGGCTCTGAGAGGTGCCGAGGGTCCAGAACCTGGTTTCTAGCCTGATTTCACCGAATGAGTGAAATTATGCAAACCACATCATCTCCCTGGAACCTTAGTTTACCTAACTCTAAAATGAGGCAATGAAGCAAATGATCTTGAAGGTCATTTCTTGCTACAAACATTCTAAGGTCATTTTGTTGTTAAGCTATCGAGTCTAGGAAGACAGCAGAATAAGGAGAAATATCCAGGTATGAAAAATATACCTACATGAATGCCATCAGAGAACAAAACAGAGTGAAAAATCATCGATGTGTCTGAGTGATAAGGTGATGGTGGCAGAAGTAGCCAACAGCAGAGAAAAGATAAGAGACTCAGAATACCACTCTATTGCATAATGGAAACCAAGAGAAGAGAGGTTTCAGAGGGGTGGGGGACAAGGGAACTGGAATAACCTAAGAATCAAATGCTACAACAGTCAAGAAAAATGAGGACTGATAGAACAAAACTATACAGATTTTCATGTGATCAACAGAGTGACTGCCAAAACATATAACAAAAAAGCTACCATCCAAACCTTGCATGTTGTCTGCATATCTTGGTTGTGTCCTGATTACTTCTGCCCTTGTATTTTCAAACTCACTCTGCCTTCATCTTTGCCACTATGAGCATGGACTTTAATAAAACATGTCATTGCCCCACAATAGCCCACTTCAGAGGCTGCAATTTTCAAAATTTAGAAATTTCTGGAAATTAAGAATATGGTTGTTGAGTGCTGACAAGCCATTTTCTTGTCCTACATAGGTTAATGCAAAGACTCCAGAATATCAGAATGGAAGAAACCATTGCATTTTCAAGAGAGTTAACACAATGGGAAGTGCACAACTTCAAGAAATACTAAGATTCTATTGTTGTCACTTTATTAGCTTATAAACTGGGAAAATAGCTTGAAGTCAGTATATTCCTAAACTAACCAACTGAATGGAAAAAATTCCTCATGTCTGTCGAGAGTAGGCCTCAGAACACTTTCATGGGCTTCAGCTATTTCAGCCAAGTGAATGCAGTGAGACATACCACTCACTGCATTCACTTGCACACCACAGACCAGAACTGGAGGATTAGGGAAACTAACAGTGAAAAAGAATACCCTGGGGGGGAGGGGGGAGGGGAGAGGGGGGAGGAAGGCAAGAAATGGGTTAAAGAGTACAAACATACAGTAAGATAGAAGAAATAAATTCAATGTTTGATAGTAGAGTAGGGTGACTGTGCTTAAAAATGTACTGTACTTGGGTGATGGACACCCTGAATACCCTAACTTGATCACTATACATTATATACATGTAACAAAATTTTACATGTACCCTGTAAGTTTGTACAAATAAAAAAATTCAATTTTAAAAAAGAATACCTGCATCACAGTTAACACACCCAAAACTTTTCCAACACAACTACCTTCACCAATTTTCCTTTTTGATGATTAAATGTAAAAATATCAATTTGATATAACCCAGTTCTGCTGGTTATGAAAGAAGAGGAGAAAGAACAGGGTCCTTGGGCTTAAAGTCTGCTCTCTTCCACCACGAACAAGTCACTAACTTTGGGCAAATTTCTTCACTCCTCTTTGTCCCTTTCTGCATCTACAAAATAGGGATAATCACATCCTTCATCCAGCACTCAGGCTACTAGTGACACGCGCCAGATGAGATCATGTCTGCGGAAGCACTCAAGGAGAATGTAAATACAAATAGAAGGTGTTATTACTGCTATTCTGTATGGGGGGATGAATATATTTCAAACACACAATCACATCCCAACTGCATCTTTTAAGGCAACCATATGCTTCTCTCCCATCACAGCTGGGCTGTTGAGCAGATGCTGAATTGATGGAGACAAAAAGGTGGTAAGAGAGAATGCTTCTGTTACCCAGCTTCAGTCCTCCTGGCTATGTGAAGATAGAAAAGTCATTTCTTAGCAATTTCTATTCTATTAATCTTTTTGAGAGCCTCCTATGTGTCAGACACCATGCCAGGCACTAAGAAGGAGGAGATTTTTAACAAAACAGGCCATGTTCTCAAGAGTGTTCACTCTGGAAACAGCCAAGAGCCGAGTCTAGGAATATGAGAGTAAGTCAGATGCATGAAACGGGGTTGAGGCACTCACTCCAAGTGGGCGGAAGGCAGATGAGAGGGCATGACATGGGATGGATGACAGAGACACAAGCGTCCACCCAGGGCTCTCAGGCCTTCTCCTGAGGGCCACAGAGCCACAGACATGTCTTAAGGGGGGACTAACACAATCACCCTCACAGTTTAGAGGACTGGACAGAGAAAAGCACTAAGGATAGTTGTAGCCAAAATCCAAGCAGGAAGTGATGGCAGCTGGAGAACATGAATGAAAACAAGAGATAAAGAAGTAAAATGAACTTGCTTTGGTGACTGGAAGGAGACAGGGGTAAGAGGAATTGTGGATGACTCCCTGGTTCTGTCTGAATGACCAAGAGGATGGAGGGTGGGCTTTTTCACAAGATACTAGAAAAACTGCAGATTGGGCAGGCAAGGTGAGTTTGCTTTGTATTGTGTCACTTTGTACCTGACCTCATGTAAATGAAGCCACTTTGTACTTTGTACAAAGTCTTAAGTTTCTCATCATTTAGCTGCCTATTTCAAATTTCCATAGGCAAGAGGACCTCTTAAGACAGGTGGAAGCCAGGCATGATGGCTCACACCTGTAATCCCAGCACTTTCTCGGAGGCTGAGGCAGGAGGATCCCTTGAGGCCAGGAGTTTGAGACCAGCCTCGACAACATAGTGAGACCCCCCATCACTACAGTGGCATGCGCCTGTAGTCCTAGCTACCCAGGAGGCCAATGCGGGAGGATCACTTGAGCCCAGGAGTTCAAGCTTGCCATGAGTTATGATCATGCCACTGCACTCTAGCCTAGGCAACAGAGCTAGACCTTGTCTCTAAAAAATAATAATAGTTATAATAAGACAGAATGGAACACCCAGGCCAAGAATCAGTTCCATGCACTTAACCTCTTAGTAGCCAAAGTGAGAACACCCTAACATCAGATCTGAAGCTCAGAGAGCTTAAGTGACTTATTCCAGGCCACATAGCCAGAAAAAGAGGAAACTAAACTTTAATCCTGGATGGTCTGCTTCTGGAATGTCAGCTTTTCATGTAGTATGCTATTCTGCTCCATTAATTAAAAGCCTAGTACTGTTGCTCATATGTAGTACAGGCTAAGTATCCTTTATTCGAAATGCTTGGGACCAGAAGTATTTCAGATTTCAGACTTTTTTCTGATTTTGGAATATTTGCACTTACATAATGAAATATCTTGAGGATGGGACCCAAGTCTAAATATGAAATTCATTTGTTTCATACATACCTTATACACATAGCCTGAAGGCAATTTTATACAATATTTTCAATAATCTTGTGCATATAAAGTTTTGACTGTTTTAAATGCAACCTGTCACATGAGGTCAGGTGTGGAATTTTCCACTTGTGGTATCATGTTTGCACTTAAAATTTTCAGATTTTGGAGCATTTCAGATTTCAGGTTTTTGGATTTGGGATGCTCAACCTGTAAAGGCTCAACAGTCCTGTTCTCTGGCCACTTTATTCTTCTCCTGATACTCCCCTCTAGTAACAGTTCTCTGGGAATATCGTTCCTGCTGCTGAGTTCTAGTTCAACAGTCCTGTCAAGCCTGGCAAGCCCCGCCCCATCTCTGCTTCTTAAAGTTCATTCCAATGGCTACTTCTGATGACCAGCCACTCTGTGGCTCTGCAAATGTAGGGAGAATGCTCTGGTTCCAATAGGAGCTACTTCTAAATTCATTTGTCCTACCTTATATCATGGCATTAAGAGTTCCTTGAGGGCAGTCCTTATTTAAATGACATATGCATCACTGGCTGAATCTAGTATGATACTTCTCCCTGCTCAATAGCTTTCTGTGTTAGTGTTACATCTGGGGAGGAAGGGAGGAGATGGCTGCTGGAGAAGATACCGTGTTTATCTGAGCCTGCCACTCAACAAGGCACCATCCTAGGCATGAAGGAACAGTGACCAAGACAGCAAGGTCCCTGTACTTACAATCCACTAAAAAATGTGATGCTTATTTTTTAAAATAAACTAATATATATACACATATATAAAGCAAACACATCAAAATATTAATATTTGATAAAACTGGGAGTTGGGTATGTATGTATTCATTGTATTATTCTCTATATTTTTCTAAACATTTAAAATATTTTAATGATAAAAAGATTTTTAATGAGAAGAAAATAAATGTAAAGCCTCTACTCTCTGGGGAAAGAACTGCCTCATCAGACTAACTCATTTCCAAAGGATCTGGATAGAGAAAATTTTCCAGTAATCTATTTTGTTTTTAACATCATGCTCCACAGCTGGAAAAGCAATCAGGAGAAAAGATGAAAATCAACAAGTTTAGACAACTGAATTCAACTGAACAATAAAATGAGGTTCTTAGTCAGTCTAGACTGTCCTCATTTCTATCTACACATCCTTGGCAATGATTAAAGAAAGTAACAGAAAAACATAACCACTTTCTAATACCTTTTTGCTTCTAGAGAGGAAGCCCTAATAATAGCCACTACCATTTTACTCCACACCTACAGTGTGCTGGGGACTTTTGGACATGATCCCATAGCAAACCTGTAAAATGAGGATTATTACCCTCATTTTACAGATGAGGAAATTAAGATCCAAACCACTCGAGTAATTTGCTCAACATCCACTGGCCCCATTGCTGGTGACGGGCAGAGCTAGCACCCAGATCCACCTCTGCCAAGAGTCAAAAGCCCTGGTCTTGTCTTCATCACGCCGGGAAGCAGTCCTCTCACTGTCTGACACGCCCACTCTCATTTCTCATAAACTGCTGGGCTCCACAAAGGAGCGAATTTTCTTTAACTTATTTTTTTCTCAGACTTTAGTAAGCATCAAAAAGGGAGTGGACCTTATAAAGAAAGAAATCTCTAACAGGCAGTTCAGTAAATTTAAAAAAAAAAAACAAACCCAAGAAATCACAGTCTTGTGACATACAGTATCAGAAACAGCACCTCCAAATGTTAACTTAAGACAATAAAGAAAATTGAGGGGTAGAGAAACTAAACTGGACAATACACTGCAGTCATTAAAGAAAGACAGCAGGCTGGATGCAGTGGCTCACAGCTGTAATCCCAGCACTTTGGGAGGCCAAGATGGAAGGATCCCTTTAGGTCAGAAGTTAGAGACCAGCCTGTTCACATGTAGGTGTAAAAATTAAAAAAAATAAAAAAAGAAGAGACCAGCCTGAGCAACACAGCAAGACCCCATCTCTACAAAATATACAAAAATTAGCCGGGCGTTGTGGCACATGTCTGTAGTCCCAGCTACTCAGGACACTGAGCCAGGAGGATCGCTTGAGCCCAGGAGTTGGAGGTTGCAGTGAGCTGTGATCGTGCCACTGCACCACAGCCTGGGCAACAGAGCAAGACTCTGTAACAAGAAAAAAGGAAGAAAGAAAGAAATATTGCATAATTATTTTAAATTGAACAGCCTTAACATTTGTTTGAAGGGACCTTAAAGTTGCAGTCAGCAACAAACTTATGAGAGGGGGGAAAAAACATGAATTGTTAAAGTTACTTTCTAATGCAATTTATCTTTCAACACTCGTTACTGTGAAGAGTGTACAAAATTTGTTTTCTACATGTAGAGGGGTCAGGACAAACTAGAGCGTGTGTGAGCACATTAAAACTTTATTATTTACTAAATTTTCAAAAATTAAGAATAGCATAAAACTTGAAATATATGCCACTGTTTGTTCCACCAAGAGTTACATTAACGATTCTGTAAATAAAATACAGATAAGAAAATGAAAAAAGTCAGATTTAATCTAAACATCAATATTTCCAACCCCTAGAGTTGATTCCTACAATAGAGGGCTCAGTGCAAAATGGCTCTGAACTTTTCCCTTTTCCCTCACTTCCTCCCCCACAGTCTAAATTTTTAAGGGCCTAACATGCTCTGATCATACTTCCCAGAAAATAAGGAAATTTCTGAATCAAAACCACACCAGAGCCCTCTACCAGCTGGACCCTCATACTTCCACCACCCCACCCAAAAGAAAGGGGACTGGTCCCCCCATATGAGCCTGCACAAACCAGACTGCTCACCACGAGGGCTAAACTGTGGGGACCATTTACATGTGCAACTCAGGCACAGGTGCCAGGGACAGAGTCTAAGAAGGAACTATTAGGAACATAAGAGAACCAGAACTGTAGAGAGCCACAAAGACCAAAAAGGGGAGAAGAAAATGAAAGAAGGGTGTCCCACAACAGTCCAGGGGGAGAAGGGTAAAGAAGAGTTCAATGCCACAAGGTGAGAAGTAACGTCACAACAGCAACCTCGGTGGGGTGGGTCATGGAAGATTCAGATTAAAAAGGGCTCAGGAGAGGATGGACAATATAGACTCTGTGAATATAAATGCTCTCAAGACATGTTCATATTCCTCTTCCAACCATAACCTCCTTGAGAGTGGGGCCTAATTTCCCCTCATGCAGCCAGCAGCAGTAAAGACACAGATCACTTGGTATCAGTCCATCAGAAGCATACTGCCAACCCCCAACAGCCCAAGCACACCCACAACTGTGACTTACCCAAGTCCAATAATACAGCAGATTCTACATCTCTGAAATCACACTGCTTGTCAGCCACCAAATGCATAATATAAAACAGACTTCAACTGCAAACAGGCAATTGCTCACCTAGATGTCTGGTGCAGTGCCAGGTTAGTTCATTATATTCAAAGTTTTAATGGTATAAGAGGACCCCAATTATCTTTTTTCCCAGATGCATTTCTTTGATTACATCTTCATGCTGAAACAAAAAATTTATTCAAACAATATTACGGTTGTTCTTTGAAATGGAATATTTGACTGATTGCCAAAAGTAACTGACTAAATATATAAATTATATGACTGAGTATTAAACATGTATGTTATTCTGTCACAGAGGTCACCTATTTAAATCAAGGACTTTTTAAAATCCACTCTCCAAGAAGAAAAATCATTCAGCCCCACAAATCCACATATACACTCATCAGTAAAAAGACTCAGACCAAAAAAAATGTCTAAAAAGAATCATACAGCAAGAAAACAGACTTTTAATATAAAAATATAATCCACAATGCTTCCAGTAAACTCACAGATGAGCCTCCCCCTTTAGATATGTCATGTGCCCTTAGAAAATGTGGGCAGCATAAACAAACAGATTTGACTGGCGTGGTTTAAAACCACAGTTAATCATATTTGATTCTTATCAGGCCTGTAAAGGAACAAAACATTTCACTTCTCTTACCACAAAACAGGAAGCTAACCTCAATTTCCCACATCTACCCAAAAAAGTACCTACAGACTTGTGCTGCGGGATGCTTGGGCACCACAAAGCCACTGGACCGGCACATAGAGTCAGGGGAGAATTTGCTGCTCTCTATTCTCCATTGGGCCTCCCCTACCGCACAGATTTAGAAAAAAAAGTATAAATTAAAATCAAGTGTTTGCTGTGCAAACATAGCTTCTAGCTCAGAACCTCAGTCCCACTTCCAAAAGAATGTCGTCCATACACAGAAATTCCAGAGCTGCCGCAGTGAGACAGGCTCACAGATGAGCACAGCACTTAAATAAATCATATCTGCATATCCGAGAAGGATTCTGATGAGAATTAACCAGCTAAGACTGAATTGAGGAACTAAACACTACTGCCAGATTTTCCTCCTGAGTTACTGACAAGCAAGCAGTATCAGAGCAAAAGATATGAGAACACCAGGCTGTTTTCCAAGAACCCTCACAGGCCTTGCTCAAGGTTACTGCCAACTTTGCTGGTGAGACTGCTCTGAAGTATTGTGAAACCACACTCTCTCAACCTCAGGCAACTAATGCCTAATGCCTTCAACTAAACACTGTTGATGGTGTTTGGGTGTTTTTATGTCTATAAAGTAAGTATTTCCTTGACCAAACTGGGGTAAGACAGCCCTCTAGTAAAACTGATCACAAGAAGGCACATATTTTTAAAAACACCTTATATTAAAGGAAAAAATGCCTATTGAAAGATGTTTGACTAAAGAAGATTATTTGTACACCCATGTTCATTGGAGCATTATTCACAAAAGCCAAAAGGCAGAAGGAACCCAAGTGTCCATCAATGAGTGGATAAACAAAATATATACAATGAAATATTAAAAAGGCAGGAAATTCCAACACATGCTATAATATGTATGAACCTTAAAAACACTATGCTAAGTGAAACAAGCCAAACACAAAAGGATAAATACTATACAATTCCACTATATCAGGTACATGGTTATTTATACACACAGAAAGTAGAACAGTGGTTGCCAGAGGCCAGGAAGAAGGAAGAATGGGAATTATTATTTAATGGGTACACAGTTTCAGTTTGGGACGATGAAAAAGTTCTGAAGATGGATAGTGGGGACGGTTACACAAACATATAAATGTACTTAATGCCATTGAATTATATACTTAATGGTAAAAATGGTAACTTTCATGTATGTATATTTTACTATAATTTTTAAAAATAAAAGATGTTTATACTTTTTAAAAGCAAAGTATAGATTTGGAATATTCCCAGTCACATCTTAGAAATATTATATTTTAAAACTATATATAAATAAAACACATTTTTCTATGCATACTTAAAAATCTACTGAAGTTGTCTTCAGTTTCCATACTTGGCCAAAATCTAACCTTCAGTCTCAATCAGGAAGGCCAAAGAGCACAACACATTCTTCAAATGTCACTTCTGGCATACTTGAACTGGTGTACAATCAATGACTGCATCACCACGTAAGTTAACATCACATTAACACGTCAACGTCAGCGATATGAACAAGGCACATTATTTGAATATTTACTGTTAATATCCACAGCCTCATTTTCAAGTATTGGTGAGCATTCTAGATGTATCCTAGAATAAAAATTTCCGCTAAGCAGTGGTAAACTATATGACATGCAAGGGATTTTGTCATGTACTTACACAAGATGTTCAAAGATGGGGTGGCTAGTTATTATGTATATTAAAAGGCTACTGGAATAAAAGAAAGCTCTAGCACTGTACTTCGCGGATAACAGCATTGATATAGTATGCCTACTAACAATATCAAAGAACATTCTTACTAACAAACCCATGGTTGCTTGCAGGGAAAGCAGTCAATTGTTGGCAACTGAGGGTGCCTCAAGAGAGCTAACATTTCTCACATATTACCTCTGTAAAGATTCTTCTGTCATTCTTCTCCAGGAAAGATGCTGAAATTAGTGTGCAGGCAGTGAAAGCCAACATGCAGATGGAGATTCTGAAACAGCTCTGTTATCCTGAGAGCCAATTACATCGCTCCACTGCCACAGTTCTGGAGCCAAAGCTTAAGGACACATTTTTCTCTCAACTGCTTGTGTGAAGCAGCAAGCGCGTGCAAAAGTATCAGGGGAAGATTTGTATAAGGACGACAATTTCACTTCTGCTTCTGAGATTATCCAGATATATTCTTCTTCAAGCAGCATACAAAGCCAGGGTGAGGGATTACTAAAATGAAACTACATCATTGCCGCCAAGGAAATCTTCAGGTCCAGGTGTCAGAGAGAGGAGAAGTCAGTTCTATGACAAAAGTATTAATAAGTTGTAGACAAACTACCACTCATAGTACATTATAGTGACAGAGCTAGCCAAAATAATACAAAAACAAACTAAACAAATAAAGGCCTTGCTCCTCCCCCTCCAACTCAGCTCAAAGTCAACATCTCTACCCATCACAAATATTCACTACAGTAATCATATATGCTAAGAAATTAAGTTCCTGTACCACAACACAAAAGTCTATTATAATTTGAATAATACAACTGTAATAATGCTTATAAAATTTCAGACTTGTTTCCTAGAAGTCCATTCTAGGGCAGTGAGATTTAGCTTTGGCTAAATCTATACTATTCCTTTTAGCATTCCAGCTTTTAGCATTTGGTCAAAATGTTTGTTTGGTGCACATCTGATAATTACAGAAGAAAAATCAGAGGGATATACACCAAAATGATAACAATGGTTCTCTATGAGTGATAGGGTTATGAATGATACTCTCTCTACCTATACATTTTCTAAATGCAGGAGGGGTAAAAAGGAAGAGGGAGAAGTGAGGAAAAAGGGTCAGAGAAGAGGAGGAGGAGAAAGAAGAAAAAGAAAAGCTGTCCTTAAAGGAAACCCAATCTTTGGTTGAAAGGCAAATACACAGCATCCTTGAGCAGTCAGCACAGGCTGTGCACTGCAAGACTCCAAGGGGTGCCGTTCACATAGATGGCCCCTGGGGTCAGTGCCTGCTCCTAAATGACTGTGCCCGCCACCCATACACTCACACAGCCTCGCACAGTGCTGGGGGAGAAAGGGCAGTTGCAAGGAAGGTAGTCTAACCGTAGGGCATTAATCAGTATGACAACTAACTTACTTACTTCAACACTTCTAGAAAATCAGTGATGTCAAGTCAAGGATGTAGCTAATAACAGGTACACAGAAACAGGTACACCTGATATGATACTGGTGGCAAAACTGCCTGTTAAGGGAGTCATTCTTTTCATTCTTTCTGTGGTCTTCCTATGAGTACAGTTGTCCCTCTGTATCCGCAAGAGATTTGTTCCAGGACCCCTGGTGATAACAAAATCCAAGGATGCTCAAGTCTCTGATACAAAAAGTAGCACTGCATTTGCATATAACCTACACACATTCTCCATATACTTACATCATCTCTAGGTTACTTACAATACCTAATACAATGTAAATGCTATGGAAATAGTTCTTATACCATATTTTTTAATTTTTATTTTATTATTACACTGTTATTTTTTTCCTCAAATATTTTTGATCCACAGTTGGTTCAATCTGAGGATGTGGAACTTATGGATTATTTACAAAGGTTTTTTTTAATGACAGAGTCAATATGGCCTGACTCTTTCCCTGTAGACTAAATCTTGTTGAGGGCAGGAACCATATCTGCCTAGTTTATCACTGTATCACCAGTGCCCAGCAAGGTACCTGGCTCATAGCAGGCACCCAACCAGCACCTTCTGAATTTTTTGGTTTTTTTGTTTGTTTTACAAAAGCAGTACATACCTTTTTGCACATAAAAATATTTCAGAACTTTATGACTATTCTTCTAGATATTATTTAAGGGCTGCCTAGTATTCCATTGTATGGATATACATAGCTTGTTTAACCAATCCCCTGTTGATGGACACAGGTTTCCAACTTTTCACTCTGATAAAGAGCTCTGGGATGATTACTTCTTAAAATAAACTCCCAAAAGTAGAACTGCTGGGTCAAAGAGTATGCAAGCACCTGCGCCCTCACTCTTCAAAGCTACCCTCTATAGCCTCATCTTAAAGGCAACAGTCTTGAACGTCACTATTTAGGTAACCTACTGTGGATTTCTCAAGCAAAGGAATCTCCTAAAACAGGTGCCTTTCACATCAGCAGCCAGACTGAAAATAAGCCAGACTTATTTTCAGAGCCCATCAGACCAGAAATCTGAGAAGCAGCACCTGCTCCACGGGGCCTCCTGCACTCCTCCCGACGGCTCAAGCTTCTCTTCCTGCTCACTGGAGGACAAAACCACACTGCAGCATCACACACAGCTCCCTTCCTTTGCTTCCACATGTTAGCTGGCCTTCCAGTGCTGCCAGCCATATCATTTTGCTTCTCATGTTTCCTCATAGCAAAAACGGAACCTGTCCCACCCTTAAGACACAGAAACATCAAGCCCCACATAAATGCAATGAGGCTTTCAGGTGTGTCTGCCTTCCCCCATTTACACAGGCACTTCCCATTAGTTCCTCTAAAAAGGAGAAAGATGGTAATAAGGAGAAACTCTCCATGGTGTAATTTTTTTTATCCACTTTCATAAAAGTGGACCTTTCAGACACCTTCCTGGTGAGCTTAATGAGAGCTTCAGGCACTCTCCCCCCGACCCCCAAAATACACTCAAATACGCACACCCAAAATGATAAATTTGATTTTGGTGGCTTCCTGAAACCCATCCATGGACCCCAACAAGAACCTCTGGGCCACTGAGAGGGCCTTTGAAAAAATGGGCACAAGGCTTGAAAAACTCCTGCGTGTGTTCTCAGGATCCTGTCCCTGTTTTTAAAATCAAAGGGAGGGAAAGCTGGGGCCCTATGGAAACTTGGAACACTGCCCAGCCAACTGCTCGTAACTTTGTAGAGCCTTTCAAAGTAACTCAGGTGTCGCTGTACGGACGGCAGCAGAAAGAAAATTTAAAAAATGTCAAATTACTGACCTTGTGAATGAGTGGCAGAGCCATTCCAAGGCATGGGTGAGGACTTGCCTCCCAATCACCTGACATGCTACAGATTTGTTTATTTGATTATTGTCTGCCTGCCCCATTACCAAGAAAACTCTGTGCTGGCTGAGACTTTGCTGTGTTCACACCTATATCCTAGCCTGGTCCAAAGTCAAAGCTGCCGGTCCCAATAATTCTGGACCGGCTCAGGCTAGAGACTGAGGCCATCCACAAAGACTTCCACAAAGACAACGACATACATGGGACATTCTGTGCACTTAGAACCTGGGGGTGCGGAGAGTAAACTAACAACCAGAAACAACAGGTACAGGCTCTGGGATAAGATCAGGTGGAAACACAGGAAGGGAGTACACAGTGCAGGTGGTGAAAATCTCAACAACACTTGGCCAGTAAGTTGGGTACAGATACACTGTGGCTGTGCAATAGCTCCAAGTCTCACGCGTGATCCACCTCGTCAGAACTCTGGTCAACATGCCACCCCCGGTGAGGAAAGGGAACCGGCACACCCTAGCTCTTAGTGGGGATCTCTGGGTATCCCTCTGCTGCCACTTCCCAAGGCCACCTCAAAACTGCAGAATGCTACCCTGTATCATCGCGGGCACACACCAAGGGTCTTCATACCACAGCACTTGAGACACAGTGGTTACTATTCCCATTTCAGACAAGAGAAAGCCTGTGCCCAAGAAGGGTTTAAGCCCAAGGCCACTGTTGTCACTCCCCAGCTGGCTTTCAAAACCAGAGTCTCCATGGTCCTTGCCCTCCCAGTTCCTATTATCCAGAGGACACTTGTCCTGCCATGTCACAAATGGCTCAAGAAGGTTTTTTTTTTGGTTTTTTTTTTTTTCAACCTTACAGGTGTGCCCAGACAACCGGCCGCATCTATTTCTCACCTGACCTCCCTGCACCTCACGTGGCCAGGCCAGCCTGGCATGAGCTGAAGGCCATGGTCGTCCTACGCAGGCTGGCCTCTTCTCCACCACGCCACGCATGTCTGCTCTCCTCTCACCCTCCCCTCTCCCCACTGAGTCCCCTCAGGAGTAATAAATTCCTCTTCTCTTTGGGCCTCAGGCACATCCACACCCCATCCCCTTTTAGGACTTCAGCCCAAACCTCAGCCTGTGTCTGTCAGGAAAGAAGCTGGGGCGGAGCCTTCCTCCCCATCCTGATTTCTCCTGCCTCTGCTGCTATCTCTGAGTGGGGTGGGTACCACCTTCAGCTAACCCTCCTCTCTTCCTTAGGGGATCGCTTTGTTCAGGTCTGTTCTCCACCACCCTGCCCCCCAGGGTTTTTTCTTCTTTCAATCCCCAACCTTCACTTAATCTACAACTCTGGGGGACTCCCTTCCCAATTTAAGCATCATCCACCTGCCTTAGCTGAGGAGCCCCCACCCCACCACCTGAGAGTAGTTACAACATCCCCTGTCCTTCATGGATTCACAGAGTATACCTGCGCAAAACTTACAAGACTGAACAGCCACATTTTGCTCCTTGCATAGGGACAGCCTGCCAGGAGCGGCATCAATTACAACCTGGAAGACACACACAGCTGAAGGATCAACCACCTATTGCTATCCCCCATAGTTGGTGTGACACACAACTAAACAGGACTAGGGAAGGCAGTGCTGTAATAAGTTTCCTTTCTATTAACAGGAGAATAAAAAACTGTTAAAGTGGAGTTCCTGAGCCACTCTCTTTAGGTGTGCCCTAGTCACAGGAGTCATGGAACCCAGGGACTAGCTGACTAGGGGTCAGCTAATCCAATCTCTCCATTCACAGACATGGAAGCAGAGGCCCCACCTTCCCCAGGTCACTCCGTTGGCACATACAATCTCTCAGCTTGCACACTACGTGTAAGGGTATGATGGAAGGGGGGAAGAGAGAAAGGAAAGAAAGGAGGAAGGAGAAAATGGGAAACTGGAACCACTGAAAACAAAAATGAAAGTGGAATTTAACATTTAGTCAAAAAGTAAAGGAAAATAAAATTGTTTTTAGTTTTTAATAAAGAGTCTTTCTTTAAAAAGCTAATTTACGTTAAAGATAGAAAGCTGTGAATCTTCTCCAGGTTTTATATTCCTAGGAACCAGCTAAATTTTAGCCACATTTTTTAAAGTCAACGAAAGTAAACCGTCAAGTGCTCCTACAACTTCCCAAGTGCCGCCCCAGTTCTGATTCTCCCTTTGCTGGCTGACCACTTACAGCACACACCTCACTGGTGTCACAGTTACCTCATGAAAAAATGGAAACCTCATGTTATTTTCAACCCAAAAACGAAAGAAAGAAAACAAAAACCAGGTACCACCTCTGGCTCCATCTACACCATCCCATGGTATTGGTTGCCTTCCGTGTGCTCTGACATGGAGAACCTGGAGGAGGTGACCCCTGCCCCAGGGGGCTTGGTGTGAGCTGCAAGGCTGCACCATCGTCTGTCTCTCCTCTAACCTCCCAAGGACCAGACCTGATCACACTCATCTCTGTATCTCAAGGCTTACCAGGGTTCTGGCCCATAGAGGACTCAACACGCATTTACTGCCATGGTCAATGCCGAGTTATAAAAAGACCAGGCTTGAGCATGTCTCCACCCCTGAACAGGCGTCTCCAGCCTCCAGAGTCTGTCCCTGGCAATCTCCCCCTCCTCTCTGCCCCACCACATCCCCTCACCAAGCAAATGAGCTGTTACAGGCTCATGGGGTTCAAGAGAGCCCAGACAACTAGCACCGAGAAAAACCCAGACCAGTGTTTCTTCCCTAATACAATTTACTCATACTGTCCTCCTGAGCTAATTCTAAATCCTGAATTCCTACAAAATCTAAGTTTCTCATTCCACAGTTTTATATACATAACACTGCTGGAATAGGAAAAATAGTCTGAATTGCAAAATAGCAACCTTTTGCTGTAACAATAACAACAGTTCATACTTCTTGAGGGCTTGGTGTATGTAGCTCCCGTACCAAGCTTGGTACACATAACTATCTGACCCCATGGCCGCAGGAGGAGAAAGTTACAAAGCTTTTTTCCTACAAATAGTTTTCTGCTATAATTAAGCCAGTCAAATAAGATTGTCTTCTGCCTCTCCACTGTCAAGCTATGTGTCTTAATTTTTAAGTTCTCTGTACCTAAATTTTCCCATGGGGATAAATGGTGAAAGTCTTTTTTTTGGCCCATGGGGGGGGGAGGATAAAAAACAACAAAATAAAAATAAATCAGGCCAATGGTTGAGGGGCGGGGGCGGGGGGAGAAAAATACCTAAATAAACAAACCAGGCCATCTTCCTGAGATGAGATGCACTGACGGCACTTTCAGCTTTTTTTTTTTTTTTTTGGGGGGGAGACACTGTCTCGCTGTGTTGCCCTGGCTAGAGTGCAGTGGCGTCATCATAACTCACAGCAACCTCACACTCCTGGACTCAAGCGATCCTCCTGCCTCAGCCTCCCCAGTAGCTGGAACTACATGCCCGGCTAATTTTTTCTATTTTTAGTAGAGACCGAGTCTTGCTCTTGCTCAGGCTGGTCTCAAACTCCTGAGCTCAAGCGATCCTCCCACCCTGGCCTCCCAGACTGCTAGGATTACAGGCGTGAGCCACCGCGCCCGGCTGACACTTTCAGCTTCTAATGAGTCTTGACTTACATTTCTAAGTTTTCTCTCCACCCTGGGTGATCATCTCTCCTGAGCTACCACAGACACACTGGCGAGCAGGAAAAGCAAGTTACTCAGACACCCCTCTGCTGTCCTAGATAAACAGGTCCACATGAGTTCAGTTTTTACTTCATCTGAAATCATCCCACCTGACTGTAACCACAACTAGGAGCAGCTGGCTCCTCGCTGAAGTGGGTACTGCTTATGCCAGGGGTTCTCAAAGACAGGTCCCCAGACCAACAGCATCCGCAGCACCTGGAGACACATTAGCCGTGTAAACCACCCATTGCCTGCCCAAGCTTCTTGCCTTGAAAACTCTGGTGGGGGTGGGGCCCAGACCTGGGGCTTGTAACCAGCCTTCCAGGTGATTCTGATATAAGCTGAAATTTGAGAGCCACTGGCTTAGGCTGATAAACATCCAAGGTCCTGGGAAGGCCCTGATGGGTTAACCTGTGTGTCACAACTCTACGTAAAGAAGCTGGCTCCCCACCAACAGCACCTACCACCTCAACACTAAACTCCTTCCGGGCATGCCTTCTCATACTTTCTTGGGCAAATTATTTGTGCCCCACTCTCCTTGTCTCCAAGAAGGGGATAATGGTAGTATCCCTCTCATAGGGTCAAGGACTTAGAAAGTGCCTGGCATGTGATTAGCCCTTAACAAATGGGAATCCTTATGATTACTACTTCTGTGACAAAAGGTCTAACCAGAACTAAGAATACAGCAAAATAAAATTTGCTTCCTGCATGCTTACTATCTGACTTTCCCCCCGACTCCATTCCAGAGCTCTGAGTGAGGACACCATGGAACAACAGAGACTGCACCTGGCTCCACCAGCTTTCAGCATTTACTTGTTCAGTCTACAACCTGAGCGCCCACCAAATGCCCATCAACGTGCAGAAAAAGCCCACTCTATAGGTCTTTCTGAACAAAAGCCAACAAACCCTGGGGCATAAAGCCTCACATTCCTCAAGAGAGGTACAAGAGGAACGTGATGAATATTAACAAAAGCAGTCACAATAACAGCTAACATTTATATTGTGGTTACCTTGCCAGGCATTCAGTGCCTTACAAATGTTTACTTCAGTCCCCACAACAACCCTATAAGGTAGACTTGGGGGAAGACTTGGGGGAAGGCACAGAAGGTTGGCATAAACAGCTCCTAAATAATGAAGCTGAGATCTGAGCCCAGGCTTTCTAGCTTGAGTCAGTGCTCTTAACCACTACACTGTAAGACAGAAAGCTACTGCTTATCCAGGCATCTACTAGCCGCTTATCCCTGATTCCACAGCACTAATTTTAAGACACTTAAGTTTAGGCACAAAACTACTATCATGGGGTTCAATACTGGGCCCTCAACAGAAACGCTGATTAATTATTCTTGGTTCCTCCGGTCTCTTCTCTCCTCCCTAATCTAGTTCCACCCAAGTCAAATCAAAACTCTCACAGAGCAAGATTTCTCTCTTCTCATAACTCCCCTGGTACTGCACCATTTAACCCCTAATTATATACCATCTGTCACATAGAGTTCTCTAATTGTTCCTTGTATATTAGCCTTTTCTTCCCCACTGGATTGTAAAATTCTTTGGAAGTATCCATACTTTGTGAGAAATCCAACAAAACCAGGCAGCAGCATGGGCTTGCATTTGTAGACTCAGAGTGTTACACGTTAATTGGTTAGTTAGCTTACTCACTTTGCTTTCCTGACACTTCTTTGTTATCAACACTTAGAAACAGACAAAAGTTTAGGAAGTTGATGCTATTTAAAGCCAGTCTTAGGGGAGGTATTCCACCAACATTTACTGAGCAGCAACTCTGTTTCAAGATCTGTACTCCAAACCCCTCATCAGCCTAGCAGGGGAGAGTGTTATCATCCCAGTTTGAGGAAGGAGGAACCTAGGCTACCAGGGGTGAGTAACTTAAGGTTGGTGAATGAAGAAAGATTTTAAAAGATCCGTTCCCAAAGTCCCTACTCTGCCTACCTTTAAGGTGGGGACTAAGGCACCTAGACTCAAATTCTCTTCAAAGCAACAAATTACCTTTGTAAAAAATGTTACAGTGACAGAGAAAATTTTAAACTCTATTAAAAAGTCATTTTAAAAAGAATGAAATGATGACCATGTTCATGGACAGAATTACAAAATTAAGATAGAAAAGATCACTTCTCCCCATATTAGGTTATACATGCAATACAATGCCCATCACACTTCCTAGACTTTGTTGAGAACTTTATAAGCATTCCAAAATATGTATGGAAGAACAAAGATCCACAATAACCAAGTCAAGGTCTGAAGAAAAGCAAAGCAGGGGCTCACCCTGCCATATAAAACACACTACAAAGCTATAATTTAAAAAAAATAATCATTTGGCATAGAAACAGATAGATGACTGGAACAGAATAGAGAACTAAAATACAATCACCCCCCACCCCCATGAAGAATCTCAAAGCCAGTATGTTGAGTTTAACGGGAACAGAGTTTCAGTCTGGGGTGATAAAAAAGTTCTAGAGATGGGTAGTGGTGATAACAAAATGAATGTACTTCATGCCACTGAATTATATACTTAAAAATAGTTAAATGGTAAGTTTTATGATATGTATATTTTATCACAATTTTTTAAAAATTTAAAAAATCAGTATGTTGAATTAAAGGAGCCAGACACATATAAAATTCTAGAAAATAAAAATTAATCTATAGTGACAGAAAGCAGATCAATAGTTACCTGAGTCTGGGGACAAAAGGAGGGATAGCCTACAAAGGGGCCCAAGGGAAGTTCTGGAGTGATGGAAGTGCTCTCTATCTTGACTATTGTGGTTTCACAGGAATGTACATCTGTCAAAAGCAATCAAACTGTACACTTTAAACAGATTCAGTTTTCATACATAAGTTATAACTCCCAATGAAATTGAAAAAATAAACTCATACGTGTTTATGGGAACCTGACATGATAAAGTTGCTCCACAAAAAAATGTGAAGAGAATATGCTGTTTAATAGATGATTTGGGAGAACTCTCACAAAATGAAAAGGAAAAAAAGCTGGATTTCTTCCTTACGCCATATAAGATGAACCTCAAATAGATTAAAGCCTTCAATGTAAAAGGTAAAACTGGAAAGCTGGTAGAATATAGAATATCTTTGTAATCACGGGGTAAGGAAGACCATCTTAAGACTCCTAAAGTGCAACCCAAGGCAAAAATTAATGGATTTGGGCTATATCAAAACTAAAATCTTCTGAAAGTTACCATTGACAAAGTTAACAGACAGATGACAGGATGGAATTAACATATAAAATATGGAAGAAACATCTGCAAATCCATTATAAAAGCAGAGTAAGGCTAGTCAAAGAAATTATAATAGGTAACAAATATATTACAAGAGCTCGAATTCACTAAGAAATCACATAAATTCACATTAAAACAATGAGATCCCACTTTGTAGCCACCAAATATTGGTAAAATTGAGAAGATGGTTAATATCAAACAATAGCAAGAATGTCAGGAGTCAGGAACCCCCATGCACTGATGTGGGGGCATAAACCAGCTCAGCAACTCTGGAGAATAATTTAGCAGTACTCAGTAAAAACAGCTATGTTTGTACTCTATTACCCAGCCATCCCACTCCTGGGTATCTATATACTCTTAGAGCAGAATGGTGGTTCTCAAACTTTCCCGTGCATCAGAATCTCCAGGCTGGACATGTTAAAACACAGTTTATGGGGTCTGCCCCCAGAGTTTCTGATTCAGGAGGTCTAGGTTGGGGCCCAAGAATCTGCACTTTCTAACAAGTTCCCAGGTGATGCAGATGCTGCCAGCAGTGGACCACACTTTAAGAACCACTACCCTAGAGATATGCTCACATAGATCATTAAGAAAATGCATACACGATGTTTATCACAGCTTTGTTTGCAGTAGCAGGAGTGGAGGTGAGTTAAGCATCCATCACTAGGGAAATGGGAAAGTAAAAGCAGTGGACATATAACAGATCAGTCCTACAATGTAGTAGTCATGGATAAACCCACACTAACGTGTATCTTACAAACAAAATGTTGAAATTCTTTTGACTTTCATGAATGTCTGCAAATTTCCATAATAAAAAATTTTAATGTTGAATGAAAAAGAAACAGAATGAAATTTACAGCACAGTACTATTTATGTAAATCAAAAACACACACAAATTAACTCAACATCTTTAACAAGGATACATACATGCCCAGAAACATATCCAACACACGTGAGAAGGCTCCTCTGGCAGAGAGGGGAACAGAGTGTGCCTGAAGGACAAAAACATAAAACAAGCAAGGGGCTTTTGCACAGTTAAAGGATTCTGTGCCAAGAATAGAGGAATGTTAACTGTCAGCACCAGCAGTCTAAAAGGTAAAAACTACCCAAGTTCTCTAAATCCCCACTCACCCTCATTTACACATAACGGTGGCTTCAGTAAAGCCCCCAGTAGCTATGCACCATTAAGGGGGCAGATCAGCTTGCCAGTGAAAGTAGAAGGGAATCTTTCTGAAATACAAGCTTGGGGTGATTTCAGGCCCCCAGAATCCAACCTGCTACCGGGCCCTGGATTTTCCCTCTTTGACATATTAGTTTAAAAAGAAGCTCGGGTTCTTGGCTTTTGGGAAAGAGCGTGCGTCTCTACATCTCTCTGTGTCTCTCTTTCTCTTCTGTTTGTGTATGTGTCTATTTCTGTCTATAGATCTGTGTGTGTCCCTCTTTCTGAATTTGTGTAGGTTTATGTGTGTTGTGTGTTTATTTGTGGAGATAAAGAGGACCTGGGAGAAAAACAAAACATTCCAGCAGAGACTGAGCTACACTTGTTCATCAGCCATTCAATTCGGGTTTTACTGAAAGCAGAAGTCACAGTTATAAAACCAAGCTATCTCCCTGGGGCCCCACGCAAACTTCTCTTCCTCCTTCATCACTCTCTCCTCCCCCACATCCTATGCTGACTCCCAACTCCCACATCCAAGTGGGCTGATCCAAAATAAGGTCCTCTTGTGACTGGATAGCTTAATTAAGGTGACAAACTACAGGGAAGCTCTTGGAGATGACAAATAACCATTTATCTTCCTGACCAAGAGCCTTTAACAGAAAAGCCAAAAATCTTTAAGACCAAGCATGTCATAAAATTTCTTCCAGAAGAGACGATTGTGGCTTAGCTACCATCCAAAAAAGACAAAGACAAAGCCACCTATAATCTGCCATGCCCCCACAAGGGCACACTGGTCACACCTCTTTCCAAGTTTGCCATATGAAGTGGTAGGAAAATGCATGGGTCAATCAGAAAATAAAAATCACCACTGATTGAATTTATGTGAGAAAATGCAACAGATCCTTCCAGCAGCAGTTTTAAATAAGCAAGCCCATACCAAGAAACTATGTCTTTACGGAAAGAATAGCTAAACAAATGGAGGAAGGAGCAGAATAGTGAAGATAAAGGGCAGAATGAACTGACCGCACACTCATACCTGTATGCAAACAATCCACAAGTTTTATTCCCAAAACACTGTTTCATCTTTTCTACAGCAGCACTTTTCATTGGATGGTAAAGGGTTAGGAATTCTGAAATGCTCTGTATAAAATGAAGTTCTGTAAATTAAAGCGTATTTGATGTGCAACAGGAGCACTTTTTGTTTAAAAAAAAAAACTGATAGCTATACTTAGGAGTCCCTTAGATTTTCATGACATACGTTAGCAAAGCACACCTATTTTTCTAGCTGAAGTGCACGATCTGCCACAAGTTGAAAATTAAGGGACTTAACCAGAAAAGGAAAAGAATTGAATTTTCAAGCTAAAGTTGAACATCTATGGTCAGCACAGGGAATTATATCTTATGAAAACATATAAAGTTCTTTAACTGTCAAATGTATGTAGGCATTGATGTGCATATTTTATTCTAACAATGTTGAAGGGAAATCTCCATTTACAGACTTAAAAATAGATGAAGCAACTGTACAAGGGTTTAAAAAAATAGATGAGGAACATGGTGAATATTGATAAGTTCTTCTGTTATGAAGACTTTAATTTCGGCTGAATAGGCATTTATTGTGCATTACAAGTTAGACACTGTGCAAGATGCTAGGGATCCTCCAATGAATAAGAAGACACTGTTTTAATGACTCTGTCCCTTTAATGTCAGTTTAATCTATCTCTTGAGTTCTTTTTTTAAAAAAAAAAGTTTCTGGATCTTTGAAATAGCTCACTATCAGCACTGAAAGAGCTGCAGAAATATGTTACTATTTTACTAAAAACATAAATTTGTAATGTTTGAAGCAGAAATAGAAGGAAAAGTCTACTTCAGTACTTTACATAGAGCTATCCCTTTCTGCAGAATAGCTACTTAAACGGACTGGTAGCAGCTGCCACTCCCTGCTACCCAGCAAGTCACAGAGACAGAGAAACTCAAAAGTATGCTACATAGCTTAAGAGAAGCAGTAAGGAAACTCAAAAAACCAGGGCCTCCAGACCTAAACAGGAAGCAAGATGAGCAAAGTGAGCTGCTGCAGGCAGAAGGCAGCTCCCGGAGGTTCCCCAAAAGCTGGCACCTCGGACAACAGGCACAGGCTGCTGCTTGCTTGCTTGCTTCCTTGCTTGCTTGGCCAAAGCATGTCTTCAGAGCTGGAAGGCTGCCACCTGCTGAATCACCAAATATCGCTGGGCTTCCCTTGGAGCACTGACCAGACAGGCACCCATCCCCCCCCCGCCCCGCCCCCCCCCCCCCCCCCCCGCAGCTTCTCCTGTGGACATCTCACACTCGGACCAATGAAACGCCCAGCCCTCTCCCTTCAGCACAGGCCAAAACAGCCTCCAACCCCGTCCGTCGGGCAGCTCTAGGCAACTCCCATCGCGCTCCTACGTCACCGGTCCCACTCCTCTGCTTCGGCCCACTGAATGTTCAATCCCCAGCGCCAAGAAGCGTGGGGAGTCCACAGCACACCATAACTGGCATTCACCACTTCCACATCCAGGCAGCCAACCAGAAACATCCCCAAATCTGAAAGGAAAATAACCTGTCCAAACAGCTTTAAAGGTCCAGGAAGGTAAATGTCAAGGGAGCTAAAATAATAGACAGGCCCCATAACATAGAAAATGAACTTCCCTTTCAGAAAGCAGCCTTCACTCTTGGTTTCATAAGCGTGTACCGCTGAAGTCTGTACTGTTTTGAAGGTGAAAAGAAACATCTGAGAAGCACCTGCCCGGATTCTCTTCGCTCCCCCAGGCCATGGCAACCCTCACCCCGATTTTTATTTCGCGACACCCAAGGGAGAAACAAGCGTAAACCGGAACGCGCCAGGCTGAATCCGTTAGCTGGACACAGGGCACCCCACCCGGCCCAAGAGAGAAAGCCACAAGCCCGAGTTGGGGTTAAGACAGTGGGAGAGGCAGCCGCTGCTGTCGCTGCTTTGCCCTTGACAAGTCGCCTCGGAATCGCGCAGACCCCCTCACTCACTGAAAGCCGCCTCCTGGAGAGGCTGTCCAGTTCTGGGCGGCGCCAGTGGCCCCTCCAGGCCTTACCCCTAAACACCCCCACCCGGCAGGGACAGCCCCGCAGGGTCTCGGAGCCGCCGGGTGGCGGGGGTGGGGGCTGTTACGCGGCTCGGGGAGAAAGAGCTCTCTCCTCAGGGAAGGGAGTCCCACCTGTTATATCATCGGGGGGCATCCAGAAGCCGCGGCGGGGGATCCTGAAACCGTGGGCGCCTGGCCGGCTGCGATCTGGCCCCGAGGTACCAACTGTCACGCCGCCGCCTCCGCCGTAGGGGTGGGGCGGTGATTTGGGGTCAACCTCTGCGGGTCTCCGGACCCTGAGCGGGCCACTGCCCGAAGGCTCCTCGCCTCCGGGTCGCCCCAATCCCACACCAGACAGCCTTCCAACCCGCACGCAGCGCCTCTGAAAAGGTGCCCACTGACGCCCCCTCCTTCCTCCCAGCCCCAACTTGGCCGGGGAGCCCCACCGGCGGCGGCCCGCCCCCTCCGAGCCGGATCCCGGCCGCCGGACCGCCCCCCGCGCCCACCCCCTGGGAGCGGCAGCGCTGGGGTAGTGCCCGCCAGGTACGCGCGCGGCTCCGCGCAGGCTGCGCTCACGCCCCCTCGCCCCAGGGCTGCCCGCCCGCCGCTCCCCGGCGTCAGGCCGGGCCCAAGAGACCGGTGTCCAGTCGGCCCGCCGCGACCGCGAAGCCGGCTCTCTGCCCCCGCCCCAAGACTCACTTGCTCCGGAGTCGCGGCAGCCGCCGGAATTCCGCACGCCGAGCCCCCCGCCGCGGAATGAAATCCGGGGCAGGGCAGCGTCGGGGCTCCGCACCCCAATCGCGCTGTCTGGCCGGCTCTCCAGGCGCAAGGGGAGAGCAGCCTACCCTGGCCGGCCCTTCCCGCTCCCGTCCTGCCCGCCGCCGCTGCCCGGCCGCTGCCTCGCTGGTGCGAACGCTTCCGACTTGCCACCGCGAGCCTCCCGGGCTGCCGAGCATGCCCAGTCCGCTGCCCGAACCGGCCCGGCTTCCCGCGCGACGCGAGTCCGCTCCTCCGGGTGTTCGCGGCGGCCGGGGGGAGGGCCGGGCTGGCCGGGCTGGCCGGGCGGGGTCTGCGGGGTGCTCATCCCGGGACCGAGCGGGACCCGGGCAGGCTGCGTACCGAGGGGACAGTCGGGGCTTGGACCCCTTCAATGTTACTTTCAAGTAATGGGAAAGTGGGGAGGCTGGCGCTTTCCCCGACGAAAAAGGCCCAGCTTGCACGCTTCTAGGGGGTCGCTAAGTCAGGGCGAGGGGAGCCGGGGTTTACGGTGAGGGATGGGAAATACTTGGGGCAGAGCCGGGGAGCTGAGCAGCTGGAGCTGGTCAGAAAGCAGGGATCGCAAACTCAGCCTTCTGGAGGCTGGGCTCGGGGGTGCGAGTTTGCTAAGTACACTTGCATTCTCTTGCCCCACCAAGCCCAAGAGCTCCGACGCTTGTGATTAACTCCTAATTGACCATTCATAAAAAAGGCGGACCTCAGACTATCCGGCCCATTTTCAAACCTCAATCCAAAGACTCCTATCTTCCTCCCCCCAAAATAATGAAGCCGCCTGCGCCGCAAACCCCACGACGCCAGGAAACGCGGGGGAGGCCCGAGGAGCTGGAAGCCGAGCCGAGAGAACCCGGCCGCGTCAGAGCCGCCCCGCCCCTGCCGAGCCCCACCCCCGCCTCCCCTCCGAGCTACGGCGAAAACCCGGAGAGCGGCGGCGCCCGGGCGGGAGCCCCGCGCATGCCCAGTAGCCCGACCTGGCGCGGGTCGACCGAAGGAAGGATTTTCCTTAGCTCCGGGAGCGAAACCCCAGCGCCCGGGTTAGAGGCAGACGGCGAGAAGAGCTGGCCCCGGCGCGCTCCCTCCATGGCCGGCCCGCACCGCACCTCAGTGGCTGGGAGGCAGCCCCGGGCTGTGCCTCCCGCGGGGTCCGGGACTCGGCGAGCGGGGGAGGGGGCGTGCGGCGATATGGGCGTGACACGTGACTGTCCGCCGCGCTCCGGGCAGCCATCTTCCGCCCGGCCATCGGGCCGCGGGCGGTGGCCACCGACCCGGGAGCGGGCGGCACGCGAGCCGAGTGGCCTCTTCCCCCGCCACGCCCTCCCGCCAGGCTCCGGCCTCCGCTCCGCACCTGCCTCCGCCTAGCTCTGGGGTGCCGGAATCGCCGCCCCGACCCCCGGCTTGCCCGGAGGACAGGCTCTCGCCCCGGCCAGAAGCAAACGGCTGCGAAATCCAGACAGCAGAACCTGATAGCGGACGGTCTCTGCTTTTCCCCAGAGGCGGAAGTTGGAGAGAGGGGTCCCCCTCCGTAAGGCGGTGATACTGCCGCTCCAGCCGCCTCCCTGTTCTAACCTATTCCCTGCACAGGAGGCGAGATGTATTGGCAGGGACACCTGAACAGAGGCCGTCGCCCTTCCCTGCGGTGCAGTACCCCGCGGGCCCTGCGGGTGGGCAGCTTGGATGGTGATGATGTTAGTAGTGAACATTTATTGAGCTCCTGCCTCGAGTCACCTGGGGCCCTTGTTATTAGGGACCAGCCGCGTCACCATCGCCCGAGAATTTGTTTGCAAATTTTCGGTCCTTCCTAGACCTAACAGAATCAAACTCTACGCATGGGGTCCTGCAATCTTATTTACAAGCCCTCCAGGTGGTTCCCGTGGGCGCCTCTTTATTTCAACTAAGGCTTTCAGAGATCCATTTTAGTAAGTGAGGCATTGAAAAGTTAGGTAGTTTGTCCAAAGCACAGTGAGGAGTCAAGGATTCAAAAAGAGGCAGTCTACTCCAGTGCAGACGTTTTATTGCGCCCTGCACCCCCGACTTCTCTGGCTTCCTCGCCCCTGTGACACAATGCTGCTCTTTTCAGGAAGATTAGGAAAGTACGGTTGTCACGTATGGCTTTAAAATAACAACTGAAATCCAACTCAACTACATGTTTTGATTGTCTACTGAGGGCAAAGCTCTGTGAGTCATAGGAGCCCTAGTGGGTATTTTCGTCAGTTAGCACCTACGAGGTGAAAGGAAAGCTTGCTTGCTTGTAGTGTAAATTTTTTCAAACTAACAAGTGCCAGAAAACTACTGGCTGGTTTCTCTCCAGTCCTACTTATGCAGAATGTGCTGTAAGCTTTGGACTTCCTGAAAATAAAGTCCAAATAAGCATCTGATGTTTGATTTACTTTAAAATGTGCCCCCCTAAATGTAAACATGAGTAAATTTTGCAAAATATTAACAGTTCTTGAATGTAAGTGGTGTGTCTAGGGTGCTCACTATAATTTTTTTTCTAATTTTCTGTATGTTTGAAATGTTTCACAATAAAAAGCTTTTTAAATTGTTTTCCATGAGTAATTTTAGTAATACAGCACATGGAAAAAAGCAGTGTATAAAAGTTTTTCCACTTTAATTTCAATTTCATAAAATAATTCAGAGAGAAAAAAATCATAGGTGAATACACTGTACATAAAAATACAGCCATAAATAAATACAGGAGAAAATCTAAAGAGAAATCACAAAAGCAGTAAAAGAAGGTTCTGAGTGAAGTGATTATCAGGTACACAAAGAGTTGGCTGTCCTTGAAATTAAATTTAGTTATGGTCCTTAAGTCACTACTACTTGCAATAAAAAAATTATTGAATAAAAATAATTCTCCCTCTCCAGTCCACCCAATCCTAAAGAATTTTACCAGTGCATTTCTCATCAAAATTTTAACAAGCATCATATTGTCTGATTGTAAAATTTTAGGATTCTCAAGAATATCATGAATTACATTGCTGTCAAGACAACTAAGAAACAAAAATGAATCACCTCCAAGTCACAATCTGTCATTAAAAATCATGTTAAAAATAATACTAAAAGCAAATACTGAGCAAACACTTCACATGCCAAAACAGCTATTCTGAAGTAGGTGGTTTGTTTTCAAATGACTGATTCTCTATATTTCATGGGTAATCTACCTGATTAAAAATCTGATGGTTTTATCTAGTTGACCTGTAAGCAGTAGCCATCATTCGCCAACCTGTAGTCAAAGTTCAAATAGTGCTCAGGGAGCAAGGAGGCTTCTTTATGTGTTCATGGAAATGTGTCTCAGTGGAAGAATCTGGAGCCACATATCCTGAGTAGCAGGAGCAAGACCTCAGAAGCCCCCCTTAGCCCTTTAAACTCATCTAGCCAACCCACAACCAGGTTCCAACCCAAGGCTGACCAGAAAAGCCTGCTACAGACAACAAAGGTGGTTCCGAGTATTTCCAGAGGCTTAGTTAGATCTGACAGTACTCAACAAAAAAACTGGAATTTATTTGAAGATACTGGGACAGATCATGGATGTAGCTAAGGTTCAGGACAAGATCAGAGCCAGGAATCGGAATATTGACAGGAACCCAGTAAGTCTCCCTCCCTCTGTCTCGTCTGCATTTCTGTTCATTCTCTCTCTTTGCAGTCAGGGTTTTTTGCCTTCAGTTCCCAACTACTTGAGAGGTCTCAAGTTTATAACTTCCAGAGAGTAGCAAAAACGACCTTACCTATATTCATTAACCCTTTTGTCTAGTTGAATCCTATTTCCCCAGATTCCCACGGTCCACTTAAACCATTCCTACTAATATTTCAAGGTCCACCTCCAAAACCACCGTTTTTATTAAAGGTGCCTGCCTTCTAGGACACAGAAGCCTCCTATATACACAGTTTGGCTCCTGATTATATTATGTCTTTTATGGTTCTCTGTTATGTTTCTTGCAGATAAGTCTCGATTCTCCAACTACATATTAAATGTCATAGCAAGGATATATATTTATCTTTCATCTTTCAGAGTACCTAGCATGGGCCTTGGCACCAAGTAGCCCATATAAATAGTTATTGAACTGTAATTTATTATTTTCTTTTCTACTTTTTGCTTTTCTGTGCTGTGTTTTTGTTTAAAAAGGGTAAGCCACTAGGAATGGAAATGTCCTTGCTATGTTATCCTTGTCTAATTAGCAACCACCCTTCACAATCTGCCTTGTACATTTAGAAAGTATTTTCAAACTAGGCACTTATGACTGGGCACTAACCATGGTCTGATGAATCAATGCCATCAGCAGAATGCTCCCCTGGCTGGCAGACGTGGCACCATTGTCAAGACTTGTAATTTACTCCTGGCTCTTCAAATAGTCAATGCATAACTCCAGGCAAGGTTTAATTATCACCTCTTAAAATAGAAATAAGATAACCCACCTCCTCTTTGTTTCCCATGGGTATCATGAGAATTAATTAGGTCTTCAATATGAATATATGTCTATAAAATGTTTTATAGATAATTAGAGGTAACCATAATGAAAACATGAGGTATTGTCCAGTGTATTATGAATGTTTATTATTGTATTTAGTAGTCAGCTTCCTTCAAAGTACAAGTATTATGGCAACAGCAGTAGGACACAAAATAATGAGTACATATTGGGTCAGCATCTCCTCCAACTACCACGTGCAAACAAGTCCTGGATGGCCAGAACCAATTAGAAGATTGAGACAAAAAATATGTCTCCCACATTAAAGGAGGAGAGATTTGCATAGTATGATAACCTGAATTTCTCCTACATGCAATTGAAGACTGGCACTTTTCCTGGAACCTCAACAGTACCTGCCTTGTTTTGTAAGACTTTGAAGGAGCACATCAAAATTCTACAATACAGCAGATAGGAGACATTCTCTTTTCCTTGTTTACACCTGGAAGAATAAGATACCAACACACTCCAGGACATGGCTGGAATAATTTGATGAAAGATTTGTGAAATCCTTTGCACTACCATCTAGACCAGAGTTTCTCAACCTCAGCTCTGTAGACATGTGGGCCAGATAATTCTTTGTTGTAAGGGGTTGTCCTGTGCATCATAGGATGTTTAGCAGCATCCTCAACCAACCAGATCCCAGTAGCACCCTCCCCACAGTTGTGACGGCTAAAAATGTTTCCAGACTTTGCCAAATGTCTCCTAGTGGAGGGGAATCACCCTCAGTTGAGAACCAAAGTCGGGTAACTGAATCAAAAGAAACTAGGATCTTAAGTTGATCAAGCATCCTTCTTTGAAGTCACATGGCACTTTTATATAGTGTGTTTATATCTTAGGTATCCATATTGCATCAATTCAGCCAATGTTTGTAAGCTCTCTCAATGGACAAGGCGCGAGATCAAGTACTTACTTCTGTGTACCCGTAAAGCAGAAAAAGACAGGGTAACGTCCCAGTTCTCCACAGCAGGCACATATGTCATTCCCGTCCCTGATCAGGGTTATCAAATATTGCATGGGGGACACTTATACTAAAAAATTATTCATTATTTGTCTGAAACTCAAATTTGGGTGTCTTGTGTTGTTTTGTTTTTGTTTTTGTTTTTTTATTAAATCTGGCAACCCCACCCTGACAGACTCAAGGTTTTATCCCTGTCTTTAGTTCTGGCTCCATGTACTTGATAACTTGACTTCATCAAAAATAATAAAGAGGAGTTGTTTTTTTTTTTAAAGTGTTGATAGAATGAGTAGTACAACTAAATTTGAGAATAAATTTCCTTTGAAAAATGTTTATTTTCCTTGTGAAAATTGTGGTAAACTCCTTAGAATCCACTCAAAGCCTGATGGGATTCATTGCCTGATTTATTTCAAAACACTTCTTACGCTCACAGACTATTTAGCATTTACTCAGCAAATGATGTTTTCCAGTATTCTTGTTGGGTTAGTCAGCATAGTGGAAAGACATGAGGAGACTCATATGCAGACTTCTCTTAACCTCATAGACAGGAAGAAAAGGAATTGAAGCACAGACTAGCTTTACTTTTGCTCAACTCACCTTCCCAATTCTCCATCATACCACCTGGGAACTTAGAAATGCAGATCCCTGGGACCCACCCCAGACCTACTGAATCAGAAACTCTGGGGGTGGGTTCCTGCAACCATTGTTTTAACAAGCCTTCCAGGTAATTCTGATGCTTGTTCAAGTTTCAGAACCACTGCTTTAGATCCCTGGTTCTCGACCCTGGCTACAGAAGGAAAACATCTGGGGAGTTTTTTAAATACTGATGTCTGGATCCTATTCCAAGGGCTTCTGATTTAAGTGGTATGGGATGCAGTTCAGGCATGAAGACTTTTTAAAGGCTCCCCAGTGAGAACCACTACTTTGCAGAATTTATTCTCAAATGCCAAAGGAAAGAGAAACTCTTCATATTGCAAATATAGTGCTTTCTACTCCCAGCCCACATCAACCTCACACAAAGGCACAATGGACAGGCATCACATGTTTTAATTTGAAGAATACCAAAGGCCATCAAACCAGATATATGGTCTCTTCTTCAAATACCTTAATCTACTCCTTAAGGGCCTACTGGAGTCAGTATGATGTAATAGAAAGAGAGAAAAATCATTTCCTGTCCACCGGACCCTGCCCAAATGTTCGTTAACCTCTCTGGGCCTCACTTCTCATGTGTACACTGAGGATGATAATAACTCTACACAGGGTTTGGGGAGTGATGAAAAGAGACCATGTAAGTGAAGAAGGCAGGAAGATCAATAATCAATAATCACATCTGGACCTGAAGGGGCTTTATGCCATTCAAGTGAGGAAGAGGAGGGAGAAATTTAGAAGGACAAGACTCAGTAAATTCACAAATCTCAATGTGTCTTTCTATACTAACTACTTAAGTAATTTTCTCTTTTAACTGCCTCACTTGTGTGTGTGCCCCTACTCCCACCCATCCCATCATTTTTCCTATTTTCATTCGTACCTTGGTGACCCATCTGTTTTTGGCCAAACTATTTCAATGGCACTAAAAGTGGCAGTTTGAAAGAACAGTTGTTATACACTGCTCGATTATTCCTGGGGCTATAACAAGGTTAACAAGACAGTCTTTTTTTAACATGCCTGTCTGGCAAGTCAATCATTTTAAGCCCCTTGTTTATCTCAGGATAAATGTTAAAGGCTTCCCTGTGGACTATAAGCCCTCACTGTTATGGGGCTGCCCTGCCTGACTGTATGCATTAAAAGGAACAATTCTTTATATGGCTTCTTAATGTAGAAGCATGTGTGAGATATGGACACCTGAATTACCTGTTACAATAGGGGATACTGCTCCCCTCCTAGGGTAGTGCTGAGATGTAATGGCTTAAACCTTCACCACGTGACCTTGGAGGGCTGGTCATGGTGGGCATCTGAGAGCTGGGAAAGGATATTGGAGAACTTTCTAGGGAAACCTGCCTGGCAAAAATGAAGAAACCCATATGGGTCATTGGCAGGAACCCTAGCTAAGGTCCTCTGGGTTAGCCCTCAGAGCAACCTGCAAGATTGAAGCAGAAATTCCTTCTGTGAAGTACATCATGAACCAGAAGCCATGAAGCAGGGCCAGAAGCAATAAAGAGAAAGGTCAAGAGGTAGAACCACGGGAATGAGGGTGCCAAGAAGGACAGCAAGAGCAACACTCAGGAAACCAGAGAGGCAGGAACAGAGCTGGGGATGAGGAGGAGAAACCACAGTAGCTGGAGGGCAGAGTGGCCAGACCAGAAAAGCCTCAGCCTCATGAATCCTGGTTAACTGCATGTTTCTAGTGACTGAGGTCTCTGCTGAAGCCCCATATTCTTTTTCATTTCAACCCCCATGGTTGAAAAAATAATTCTAAAATGGATTTATACACTTCTCTATCATCCTGCAAGATCCTAAACATAATTATCTTTTCCTGCAGTGGTTAAAAGCACGGACTTTGGAATCAGAATGTGGGTTCGAGTCCCAACCCTGCTACTTACTAGCTGTGTGACATTGGTCAAATGACTAAACCTCTTGGAGCCTCAGTTTTCTCACCTGTAAAATGTGGATAACAATAATAACTTTTTCCTGGGTTGTGACAATTACTTGATAATTCATATAAAGCACTTAACACAGCACTTGGCACATGTGTAAGCATGTAATAAATGTTAGCTATCGTTCCAAGAAACATGTTGAGATAATCTATTTTTTCATCACTGTATATTTCTTTTTCCTTCTCCTTTTTCTCCCTCAAACCTGCCCCCATTCTGGCAGATGGTGTGTCCTGTGTTCAGAGCTTCTGGTGAGGGCAGAAAGCCTGCTGGGTTTCCTGACTTTGCTTCCAAATGTTTGAGCCCGGGTAGACTGAGACAAGATATCGTAGCCAGAAACAGGGAGGGAAGTGGGTGGAGCGTCTCCATTCCCTAGTGATTCCAATCGCTAGAAAGAGATTCTGTTTGGAAGGGGTGGGAGGGGGGAGAGGAAGAAAAGGGTGCCATACCAGCTTTCCAGCACAGCTGCCGGGGGAAAGCAAGACTAGAGAAAAAAGAGCTGCCCGGAGGGAGCATCTGGGCAGATGTGCATATAAGCAGCCTGACAAAGGTTGCCATGCCTGAACCATGGATGCAAAGAGCAGAGCTGCCTTGCTGATCTTCCACCCCCACAATGCTTTACCTCTGGAAACCTTGACAATTGCAGAGGGAACTTGCAAAGCACTCCCTCCCCCAAAAATTTTTAAAATACTGTCTATGAGTAAGTAAAATGATGCCAAGGGTTTAAAAAGGTAACGTTTACTGCCAGATAGGTAGAATGGGTAGTGGTGGTGGTGGTAGTGGTGGTAGTAGTGTAGAAATGGAAATGAAGTGGAGTTACTGAAAATAAAGTTATATTTCCCATACACTGGTGCTTGTGGATTTGTGGGCTGAGATTCTTGAAAATTTCAGAACTTTCAATGTCTCAAGTAATTGTTTAAAACATTAATTATTGTGCTCACACTACAAATGTGGATGTAGATGCTGGGGCAGAGAGGGGCGCAATAGCACAGATCAGTATAAGCCCCCCAAATACCTTGGAATTTGCTGAATTCTGTGTCTCCTGGCACGATTTTACACCCTCGTTAATGTTAAATGAGACACTCTGGCTCCCTGAGCAGCACAAGAGAGACGCTTTCTGCAAATGTGATTACCAGGTCAAAGGCTGGGATCCTCCTTGCCCCCGGATTTTCTCCTTCTCTAAAATCTTTTTTCATTTCTTTGTCAGTGCCTTTATTTTTTAGCTGCATTTAAAATGGTTTCTATTATTTCTGCATGACTAAGAGCATGTGTCATTTCAGCCTCCTTGTCAGCTTCCGTTTCACTTTCATTAACGTTGTTGATTGAGTGTGAAAAGGAAGGTACCGTCACCATTTCCAGATTTTATATTATAGTTATGGGTTAGATCTCTCTTGGAGCAATGCTGTGATCCCTACTGTAATTTTGTAGTAGAGCCCTAGTGAGACGGGTGAGATCAGGGAAGTCTCCTTATCCCTTTCCTGGGTTCAGGCAGGCAGCAAGAGAGGGGAGGAGAATACTTCTATCTCTTCTCCATTCATTCATTCATTTGTTTAACAAATACTGAGCACCTTTTGGGTGGCAGACATGGATTTAGGGTGCTGGAGATAACAATGGAAAGCAAAAACAGGCCTGGTTTCTGCCCTCATGGAGCCTATAGTCTGGTGGTGAGACATACTTTAATCAAGTAAACACTAATGAATGTTTGTTCTCCCAGCAATCCTGATTTAGTTGAGCTGAAGTAGGGCCCAGGCATCCGTAATTTTTATAAGCTCCATCAGTAATTCTGCCAGGGCTGGGAATCACTGGGCTAGACCACACAAGTTCTAATCACACAACTTCTAATCAAGAACTGTTAAGCATTTTAATTTTATCTTACAAGGTATGGTGAAAAAAATTTCCTAAAGAGAGGCAACATGATAAGATTTTCAGGGTTTTTTTTTTTAATTAAACTGTTTTGTTTTGAAATAATTATGGATTCACATGCAGTTGTAAGAAATAATATGGAGGGATCCCATGTATCCTTTACTATTACTAGTTTTCCCCAATGGTAACATCTTACAGAACTGTAGTATGATATCACAACCAGGATATTAACCTGGATGCAGTCAAAACAGAACATGTTCAACACCACATGGATCCTTCCTGTTGTCCTTACAGAGCCATGCCGATTCCCTGGCCCCTTAACTTTTGTTGACCACTGATATGGTCTCCATTTCTATGATTTTGTCATTTCAACAGTTATATAAATGCAATCATATAGTATGTGACCTTTGGGGATTGGCTTTTTTCTCTCAGCATAATTTTCTGGAGATTCATCCAGGTTGCATCCAGGTTGCATGTGCCAGTAGTTTGTTTCATTTTTTCTTTTTTTTTGTTTTGTTTGAAGAGTAGTATTCCATGGTATGGATGTACCACAGTTTGTTTGACAACCAGTCACATGTTGAAGGACATCTAGGTTATTTCCAGTGTTTGGAGATTTTGAATAGAGCTGTTGTAAATGTTTGTGTACAGATTTTTGTTTGAACATAAATCTTTGTTTCTCTGGGATAAATGTCCAAAGGTGCAATTGCTGAGTTATATGACAGTTCCATGTTGAAACTGTTATACATAAGAAATTGTCAAACTGTTTCCAGTGTGGCTGTACCATTTCACACTCCCAGCAGCAATCTATGGGTGATCTAGTTTCTCTTATTCTCATCAGCATTTAATATTGTCACTATTTTTCATTTTAGCCATTCTGATAGGTATATAGTAATATCTTGTTGTGGTTTTACTGTGTATTTTCCTAATGGCTAATGATGCCAAACATCTTTTAGTGTGCTTATTTGCCATCTGTATATCCTCTTTGGGGAAATGTCTCTTCACGGCTTTGCTTATTTTTCAGTTGGATTGTTAGATTTTAATATTGAGTTTTAAGGTTTTGATTTTATATATTCCAGATACTAGTCCTTTTTGTCAGATACGTGGTTTGTAAATTTTTTTCCTGCTCTCTGATTTGTTTTTGCATCCTTTTAACAGGGTCTTTCACAGAGCAAAAGTTTTTAATTGTGATGCAGTCTAATTTACCAATTTTTCCCTTTATGGATCAGGCTTTTGGTGTCAAGTCTAAGAACTCCTTGCTGAGTCCTGGATCATGAAGATTTTCTCCTATGTGTTTTACTAAAAATTTTATAGTTTTAATATTTCACATTTAAACCTGTGGGCCATTTTGAGTTAATTTTTGTATAAGGTATAAATCTTAGGTTGAAGTTCACTTTTTTACCCATGGGTTGCTCAACACCATTTATCGAAAAGGCTACCTTTTTTTTTTTTTTTTAAGAGATGGGTTCTCCCTCTGCTACCCAGCGCAGTGGTATCATCATAGCTCACTGCAGCCTCAAACTCCTGGGCGCAAATGATCCTCCTGCCTCAGCCTCACGAGTAGCTGGGATTACAGGCATACACTATCATGCCCAGCTTCCGCTGACTTTCTTTTACACCTGTGTCAAACATCAGTTGCATATATTTGTGTGGATGAATTTCTGGGTTTTCTGTTTTGTTCCACGGATCTATGTATCTATTCCTCTGCCAATACGATACAGTCTTTTTTTGTCTGTTTGTTTGTTTATTTTTTTTATTCCAGAATATTATGGAGTAAAAACATTAAGGTTACATACATTGCCTGTGTGCCGACCAAGTCATAGCTACAAATGTGCTATGCATACCCCACCAATGCATACCGCACCCAATAGGTGCGAATGTACCTTGCCTTCCTCCGCGCTCCCTCCTGCCCGACACCCAATGATTGCTACTTGCATATGTGCACATAAGTGTTGGTGAATCAGTACCAATGACTGATCCATGAGTGTTGATCAATGAGTACATGTGGTACTTGTTTTTCCATTCTTGACATACTTCACTTAAAAAGAATGGGCTCCAGCACCAACCAGGATAATACAAGAGGTGTTAGTTTCACTATTGTTTTTTGTGGTTGAGTAGTACTCCATGGTATAAATATACCACATTTTATTAATCCACTCATGTATTGATGGGCACTTGAGTTGTTTCCACATCTTTGCAATTGTGAATTGTGCTGCTATAAACATTTGAGAGCAGATGTCTTTAAAATAGGATGACTTTTTTTCCTTACAGTCTTGACTATAGTAGCTATATAATAACTCAGTAAACCCTTGAAACAAGATAGACTGGTTCCTTTCACATTATTCTTCCTTTTCAAAATTGTTTCAGCTGTTCTAATTCCTTTGCTTTTCTATATACGTTTGAGAATAATGTTGTCTATATCTACATATAAAAAAGACTTCCTGGGATTTTGATAGGAATCACATTAAACTTATATATTAATTTGAGAGAATTGACATCTTCACTATATTGAGTCTTCCAGTCCATGAACACTCTCCATGTATTTAGATCTTCTTTGATTTCATTTGTCAACATTAATTAATTTTCCACATATAAGTCCTGTAAATGTTTTATTATATTTATACCTGGGTATTTCTTTTGGGGAGGTAATTGTAAAAGGCATTGCCTTTTAAATTCAGTGTCCACATGTTTATTGCTTCTATATAGAAATAAAATTGATTTTTGTATGATTATCTTGTATCCTACTTTTTTTAAGCTCATCTCTTAGTTCCAGGAGTGTTCTTCTTGACTGCTCAGATTTTCTATGTAGACAACCATGCTGTATGCAAGCAGCCACCATTTGATTTCTTCATTTCTGATCTGTAAGCCTTTTATTTCTTTTTCTTTTCTTATTGCACTGGCTAAAACTTGCAATAATATGTTGAATAAGAATTGTGAGACTGGACACCTTTGCCCAGTTTCTGATTTTAGGGAAAATATAGTCAGTCTTTCACCAGCAAGTATAATGTCAACTGTAGGGTTTTTTTGTTTGTTTGCTTGCTTGTTTGTTTGTTTTGGTAGGTGCTCTTTATTATGTTGGGGAAATTCCCCTCTATTACCATTTTTCTGATAGTTTTTAAAATCATATATGGATGTTGAATTTTATCAAAGTCTTCCTATATCCACTGATTGATATGATCAAGTGATTTTTTTTCCCTTTAGCCTATTAATATGTTGGATTAAATAGCTTGATTTTCAACTACTGAACCAGCCTTGCATCCCCTGGAATAAACCTCTTTTGCTCATGACATACAATTATATGCATTGCTGAATTCTTTCTGCTCCTTTTCTGGTCTTTTGGCTGAAGAAAGTAGGCTTTCATTGGGGCTTTATTTGTCTGTGCCTATTTCTGGGTTGCTGGCTTCTTTATCTCCAAGTCTGGGATATATAGGGCAAGAAGATAAGGTAGGGAATCTACCACCTGTTGTGCCTTGTGTCCCCAGGTCCCTAGCTGGTCTTACTGCTTCTTTTTGCCTTTTAGAATCTTCTTATGTTAGTTTTATATATAATGGCCATGGTTTTTAGTTGTACTTAGTGGCAGAAGTATGGAAAAGTATTCCATCTTCCCCAAAACAGAAGTTCAGGTTTGTGTTTGTGAAAGGCATAGACTTTCCCTGGCCTGCCTCCAATAGGTAAAAGGCTATTGCAGTGTTCCAGGTGAGGGGAGTTTGTCTGGTAGGAGGCTGACTCATTCCCCATCCTCCCCTCACATTCCACTGCCCCATTTGCATGGAGCTGGGTTCCTACCACCCCAGTGAGGCAGCAAGAGAAAGGAGCAGGCAATCTCCTGGAGCATTACACTGTGAGGATGGGGCACCAACACCCTGCAGATAATAGCCATTTCTTTCTAGAGCTTTTAAACATTCTCCTTCTGCAGAATAAATAAGTCACTCCTGAAAGCATTCCATCAATACATGTTTCTCCAAATTTTCCTTAACACTTCGCATTTAACATGACTCCAGGTATAAGTGGCATCAAACAAGTCATATCTTCTTATGTTACAACTTGAGTGGAACTTTAGTGATGGCTGAACTTGCCAATTTACGCTTGTCTGATATAATATTTCCTATTTATAATTCCCTTTTGGCTAATAGCACTAATCAATAGAAAACAATGACAGACTGAACAATGGCAACAGCAATTCTGGACAGAGATAGTTTTGTTATCTACAAATAAACACATGTTTCTAAAACATTATTACTATAATATAAAATATGGTAGACAAAAATTAGTAAAGGTCATAATTTCTATGCACCAGAGGTTTTATTTTGTAAGGCTTATATTTTAGTAATCAGCCTGCCCTTATTCTCCTCAAATTCAAGAGCACTTGATCCACTTTAGATGGTGTCACCTACAGTGGGAAGGAGTCACAGCCTAGATCTTGTTTGCCTATTATGTTTGCAAAAGCGTCTTCACGAAATCGTCTAGCAACCTTGTAGTCAGTTGTTTTCTTGCATCTATCTACTGCTTTCCAATTGCCATTTTTTCAGAAAATAGCTATAATTCACATAATTGAATTTTACTTGCTTTTAAAAATTGGACTGAACTTTAGAATGAACAGTGGACCACAAAAGGGTGCCTTTGCTCATGTCTCTGAAACATTAGCTGTTCCTAACGCTGTGATGTCAATGTCTCTGCAATACAGTATTGTAAAGGTGCATCTTGGCAACAGCACAGGAGGAGATCAGAAGGCCTTTTTGAGCCTTTACATCATCCCACCTGGAGATGGCCATTTTTTACCATTTTATCTCCTTGCTTTGCCATTGTCACCCACTCATTCAAAGACATCCATTGATTATCTACTTATTAGACATAATTCAAGACAGTAGTCTACCTAGGCTGTATCTTACTCACTTTTGTCCTCCAACATCTAGATCTGTTGCACATTGTTGCAAACTCTTGTAAAATGTCTAATGAAAGAAAGAAAAAATAATAAAGAATATTGAACAGCTAGGTAATATAACATATGTAGAAGTTTTATGATCTTGGGAAAAATAATTGGCCTTAAAAATTCACCATTCATTCCTCAAACAGCACATAGTATGCACAAGATTATTTGCCCCAAACTGCTAGCAATACCAAAAAAGGCCCTTACCTTTAGCAATGAGTGAGCCTTGATAAAAATCCCTTTGACCAACCAGTGTTTTGCAAAGTGTGGTTCAACAATCATCTATATGAAAAGCATTTGACAACTTATCTAGGCATGAGGATATTTAGGATGAAATCTTTAAATAAAGAAGTAATTGTCTTAACCAGGGCCAAGTTATGAATAAAGTTGAGCCAGAAATCAAAAGGATTTTAACTGAATGAGAAGGGCCAATGCAGATGGCGGTACAGTATAGACTGTTGGAGGACCTCTACCCCACCACAAAAGGACTATTCAGGACCAAAGGCACAACAAAACAAAACAAAACAAACCAAGGTGAGGAATGGCCTTACCTGAAAGAAAATAAAAACTTTTCCGGTAGGAGAGACACCAAGCAGGAACTCCACAATGTTAAGACGGGATGGATTTTAATAGCTTGAAATAACACTATCCCCCAGATGAGCAGCCTGAAGTGGTCTGCAAGTAGGAGTAGACACCCTAGACCCATGGAAAAAATTCTGGCATTGGCAACTGGGTGACAGACTCCCCATGTTAGGCAAGAAAATTATTAAACTAAAATATACAGCAGGTCCTCCAATCAGGTCACTTCGTTCAACATTGTTTCATTATAACATTGATGAGAAAACAATCAATTCCCGGCAGGGGCCACTGTCTGCATGGAGTTTGCATGCTCTCCCCGTGTCTGCAAGGGTTTCCTCCAGGCACTGTTGTTTCCTCCCACATCCCAAAGCTGTGCCCATTAGGTTCATTGGCGTGTCTGCATGGTACCAATCTGAATGAATGTGAATGTGCCTGTGAGCACACCCTGCTATGCGATGGCATCCTGGCCAGGCCTGGTTCCTGTATTGTGCCCTGAGCTGCTGGGATAGGTTCTCCCATCCAAGACCCTGAGCTGGAATAATTGGATAAATAACCAATTTATTTACTTGTTTTTATTAATCTTACTTGTTTTTATTAATCTTTCTTAAATGTATGTACAGTTCACGTTTATTTCAATGATTAATATTAGAAGTGTCTTGGTCTTAATTTGGAAGTTTGGTAATGTTTTTGTGACCAGAAATATGCTGTAGGAACTTAACTCTTGTTTATATCAATTAGCCTATGGTAAAACAGGTTTCATTACATATCATTTCACTTAAAGTTGCATTTTCCAAGAACCTATCGATGACGTGAAGTGAGGACTTACTGTATTCACAATGCCACTCTCCTTTCACCTAGGTACAAGTTGGTACTAGGAATTTAGATGATGAAGGCTATTCTAACAGGAATACATATCTATTATATGTGTGATATAAAGAAAAATCAAATTGTTCCTAAGCAAACTTCCATTTTTAAATGAAGTGCTCTAATGAGTAAATATGTGAAGCTTATTCAGTTATCTACATTGAAAGAGCATCACATGGCTGTGTCTAGGTAACTATAAAACAGTGGTTTGCAAACCCTGGCTGTGCAGGGGAGATTTAAAAAGTACTCATGCCGAGAGTCCACTCTCGGAAATTCTCATTCCATAGACGAAGGAAGATCCGGGTTTGGGTATTTATATTCTAGAGAGATATCACCATTCACTGGCTACGTGAAATGGGATCATTAGGCTTAAGAGGAAATTATCAGCGGTTATAGGGTTGCCACCAAACCTATAAAGCTATAAACTTTTAAAGTTCACAACCTTGGCTGCTTCTTTCAATTGATTGGGAGCTCGTAAAAATCCCAAGTTCCAGGCTGCACCCTAGACCAATTAAATCAATACCTTTGCAGGAGCAATTTAGGCATCAGCTTTAAAATCTTTGTAGCTGAGGTTGAGAAACATGGCTCCAAATGAGTGGCTTTACTTTTAGAGGTGTCTTGCAAGAATCAGAATAGCAGACGTTTAGATCTTTGGTTCTTATGGAAACTAATCAACCAAAACATTCCTTTAAATGCCTACTGAGCCTCACTAGCTGCCATTCTTCACATAGGCGTTGTGAAAACACACTGGTTTCTGAAAGGCACTGGTCATTTCTAACATCTGAGATAGTCCCATAGGTAAGGAGTCTCTGTTACAAATTCATCAAGATTCTGTCGTGGCTACATTGCGAAGCACCATCATCTCAGTATTGACCCAAATTAGACCTCTGATAGAAAATTTTAAGACTATGATTTACTGCATGCTTGTTCAATTAAAGGTCAGAACTCTCTATCTTATGAAATAGGCAATAATGAAGGGAAGGTCTTACTTTAAACACAACAAATATTGCTATATACATGACCCTCATTAATAAATTTGCCAACAGTTCACTATTTTGGGGAACAACTAGCTGTGCATAGCACTAAATCTACAATAGAGTTTCCATTTTTTAAAAGAAACATCTCTTCATAAACAAGTGATTTTTTTCTTTTTAAATAGTACAAAGCAATTTTGTGCAGGCATTGTTCGGAGTTGCTTTTGTTCTTTTCAAAGCAGTCAACATATTTTATAATAACCCTGAAAATAATTTTAAACCCAATTTATTCCAATTCACTTAGCAGGCCATAAATATAGCTTTGTCTGTGAACAATAATGAAAACACAAGAGCATCGCACTTAGTGAAGATACCCAATGATAATCTGGATTTCAAACTTAGAGAAAGGAAAACAGAGATAGAAATGCACTCAATTTTAATGTTTACCTTCAACATGGATGGCAAAACGGAGAAGTAAATCTAGATTAGTCTGTGGTTTCCACACCCTCTGGGAGCCTACCCAGGAGCTTTAAGCCTCTCTTCCGATTTCTCCTCTCCTTTCAGAAGCTGGTGTCCTCCCCCTCTCAAATCTTACCTTTAAAAGAGGACTGATTGAATATTGTTTAGTTGTTCCTTAATAAGAATGTTCATTTTTTGAATGAACCCTGTTCCAAGGATACTTACATGTTAAGACTTATCTTTATTATTCTTATTAGTAATAATTATTGTTGTTGTTAAAAAGCAGCAGTCATACCCTGAAGGAAATAAATTAGAGCAACCTTGGACCAGTGGGTTTGTCTGTACTCCCAGACAGAGTTGCCCAGAAAAAAAAAATACATATTATATATACTTCTATCTTAAAGAGAAATAAAGAACTATTATCAAAATGCCTTGAAAATGCCAATAGAAAGAAAAATGAATTTAGAATATTAAAAAAAAAGACTGGTCTAAATAGAGGGGGCGGTGGGGAGAGAGAGAGAGAGAGACTGCCTGGGCTGTTATCTAGAATGAATGACTCAGAAATAAGAGATCTGGGAGCTCAGAGAGGCAATGATTATTATGAATTCACAAGGATGGCGATGATTCCATGGAGATGGTAGAACACAAATTAGACATTGATGGGATGGAAATTTTCATTTAACAATTCAGTCCATCTGCACATTTGGTTTCACACAGACTGAAAGTCTAGATGGTTGACTTATTAAACCTATGACAAAATGGATTTCAGGTTTTGGTTCATTTTGCTTTAAGAAGATGCAGTCTTGGAAAGAATTGAAGAAATACTTCCTCAGAGGCAGAGACTTTTTGAAGTGAGGAGATATAAAGGAAGTTAATTTGGAGTAGTTTCAATCTATTTAGACAAGATTACCTGGTTTGAATGTTTGTCCTCTCCAAAACTCATGTTGAAATTTAATTCTCATTGTGACAGTATTGAGGGGTGGGGCCTTTAAGAGGTGATGGGGTCATGAGGGTTCTGCTCTCATGAATGGATTAATCCATTCATGGATTCATGGGTTATCATGGAAGTGACTGGTGGCTTTGCAAGAAGAGGAAGAGAGACTTAAGCTAGCACACTCAGCCCCCTCACCATGTGACATCTGAGCCACCTCGGGACTCTGCAGAGTCGCACCAGCAAGAAGGCCCTCACCAGAGGGAGCTCTTTCAATCTTGAACTTCTCAGCCTCCATCACTGTAAGAAATAAATTCCTTTTCTTTATAAATTGCCCAATTCAGGTATTCTGTTACAAGCAACAGAAAATGGACTAAAGTGCTATCCTTTTAACCTGAGCATTTAATAAATATCAACTCTTGCTGCCCTTTCTCTACATGTGTGCATTAATTACCTCCTTGTGGCACCCCGTGGCTTCATTCCCTCCTCCAGTCTTTGCTTCCTCCGAGACCACTGAGCCCAGGATTTAAAGGCCTTCCTTCTTCTCTTCTCTTTCCACCAACAGCCACTGCCTCTAATTCAGAGCCTCCTCTTACATTCTTTAAAGTCTGGCGTCTGTCACCACCAGCCTGGTAACATTGCTCTCTGGAAGAGAACACTTGACAGCCCTCTCCCCGGAGATGTTAACTGCAGCAAAAGGCCTAAAAGACATTGTTGAGTTACATAATGAAGGGGGCCAGGGAGAGGAGACACAGGAGACAGGGCTGGTGGACGGTGGAGGCTCACCAAGAGAAGAACAGGCAACACAAATGGTGGGAACAGCCACGAGGCAAGAGATGACTGAGGGACTCCATTGTTACAGCAGCCACAGCGGCAGCAAATGTTAAAAAGTTCTCTTTTCTGTCCCACCCAAGCACAGAGCCTCACTGGTTTCCCTACCCCAGAGCCACTGTGGTTCACACTAAGCACTAGTCCCTCCTGGGGCCCTAATAGTCATCATTTTACCCAAGTGGATCTTGTTCTACTATTCTAGCTTTGTCTCTTTTTTTCCTTCCTCCTTCTGCAATTCTGGCTGAAGAAAACAATTCTCCATGCCCCTAAACATGTACCACATTTTCTCATCTTTAGGTCCCTGCTCACTGATGACCCCACCTCTAATGTCCAGCCCCATCCTGTTATCTCCACCTATCAAAAGCCTACCCATAAAAAGAGGGAAAAAAGAAAAAAAAAAAGCCTACCCATTCTTCCAGCCCAGCTCAACTCTTTAATGGGCCAATGCATAACTGAATGAAGGCTCCAGCACAATCTGGATCACAGTTGCACAGCCCAGATTCTCAGTAGGGCCTGAAATCCACCCGCAGTGCTGCCCTCTGGACAGATCAGCACCACACATTTTTCACTGAAACCCACAGAAATTCCATAGTTTAGATTAGCAAAGGTCTAAAAGAAAATTTGTGCTCATAGTTCCCACACCCAAACCATAAAAAGTTTTTTGCACATACAGCAGTTATCAAAAAGCACCCCAAGACTTTCCTCCTGAGCTGCAAAGTCACAGTGCTCTGCTGCCCTCTGGCCCCTAGCTCTGTATTTTCAACTCTCTCATTTGTTGATTTTAGCACCTTTCTTGCTCTGGTTTATATGACATAATCCTGTAGGGAATCCAGTAGATGCTTCCAATTAGATTCATTACAAGTTCCCTTAAGAAGTGATTAGGAAGGTGGAGTCCCAAGTGACTGGTTCCCTCAGTAATACTAGCAGTATTTTTGGGGTGTTTGCCAACACCAGACCAGGTTTTAAATGCCACATTTACTCCTTGATCACCAGGGGATCCTTGGAAGCTTGCAAAGCTGTGGGTGCGACTGAGCATAAAGTTGTGCTTTACTGAGCTCCTTCCTATGGCAATCACAAGGAAAACAGCAATACGAATACCTTATCGAAAGGCATCGTGAGGTGGTGGTTAAGTAGAGCAGGGACTCTGTAGTCAAATGCTTTCTATAGGACTTTGGGCAAATTACTTAACTTCTCTGAGCCTCAGTTTTCTAACATCTGTAAAAAGGGGGTAATACAGTAATAGGGCTTTTTGGAGAGTTAAATGAAGTCAGCACAATTATTTGGCACATAAAGTTGAAATAAACGGCAGCTATTATTGTTATTGTGGAAATTGACATTCCAATGAATCATGAACTGCCTCCCATTTCCAAAAGCGTGACCTTGAAGTTGCTAAGCTATTTGTGAACTCTACAGGCTGTAAGAAAGATGGAAAAGAGGAAAAGGTGTTCCTATTCTCAGTAGGCACCAGGCTTTGATTGCTACTAAACTCTTCATACAAGTATAATAGAGATAATATTTTGAAAATAGTTTTCTTTCCCATTCTTTACAAATCTGATTCCCTGCAACTATTCAGCTAGTATGAAAGAAATCTTTAATCAGGATAGAGGAAAATGTGATGTAGATGAAGTTCTTCCTTCTGGCTTTGTGGGTTGTGGAGAAAATTACCAAAGGCAAATGGTAGGAAAAACAAGTGGGCAGACACCTGTGTCTTGCCTTGCCTCCAGGTCACAATCTAGGGTAGAAGGAGAGGGTACATAAACTGGGGAAGAGTCAGACACAGAAGCAGAGGGGACTTGTGCCCCTATTCTTGTTCAGATCTCTGAGAAAAGACTGTTGCATAGAATGGCTTACACCAACCTGGAACTACCGCAGAACAATGAAGATGGTGGGGAGGCATGGTTCAGCGGAGGGAGGGCCTATATGCCCCCCTCAAGCTTGCCTTGCTTCTTAAGGGGCAGAGAAGGGCTCTAGAATTTCCCAGACTCCCCCAGGGGACAAAGTAGGTAACAGAATTGGCAGCCTCAGGACCTGCTATAATGGGGTCTCTGTGGTTAGGGGTGAGATAATCCAACACCAATGCTGGAAAGCGGGTGCTTATGCCAGGGGCTAGAGAGAGGACTTGGCTGAGACTTGGTGGGGTCTGCAGTTCTGGCAGAAGTAGAGTGAGTGGGCCTGACTGCACCTAGGAACAACACTGCGCTTGGGGAAGACCATTGCAGGGCTCTGGAAACCTGACTGGATCAGCCACCCTGTAGTGGAGGCACGAGAAAAGACAGGCCCTGCACTCGCATCAAGGCTCATCTCCCCCACCACAGTGGGACCCACATGCCCAGACATCATCTGATAGAGAAGTAGGAAACAAACACAGAGGAAATTGGAAAGAGGGCTAATCTACCCTATGTGGGAAAGAATGAACTTTGCACAAAGAGAAGTTTGGCCTTTGTTCCTGAAAGGTAATCTTTAAGCCCTTGGAATGTCTTGCCTAATAAGGCTTTGTTTACCTGAGGGCCTTAGGACGTGCCAGGTAGTCTATGCTAACAATGTGATTATGGTGGGGCTTTGGGCCATGCAGTATCAGCTCAACCTCTGGAGGGGCTGGAAGCTAAGTTCAGCCACAACCGTATCTACTGGTAGTCAACCATATCTATGTAACCAAGGCCCCATAAAAACTCTGGACATCAAGGCTCAGGTTAGCCTCCCTGGCTGGCAATACTCTGTGCAGATTGTCATACATCATTGCTGGGAGGAGTTGGCACTGTCCACAGCTCCACTGGGAGAGGACAACTGGAAGCTTTACACTTGGAACTCTCCTGGACTCTGCCCCATATGCCTCTTCCTTTGGCTGATTAATTTGCATCCTTTCACTGTAATAAACTGTAACTGAAAGTATAACAGTTTTCAATAAGTTCTGTAAACCTTCTAGTGAATTATTGAAACCGAGAGTGGTTTTGGCGAGTCCCAATCTCCACAAACCCCAGAGAGACTAAGCCAACTGAGTAAAGAAAGATTGTATTCATTAGAAAAAATCAAGAATCCTTATTGTCTTAGCGAATTTGAGTGGTACTTTGTGAATATGTGATCCTACTACTCAAGCAAGTAAAGACTTCTTGCCACTCCCAATAAGGCATGGATGAAAGTACCATGGTTGGTTAGTCTTTCTCTCTCAGAGTAAGGAAAGGGACATGAGGACTGCCTTCAGACATTTTAAACCTATCATGTGAGAAAGGAACTAGAATTAGTATTTGTCTAGCTGGAGGATTATATTAAGCCCAACTGGTGGACATTATAGAGGACCAGGTTACAGCTTATTCTAAGCACAAACGTAGAGACAACCAGAGGCCTCTAATAACACAAGGTGCTGACTCAAAGATAGTTGAGTTTCCCATCTCCAGAGGTCTTGAAGTAGAAGCTAATGACCCCCTTGTACTGAGTTTGTATATGGAATGAGAGTTGATCAAATGTCCTCTACATTCCAAGCAAGAGGCTGTGATTCAGATGTAAGAGAATGTGGCAAAATGTCCATAATTCACGGTGAGTCTATATATGGATATTTATCCTTTCAACTTTTCTATAGATTTGAAAATTTTTTTCAAGTACTCTCATGAAGTTGTATGAAATTTTTTAAAAATTGGAAACAAACAAAAAGGGAAAAAAACATTTTGGAAAACTATTTGGTGGCTGGAAATCCTCAGTCATTCTAGAAAGAAACAGAATTTCTGTTTTAACATGTTAGGATTAGAGTCAAGGATAATGGGTGTTGTATCTGGTGAAAATATGTGACAGTTCCTGCATTTTACCATTACCAGCACATCTAGATACTTAGTCCTTTTGTATTTAGTGATTGCTATGAACTGAATCGTGTCCCCCTCTCCCAAATTCATATGTTGAAGCCTTAATTCCTGATGTGACTGTTATTTGGAGATAGGTCCTATAGGAGATAATTAAGGTTAAATGAGATCATAAGAGTAGGGCTCTAATTCAAGAGGATTGGTGGCCTTATAAGAAGATAGAGAGGAAGAGAGGGAGAGAGGGAGATGGAGAGGGAGAGAGAGAGAGAGGAAGAAATAGATCTCTTTCCACCACCTGAGGACACTATGAGAAGGTGGCTGTCTGCAAGCCAGGAAGAGAGTCCACCTCTGATACTACTACCAGACCTTGCTCTTGGACTTTCCAGCTTCAAGAACTTTGAAGAAACAAATGTCTATTTTTTAAGCTACCCAACCTATGGTATTTTGTTATGGCAGCCCCAGCAGACTAGGATGGTGATCTTTTAGTGATTTACGGACTTATTTCCTTGCCTGTGTAATATTATTCATATTACTATGGCTCTTACATACAGTAAGGTATATACATATACCTTAGTATATTTACAGAGGTGGACAAAGCATTGTCCAGTGGCATTTCTGGAGATGATTTTTAGACATGCTACCTTGCAAGCACACAGAACAGAGAAGGTGATAGTGATAGTATATTTTTGCAGGATTAACTCTAAAACCTCTTGTCCTAGGAGAAAATGGCAAGAGAAAATCATGGGACTTGTAAGTAACAAGCCACTGTATAAAATAAGAATGACCCATGTAGGTGACCTTTGATGAAACCAAGATTAGGATTTGCAGTAAACACTAGCTTCTGTACATCTAGTAATATCTGAGAAGACAGGGTTGAAATTTTACTACAGTAGAAATCATATCAGTTCAGAACTGTAAACAGGAGAGATGGCAACAGAGGAAACAAAATGATTTTCCAGCTCTCTACTGGAACAGCACCATCTGCTGGACCCACTCAAAATGCAAATCCTCCAACCCTGATGGAACTGAGCCGTTACCAGCCCCCTCTAGCTGCTCCTTCTCTGGACTCTAACATTCCACCTCTTGTTTCCTGACGTTGTCTGACACTTCCTTCCTGTGCTCATAAATAGGGATGGCCTATTTATATTTCTTGTTTACATTATGTTTCCTGGAGATTTGTTCCCCATATATAATGTATGTTGGGAGAATGAATGCAAGGAATCTGTCAGGGAGTTTTTAATAAAAAAGCTAGTTTCTTTGATTCTACAGAGTAGAACCTTGAAAAGGAGAGCTAATTCGAGGGTATAGTGCTTCTTAAGCTCAGTTCATTTCCTGAATACAGTCGTGTGTATGTGTGTTAATGTTGTATCACTTGCCTAGTTTCCTGTCTATATGTCTAGCCCATTGACCAGACCTCTAAGCTGCAAATCTCCCTCCTTCGACCTCACCCTTACCCCCTTCCAGGTTCCAGATGCTAAGACTAATCCTGTCCTTAGCCAGAAGTTGTTTAACAAGCTCCCCACTTGATATCTACCGCTGACTCAGCCCTCACCTTTACCCCAGGTCTAGCAGATGGAGTTCTGCCTTATCACGGAGCCCACTTCCCATACTCAAGCCCCAGTTTCCATACAGAATTTTGTCCTTCTTCCCATATGCCTGTATCCTTTTCTTGATTATCTGCCCAGATCCTCCATTTCCTGGGGCTCTCATGGGGGGAAATTGTCAGGAGAATGATCTGAATGAAAGAACGTGTCAGGTTCGCCGGGAGACGGTTGGAAAAAAATCAGGGAGGATGTACAACAGCATAACACGGCACTGGGTTCCCCAGGGAGCCAACTCTGAGATGGACACCGATGTGTAGGAGGTTCATTAGTGTGTCCCTGTGTGATCAGCACCCATGGAAAGAAAGCAGGATGGTACAGAAAAGCCCAACTATGATGCAGTCTCATAAAGCCTCGGCTGATCCTGCCAGGACCTCTAAAAATGGGGTGAACCTCCAGAGGCAACATGACTGGGGGCAAGAGTTCCCAACATTCACACCCCTTGTCCATCAGCCACTGGCTGCCTCCAGCAGGGGCCTTGATCTCAGGTGAGAAGGCTCTCTTCGTCTGAGGCAATGCCCCGGGGAAACTGACCCAGAGGGCTGTCGGCCAGCAGCAAGGAGAATGAGTCCTGAGGAGACTTGGTCTTTCCTAAAGCAGAATAATCTTTCCCGAAGAGACATCTGGGCAGTGCATCCCAGCTTCCCCTACCCCACGCCACCCCCAGGAAGCACCATCTTCTCCTCTGCCTGGTATACATTTTTCATTTTTAATCTCACTCTCAGTCCGGAAGGCACTCCAAACTCCAACCCCAAACACAAGAAGGATTAAGCCCTCTTGGAACAGGCAGCCCCACAAGAAGTTGGACAGGCAGTGCTGAGCAGCAGAGGGAGCACTTGAAGAGAGCACAGTGGAAAGAAAGCAGAGTCCGTTCCACGGTGAAGAAGCACAGGCAGCAGGCATTCCACCAGGCACACACCAAAAAGAGAAAGCTCCATGGATAGAGCCAACTTGGACCTTCCTGCACCTGGGAAATGATTGTCCCAGGAGACAACAGCCTAGAACACAAACGTAATCAAAAAACAGGAAGGACAGAAAAGAAAACCAGACCAGAAAATACATGAACAGAAACCATCCTTTTAGGTACCCTGGGTTAAGAGCTTTCCCCCGTTTCCTTAAGGAAGGAAGGAAGGAAGGAAGGAAGGAAGGAAGGAAGAAAGAAAGATAATTTCACAACTTTCCTTGTTCCATAAATGATTTGCTTTGGCAGATACTTATACCAGAATCTCCTTTTTATTTATACAATTCCTGGTAAATTGGACATAATTCTCTCCCGATGTCATTGACATAGATTGGGTAATTACTGATAATCCTTCGGTCATCTTTGTAAAGTCTGAGTTAAAGGTCCCTTCTAGTGTTCTACATATTCTGGTTTGCATGGCTCGCTCACTAATTCTCTTCAATATCTAGAGAAGACCTACAGGAGGCCTCCCCTTAGAGAAGAGCACCTTAACTGGATTCACTCCTCCCAGAGTGGGCTACACGGGCAGAAGAGAAAGGGCCCAGGGATGAAATCACTGTAAGGGATAATGCAAAAAAATGAATAAAAGAAATCAGAAAGCTCAGTATTGTCCCGCACATATGGCTATAAGCAAGCTCACCCTACATAAAAGGCGGGAAAACAATTCAAATATTTGGCCCTTTGGGACTTAACCTACATAAAGGAAAAGCTTTAAAAAATTATTTAATTTAACTCTTTAAAAAATATGTATTATGCGTCAGTACAGTACTATGTGCTAAGTGCTGGGGAGAACTCAGGGGATAAAGCAGACCTAAATGTCTGCCCTCACGGAGCTTGCAGTCTAATGGAAGGGAAAAAAGGCAATAAATTAAAAAGAGGAATACAAAGTATGTCGATGGGGATGAATACAACAGAGAAAAATAAAGCAGGAAAGAGGGAACGCCAGAGAAAAGTAGGGTCAGTGTCAAACAGGATGGTCAGGGAAGGCCACACAGAGAAGGTGTCCCTGAAGCAAAGCCCTACAGGAGGTGAGGTAGTGAGCCATTCAGGTCACAAAGGAGGCGTGTTCCTGGCATAGGGGACAACAGTGTAAGGGCAGGGAGGAGGACCAGCCTGTGTGTTGAGGAAAGCAAGGGCCCCCAAGCAGTCAGTGTGGAGTGCGTGCGTGTAGAGTGAGTAAGTGTGATGAGGTCCAAGAGGCCACTGGCTGGGGATGGCAGATCAGGAAGCATGGCAAGCTCTCCAGGTGACTCCAATGGAGTCAACAGTTTAACAATGTTACATCCAGTTTGCCAGCTGCACAAAGGGGAAGAGTCTGTTTACTCCCAAGGTCTCTGGCCAAGGCCCTGGCACCTCTGTCTCCTAGCTCCCCCAAGACACTTGGGAAAGCTGTCTCAAGGGCAAACACATGTGGATTGGCCTCAGGGCATCAGGGGTTGTTTTTCACTCCCCAAGACAGAGTACAATCAAGGGGAGTTGGACAGCCCATCTTTGCCCTACTTCCTGCTTCCTTTTGTTTACCAACTACAACCCCTTTTGGTTCTGTATAACCAGCTCTCTGGTTCTTCTGGCCAAAGTTGGTCACCATTCTGAGGAAAGAATGGTTGCACCACACCCTTCTACTGTCACATCCACTAGAAGATTTAACTCTTTGTTTCTCTAATAATCTGTTTTCACATTTAATTGTGAGCCCCTTAAGGGACATATTTTATTACTTATGGTGTCTTCTGTGCCTAAATATTCTGTGTAATACTTGTTACTTACTATGTCTTCTGAGACTGAAATGTTTTAAAGGAATTGTATGTCCATCTACTGGGGCAAGCTAAGGGTAGACCACAGAAGATACTCCCTCTAAATCTTGTTGTCAGAGGTGACTCCACTGTTTGTTTATAAGGGCCTCTTTTCACAGCTATTGGGGAGTGGGTGCAGAGAACCGGGCAGGCAGTGTAATTTTTTTAAAAATCTGCTTTCATTTATAAGATGTTGCATCATAAAATAAAATCATAAAATCAAATCCAAGTATGTTAATTTGGTACATTTATTTTTCACTTCTTACTGAGGATGGGAGTGGGGAAGCTGGTACAGGGGAAATGTCTTTTATTTCCCCTCTATAACAATGGCATAATTCTGAATCTTACAGGACATCAAACAATTCTGTTGGTTGATTGTTTTTCCATCGATTCTACCCTGCCAGGAGACATAATAAATGACTTTTTGAAACTTCATTCTTCAGTCCTGGAAGTTTTTATAAATAAAATGACACATGTTGAGACAAATTACATGCTTTAAAATCTGTCACTAACATCAGTTTTGCATTAAAAAGTACTAAGCAACTGTTACAGTGGCATTTCTTTTGTTGGTGGTGGAAATAATGTGTGAATAGCTATGCTAATTTAAAGGCAATTTTCAAGATTCATAACTACATTAAAAAGCTAAGAGCAGTTCAATAGGTAATGTTTGGGAGGGAATTATTGGTAGACTTTCTTGTTGGTTTATTATATCTTGACAGACTGGTGTGATTGAAATGAATTAAATGTTAGACATGCTTAATATTTTATATGCTATATATCACATAATAGCAAAGTGCATAGATCACATTATTGACTGCCTTTGGATTTTAAAAATAAAGATAGCTATTCAGATGAATACCATTTCATTATTGTCTGCCCTGCCCTGTCAAATTAAAAAATATAATAGCTATCATCTTTATTTCATTTTAAAGCATGATAGTCATCAAAATGTTGAAGTCGATCACAGTACTGTATTAAAAAGAAGTCGTTTTTGTGGGTAAGTTATACAATACAGCAAGGACCTCCAGCGAGAAAGTCAATACTTTCATGGAGATCTCAGAGGCTTAACAGACTTTAGTACTGATGCTGCAACCATTCCCAACTCTATGTTCCTTCCTAGATGGTCCTCACCCCAAACTCCTGCAAATTTCAAGAATTTGTGCTTGTTTTGGGGGATGGGGGATGTTAAAAGTAGCTCTTTGTCTTCAACAGGTACTTTAGCTTGTAAGCAGCAAAAACCCACTTAGACCAGCTTATATGAGAAAATAACTTATTATAAAGATATAGGGATGTTTCTACATCACAAACTGGGGGTGTAGTTTTGTCTCATGAAGGATTAAAGTTTGGAACTCAAGTAAACTCAGGCAGCTGCACGTCAGTCTGTGTCTTTCTCTCTGGCACTGTGGACTCCGTCATGTCTGACTTTCTTTGTGCATGGGCATCATTCTTGCTCTGGAAAACAGGCTTCCTCTGCTCATTTTGTCTACAGCAGAAGATAACCTTACTCTGTTCCAGCAAACAACAGAGCACAGCTCTCTGAATAGGGGACCCCCTTCTCACTCATAAGCATTCTTGACTTGGTGTGTGGTGTTTGTGAATTTTGATAGGGTAAAAAAATTACATGTTCATTTCCATTAATATCTGAAATTCAGTATTTTCATCAACTGTGAATGTAGGCAACAAACCACAGTGGAACTTGCAGGACCTGTAACTTTGTCACTGTGATGGACATTATGGTGTACCACTCCATGCTGGCGAATCTTCTTGAGGGGGGGCTGTCTGCGTTCAGTAATTAATCAATGCTGGGTTGCAGACACCTGGCCCTCTCCTCTGACTCAGGGCAGTTCTGAAGGGTCATGTAGCTTCAGACCTCCCATAAAGTCGGTTGATTATGTCCTCTCAGACAGCATCACAGCTCAATGTCATCCTTCCTTGCCCAATTCCACCTGCCTTCTGCCTCCCCTTGCCTTTCCTGGTGTTGATGTCAAGAGCACTGCCTAGTAAACTCCCCAAATGCCAATCTCCAGCTTAGATTCTGCTTTCTTGGAAAACTGACCCATGACAGTCACTAACACAAAGGGTTAATACTTTTATATCACATTATGGTTATATATCTTAAAATATATGTGCTTATTCCCACTTCAACATTTCAGTAGTTAGTAGGCTGCTGGATCTTGTTCCTTAATACATGAATAAAAAATACTTTACCATATCAAAAATTGTTTTAATAACTGTATTTCAATATATTTAGTTTTCTTTGTTATCCCATGCATTTTATTTTATGCATTTTAAAACATCATTCTAAGACAGAGTCCAGAGGCTTCACAACTGCCAAAGGGGTTCATGGCAAAAAAGGGGGTCTCTGAAGAACCCCTGGGAACTGTCTCAGGAGATCCTGTTTTTTCACAGGGCTTTAAGCACCATCCACGTGCCAATGACGCCCTAATTTTCATCTGCAGCTCAGACGTCACTGCTCCCTTGCTCCCTTGCTCCCTTGCCATTCGGCTGCGGCTCAGCCACAGGCTCTAAACTGATCTTTCCACATCACCCTTCCTCACGCCCATCCGTTCTCTACACAGACGTCAGGATGATTAAAAAAAAAAAAAAACCAAGATATAACAAATATTTCTGGAGTTAATACTAAAATAATAGGTAACATCCCCAGCGTTCACTATGAGCCAGGCGCTCTGCTGTTACTGCATTTAATCTTCTTGGCAGACCTATGCGGTAGGGACCGCCATTGCCACTGTTCCACACATGGGAAAACTAAAGATGAGAGAAGAAAAATAACTTTTCCAAAATCACACAGCTAATAGCAAGTAGCAGAACTGAGACGGTAATTTCAGAGCCAAAGCTCGCTCTTTTTTAAAATAATTTATTATGAAAAATTTCAAACATACTCCAAAATACAGAGAAATGTATAACGAACCCCCACGTAATTATCATCCAGATTCAACAATTTTCAATGTTTTGACAATAGTGTTTCATCTACCATCCTCGCCTTTGCCACTGCTACCTCTTTTTTCTTTTTTCCTTATGTCTGGAATATTTTAAAACAAACATTAGACATCATAGAATTTCACCTAATACAATAGCAGAGTCAATAGAGCCCAGTAGAACACTTCAGTAGAAAAATGCTTTAAAACATTTTTCAGTAGAAAAATGCTGTTTTTTCTTAAAACAGGGAATAGTCATACCATTCCCTGTTCAAAATATTTTAGCAGATTCCTGTTCTACTTAGGATAAACCCTTCACATGACCTATAGAGTTCCGAGTCACGTGATCTACCTCACAAACACGCTTTTATGACTCTGCCTCACTCAAGACTGACCTTCTCTCAGTACTTCTAGCTTTTTTCATTGAGTCAGGACCTTCCTACATCTTGTCTCAAGCCTGAGAAGGTTTTCCTTCCACCTGGCCTTCTGTTTCAATGTCCCTTCCTCATACAGATTGTCCCACGCTGATTTAGATTCCAAGTTCTCCCCAGTCTAATTCTCCTTCAGCCTAATTGTTTCTTACAGCATCTTGTTCTTGGATTTCACCTCATTTCTTACAATGAATAATTTTTACATTTGTTTGCATGTTTGTCTCTGCTACTGGACTAGAAAAGACTCATCAGTTTTGCTCACTAATCTATACCTAGTCTCAACATAGTACCTGGCACACAGTAAGCACTCACTAAAATGTAACATATATGTGTGTATATACATATATATACCTTTCAGTGAGTATATTCTCATATATTGTATGAGACTATGGGTGACTATATTCTCCTATTTTCTCTCTCTCTATAGAGAGAATAACTTACAGAGTTAAAAGTATAAGTATAAAAGGAGCAGTTATGTTAAATTTTGAAAAGGGTAACCTACTTTATTTAAGTATTTAATTCTCCATTGTTCCTGACTGTATTTACAGGTGTGACCATTCATCAGCACTGACTGATTAAGGATTGATAAGTTATTTCAGATCATCAACAACAACAAAAAAAGAAACCCTCTTTCCAGCATATAAAATCTCTCTCTCCCCATTGTCCTCAAGAGGTAGAACTTTATAACATACTTTTATTTTGGTCCTAAAAATATAATTTTTTTCTCAAAAAATGCTTTGGAAGTACTTGAGATTATCAATAAGAAATTCATGTGGCTATCTTAGAAACATTATGAGCCAGGTCCTAGAAACCTCTCAGGCAGTCAGTGTAAAATAACCATGTCCCATTACCACACAGCACTGACAGTCTGGCATCTATTTTATCTGAACCAACTCCCTGCTTCCGACTGCTATCTTGAAATATCATTCCAGGCTGAATATCTATTGCAGTATGTGTAAAATGGAATTACAATCCATTGCTACATTTGCTGCAGTTACTGGCATGATGGATTACAGGTACTCAACCAGAGTGCATTTAGCATTATGATTTAATAAAATAGCTGAAAGGGGAACATTTGTTCCCTTTTTGTTTTACAATAATGTTTTCATTAGAAAAGTAATATATATACATTGTTAAAATGGGAAAATGCCAAAAATATAAGGAAGAGAATGAAAATTGCTGATGATCCCACCACCAAGAAATAATCACCATTAATATTTTGGCTTATTTGCTTTCAGATTTCTTTCCATTATGAAATTGCTGATATTTGATTCCTTTGACTTATAAAATGTCAATTTCATGTGGTTTACCTTAATATAGCTAAATAATGTCATATACATATAATTTTATTTTATGTACTAAAGAGCATACTAAACAGATTGTCTTATATTAATAGCTTGCATTTCTCATTTAACATCATATAATTTAAGTATTTGTTCATAATACAAAAACTCTTTGAAAACATTATTATGAATGACTATTATATTCCAATGTATAGAGGTACCACAATTTACCTAAGGATTTCCCTGCTATTGGACGTATCAGTTGTTTCTAATTGTCAGCATTACAAATAATGCTCTGATAAACATGTCTATGCATAATTGTTTGCATGTATTTTTATTTCTAGATATAGGATTCTTGGTTACAGGTTATAAATATTTTAAAGCCTATTGATACATATGGCCAGGACTTTGATTTCAAGAAGAAACATAATGTTGTATGAATGTGAGGGCTATGTTTGTTTTTGCTTTCCTCCATTTCTGCCATGGCCAGACTATTTTCTGTCACATTGAAGTCACTCAATAAAACATTTGTGCAATGGATGAATGTATGGCAACAGCCACTGAATCTAAAGGAAGTTTCTGGAAATAGCCAACATGATATGCGTGTCTCTTCTGGGTTGCCAGTGGCAATTCCACTCACAACACCTATGATAGTTGTTCTCAGGTACTAACGAGTGGTGTTTTTCTGGTGGTTGTTATCACACTTTCCAGTTTCTCTTGTGTATGAGATATTTTCTAGCACTTGAAAATTTGAACTCTCAAATTATTAATGTATAAATTGTAGCTTAAATTTAGAGTCTTCAAGTCCTGTAGTAGCTGTGTAACCTTGGGAATCATATAACTTCTCTGGGCCTTAGTTTTCTCCTCTATAAAATGGGGAGATTGACAGCATCCACCTCCCTGAAATGATGTGAGGATTAAATGAGATCCTTCATATAGAGATGCATTATGGTGCTGAGCACATAGTAATTGCTCAATACATGTTTTCCATTATTTTACATAACTGAGAAATTCTGAGATTACCTTTTTCTCCAAAAAGAGTGTGTTTACAGAAAGCTGACGATTCTATGTAAACCTCTCAAAAACAAGTTAAGAAGTATAAATGAGAAAACACACAACTGTCAGAATTTTAAAAGATTTCACAATCTTTTAAATTCCTCATTGGTTGTTTTTATTATCTCAGGTCTATTTCCCTCTAATGGTTGGCAGAAAAAACACAGGACAAAGGGCTCCTCTCACAGGGGAGCATGGAAGGAGCAGCTGGGGAGATTGGCGCCCTGCCCCACAGCCCGCCTTCCGGGGACTGAAAGAGAAAACAGGATTGGCGAGTGTCTGAAGGTCTGTAGTGATGCGGAGAGGAGAGAGAACGCAGGGAGGAGGCGTAGACTGAGAACATAACTTGGAGACCTGAAGAGTTTCTGACCTGGACAGGCTCCTGGCATTGTGTGGCTGGGTCGGGTCACAGTAGGATATGGATGCTGACTACTGAGTGAGGACCAAGCAGGTATGTGGTCAAGGACAGGCAATGTCGCACTAAGCACCGACTGGCCGCAAGTTGGCAGCGCTAGGAGAGGACTGGCCCTGGGGAAGGGGGTTGCTGGTGTGAAAGCAACAACCAAATCAAGCCTTAGTTTTCTCAGATGTGCTATGTCCAGTCATTTAATCTATGACTGTTATTGAGAGCCTACTATGTGCCCCTGTCGTAGGCCCAGGGGGATCAGGAGTGAACAAACGAAAAGACAAACGTTCTACCCTTTGTGGAGTTGTATTCTAGTGGGAGGAGATATGAAATAAACAATACGTATAATACATACCTAACCGATATCATGTATTAGAAGGCAATGAGAACTTTGAAACAAAAGAGCTAAATAATGGGGATGGCATGGTGGTGAAGGGGAAGTTTGCAATATTAAACAGGGTTAGTAAAGGGTAGGCCTGGTTCAAAAAGTGACATTAGAGCCAAGACTTGAAGGAGGTAAGGAAGCAAGCTAGAGAGTGTTCTCGGCAAATGTGAAGGCCTCGATGTAGATGAGGGCAGGGAGATACATAGGGGGTCGGTTAGTGGAGAGCCTGGGAGGCCACTGTAATGTTGGGTATTCCTAGATCAGAGTTTCTCAAACTATGCTCTACAAGTAATATGTATTCAGCAAGAGGGTTTTCCTTGGTCTGTGCCCAAGCTGTTCAAATGGAATGTGAGTACAAAGAATGTACTCCTAAATTCTGCCTCTCAGTTACTCTCCAAAGTCCTTTTTCCCTGTGATGGGTAGAGGGATTTGCATGGCAAGTCTGGGGAAATAAATAGGAGGTGAAGGTGACACCCACACAAGTCCTTCCTGGGAATTTGCACTGGGGGACCTGGGACTTGCTGTCATTATTGTAAGGCTCTAGATCCTGGGTTCACCCTCCACGGTTTTACACCTTCCATGCCTTCAGGGGCATCACTGGGGCCCCCAGTCCTCTGGGGAATGTGACTCTCCCCAGTACCTCAATACAAAAAGAACTTGCTATGGTGGGAAGGTCTAATTCCTCCAAAGGAATCTGAAGCTGTGAAAGCCTTTCTACTAGAAGGATCTACTTAATGATTAACAAAAGTACTCACAAAAATGAAGAGGAGGTGGGTGTGATTAAGGACTGTAATTACTCAGGATCTCTTGTACGAGTAAATGTATTACTTCAAAATTCTCCAGCTTTGGAGTCAAAAGTTAAGGCATTTATTTACATTTTAAGATTTGGGGGGATTGAAAATATATATTATGCCTTTAAGAGCTGTTTACAGCTTTACCATTTCTTAAGCTTCTTATGTTTAAGCATGTGTGTTCTCTTTATGGAAACCCAAAGCTTCATTTATTTAAATTTCAGGGATGTCGAAACATTAAAATTAATGAAACATTACATTAAAATGTAGAATCTACATTATGTACCTGTTTTCAATTCATGTGAATATATATAAAGTATAACTCTAAATAGTTGAAGAAAATATCAGAAAACTCTGCCAAGAGATGGGTATCGAATGAGTAATAGCAATGTATCAGGAATTAAGCCAGTTTGAGGAGCAACTCTTTCTGGATGCTTATGTATCAATTACCTTAATAGACCTTTCTTTGTTGGTGTGACAGGTTGCTGACTTTAGGTCTTAAACCCAACCCTAGGTTTCCCCTTCCAGATAAAACTCCATGGCAGACCAGCTTGCTCAGGTATAATGCCTGCCTGCCTGGCCACAACCTTCCAACCAGCAGCTGCACAAGGACAAGGCTGAAGTCACCCAAATGCTTGTCACATGTTGAAGCCCATATCATTCTCTCTGGAACATGATCTGTTCAATCTTCTCGTCTCAAGAAATGGAGCTACCATCCTTTGAGTTGCTCAAACTCAAAAGCTAGAAGTAGTCCTTTGATGCATTCTCACTGCCACCACCATGCACATCTAGTAAGTCAGCTAGTCCCAACAGCTCCATCTCCAAAAGCTGTCATGACTCTCCACCTTCCCTCCTTCTGTGCTGCTACAGTCCTGGTCCATACCTCATCACATCTGGCCTTAGTTGTTGTGATAGCTTTCTAAATGGTCTCCATGCTCCCAAGCTTGCCCTCCTAATGGCAGTCAGAATGGTTTTTAAAAACCTGTATCAGATCATTTCACTCCACTGTGTGAAATTCTCCATATCTCTCTTTGCACTAAAATAAAACCCAAGTTCCTTACTTTGGGCTGAAAGACTGTTACTTGACCAGACTCTTAGTTATTTTTATGATTTGATCTTCATCCCTAGCTGCTGTACTCCGGCCACTCTGAGCCTTCTTTTCATTTTCTGAACCCACTCAATTGTTCCAGCCTTAGTATTAGGTGTTTCCTTTCCCTAGAACCCTTTCCTTCACCCTCTCATCCTCTCAAGGCTACGTCCTTATCCTTCATATCTCAACTTAAATACCACTTCCTCAAAGAGGCCTTCTCCAAGTAGCCCCCACCAATCAGTCTCTATTCTAATTCTCAAGAGGATACTCTTCCCGTTTATTTATTTTTCTTTCCTAGCTGTCTCCCACCCATCCCTACAATGTGACCTCTATGAGAGCAGGAATTTTGACAGTGTAGTTTTCCATTATATCCCTAGCACCTGGAACAGAGGTTGGCAAATAAAGGGTGCTCTATAAATCTTTGGTGAATGAATAGAGTTTTTCCTGGTGGGGTTGAATTCCATCTAAGAATCTGGCATGGGTTGGTTATCTTTATATTCAACCCGTAACTCTGGATCGTGTGTTTCTCCCTGGCCACTCATCTGATAGATCTACATGGTCCCTTCCTCACTAGGAAGCCAGTCACAGGAAAAAAGTGGGTAAATTAGCACAAGTGGAATAGCCCCACTGAAAAGACTCTTAACACTCATGCCCTACTGCACCCAAATCAGTAGCATTGTCTTTTCACTCATTAGAATAGTTTGCAGTACTATATAGATGTTCTAAAAAAAATCCATCTCTTTAGGGCTTTGCTATCTCTGTATAAAAGGGGAGAAAGAAGCATTGCTCTCAGTTTCTCACTGATAAACTTAGAGAGTACTACAGAAATGATGTTAGAAGCTTTAAAAAGGCTATTTACATGCTATTTTAAACATGGAGAATTAAAATCCAGAGCTACACGACACATTGACAGCCACGCTAGAAAAAAATTTTTCCTTGGGGCCACGGTGTTTTATTACGAAAAAAGAATAAAAACTTCAAAAACAAAACCATCCTTTCTAATTTAATGAAAAATTTGTTATTTTTTATTGTTTTCTGTGTGTGAGTTATATGCAACTTGAAAAATAGTTCACACGGCTACCAAGGTGAAGAGACGTGTGAGTTACAATATGCTTCACCAGGCCCTGGCCTCAAAACTAGTGTGAGTTAAATACAACTCACATGGCAGTTAATTTGATAATCTAGCAACCTAACAAAAGGACACATAACCTTGGGCTTGAATCATGAGAAAAGTTAACAGAGGAAGTGATTGATGGTCTAAAAACTAGCCTATAGAGAGGTCTAAAAAATGGCGGTGTGATAGGGTCCTCCCACCGTACCGCTCCCAGGAAAGGAGGTGAAGAACGCCAGCGGCTGCCTGCGAGCACGGACCGCTCACTCCGAAAACAGCATTGCGAATTACAGAGAAACAACGCCCGAACGCCCAGCCCAAGAAAACAGGTACAAAATTTTCACAAAGATCGGAGGCTGCACGGAGAACAATAGAGCCCAGAGCGCGGGAAGGACGCGTTCACCAGGTCCGCGCAGCGCGAACTGCCCCCCAAGCGGTGACGCACCTCCCCATCCACTCAGTCAGGGACAAGCCCAGAGTTGGGGCAAAGCAGTTGCTCGGGACAGCGAGCCCTGTGGAGAGGAGGAAGTAGCCGGAGCCAGACACAACTCGCAGCTGCAATATACAGAGACTGCTGAGGGCTGGGGAGGAACTGGGCGGGGACCGAGATACAGCTTCCCGGGACAGTGCGCGGGAACCCGCAGGCGGGCACTGTGCCACTAGAAGTCAGCGGGACTGGGCCCAGGAGTTTATCGGAGAGCGGGACACGCCCTTAGAGGTTGCTAACAACTACCGGCGGAGAAAAACTGCGCTCCCGGCGCGATCGGAGCCCGGCTGTGCGCCAGGCTGGCGGCGGCCGCCATCTTTACAGCCGCCCGCGCGGAGCCGTGAGCCGCGTCTCTAGCTCCCCCCGCCCCGGCCCGGGGCTCTTCCGCTGGGGCAAGACAGGCTTTGCCCTTGGTGGCCAGGGACAGCTGCATCCGTGGGTTCCAGGTGGGACGAGATCCCGGAACTGTAGCGGCGGGACCTTTGAGTATTGGAAACAGTTTGCAGCTCGTCCATCTGGTTCTGCTACCCCGGCTCTGACCTCCGACAAGTCTGCTCCGTGCTGGTCCTAGTGCCCGCCCCTCAGGTCCCAGCCCTCCTGTACCCCAGAGATCGCTCATTTTGAAGGTTGCTGGCCATAGTGACTCATTTGGTATAACTGCTGGTTCCCATGACAACCAAATACCTCAAGAGCCACAGGCTGAACCAGAGCAGCTCCCCATAATCCTGCCCACTTCAATAGGGAATTTCGCGCCATCCAAGAGCGCTTCCAGCGGCCACTACTCCCCTCCCCGTGGGAACATTCCCCCCGGTGGAGACTGCTGGGGATAGAGACGGCCACCCGCCTCGCCTTGGGGTCTAGTAGTGGAAAAGGGGTGCACAATTGGAGATCCCCCTATCAACCAGTATCACGCGGAGTCAGACATCAGAAGGGCAGACACACGTGGCTAGATGAGCAACCTCTGAGCTGTGTAGAATTTTCCCAACTCAGCTCTCACACTGCAGCCAAAGGAAATTGTGTTTCTACCAGAACCTCAGGAGGAGCAGGGCCAAAGTAACCCCTAGGAGCTACAAGACCCCTCCCAAAGCACAGGGCTTTCGCATACCCCAACTGGGGAATCAGAGTCTGCCACGGACATAACAGAATACCTAGCTAATAGGGAGCGGAGGATTCATATCCTCAAGTACAATCCATTAGCTCAGAGCCCAAGTTGGGAGGTCATTCTCACCACACTCCACTGGGAAGAGGAGAAGACCACAGGTCAGAATTAACTCAAGATCCAACAAACTTGCTAAAATACACCTAAGGCAATACAGGCCACTACTTCTCTCCCTGGCTTTGCCAAGGAACAATAATTATGGGCCTGGTGACAGGGCCATAAACTAGCTCTAACACCCCCAACTCTCGACCAAGAGGCCAGATGAGAAAAAACCAGCAAAAGAACTCAGGGAACATGAAAAATCAGAGTGAAAAGTCATCCCCAAAAGAAATTATCAGTTCCTCAGCAATGGATACCAACCCAAATGAAATGGGTAGAATGACAGAAGAGGAATTTCGTTTATGGATTATAAGAAAGCTCAGTGAAATTCAAGAGAAAATTGAATCCCAGCACAAAGAAACCACAAGAAAATTCAAGAAATGAATGAAAAATTCTCCAAAGAAATAGAAATATTATGGAAAAATCAAATAGAAATCCTAGAAATGAAAGAAGCATTCAAGGATCTACAAAACACAGTGGAAAGCCGTAAGAATAGGCTGGACCATGCAGAGGAAAGAATTTCAGAGCTAGAAGACAGCTCCTATGCGCTAAATAAATCAGCCGAAGAGAAAGAACACAAAAACAAGAGGCAGGAAAAAAGCATACAAGAAATGTGGGATTATGTAAAGAGGCCAAACATAAGGATCATAGGCATCCCTGAGGGAGAGGAAGAAAATTCGCATGGGCTGGAAAATTTATTTGAAGGAATAATAGAGGAAAATTTCCATGGCTTAGCCAGAAATCTCGACATCCAAGTACAAGAAGCACACAGGACTCCTGGGAGAGTCAACGTGAAAAGGCATTCACCACGCCACATAATTATTAGACTGACCAAAGTAAACACAAAAGAGGCACTCCTCAGAGCTGTAAGACGAAAAAAGGAGGTAACCTACAAAGGGAAACCCATCAGATTAACTGCAGATTTCTCAGCTGAAACCTTACAAGCCAGAAGGAAATGGGGAGACATCATCAATCTCCTAAAACAAAACAAAGGTCAACCCAGAATTCTGTATCCTGCCAAACTAAGCTTCTTATATGAGGGAGAAATAAAGACCTTTCCAGATAAGCAATCACTGATAGAATTTGCGAAATCCAGACCGGCCTTGCAAGAAATGCTTAGACCTGCATAATACACTAAACAGAGCAACAGACACCCACCTATGTAAAACTATACAAAGGCTAAAACCCCAGAAACCAGATTCCACAATAACGCAAGAGGTAAAACAAAAGATACCACCCAACAGAATAATCAGAAATTTACCCCAAATATCAATTCTCTCAATAAATGTAAATGGCTTGAACTGCCCATTGAAGAGACATAGGCTGGCTGAATGGATTAAAAAATACAAACCAAGTATCTGTTGTCTTCAGGAAACACACCTTACACACAAAGACGCATTCAGACTCAAGGTGAAAGGATGGAATACAATTTTTCAGGCTAATGGAAACCAAAAGAAATCCGGATTAGCCATCCTCATTTCAGATGACATAAACTTTAAAGCAATAAAAGTAAAGAAGGACAAAAATGGACACTATATAGTGGTGAAGGGAAAAATTTCACAAGAGGATTTAACAATCCTAAACATTTATGCACCCAACACAGGAGCACCCAGGTACATAAAGCAAATGCTGCTAGATCTAGACAACATAATAAGCAGGAATGCCATAATTGCAGGGGACTTCAACACCCCACTGACGGAACTGGACAGGTCCTCCAAACAAAAAGCAAATAGAGAAATAAAAGACCAAAACAGGACTCTAGAACATTTGGGCCTAACAGGTATCTACAGAACACTCCACCCAAATAACACTGAATATACATTCTTCTCATCAGCTCATGGAACTTTCTCTAAAATTGACCACATCCTAGGCCACAAAACAGATCTAAACAAATTCAAAAAAATAGAAATCATACCATGTATCTTTTCAGACCACAGCGGAATAAAATTAAATATCAATTCCAACAGAAACTCACATCTTCCTCCAAAAACTTGGAAACTAAACAATCTATTGATGAATGATTATTGGGTCAAAGAGGAGATCCAAAATGAAATCAAAAGATTCTTCGAACTAAACGATAATGGGGACACAAGCTATCAAAATCTGTGGGATACAAAAGCAGTCCTGAGAGGAAAACTTATCGCCCTAAATTCCCACATCCAAAAGACAGAAAAGTCACAAATCAGTAAACTAATGAATCATCTTAAGGAAATGGAAAAGGAAGAGCAAAGCAATCCTAAAACCAGCAGAAGAAAAGAAATAACCAAAATTAGAGCAGAATTAAATGAAATCGAGAACAAAAGAACAATACAGAAGATCAATGAAACGAAAAGCTGGTTCTTTGAAAAGATAAACAAAATAGACAGGCCACTTGCCAGGTTGACCAGAAGCAGAAAGGAAAGGACTCTAATAAGCTCAATTAGAAATGAAAAAGGAGAAGTCACAACTGATACCATGGAAATACAAAACATCATCTTTGAATACTACAAAAATCTCTATGCCCACAAACACGAAAACGTGGAGGAAATGGACAAATTCTTAGAAACACACTACCTCCCTAGGCTCAACCAGGAAGAAACAGAATTTCTAAACAGACCAATATCAAGCACCGAAATTGAAGCAGTAATTAAAAATCTACCCACAAAAAAAAGTCCCGGACCAGATGGGTTCACACCTGAATTCTACCAAGCCTACAAAGAAGAACTGGTGCCTATACTGCAGAAATTATTTGAAAATATCCAGAAGGATGGAATCCTCCCAAACTCATTCTACGAAGCCAATATCACCTTGATACCAAAGCCAGGAAAGGACACAACAAAAAAAGAAAACTACAGACCAATATCCCTTATGAATATAGATGCAAAAATTCTCAATAAAATCCTTGCAAACCGAATTCAAATCTACATCAAAAAAATAATCCATCACGATCAGGTGGGCTTCATTCCCGAGATGCAGGGATGGTTCAACATACGCAAATCTATAAATGTAATTCACCATATAAATAAAAGCAAGAACAAAGATTATATGATCCTTTCAATAGATGCAGAAAAGGCTTTTGACAAAATCCAGCACCCTTTTATGATAAGAACTCTTAACAATATAGGCATAGATGGCTCATTCCTAGAAACTATTAAAGCCATATACGATAAACCCACAGCCAATATCATACTGAATGGGGAAAAATTGAAGGCATTCCCCCTTAAAACTGGCACCAGACAAGGGTGTCCACTATCTCCACTTCTTTTCAACATAGTGCCGGAAGTCCTGGCCACAGCAATTAGACAAGACAGAGGAATCAGCGGCGTCCAGATAGGGGCAGAAGAGGTCAAACTTTCACTATTCGCAGACGATATGATATTATACATAGAAAACCCCAAAGATTCAACCAAGAGATTACTGGAATTGATAAATGAATTCAGCAAAGTCTCAGGATACAAAATTAATACACATAAATCCATAGCCTTCATATATGCTAATAACAATCAAGCCGAGAAACAAATTAAAGATGCTATACCTTTTGCAATAGCAACAAAGAAAATTAAATATTTAGGAATATATCTAACTAAGGAGGTCAAAGACCTATATAGAGAGAATTATGAAACACTGAGAAAGGAAATTGGAGAGGATGTAAATAGATGGAAAGCCCTACCATGCTCTTGGATAGGCAGAGTCAACATAGTAAAAATGGCTTTGCTACCTAAATTAATTTACAGAATCAATGCAATCCCTATCAAAATACCAACATCATTTTTTGCCGATCTAGAAAAAATAATTCTATGCTTCGTGTGGAACCAGAGAAGACCCCGTCTAGCCAAAGCAATCTTAAGCAAAAAGAACAAATTGGGAGGCATCTGTCTACCAGACTTCAAACTATACTACAAGGCTATAGTAACCAAAACTGCATGGTATTGGCACGAGAACAGACACGTAGACCAATGGAACAGGACTGAGAACCCAAATATAAAACCAACCTCACACAGTCACCTGATCTTTGACAAATTCCAGAAAAACGTACACTGGAGAAAAGATTCCCTATTCAACAAATGGTGCTGGGAAAATTGGACGGCCATATGTAGAAGACTGAAAGTGGACCCACACCTCTCACCTCTCACAAAAATCAATTCACAATGGATAACAGATCTAAACCTAAGACATGAAACCATAAGAATTCTTGAAGAAAACGTTGGAAAAACTCTTATGGACATGGGCCTAGGCAAAGAATTTATGAAGAAGACCCCCAAAGCAATCACAGCAGCAACCAAAATAAATACATGGGACCTGATCAAATTGAAAAGCTTCTGCACAGCCAAGGAAACTATCACTAGAGTGAACAGACAACCTACAGAATGGGAGAAAATATTTGCATGCTACACCTCTGATAAAGGTCTGATAATCAGAATCTATACAGAACTTAGGAAAATCAACAAGAAAAAATCAAACAACCCTATTAAAAAATGGGCAAAGGACATGAACAAAAACTTTTCCAAAGAAGACAGAATGATGGCCAGCAAACATATAAAAAAGTGCTCAACTTCTCTAATCATCAGGGAAATGCAAATCAAAACCACAATGAGATATCACTTAACTCCAGTGAGATTGGCTCATATCAAAAAATCCCCAAATAACAAATGTTGGCGGGAATGTGGACAGATAGGAACACTCATACACTGCTGGTGGGACTGCAAATTAGTACAACCTCTATGGAAAAGAATATGGAGATACCTCAAAGAATTAAAAGTAGAATTACCATTTGACCCAGCAATCCCACTACTGGGTATTTATCCAAAAGAAAAAAAGACATTTTATAATAAAGACATCTGCTCTCGAATGTTCATAGCAGCACAATTCACAATTGCAAAATTGTGGAAACAACCCAGGTGCCCATCAATACACGAGTGGATCAATAAAATGTGGTATATGTATACCATGGAGTATTACTCAGCAATAAGGAACAACAGCGAATTAACACATCTGGTATTATCCTGGTTGGAGCTAGAACCCATTCTTTGAAGCAAAGTGTCACAGGATTGGAAAAACAAGCACCACTGGTACTCACCATCAAACTGGTACTAACTGATGAACACTTACATCACACAGGGCAATAACATTCATCTGAGGGTGGGCGGGTGGGAGGCGGGTGGAAGGGATGGTAAAAACTCTCACTGAATGGATGTGGGGAGTACAGTTTGGGAGACAACCACGATTGTGGCTCTGACACGGGCAGAATGGGGCAATGTGTATGGCCAAAGTGTTGTACCCCCATGATATTCTGAAATTAAAAAAATAAATTAAAAAAAAATAAAAAAATAAAAATAAAATAAAAACTAGCCTATAAATACAGGCCAGTTTTACATTTTAGGCAATGTCTTCCATGAGTGAGTATTTTGATATTGATATAGCCCCACTTTCTTTGGCTTATTAGTAATTTAATATTTTTTCTGATTATAATAGTAGTGCATACTTATTGTATTTGGAAAATACAGATGCAATAGTAATTTGTCTGTGCTAGAGCTAAGGGTGTGTTAAACTACTTATAGACCAACATGTGGTATGAGACAACACTGGCCCCCAGAGGTCCTTTGTGTGCTGTGGGCAGAGGGGCCACGCAACTACCCGGGAGTGTTTCACATCTTCTTGAGGCTTGTGGACATTGAAGCATGTCGTGTGATTTCAGGGGGCATTAGGAGCCCTGTGAGAGGGAGCTTGGTGCTTGCCCACAGTGGGCTTCACTCATGAACAGAACTGCCTGATGATCTTGGGCTCCTCCAGGAGGCTGAAGTGGAGGGAGAGTCATCAGCCCCTGAGAGAAAACACTGTAGGTGAAGCTCAAGTCTGCAGTGTCAGCAGGACAATGTTCAGAGGAAGCAACATTAGGCCCTTTCCCTCCCAGTCCTAGCTCACCTCACTGTGCCTGTGAATGATGGAAAGAAAGGTGGCACCAGCGGCTACCAGAGAAGCAGCGGGAGCCCTCCTGGTGGCCAAGGGGAAAGAGGACACCACAGGTCAATGCTTCTGAGGAGGCTTCCAGAAGCACCAGCAGCAAGTTGGGAGCAGCACAGCAGAATGACCAACACAGAGGCAGGAAGTGGAACCCTCAGATATCACAGTAGGGGAGCTTAAGAGATACAAGAAGCTATTCTGACTTCATGACTTCACTCCTATAAGAAAAACCAGGGAAGGGCTTCTCTGGACAAAACTAGATATTTACAGTTAATAGAGGGAGTGGGGCTTATGAGCCCTAGGATTTGTATAATTACTATAAATGTGATATGGTTTTACTCATTGCTTGGTGATGGCAGGAGACAGAGTTTTCACAGAAAAGTAAAAGAAAGAAAAGCCTATCTATAATCCAATCATAGCAAGACAACTACTTTTAAACATTTGATATATTTCCTCATAGTTTTCCTTCTATGCATATTTTATACTGTATATAAAATTTCATTTCTTACTTTCTCATTTATAACATAAGCACTCCTCCTTGTTAATAAAAATGCCCTTAACTCTGTAAAACAGTTTGATAATTTCTTATGAATTTAACGCTTATCATATGAGCCAGAAATCCCACTTCCACATATTTATCATAGAGAAATAAAAACTAATATTCACACAAAATCCTGTACATGAATGTTTATAGCAAATCTGTGTATCACCAAACACTGGAAACAACCCAAATATTCTTCAATGGGTAAATTGATAAACAAACAGTGGTACCTCCATGTCATGGAATATTACTCAGCAATACAAAAGGAATGGACTATTGCTACACACAACAACATGGATGAATCTCAAAAACTAGGCTGAAAAAAGCCAGTCTCAAAAGATTGTATACTGATGATTCCATTTATATGACATTCCTGAAAAAGCAAAACTATAGGTACAGAAAACAGATCAGGGGTGGCCAGGATTTAGGGGTTGGAAAAGGGCGTAATTACAGTGAAATAGCAAGAAAGAGTGTTTTAGTATGATGGAACTGTTTTTTTTTTTATATTCTTGGTGGATACTCAAAATCTACACAAGTGCCAAAATTCTTAGAACTGTGTACAAAAGAAGTCAATTTTATTTTATGTTAATTTAAAAGTAAAGTTAAAGAACAAAATAGACTTAAAATGCCTTGACAACATAATTTAAAATAACTTTCCTATACATTCCAGAGAAACTCATCCCATAATTTACTCCTCCCTTCTCCTGATGCTGCCTGTTGGGTTGTTCCTATCTCTGTATAAATAAATCTGTATTGAAAACTTTGGGAGCATAGATCTTTGTTCATATTTAATATTTTTCATTAGAATAGAATCCAGAAATGGAATTATTGAGACAATGGGTATGAATATTTTTTATAACTCTTGATATCTGCTGCCAAATTGCTTTCCACTCGGGGTGGCATCAGTTGCCCCTCCCACCAGCAGTGTCTAAGATTAAGTGGTTTGGGCATTCTCAAGAATGTCAAATTAGAAGAGATATTCAGGGTTGGTTGGGGAATTATAAGGATGTGGGGGGAAGAAAGAAAGAGAAGCAGAGGTGTTTGAGCATGTAAACCAGGACAGAACTAGACTTTCAGACCTGAGGATTATCTGCTTCAGATTTTTGCGTTTTCCCAATAACTCCAACTCTGCTCCTTACCTCTTTCTTTTAGGATTGATTTTTATTTTTTTATTTTTTCTTCCCCCTCTCTTTTAGCCTAATACAGGGGCAAAGTTAGGCTACCAAAGTGGCAAGGCTTTCTCTGTAATCAACCAAGCAATCTTTTTTAAACACCAACAGCGTGCTAGCCACTTCTACCCTCAGGGGACTTACAATGCAACAGAGAAGAGTAAGGTTAATAGTATTTCGGATACCACCTTTCTCCCTCCTAAGTTGTTAATGCTGATGGTGAAATGCTAACACCAGGTACTGTTTAGCTGTTTGAAGAGAGAGCTACCACTCTAAGTTGGGTTCATCAAGAAACACTTCACAGAGGATGTAAAATTAAGCTGTCCCTTGCAGGATGGGTGCATCTAATTGAACGAACTCCAGGAAGGGAAATGCCATGTGCAGAGGTGACAGCCTTTGGTAAGGACTATGGAACTGTGACTGTTTCCCCTTGATGACCTTGTGTGAAAATAAACAAACAGCATTTGAAAACCTCCTCTCCTGAGGTGAATAGAAGCTGACTCAACAGCCCATTTCCATGCATCAGCTTGCTGGGGAAAATGGAAAGGCCTGTTCCCCCAAAGCAGTGTTCCTCTTGCAGAGATAGAGGAATATTATATTACGTACAATAAATTGGGGAAACTTGCAAAATGAAACATCTGTTCTGTATACTTAAGCACCAAGGCACTCTCAAAATATGAATTTCCACTCCATATTCCAGGTGCTGTGACGATGAGCTGAGAATGAGTTTGGAAGGTTCATCTCTTTCCGATAAAAATGTTCATCATGTCTCTCCAACTTTTATAATAATTATTTTGGAACATTTTAGACAGGAAATTGAAATAGAAAGGAGGGAAGGGATAATGACAAAGCTGAAGAAGAATTGATGAAAGAGTCAGTAGAGCCACGGAACGTTGAGAAATGGATTTTAATGATGGAGTCAGCAACGCCTTCAGCTAATTTAACCAAATAAACAAAGTTATTATGTTGTATATACAGTGTTTATTTTGCTACAAATATATGTAGTATGAACAGTTCATTATGAAATGCAAAAACTTCCTGTATTCAGGACCTGAGCAACTGTATAGATGTTTGAGTAAACAAAATGTGGATATTCTTTTATTGAATATTTCTAGAACAGAATGCTATTTTTCCCCACCTTGCAATAAACATTTTGTTCTTTCTGGATGCCCTCAATTTCCCCTACCAGGTGGCAGCTGTGTATTATTTCCTAACATACGGTTGGTTTTCGATCTAGACCAGTCTCCAAGGTTACTCTTGACTTTATATTATACAATTCCAACTCATGGGTTCCACCAGGTGTCTGGGTATGAAATTTTTTGAGGCCAGTGTCAGAAACAGAATATCTTTTTTTCTTACCACAATGCTGTGTATCATGGATGCTAATGCCACATCTTACAAATTTCAGAGCCAATTTCCAAACATTATCTCCTTTGAACTAGATCAGAACCTGGAGATAGGCTGTGCAGATAGTTTTACCCACCATTCTATAAAGGGGGAAATTAAGGGTCTGAGAATGACTTTCCCAAGATCACATAAAGAACTAAGACAAGACACTATGGCTCCTAACACCTGTTACTCTGTTTTTCTACTGTATTATATACTTCATGCTTTAATATAACCAGGCAGGTCTTTTTCCTGGGAAACTCTCAGGAGAAATGTTCTCTAGTCCCGAATGCCTTTGGCCTTGTCTAATTTCTGCTTAAATTCATCCCTTCTCCCATTTCTCCTTCTTGGTAGGCATGTGGGATCTGCAGTGTAGAGAAAGCTGGTGATGCCAGCTGGAGGATGGAAAGCCCCAAGGCACTTCTAGTGGTGGCCCAGAGCATTGCTCTGGAGTATCTGAGTACACCAGCAACCATTTCCTTGAGAAGCGAACTGTGAGTGGACAGAGACACGTAACTTAGGAACCTCGATGTCGGTAGTGACCTTATAGAGTCTCACGGCCCAGGTCCAGGGTGGGCTGGTCCAACCGTGTGGGCAGTGGTCAGAGGGGAGTGTTTAACCAGCAATGGACCAGAGTGGGTCACATCAGCAAGATCAGTGCAAAAGCAAAGTGGCCACTGGGACAATAGAGGGACAATGATGCCCACATCCCAGTGTGGAGGGGTGGGAGAGCATGCATGTTGCTTTCTGTGGTCGTATCCATCATGACACGTGAGGGCACAGCCTTTTGTCCTAACCCCAGGACATTAGGTCTACTCCTTGATTCTTCTAAGGATTCTCAGGTAGAAGAGGAGAGGCATGTGTGAGAGAGAGGAGGGAGCTGAAAGGAAAACGAAACAGGCAGAGATGACATAAAAGGCATATTCAATGAGATTGCCAGGGAAAAAGAAATAGATCCCCCTTTCTTTGACGTAATTTTCAAATAATCATTATTATCAAAGACCATTTTCCCCTTGGGGATGTTAAGGGGGAAGTAAAACTACCACCCCAGTGCCTGAGTCTACACTTGTGGATACCCCCTTGAGACACTGGATATGTGCTTGGAGGGGGCTGTGGTCTCGCATTAGGTAGGTGAGTTCTAAAACTGTTAAAGTGAGCTGATGCTGTTCCCCAAAGTCAACAAGGCCTGGGTGATGCTTCTCAGACTTTAATGTGCCTAAGAGTCGCTTGAAGCTTCTGATTCAGTGGGTATGGAGCGGAGTCTAAAATTCTGCATTTCTAACAAGCTCTAGGTGCTGCTATGATACCAGTCCATAAACTACCAAAGTAGCAAGGAACTAAGGGACATTCAAATTACACTATATGTGTGGTTTTTCACTCTGTGAATTTTTTCCTCAACCTCTTGAAACTTTTTTACTTAACATCTTACATGAGCATATTCCCTATGATATTTATTATTTTTTTAGACTCATAGTCATTAATAACTGTGTAATATTTACTTACTTGAATGTGTAGTGATTTATTTGATCATTTATCCTTTGTTTGAAATCTAAAATGCTTCCTGTTTTTAGCTGTCATAAATTATGCTGCCATGAGCATCCCGGTTCATAAGTCTTTGTCTGCTTCTCTGCACCAAAACTTACAACCATGTCAGAGCATTCCATGAGGACTCAAAAAAATTTAAGAAGAAAAAGATGTATAAAAGAAATTGAAAATACTGTATAACAACAAATATTGACCAAGCCTGTAATGTCTGCATCCAAGGCACTTGGTGACAGGAATTATGGAATATTCAGAGAAGTACAGAGAGTTTTTCTTTCACTTTTGCTGTAATGTGTACTCGGAAACTATGCCATAAGATATGAAGCTCAAAAGTGACTTCTCCATACTTTTCTATTCAAAGTGTGACCTATGGACCAGCAGCATCCTTATCACCTGGAAGCTTGTTAGAAATACAGAATCCCAGGCCCTATACCTGGATTAGAATCTGCAGTTTAACAAGATTCCAGGTGATTCGTGTGCCCATTAAATTTTGAGAAGCACTAATTTAGACCTCCCCATTACCCCCCTTTTTATGAATTTCTCCATAGAAACTATTGTAATTAGAGATTGTGTTCCAAGATTCATAATGAACTTTATGAAGGCAAAAATGCTAGCTGTGTAATATTGAACATTAAAATTACAGACTATGTCCTATGCAATGGAAAATAAAATGTGCATATACACTGAATTTTTAAAAACTACCATATCATAACTTTTCACAAAAACTAATAAACAAATTATATTAAATGAGAAATAGTTAATAATTTGACCTCTCTGATTCACTGCTGTGTCCTTAGGTCCTGGCTCTCATCATGGTGACATATAGCCCATAGGGCACCTTTGAATAGAAAAAGACACTCCTTCCTTAAGCACTTAACTTCCATCCAGCTGAAACTTATGTATATTGATTATGTTACAACAAGATACTGCACTGCCATCTGCTAGAAAATTGTAGCAATAAAATATAAATATAAAACGTCTACAATGTGAATGATACTTCCTTAGATGTTGTGCATAGTCTGCACAGCCATAGGCATCAGCCCTACATCTGAATAGATATTTGTGGAACAAATGAATGAATATATGTATTCCATTGATCCTGGTTGTGTTTTGAAGCTATAATCTGCCAGTACCTTCTTTTGCCACTAGAAAGGAAGCTGGAGAACATGCAAAGTGATAAAAAGAGGGGTAATGGGGAGGTCTAAATTAGTGCTTCTCAAAATTTAATGGGCATACGAATCACCTGGGAATCTTGTTAAACTGCAGATTCTAATTCAGGTATAGGGCCTGAGATTCTGTATTTCTAACAAGCTTCCAGGTGATAAGGATGCTGCTGGTCCCTAGGTCACACTTTGAATAGAAAAGACTCTAAGATAATTGTTGTCAATCTTGGCTTCCCTCTCAGGAAGTCGTCTTTTTTCAGTAAAAACTGTTACTCCTAGTTCATTGAAACTGATTCAATATTCTCTTTTAGTTCCTGTGTTGAATCTTGGAATGGAAAGAAATTTCCAGGTGATTCTAATGTGCAGCCAATGTTGAGAACCCCTGGTCTAGTGAAAAATCATGCACTCAAAGCATCTAAAGGTAGGGACTACCTATAAAAGGCACTCACAAGTGAAAAAATGAAATAAACTGTGATTTTAAAATCTTTCAAAAATAGAATTGTTAATCAGAGGATATTTGATTCATCACTGAATGAATGATATACAGTACTAAGTGTCTAGGGAGTTTAGAGGCAGGGAGAGCTCTATGGGCGGGGACACTTAGGGAATGGAGGAAATGAGAGGGCATAGGACATGACTTTGCATCCCAGAGTGCCAGGTGTGGCAGAGGGGACAGAGGTGGTGAGCACCTGAGCTAAGGAGAGCTCTTCTACTCCTCTGGAACTGTGCTTTGTGTGGAGTTGAGAAACTCTCCCCCACAACATTCTTATTTATGCCATTGGCCCGATGATAGTAGTTTGCAACTCCAATCAATCAACATGTTTGCAGATTGTCACAATCCTGTCATTTGCCTACCTACTATAATCACATGACTGTATTTTAATTCAGATTTACTGAATTGTATTACTAGGAGCTTTCTAATTCCCATTTTAAAAGTTGAAAGCCCTCAGCCATTTTCTTACTTAAAACCATTAAAACCAGCTTTAGCTATGCTGAGGAATGTGTGGATGACACGGTGTTTCTCCTCAGCCTGGAAGAGTTTTCCTCCCGACTCCTGCTGCATTTCCTCATCCACCCTCCATCTCATTTTAGGCCTTCTCAGTTTAGCCTTTAACAAAAAGTTTGTGGTATTTTAGAAGGAACTCAGACTTTCTTTGGGGAAGTCAGTGCGTCCAACACTTGTGTGGTGGTTTTAAAGATATGTTCAACCAGACTGGGCAACATAGACTCCATCGCTACAAAAAATTTTTAAAAAGTAGCCAGGCATGGTGGCACGCCCCTGTAGTCCTAGCTATTCAAGGGAGGCTAAGGCGGGAGGATCACTTGAGCCCAGGGATTTGATGTTACAGTGAGCTCTGATTGTGTCACTATACTCCAGCCTGGGTGACAGAGCAGGACCCTGTCTCTAAAAAAGAAAAAAAAAAAGATATGTTCACAAATTCTTTGCAATTCCTAGAGAGATGGAGCTTAATTCCCCTATCCTTAGTGTGGGTTGGACTTAGTCACTTGATTCTAACAGAAAACCCTGGCAGAAGTGATAGAATGTCACTTCTCAGATAAGGTTATTAAAGGTTGTGGCTTCTGTCTTGGGGGTGCATGCTTACTCTTTCATACTTTGGTTGCTCACTCTGGGGGAAGCCAGCTGCCATGTTGTGAGGCAGCCTCTGGAGAGGCCCCCATGACAGTGAGCTGAGAAGCAAATTGCTCCCTAGTTGAGCCTCCAGATGACTATAGCCCTGGGAGACACCTTGATTGCAGTCTTGTAAGAGACTCTGAGGCAGAACCACCAAGGTGAGCAGCTACTGAACTCCTGACTCACAGAAACTGTGAGATGATGTTTGTTGTTTTTTAAATTACTAAATTTGAGTATAGCAATTGTCAACTAATACAACTTGTCTGAAATAAAACACTTTTAAGCAAAGAATCTACTGCTCTAAATTTGCTGAAACTGGTTCTGTATTGAATGCTAGAATGGAAAAGGAATGTTTAGTGTCAGAATGAATCCATGGATCGGTGGACCCAACAGAAATGAAGTGTGTATGTGTGTTTAAAATACATCGCACTTCTTTAGAAGTGACGAAACTGCTTATATTAAAGTAATGTAGGGCCATAAGGCAAGAACTGTGGTAGAAACCTGAACTCTATAGACGTGTAGGCATAGCTTAAAGTTAACCAGCTGTTGTTTCAACACTTGACTTCCTACAATTGCTTACTGCCTAGGAGTCATATATTCCTGACTGTCATAAGATTTGTAACTTCCCTAATCACTTCTGTAGATAACATTGCTGTTGCAAAACCTAAAACTTGTCTTTGAGATATTTTCCAGACTCTACATTTGGGGGACCAGCTGACACCAACCAGAACAGTGGCCAAACATGGGAACTGACTCAACAGGTCCTGCTACCCCCTACCCAGAAACTGTCTCAGTGCAAGAAGATAATTTCTGCTTCCCAGCCCTGTCAGTTCATTCCCAGCCAACCAGCAAACCCAATACTCTATCCCTTTGTCCACTAAACTACCTTTAAAAACCCTGGCCTCCAAATCCCTGGGGACACATATTTGAGAAATTCCTTCTGTCTCCTTGCTTGGTGCCCTGCAATATTAAACTCTTTCTTTGCTGTAGTCTCTGCTGTCTCAGTGTATTGGCTTCTTCCTGTGCAGCAGGCAAAGAACCTGATTGGGCAATAACAGTGAAAGATAAATTTTTGAAATAAACAAATAAGTTCTTTGTTGTTATTGAAATCATTTGATAATCCTAAGTATGTACACACACACACACACACACACACACATGCACACACTCCCAAGAGAGTAGAAGATGGTAGCTCAGAAGACAAGAGGAAGACTGCTTAAGGTACTGAGTTCTGTGGGAGCTGCCTTGCAAGTGAGAAGTACCTGTAAGTTGGAGCCACTAGGTTTTAAATGAGAGAAACCCACTTCAAGCTAATAAGTAAAAAGGGAGTTAATTGGTTTACATATCTGGGAAGGCTGGAGATATAACAAGCTTCAGGACTACTGTTTGCACAGTTCTCTGTCTCCCTCATCATCTCTGGCTCTGCCTCCTTGTCTCTCACCTTATCTTTTCCTGTAGCAAATGGCTTTCTTTGGCCACTAGTAGCCCAAATTCGCACCCTGAGTTCACCTACTCCAGGAAGAGCACATCTCTCCTATAGCTATTAATCTATCCCTGGGAACACTCTGATTGACCAGCTTGGGTCATAATACTTTGGCAGGGGTGGTAGGGGGAGAGGTGGTAAAGATGCTGTGATTGACAGGCTTGCCTGGACCACATGTAGAGAGAGGGGGTGATTGCCCAAGGGACCCCAGAAGAGGGTGGATAAGAGGGCTGGATAAATAAAAATATAACCACTACCATTCCCTACAACCTAGAAGCTTGACAGGAATAAGCCCTTCTAGACACATGGTTGCTGATCTTAAGGTGCTTCAGGGAGACGTGACTAGAGGCTCAGGTAATAGGCTGAGCTCAGCCAGGAATGAGATTTTCTTCTAGAAACTTCCAGCACTAGAAAGTTCAATTGCTGGGAAGTCCCTGGAAAACATGGCTGGCCCTCCAAGACTATTCTACTTAGAGCTGTTCTACTTGTAAGTATGAGATTTTAACTCTTCTCCACCCAGCAGGAGAGAAGAATGAGGTCTATTTGCCTTTATATTTCTAAGAGAACCCATTTAAAGTTTCAAAACACAGGGAGATTAAGGATGTAGGAGTGTGTGGAGGTGGTAGACATCTGCTGATTTTTTTTTCTTAAGCAGTTTGAGTTGGGATTCTGACATATGCAACCAAAAGATCCTAATGAAGTTGGTTTTAAAAAGATCCAGATTTTCATAACAGAAATATAGTAAGTGAGATTTAAGTGATTTTACTAAACTTTATGTTAGGAATTAAAATATTTTGCACTGGAAGATCAGAGAAAATCTATGCAAAAATGTACCAACAGAATCCTATGCATTTAGAATCACAGTGTGCTGGAAGTGAAAGAGGCCTTACAGATCTTATTTAGCTGGTTTTTCTTTTAAGTGAGAAGAAGCATCTTTTCAGGTATTTTTTGGTTTTGGTTTTGGTTTTTTTTGACACAGGGTCTTGCTCTGTTGCCCAGGCGAGAGTGTAGTGACATCATCATAGCTCATTGCAACCTCAAACTCCTGGCCTCCAACCCGTCCTCCTGCCTCAGCCTCCTGAGTAGTTGGGACGACAGGTGCACCATACCACACCTGGCTAGTTTAAAAAAAAATTTTTTTTGTAGAGATGGGGGTCTCGCTATGTTGCTCAGGCTGGTCTTGAACTCCTGGCCTCAAGCGATCCTCACACCTTGGCCTCCCAAAGTGCTAGGATTATAGGCATTAGTCACCGTGCCCAGCCCCTTTTCATATGTTTAATGGCTATTTGTATTTCTTCTTTTGTGAATGCCTTTCAAAATTCTTTGCCATTTTTCTATTGGAGAATTAATTTGTAAGCAATTTGTAAGTATTTTTATACGTGGAATATAAATATATTGTCTGTCAGACACAATATGCATCTTTCCTTTTTTCCATGTCATACTGCTGCTTTTCATATATATGAAGTTTTTTTGTAAATTTTTATGTAAATTGATTTATATCTCTTTTTTATAGATTATATTTTATATAATCTATAAAATTATATATAATTATATTATATATAATTAGCAAGACTTCCCAACCCTAAATATAGTAAATATCCACATATTTTCACATAGTTATTTTATGATTTATTTTATAGAATTTTAAAGATCTTTAATTTAATTATATAAATCTTTAATAAATGTAGAATTTAATTTGTGAAGTAGACCTCTAACTTTGCTTTTTCTAAAGGGTTAGCCAAATGTCACTGTACCATTTATTAAGTAATCCATCTTTTCCCTATTCAATTGAAATGCCACCGCGAGTTAATATTTTCTTTGTTTATTTGAGGTGGCAGAACTGCTGAAAACATTTATTAACAGAGAACAATGTTTTATGTAATTAGTATTTGACTCGATAGCTCAATTTGAAGAATGGAAAAAGTAAAGGGAAATGATAGATTCCAATACTATGAACAATGTTTTGTTGGGACTTTTGAAGTTAGATGGATTAGAAAAAAATTCTTGTGTTGCTTTATTTTAAAGTAGAAACTACCCGTTTTTAAACTGCATTTGAGGACTTTATTTTCCCATTGCATTTTCTCCTCTGCCATCTACATATTTTCTAGAAGACTTAACATCTGGCATTGGGGAATCTTCAAACCTGAGGAACCACTAACAGGAAGTTTTTCTGTGGATGTTAGGATTGAGAAAAGAGGAGATTATGCATTAAAGATTTGAGGAGGGGTGTTCATCCTCCTCAGTTTTGGATACCCAAACTGTATCCACAAAGCCCCTGCCCAGAATACTGGGTTGACTTGTATCCCCCCCAAAAAAAGATATGTTGAACTCCTAAGTCCCAGTATCTCAGAATGCAAACTTACTTGGAAATAGGGCCATTGCAGATATAACTAGTTAAATTAAATTGAGGTCATACTGGAATAGGGCAGGCCTCTTGTCCAATAGGACTGGTATTCTTATCAGAAGATGGTCATGGGAAGACAGAAACACACAAGGAGAATGTCGTGCAATGATGAAGGCAGAGACTGGAGTTATGCAGCTGCAAACCAAGGAACACCATCTTACGTGCTTACTTTGTGTCAGATTTGACTATGTGCCAAAGATTGCTGGCAAACCACCAGAAGCTAAGAAGATAGGAAGGATTCCTCTACAGATTTCAGAGGGGACATGGCTCTGCTGACATCTTGATTTCACATATATAGCCATCCACTCTGTGCTACTTTGTTACAGTGGCCCTAGGAAACTAATATAGCCCACATGAAATTTAATGGCCTCATGGTTTCTGACACCAAAATGCTCCAAAACAGCTTTGATCTGAATTTTGCCAAATTTTGAACACTTAAAGGAGATGATATAACTAAAATATGATGAGATACTTGTTAAATACAGCCCAATGGCTCCATGGAATCTAAGTAAAAATTAAGTAAATCCCTTAAAATCAGAGCTAGAATAATGGCTTAGAGTGTAGACTCTTAAGGCCAGATGTCTGAGTGCATGGTCCTTTTCTGCCACTCATTAGCTCTGTGACCTTAAGCAAATTATTCAACTTTTGGGGGCCTCTGTTTCCTTATCTGTAGAACAAAATATCTACCTCATAGGGTTGTTGTAAGGACTGAATGAGGTAACACATGCAAAAGTGCTTAGAATAGTACCTGACATAGAATAAGCACATAATACATCTTCTTTTTCTTCTTCTTTTTCATCTTAGTATAATCATTACTATTATTACAAGTGTAGCTGATCCTGTTTTGGGGGGAACAAATTTGAAATGACAGTTTATCACATAGTCAGAAAAACTTGCTAGACATTCATATAAAGATCTATTGTAATTTAGTCATTTTGCAATGGCAGTTAGACCACATGACAAGACTGTGGCCCTGGAATGTATCCTAGGTTATCATGATGCCTTCTTGTAGGTTGCTATGGACTGAACTGTGTCCCCACAAAATTCATATGTCAAAGCCGTAATCCCCAATGTGACTGTCTTTGGAGATAGGGCCTTTACGAGATAATTAAGGTTAAAGGAGTCATAAGGGTAGTGCCATAATTCTACAGGACTGTGGCCTTATAAGAAGAGGAGAAAAGAAAGCTCTTTTTCTCTAAGGCATGCACCGAGGAAGACAGTGAGAAGGTGGCTGTCTGCAAGCCATGAAAAGAGTCCTCACCAGAAACTGATCATGCCAGCCCCCTTATCTTGGATTTCCAGGCTCCAGAACTGTGAGAAAATAAATTTCTGTTGTTTAAGCCACCCAGTCTATGGTATTTTGTTATGGCAGCCCAAACTGACTAATACACAGGTTCAACACTCAAAGGGCTAAATATATATATACCTCTTGGGGGCTGGCTACATGGATCTCCCTGCTTGGCATTCTCCTCCTTCCCCACTAGTCCTCCAAATTTGGAGTGCTGCAGCACCCTCTTCTTTGCTATATCTACACCCTTTTCCTGGATCTTCTATCTCATTTGGGCCCAAGGCTTTAAATACCATGTACTATGGTTTGAATGTTTGTGTCCTTGCCAAAATTCATATTGATACTCAATCCCCAATGCAACAGTAGTAAGAGGCAAGACCTTTAGGAGGTGATTAGGCCATGAGGGATCTGCCCTCATGAATGGATTAGTGCCTTAGAAAAGGGCTGGAGGAAACTAGCTAAGTCCTTTTTGGCCCTTCCTCCTTCTGCCCTGTAAAGATGCCACAGTGAGAAGATATCATTGATGGAACAGGTTCTGAGTCTGCCAGTGCCTTGATCTTGGACTTCCCAGCCTTCATAACTTTAAGAAACAAGTTCCTATTATTTATACATTACATTACCCAGTCTGTGATATTTGTTTTAGCAGCACAAACAGACTAAGACATCATGTATATACAGATGACACATAAATCCAGTCCTCATCTCTTCCCTCAGCTACAGGCTTGTGTGTTCAACTGCCTTCTTGACTCCTCCAGTTGGGTAAATAATAGGCATCTCAAATATTTAAAAGTCCAAAACAAACCCTTGATTAACTGTTCCCTCTTGCAAACCATGCCTCGTCTATGCTGACAACCCCCACTCAAAAAGTCATCCTTGATTTCCTTTTCCTTACCCCCTCTGCCCACATCCAATCTACCAGCAAGTCTCAGTTCTACGTCCAAGTTAGGTGTTTATGTTATCCCCTTTTCTCAGTTCCACTGTCAATACCACTACTATCATTTCTTGCCTTAGTCTCCTAAATGGTATCCCTGGCTTTACTCTTGCTATCTTCTAAACTTTTCTCCACTCAGTAGTCAGAGTTATATTTTTAAAATATTTTAATATTTTAATTTTAATTTAGTTTTAATTTTACTGAAAAATATACCTGAATGGAGTTTAAGTAGGCAAAGAGTTCAACAAATGATATTGCCAAAAGAAAACAAACAAGACCAACTAATATCTTCCAGAGAAACCAGTTTCAATGCTTCAGCTCAGATTATCTTTTTTGTTTGTTTTTGGTTAGGCTTATAAAGGTATAATTTACATAGAATAAAATCCACCAATTCACTTTTTTTTAAAAGATGCACAGTTCAGTGACTTTTGACAAACATACACAGTCATGTAACTACCACAATCAAGATGTAGGATATTTTCTTTATCCATAAAGTTATATTTTTAAATATAAACTGAATCATGTCAACTCTTTCGGTAAAATGATTTCAGTGGCTTCAGTGATTCTGAATTAGAATAAAATCTAAAGTCCTTGTCAGGGCCCTTGAGGCCCTACAAAACTCACTTCTGTTTACTTCTTGGAACTCACCTTACTCAGCAGGGCCCCATCTGGATTTTCATTCCACTTCATGGATGTCCAGCTTGCTGTTCCCTTTATCTAGAATGATCTTCCCCTGATGCTCCATCTATCTCACCTTTTCCAACCTCCTTCTTCAAAATAGTTTTTGCTTCACCTTGAGTAAGTTATCAGTTATTTTATCATGTTTATTTCTTATAATTTGAAATGATTTTGTTAATTGATCTGTTTGCTTGTGTATGTCTTGGACCACCAGTATGTAAGCAAGATGAAGGCAGGAACCTTGGTCCATCTTATGCAACACTATATTCCCAGCTTCCAGGGTATACCCTAGCACACAGAAGCTTCTTTATATTAGCTTGAACCATTTGGAATTGCCAGCTTATGAATATGTTTGACCTACAAAAATGGCAATTTCATATGGTTCATTTGGTTCATGAATATTTGCTGAATGAACGAACTGAAATTTTGAGTTGCTGCCACCAGAAGACAGAAGATAGTTACATTTGTGTGTAGTTAGAGAGGGTTCGCTCTCCTGAGTTCATGTGATCATTTTTTATCCTGAATTGCCTCCTAAAGTACCATTGTGGTTTTCCAAACAATAATTTTCTATTACGAAGATTATTTACTGAAACAGATGACATGGGTCACTTAAATGCAAAACTTAAAAGTAGCACCTTTTCAAGGAAATTTACCATAAGAAAAAAATTTTCTAATTTTTAAAATTTTATTGAAACATAATTTACATACAATGGAATTCACCCAAACGTGCACCCAAATGCACAATTTGATGAGTTTTGACAAACGTAAACATCAAGTTGCCACAACCGTCATAATATAGCATATTTGAAAGTCAAAAAGTTCTTTCTTGCCCCTTTGCAGTCTGTCCCCTTCTGCCCTCTTAGCCCTAGGCAATCACTGATCTGCTATAACTATCATTATAGTTTTGCTTTTTCCAGAATTGCCTTTTGAAAATTTTGCCTAAATTAGACCATACAGGTAGTTTTTTGTGCCTGGCTTCTTTCACTTAGCATAATGCTTTTGAGATTAATCCACATTATCTGTCAGTAGTTTGTTCCTGGCTAATATTTAACTTCATGTTTTTTGGTGGCAGGCATCTCATGCACCTTCCCGAGCTTCTCAGAAGGCAGATGGTTTTTTTTTGAGGCAAGTTTGATAGCACAGGAGGTGGCACTGCATGCTGACAGAAAGGGCCAGCTTTGTTAGCAGGACCCCCTGACAGGGATGCAGGCTGTGCTACTCGCCTACTGGGGGGCCTTGGACAAGCTGCTTGGCCTCACTCACCCTGTTTCCTCAGCTGCAATTGGGATGATCAGCCCGCCTGTCTCAGGGTTGCTCAATGATTACATTGGTTAATGATGCGAAAGGCTTACCACGTGCCTAGCCTAGAGAACATGCACGACAGATAACACTTCAGCCAGGCTTTAGCAGCTACAGAAGAAGCTGCCGCTCCAAAATGTCTCTAGCTTTCCTTTTTGTTTTCTATTCAACCTTTAACTCAACTCAGTTTCTCAATCCCTAAATGACAAAGCTTTGGAAAAGAAAAGGAAGACTTGGGCTGTGGCTTCCATTTGCTTCTGAGAATTAAACCGTATGTTTTCCTTCATCTAAGTTGGTTTACTTGCACAGCCTTTTTTAGTGCTTTTTATTTTTTTCACTCCCTGATAAATGACTCTGAACTTCTTTTCCTTCATCCAATTGCTTATCTACATACAGTGCTTGGGGAGAAATAAATTTAATGACCCCTAGCAATTGGTCTTCAGGTATCAAGTTTAAGTTCCTTTAAGCAGAGCATCAAATTGAACAGAGAATGAACTGGTTTTGTCATAGTGTATTTCAATTAAATACAAAAGGGAAAGCAGGATGCTTCAAGTGGTCATACAATTAGAATAGTGTTGGGTGGCTTCTCTTTCTACTTCGTCAACTCTTCCCGGATTCCCCTGGCTGAACAGTTGATTACATGCCTGAAAATCTTCCCCCTCTTGATTCTTTGATGCCACTTTGTGTTCTCCATCTCGCTAACCACTCTTCCTTTACCTGCCAAACATTTAACTCCAAGTGGCGCAAACTTGTCTCATCACCTTGCCCTACACACCAGCTCCCCAGCCTGTTCCTATTCTGATGTGGGCACTCCCCTTCTGATCTCTTGGATGAGAAACAATGGAGTCCTATTGGGCACTTTTATTTCCATTCGAGGAACCAGACTGTTAACAAGGTTGCCATTTATTCCTCTGGACTGTGTCTTGAGTCCTTCCCATTCCTCGATTCTCACCACCACCATCGCCACGGTGGCTAATATTTCCTGAGCATCTCTCATCCAGGTGTGATGCTGGGTGTAACATCTTACTCAAGGAGCAAGTTAGTATTATCCTGTTTTACATGGACCAGTTCTAATTGTTATTGTACAAGTTGTTCCTAAAATGCCCTCCTTCCACATTCTTTTTCTTTTCTTTTTTTTTTTAGAGAAGGGTCTTGCTCTGTCACCCAGGCTAGAATGCAGTGATGCAATCATATTACACCACAACCTTGAACTCCCGGGCTGAAGTGATCCTCCCACCTCAGATCCAGAGTAGCTGGGACTACAGGCACACGCCACCACACCCAGCTAATTTTAAAAAATTTTTTGTAGCAATGGGGTCTCACTACCTTGCCCAGGCTGCTCTCAAAATCTTGGACTCAAGTGATCCTCCCACCTCGGACTCCCAAAGTGCTGGAATTATAGGCATGAGCCACTGCACCCGGCCTCCTCCCACATTCTTCAAGAACCCTGCCCTTCCGTCAAAGCACTTAGGGAGCCCTGTGTTGCTGCCTGAAGCCTTCTCCAGCTTCATTATCTCACAGTGGTCTCTCTTTTCACTAAATTCCCACTACACTGCACATCAGTACACCACAGTTAGCACAGCATTGTTCTTTGGCTGTCATATGTATTAAAAATCATTAAAAGTTCATTTTTTTCTCTCATTATAGGCAGGATACATGCCTATATTAGTACATTTAGAAGGTAGAAAAAAATTATCACTATCTAGACTGCTTTCCATTTAATCTTTGTGCATAGCTTTTGGTCTGCCTATTTGTATCCTGTGTTTGTAACTTACGGTTATAAAGTATGAATCTGCATGTTCATCGCCAATATTATTTACAATTATTGAACAATATAACAGCAAATGGATTTACACATATTCCGTATCTTTGGGTTAAAGGAGATAAGGTATGTGAAGCTAAATGAGAGTTATTTGACACATAACAGGCAATAAAAATATTATCACATAGTGATAATTTGTGTCTTATTGAAAGTTCCAGAAGGGAAGAAAGATAGTTTTATTTTTTATTCCCTAAATTACTTACTACAGTACTGTGCTCATACAAAGCGTTCAATCATATTTGGGAACATCACTATTTTTTTCTCATTATGAAATAAGGTGTGCTTGCTGCAAAACGTCTAGAAAATAAAGAGGAACATACTGAAGGAAAGAATACTCCCATATAATATCAGTCCTCTGAAATAATCACTTTTAATGTTGTCAGTGCATTTTCTTCTAATCTAGACTATTTTCTATGTTCTACATATACACAGACACACACACACACAGAAAGCTGAACACATATATGAAACACATTTCTGACACTCATTTTTTTCCCACAACACATTATGAAATCTTGCACATAGCTCTCTCTGCAGTGGAAAATGTCTTTACTCTATCTTAAATATAGGGTAATATGCAATAGGATCAGGCTTTCTAATGTAATAATCATGGTGAATAATCTCATTGTGAGAAAAGTAAAACAAAAGACCTTCTGTCCTAGCAAATTTAGACCCAAATGAAAATTTAAGCACAATCATTTTATCTTATTTTATTTTAAGTCAGGGTCTTGCGCTGTTGCCGAGGCTAGAGTGAAGTAGCATCATATAGCTCACTGCAGCCTCAAACTCCTGGGTTCAAGCGATCCTCCTGCCTCAGCCTCCCAAGTAGCTGGGACTACAGGCGAGCACCACCACACCCAGATAATTTTTTCTATTTTTAGTAGAGACAGGGTCTCACTCTTGCTCAGGCTGGTCTCAAACTCCTGGCCTCAAGTAATACTTCCACCTCGGCCTCCCAAAGTGCTGGGATCACAGACATGAGCTGCTGTGCCCGGACTAAGTACAATCATTTTAAATGAATTTATCCTGGATTTTAAAGGTTCAGCGAATTCAAGATTGAGGAGAAGTTTGAGGACATCAGCTCTTAAATTTTTAAAGTTTTGGAGCAAGTGGTTTCTAGGCTCTGAGTAAAATGAAACAGGCTCTCCAGGGGCATGTGGTGAAGATAAATCCATACTCTGTGCAGCACAGAGCTAAAAAGGAAGAGCGAGGGTACGAGGAGAAACCAGGTATAATCAGTCCTTGATGTAACACCAACTACGGTGACACTCCTCTTTGCTGTCTGTGAAACAGACAATGGCAAATGATCAGTGACATAGCTTTTTTATTTCATACATACTTTAACTCTTTTTACATAGATCTTCAAAAAGTCACAAAAAGCCACATTCATTTCCTAATACTTAACAATAACTAGTTAGAGAAGCCTAATATCTTTTCATATTTTTGTCTTGCTCCAGTCTTATGATGTCCCAAAATAGATATATTATCTGAATGAAGAGTTCATGGGCAAATGTCATACTTTTCTTGGTTCAGCTAATTATATTTCTGCTTTTGCTTAGAATAAGATTGATTTTCCTATTCTGCTAATAAACCATGTGATGGCAAAATGCCTTTAGTATTTTTATGCTAAGAAAAAAATGCCTTTGGCATTTTAAAGAATTGGGAAGCTATTTCAGATAAGCCATCATGTGCATGAAGATTAATTTATTCATATGAAATGTTCAATAACCAGAGAAGACTGATTTAAATAAAACCATTTCACAATTAAAATTTTTTCATTATGGACAGTTATTTCTTCTAAGAAATAAAGTGCCTGTCTATATGAATAATAACTAAAATAATGGTAAACAAATATTGATAGGGTCCAGCCAAGTAAGCAGCATCTTTGGTTTTACAGATGGGGTAACTTTGAACTGTATGTAAGTGCTCATAATGAAACCTTGCAATTGGCGTAATAGCTTTGTTCCTGAGTCTCATGAATATTTTCCCAGGTCTTTTGTCCTGAGTTTCTGCCTCATAATCACCCATTTCAAGGAAGAAGAGGATATAATAAGTAATAAATCTATGCTGAAACATTTTTAATCTAAAAATTCACACACCATCTATTTCTAGTAAACCTGGAAACTGTTAGAGAAAGCTGGAGGCATTAAAACTTATTAATAAGGAAATTGATGGCAACATATTTAAGATGTTGTTACATTTTATAAAGATTTTCTTCCATAGCACTATGTCCTTTTTCTTTTTTTCTCTTTTGTCTGATTTCCCACAACTGACCTATTTATTTACTTGTGGAATTATTTTGTATCCATCATCCCATTTAGAACATGCGCCCCGTGAGGGCAGGGACTGACTTTATTCCCAGCACTTGTCATCTTGTCTGCACAAAATTAATATATACTTTCAGCATGTACTACTATTTATAGTAGGGAGTTTCTTAAAGTTACTGCTTTCACTTTATTCACTCAAATTTTTTTTCAACCTTCTAGAAATGCCCCTTCATCTTATTATTCTATGAATTGGGGAGTGGAATTTGGCTCTTGTCCATGCTATTCAAGGCTGTCTAGATTTTGATTGCACCCTCAGGTCTCTACCTTCCACATCGGTGAGTCCCCCAATGTTCAGACATTTCCCCAAAGCAGGTTCCTACTGCCCTCATCGGTTTCTTTGGTTGAGAGATAGTGGCCACTATGTCCTTCTCAGAATGCATGGGGATACGATGAAATAAAGATGGTGATAATAACCCCCTATCTGTCGTTGTTCGTGCTGCTCCCACGCCTTGAGTAACTTTCTACCCACTGGAGCAAAGGGTGGTGATTTGGGGCTGGTACAGGGCTTACTGAGGACGTTGGCTTGCAGTTCTTCCTCCAAACGTCCAGGGCGTGTCTTCTCTTTTTCACCTCTACTTCAGAATCTGCTTCCATAAACAACCCCTTTAAGTGCAGGAAAAGGGTTTTTTTGAATGTGAAAATTACTGTCCCGCAGTTATCTGAGGGTGGGAAGTCTCAGTGAGCTCTTACTGTGGGTATCTTTCCGGCTCTAGTGCTAATAACTCCCTGAAGCTCTATGCTCTTAACTCCAACGCTCTTTACTTAATTCCCTGAAACATTCCTTTGCCCACGAATCCCAGCAAGTGGCCAAATTTAGGAAGACTTTAAGACGCCGCTCATTCCTTTTTCTCTAATCTTCCCTTCTTCTCAGCGTTGCCAGCCTCATAGCCTCAAGGGCACAGCATCCACAGTACACCATACACCATACATACAAATATGGCACAGACAGTAATAAACATTTCACTTTTCACTTTAGTTTGGTGAAAATTGATATGTATTCAGGTATTTTATAGGTGTGACTCTTAGCTTTAGTTTGTCTGTCTGTGCGATCCATCCTTACTACTACCTTTAATCTATGTCCAGAGCTATTTCTTCCAGCTCCTTTGAGATAAAAGACACTAGATGCTAGGGTCTTCCGCTCAGTTCCTTGATTAAATGATTCTCTCTACAGCTAACTTCCTTATTCTAGATTGAGTAGTTTCTTGTCCTGGGAGACATTTTCTGTCTTGGACATTTGTCGTATTGAAAGCAAAGTAATTCATTCATGTCTGTCCTCATCTTCTATTTGATATACTTCCCATGTTTTCAAGTCATGGTATCTCTAAAACAATTCAAATTCCGTTTCGTTATTAAACTCCCTTTTCCAGAGTTATCCTCTGCAGCCTGTCTTTAAATTCTTCTAGGTCTTATCTGCCAAGTACACATCTCCTTTCGATACTTACCATTACCCAATTTAGGATGGCAGAACATTTTTTTACATTATAGTTCTTTTATTCTTTCAACAGTGAGCACTTTTGTAGATACCTACAACTGCTCACAGTAAGGACACTAATAAATAGATTAGGACATTGTTTGGTAGTTGATTTTTATATCCTTCCTGACAATGCTGGTCCGATTTTACAAACATACTGTTTTAATTTAAAAACAACCCCCCCAAACCCAATTAATAAAACAAGAATAATACATATTTATTCTAGATTATTTAGAAAATATGGCTAATCCCATCAACTAGAGAGAATTACTTTTTTCTGTTAATCTTTTTTTTCTATACACATATATTTAAACCTATCTCTTTGGTAAATTGTGATCAGTTATACACATAGTGATTTGAAACAATCAAATATTTCTATAAAGTTTATGAGTAAAAATAGTAATCAAAAACCATTTTCAATTTTTGCTTGTTTATTCTGGTGTGTCTTTTCCTATTTTTCTATAGTTGTTTAGTTTTCCAGACTGGCCAGCAAAAACATGTTTAATCTGTAAAGTTAATGAAATACTCTATATTTTTAAAAATGATAAAATATGGTATAATAATTTTAGTGATTAAACAAAATAGAAAAGTAATAAAATAAAATAAAAATATTTATCTTGAATGTTGGAAATTGAGACAAAGCATATCTGATGTTCAATTGAATAAATATCAAGTGGTATTTGGAAAATTTTATAGATGCCTGGTACTTTTACAGTTTTGTTTTTTTTTTTTTTTAGTAGTGGCACTGGTTATTGGGTTTATTTCACTCCAGAATTCCTTTAGCTCAATAGGGGCAAATCACTAGTACTAATTAAGTGTTGGTTGTGTAGATTGAATATTGAAACATTTAAATGTTGGGTGATATGTTGAATACTGAAATATATTAAATTCCCAAGTTATGAACACTTAGCTGGCAAAGGTCTTTCTATGAATTATATGAATGGTTCATTACATACACTTCAGTTTTCTTTTTCGCTATCTTGCTGTTCTGATAGCAATCTTGCTATTCATGTGGACAGCACCACCTATTGGCTAGCACCTGGGGCACACTGAGTATTTTATTTCCTTTCCTTCTTCTCAAGGTCATCATGGCCCTGCAGTGCTTGAGTCCTTGGCTTTCACTCTGGGAATCAGTTTATTTCACCGCAGATTGTCATACATATCCATACATTCTTTTAAACCCCTTTCTTCTTACACCTCCCTTGCAGGGTCTGCCTGGTTACCTAAGTTGGATCTTACTCTTTCACTTTGTTTCTTATCTTTGATACAATGCTTCTGCTTTGCTTCTTCTATTTTCCTCTCCTGTTTTCTAAGACATTGATCAAGTTTTTTTTCTTTTTCTTTTTTCTTCCTAATACTGATTTGGAAGTTATATATTTTCTTTGCATCCTTTCGGTAATTGCCATTAAAATATTTTTAATTGTATGTTTTACTTTGTTACCATTCCATCTTCATCTTTAGGTTTAGATTTTATTTCATCAACATTTTGAAAAGCACATAGTTGAAATTGTGAAATATTTCTTTCTGAGTCTTATATCTCTCCTCCTTCCCCTGAAACAATCATTTACATGTCTTTTTACCGGTCACGTTTGTATCTACTTTCATGTCTCTAAAGAACATTCATTTGCTTGTGTTTCTCGATTTTCCAGTTTTTGGTATTATCTCTTAATTTCCCACTGTAGAAGACGACTGCTCCCACCATATATGTGCCTTCTTTCCTCTTCACGCCCTCACAATATAGTCACAGTTTGTTTGCTTTTGGTATCCATCAATACATTTACATTCGTATGACTGTGCATAAACTATTCATAGCTGAGCCATGTAGGAAACTAAAATTAATTTTTCTTTCCTGAACAGTTTTTTGCTTGCCCTAGAGCTGTCTTGTTCTATCATTTCTTTAGTTTTTTATGTACTTATCACTAATTTAATCCCAAATTCTTTGTCAGTACTCTAAGTCTTCTCTTAAAATATTCAGATGCATTGCTTTCACCTTCCTCATGAAATGTCTCTTGGGTTCCTCTGAGGGCTTTTCTTTCAGTCTTTACGCCTGATGCACAAGACACAAAGCTGTCACCTTGGGATGTTCCCTCACTATCATCCTGGCCTTACTACCTTCACTATCCTGGGTGCATCTCCTGTCCTGTGTCCCTGGTCTTCTACTTTCTTTGTTTAATTTCTTATTTGGGTGAAGATAGTAAGTCTGGGCGGTTAGGGAACCCTTGATGTCACTGCTTTTAGTTATTTCCTCCATGGCTGATCTAATAAGATCCTTCCAATCTCCCATCTGAAGAGTCAACCTGCTACTAGTATTCTGGAAACGGGTTGAGCAAGACAGTGGGGTGGAGAGGGCTTGGCATGCGATATGCGTACATTTTCTTAATCTTGCTTTTTTCAATAAAGTAATCCCAACTTCAACCCTGCAGGGGATCCCCAGGCCAGAAACCTGTTTACTTTCCCTTGTGAATTGTGGTCCGGAAGGGATCTAGTAAGCTGACTTTTTCTTAAATAAATTTCCAACGAATCATCCTTATTTCAGTCTCTCCTCTTCACCCCACTTCCAGAAGAATCCGATGCTGCCAATTCCTAATACTTTGAGGATCTTTAGTGTAAAGCAAGTTGCTTCTTGCCTTTCCTGCTGCTGGCTTAGTAATTTAAATTTGGGGGTCTGCTAAGTCTTTTATGACTCATCCATCATCTTTCAAGTTTCCAAAATTTTGTTATTGTTATTCCTTCTCCCATGTAGGCCTTAAAAAAACTCACTGTCATTTTAATTGGATTTGGGGGGGACCAAATTTGATGCATGTGTTTAATTTACTCCCTACACCTGGGAGCTCCATTAAATTTTTAACAAGCGTAATTTGACATAATGACGTCTAAATTTAATGAATATCGTTACCCTTCACCTCAAAAATACAAGGGCTTTAGAAACCTGTAAAGCTGGTTACCTCATATTCCCTATTGATGTTTATTGTTTAAGTTCTACCTTTTAGCTATACCCCCATCTCCAAATTCGCCATCCTTTCTCCTGTTACTGTTGTTTGTGAGTGCTTGTTTAGATATGCCCAGATATTTATAAATTTCTTGTCTCAACATTTCTTCTTGCATCTGGCTCCTTCTTTCTGGGTTCGATGTTCTTCCTACTGAAGTAGATCTGTATTGAAGGCCCTGTTGGTACCCTGCCCGCATCCCGTCACTAGACTGCTGCACCCATCCCCTAGCTGAGTGTTGGCTGCTAACAGCTCACACTCTCCTCCTGAGGATTGCCTTCCAGCCAACAATTCCAGAAAATGCCTAGAAGATTATACCGTTCTTCCAGGGGTAGCTCACAGCCAACATCTGATCGATATGGGGGTACCAAAACTGTGGTACTACTCACGCTCCTGAACTCTCTGTGAGATCAGGCGGAAGCTAGGCTTCAGCTAAACCAGCATCTTTTCCAGCTTCTTTTCCCTGTCCTGTTCTGTGTCCCTCCCTCCCCTTCAGATGTCTTCTGAGAGCACTCCCTCAGTCAATCACTTGGATAGGAATCTAGGTCTCAGGGTCAGCTTCAAGGGCTCAACCTAAGAGAGTTGACATCCTATAAGTCTGAGTCTAAGGATGAGATTTTGGAGTTTGCTCACTCGCCAGTGGTTCCATCAGAATCTCATTACTGAAGATAGCCTCCAGAATGCAGCTGTAGTGCAATTGCTAACACTTTCACTTGGTGGTGAACCAAGACAGAATATAGGAAGATGTTTCTAATATTTGAGAGCACAGAAGAAAGAATAACTTGAAAGGTCATTGTATTGGGAGGCTATTGCTAAGCACCCCAATGCACCAAGAAGTATAAATGACAGGATCAGATCAATTAAGAACCAATTGGAACCCAAGCGTGGGAGTCAAAGGGTCTCCTTGGAAGCCTTTAAAGAATCCCTCATCACTGCCAGCTGGAGGATAGACTGAAGTGAAGACCAGGCATGAGTCTTAATTAAGCATGAGTAGTACCACAGTTTTGTACCCCCCTACCAATCAGGTGTTGGCTAATTCAGAGAAGTGAATTCTCAGCCTGGGCAAGTCCCCTTCAGCAGAGTCGGGGTCTTGACAGGAAACGAGTGGGATGGTGAGAGTTGGGACGGGGACACCTGTTAGACACAGGTAGCTAAGTATCTGGATCTTCCCGCTTCCCCTGAACATCTGAGCTTACAGAGGTGGCCCACTCCCTTTTTGGAAGATAGAAGATCCTCTCCTCACTTGAAAACTATATAGAAGCTTCAAATAAGTCAGGTGTCTTAAAAAACAATGCTGGGCCAGGCGCGGTGGCTCAGGCCTGTAATCCTAGCACTCTGGGAGGCCGAGGCAGGAGGATCCCTTGAGCTCAGGAGTTCGAGACCAGCCTGAGTAAGAGTGAGACCCTGTCTCTAAAAAAAAAAAAAAAAACAAAACAAAAAACAATGCTGGCTGTGCTGGGAATCTGCCCCCACTTCTCTCCTGGAAACCAGGCAGTACCAGGATCAAGTCTCAGTATGGGTAAGTGCAGTGTCTGATAAGGGAGGAGAGGTCTATATGGCCAAGGAGCTGCAGGACCTGGCTGACGTACACTAGCAGGAACTCAGAGAATATGCCTGGAAGTGGATCCCAAGGGTGCTGGATCAGGAGGGTACAATAGGAAGTTGGGAAAGGGATAGTTTGTTGATATGGTAGCACTGTCTGGTGACACAGGATTTAACATCCCAGCAAGAGCCCTGGAATGACTCTTGGAAGCTTGGCTTTCCTACTCTTGCTATGATATTGGTCACATTTTAACCACAGCTTCCTCATCTATTAATATAAAATGGACGACTGTAACAATATTTATTAATCAATTGTTTCAACAAATATTTATTGACAATTCAACATGTAGTAGGCACTCTGTTAGGTAGTGGGTCTTCAGTGTTCCAGAAGATAGATGTGGTCCTTGACCACATCTTTGAAGCTTATGGGAGAGATTGATAGTAAATAAGTGAACAAACAAATAAATACATAAATAAAGTAATTCAGGTTGTACTAACCTCTCTGAAGGAAATATACAGGACACTGTGACTAGAGGATGGGAAGGCCTATCTGAGCTAAGATGTTCAGGAAGGGCCTCTCTGAGGAGTTGGCATTAACCTGACAACTACAGCCACATAAACAACTTGAATAAGAGCCTCCCAGGCCAAAAGGAATGGAAACACAAAGGTAGGGAGGTAAAAAGTAGATGGGTGTCTTCTGGAAACTGGTAAAAGGTCAGAGTGGCTTGAATATACTGATATGTCCCCTGGTGTTATTTTGCTTCTTAGGTTTTAGAACTTTACTTAGTATTATGAGCTTTGTGGTTATAAGCAAAACTGCCTTCTATACAGTATGGATACACTATTTTAAAGTTATTACTATAAACTCACACATTGTTATTTCTGATTATAAACAGTGACATTAGTTTCCATTTATTGAGGGCCTTCTAACTGTCAAGTATTTTACAAATATTCCTTAACTCATTTAATTCTCCCAACAATCCTGTAAGAAAGCCAAGATTATTCCATTTTATAGATGAGGAAATTCAGGCTTAGAGAGGGCAAGTAACTTGGCTAAGGTCCTTTAGTACCAGCAAGTGGATTTTTTTCCACTACCAGCTCCAAAAGACCTAGTTGTATATTTCCAAGTGCAAAACTCCAAGGGCTTTATTTTAATTTAAAGCCTTGGCCTTAACATGTAGCATATTACTTTCTAATAGAAAACAAATAGAAAAGAGCTTTTTCTTGATGGCTACAATGAACACCAAATTCTTTCATTTAGGCTGCATCTAACAATCCTCTTCGTAATCTAATAGGCATTGTTTCAACAAATTAGCCCCGTTTTGATTTGGATGGCAGGATTCAAAAACAACAACAAAAAACACAACTTTGACTTATTATAAAAGTTAAATTCAGTAAATGAAAGAAGCAGGAAGTACACAGCCATAAAAACAGCAAAAAAGGTAACATATAACAACAGCACATTGACTGTTTAAATTTTTGATGATTATATCTGAAGAAGCTCCTCAGTTTTTTATATTCCAAAAGAATGCCGCTGGTGACTTCTTAGGGAGTTCTGGAGAACACGAGAAAAGAATTCACAAATTAAACTTTTTAACTTTAAGGGCCAATCCAATGGCTACAAATACAATCATTAAAATTCAGGTGTGTATAAACAAGCAAACTTGTGGGGCTTCAATTTCTTAGTCGTTAAATAGAAAGTCAACATCACCTTTTCAAAATCCCTGGGGCAATCGCAAAGGACTAAAGGAAGGCAGATGTACATGGCCTAGAAATATGCTTGTCAAGTTAATACAGGATCAAATTCAAAGGCTGTACCGACATGTACTGAGGGTAGTAAAAGTGTAGATTTGATCAAGCAATTCAAGGTGGTTGAAGAAATAGTGGCCATTTCAGCATAATAATGAACAGAAGAAATGCTAAGAGGAGTTCTGTCTACTCAAAATGAGAAACCTGTTGGTCTGGAAACTACTACACCAGGAGTGCCCAGTGGCTCTCACCCCACCCGGAGGGGAGCCTGTGGAACTGAGTGACTGGTAAGGTTAACTGGTTAAAGAAGTGAGACCATGGGTAAGAGGGGCAGAGGAGGGCAGTGGTTCTCAACCTGGACTGTGCATTAGACTCACCCTGGGGGAATTTTAAGGGGGAAAAAAGATTCCTAAGGCTTTACTCTAGACCAAGCAAGTTAGACTTTCTGGGGGTGGGACCCAGGTATTAGTATATTTGAAAAACTCTTTAGGTGACTCTAATGTGTAGGATGGGGTGAAAATCACAGGGTCAAAGGAACCCAGGGGCTGTGAAGCCAAGAGTGGAGGGGAGAGGAAGGGTACCAAGGGAGTGGGTGGCCTTGAGAGATTAGATTGAAGGAGCCACGCCCCTTGAAGGGCTGGGGGACAGGTTGAAGGAGCCACCCTCCAATCCCCCAATACCCTGTGAACTTTGTATGGTTTGGAAGATATAAGACCGGACCGTCTGTGCGTGGTTGGTTGAGATAATGTAGCTTTAAGACTACACTATCCCTGAACCACCTCTCCCTTTCTGGGATTAAAAATTTAATATCATAAATACAGCCTATTTTAGAGGAAATCATCAATGACAATTAAAGTATCTCATATTCTGTATGAGACCATCCCAACATTTCTACTCCAGAGAACTCTAATATGCTCTTCCTGGAATGCCCATCTTCCTCCTAGTTTGCTCATATCCCAGAATGTATCTATGTAAATAATGCAACCACTCCTTTGCATATGCAAAATGAGCTTGGACTTTACCAAGATGTAACAACTTAACCTTCTAAGATGCTCCTATAACTCCTTCATTTATTCTTCCTGAATCAATGTCTCCCATCCTCTGAAGTCATTTCTCTTTAATTCTAATTTTATTATTTTGCTTTGCCTTTAAGTTTCACTCACTATTATGGCAAACAGTTGAGGTGGTATTTTTTATGAAGGATGAATTATGAAAATAAATGATGCAAAGTAAGCCATTGACATGTTATATCACTAGGATAAATGATGGCAGGTAATTTTAGAGTTCCAATTTGATAAAAGGGGCTTAGCCAAGCGATAAGGGTTAGCATTAAGGTGTTCCGAATTGTTATAGGTTTGGATTTAATTTTAGAAAAGTTATGATCATGGAATATGCCTCACCCAAATAAATTGATAAATTATCTTCATCTCCAGTCAACCATTTACATCATTTCCCAAGATATGAATTTTAATGTAATGCAAGGCAGCTTTATTCTCTGAGTCATCTGTAATACTTCTTGTTACTAGAGCCAAAGACCTCGTCAGCATTTTCATTTTTATTATAAATTCCAAACCATCAATAAAAGTTAAAAAGTCAAAACCAGTTTATGAAAGAATGGGGAGAAGAGAAAAATATGTATTTTCTAAAATAAATTTCTCTGCAAAGATAAGATTAAATTGGGCATTTTGAATACATGTTGTTGAGATAAGCAAAATGTTTGGTTCTAGCAGCTGAGAGAACATGTCACTGAATGATTATTTAGCACTAAAGGTTTATCTTCAAGGAGGTCTTGAACTAAGAATATGTAATTATTTTTTACTTGAATTTTAGTTGAATGGATTTTACTGAATTTCATTTATGCAAACATTTACTAGCTTACTAAAAATGTATGCAATACCTTTATGAGGCAGATACTGTATTAGGTGTAGGAATTATATACAGAAATAAACACTGTAGAAGATCCCTCCTCCTGTGGAGTTTATGGTCCAGGGCAGAAGAGATACATTAGATATATACTCTCCAACTCATTAATTTATTTATTGACAAATATTTATTGAGGCATTCTCATGTGTTGGCATTGTTCTAGGCATTGGGAATATAGCAATGTGTAAAACTGATAAAAAATCCCTGTCTTCATGGAACTTAATTTCTGATTATGCTAAGTACTGCAGAAGAAAATGCAGGCTGCTATGGGAACATAAACCCTATAGTTGGTTTAACCATTCGCTCAAATGCCTCAAAGAGAGGACTGGGAAACTGACCCCTGCTGTGTTCCCTTGGGGTGAGTTCAGGCTACACTAGACTGGAGAGCCTGAGAGTGATGGAGGAGGACTTTGTTTATGCCTGAAGATCCTGTACCTCCTACTTGTACTATGTACAATGTGTAACTACCAGACTGATGAGGTGCACCTGGCCACTTAAAGGTGTCTCTGAGACATACCTGGACTGGGCTACATACATGAACATGCCAGCAGTGTATGTATATACATAGGGATATGTATATATATATTTATAGCTAGACCTGGAGAAATGTCTCTGCTTGCAGAGCATCTGATAAGACCTTCACTCAACAGAGATTATCATCTGTAAGTATAAATTTTGCAGGGAGGCTTTTAGGACCAGGAAGTTGCACACCTTCTTCTGTTTTGGAAAATGTTGCCTATGTATCTTGATTGTGCTGACTTTCTTCTGTGTTCTTCAGATAAGTAAATTCTTTTATTTTTCCAAGTGGTAGCTGTGTCTGATCTTCCCATCTATCTAAACCTGCTATTAAAATCAATTTAAAGGTCATACAGCATAAGGTAGATTTAACAAATGATACATCATCTTTTATATACTATTTTAAAGATGATAATAGAAATTATGTAAGCACTTAAAAAAAAACTTCATAATTTAGGTGTTGCATCCTATGGCCATGTACTACATGGGCCATTGAACAGGGTCATCTCCTGCCAAGGTCATCCTTTTCACTATAAAGGCTCATCTGAGAGCAAGAACAGACTCATATCTGCATGGAATATGCAGCTACCTTGGTGCATGATTTGAGGGAAGCTAAAGAAGATTTTTTTTTTTAAACAAAAGATATTCCCTCCTGTCTTAGTCCTTTGGGGCTGCTATAACAAAATATCATAAACTGGGTGGCTTACAAACATCAAAAATCTATTTCTCAGAAATCTAGGAGTTGGGAAGTCCAAGATCATGGTGCTGGTAGATTCAATGTCTGGTGATGGCCCACATCTTCGTAGACTGCTGTTTTCTCATTCTAACCTCACATGGTGGAAGGGATGAGGGGGTCTTTCTTGGGTCTCTTTTATAAGGGCACTAATCCCATTCATTAGGGCTCTGCCTCCAAGACCTAATCACCTTCTAAAGGCCCCACTTTCTAATTCCATCTCCTTGGGAGTTAGGATTTCAAAATATGAATTGGGGGAGGGGGGATACAAACATTCAGACCATAACACCACTATTACTTCTTACTCAGAATCTATACTTAATATGTGGTAGGTGTCTTTGATTGATTTTCCTCTAAAGCAGAGCATCTGACAATGAGTTGGGAGCAGAAATTTTATTTGAGGGTTCCCCTAACAATCAGATGGTGAAAGGAGCGAGACAGGGAAGGCTAAAAAGCCCAAAAAAGAATACCATATTGAGCTGGTTACCACTGTGAGCAACTGGGTCTTAATCTCATTGGGGCCTCTTCGATGATCTGTGTAGAATTGCCCAGAACAACCCATCAAAGGATAGGAATACTGGGACATTTATTCACTGAGTCCTATTCCCCATTGGTTGTCAGTTGCCTTCAGGGGTGTTAAACCTCAGAGCTGAGCCTGCAGGCTGTGAGCAGTCTTCCCAGAAGAGAAAGCTTTACAGCAGAAAAGCAAGAGAAGCCAAGGTTTGTGCTTGAAGTGGGACACTGCCATGTGCGTGGAATTGTCCAGCATGCAGGGCTAAAACCCAATGGACTGAGGAATGTGGTGTGAGGCACCCAAAGCATCTGCTACAGTGGGACAGGACCCTTTTTTTTTTCTGCTTTCTGAGGGCTGGAAAACGCTGACCTTCTTTAATAGGACATGGCACACAAAAAGTCCTGTATAACTGATGGGACATTCGATGGTGTACTTCAAAATGGAGAAAGAGACTGAAAGTTTTCTATAGTAGAAAACTTTCCTGAGCTGAAGAAAGACTTGAAGTTTTAAAATGAAAGTACTCTCTTTGAGCCAGGCAGCTATAGCTTGTGAGATTTCTGAATTCCAAAGATAAGAAGTGTATCTTATAAGCTTTCAGATGGAAAGAATCAATTATTATAGAGTTGCTTCAAAGTCCCTGGGAATAGAGTGTGTCCTCTGTTAATGTTTTTACCAGCAACTAGGCTTAACAACAGTTAAAGATCTAAAAAATGTCATCAGAGGCTGCCCAGAAGAACATGAAGAAAAATTAAAATTTGTGCAGAGAGTGAGTGGAAGGGATCCCACAGATAACTTATAACTAGCATGCGTAGGTAATTTGTAGCCGTATTTTAAAAGAGGAAAAAAATTACATTAGCATAAGACTTCTGGTCTGTAATACTGAAGGCTAAAAGATAGCGCAACAATGCTTGCAGAGCTTGGAGAGAAAAGATGTATGATTCAAAAATCCTAAAGGAAATTCAGATTGTCATTTACATGCAAGGGTACAAGAAAATTTTTGAATATGCAGGCATTTATAAATATATCCTCCGTGTACTCTTTTACAGGAAACTAATGTTCAAAGAACATAGAACCAGAACTTACATATCAAAATAGAAAAAGATGACTTGAAAATAAAAAGGATGAGATGAATCTTATAGAGGATATGATGAGAGCCGAAACAAACTAAAGCCACACAGCTTAATAAGATTAGGAAATGCCTCAAGTGACTTTACTATACCAAGAAATTTTTGCCCAAGATGGCAAAGTTACAAATAGTTTTTTTGAGGAATTTCCTGAAAATCTATATATCTGAAAAAAAGACTACTCATAGAGCCTTCATCATGATAAACAGCCCTCTTTTCAGAACAATATCACTTAACTGGGCTTTTTAAATGACTGTTTGCCCTTCAAGGCTGGCTTTATAACCCTTGCCTTGTCCAACAATCCTAAACTTTGCCTGATCCCAATCAGGCCCCCCCAATTCACATTGAAAGAAAACCAGCTGCCCCAAACCTTACAAATATCCCTTGACTCCCTCTTCTGAGGCTACTAAGATTATGTGAAGATGGTAGTCTTCCTCACTGCAGTGAGAAATAAACTTGGTTTTGCTTAATCAGTAGGCTATTTTGGTGGTGTTTTGGAGGAGCCAGCAGTTGGCAATGGTTATCAATATAAATTTGGAAGCAATTAAAAAAAAGACTGATGACTCTAACAACATAAAAAATTGCATGAGAACAAATACCACAAAGTCAAAAGACAACTGACAAACAGGTAAAAAATGCTTTCACCATATATTAGAGAAAAAGGGCTAATATCCCTAATAAATAAAGAACCTTTAAAAATTGAGGGATAAAGCACCAAGCATCCAACAGAAAAATGGGAAAAGGACATCAATAGACAATTCACACACACACACTAACATATAAAAATGGCTTTAATAAATCTCTAGAGACAGAAGGTAGGTTATACCTTAATAAGGATATTTAAAAAGTGACCCTTAAATATATACATATAAAGTTCAAACTCACTCATAATTAGAGAAATGCAAATTGAAAGCAACACTGAGATACCATTTCTCACCTATCAGATGAGTAAAAATTAAAATAAAATTTTAATTAATAAAAGTTAAAAATAAATTAAAACATGACAACACATTTTGTTGGCAAGATCTGAGGAAAACAGTCACTCTTTTCACTGCTGTTAGGAATGAAAACTGGTACAATCCTTCTGTTACCAGAGTAGGTCCTGGAGCTCTCTATACAATAGAAATGAACAAGAGGCTAAACAGGAGTCACAGGCAAGGCTTTATTGGGGCTCATGCTTGAGCACAAGGGAGACAACACAAATGAAGGGGAGTTTAGGGGAAGTTTTAAAGAGGCCTAGGTGGAAAAGGGGTGGTGTGTAGGCATGAAAGCTTGCACCTGTGTAGTTCTATTATATACTTTTTCATCGTTGTATGTCTCATTAGCATGTTAAATCTCCACCCCTGGGCATGATTTTTAGCATTAAAATGGGATTATAATGAGGGAAAAGCCAGGATAAGGTCAAAGTGGGGGTCTTTTCTGGCTTGAGGCAGTTGGATCCAGATAGGTCTGGTTCTTTTGCAGCCAGGTGTCATATCAGCTTGTGTCGGTATCTTGCTCCACTGGCCCTGAAAAATATTATTCACGAGGCAGATGGTTAGGCCCCTGTCCTTGTCTGCGTACGGGCTGAAGTTCAGTAACGAGGAAGCCATTTGAATTAGGCTGTGAGGGAAAAAATGCTGGAAAGTTAAACCAGAAACCGATGAGACTAGTTACCTACGGAGGTTAAGTAGGATCAGGGTAGAAAAATGGGGAATGAAAATGGGTAAGTAACAGGACATATGATCCATTAAGTTTATGAGTTCAAACTGACAAAAATAAATAATTGAACAAATAAATACCTGGGAAGAAGGGACAGCTCTTACGTATAATGGAATTCTGATTAATAAATACGGATGAAATAATGTAAACAGAGGACTACCATTGGGAAAAAACACACAATAATAATTGTTGCAGACCAGAATCATTCATAGATGACAAAATTAGTGAGCAAAGGTATGAAGAGAAAGAGGGTATTTGTATAGTCTTAAAATATCTCCCCACAAAAACTCACTAATTTTAAAGGGAAAATACAATGAAGACACCTGGCAGACATCGCCTTATCCAAGTGATTAAAGTTACCATCACCAGTAACAGGACATGTTGACATTATATATCCCTGATGTGATGCACCAAAAGGAGCATGGCATTACTTCTGTGGTATTCTTGTAAAGAAATTAATACATAACTTCTCCAACTGCTTGTGTGGGCTAAAAAAAAAAAAAAAAAAGAAAAAAAAAAGAAATTAATATGTAACTTCAATCAAAACATGAGAAAACGTCAGACAAATTCAAATTGAGGGGCATTCTACAAAATAACTGGCTATTACTCTTCAGAAGTGTGAGTGTCATAAAAGAGTAATAAAGTCTAAAGATCTGTCAGAGATTGGAGGAGACAAAGGAAACATGAACACTAAAATGCAATGTGAGATGTTGGACTGGATCCTGGACCCAAAAAAAGACAGTAGTAGGAAAACTGGTGAGAACTGAATATGGAATATAGATTAATTGGAATATAGTTAATTGTATTGTATCAATGTTAATTTCCTGCTTTCAATAATTGTACTATAGTTATGTGTTATAAAATGTTGGCTGGATGTAGGGTACAAGGGAAATCTCTGTACTATTTTTGCAACTTTTCTGTAAGGCTAAAGTTATTTAAAAATAAAAGGTTAAAAAAAGCAAAAGTAAGTGTTCATAAAGCCATATGTAAATATTTCCATGATCTTGGGGTGGAGTGAGGAAACTTCTAAGCCACATAGGAACTATGGAAGCCCTAATTAAGGTCACAAACTGGCAGCCAATGGCTTGATTCAACTTACAGACATGTTTTATTGGTAAATCATATTGCTTTGCAGGTAAACCCCCCCCACTCGTTAATTGTTCTGTTCTCTGTTCCTGTGGTTTTTCCAGAATAGTACGGGATGTAGACTTCAGAGTCTGGCTTCTTCCATTTAGCATCATGCACTTGAGATTGATCCATGTTGCCATGTGCATCTACAGTTTGTTCTTTTATTATTATTGTTATTATTATTATTATTACTGGGTGGTATTCTATTGCATTAAAGTATAACAATGTATTTATCCATTCCCTTGGTGAGGGACATTTGAGTTATTTCTAGATTTTGGTAATTATGAATAAACTGCTATAAAAATTTATATCCAGGTTTTTGTGGGAACCCAGGTTTTTATTTATCTTGAATGTAAAGAACGGAATTGCTGGATCATATGGTAAATGTTATAGACTGAAAGTTTGGGTCCCTCCAAAATTCATGTGTTAAAACTCTAACCTCCACTGTGATGGTTTTGGAGATGAGGCCTTTGGGAGGTCACTAGGTTTAGATAAAGTCATGAGGGTGGTGCCCTCTTAATGAATTAGAGCCCTTATACGAAAGGGAAAAGACAAGAGATCTCTCTCTCCCTGCACAGGCACCAAGGAAAGGCCACGCGAGCTCATGGTGATGAGGCAGCTGTCTATGAGCCAGGAATCTGGCCCTCACCTGGAGCTGAATCTGCCAGCAACTTGATCTTGGCCTTCTTAGCCTCCAGAACTACGAGAAACAAATGTCAGTTGTTTAACCCACCCAGTCTATGGCATTTTGTTAAAAGCAGCCTGAGCTGACTAAGACAGTAAGTATTATTAACGTTACAAGAAACTGCCAAACAGTTTTTCAAAAAGGCTGTACCATTTTGCATTCCCACCAGTAATATATGAGAGTTCCAGTTGCTCTGCATCCTCACTGGCACTTGGTATTGTCAGTCTTTTTAATTTTAGCCATTCTAAGAAGTGTGTGGTACTATTAATACCTCATAGTAGTTTTAAGTTGGATTTCCCTAATGGCTAATGATGTTGAACATCTCTTCATGTGCTATTTGCCATTCATATATCTTCTTTCATGACGTGTCCATGAGTTTTGTACATTTTAAAACTTGAATTGTCTTTTTTGAATTGAGTTATGTGTTGTTTATATATCTAGATCCAAGTCCTTTATCAGATATATTTAAGCATTGTTTACATATACAAGTCTTTAATCAGATACATGTTTTGCAAATATTTTCTTCCAGTCTGAGCTGCCTTTTCAATTCTTCTTAACAGTATCTTTTGAAGAAAGCTTTTAATTTTTATAAAATCTAGTTTGTCATTTTTCTTTTATGTTTTATGCTTTTTTTATCCTATTTGAGAAATCTTTGCTTAACTCAAAGTCCCAAAGATTTTCTCCTATATTTTCTTTGAGAAATTGCATAGTTTTAGCTTTTATATTTAGTTCTGTGATCTCTTTCTACCATATGATCCAGTAATCCCACTTCTGGATATGTATCCAGAGGAACTGAAATCAATATGTTGAAGAGATATCTGCACTCTCATGTTTATTGCAGCACTATTCACAATAGCCAAAATATGGAAGCAACCTAAGTGTCCTCCAACAGATGAATGGATAAAGAAAATGTGGTACGTATACAGGATGGAACATAATTCAGCCTTAAAAGGGAGGGAAATCCTATCATTTGCAAAAACATGAGTTAATTTGGAGGACATTATGCTATGTGAAATAAGCCAGGCACAGAAAGACAAATTTTGCATGATCTCACTTATATGTGGAATCTAAAAATGTTGAACTCATAGAAGCAGAGAGTAGAATGATGGTTGCCAGAGGCTGGGGGTGGGACAGCGAGGGAGGGAATGGGAACTAATCAAGGAGTATAAAGTTTCAGATAGACAGGAGGAATAGGTTTTGAGATCTATTGCACAGCAGAGTGATTGTAGTCAATAATACTGTATTATATATAGTCATATGTCATTTAATGATGGGGATATCTTCTGAGAAATGTATTGTTGGGCAATTTTGTCATTCTGCCAATATCATGGAGTATACTTACATAATCTAGATGGTATAGCCTACTATACACCTGGGCTATATGGTACAGCCTATTGCTCCTAGGCTACAAACATGTACAGCATGTGACTGTACTGAATACTGTAGGCAAGTGGAACACAATGGTAAGTGTTTGTGTATCTAAACATATTTAAGCATAGAAAAGGTACAGTAAAAGTATGGTATAAAAGATAAAAAATGGTACACTTTTTAATGTATAGTACACTTACCATGAATGGAGCTTGCAGGACTGGAAGTTGTTCTGGCTGAGTCAGTGAGTGGGTGGTGAGTGAATGCAAAGGCCTAGGACATTACTGAACACTACTGTGGATTTTATAAACACTATACACTTAGGCTACACTAAATTTATTTAAATTTTTTTCTTTTTTCAGTAATAAATTAACCTTAGCTTACTGCAATTTTTTCTTTATAAACTTTTCAATTTTTTAAAGCTTTTTTGACTATTGTAATAACACTTAGCTTAAAACACAAACACATTGTACATCTATACGAAAACATATTCTTTCTTTATATCCTAATTCTATAAGTTTTTTTCTATAAGTTTTTTTCTATTTTTAAAGTTTTTAACTTTTTTTAACTTTTTAAACTTTTTTGTTAAAAACTCAAACACAAAAACACATGTATTAGCCTGAGACTGTTTTACAGTTAACTTTTTTCTTTTTAATAAGTAGGAGTATACTCTAAAATAACAATAAAATGTTTAGTGTAGTAAATAAATAAGCCAGTAAGATAGTCGTTGATTCTCAATATATGACTGTCAGCACAGTAGGTCTGTTTACCCCAGCATCACCACAAACAGGTAAGTAATGTTTACCCCAGCATCACCACAAACAGGTGAGTAATGCATTGCGCAGCGATGTTAGGATGGCTACACCATCACTAGGCGATAGGAATTTTTCAGCTCCATTATAATCTTATGGGACCACCCATTGTTGTATATGCAGTCCGGTGTTGACCAAAATGTCATTATGAGGGGCATGACTGTATATAAATGTACATATGTTGGCATTCTAATAGCAAATGCCTGGATGTATAAGAGACAATGTTTTTACCTCTGGAAATTTGAATAAGGGAGGCTAGAGAGAGGAAGACTTTTATGCCTCACTTTATAACCTTTTATAAAAATAATAAACTAAAAAATATTGTCAACATTATGCCAGTAAAAATATTAATAGTTTTATTTCTACATTCCATTAGTTAATTTTAACTAAGCACTGATTAAGTGTAACTTTTATTTCAGTTTTTCTGCGTTGTTGAGTGAGTATTCTTTCTCCCAGTAGTTGTTTTGTTTTCAATCATGTTCTTTACATTGAATCATTATTTGGCTCCATTTTCCTATTTGTAGTGTCAGTTCCTGGTAAGAGAATAAACTTTCTTATCAATAAATTTAGACACAATGATTGAATTGAAGGTTGCTCAGTTTTCTCATCAAGTTCAGCATGAGCAGCCACTACATCTGACAATAGCAAATGATTTCTTGAGGGAGAAAAATAAGTCTTATTAAACAACAGAAAACTGTTTCAGGCTGCCTTCATTTTGCTGCCCAAATGGTCATTTTTATCCAGGGGAAGTAGTTAAAATGGACTAATTATGACAATTCCAGGGTGAATTAAATTCTTAGAGATTTTTCAGAGAATAATATTTTCTACCTCAAAATTATTTATGTGTATCAAATAAATTTTAAAATTTAGAGATAACTTAAGAAATATGAGATCAGAGAAATCAAAAGTTACTATTAAATTATCTTTCCTCTGGCATCTCCTCTCTGGCATTTCTTCTGTTCATTCATTTATTCATTAAATACAATATTTATCAAATACCTACTATAAGCAGGACTGGGCTAAGAACTGAGGATATAGTTGTAAAAAAGGTTAGTGTTTACATTTATAAATGATGGAACAAAAAGAAACAACACATGTTAAATCTGTTAATAAAAAGAGACAGAAGACTACCAAGGAATCTCAATGTGTGGAACTTGTCTATATTCTAATTCAAGAAAAGACATTAAAAATACTATATCAATGAGATAATGAGAAATTTGAATTCTGCCTGGATATTTGATGATATTAAAGACGTATTATTCATTTTTAGGTGTAATACTAACATTGTGGTTATGTTATAACATAGAGTTATTTTCTTTTTGGAAACACAGACTGAAATATTTACAAATAAAATCATATGATGTCTGGGACTTGCTTCAGAGTAACGCAGGAGTGTGGGGAGGGGTGGAGTGAGTCGGTGCAGGATTGGCCACGGGTTGATGGTTACTGGACTGAGCGATGGTACATGAGAGTTTATTTTTTTATTCTGTTTACTTTCACCTATCTTCAAAAAATTTTAAAAAGTAGTCCTTCCTCTCCTGAAAAAAAAAAAGGAAATAACTTTCTTTTCTATATCTTGGTTATCTAAGAAATTGATGACAAGTACAATTAAGATAACATCAAAGCATCAAACCAAGCTTTTGATAAATGAATTTGGCCATTTTCAAGGTGCCTGATCTTCCTTGCTGCCTCCTCTCCTCTGTCTACCTCTGGATTTGACAGTTCTTTGGGGCTTGATCCTGAACGCTCTTCTCTTCTAATGCTACTTTCTTTTTCCATGGCCTCAAAAATCTCTCTCTTTTTTTTTTTTTTTTAGAGACAAGATCTTGATCTGTCATCCAGGCTGGAGTGCAGTGGTGTGATCACAGTTCACTGCAAACTCAAACTCCTGGGCTCTTTGATCCCCTGCCTCAGCCTTTCTAGTAGCTGGGACTATAGATGTGTGCCATCATTCCTGGTTAATTTTTCTTACTTTTTGTAGAAACAGGATCTCACTATGTTGCTCAGGCTGGTCTTGAACTCCTGGCCTCAAGCGATCCTCCCATCTCGGCCTGTCAAAGTGCTGGGATTATAGGCGTGAGCCCACCACGCCTGGCCAGTACTCCTGTTCTTTCCCATCAGTCCTGCCTCACCTCCAGTCTTCCACATCTTAGTTAATGACACCACCCTCTTCTTGGGTGTTCAAGCCAGAACCTGGAAATTTATTTTATTTCTTTTGCTTGCTTAAATTGGTCTGGCTGGAACTGCCCCAGTGCTGTGTTGAATATAAGTGTTTTGTTCCTGATTTTAGGGGAAAGCTTTCCGTCTTTCCCCATTGAATATGATATTAGCTGTAAGTTTTTAATATACGGACTTTATCATGTTGGGAAAGTTCCTTTCTATTCATGGTTTATTAAGCGTTTTTATCATGAAAGAGTGTTGGATTTTGTCAAATGCTTTTTCTACAATCAATTGAGAAGATCATATGTTTTTCCCCTCTTCATTCTATTAATGTGGTACATTACATTGACTGATTTTCATATGTTGAACCCCTCTTGCATTTCTGGGATAAACTTCACTTGGTCATGGTGTATAATCCTCTTAATATGCTGCTGAATTTGATTTGCTAGCATTTTGCTGGGGATTTTTATATCTACATTCACAAGGTATGTTGGTCTGTAGTTTTCTTGTATATGTCTAGCTTTGGTATCAGGGTAATGCTGGCTTCACAGAATGAGTTAATAAGTGTTCTATTCTCACCTATTTATTGGAAGAAATTGAGAAGGATTAGTGTTAATTCTTCACTAATGTTTGGTAGAATTCACCAGTGACGTCATTTTGTCCTGGGCTTTTCTTTCTTGGGAGGTTTTTGGTTGCTGATTCAATATCCTTACTTGTTCTGGGTATATTTAGATTTACTCCTCCTTCCTCAATCAGTTTTTGTAGTTTGTATGTTTCTAGGAATTTGTCCATTCCCTCTAGGTTATCTAATTTGTTGGCATATAGCTGTTCATAGTATTCTCTTACAATCATTTTTACTCCTATAAATCAGTAGTAATGTCCCCTCTTTCATTTCTGATTTTAGTAATTTGAGTATTCTTTTTTTTAAGTTAATATAGCTAAAGTTTTGTCCATTTTGTTGATCTTTTCAAAGAAACTATCTTTGGTTTCATTGATTCTATTGTTTCCTATCCTCTATTTCATTTATTTTTGCTCCAATACTTATTGTTTCCTTCCTCTTTATGGCTTAAAACTCAACTGAATGTAAAGCATTTGGGTGTTAATTTTTTTCTCAAGTGCCTAAAATTTAAGAATAAATATGTACCTCTAGAGTCATCAGGCAAAGAGCAGCCTCTTTGTTAGATTTACTGTTTAATCCATTTGGGCAGTTTTTATATAATTTATGGTAGGATATTACTATGTCCTTATTAAGACATTTGGAAAAGACAAGAGGTGATTGGGAAGAATCACCCTAGATTGAATGTTAAGGCCATAGTCCAGCTTGCAAGACTTGTGGCAGGCTGAGAGAGAACAATACCCTGGACCCCTTAGGTATTAAAAGGAAAAACTGAAATTGACCTGCTCATTATTAGATCATCATGTCATCATGAGACATATCAGTATTTGGTCTGTTTCTGAAGAAAACAAGCATGATCAGAATCCTTTGATATCTTACGAACATTGATTTCTCTCCCCTTAAAAGAAGAACGTGGATTTAAGTGATGCTATTACTGTAAGTTGGGTTCCACAATTCTTCCCAAAGGTGTGGCCCATATGTTCCTAAGACTGGCTTTCTAAGGACCTGTTCTGAAGAGGTGCCTTATCTCTGATTTTCCTGTGCATCTCCTGCTTCGCTTTCACCATCGCCCTACTCCCCTGTCCTGATGCAGACCATCTCCATCACCACACATCTCATCCTACCCACCTACCTCCTACTCTTCCCAGTTCTTTCCATGCTTCGTAAACCATAATCATGAGTTAGAGACCCAAGGTCACAGCTAAGGAGATGGACTCAGTGACTAAGTGACTTCAGCAAAATCAAGAAAAGAGTGAAAGGACATCCTAAGGGGTGGTGGGGTTAATGAGTTAATAGTTACTTTATACCAATTAGGAGGACTTCAATAGATAGCAATGAAACACTGGTTCAAACAGCAAAGACATTTCAAGTCCTTACAGGAAGCCCATAGTACATACACTCCAGGTTTAATTCATCAGCTCAATAGCATCATCAAGGACCCAGGTTCTTCCCACTTCCTGCTGTGTCATCTCATTGTGTTGGTTTTGTTTTCAAGCTGGCTCCTCCCTGGTTGCAAGATGGCTGCAGCAGGTCTAGTCATCATATTTGGACATGCTAATGTCCAGGGCAGTTGTCCCTTCCTTGTGTGTCTCTCTCTTTCTAATTTTAAGAATAAAGTTTTAAAAAAATTATGTTTAAAATTATTGCCGTCTCTGTGATGTCAATTTCTTTCATCTTTCCAAACCACTAATAACATCTATTAAAAAGAAAACACCTGTGTAAAATAATTTATTTTAATAAAATTTGTTGAAAAGTTGCTGAATGAGCTGGGGCCTTTTAGGGGTGGGAGAGGAGGGATACATAGACTATGGGAAGGCGAGAAGCTAGTGGGACTTAAGTCCAGTACGAGCAGAAGTTTGGAGCCAGGACCTCCTTACCTGTAAATGATTTGCATTAGATTACTTGCCCTGGCTAAACTTTCTTAATCTCACATTCTAAACTGTTTCACTTAATAACAACTACTGCACCACTTTCAAAATATCAATTTTAATTGAGTGAATTTTATTCCCTGAATACCATTTCCTTTCCTTCCAGACTATTTTACTATGCCAAATTCAATATTCCTTTGACTCAATAGGATCGCTAATCCATTGACCATGTAAAGTGCTGACACTTCATTGCTCCATTATTTGTTTTTTTCTTAGGACAGAAAAATCTTTCCCAGAAAATCCCCAGTAGACTGCTCTTCATATCTCATTGGCTAGAACAGAGTCACATGCTCTTTCCTAAATGAAAACTGGCAAGAAAAAGTGTTACCAAGATTGGTTTAGACCAAAGTCAGATTTTCTCCTGAGGAGGGGATAGAGTGAGCTTCCTAGGAGGTGAATACCTACACATTCCAAAGATTCCAAAAAAAGAATAAATGTTGGGTGGTTAACCAATAGTAAGCGCTACAGTATTATGTACCAAATTTATCATTTTAGCCCCAGCTAAGAGTGACACCTTTTGAAGTCATTGTTCATTAATCAGGAATAGGGTAAGTATAAGGAAAAGAAACAAAGAAATAACTGTTTCCATCATTCCCATTCTAGAACTGGATCTATAATACTAAATACTTGTTGGACGACTTTAGGTAAGGCACCTAGCCTCTCTTTGTCTTGATTGCCACATCCACGACATGATATAACTATTATTTTGCATATGTTGGGGATAGGTGGGAAGATATAATGAGATAATCACACCACATGAATGCAAAGCAATATTATTTTCATATTTTAGCTTCCCACACTGCCTATTTGTTCTGTTTTCATTCATTCATTCATTTATACACTCTTTCAACAAGTAATTGCTGACAGTCTACTTAATGTAATCTATGGGATGAATATTTTCACATGGCCCTTGCATCTAAGATATTAACCAACGAATCATTTACCTGCACCTGCCTTATCTCTCAGAGTACAGAATCAGGCAATGTAGGAAGTAAGAGAGGAAAGGTGAGGTGGAATCATAATGCTTGCTTCAATTGGAGCATGAACTTTCTTGTTTACTAACGGGGCTGCAACCAAGTATGTGAGTCCACAGGTGCCTACGTTGCTGTTCTGGCTTAGATATTATTTGGGTTTTAATATTTACTAATATATAACATAGACAAAGCAACTAAACCCAGGAAAGATGGGTTTATGTTACAAAATTGAACAAAACCTAAAAGAGGATTGGTTCATGCATGGGCTATTAAGGCAACATGAAATTCACATTAATGGACTATACAGTAAAAAACGACCTTTTTGATGAAGAATAAAGAAAGAACTTTTGTTCTGAAAGTTTTCTATTCTTTGGAATGAGAAGGAAACATTAATTGCTTTAAAGCCAGCTAACCAATTGTCCTAAGGATCCAATGGCTCAAAGAGATTTTCCAATTTTGGAAAACTAACATTTCAGGAAAAAATAAGAGGCTAAAACACAACTGCTATTGTCTATGCCTGTTCTTAAAAAATACAGGGAAGAAGAGAGATTTTTTACCAGCATTTGGAAACCCATTATTTATGTCTGTGATGAGATAACAATATATTTTGGATGGAGAGGACTTCTGGAGGAAATTATGTTTCTGAGCAACAATGCTGGTTGTGCAGGAAAATCACTATAGAACAGGACTAGAAAGTGTATAGCTATGGTTTTCCTCTATTAAATGGGAATAGCAAAACATACAAAGAATATTGGTAATTTAAACCCACAATAATTTTGCATCTGGTTTCTCAAATAGTTCTGTGGATTTAGAACCAACATTTGATATGAAGAAAGAATTACCAACATCAAAGTTCTAGGATGTGTCAGTATAGCAGAGAAGTTTTGTCACTGCAAAATAACTCCTTTGGCAGAGCATGATAAAGAATGAAAACAGCAGGTTACTTCAGTGGTTGTGTGTGGTTCGTGAAGTTTTTTACATTAATTGAAGCACAACTTCAAGCAATTTAATGTAGCTCTGATATGCTGGAGAACCACCTAGTGGTCAGCCATCAGTGATAGTATGGCTTCTTTTGAGCAAAGGTATCTTGTAGTCTTCAGAGCTTGTGATCTATACAGCCTCCACATGCAAGTGAAGTTGAAGGGACTGCTGTTGGGCCTAGATCTCTCCAGCCCCACCCATAAATACACATGTACCCCTCTTCTGTTGGCTTCTACTGCAACAAAAAGCAAATAAGCACCAACTGGCAACTGATAAAACAGGAATGATGTGACAGCAGGGCAGAAAGATAGTACAGCTAAACCTTTCTTGGCACAGGCATAAAGTCAGTTGCTTAATGTAGTTGTCAGATAATAAATATCTATGAAAAGCTGACCATTTGTCAGTTTATTTGATTAAGGAAAAATCAATAATAAAAACCATTTTAATTCTGCTTAATAAAAGTAACTGATATTTATTTGGGGCCCGGAACTACATAAAGTCTCTATGTTAACCTTTTCCTGTAATCCTCTCAACAATCTCATGGCTGGGTATTATTATCCCCACTTTACAGATGAAAAAAAATTGAGGCAAGAGATTAACTTACTCAAGACCTCACAGATAATAAGTGATGAAGCTGGAATTTGAAAACCAGAAAGTCTAAACTTTAGAGACCATGTTCTTATCAATATTATATATGCTTATATAGACAGCCTAGCCTTTTCCCCTCAAAATTTAGCCTTTTCCTTTTCTTTATTGTTTCTTTACCAGAAAACCATCTTCTTTAAAAAGAAGAGGCCGGGAGGAGGGGATGGATAAATTCAAACCTAATGGGTACAATGCACGCTATCTTGGTGATGGGTGCACTTTTAACTTTGACTCAAATGGCACAAAAGCAATTCATGTAACAAAAACGTTTGTACCCCCGTAATACTCTGAAATAAAAAAAAGATGCCATTAAAAGTAGATGGCTATACTTTAATATTATGTACATACATATATTATATATTATATACATATATGGTATTTTAACTTACAGCCACTATACTTTTAAAGTATAGTAGATGGCTATGACTTAAAATACTATATATGACACTATGCAGTCTTAAGAGTAGAATGACTATTTTTGAAGTCCTGTGAATAACCTAGCCTAGCCTGTTCTTTTTTTTTTTTTTTTTTTAGAGATGGGATCTTGCTCTGTTGCCCAGGCTAGAGAGCAGTGGCACTATCACAGCTCACTGCGGGCTCAAACTCCTTCTAGCTTCTAGCCTATTCTTTAGTGCAATGGATTGATTAGAAATAAGGTTCTACTTAAGACACATTAGAAAAATATAGAACAATCAAGTTAAACTTTTTTTTCCACTCTGAAAAACACAACAGATGATGTTCACTTTTGGATAAAACTGCACAGCCTCTAACAGTTCAAGTCCTTCATTTTCAGCTGGATCCTCAGAGCTGACCATGCATACTTTACTTTTTTCCCCATTCCTCTTAGTTGTAAATCCTTTTCCATTACTTTCCCATTTCTCAGTTGCAAATCCAAACCATTTCCACACTCCAGGACTTAATTCCCATTCCCTCATCTCTTCAGACAATCTTGTCTCCTATGTCACTGAGGAAACTGAAGCCATCAGGCTTGAATTCCATGAACTCCCTCCTGCCAGACATACAAATTTATCCACATGTTCATCCATCCTTCCAATATTTCCTCAGAAGGTAAGCTTTCCTCTTCTTCTGGTCCAAACCAAATTGTCTGTCTGTGCTCTTGGTTCCATCCTCTCCCATCTCTTCAAGGAACCTGAACCACTAATTTTCCTTCCTACCTCCTATGTTGTGGTAGATTTGCCAAATAATTGCTCACATGCCACAGCCTCTTATGAGGGAAGGTGATTCACCCATGATCTCTGCAAAGGGGCAGCCATGTTTTGTACCATGCAAACTCCCCTGTACTACCCGATTAGACCAGGTGGGCATCTCAAAGGGCAGCCAATTTACAGACTGCCTAGAGAATTAAGACATCATCTGACATGAAAAGATGAACAGGGCCTGTCACCTTCTTAAAACTTTTCAAAGGTTGCCCACTGCTACAACAATGAGACACCCATTTTAAATGAGATGAGTGGATTTTTATCACTAGGAAAGTTATGAAATGATCTTTGATGCATGTCTTGCCTGTGAAAGTCATTCACTTTAATGTTCAATGGAAGTGTAATCCATATAATTGCTACAAAGCTAAGCATCTTAGTGCAGGAATAATAACAACATTGAACATTATTAATGATAAAAATAGGCTCCATTTATAGGAGCCTATTATACGGATTTTAAATATATCATTTCTGATTATCATGATAATCCCACAATGTAGGGTCTAACATTACTAATTTTCAGGTAAGGAAACTAAGGCTCAGAGAACTTGGGTAACTTCCCAACGTTACTTCACTAATGAGTGGCAGACCTTAGAATCTGGATCCAAAGTTTATGTACTCTTTGTCCTCTTTATACCATATGTGGCTTTTTCCTAGCCCAAAACATGGAGGCATTGCTTACTTTTACTTTATCACTGTCATCTTGGCATGACATCAAAAGAATTGGAATCGATTAATGTAAGTATATAAAACAGTATAAAATTAACAGACGAGAAATTGGGGAAAGGAAATAAAATCAAGCTGGGTTAAATTTAGTGTATAAAGATGTGTGTCATGGGTTTTGTAAGTAGAGTTGAGTCTCTAAAGATTGCTTCATTAGGAATAAGTGAATGATGCTTTTGGGAAGACTTGGTTACTCCTGAGGACTCAAAAGATTGGGCATGAGAGATGATCATTAATAAGCACATATATGAAACAAAATATAGTGAGATGCACCTGGCACAAATGCTTGCTAATTGAACTTGGAAATACTATCAGGCATCCCAGCCTACAGAGCATAAGGGTTAGGAAGTCTACTAAAGGGTGTAATCTGTCACAGGATTAGAGTTAAAAAAAAAAAGGGGGGGGTTGGATATTCACCAAATACTAATTTGAGCAATGTTCAGCGAAAAAAATCACTGGCCATGGATATTTAGGCATTGACATTCTACAAAATGGCATATCAAAAAGAATATCTATTGCCCTAAAGATGGTTTCTTGCACAGAACATCTCAAATTTTTCAACATTCGGGTTGGAATCTATTCTTGATTTTACATCCTTTTCTTCTTGGTTAGCATTAGAAACATGCCTCTCTGAACTAGAGACACTTAACCAAAGGGAAAAGGACTAATGATGGTGATGGGCTTACCAACAGCAACGCAACAGTGTCTACGAAGGGAAAGCTACAGTTAGAAAAACAGTCCAAATTTCTGAATTTGGACCACCATATGACTTCTGTAATACTTTTCCCAACTGGCATATAAACTGGGGTTCAAGTGAAAAAATCAGGGTATTGTTCAGATTAATGATTTTGGGGGTCAAAGATTCTGAATAATAACCTATGTAAAGGAAAATAAACAATATCAGGACCCCCTAACTCCTATGCCAAAGGGAAAGTTAAGCCTGGAGGCTGAGTCATGCAACACCCTCTTCCAAATGAATAGCTGTTACTTCACAACTTTGTATCAAAACTAAACCCCAAAGGCAAAAGGCCTCAGGCATCTCTGGATGACTACCCCCACAAATCATTCATAAGTAAATTCTTTGCTGGCCTCCAAATCTTTCAAGATGTATATTCTCCCACAAACAAGGATATGCCAATTGTAATTGTAGACTTAGGTCTGCAATCTAAGTCTAGCTTCTAAAACTAAAGTCTGTTCGATTCCACATTGATATCGATTACAAGCTTATCTTCCCAGGTGCAGAACAAATGAGACCTACCCTTCCTCTACCTACCCAGAGGCATAATTGATTCTTCCTTTACTCCCTTTTACCTTCAAACACTCACCTTATCTTATGTAAAATGTAGATTAACTGGGCACTAACTAAAGTCTCTCACCAAAATATTACTGTTCTTCTTATCACCTACCTGCCCCTCTTCCTGCATGACTTCCCCCCTTTAATAATACTAAATCTCCTGCAAACCTTTTAGTGGGGGAAGAGGGGCGACAGCCCAGATGCGTGTGTAATTCCGTCTGTAATTCGTTTTTCCCAGGCTCACCCTCAAGCTCTGGCTTAATAAACCTCGATTGATTCTCTTTGCCTCAGTCACGCATTTCGATTAACACCTGTAAAAAACCCAGCTGCTGATTTGAGTACGTAAGTACATGGGAGAACATGGACCTGGAGTGGTGGTAAACAGCATGTTTGCTTCCAAAACAGATTAGCTCATACTTAATAATGGAGTAAATCTGTTGGGCCATGACTCAATGCGCCCACGTTGTCAGGATTGCTGTCTTTACTCTCATAAACCTTCGGGATCAACAAGCACAGAACTTTTAGGGTGCCGTCTCACTGATGTCTGTGTCAGCTCTGGTAGTCCAGGTGAAGATTATACCAAAGATTCAGAATTTAAATTCCTACAGAACTAAGCCCCTTTCCAGGTTCTTTTCTTTGTTGTATCCTGCTTATTTTCTAACTCTAAAAGGAAAAATAACCTCGCGCTTCAAGAGGCATCCTGCACCAAGGCCCAGCGAGCTGGATTTTCAACAACCGTCTCAGGTGGATTTCAAGAGGAAAGTTCAGAGACTACACTTTGAAAAACAGTGGAACGGAGTAAGGGTGGTGATATGAGAGTCATCTGTTAAAATAAGTCCTGTTCGGGCAGGCTGGGAGGCTGCGGCTTAGCCTGGGATTCTTCCACACCCAAGAAACCTAAAAAAAGCGGGGGAGTCTCTGAGTCAATCCCTGAGGCACCGGCTACGAGGAAACTCGCCCACGCTCCGAGCCAGCCGACGCCGGCTCCGCCGAAGCTGTGGCTGTCCCAGGGTCCTCAGGGCTTTCCGCGGGCTCCACCCAAGCCACAGGTCTACAGGACGCCTCGAAGCTTTCTGCCAGTACGCACGGCCCTGCGGCAGCCGGGGCGACCGCCGACAAGCGCTGCGCGGACGACGCGCGACGCACCACCCGGCACAGGCCGGAAGCGCCTTCCGGGCCCGCCCCCTGCCCTCCGAAGGCGGAAGTGGGGCGTCAGCAGCTGGCGCGTCGCCCTCCGCGAGCCGAACCGCACCATGCTCCGCGTTCCCCGCCGCCTCCTCTGGGCCTCCGTAGCACCCGCCGCGGCCCTGGCTGCGGCGCTGTTCTCGTCGCTTGCGCGCTGCTCTCGCCTAGAGCCGAGGGACCCGGCGTCCTCGGTGCTCAGCCCCTACTTCGGCACCAAGACTCGCTACGAGGATGTCAACCCTGGGCTGCTGTCGGGCTCCGAGGCGCCGTGGCGGGACCCAGAGCTGCTGGAAGGGGCCTGCACCCCGGTGCAGCTGGTCGCGCTCATTCGCCACGGCACCCGCTACCCTACGGCCAAACAGATCCGCAAGCTGAGGCAGCTGCACGGGCTGCTGCAGGCTCGCGGGCCCGGGGATGACAGGGCTGGTCGTGCCGGCAGCCGCGACCTGGGTGCCGCTCTGGCCGACTGGCCTTTGTGGTACGCGGACTGGATGGACGGGCAGCTGGTGGAGAAGGGACGGCAGGATATGCGACAGCTGGCGTTGCGTCTGGCCTCGCTCTTCCCGGCCCTCTTCAGCCAGGAGAACTATGGCCGCCTGCAGCTCATCACTAGCTCCAAGCACCGCTGCGTGGATAGTGGCGCTGCCTTCCTGCAGGGGCTGTGGCAGCACTACCACCCTGGGTTGCAGCCGCCCGACGTCGAAGGTGACCGTCCAGGCCGCCGGGCCAGTGCCCTGCCTCGGTTCTCTCCCCTTCGCTAAATCCTACCCCCCGCCTCTCCCAGACCCTGGATTTCCCCAACCCCAACCTCTCCTCACTGTCCTCTGTTCCTAATCCTCCCTCCCTCGGGCTGCGGCCTACCTGGGCACGCGATCTTCCGGACTTGGCTCTCTCTCTTCTCATACATAAGTTCAGTTATTCATTCATCAGGTGTAAATTTAGCACCTTCTACATACTGCATGCTGTAGTACACACTGGGGATCCAACAGGAAAGGAGACAGACGAGGTCTCCCGCACTTTTTGATCTCCCATTCCCAAATTGAATTGCTGCCTTTGAGCGCCAACCCATCCCTTCCCCCCTCCCTGGCAGCTAGTTTTACGGTTGGGCGCACTTTATAAAAAAATAGAATCTAGGACTTTCTTCCGCAGGCTTTGCTTCTGATACTAGTTGGGGTTTTTTTATTTATCAGTTTTTTCAGGTGACGGTTCTGGATCTACACCCTGTTTTAGGAAGCTGCTCTTAAGTCGTCTTTATGCCCTGCTTTTTTTCTTGTTTTGTTCTTGTTACTTACTGTGGCGTTCCCCTCATTGTAGCTGTGGTCCATGGTCACACGTAATACTTTACTCGTTTATTCCATTAATTATACTTTTTCAAAATTTGAGAGATCATCTAGTGAGGCCCTTTTATTTCACAGGTGAAGAAGCTGAGCCCAAGAGTACGCCTCCTTAATTGTCTTTCTCTAGTTTGAGAACTAGAGTCAGGCCCAGAATCCAGGTCTTCTGTTTTCCCAAAATGGTGCTTTTCCCTTTAGAAAATGTTTTAATGTCACAGATAATTATAGCAAACACTTAATGCCTATTATATGCCAGGAATGCCTCGAATTTATTTTACTAAATCCTTACAACCACTCTCTGAGTTGATAGTATTTCCCCCTATCTCACAGATGAGGAAGTTGAGACACAAAAACGCTAAATAATTGGCCCGTTTTCACACAGGTGGTTATGGACCCAGGAAATCTGATTCATAGCTTACTCTGTTAACCATTATACTGTACAGCTTCCATTGGTGCAATAACATACATATCTCTTAAGAATAAAAACATGTAATATTTTTGTGTCACAGAGATGAACAGGTGTTAGTAGTTTCTTGATCACTTTTAATGTCAGAGCTGAAATGCGGGACATCATTTAGCTTCAAAGCCCAAGTGAAAAACAAATTAGAGGTAGACTTGTTTGTCCTTTCTCCTGTAGCAGTTGAACAGTTAAACCATCCGTGAGGAATTTCTCCACTGACTGTGCGTCATGTTATTGTGGGTAACTCATTTGGCTGACTTGTGTTTAGTTACTTGTTGAATTGTGCTTTTTAATTATAGCTATACTTTTTCCATTAACATGGGTGAAAATTCCCCATAAATCTGTTAAATTAACTGAATGTTGAAAGAACATACTTCAATATAGCATAATATATATGTAGTGACCTGGAATGAATGAATTTTTGCCCTCAGGTGGCATTGTGAAGATTGGCATTTGTCTCAGAATCCAAAGACAGAAATCAAAATACTGTAGTTGAGAATAAGCCCACCTCACACCATGTTCAGTCTCAGAGATTAAACCCTTTTCTTGGCCTCTTTCTTATTATCTATAGACAATTGTTTTGCTGGTTATGTACATCTGGGCTTTTGAGGGAGTCTACTGAATTAGATTTTGAATTTTTGTAGAAACAGAACAATACCTTTGTTTCTGTTTAAACAGCAGCAATAATTAGGTAGTACCAAGGATGAAGTATCAAGATACACTTGGGAAATCATATTTTGAGGTCACAGAAAAAGATGACAAAGTTTGCTTATTTTCCTAGTCAAGCTATTTTCTTAAGAACTGTAATCCAATTTGCAATTAAAGTGGGCAGGATTATCCATTTCAGGAGATACACTTATATATATTTTTTCACAAATCCAAAGTAAAAGGGTGTAACTATATTCAATTTTCTCTTGTATAGAAAAATGATATACTTGATGTTCTTTTCATGGTAAATTATTGGAGAAATGATTGAGATATGTGTATTTTGAATATGACTGAAAAAAAGACACTCCAGTAGTTGAAGCATGATTATGAATGCTTTTCCAATACATATTTTTTGCCAAATTGGGAAATTAATGTAATTTATTAAATTCCAAATGGAAAGTTATCAAAAGATAAACCAAATCAGAAGCACCTAGCACAATGAAGCCCAGGAGAGCTGAAGCATCAATGTATTTTTGTCCTGTTGTCAGTAGTTTTTGTCCAAAGGAGGGTCTTTTGTAAAGTAACACAGGGTTGGTAAAGTTAATTGAGAAAATACTCTATTTAGACTTTGGCTTAGAGTGGAAACACATTTCAGTCTGTTGAATTCTCACGTTGTAATTAGAAACTTTGCCTTTTAGTTTGCTTTCAAAAGTTTTCTGTGCCTGATAGAAACAACTATCTTAGGTAACATAGTTGTACACTTTTTATGACATTCCTAATTTTTGTTTTCTTTGGGAAAACATTCATTTCAATTACCTTTATTTTGTTGTGTAGTATTGCTGTAACACATTTTATGTTATCTTTGATGTGCTCTTTAGCGTTTCTTTAGTCTTTTCTAGAATATTCTCCCATGCATTACAATCATTACAAAATTTTACTCATGTCTTTCCTGATCAGTATGTGCTTATTTCAGACATAGAGTAATAGAATGTTTGTGTTCATTTTTCACACTTAAAACATTTTCAATAATTCGAAATTGTCATTTATGTCAATGATTTACATATGTAATTTTTTTTGCAGATATGGAGTGTGGACCTCCAAAGATTAATGATAAATTAATGAGATTCTTTGATCACTGTGAGAAGTTTTTAGCTGAAGTAGAAAGGAATGCTACAGCTCTTTATCACGTGGAAGCCTTCAAAACTGGACCAGAAATGCAGAACATTTTAAAAAAAGTTGCAGCTACTTTGAAGGTACCAGTAAATGATTTAAATGCAGGTAATATACCTGTTATCTTTTATTTGAACTTCTGGTTTAAATAATTTTGAATTGTGAAGACAAAAAAAATAAGGAAACATAAAATTTTTTCTTTTAAAAAGCCCACAATTGAATTTACATTAAGAAAATAATATGTTCCAAGTCAAGAAAATTGTACACTTCATGCTTGAAATTTTCAGATTCATATTCTTGAGTGGTATGTAAATTAATGTACAAGATTCTTGCTATGTTCTGGAATTTTTTTTGAAGGCAGAGCATATAAAGCCTTAACTCTAAGCATTATTTATAACACAAAATCTTTTCTGAATTTCCTCTTCATAAAATGATACAAGTAGAAAATCATATAAATTCTTTAGCTTTTGAAGCAGTTCGAAAGTGTGTATTAATGTGTGAAGGGAGTAAGTTTTAGAAAGTCAAAGACAAACTGAATATGATTTTTTAGTTTTATTTGTAAAGAGCCTGAGAAAATGAGCAGTTATGTCTGTCTTAATGTATTGCAGTGGGTGGGTTGACTGCAGTTTATCAATTTATCATCTAAACTGGGACACTTTTGAGTGCGACAGAGGACACAATTTTTAAATTTAATTTAATTTTCCTGGCTGATTGAGACAGGGTCTCCCTTTGTTTCTCCAGCTAGAGTTCAGTGCATCATCATAGCTCACTACAACCTCAGACTCCTGGGCTTGAGCATTATGCCCCTACCTCAGCCTCCCGAGTAGCTGGGACTATAGGCACATGCTACCACACCCGGCTAATTTTAGTTTTTGTAGAGATGAGGTCTCCCTATGTTGCTCAGGCTGGTCTCAAACTCCTGGCCTCAAGCAATCCTCCCACCTTAGCTTCCCAAGTTGCTGGGATTACAGGTGTGAGCCACCGGCCCGGCAGAGAACACTATTAATAATTATGCTGGGAAAATAGTTGGAAAACCAGGGCACATGGTCAGCTAGCAATGGGAAATTAAGAAAATAAGATTTTTTCCTGTTTTCTATGAATTTATAATCTATAGGGCAGATGTTGGCAAAGATACATACAAAGATTGTGGGTTTCATTATATTGTGAATTAATTTCCAAAAGACTGTAACTAGATGTTGGGGGAAAAATGAAAGTAGAGTAGAATCTGTCAATCGTGGAATCTGGATGCTTTTTAAGGATCAAAAAAAAAAAACAAAACCTAGACTAGCATTTGAGATTGAATCTTTTCTCTTTTAGTAAACTGGATATACATTGGAGTCACCTGTGGAGCATTAAAAATTATTGGGAAATAATTCAAACATGTAACAAGAATAAAAGCAAATATAAAGAACATCCATATTCTGTATACCCACAACTTGGCTTTATCAAATTTTGATGTTATGTTTCAGTTAGTTACATTAGATAAATTGAGGTCTGTTGGTCCTACTCCTGGATCTCATTTTTCTCTTTTTCTCACCAGAGTTAGTCATTGTCATGAATTGAGCATCTAAATTATCCCGTGCCAATTTTTATACATAAATGGGATATTGTTTTGCAGATTTTTAAGCTTTTAAGAATGATATTAAAGTGTATATCGGTCTGAAATTAGATTTTTATGTGACTTTGCATTTTTGATTCAATGTTTGTAATTCTATTCCTACATTTTAAACTTATGTACTATATTATATAACTATGCTATTATTCTGTTAGTGGGCATTTAGGTTGTTGAAGAAGGATTTTTAAGAACTATTTTTAGTCTCTGAATGGGCAAGGATTGTTTGTGTTTACTGATGGAGTAACTGAGAGCAACTTTTTTGAGACAGAATCCTGCTTTGTTGCCCCGGCCAGAGTGCAGTGGCATCATCGTAGCTCACTGCAACCTCAAACTCCTGTGCTCAAGCAATCCTACCTCATCCTCCCTAGTAGCTGGGACTACAGGCATGCGCCACCACGCCCGGATAATTTTTCTATGTTTTGTAGAGATGGGGTCTCGCTCTTGCTCAGGCTGGTCTTGAATTCCTGAGCTCAAGTGATCCTCCTGCCTCGGCCTCCCAGTGAGAGCAACTTCTTTTTGGAGGCAGTATAAACAGTGGTTAAAATCATGGATTCTGGAATTGGACCATTTGTATTTGAATCTTGACTCTATTATCCTATTGAATAACTAACTGACTTTTGCCACAGTTTCCCTCTCTGTAAAATGGGTATGGGAATTATACCTGCCTCATAGGATTATTGCAAAGATTATGTGAGACTGATTCATGCAAAGCATTTAATACAGTGTCTGGCATAGTAACTGCTCAATATATACTTTTGCTATTTAAATACCTTTTTTTTTTGAAGTAGAGAGGTGAGGTTGTATGTATTTCTCTAACTTATTTTACTTAATAATGTATCTGTTTTACATACAGATCTGTTTCACTCTTTTAGATTCTGTGTTATTTCATATGATATATGATTTGATTTCTAGGTCAATGCTAGTTAAAACTTATTTAACCCATTGTTGAATTTTACTGCTGTAAAAGGCTATAGCTAATACAGTCCAAATTCTTTTTGTAGGAAACCATTTTCCTATTGAAATTTTTCTTGGTTTTTGATTCTTTTAGTCTGTTTTTTGCACTTGAGAGTTTATAACATAAATAACTAGGTGAATTGCTGGGTTAACAAACATGAATATTTTACATCTTGATATATACTTCCAAATTGTGTAGAGAACAATTATGTTATATCAACATTTTATGAGAATGCTCATTTTCCCATGTATCATCCAACACTGGATATTATTAGTCACTTTAATCTTTGCCAATTTGATTAGTAAAAAATGGTATCTAGCTTTACTTTGCATTTCTTTGATTACTTTTGAGTGAACATCTTTTTATGTGTTAATTATCAATTTGCATATCTTCTGAGAATTGCCTCTATAACCATGTCCATTTTCTATTGGGTTATTTTTACGTTTTTCTTACTGATCATAGGTATCCTTTATGTATTGTGGATATATTAATTATATCTTTGAATTCTGCCTGACAAAAGATTAGTCCTCTTGTTGCTTATCTTTTAGGTTTATGGTACCTTTGATTGTACCAAAATTTACATCTTTTATATAGCTATATCTGTCTCTTCATTACGGCTTCTGTGAGTTGCATTTTGCCTAGGAATCCTCTCTTACCCCAAGGTTATTATATTCTCCTATTGTCTTCCTTTATTTTATTTTTTTAATGTTTAAATCTCTAATTCACTTGAAATATTTTTGAGGTTCCAAAAGAAGATTGACCAAAAGTCAGAAGGGTCATAATAGACGGGTCAGAGATCATATGTCTAACCTCCTCACTTTTTTTTTTTAAGATAGAGCACCTTGTTCTGTCGCCCAGGTGGGAGTGCAGTGGCCCCATCATAGCTCACTGTAACCTTGAACCCTTAGACACACGTGATCCTCCCACCTCAGCTTCCTGAGTAGCTAGGACTACAGGCACGCTTCACCACACCCAGCTAACATTTTTATTTTTTGTAGAAATGTCATCTCTGCTGTGTTGCCCAGGCTGGTCTCAAACTCTTAGCCTCAAGTGATCTTCCCGCCTCAATCTCCCAGAGTGCTGGGGTTATAGGTGTGAGCCACTGTGCCTGGCCCTAACCTCCTTATTTTGTAGGCGGGGAAATTGAGACCTAGAAAGTCTAGAGTGACTTGCCCAGGATTGTTAGTGGCAGAGTCAGGTCTCATAGCCTCAGTCTTCATCTCACGCTTTTTCTTCCTATACTTCAGAGAGTTTTCTGGGTTTTTTTTTTTTTTTCCAGTAAACGAACCCACCATTTGGGCTGACTTTCATAGTTTCAAAATTAGAACTTTTAATGTAAATGAGCCAGGTCCTTTCATCAAACATACATAATACTTACAAGCCACTGTATTATATTAGGTTTTGGAATTATAAAACCTCTTCTTTACGTAAACAAAGTTTTTGAATGACTTGTATGTGTATTCCCAATGAGATACATTTTTGTACTATATACTGCCTTAGGGGAATTCTTTAAACTCAGAACTAGTGCAAAATGCACATAGCATCTAGTAAATTTTGGTCCCATTTTCACTTGGGAAAGAGGAAAGGCAGTAAAGGTAAAGAAGAATCAAAGCAACGGAGGCAACCCCTGCAGTTGATTTCTCTCTCCCGCTCTCACTTTCACTCTTACTCTCTCTCACACGCATTAAATATCACCCGCTTCCCATTGACTAGAGAGCAGCAGTGTTTGTATTTGTACCTTTTGTAGCCCAAGCACTCGTTCCCTTACTGCTTCTCCTCAGCATCCATCTGTATCTAAAGGTAATGTAATCAGGGAATTAGCAGCATGAAAATCTCAAATAACCTATTCTGAATTCCACTTCTTATGTCACTTGAGCAGCTAAATTTGAACAACTGATGCTGTTGCCAACCTTTCTTTTCCTCTTTAGTGTGAGTTTTTTCCTCTTTGTTCATTTCCTTGACTGTTTCACCTTTCTCCTGCCCCTTACTTACTCTGTTCTTTTTTCCTTCTCTATCTTCTGCGGTCTTCTCTCCCCTTTTATATACTCCTCTCTGTACTTGCTGCTGCTTATTCGTTATAATGTAAATTGTATAGTTTAAATAATTGTTAAATAAATGTATTCTGTTATTCTTAATTTTCAGGTTAGGTCTAAAACCTTTATAACTAGCTCCCTTCCTCCAACCCTCTAAAATTAACAGTCGGATTATGTTTTATATAGCAAGTCATTGGGTTAAACTTTTTGTGGGGTTTGCTAGGCAAACATGCTCTTAACAAGTAATTACTTTTAAAAGCAGAAAAAAGTTGCCATTTACAGAAAGTTTCTTAATTTTATTGGACTGAAATCTATACCTCCTCTTGGTTTTTCCTGATAGTTCCAGTTCTGCTCTTTTAGATGGTACACAGCAAGTCTTAATTCTCTGATAGCTAGCAGGAAACTATAGTTTATTCACCAAACCAAACATACCCAGTTTCTTAAGTTGTGTCACACATGGCTTTCTACAGATATTTATTTAGCCTTTGAGAAACTGCAGAAAATAATGACCCACAAAGTTTTACCTTTTCTTTTTTTTTCCAGATTTAATTCAGGTAGCTTTTTTCACTTGTTCATTTGACCTGGCAATTAAAGGTATTAAATCTCCTTGGTGTGATGTTTTTGACATAGATGATGCAAAGGTAAGTATTCCTATTTGCTTTTGTGTGTGTGTATGTGTGTGTGATTACTTGAAGCAGCTTTTCAGAAAACAAGCAGAGTTAGGGAACATAAACTGTCTTGTGACTAACTCCTAATTTTCCTTAAATAGAGATTAAATGTTCCAATAGGTCCCACCTGCTTGTAAATAGTTTGGGTTCATAAAACTCTGGAACCATTTTTTCCATGGTAATTTGATTTCTAGGTCCACCTAGTTAAAAACTTATTTAACCTATAATCAAATTTTATTGCTGGAGGGGGTTGTAGAGCTGGTATAATCCAAATTTTTCTTTTTGTAGGAAGCCAAAGTTCAGAGAAGATAAATGATTTTCCAAAGACCTAGTAACTATTTTGTAACAGTTTTCACAAGAATTTGAGTTCTGTGTTCCACCTGGTGGTGGCAGTAATTCGTCTATAATTCCTATCTACCTACTTTATTTCCTTTTTTTCTCTTCATTCATATAGCTGTGACTTTTAGACTCTAGAAATAGAAGGAACGGCAGGCCTCTGGTAACATTAAGGGAGATAATTCTGGTCAGTTCTGGGGTGTGGAGGCAGAGAGGTGAGGTAGGAGAGTGTTGTTTTCTTAAGCATTGCAAGTATGGATCATTCAGATTATGGACTTCTGAAACCTTGTTATCCCTTGTGTACATAGAAAACCATTGTGAAGTCAAAATTGTAAGTTGACGTGCCATAAGTCAGGGACTACCTGTGTAAGGTATAGTAGTACACAAGGAAGGAAGTTGATTTAGTGGCATCAGACAAATCTTTACAAAAACAATAACACATGAACTAGATAATTTTCTATATGATAGCTTTTTTTGCAACTTTGTATAAATCTTCTGTAATAAGTGTATCTAGATTGTCTATCTCTTCTGAGGTCAGTTTTGGTATTTAATATTTTTCTATAAAAGTCATCCATGTCATCCAGGTTTGCAAATTTTTTGCAGAGTTTAGCAGACTTACCTCTTACAATTTAAAAAAATTTTCCTCTCTGTCTGAGAATTTCTCCATTTACTACTCATTTGTGTATTTTTACTTTCAGTTTTTTCTTCATTACATGAGTTGTTTACTAATTTATTTTATTTTTTCCCCAATAAACAGTTTAGCTTTATCTGTTTTTGAACTTTACATGATAGAATCACACATTATGTATTTTTTTTGTACCCAGCTCTTGTTCAACATTATGTTTTTAAGATTTATTCATAATGCTGCATATAGCTATAATTTTTATTCTCATTGCTTTATAGTATTAC